>CM050888.1:1433894-2852788 GCA_027725995.1 Rhynchospora tenuis | reverse complement strand
GAGGATGAGTCGCTCAACAGTCCGGATGACAGCAACGACCTTGCTCGTCTCCTGAGTGAATCTTACCTTGTCTTGTCCTCAGAAATGATTTTGAGGGTATTGTGGTTCTATGATAACGAAATATTAGAAACTGTTGAAGACTCTCTATTCCATATATATAGGCTTGTTGATTATGACAGAGCATGTGGCAAGCCTTACTGGGTTCGGATTACTGACATCGGTGATCAAATTCTTTTCTTGGAGGAGATGAATGGCTTCTCTATGACTGCCAGACCTTCTACCGGATTCCGGCAGGGATGTATTTACTTCATTGATCCCTTTGATAATACACCTTATGTGCATGATTTGTCGGCCGGTACAGTTGAAAGTGTGCCTTGCCCTTTCAATAAATGCACTTGGTTTCTTCCTGGTGTATGATACCATCTCATATTTGCATCAATCCATGTAAGCCTCTTTTTAAATCTCCTTCCGCAAATAGATCTAGGTCAATTTAAAATTAATTTTGAACAGTTATTGCTGGTTTCTTCCAAGTGCAAGTTACCTTGATATTATGGATATTATGGATCACTGCTGCTCTAATAATTTCACGATTTGAATGCTGTATCTTAACAATTCGTGAAGATGAGAGTTTGCTTGTAGTTTGGCAGATTACTTTGATTAGTAGCTGTAACATCCCGTTATTTAATATTTATATATTTATTTTATTTAAATGGTACATTTATATTTTAAATTATTAGCGGTATTTTAAATAGTAGTTAGTTTTTCGTGAGTATTTTAAGTAATTGGCCATATTAACTTTAGAGACAATTTTTTTTTATCTCCGTATACTACTCTTATTTTTAAGTAGCAGTTTTTCTTAGTTCTGTTATTAAGTTAGTTATTATTTTTCTAAGAGACATTTGTCCGTGTTATTCAGATTTCATCTAAATATATCTTGAGGTAGTTTTTTTTTTAGGCTCTGGTTTTCTTTACTTACCGATTAAAATTAATAACCACCTTCTCTTTCATAAAATAACCTAGTGTCTCATCCCTGGAAATCCCACAAATTTATTTTTCGGCTTGAAGAAAATTTTGTCCTGGTTGATCGACGTGGGTTAGTATTCTTGTCTTCTTAATTAATCTATGTTATATCCTCTTTACAAGTTACAACTACTTCTTTCTTACTGGTGTTCGTGATAAGTAATTCTTATACTTACTCATCTATCATCCATATTTGACTCGCCATAACCTGGCCATGAATCTTTCTGTGGAATTTTTGCAAATTGGTTCTCCGACCGTCAAATTCAATTGGCTTGTGTATTTAGTAAAGGAATTTGATCAATTAATGTTTGACTAGTCTTTATTGTCCTTAGTTTACACGTAGGTATCTCCTTAGAAAGTAAAATTTGTAAATAGCATTTTCAAAAGCATTATTTTGTTTGTTTGTTGGTTCTGGAACAAAGTAGCACCGAACAAAGTATTTTATTTGTTTGACTAATTAAATCTAGTTTTATGATATATTTTTATACATAACTATTTAATGGTTGTCTTTTGTGTTGACTATTTCGAATAATTAAGAGTATATATTTATTTTACTTAAGCCCTAAGAATTTTATTAGTGTCATGCGAATTAGTTAGTCTCTAACACCGGTGTCCTCTGTTAGTTTTGGATTTCGTGGAATGAGTTAATTATGATCTCTTTCCTTCGGATCCATAGTAATTAGGATTATTTACGCTTGATTTAGGTGCAGATCAAGAAGAGCAGGAAGAATAGAAGTTTAGACGTGCCGCATTACTTGACAGGTGCGGATCCTGGTTTGATGTGAAATTATTTTTTCTATATATATTATATTGTTATAATAAGAATTATATGTTTTGTTTCCCTTAAATTTTAATTGCTATTATTTTTACATAGTTCATAGTGCATTTCTATTAACAGTGGTTACACGGTTTGCTGTATGAGAAAAAAGATAAGTGTACATAAAGGTCATGAGTTAGTACGCATAGTTTGGTTATATAAATATATTTTTATATTGTTTAGTATCAATTAGAAAATACCATAGAGATTATTTTACGTAAAGTATATTGTTAGCATTAAAGAGTAAAGTTAGTGGATATTAAAGTGGTAAATGTTAAATGTTAATTGGAAGTGGTAAATGTAAAGTGGAAGTGGATGGTATCCGTTGTACCAAGTGTTTGGCCTGAGGGCCCTAGTACTAGCGCGCTCCCCAGAAGTTATCCGTTCGCGACGGATAAGTGGGCTTCCTGGGTTAGTGGAATTGTGTCAAACAAGTGGGCTTGGTATAAGTGGGACGGTTTACCAAGTGGAAATAAAAAGTGACAATTGACTTTTTGGGTTAGCTAACGAAGGAACTACTTGCTACCCATTATTAGCGAAACTTGGAAAATGATATATTAGATCATGCATTAGAAAGTTAAATATTTAATAAAGGTTGCATATGAGATTTAATTGCTTTTTTTTAATTATTATACAATGGATAATCTTTGCACTCTGTTGAAATATGTACCAGGAAATATGATGCCTCTTACACTGTATATAATTATGAGATAGAGATACTTGATAATGTTGTCATTATATATTTGATAAAGTTTCACAAATCTCCGGGCTGGAACTGAATACCGTACTGAGAGATTATTTCAGTCTCTCATCCGTTTTCCATTTTACATGGGTTCCAGGTATTGAAGATCAGTAACTAGAATTTTCTCAGAAAGAATAAGGTTCAAGGATGCGGTTTATGTGAGATGCCACATTTGCTTTGTAGTTTTTTTCTTTTATTTGTAGGGTGAATTTAAATGGATTTGGAACATTGAACGATCAGGAAAGTCTCGTGTCAAAACTTACCCTGATAGTCTTTGTCTTTTCTTTTCTTTACTTTGCTTTCTGGTTAATTGTGGACGGTTTAAATTATTGAAAGTGGCATCTTTTATTTTATGTGAATTATTTGTAATGTATATGATGTTGTACGCTTTGCGTTTATACGCGGCGGGTTGTCGAAGTTCGCTTCGAGTCGTAAAAAAGTGACTCGGGGTGTGACAGTAGCCTTATAACCACTCATTCTTCCTACCGCATCTAAGTGGTAGTACTTTTTATTTATTATATGAAATTTCTTCATGTACCAGGTATAGATCAATCTCTCCGGTGATGTAATTGGATCAAATCCTTGTCAGCCTATGAATTACATAGATCGAGACAACATTCGAGAAAAAAATCTAAAATTAATTTTGTGAGATTTGAATGATGAACACTGAAACTTTTGTGGGTACGTACCAGTACTGTGTTTAGGCTTGACTGATAATATAATTGAACTTCTAAAATCCAAAATCCCACAAACTGGCAATTGAGCCTCAACCCACTGAGGCAATATTCAATAGACCCTACTTGGGCCTACTCAGGTAGAACAATCAAGTGTAACCCAACCCAACCTATCAGTCGAAAATTTCAATGTTTTTTTTAGATATACAAAAAAATTTCAATGTTATGTTATGTAATAAGCTGAAATAACTTGTGAGGGGACGACAAATGAGTTCAGTTTTGATGAAAATCAAATCTAAATTGAAACGAAGAAATCTTGAAATTGCAATGTTTTGTATAGTACATGACTAAATTTCCTATAATTTACCCATTATATCTTTTGAATCATGTGCCTCTCTGTTTCTCTCTCTCTCTCGTGCATAAATCAATCATGATAATGCCATCTAACTAAACTTCATAAGAAATAATAATAATTGTAATTTTTAAAAAGATAACTTCAATCCTACGAAGGTAAACCTTATATTTGCAAGTCTCTGATGCCCCAAATAAACATTATTCATATTTACTAGTACGACTCTTTCTCAAACTTGACAAGAAATGGACACTCATCAGGAATCCTGATTATTAGGCTTAAAAAAATAACAATAAATAAATAGTCTTTGTTTTATTAAAGACCAACTTGAATTTATGAATTGAGAATTCACATAATCGGCTATATGACCGATACCCATCAAAATAAAAAGCAGTAAGGACTTATATTACAAAACCATGTGTGTGTGTGTGTGTGTGTTTTAACATCCTTTCTATTCGTGAACGAGTCTAGGACAAACATAACTTAAACAATAATTAATTTGTCCCAATCCCAAAGCACACTCCGCTCTTCGCCAATTATTTAGGCTTAAAAAAATTGCATGTGTAAATCCGTATCCAGTAGAGAGTTATCGGGTCTCCATATGCTACAAGAATTGTCTAATATAAAAATAAAATAGAGGGGAATTCAAATATCTTTATTTTCATGTTTTTATTGTATAAATATTTATAATTTTTTTATTTTGTACTGATGCAAATAAAAAGTTGAAAAAAAAAAGAAATCGTCATTTCGAAATTGCTCACAGTGGTGAATATTAGCAATCTTTTAATGTAGACTAAAACAAAATTGAAATCTGGTAATATTTTATGTGTATGTATAAAAACAATATATAAAACAATATTTAATGATTTTATTTGATACTTGAAGTTTTACAATTGGAATATTAAAATTTGTTAAAAAAGACATAATAACAGACGCATTTCAACTAATTGATTGGTTGAAAAAAAAAAAAAAAAAGCAAAAGAAAACATTGGGCAAGTGGTCCATCCGTTAATTTAGAAGATTCAACTAATTGGGCTGGTTATCCAACCGCACTGTTCGTCTGTTCGTCGCCACCGAACTAACGGAAACCGCCTTAAACGGTTAAACCCAACCCCTTCGACAACTCTTCCAAGCTTTCAAGAACGCTCGCTACCTTTCCATTTTCCACTTTCCACTCTCTCATTCTCTCTCTGAAACAATGTCACAAAAAGAAAAACAAGAAGAAGAACGGGATTGGTCGGAGCTTCCCCCGGAGCTGATCCACGTCATTGCCAAGAAGCTCCCTGACCTCCTGGACTTCATCCGCTTCCGCGCCGTTTGCAAGCCCTGGCGCTCCTCCGCGCCTGTCTCCAACCCACCCGACCAACTCCCATGGTTTCTCGAGACAGCCCCGAGTATTTGTTGGACACACCGTGGGTGATACCAGCAGCGGAAGCCGATTAAAAACAAAGAGGGGTAATTTCGGCAAACACGTTATGGACATAAACCAAATACCCATAAGAATGAAGCTAATACTTGAGAATCAACAAACCACAGCACAATCAAGCAATATCACAAAAAAATAAAGAGGTGACACAAGATTTTACGTGGAAAACCCGAAAGGGAAAAATCACGGGAGCGATCGGTGCAAATCCACTAAATCAAGAGTTTTCTTACAAGTACATGGAGATCAATTAAGCTATCAACATTTCTCTTACTCTCACTCTCACTCTCTCTCACAATTTGAGGTGGAATTAACAAGAGTTACAATAGAAATATAAAACCATAGATAGCTTCAACAGGGAGACAGAGAGATTCAATTTTCTGGAGATGGAATTCACGATACACCAAGGAGACAATACGCTGCCCCCTTTTACTCACTTCCGTACTGGGCCAAAATGGACCAAGCCCATTTCTCATTTGGCTTCGTACACAGCAATCTCCCACTCGAAGACAAAGCTCCCACTGGATCACAGAAGCATACATATTTGATCTCACAAACATACACCTTGATCACACAAAGCATACACGTACACCTCTGGTCATATAAGTATACACCCTTGACTATACAAGCATACATCCTGCATCTCGCTTCAAACACATCCAAGTTATTCAACCAACCCAGATCGCCCCCTACAGAATATATTACCTTGTCAGGAGGCACCACCTTCGTGAACATGTCAGCAACGTTCTCTTTCGTGTGAACCTTTCTCACAACTAGTTGTCCATGGTCTAGAACATCACGAATGAAGTGGTATCGCACATCAATGTGCTTAGTTCTTGAGTGATATGCCGCATTCTTTGAAAGATGTATGGCACCTTGATTATCACAATGTACCACATACTCTTTTTGCTTCAACCCAAGTTGTGCAAGCAACCTTTTCAACCAAAGCATTTCCTTCACCGCCTCGGTCAATGCGACATACTCCGATTCCGTGGAAGACAAAAAAACAATATCTTGTAGTCGAGATATCCAACTAACGGCTCCACCACCGATAGTAAACACATAGCCCGTCGTGGACTTTCTAGTCTCACTACAACCCGCATGATCGGCATCAACATACCCTTCAATTGTCAATTTAGAATTTTCTCCACCAAAGCATAATTGCAAGCCACGAGTGCCTTTCAAGTACCGAAGTATCCACTTTACCGCTTGCCAATGCTCCCATCCCGGGTTAGACATAAACCGAGAGACAACTCCCACTGCATGTGCAATGTCCGGCCGTGTGCACACCATAGCATACATCAAGCTACCAACGGCCGACAAGTATGGAACATTTTCCATCTTCAATCTCTTTTAATTATTCTTTGGAGAATTCTCTTTAGACAACTTAAAATGACCGGCCAAAGGTGTAGTCACCGGTTTGCAATTCACCATGTCAAACCTCTCAAGGACTTTATCAACATATTTCGTTTGACTTAACCAAAGCTTGTCTCTCTCCCAATCCCTATGAATCCGCATGCCCAAAATTTTCTTTGCTTCGCCAAGATCCTTGGTTGCAAACCTCTTAGACATATCAAGCTTAAGAGACTTAATCTCATCATGATCATTATTTGCAATCAACATGTCATCCACATAAAGTAACAACAAGGTAAAAGAACCATTCACCTTTCTTTTCATATAGACACAATGATCATAGCCACTTCTTTTAAAACCTTCTTCTTGCATAAAAGTATCAAACTTCTTGTACCATTGCCGAGAGACTTGTTTCAAACCATACAACCCTTTCTTCAATCTACACACAAGATTAGGGTTTGATAGATCAACAAAACCTTCCGTTTGTGACATATAGATCTCCTCATCCAAGTCACCATGCAAGAAATCCGTCTTAATATCAAGTTGCACAAGCTCCAAGTCTAAATTGTCACCAATGACAAAACAATCCTTATTGAATTATGCTTCACAACGGGAGAGAATATCTCATTAAAGTCAACACCATGTTTTTGTCCATATCCCTTGACTACTAACCTAGCCTTATGCCGTTTTGAATCATCGGCTTCATTCTGCAATACAAATACCCACCTATTTTTCAATGGTTTATTTCCTTTTGGAAGCTCAACCAACTTCCAAGTTTCATTCACATGCAACGAGTTCATTTCATCTTCCATTGCTCCAAGCCACTTGGCTTTCTCCAAACAATTCAGAGCTTCTTGAAATGACTCGGGTTCACCAGCATCCGTGAACAAAGCATAAAATAGGGAAGGTGAATACCTTTGTGTAGCTCTAGAAATCCGAGTTGATCTCCTCAACTCTTGTATTGGGGTATTAGTGTGCTCTTCTTCAATGATGCCTTGAACATAATGCTCTTCCACCGCATCACTCTCATCCTCTTGATCATGACCACTTGATTGAGAATCCGCTAGCATCTTAGGTGCAATACTAGCATCAACATGCTTCTCCACATGTCTTTCATCACTTTGCTCTTTCTCATGATTTTCCATGAACATCACATTTTCGCGGAATATGACATCTCGGCTTCTAATTGTCTTCTTCTCAATGAAGCAACAACATCACTCAATTTGAATTGATTGCCCATTGTGTTTGCAACGGTAATCACAAGAGTATCCCAACTTGTAGGTAAAGAGCTCAAAAGTAGCAAGTACAAAACCTCCTCATCAAGGTTTACCTTCAATGACTTCAATTGAGCCGCAATTGAGTTGAACTCACTTACATGCGTTCTCATTGATATGCCATCCTTCATTTTCAAGAGAAATAATCGCTTCATAGCATGCATCTTGTTTACACCCGAAGGTTGCTCATATGATCGCTCCAATGTGGTCCAAAGCTCATGAACGGTCTTACATTGATAGACATCAAACAAGATAGATGGTGAAATGCACGGCCTTATAGCCGCTAAACACTTCCGATCTAGCAACTCCCATTCATGATCCTCCATATGTATAGGTTGTGCACTCGGTCCCATCAATGATAAATCCAAATCTCTAATCACTAAGTAATCTTGCATTAATATTTTTCAAATTGCCCAATTGCTATCATTCAATTTCTCAAATTCCATAGCTTTCTCCATTTTATCACCACACGTGCAAACCACCGAAATACACAATAACTTAGTTCTAAACCAAACCAAGTCTCAAACTCCTATTCTTAACACCAACGAGCCAACCTCGCTTTGATACCAGTTGTTGGACACACCGTGGGTGGTACCGGCAGCGGAAGCCAATTAAAAACAAGGACGGGTAATTTCGGCAAACACGTTATGGACATAAACCAAATACCCACAAGAATGAAGCTAATACTTGAGAATCAACAAACCACAGCACAATCAAGCAATATCACAAGAAAATAAAGAGGTGACACAAGATTTTACGTGGAAAAATCGAAAAAGAAAAATCGCGAGAGCGATCGATGCAAATCCACTAAATCAAGAGTTTTCTTACAAGTACATGGAGATCAATTAAGCTATCAACCTTTCTTTTACTCTCACTCTCACTCTCTCTCACAATTTGAGGTGGAATTAACAAGAGTTACAAGAGAAATATAAAATCCTAGATAGCTTCAACAGGGAGACAGAGAGCTTCAATTTTCTGGAGATGGAATTCACGATACACCAAGGAGACAATACGCTGCCCCCTTTTACTCACTTCCGTACTGGGCCAAAATAGGCCAAGCCCATTTCTCATTTGGCTTCGTACACAACAGTATTTTCAGAACTACTGGCCTCACCCAACAACGATTCTACTCTGCTTCCTCCTGCCAAACCCTGACAATCCCTTTGACAGATAAAAAATTGTCGAGACTTGACTTCTGGTCCACAAGGGGAGTGGTCGCTCACTGCCTCGCCTTCAGTTTCCCCGTTGAATGCACTGCGTCCGTCTATAATCCCCTCACTCGATACCTATTTGCGCCGCCTCCTGTTACTTCCACCCTGGCTTTCTATAATCCCCTCACTCGAGACCTCTTTATGCCTCCTCCTCCGCCTTCGGGCCTCCGTTGCCCTTACACTGTCTGGACTGGCACTGATCCCATCCGGAATCGCAAACTTGTAATTATCAATCACGACGTTTTTAATATGACTAACTTCGGTCGATGGGCCTTCTATGATCCATGCAAGAACCTGTGGGTTGAGAAGGAAAGAATATGCAAGGGCAGTTGTTATTGGGACAATATGGTCATTGCTACAAAGAAACATGGGCCAACTGAGATCTTTGATGCTTACACCAAACAGATGTTGCACTCGGTACCGCCGCCTGAGGATGAGGTGATAATTGATGATCCGGGTTACGAAAATGATGAAGATTACATTGCTCCCTACCTGAAAGAATCTTACCTTGTCTTGTCCAGAGACTCGTCCAAAGAAGAAATGATGTTGCAGATACTTTGGTTTCATGGTGGGGAAGTTTTTAAACTGTTGAAGACTCAACATTCATTATATATAGGCTTGAATGTGAAAGAATTTGATGGGGAGCCTTACTGGGCCTACTTTCACGACATTGGTGACCAAGTTATCTTCTTGCAGGAGATGAGTGGCTTCTCCATGACTGCCAGACCTTCTTCTGGATTCAGACCGGGTTGTATTTACTTCATCGATCCCCATGACAATCGACCTTATGTGTATGATGTCTTCGCCTGTAAAGTTGAAAGGGTTCCTTGCCCTTTCGAGAGGTGCACTTGGTTTGTTCCTGGCCTGTCATAGCTCTTCATCAATCCATGTTAAGTTACTTTTAAGTCTATCTGCTGCAAATAGATCTAGGTCAATTTAAGTTAGTGTTGATTGGTTATTGCTTGTTTCTTCCCATTGATAATTTCCTTCGTAAGCACTAGTATAGATCACTGCTCTAATAAATTGACAATTTTACACTGTGCACTGTCCCTACAATTAATATTGTTTGAAAGTTCTTCTACTTTTGCTGATGTTCAGGTGTGATCTACATAATTCAGGGACTTGACGAGGATGGTTTCATTTTGAGGACTAGTAGAATGCTCAGATGCTAAATATTTTTCAATCTTTGGTGAATATTGGTGCTTTATCACCTAGTTGCTGTTATTATTTTTTTTTTTTTCTTATCAGTATATTTGGCTGTCTGATGTTAGCAGGAACATTAAAGTACATATATGCTTGGTCTAATATGATTTGAACCTAATAGGATATGAATCAAGTTTGGAAAATTAACCTTTCTCTGTACTCACCAATTTAGTTCCCAGTTGGAAGTCTTTTGACTTAAAATCCATTGACTGGCAAAGAAACTCCTTGTCAAGAGCTGTGGAGATAGACAGAGAAAATAATTAGGGACAGTTCAGCCAGTGTGTGCATTACAGAGTTGTTAAGGCCTGCTTAATAACTGTACCATACTATCAAATGCAAGATCAGCAGGTTCCAGCGCTATAACAATATTGTGATAGGTTTTAGCAGTATAAGTCTTGCGGTTTCATTCATAGCTTGCAATAGCGGCAGGAAGTGAACTTTTCTTAGGCTTCTTAATAGAAAGCGGTAGGCCTAGGTAAGTAATGGGAAATTCCTTAATTGGACATCCCAAAAGGTTGCGCAGTACTTCAATCCTAGAAGTAGGAACAGCAATCGGAACTAAAGCTGATTTCTGGTCGTTGATAACCAGACTGTCTTTCTTGACCCAACAAATTAATATGCTTAGCATCAACGTGCAAATTAATGATAAAACTATTTAAGGAAACTAATAATAATAATCGACCAAAAGGTATAAAACATATTTTACAAAGGAACACGTCGTATTGTCACCCAAATCCCAAAAGTTAGTAAATTCTTTTCATTACATCACGTTGAACAAAACTTCTGAGAAATGTGGTAGCTCTATAATTTTGTTGTCAGTTCAGTGTAAGAAGCTTTGAGGTTGCTGTTTTGTTTTTGGTCCTCCGTCGATGAACCATGACAAACCTGACTCCTTGAGGTCCCTGCTAAAAATTTTCAAAGAAAAAAAGAAACACACTGAGCAATAAATAAATGAACACACAACATATGGAAAAAAAAAAAAAAAAAAAAAAAAAAAAAAAAAAAAAAAAAAAAAAAACCTAAAAAGGAACAGATATAAAAGTAGTCACCTCAAGTATTGGAGCCTTTTCTAAGGAAAGTAGTCAGGTAAATACTATACAGAAGTTCGGTCAATGGTATTTGTTAGTGATGCTTTTTTTGGTGTAACGAGTAACCCACAAGAGCTGACAACAATAATGTCCAAAATACCTGCAACACAAAAAAAGAATATACAAGTAAAACAGCATAGTGATTTAGCACAAGTAAATTATGAATGAGATGATTCTTCGGGAATAGCTACAGTGCACAAACCATTTTGTTCATCATGAACTTCCTTTGTTAGCTATGTTACAAAATACTAAATTCAATGATAAATATAATTTAACCACTTCAATCTATATATTGAAATCTCATATCAAACCAACTTTTACAATTTTAAAACTTACATTTTTGATACAAACTAATAATAAACTATTTCCAAATAAGGTAACCTTTAAAAAAATCTGAAAAAATAGTAAAAAAAACTCTCAAAATATAAAATTTTGTTTCTTATGAAATTTCAATATATTGAAGAGTTGGTTAAATTAGATTTATCATTTTTAAAAAATATGGCATATAAACTCATGATGCACAAAAAGGGTCTGTGCATCATGATGCACCATAGCATTACTCGTATACTTCTGACTGGATATTTACCAGTATAGCACCTGAAACAACACACCAAAATCATAGGTTTTGATCCTTGGTCTAAAGCGAACATAGTCCTTCCTTTACTGCTGCTACAATCTCATAGGTAGAATAGAGATGCCATAAAAATATCCTCTACATGATACTAACAAAAAGAGAGACATTTACCATGTTAACAGTATTCCATCTCTCAAGCCTTTTAATTCTACACTGCATATCTTCCAAAATGGCATCGGTGGATGAACTTCTACGTATAGCTTCAGAACTAAAATTGCCTCCCTATACATATTTTGGAGATGAGTAAATAACAAGAATTTATATGAGAAAACAGGACAAATGTCAAAACAATACTTTTACCTGGGATTGAATAAACTCTACCAACTCATGCAGTCTTGCAGCTTGTTGGTTATGCATTCCAGACGTGTTTTGTTCTAAGTCAGTCAAGTTCTCCAGTATAATTTGAAGATAACTCTGTAAAAAGAATTGTAAAATTGTTTTGAAGGTAACAAAAATGGAAAAAGAAAAGTAAAGTACAACTCTTGAGAGAGCTATAAATTTTTGTGTGTTTAATTATAATAAAGGATTAAGTGAGCATACTACTTGAGTGCAGAAATGCAAATTACCAGTTATTGAGGTCCCTACTTGTGCAAATTATAATGGTCAAGTATCAAGAATGAACTACAAAGAAGAAAATCATTTGTAAATTGTAAAACATAAAAAGTACCTTTGTGGTATATGAACCATCTAAATTTAACATTGAAGCTGTGGCAGAGACAATTTCCTTGTTGGTGCCTTTAATTTGTATATATGGACTGGGTACTCCATGTAGATGGTCTACCTCTATCAGTATCTGTATTAAGAACAGAAATTAAATAATGTATTAGAATACTATATAGTAGTAATAAAAATTAAAGCACCTCTTGAAAGACAGTAACCTTTCCATCCTGATAAATTAGGGCAGAGGCTTCTATGTATGCTACCGCTTGGTATCTGGAACCAGAAACAAGAATCACATTTAGGTGCTCATAAAGAAAGATGAGTAGATGGGGACACAGAGAGAGAGTGAGAGATTAACCCAAGCTTGAGAAGACCAGCAACTGTACTTGCACTGATATCAAAATCAACCTTTGGTTGAATGATAAAATTTCCCTCTATTATTGGCTGCAAATAAAAAAAAAAATACCAAATTACAAAAATACACAGAATGTAGGAGCAACGGCATTGTGGTATTATGCTGTGCAAGCAAACATTGTTATTGGGGAACTGACAGAAGGAAGGAGATAATTCTACAAGGTAGTTTTAAGTAATGTCAGCTAATAACAAACTCGAAGAGGGTCAAACCACAACAATGATGAAAGGTTGCTTTTGCAAATGCAAACAAAAATATATAGAACACCCACTTCACCTCACGTATAAGCAATGCAAATCGACCTTCACAAATCCTGACACGTATGCAATCAGACTCTGACAACTGTCCATTGAAGAGTGCCCCAGGCACGGGAAGCCTCAAATAAATATCAGTGAAATTCTGGACTGAACTGAAAACTTTCCCTGGATCTAGAACTTTCAAGATGTCCTGGTAGATTACCTACAATACAATTCAAACAAAAGAACAAAACTTGACTTATGAAAAGAAACCAATCATATTGCCTCAAAAGCCATAGATGTCTCGACTCTGCTCTCTGAAAAATTGACATTTGAATTCAAAAACACAGAATGACAATGCTAGGTCAGAGTGTATCTCCTCTAGTCAGCAGTATGACACTATAACAGAAATCTTTCGATTACAATCAATGGTGGTTAAAACAAGTAGGCATTTGCTATGAGTTGTAATTGTGTGTTATGCACATTATCAGCCTGGTCCTTTATATCAGAACTTGTAAGATTAATCCTCATGATATGGAGATACAAGATCCACATGTCTATAAGTAATAGGAGTCCCCCAATAATACTCACTTTCTTGTTACTTTTCAGGACAAAAAGAGAACTTTCAGGAGAGAGCACAGGATCAAAATCATTCCTAATCTTAAGCTGCCAAAAAAACAAAAGGATACATGAGCTTACAGAAATGTTGATTTCTCAATTAAAAATAAACAGGGCAAATTTGGTCAGAACCCTGCAAAACATCATATACCTATACCCCCTGAAATTAGATGTCTCACTACCCTTCTCTGATTTGATTGAAGAATGAGTTGATGGCAAAAAGAAACAACCCATCACTTTTTTTTCTCAACAAAAATGCAAAAGGAATGCTAGTCTGAACTATTTAAAATTAAATAGGTGCAATATAGCAGTTTAATTTGAGATTATGAAAGGTATTTGAAATTTGCACCTTAAAATATACCAAGTATATATTGAATACAGACAAAAATGAAAATTGTACCAACATGTGCATGGACAAGATGCGGCTCAATGTATTGCTGAAACATGGGAAACACAGTTGTCATGATTTCATTTTGTGAGATTGAACGGCTGACACGACTCTTGTCACGCTGAACTCTTGTAATTAGGTGTGAATGGACCCCGCCTACCTAATTTATCATTTAAAGCATATTCATTAAAAGTTAATCAAACTCTATTTCAAATAATATCCACAAAATCAAAGAAAACCAAGAGAACAGGGGGGTGAGACTTACAACAGCAATCCATAGATCAAGTGATTTTCGTATTACTGGGTGGAGCGCATAAACTCCTTCAAATATTACCTGAAAATCTCATACAAACGCACAAAACACATGAGAAAAAAGGGAGATGCATGGCTACTGCAGGAAGTAAATAAACAAAATGCCAGTCTGGTAATAGCCTTACCCAACTTGTTTGGGACAAAAAGGCTTTCTTGTTGTTGTTATATGAACATTAGAAAGAATATGTATTCAAAATTTCAAATATGTATTTTACCACACCACATTCTTCTGAGACTTGAAGCTCCTTGAACCCATTGCGGCAGAAGTTCTCGAAATCAAAGCATGGAACCTTGGCCTTGTGCTTATTCCTTATTTCCTCTATGTTCTGCAAAACAATAGCATGAATAGACTTTGTTTTCCCAACTTGACAGAAACCCAAAACTAATTATAAGAACAGGAGTATATTCAAAGAAGCAAATGACAATGAGATTTAAAACAAATACCAGTATTTGCACTCATTTTATAGAAAAATCAACAAAAAGATACACAAGTACTAAGTTACCTGCCTGCACCCAGCCTTTTGAAATGTAAACCCCACAAAGCCTTTCAATTAAATATACCCAAAAAGACTAATACCTAACCCAACCAATGACCAGATAACCCCAACAAAAGATGTCTGAACCTGATCAGAACCTAGCCAGATATAAACTAAAAATGACAACCCAAATGACCCAGTACTGAGCCTGACTACACGCCTAAACAAAAACCTCAACCTACCCTAGACATACCTGAATTCCTGAACTGACAAATCCAAACCAAGAAGAAACCTGAACCACATATCCCAAACAACTAGACCAAAAAAGACCCACCTGTTTGCCAGTAGCAACCTTACATAAGATTCCATGCAAACAACAGAGGAAAGTTTTACGGTCATACAATGTTAAAAGAAGGTTACCTTGAGAAGCAAAGACATGTCCAAGGATGCAAACTCAGATTTCAAATCCTTGGCTTGTTCGGGCTTGTAATAGCTCTCTAGAGAGATTACCTCACAACCAACTATATTGGCCATTTTGTGTGCCAAGCTTGTTTTTCCTGACCCACTCGGACCCCCTTATCAAATAAACAATTAGATTTAATGTATTAGTTAGATTAGAGAATACAAAATTCAAACATTAGAAAATTTTCAAAATAAGGATTGAATGTTACCGATTCCAACAATTACTGGAAAACCCTTGTTCTCTAGCAATGCCTGAAAGACAAATTAATTGTGAACTAAAATCAATAAAACAATAAAGATGACGATGAACCTACTACAGCAACTATAAATAGAAGAAAAATAACCTGAATAGCTTGTACAGAAAGGAGGAGTCCTCGGTCAAAGTCAAATGAATCTGGCATTGGTGCCAGCCTGATTTTACCTCTAGCAGATGGATCTAAAAACCAAGAACATGTTAATTCTTCTATGTGAACAATATGATAATCTTCCATTTTTAGAAGGAAAGATAAAAGAATGGTAAAGACTATATGTTTTTTAGTTAATTGTCTAGTAAGTTAATTGGAAGCCTGATGACAGGATCAGCTAAAGAACAACTTAAACATGTGCCCAAATAAACATATCTAAAACCAATACCTTACTATCTCACCTTGTAACAAATCCTTGAGGGTTGTTAACTCAAATGTAATATAAAAAACAATTCCTTAAGGTTTACAGATTTGCATGGGGTATTCCATTCTCTAGTAACTCATTGCTTACTCAGCAGAAAAAGTCACCTGGTATAAGATGCCATTTTGCTAGAAGAGGCTCAATATCAGACTTCTTGGTAGGAGAACGAGTCCATGGCTGCGAAATCTCTTCCTCCAAATTGGTTTCGATTTGGGAAGATAGACGAATTGGTTTCGGTGCCAGTATTTTTTTCTCTTGGCTGTCTGTCAGAAGTGTGCTAGAGACAGGTGGCGGTGTGTTGAGGCGTGGGATTCCTGACACCAATTACCAACAATTCCAACTGTGAGAAGAAGCATATACCTTAGCAACATGAAGTTGTTGTGACCATAGAGCAGGTGTATGCTTGTAAAATTGCTAGCTAAGTTGCTGTTATAAATAGGTCAATACAATACACTTTAAAGACCCTACGAAAATAACAAATTATACTGTTTGCAAAAGACTATTGGTAAATTTTATTCAAATGAACAAGTGATGCAGATGTGTCCCCACACAATCAGAACCACACACCTTTACTCTCAAGAATCATTTCCAAGTAAGATTTTGTGTTCCATGGCCCCTTAATGCCAAGCTCAGAAGCTTTTTCTCCAACAACCTGATTGCAATAAGGAACACATAATTCTGAAAAAATTCCATATTTTCTTATTTTGGTCATGTACAAAGAAACTAAAAAAGCTAAGCCCTACAAGCCTACTAATACACATGACTCTTTATTTCAGCTAATAAGCAAAATCCAGCATCTACATGTGCTACCAACATAAGACAGTACTATTTTGGGTTAAGACAGTACTATTTTGGGTTCTTCAGTATGTTTTAAGTTCTCTGGAAACAAAAAGATGCTTAAACCAAAAGCAATAATTAAATGGAGTTATATCAATCAACAAGACTCAGAAAATCAAAGCAGACAAAAATATATAGTATTACTTTTCTAAAGCTTTTCTGTACCTAACTTTCTGTTTGTATCCTCGATATTACAGCCTTATCTACCGAACCTTGCATGAGTTCTATATTCAGCATCAAACAAGATAGGTATAAATTGGGCCCCAAACAAAGAAAAGTAAACCAAGTACATAGATTAAATAATGAAAAAATAAAAATATACCAGACCTAGCAGCTAGGTTACAAAATTTGAAGTTATAGAGAGTGTACCTTGCGACTGGTACCTTTGAGCACTAAAAATGTCTCATTAAGGGTATCTATGCTCTCTGCTGCAATTAAAACTTGGTCACTTTTAACTGAAGTACACGTTCTCTTGTGGCTTACAACTACACTGTAGCCTAGAGCTAGAAGTCCACCTAGGGTTGTTCTCCCAACCTTCAGAAAAATTAACAATAAATCATAAAATAAAAAGACAATATTATGAGCAGACCTGTAAAATTCCAAATTCATTTCTCCCCTGCCAATATCAAGCATAATCTACATTACAAACATTAAAGCTTCCCATGGATCTGTCCCTTATGCACATGAAAAAAAAAGAGATATATATCGAAGTAATAAACGAGATCTATTGCATGTCTAAAGTAATTTATTGTTTACTTTTGTATGAGATAACTTATATTCTGCAGGGTATATAAAATAATTTCATGTTAGGGTACTGAAGAAACATGGCATTGATGTCAAAAGCAAGAATACAGATACTGTATTACATTCGTGCTTCCAATTGTGCCTCAACTAACGTTAAGAGTGGGGTGCAATCCAATTTTCCATTGATTTAACCATGAACTTGTTCATGTCTGGTCATTTATTTACTAATTCATACAACCTGGCAATTGGTTAGAAAACATGATGAGAATGGGGAGTACCTCGAATTCAGCTTTTGGTCGAATAATGAAGTATTTATCTACAATTCTCTGGTCTCCAAGAGACAGATAGTATCTTATACCGCACTGTCTCACTTTAATCCAATCATCTATTTTTGCCTCCTCGCATGCAAATGGTGGCCTCAGGTACATCTCTAGAAAGCTACAATTCAAAGATGAATTAAATTTACAGGGGACAAATGGTAATCTCCGGCAAAGAAAGCAAATAAAAAGTTTCTGATCCACCTCTCAGTTTCAGCTTCTTTCTCGTCAAACGAGTACAAGACCTGACCATCTGCTGACTGTCAAATGTGGAAAAGAACATTTTAATACAACAACTGAAATGTCAGAATAACAGTTATGTTTCTAACAAATTACTAGAAAACAATTATAATTTTAAAAGGCACCTCATTCTTGCACTTCAGTTTGTAAAATGCCTCTCTGAAAGATGATACAAAACTATTGTTGATCCTTATCTGAAAACATAAGGCTCTCATTGAGGGAAATAAACAAAATAATGATACAAAAATAATACATTTTGCATGTGGACACAGCAGAAGGTTTTATCGATGCTACTAGCAAAGGTCAAGTTACCTAATAGAAGCAAAAGCTAACAACAATAGTGTACAGATAAAAATTCAAAACTTGGAAAAATGCATGCGCAAAAGAAATATATATCAAATACTCTTGCCTGTGCATGGTGTAGGTCTGGCTCAATATGTTTTCTAAACAAAGGGAATATACTGTCTATCAGATAATCCAAAGAGCATGAATCGCCTATGTCATGCCGAACTTTTGATAATAGGCTAAAGTGGACCCCACCAACCTAGTGAAAGCAAAATATAAACAAATTAATACAAAAACTGTACAAATGACTTTTCATTGCGCCATACTCCTTTGAAAGCTTTTCACAAATTACCCTTGCTTTCATAATCTTTGGGGAAAGAAATATAAAATATTCCATGTTCATCAACATATTATGAAAACAAAGGTTTCAAATATATACTCAAACAAGGAGATTTAAAAAATTTTGGAAATAATAGATGTAAATTTTTACAAAATAATTACCACAGCAACTCTAATATCCAAGAGAGACCTTAAAGTCGAATGTAGAGCATAGGCACCATCAACTATCAACTGCCAAAAGAACATGTTCATTCAAAATAAAGTAATAATTAACATTTATTGATAAATCTCTGTGTCTGTTTTGCAGCAATGCTTCTATGTTTATCCATATAGTCCTTGTCTTTATGTTCGCATTTATGTTTATACAAATCCAAGCACATAGACACACAAATCAAATACACAGTGAGAGAAAGAGATGTTTATGCATCAAGATTCGCACCACACCAGATGGAGATATTTGTAATTCCTTCCACCCAATGCGCTTCTTCTCTTGAAAGTCAACCAGAGGCACCATTGTGGACTTACCCTTTACTAGATCCTAAATAAATCAGAAATACAAATAAAATATATAGCATTAACTAATTGCTTCTCGAATTCAGTACCTAGTTTAGTAAAGGGCAACTTATAATTGCCACAAAACTGGTATTTTTTTTTTTCCTAGTTTATTCCATTGCAGGATATGATATGTCCATACTGGTGCAGATCCAAGCAATTCATATATGGTCAAGGCTCATGTAACTAAGCTTAAGATGGGAAAGACAGGTACCAGACTGATAAGCATCTGGTGTGACTTGTACATACTAATTGGAGACTGAAAAGTACACTGGCAAGCCCTTACCTATACTAAATTACTATATTCAAGGATACATAATTTTTATGGCAGCATTCACAAAAGTGAGGGACAACATACCTGGACAGCTTTCGAGAGAGAATCAAAATCTATCGAATCAATATCACTCCCATCATCAGAACCAGTACGATAGTTCTCCATTGAGATCATAACAACACATCCAAGAACTGAAGCCACCTTTTCTGCCAAACTGAGTGAAATGAAAAATTTGAAAAAGAACAGGAAAAGTGAAGCTGGAATTGTTGTTCCAAATGTTGTTTGATGTTTAAGGATCGTAAAAGCAGATACAGGAACAAAGCTGGTAAACAGATCAAATGACAGCTTTCCAGTCTCAGTTTTGGTGGGTACGAGTCTCTGGTACTGAACACAAGCCAGCAAGCATTTTCTAGCAAATGTTGTTCTCTTGTTTGGGGTTTTCCTTTCGTGTGGTCAGAAATCAGGTCTAATACCAGTACGAAGTACGAAACACTTGGTAGGTAATCTGTTCGGAAATTCATTTAATTTGAACAGAATGTACGGTACGAGTAAGAAGCACCTGGTGGGTTACCTAGATTTGCCAGATCCAGTGGGCCCACCAATACCAACAGCCACAATCTGTCCGTCCTTTCTCTCTCTTAGCTCTTGTATTGCTTTTACTAGGAGGTAATACCCATGATCAAATGACTGAAATTTCAAACAAATAAAAAGAATTAGCAGTAAACATGACAATTAACGTTGTCTCTTCAAAATGCGTATGGTAAGGGAATTAAAAGCATCAAAGAGGAATTAAGGGACTCAATAGCAAGTGAACAGTACATACTTCCCAACAACTTCAATGTTCTCCTCTTTACATGATATATAAGGTTAATTCAAAACTTGTTAGCGATTAATTCGGTGAGATCAGGCAGAATAAAGTCAGTGACAATACTCTTATAAGCGATTGATTGAAGTGTGTAAGAAGGAAAGAGAGAGAAGAGAGATACCACGTGAAGAGGGAGGGAGTGGAGGATGGAGGAAGAAGAGGAGGTGCAAGGGGTGGGAGGAGAAGGGGGTGAATTAGAATTAGGAGGGAGAGAGGAGGAGGGCAAGTAAGGGTTGCTTCGCTCCCATTCCATCCCGCCTTGCATAATTCTGCGCAGAAGCTCTTCTTCCATCGGCGAATTCCCGATCGAGAGAGAGAGAGAGAGAGAGGGTTAAGGAAAGGAATGAAGGAAGAGTACGGTAAGGAAGGAAGGCGCGAGGGAGAAGGCAAGGCAGCGACTACTCCAACAAGCGTCACCGAGCTCCGAAAGGCTATCGGGTCGGATCCGTGCTGTATAGGAATAGGATCCTCCAACTTCATTCGCGCGAAATATGTTTCTTTTTTGTTTTAATTATTTTTGGCAATGGCAGGAGCAATTGATGATTGAGTAATTATCAAACTCGAAAATTTAAAATTGTAGAAGTTTTTCTATAGTTTATATTTTATACTTTATAAAGCTTGAATATTGAATATAGTGTAATTTGAAATTCATTGCGTGGTCGATTAAGTGTTAATACAAACTAAATTATTAAATAAAATTGACTTTTTCTCCATATTTGATATATGATTATTTAACTCATATTGAAAAAAAAAAGTCATCATGAATTAATCAGCGATGAATGTCATGGTTATCAAATTCCAATATAACTTATTTTTTGTATATGTCATGTTTATAGGGGTTATATCTAATTTTCCCTACAATAAAAAAAAAATCAACAAACAGTGTGTAATGTTGGTTATTATTTGGGTTTGATAGTATGTAACGTGAGATGAATAGTTTTGTGTGCATGTATTTATTTTTCATGTGAATAGTGTATAAAAATTCTTTTAACCCAACATATGTAGAGGTTGATTGTTTTTAATAGTCTTTTTAATCTGGTATTAAGCCTATTTATTTAGTGCCTCAAATGGGAGCCATGGACTAGCTCTCCCTCAAAACGATTGGATTATACATGAACATTACGGACATAAATTACAAATAATGAGCGTTATGGACAGAATTGCAGCATTTCAACCGAGTGCGCATTCATTTTAAGTCATTTAATCACAATATTGTATATTTAAGCTCTTTATATAGTGATAAATAAGTTTTAAAAATTCAAAAGAATTGGATTATACATGGCAATTACGCACATAAATTGCAAATAATGAGCGTTCTGGACCGAATTGGAGCATTTCAAGCGATTGCGCATTCATTTTAAGTCATTGAACACAGTAATTTATATTTTAACTCTTTAAACAGTGGAGAATGAGCTTATTATGTTAAAAATTCAAATGGACTGGATTATACATAACAATTACGCACAAAAAGTGCAAATAATGAGGGTTCTGGACAGAATTGGAGCATTTCAAGCTACAGCTAGCGCATTCATTTTAATTCATTTGATCACAATAATATATATTTAAACTCTTTATACAGAGATAAATATGTTTATGATCTTAAAAATTCAAAAGGATTTGATTATACTTTGCAATTACACATATAACGTGCAAATAATGATCGTTCTAGATAGAATTGGAGCATTTCAAGCGATTGGACATTCATGTTAAGTTATTTCATCACAATAATCTATATTTAAGCTCTTTATACAGTGGATAATATGTTTATGATGTTAAAAATTCAAAAGGATTGGATTGTAGATGGCAATTACGCACATAAAATGCAAATAATGAGCGCCTTGGACAAAATTAGAGCATTTCAAGCCATTGCGGATTCATTTTAAGTCATTTGATCACAATAATCTATATTTAGGCTTTTCATACAGTAGAGAATAAGTTTAGGATCTAGAAACTTCAAAAGGATTGGATTATACATGGCAATTAGGCACATAAATTGCAAATAATGAGCGTTCTGGACAGAATCGGAGCATTTGAAGCGATTGTGCATTCATATTAAGTCATTTGATCATAATAATCAATATTTAAGCTCTTTATACAGTGGAGAATAAGTTTATGATCTTAAAAATTCAAAAGGATTGGATTATACATTGCAATTATGCACATAAAGTGCAAATAATGAGCCTTTTTTTTTAGAAAGGAGCAAATAATAAGCGTTCCGGACAGAATTGGAGCATTTCATGTGATTGCGCATTCATTTTAAGTCATTTGATCACAATAATCTGTATTTAAGCTCTTTATACAATATAGAATAAGTTTATGATGTTAAAAATTCAAAAGAATTGGATATACATGGCAATTACGCACATAAAGTGCAAATAATAAGCGTTCTGGATAGAATTGGAGCATTTCGAGCGATTGCACATTCATTTTATGTCATTTGATCACAATAATCTTTATATAAGCTCTTATACAGTAGAGAATAAGTTTATGATGCTAAAAATTCAAAAGAATTGGATTATACATGGCAATTACGTACATAAAGTGTAAATACTGAACGTTCTGGACAGAATTGAAGCATTTTGAGCTATTGTGTATTCATTTTAAGTCCTTTGATCAAAATAATCTATATTTAAACTCTTTATACAATGAGATTACGTGTATGATCTTAAAAATTCAAAATGATTGGATTATACTGTTGGAGTTATGTCCTAGAAGCCAATCATTATATGGCTACTTTTATGGTTTATGTGATTGATGATGTTTATCATTTGTTCCTTGATTTATTTATTGATAGATCATTCAGGTTGAGGATCTGAATTGTAGATCTCTATAGTTCATTTATAGTTAAATGACAATGATAAATCTAAATTGTCCATAATCTTGATAATTAACAAGGAACATTAATTATCGGATAAGATTAGTATGCAAGTTAAGTGATGATTAAGTTCTACAAATCATAGGTAAGGAGTTACCAACTTAATTGCATATGTATATGTTATAGAACATAGTACAGGACATGACCCAATGAAATAAACATATGGATTGTGTTATGTGTCATTGTTTATTTCATATGAGTTTGATTCTAAATTTGAGATGTTAAACTTTTCCACATGAGGATAGATTCTATAAATATCGTCTAACGTTGATTCCTGATAAAGGCTGCTATACGGACTTTATTTATGCTCTCTTGAATTGTGCGGGGAAAAGTTGTTCATCAAGAAAATCGTATGTCCCTCAGTAGTATACCTAGTGAGTGACGATATCTGTTTGGGCCCCTTGATGGAGTTGGATTGTTTGGCCAACTTGTACAATTAACTCTAGATCAAGAAATGTATAATCTGCAAGAATGACACATTCCTATCTTGGATTATACAATGATATCGTGTGACATAAGAATCGAACGAGGAAATACATATATTTCTTATGCAGGATTATGATATTGTAACGGTACATTATTTATGCGAATTGGAAATCATAACGTGTTGCTAGATACCGTTTATGATTATTGGAGATAGATAACGATTTATTTCCATGGCCAACATAGCATAAATCCTCAAAGGGTCACACAAATAGAGCTTTGGTCACACAGTGTATTATCTATTTATTCGCAACAGTGAGTATTGTGGAAATATGATAAGTTGACTAATTAATTATCTACCGTTATGAACCGTTATAATTAATTGAGTCAAAGGGATCATATAGAAATAGATTAATACATTATCTAATCCCAAAATAGTTATTAATGAGTTAATAATTATTTTAGAATCAACACATATTAATATAAATAGTTATATTAATTTATTGGGCCGTCATTTCATAGCAAATGAATAGTCAAATTGAAGAGCAATAAATATGGGTTTTAATTAAATGAATTAAAGACCCAAATTAAATTGAGAAGAGGCCCATAAAGCCCATGGCAATTTCAGCTAGGGTTGGTAATGGCAAACTTGTAAATAGTTCAAAGAGAAGATGAAAGTTGTTGGCTATATAAAGGGGTCCCCTTGGGAGCAAACCCTAGCCTCCACCCATTCTTCTCTCTCCTCTCTTCCTAGCCGAAATTCTGCCCCTCTTTTCTTCCTCTTGCTCATGTGTTGAGCTCTCATCTTCTCTACTAAATTAAATAGTAATTAGTAGAAGAAGGGAGAAAGCTAAGGATTAGACTATAGCTTTGAGTTGCTAGCACAATTTTTAAGCTTGTGACTAAACCTCTTGGTGGACTCGAGGCCGGCGCCATCCAAGGAGAGGAGAAGGTGAAGGAGAGCACGCCACCGCCTTCCAAAGAGTTTTATTTGCTCACAAGAACATTTGTGAGAGGTATAACGATTCTCCTACCCTTCTCATGAAAATTGTGTGTGAATGGCCTTAAGCCTAGATTCTTTGTGCTTGATTGTTGTTTTATTCTAATTGTTAGTTTAAAAATTAAAATTGAACACTTTCTAACATATACATGGCAATTACGCATATAAAGTCATTTGATCTTAAAAATGACACAAAAGTGAGTGATTGAAAAGCGATTGTGCATTCATTTTAAATTATTTGATCACAGTAATCTCATAATATGGCCAAAATATCACAATTTCTCATGTTACTCGTTGATCAATAATCTAGACCTCCAATTAGTCCGCTCAAAATCTCTTTTTTAGATTGAACTGAAGAAAAAGATTTGGGACTTACTATAGTAAAAGGAACAAAGTAACATGAGACTAATAAATCTATACTTAATTTTAACATCTATCAGTTGGAGAAGAGAAGAGAAGATGAGGAGAAAAAAAAAGGCGGAAGAGTTCTTCATGTAGCATGGAAGAGAGAAGGAGAAAAATAAAAGACGAAACAATGTGCTGCCAAATAAACGTCAAATGGTGAATCGGGTCAATTTTATGGAAATTATACTCGACACACAAATAGTTACAAAATTTTCATTGTAAAAATCGAAAACAATTAAATAAATAATGGGAAAAGTGCCTGCCGTGTCGGGCTAGATTTTAACAAAACATTCTCGACACCCACACATATGTATTTATAATTTTGATTAGTTTATATTATAATTTTAATGATAATAATTAATATTTTTTTATTTACACATTAAATTTTATCATAATATGTCATGTAAAATTCTTACAATTTTTCAAAATACTTTTTAATAATTTTTCGTTAAAGATATTAAATAGTTTTTTTTTAACTATTTGACTTATGTAACAATTTTTCAAGTCAGAGAAGAACTACGTTATAATGTGTATCGTATTAAAAAAATCTAGCACGTTTCTATACAGGACTAATAAGGATCATTCATAGGATTCTTCATCTCCATCATCACGCGCTAATAAGTTTCTATTTTTGAAAAATGATCACTCCTTATCTACTTGACGCTAATAACTTTCTATTTTTGTTTGTGATCTCCTACACTTGGCTTCCTCCTACTATTCCAACTATATCCCTCAACCCCTGTCACCTAGTACATACCCATCCCTTCTTGATGCCTAGCGCCTAATCCTTAATCTAAAACATTTTGGACCCTCCATTTAGAGCGATGTTGTAAAATCTGGAAAAAATAGCAAAAAAATTCCGAAAAATATAAAAATTTATTTCTAAGAATATTTCAATATGGAGAACATATTGTACGGTTTGGATCGGACATTTGAATTTTGAATCTTTAAAAACAACTCTAAAGCACCACTTGATCCGTGTTTCAGGGTGTACCATAGTCATTATATATATATATATATATATAGAGAGAGAGAGAGAGAGAGAGAGGAATGGTAAAATACACTCTGGTGTACGGATCGTTCCTTAACACCAGAGTTGTTTTCGAAATCCAAAAATCAAATGGTTGATTCGAACCATTCAAGTTGTTCTCCATATTGAAGAATCCTTTGAGACCAAATTTTATATTTTTTCGAATTTTTTTGCTATATATTATGATATTTTCAAATTGGAGAACCTAAAATACTCCAATTGTAGTGGTTTTTGAAAATATCATAATATATAGTAAAAAAAAAATAATAAAAATGTAAAATTTGGTCTCCAAGGATTTTTCAATATGGAGAACAACTTGAATAGTTCGGATCGACCATTTGATTTTTGGATTTCGAGAGACGATCCGTACACTAGAGTGTATTTTATTCATCCACTATATGTATGTATGTATGTATATTAATATATGAAAAGTGTCCTCAAATGTGCAAGAGTAGATCGCCAACTTGAATTTGGAGGTGAAAAGCTCAATTAGTCGATTGAAAAGCCAAGAGTATCTTTTTTTTTTCTGAATAAAATCAAGGGCCTAGGCATATCTGGACCGAAATCCTCAACCGTCTCAGCAATCCTTTAAAAGGATGGCTAGGAACAGCCGTTTCTTTTTTATTTAGTATTTAAAAATTTTAAAATTCAAATGTTGAATCCAAACCATTGATCTTGTTCAATTTTACGGGCGATATATTTTTATATAAATTTTATAAAATTTGAAGTCGATTTGATACTTGATTAATTGACCAAATTATGAACGCATTAGAATTAATCAATGATAGTTAATCAGATTCGTTCATTTGTTGACCATTTGATCTAGTATCAAATCAACTCCAAATTTCATAAAACTTACATAAAAACGCATCACCCGTAAAATTGACCAAGATCAACGGTTTGAATTCAATATTTGAATTTTAAAATTTTTAAATATTAAACAAAAAAAAACCGGCTATTCCCAACAGTCCTTGCAGTCCTTTAAAAGGACTGCTGAGGATCACCGTGGAGGCATATCTTAATTTCCATTAAGAAAAGGTCAAATCAATATCTTTACTGACCCACACTGATCAAATAATATCTACTACTTGGTTTCATATAAACAAGGGCCTATGTCATATCTTTCTGTCATTCTTTTTAGGGGAAGGTAATTAAACTTCTATTGATACTTAATTCCATTGTCATTTAATTAAAAAAAATAGAAAGGTTAAATCCCATTTTCTAACTCTTTCGTGGTTCACTGCGGTTATTGTAGTTCCTCTTCAATCTAGCAATAAAAAAAGCCATCGGAATGACTCCAGATGACCCTGAAGTGGAGGAGCTGAGGAAAGCATTTGTTGCAACATCTAACGGACTCTCTGCCTTCCCGTTTAATCTACCATTTACTCGTTATTCAAAAGCATTGAAGGTAAATTAATTTTACAAAACATTTCTCAGTCCTTGTGACTCTTTTCTTTACCATTTATGTAGTCTTAGCCTAAACTAATAATGTGAAAGCCACATGAAAATTCTGAAAATAAGTAGATTTACCGCGATTTCGTTTACCAGTATTGGTAAAGACACAACACATGCTAATCAAGTAAAATGACAAAAAGATGAAGGAATGATTCCCTGATCTGTTCAAACATAAAAAGTTCCACAAAAGTTAGTTTTATCGATATTTTTTTATCCATTGACAATTAAATCAGAGCAAGACTAAATATAATGCATTGGACAGAATCCTTTGTCCAATGAATTCGTTCTCAAATTTTGAGTTTGAAATAATGGTCGAAATCGTTCAGCATGATCTTCATATTGAAATTTAGAAACCTATTTTTTTATTTTTTTTAAAAAATTTTATACTAATTTTCACATTTTTTACAAAATTATTGATCTAAATAATTGTGAACATTTAAAGACCAATGACTTTCAAAAAAATCTGAAAATAGTAGTAAAAAATTTTTAAAATATAAATTCAATATTCTATTAGATTTTAGTATGAAGATCACAATAAATAGTGGCGATCTTATTTTTTGAAGCTGAAAATTTGAGAACAAATGGCTTGTGCAAATTTTCTCCATTCAATGTGTTAGACTTTAACCTTGCTCAATAAATTCATATAACCTCTAAGATTGAACACCTTTTTTCTTTTCCTAAATTTTAGATATTTTATAATTTTGGTTTTAATTCAAATTGCTAGTTCAAAAATTTTATTTACTTCTACCATTTTGTGCCTGATAAATAACCAAAGATTCCAAAATGTGTAAAAAATTCTCATAGTCTCATGGGACCATTATCCTCCGCAGACCTTGTACAGGGCAGACTTTTGATCTGAACAGTCTGATTTAATCTCGACAGGAAGATTTGAACAGGTCGCATGAATCTTGACGGACTTGGTATTAATCACGGTGTTGGACAGCGCTTACAGCGGAAGCCAAGTTAAATAAGGAGTAATAATTTCGATAAACACGTGTCGGGCATAAACTAAAATACCTGCAAGAATGAAGCTAATACTTGAGAATCAACAACCAACAGCACAATTGAGCAATAACACAAAAATAAAGAGGTGACATAAGATTATACGTGGAAAATCCAATTGGGAAAAACCACGGGAGCGATCGGTGCAAATCTACTAAATCAAGAGTTTATCTTACAAGTACATGGAGATCATCAAGCTATCTACTTTCCTCTCTCTCTTACTCACACACTCACTCACGATTTGAGGTGGAATTAACAAGAGATATAAGAGAAATAGTAAACCCTAGATAGTTTTACCAAGAGAGACAAGAGAGCTTGACACGCACAAAGAGAGCTTCTGTTTTCAGCGCATACCCGAACCCTCATTTCCATTCCCTTTTATTTTCATCTCCGTATGGGCTTCATGGGCCACGACCCAATGTTGTCTTCGTACACAATAACCTCCTACTCGAAGATAAATCTCCCACTTGATCACACAAGCATACACATGCACCTCGCTCCAGACACACCCGAGTTACTCAACCAATCTGGATTTGCCTCCTACAAAACATTACCTTGTCAGGAGGCACCACTTTCGTGAACATGTCAGCAACATTCTCCTTTGTGTGAACCTTTCTCACGACTAGTTGTCCATGGTCTAGTACATCACGAATGAAGTGGTGTCGTACATCAATGTGCTTAGCTCTTGAGTGATATGCCGCATTCTTTGAAAGATGTATGGCACCTTAATTATCACAATACACCACATACTCATTTTGCTTCTGTTGGAATTGTGTTCTAAAAGTTATCTTATGATGATTACTTTTATATGTTATATTTATGAATTGGATGTTATTACATTTTGTTCCATGAGTTTATGTTTGTATTTAGAAGTGTTCAAGAAGATGCTCTTGGTCTTGAACCGCAGAACTCTAAATAAAATGAATATATATAACTCTAAAATGTTCACAGGTCTTGGATATTAGCAGGAACACTAATATTCCATATAAGACTGTCGTGTTGATTAAAAGTACGTTGTAGTTCTGTAAACGTTGATAAATGATTATCATTTAATAACACGAGTATATGAAAAGATTCATATATTGAACAGACCTAATTGATAAAAAATATTATATGGATTGTGTTTGTGTCATTAATATTTTTTTTATCGTGTCATTAATTCTAAGATTGATATGATATATTTTTCACATAAGGAATATGCAACGTAATTATTATTAAAAGCCATTTGAAGCAAGTGGTGATAAAAGTAATAGTTCTTTGTATATAACTTGTGTAGGAGGAAAATATATATGTCAATAGCTAATTGCCACTCATTAATTGAGGAATGATATTATAAAGGGCCCCTTGGTAAAGTGAGATTATAAATGGATCCAATATAACTGAAGTGCAGTTATAATTATATAATCCTACTTGTTAGAGACCAAGAAAAGATTATAATACAAAGATGACACAGCCCTACTTTGTATAATAGTCATAATATCATATGGCAAGGAATAGACACAAGTAATGTAAATAACATTACTAGAAGGATCGTGTTTCGTAAAAGGATTTGCTAAACATCTATATTATTTGGGTAGCTGTAATGTATGCTAGAGTACCGCTTACAGTTTATGGAATAAAATAATTATTCCATTGCCAACATAATATGGATCCTCAACATAGGTCACACCAACTGAATGGGAAACAAGAAATATATTTTCTATGTACAAAGTTTCATGTTGCATGAAATAAAGTGCAAATAGAAAATTATATCACATGACGTGAATAACTAGCAAAGAATAAATTTATTAATATGTGTATATTATGAGGATAATATAAGTTTCACATATTATAATAATATATGAATATTATTATGAAATGTATAAATTTATTTGAAGCCCAAGCCCAATTATTTTAACAAATGAAGAAGAAAGAAGGCTTTAAATTCGGGTCAGAATTTGAGCCAACTTTAAACAGAAAAATAGTATAGCAAACGATAACCATTTTGGGCAAATGATATATGAAAATTGTAGCCCTTGAAGTGTAGAATCCAATGGTCCAAGTTTCAGGGCGTTTGGAGTTTTCTACAGAGAGTTATCAAGGTTTTAGTGCTGCAACGTCAGAAATTAAAGTGCTGTTTTTAATTTCTGGTTAGTGGCTTTAAATGCTATATGAAATTGAAAGGTTTCTTCTTGTGTTTTAAAGGTAAAGCAGATCAGAAACTTTGTGTAACAAGTAAGTCTTCATGTGTTGAAGCTTTGTTCTTCTTTTCTTCTAAATACTTGTTAAAATATTCTATCGATTAAGAAATCGATTAAGATACGGGCGACGGAGCTAGGTGTTGACGGGGAATTCGCTAGCACGGATTCGACTGTCATTTTGTTTCGGATTCAAGGTGAACCGAAGAGGAACAGAGCTTCGTTAAAGACCATAGGTATGGTTCTACAATCCTTCTTATAGGAATATATTTGATTGCGATGCAAATAAATAAAGAAAGTTAGCAATAGTAAGAACGATCCTAGATGTTATCGGTTAATAAAATTTTAAAAATTACCCGATTAGCATCATGAAATCCTTCAATTGGTATCAGAGCATAGGTTCTTTATTATTGCTAATTAGACTATTTTATTATGTAATTTTAATTACATAAGTGCTTAGTTAATTGTTCTTTTGTTTTGCGGTTCTAAATTCGTGCTGAATTTTTGTTACACGTTTTGCAATATTGTAATATGATAACTGGTTAATTATTTTTGTATTTTCTAAAATTCTTACTATATTAGAAGAAGTTTAGAATAGGATAATTATATAGATCAAGGTTTTTGGACAGATCTATGAGATTAAACAAAAATAAAGAAAATAGTGCGCTGCTGGAATTTTTCAGCAGCAGTAGCAGTTTTTGCTGAAATCAAAATAACGATTTCTCTCAAATGGATTAACATATTTTGATGAAACCAGTTTCTAAATTTAGATATCGAAGTCTAGTTTTGAAATAATAAAACTTTCCTATACAAAAGTTTTATGAAATTTCGTCACAAAGGCAAAACAGCAATAGTACGCAGTTTTTCTGTGACAAAACACAATAACGGTTTGTATTTTCTTTTAAATGATTAAAAGATTATTTTTCAAACTATGGTGCAAATTGTAACAGAGAATTATAAATCATTTTAGGGATTTAAATGATTTAGAGAACCGCAATTACTTAAGAAATGGAAATTAATTAAAAGGTACAAAATAGTGCATCGATATGCAATTCCTATTATAATTTTGTTTTGCAGGGAACTGAGTTTGTATGTCTCATTTCAATGCCTTGTGTGATGTAAATTTTATGTGATGTGTATGTTTGATTGTAAGCAAGTTTAATAAGCGTTTATTAATTAGGCACAAAAGGCAATTTATGTATAGGATGCCTTTATTTATTTTTACATCATTTGCATTGTGAGAATGAGATGGGTTCCTAATACTTGCACTTAGCAAATTTTATTCTTGAAAGGATTCATAATAAAGTTTGGGGCAGCATATTTATTTTTATGCAATTTTTCATCCAATGGTGCAAGAAGACAAAGCGGTGGATGAAGAGAAGCGCAAGAGGCATACAAACTCGCAAATGTTTTGTGATTGTTTTATGTTATGTGCTTTATGATTATATGTGAATGATATGTTAGGATAGGTATGGGTGTATGGAAACAGGACCTACCAAACTATAGTCACATTTGAAATGTCCAAGGAAAAATTAAGTATTTTTCCTTCTTATTTTATCCACTTTAAGCTAGAGATTATTAAGATGCATGAGTGTAATTTCTAATCTTTAGAAATCGTGGAATGTGTTAGGACATATTATCTGGCCATTGATAAATGGATTAAATGTGAGGCATTTGGTACATTTATTTTATGGAGATAATTAGCCGAACATATTGACCAATAAAATAAGTTTGCTTAAAGGGAAGTCAAGATCTAGGCTTGAAGTCCCGGGAAAATCGTTTAGTAAGAAAAGGTTCTTAATAAACAACAAGAGTCATAAAGTTTAGAAAATTGCAAACGATTGCAAAAGTTTTTCTAAAAGGTTATGATTAGTAAAAGATTACTTACCTTGATTTTATAATTCGGATGAGTTCGCTTTATTTATGATAGGATCTTGAATATACTGCATAATGGACAAATATTAAATATGTGGTATGAAGTTTTACATAAATATTAACATGAAATCCTTTGATTTATTTTATAGAATGACAAACAACGTAATTATCCGATCCATACTCGAAAAGTTTCCGTTGGAGAATGATGGTTCCAATTTCCTTGATTGGGAATTGAAACTCCAACTTATCATCAGGTCGGAGGATCTTGTCAATGTATTGGAGGAAGATGCTCCAGTACTAGATAAGGATCCCTCCGATGAAGCAAAGGCCAAATCTGAAAAGTACCGCAAGGACGAACTGAGCGTTCAAGGTCTCATGTTGGCAAGTATGGCTACTGAACTTACTAGAAAGTTCATTAACAATACTCCAAAAGAGATAATCGAACGTCTCTCCAAGATGTTCCTGGAGAATGCTCGTAAAGAGCGTTCAAAGATCACCTTAGCTTTCACAAGGTGTAACATGGCAGAAGGATCTTCTGTCAACCAACATATGTTGAAAATGTTGGGTTACCTTGAGAAATTGGAGAAGCTTAATGCTCCAATGCATGCTGATTCTGCTGAGGATATAATCCTTGGTTCGTTGCCTCCATCTTACAGAGATGTAGTCATGCATCTTCACTTGCGTGAAAAGGCAATGACCTTGGATGAGATCCATCAGACTTTGAAGCAAGCTGAGGCCGATATGAACAGGCACAAGGGAGAGAAGAATGTTCTTGCAATATCACATAATAGCAAGAAAGCTCAAAAGGGAAAAGGCAAAAAGAAGATATCTAAAAAGAACAAGGGGAAAGGAGAAGCTCAAGCGAGCACCTCCAAAGGCAAAAAGAAAAACTCGCCAACTCCGCAAACCGAGTGCTATTATTGTCATGAGTTAGGACATTTCAAGGCGAATTGTCCAAAGTACAAGGCTGACTTAGACTCAGGCAAAATAGAGCGGAAGCGTCCCAAGGTTCCAAAAGGTATTTTTGTTATTGAAATTAATTTAACCACATCTATTCATGATTGGGTAATTGATACTGGATCATGTGCTCATATTTGTGCAAATATGCAGGCACTAATGAATAGAAGACATCTCAAGAGAGGAGAAGTTATTTTGAAGGTGGGCAATGGTGTTAGTATCTCGGCGATGGCCATTGGTTCAATAAACCTTCATTTATCTAGTGGTTTAATAATTAATTTGAATAATGTTTATTATGTTCCGTCTATATGTAAGAACATTATATCTGTGTCGTGTTTGGACAAAGATGGTTATGTATTTACTATTTCAAACTCGTGTATGAGTATTGCACAAGATGGAATTTTCTATGCAAATGCTACTATTCATGATGGTTTATATTTGCTAGAAGTGAATGATAAACATGTTCTAAATGTCAATAATAAAAGACTCAAAGTATCTCATGAAAACAACACTCTCTTATGGCACTATCGTCTTGGTCATATAAACGAGAAACGCATTAAGAAATTACAAGATAGTAATCTTCTTGGTCTCATGGATTGCGATGCAATAGAGACATGTGAATCTTGTTTAGTTGGTAAAATGACTAAGAAACCTTTCAAGAAGAAAGGTTCAAGAGCAAAAGACTTGTTGGAATTGATACATTCTGATGTATGTGGTCCAATGAGAACAAGTGCACGAGATGATTTTAGATATTTCATTACGTTCATAGATGACTATAGTCGTTTTGGCTATGTTTATCTAATGAAGAACAAGAGTGAATCTTTTGACAAGTTCAAAGAATTCAAGAATGAAGTCGAAAATCAACTTAATAAGAGAATTAAGATTTTGCGAACTGATCGTGGAGGAGAATACTTGAGTAATGAATTTGGTACATATCTGAAGGAGTGTGGTATCATACCACAATTGACTCCACCAGGAACACCTCAGTGGAATGGTATATCTGAGAGGAGAAACAGAACATTGCTTGATATGGTTCGATCAATGATGTGCCAAACCGAATTGCCTCTTTATTTTTGGGGACATGCATTGCTAACTGCGGCTTACACACTGAATATTGTTCCATCCAAATCTGTCGAGAAAACTCCATACGAGTTGTGGACTAGAAAAACTCCTGAATTATCTTTTCTCAAAATTTGGGGATGTGAGGCTTACATCAAACGATTGATGTCAACCAAACTAGAACCCCAAGCGGAAAAATGCTTCTTTATAGGTTATCCGAAAGAAACAAAAGGATACTACTTTTGGCACAAGTCAACAAATAGAATATTAGTTGAAAGAGGTGCAATTTTCTTAGAGAAAGAGTTTCTCGAAAGAATCAAAAGTAATGGAAGTAGTGTAACGCTTGAGGAAACTCAAGAAACATTACAAGACCTCGATCAGGTCATGGATGACACCCATGTAGATCGAAATAACCCAACCATAGTTCCGACGGCTAGTGGGAGCATTAGTGTACAAGTTCCTCAGCCTATTGAGGAAGAGGTTCACGCATCACCACATAGTGTTCAATCGAGTATTGAACTAATTCCACAAGAAATTGTGCAAGAGGTTCAAGATACTCGTAATGAACATGAAGAGCCACAAGAACTAAGAAGGTCAATAAGATCTAGAAAGAAACCTGATATATATCTAGGGCTTCATGAGATCTTGGTAATGGATACAGATGATCCAAAGACCTTTGAAGAAGCAATGAAAAGAGAAGACTCAAAATCATGGTATGAAGCCATGAAATCTGAAATGCAATCCATGTATGATAACCAAGTATGGAACTTGGTAGATCTTCCTCAAGGAAAGAAAGCTGTTCAAAACAAATGGGTTTTCAAGAGGAAGATGGACATGGATGGAAACATGATAACATACAAGGCAAGGCTTGTAGCGAAAGGGTTTAGTCAAGTTCAAGGAATTGATTATGACGAAACTTTCTCGCCTGTTGCAATGTTTAAGTCAATTCGGATATTACTAGCCATTGCCGCATTTTATGATTATGAAATATGGCAAATGGATGTCAAAACAGCATTCCTGAATGGGAATTTGGAAGAGGATGTGTACATGGTACAACCTCCAGGTTTTGAAGATCCAAATAATGGTAGTAAAGTATGCAAACTTCAAAGGTCTATTTATGGACTGAAGCAAGCATCCAGGAGTTGGAATAAGCGCTTTGATGAAGAGGTTAAACGCCTTGGATTTATTCAAAGTAAGGAAGATACTTGTGTATACAAGATGGTCAGTGGGAGCTATATACTTTTCTTGGTTTTGTATGTTGATGACATACTATTGATAGGCAACTTTATTCCCTTAATGGAGCAAACAAAAACTTCATTGAAAGAGATTTTCTCAATTAAAGACTTGGGTGAAGCCCAATATATCTTGGGAATCAAGATATGTAGAGACAGGTCACGTAGACTCATTGGCTTAAGTCAACGTACATACATTGACAAAGTGTTGAAACGATTCGACATGCAAAATTCTAAGAAAGGAAATGTGCCAATGAGTCAAGGTGTAACACTTAGCAAGTCTCAATGTGCTGTCACACGTAAAGACATTGAAATCATGAAGAATGTAGAATATGCTTCTGCAATTGGTTCTATCATGTATGCTATGGTGTGTACACGACCTGATGTCGCGTATGCTCTAAGTATGACAAGTCGTCATCAAGCCCATGCAGGTCCTGCACATTGGAGTGCGGTCAAGAATATCCTTAAGTATCTTAACAGAACTAAGGATAAATTTCTTGTGTATGGAGGGAAACGGGAACTCGATGTAGAAGGCTACACCGATGCGAGTTTTGCAATCGATTATGATGATAAAAGGTCGCAATCTGGATATGTATTCATTCTGAATGGGGGTGCTGTTTGTTGGAGAAGTTTCAAACAATCAACAACAGCTGACTCAACCACCCAATCAGAAGTGATGGCTGCTGCGGAAGCAAGCAAAGAAGGTGTTTGGATCAAGAAGTTCATTGAGGAGCTTGGAGTGGTACCATCAATCGAAGGGCCATTGGAATTGTTTTGCGACAATAGTGGAGCTATTGCACAAATCAAAGAACCAAAGGCATACCACAAAGTCAAACACATGGATAGAAAATACTTTGTCATTCGGGACTTCATAGAAGATGGTAAAATAAAATTATTAAAGGTGGACACGGATAGTAACACAGCAGATCCGCTAACAAAGCCTTTATCTCAAGCCAAAAGCGAAGTTCACTTCGATTCCATGGGTTTGAAGATGCATGGAGAGTGGATAGAGATAACAGAATGAGTCAAAAGGCAACCCTAGTTTTAGAGTTAATACATAAAAATGTATAAAAAGTAACTTTAAGAACAAGTGGGAGATTGTTGGAATTGTGTTCTAAAAGTTATCTTATGATGATTACTTTTATATGTTATATTTATGAATTGGATGTTATTACATTTTGTTCCATGAGTTTATGTTTGTATTTAGAAGTGTTCAAGAAGATGCTCTTGGTCTTGAACCGCAGAACTCTAAATAAAATGAATATATATAACTCTAAAATGTTCACAGGTCTTGGATATTAGCAGGAACACTAATATTCCATATAAGACTGTCGTGTTGATTAAAAGTACGTTGTAGTTCTGTAAACGTTGATAAATGATTATCATTTAATAACACGAGTATATGAAAAGATTCATATATTGAACAGACCTAATTGATAAAAAATATTATATGGATTGTGTTTGTGTCATTAATATTTTTTTTATCGTGTCATTAATTCTAAGATTGATATGATATATTTTTCACATAAGGAATATGCAACGTAATTATTATTAAAAGCCATTTGAAGCAAGTGGTGATAAAAGTAATAGTTCTTTGTATATAACTTGTGTAGGAGGAAAATATATATGTCAATAGCTAATTGCCACTCATTAATTGAGGAATGATATTATAAAGGGCCCCTTGGTAAAGTGAGATTATAAATAGATCCAATATAACTGAAGTGCAGTTATAATTATATAATCCTACTTGTTAGAGACCAAGAAAAGATTATAATACAAAGATGACACAGCCCTACTTTGTATAATAGTCATAATATCATATGGCAAGGAATAGACACAAGTAATGTAAATAACATTACTAGAAGGATCGTGTTTCGTAAAAGGATTTGCTAAACATCTATATTATTTGGGTAGCTGTAATGTATGCTAGAGTACCGCTTACAGTTTATGGAATAAAATAATTATTCCATTGCCAACATAATATGGATCCTCAACATAGGTCACACCAACTGAATGGGAAACAAGAAATATATTTTCTATGTACAAAGTTTCATGTTGCATGAAATAAAGTGCAAATAGAAAATTATATCACATGACGTGAATAACTAGCAAAGAATAAATTTATTAATATGTGTATATTATGAGGATAATATAAGTTTCACATATTATAATAATATATGAATATTATTATGAAATGTATAAATTTATTTGAAGCCCAAGCCCAATTATTTTAACAAATGAAGAAGAAAGAAGGCTTTAAATTCGGGTCAGAATTTGAGCCAACTTTAAACAGAAAAATAGTATAGCAAACGATAACCATTTTGGGCAAATGATATATGAAAATTGTAGCCCTTGAAGTGTAGAATCCAATGGTCCAAGTTTCAGGGCGTTTGGAGTTTTCTACAGAGAGTTATCAAGGTTTTAGTGCTGCAACGTCAGAAATTAAAGTGCTGTTTTTAATTTCTGGTTAGTGGCTTTAAATGCTATATGAAATTGAAAGGTTTCTTCTTGTGTTTTAAAGGTAAAGCAGATCAGAAACTTTGTGTAACAAGTAAGTCTTCATGTGTTGAAGCTTTGTTCTTCTTTTCTTCTAAATACTTGTTAAAATATTCTATCGATTAAGAAATCGATTAAGATACGGGCGACGGAGCTAGGTGTTGACGGGGAATTCGCTAGCACGGATTCGACTGTCATTTTGTTTCGGATTCAAGGTGAACCGAAGAGGAACAGAGCTTCGTTAAAGACCATAGGTATGGTTCTACAATCCTTCTTATAGGAATATATTTGATTGCGATGCAAATAAATAAAGAAAGTTAGCAATAGTAAGAACGATCCTAGATGTTATCGGTTAATAAAATTTTAAAAATTACCCGATGAGCATTATGAAATCCTTCAGCTTCAACCCGAGTTGTGCAAATAACCTTTTCAACCAAAGCATTTTCTTCACCGCCTCGGTCAATGCGATATATTTCGATTCCGTGAAAGACAAAGCAACAATGTCTTGTAGTCGAGATATCCAACTAACGGTTCCACCACCGATAGTAAAGACATAGCCTATCGTGGACTTTCTTGTCTTATTACAACCCGCATGATCGGCGTCAGCATACCCTTCAATTACCAAATGAGAATTCCCTCCAAAACATAATTGCAAGCCACAAGTGCCTTTTAAGTACCGAAGTATCCACTTCACCGCTTGCCAATGCTCCCATCCCAGGTTAGACATATACCGAGAGACAACTCTCACTGCATGTGCAATATCTGACAATGTGCACACCGTAGCTTACATAAAGCTACCAACGGCCAATAAGTATGGAACATTTTCCATCTTCAATCTCTCTTCATCATACTTTGGAGAATTCTCTTTAGACAACTTAAAATGACCGGCCAAAAGTGTAGTCACCGGTTTGCAATTCATCATGTCAAACCTCTCAAAGACTTTATCAACATATTCCGTTTGACTCAACCAAAGTTTGCCTCTCTCTTGATCCCTATGAATCTGCATGCCCAATATTTTCCTTGCTTCGCGAAGATCCTTGGTTGCAAACCTGTTAGACATATTAAGCTTAAGAGACTCAATCTCATCATCATCATTGCTTGCAATCGACATGTCATATACGTAAAGTAACAATAAGGTAAAAGAATAATTCACTTTTCTTTTCATGTAGACACAACGATCATAGCCACTTCTTTTAAAACCTTCTTCTTGCATAAAAGTATCAAACTTCTTATACCACTGTCGAGAGGCTTGATTCAAACCATACAATCCCTTCTTCAATCTACATACAAGATTAGGGTTTGATTGATCAAAAGGCCTAAACAATTTTGTGCATCAGTTAGTTAAAAGTGAAAAGGCATAAAATTGTTGAAGATGATAAGAAATAGAATTCTATACTTAGAACTCTGTTTTCGTACCAGTAAATTGAGCAATACTGTTATTGAATCATTGTGCTATTTGTGGTTAGTTAATTTAGGTAATTTAGACAAGAGTAATTTAGGAGTTCTGTTATTTGTGTCGGTATACCAACGTAATTCTTAGTGTTCTATTTTTAGCATTTGTATTGTCTTTAAATACAGCAGTTTGTAATTGTTTTAAAAGAGAGTTGTAACAGAGTTGTTGTTGAATAAAGAAATTTTGTGTTTTAGAGAAAGTTCAGATTGTTCTCAATTTTCCTTTAGTCGTTTCAACAAATTGGTATCAGAGCCTTAAAGGGCGCACATTAGAAAGTCGAAGATGTCTTCAGGCGCAACCATGGCGCAATTCCCTGCTCCTATGCTAACCGGTAACAACTACGGCATATGGAAAGTGAAGATGGAGACCCTGTTGCTCTCACAAGATTTGTGGGATATCGTTCAAGATGGCTATACCACATATCCTGCCGATCATCAACTCAAAGACGATGAAAAGAAGCAGTTGAGGGAAGACAAGATGAAAGATGCTAAAGCTCTATTCCTTATTCAACAAGGAGTAGCAGAAAATATCTTCTCACGTATTATCAATGAAACCACGGCGAAAGATGCTTGGAAAGCGCTGCAACAAGAGTTTAAAGGATCAGCAAAGGTTCAAGTTGTCAAATTGCAGACCCTACGCAGACAATACCAGAATATGCAAATGAAAGACTCGGAGAAGGTAAAAGAATATTTCTCACAAGTTATGGATTTGGTGAATCAGATGCGTTCGCTTGGTGAAATAGATATAACTGAACAAAAACTTGTAGAAAAGATGTTAATTAGCCTTCCTGAGAGTTTTGATTCTATTGTTACTGCTATAGAGGAGTCAAAAGACCTTACAACCCTACCCATACAGCAGTTAATTAGTTCCCTTGAAGCACATGAAGAAAGAAAATTGCAGAGAAACATGTCTAATGAAACTGCTTTCAAGGCAAGTTCAGATTTCAAATCTGGTTTTGTTCAAAAAAGAGAGGGTGGTGAAGGATCAAGTAAGTCAGATCGATGGTGTGATATCTGCAAGAAGGATAGCCATGACACCAAATATTGTTGGTCTACCAAACAGTGCAATAAATGCAAAAGAAAAGGTCATATAGCTCGGCTCTGTAGAACTAAAGAATTTCAGCAAACTAAGCAAGTTACAGAAGAACCGCAGCAGCCGACTCAAGCCAACTTTATTGAACAAAGGGAAACTTCCGAAACAATCTTCTATGCATGTGATTCTGCAAGTGAAGATAGAGGTGATGTTTGGTATTTAGACAGCGGGTGTACAAACCATATGACTGGTAATCATCAGATTTTCCATGAAATCAACACTTCATTTGCAACCAATGTTCGCATGGGGAATGGCGCATTAGTTCAAGCAAAGGGCAAGGGAAGCATTGTAGTGCACACAAAGATGGGTCCAAAGTTCATAAGGGATGTGCTACATGTACCAGATTTGAAGCAAAATCTTCTTAGCGTGGGACAGCTTGTTCAAAACGGTTATGCAGTATACTTTGAGAAGCATGGCTGTAAGATAGTTGATCAATATGGCCAAGTGATGGTGAATATTGGGATGGAGGACAACAGAAACTTTGCTCTAAATTTGAAGCATGCTCCACATATGGTTCTTCAAACCAATACTGTTGATGAATCAGTTCTTTGGCACAAGAGGTTTGGTCATCTCAATTTTAGAGCATTGAAACTACTACAGTCAAAGGAGATGGTGCAAGGCCTACCTGAGATCACCTCAAATAGTGAAGTATGTGAAGGATGCATTCTAGGCAAGCAACATCGGCAATCTTTTCCGAAAAAAGGTGCATGGCGAGCAAGTTTACCACTAGAGTTGATTCATACTGATATTTGTGAAAAGATGCAAACACCATCTGAAGGACAAAACTGGTACTTCCTTGTCTTTGTTGATGATTTTACAAGGATGACTTGGGTTTATTTTCTCAAACAAAAGTCAGAAGCATTTGAAGTGTTCAAAAGATTTAAAGTGCTAGTTGAGAATCAAAGCAATTTCAAAATCAAGGTGCTAAGAAGCGACAGAGGAGGAGAATACACATCCAACCAATTTGTGAAATTCTGTGAAGATCATGGAATAAAAAGACAGCTTACAACAGCCTATACCCCTCAACAGAACGGAGTTGCAGAACGAAAAAATCGAACCATAGTAGAAATGGCAAGATCCATGCTTAAAGACAAGGGAATACCGATTAAATTCTGGGCAGAAGCAGTGTCATTGGCTGTTTATATCCAGAATAGAAGTCCAACCATAGCTGTTCCAAATAAAACCCCAATTGAAGCATGGAGTGGAACAACTCCTAACATTAGCCATCTAAAAATTTTTGGTTCAGTATGCTATGCACATGTGCCAAAAGAACACAGATCTAAGTTTGATGATAAAAGTGAGCGGTGCATATTTATGGGGTATATGACTGGAACCAAAGGGTACAGATTGTATAATCTTGAGAAGAAGAAACTGGTTGTTAGTAGAGATGTAATTTTTGATGAGACAGCAGTTCACAATTGGGATGATAATCAAAACAGCCAAGAAATTCAACAAGCGCCAGTGATCATATTTCAGCATCATGACAATCATGAGAGGCAAAACATAGTTGATCCTAGCCAAGCCTCTAGCCGAGACACAAGCAACAACACTTCTACACAACCAACAACTCCAATTCATACTCCACAAACAACAACCAGCCGAGATTCAAGTGGAAACTCATCCGTACAACTTCATGACAATATACAATCTGGTGGTGCTTCTAATTCGCCTACAATGGACATGAATGCAAGTGATGATTCATCTGAAACTCCTCCTTCACTCAGAGTTAGAACCTTGACTGAACTTTATGAAAGAACCGAAAGATGCAATTTCTCTATAGTTGAACCACAATCGTTTGAGCAAGCTGAACAACACGAAAATTGGAGAGAAGCCATGGAGCAAGAAATTATGATGATTGAAAGGAATAGTACATGGGAGTTAGTGGACAGGCCAATGAACAGAAGTGTAATAGGTGTTAAATGGGTCTACAAGACCAAGTTAAATCCAGACGGTTCAGTTCAGAAATTCAAGGCAAGGCTCGTTGCAAAGGGGTTCAAGCAAAAACCTGGAATTGACTATTTTGAGACATTCTCTCCTGTTACACGTTTGGAAACAATTCGCACAATCATAGCCTTGGCTGCACAACAAAGATAGCGTATCTTTCAACTTGATGTCAAATCAGCATTTTTAAATGGAGAACTTGATGAAGAAATTTTTGTTGAGCAACCTGAAGGTTTTTTGGCTCAAGGAGGAGAAAACAAAGTCTACAAATTGAAGAAGGCGCTCTATGGACTGAAACAGGCTCCGAGAGCGTGGTACAGTCAAATTGATAAATATTTTTTGAATAACCAGTTTGAGAAGAGCAAGTCAGAACCAACTCTTTATGTGAAGAAACAAGGTACTCATATTTTGATAGTTGCTTTATATGTTGATGATTTGATCTATACTGGAAATAGTGAAGCAATGATGGAAGCATTTAAAAGGGACATGATGAACTCCTATGAAATGAGTGACCTTGGATTGATGAAATACTTCTTGGGTATAGAAGTAGCTCAAGGTTAAGAAGGGATATTCATATCTCAAAAGAAGTATGCAGAGAACATATTGAAGAAGAACAAGATGCAAGATTGCAAGAGTGTTACAACACCACTGGTTCCAAATGAAAAATTCAGAAAAGAAGATGGCTCGGCAAAAACAGAACCAACTCAATTTCGTAGCTTAGTTGGAAGTTTGTTGTACCTGAGTGCGACAAGGCCAGATATCATGTTCAGTTCAAGCCTATTATCAAGATACATGGATTGCCCTACTCAATATCATCTTACAGCGGCAAAACGAGTTTTGAGGTACATTAAGGGTACTGGTGCATATGGGATTTGGTACAAACCAGTTAAAAATACAAAGTTGATTGGTTATACTGATATCGATTGGGTTGGTTGTCAAGATGACATGAAAAGTACTTTAGGTTATGCATTCTCGCTTGGTTCTGGTATTTGCTCGTGGTCATCCAAGAAGCAAACAGTTGTTGCATTATCATCAGCAGAGGCAGAATATGTTGCAGCAGCAAGAGCTGTTGCACAAGCTATTTGGCTCAAAAGAATTCTAGAGGATGTCAACAGAAAAATAGAAGAACCAGTCACAATCTATAGTGACAGCAAATCAGCCATAGCAATTAGTGAGAATCCAATCAACCATGACAGAACTAAGCACATTGCTATCAAGTATCACTACACTAGAGATGCAGTGGAGAAGCAAGAGGTGAAGCTAAAATTTTGTCGAACTAATGAACAACTTGCAGACATTTTTACAAAGGTGCTACCAAAGGAGAAGTTTGAGCTCAACAGGGAACACATAGGTGTATCTCAGATGCAATCATTTTGCCGCTGAGGAGGAGTGTTGAAGATGATAAGAAATAGAATTCTATACTTAGAACTCTGTTTTCGTACCAGTAAATTGAGCAATACTGTTATTGAATCATTGTGCTATTTGTGGTTAATTAATTTAGGTAATTTAGACAAGAGTAATTTAGGAGTTCTGTTATTTGTGTCGGTATACCAACGTAATTCTTAGTGTTCTATTTTTAGCATTTGTATTGTCTTTAAATACAGCAGTTTGTAATTGTTTTAAAAGAGAGTTGTAACAGAGTTGTTGTTGAATAAAGAAATTTCGTGTTTTAGAGAAAGTTCAGATTGTTCTCAATTTTCCTTTAGTCGTTTCAACAAAAATTGCAAATGTCAGAATGAAATCCCACTATAAAATTGCAAAGTCAAAAGTCAAAAGACATAAAAAACGCATAAAATTGAAACATCAGTTAGTTAAAGCCCTCGTAGCCCAACAGTTACAAGTCACCAACCAGACCTAGAAACTCCAATAGTTATTAAATCCTACTATGAAACTCCAATGTCGACAAGAAATTGCAAATTGACCCTTCAGACCAGGTACGAGAGAGAGTGAAAGAGGAGGCGACAAAGAAGGTACCTTTCGAAGCTCCAACGAGAGAGAGGTGACAGAGAAGGTTTCTTCGAATTGCTTGCCTTCGGCGAGGAATGCGAGGAGACGAAGAGAGTAGTCGGGGGAGAGTAGTCGGAAGAGAGAGAGGCCGAGAGAAATAAATGTTTAGGTTTTCGCGTGAGAGAGTTTGAGGTGAAAGAGAGGTTCAACTTTTCTGATTTTCATTTTCGTTTGGGAGAGAGAGAGAACGAAGAGGGGGAACAGTTTAGTCGAGAGAGAGGGGAACAAAATAAAAGAGAAGGGACATCTTAATTTTCTAATCCAGCGACCTGATTTGCACATATCTTGAAGCAGATCCAACGATCTGAATTAGTATGCATTGAAGCCCTAATACATTAGTATGCACAATAGATTTTCTCTCTCTCTCTCTATATATATATATATATATATTTGTTAGATAATTGGAACAAGTGACAAATTGAGTTTCAAAACATATTTTGCTTCAAATCAATAGAAATAATAATAAATAATAGTAATTTTATTGTTTATAATGTTGTATATATCAATTAATTTAAAATTTAAAATAATACATGAATTAAAAAAAGAATGAATGTGATAACATACCTCAGGTTGATGCTTTATCAAACAATAATAAAAAAATCAATAAACAGTGTGTAATGTTGGTTAATTGGGTAAAATAGTGTGTAATATGAGATGAATAAATTTATGTACGTAAACTTTATTATTCATGTGAACAACCTGAGCAATAAAAATGTTTGTAAGGACCCTTTTGTAAATTTCACAGTTTTTAATATTAACGATACTAACATTAATGATGGTACTATAAAATTTGTAAGGAACAATCAGTCAAATTATGATTTGTTTTAGCAACTATTATGAAGTTGGTAACTAAAATCTTTCATAGAACTATTGGTACGAAAATTTTAAGTTTTTATGGCACTAATATAATGATTGCATGGACAGAAGCACCACTAATGGCACACAAAAACTTAATGCTCTGATTTTCTGTCCTTCTTTTGACATCCAAAATTGGCATTCATAATTACCTACACAATCCCCATTGGAAGCTGCAGACAAACAAACTCACTAGTTAATGCACTATAAATAATCTTTTGCAATAATTTGTGTCAACAATCAGGGGTCGAACAATTGAAGTATAAAGCCCATATATCCTTGTTGGGCTTAATCATGGTCCGGGTTTATAAACTAACAGTAAGATCCGAACCCGCTTTACCTTGGGCTTTTCGCCAATTGAAGCGTTGAACAGTTGGTGATGGATGAATGGTGCATGATCATTTCCTGGAGAGGGGTAATTTTGCATTTTGCATGTGCCATTTATTAATTATTATTATATTATTATTAAGGGGGTTCCCAGTTCTAGAATTTTCGCGAGTGTTTGCGAGAGAGAGAGAGAGAGAAGAACTGTGGTAGCGCGCCATGGAGGGGAGAGACGGAGAAAACGATGATAGATTGAAGGATGAGATTTCAGGTACTTTTGTCCCTTTTCTAGATCTATTATAAGGAGCTTGATCTGAGTTAGGAACGAGTCTAGTACTAGTAGTGGTTCGTAAGAATTCAAGTTCCAATCGAGCTTTATTATCTTGTTTATGATTTTCTAACTTTGTCAAAATAAACCACTGGTTCCATCATTTTTTTCACCAAAAAAATAAAAATAAATAATAAATAGCATTGAGTCATTGACTAATGCTACTACTAGATACTGGCTAATTTGATTAGTTTGTCTTGATTTTGGGTTAACTTGCAAACTTGGAGCCTTGGATCAAGACAAATAACTCAACCTGAACTAGTTTCAGACTGCTATATGTAAGCTTTTATAGCAGTTGGAAATTTGGAATACATCTTTAACATTTTAAAAAGTGGACAGGTTTCATTCATGGTTGCAATCCCTGTTGTTTTGACAAACTGCCACCATTTGATGATTACAATGTTATTTTGGTTTATTTTAGATGAAAATGGTGATGATGGAATAACCGTAGAGAACACCTCAGTTGTTCGAAATGATCCGGTACAAGATGGTACCAGTCCCCCAAAGGTTGACTCTCCAATGGAGACACTTCATGAAAAGGTCCAGAAACAAATTATTAAGGAAGGCTATGGAAAAGAACCTGCTAAGCTCTCTACTTGTTTCTGTAAGCAGTTTATTTTCTACTCTAAGCACTCTACCTGTTTTGTTAATGTTCAGACTTGGTACAAAACCATATTTAATAAAATATATCAGATTAAAATTCTCCATGGCAAATTTACCAGTTCATTTCAAACCTTGATTTATACAAACGCGTCTGACAAGATTAAGCAACATCTGATAAGACCATGTAGCTATGTAGCCAAGGGTACTGTTTTGCATAATCGTTGACCTTATCTTTCTAGTTGTAATGTAAGAAACTAGTGTAAGGATGAAGTGATTCAAATTCCAAACCATCACTTTCTTTATCTTTCTTATATCATCTTATTGTTGTTATTTTAAATTTTCATGTGTTAGTGCACTATAGAGCATGGGTTAAGAGCACTTTACATAAATTTGAAGATACATGGCAAGAACAACACCCAACTGAACTTGTTCTTGGAAAAGGTATATTAGTGTGTCCTTCTATTTCTTGTTTACTTTTCCAAATTACACAATACTGTTATAACTTGACTCCAAAACCAAGAGCTGATACAGAAAGAATGAAAGGAAATCAATACAAAGAAATAGCGTTTGATTCTTTTTTCCAAGTCAGTAATATAAATGGAACCTTCTTTGTTCTATTTCATTGAGTCAAATTCAATAGAAAGTCAAATTTAAGAGAAAAAAAATCTCCATGTTTTAGGGAATGTACGTTTACATCGCTGAGATTGCAGTGGGGTGTTTCCGCAAATATAATAATTAGTCCCCTTGGGTTACAGAACCTTTTTCTTTTTGTGATCTAAAAAAAAAACATTTTTACTGGCATTGGGCTCTTTTTCTAGAGAAAAAGCAGATGGCTGGGCTAGCAATAGGGGTAGCGAGCATGAAAAGTGGTGAGAAAGCACTGTTGCATGTGGGGTGGGAATATGGTTATGGCGAAGAGGGAAGCTTCTCTTTCCCCAATGTGCCACCAATGGCCGATCTCTTGTATGAGGTTGAACTTATAGGGTTTGATGAGGTCAAAGAGGTAGAGACTCTCTTCTTCCCTCCCCTCTCTAATCATTCTTGCATGGTACAGCTTTGGCAGCAACCTAAACTGAGCAATTTGATTTTTATAAATTTTAGAAAGAAAGTATGTAGCAGTTATTACATCAATGCGAAAGATGATAGGAGCTAATTTAATGCCAGAACTTGTTACGAGCCTTAGTGGGTCGTAGGTTATAAGGGGTATTAAGGGGCTGGTTTGGTTCTGCCGTGGTGAAAAGAAAAGAGACAAAGGAGAAGAGAGAGAGATAAGAGAAGAATACTTTTTAACATTGTGTCCTTAAAGGAAATAATATATTAGAATATAATTAGATTATAGTTTGCATCCAAATCAGATATACTAGATTCTATCTGATTTTAAATATATTATGTATCTTTCTTATTTTTATGCATCTTTCCTTAGTTTACAATAGTTGCTATAATTCTAGCTGTTACCATATTAGAAAATACTCTATATAATGAGTATTAGTATTGTATGAGGATTTTTAAGCAGAAATCAATAAAAAGTATTCTTCTCTTTATCTTTCTCTTCTCTCTTTTCTCTAGAGCAACCACGGCAGATTCAAACCTGCCCCTCGAATCCCCCTATAATCTACGACCCACCAAGGCTCGTAACAATTTGGTATCAGAGACAGGTTTAGGGTTTAGGGTTTAGTGCCTAATGGCTCTGATACCAAATTATTACGAGCCTTAGTGGGTCGTAGGTTATAAGGGGTATTAAGGGGCTGGTTTGGTTCTGCCGTGGTGAAAAGAAAAGAGACAAAGGAGAAGAGAGAGAGATAAGAGAAGAATACTTTTTATTGATTTCTGCTTAAAAATCCTCATACAATACTAATACTCATTATATAGAGTATTTTCTAATATGGTAACAGCTAGAATTATAGCAACTATTGTAAACTAAGGAAAGATGCATAAAAATAAGAAAGATACATAATATATTTAAAATCAGATAGAATCTAGTATATCTGATTTGGATGCAAACTATAATCTAATTATATTCTAATATATTATTTCCTTTAAGGACACGTAACAGAACTGGAATTGGCTAACGAACTGAATCAACCATATGTGACTTGTTCTTATTTTTTTGTTTAATACAATATGCATGAGCAACAATAATGGACTACTCTTTCCCTTTCAGTTTCACAAATAAAGGAATTGCATGAACTATTTTAATTACGTGCCCATTATTTCCTTTTCATGCATAATAACTCTATCATAACTTCTTGTAATTTGATTAAAACTTTAGACATGATCAATCAAATTTCAAATTTAATAAGCGTGATTTGCTAATCTAATTGAGTTTAATTCAAATATTGATCAATCAGTAGTCAAAAAGCAAGATTTAATTAAGAAATTGAGAAATGCTGTCTGCTTAAGTAAATACAGTCAAATCAAGTCTAGTTGAGCATGCATACTTTGGCTCGAGTCTATTCAGGTTAGTCTTTGGATCAGATCTTGACAAATTGGGTTAGTCTTTGGATCCAGACCTCCTTGCTCCCTCTCCTCAACTTTCTTCTTCACCTCTTGTCCTGTCGCCCATGCAGTGCGTCCTGCATCGATTACATATGCATCCATCACTTATGTACCTGGACGCACTGACATCACCACTCCACCATCCCAGCAAGAAGGCAGGGATCATCTGTGCAGAGCCTCCTCCCTTTCCTCCATCTATCTCTCTCTCTTCCACTCTCATGCTTTCTCCCTTTCTCAGTTAGAATATGAAAGGAAATTGTCTGATAAAGAAGGGTTTGGTGATACAAATTAAGGGTGGACATAGGATCGAATGTGGTCAGATCTGTGTAATTCATTGTATAACAGGTTACAGCCATCTCTCTCTCTCTCTCTCTATCTCTCTCTTATTTATTTATTTCTCTACCTATCTATCTATATCCTTCTGGGAACTCTGGGGCATTGCTTTTCCTTCTATAAATATTGTCATTCATTTCATTTTTTTCTTTTTGGTTGATTCTGGGTTTTGGCAAATAATATTGATTTGTTGTATTAATGTTAATTTACTGTTTAACATTGTTGTCAATTTGAGAAAATGTGGGTCCGTTACTTCATATATTGCACTTAAGTTTTCAGGAAACATCGTTAAATATATTTAAATTCGACTCCTTTGAAAATATAAATATAGGGAAAAGCAAGAAGCGACATGACAGTAGAAGAGAGAATAGAAGCAGCTGACAGGAGAAAGAAAGAAGGCAATGCTCTTTTTTCTGAAGAGAAGCTTCAGGAGGCCATGCAACAGTATGAAATGGTACTGAAAGCTAGTTGCACTCAATATGTTCTGTAGTCTGTACAATGGTTTCAGTTGCTGCCTGGTGTATTTGTAGTTTAGGGTGTTTGGCCTCCTTTTCATAGTTTGGTATTAATATGTACAGTTCATGATTATTGGTACAAAAGTAAGTTAATGTTGGCTTTTGTTTAGTTTCAAGGTTGCTTGTTGATTCCTCGTATTCAACCAAGTGATGAGAGTTTGATTTGTTCCAGTCATGTTAGCTATGAGTCGTGACACAACAGATGAAATAGTCTTGTTATCCGTTCCTCATACTAGTTTTTCTCCAATGGGAACTCTCTTTGACATGTTGATGCCTTCTTTACTTTCTAATGCTTTTATTGATAATCTCTCTTGTCACATTCTTGTTTACTTTAGGCGATTGCATACATGGGGGATGATTTTATGTTTCAATTATTTGGCAAATATAGAGACATGGCATTAGCTGTTAAAAACCCTTGCCATCTCAACATGGCTCAGTGTTTAATCAAGCTGAAGCGGTATGATGAAGCTATTGCACAATGCACGATTGTAAGTTATTTTTGTATTTTATTAAATAAATATATTTAACAAATATCTACAGATATGTTCTAATTATGTAGTACAGTATATTGATTCATAGTTTTATTATTTTTACATCTGGTAGAATTGTCACTAACATTTTGTCAAGCAGCTAGACACAAAAAATTGTTTGGTCGGTTTTAGAGACTGAGTCTAGTGTAGGTTTAGTTGAGCCAGTTAATATATATGCCAAGATTGAGTACAAATTTGATTGTAATTAACCAGAAATGAACATTTTGCCTACTATCTGAGGAAATAGAAATAGAATTGGGATGAATATTTGACCAAGTACTTCTATACAAATAATAAATTTGCTTGGTCAATTCTGGAGTGCACTTCTATTATAGATTCACTTGAGTGGTTAAATTAGTAGGCCAAAATTGAGCAGCAGACTACCAGTTATGATACATTAACAGGTAAGTTTGAATCCTTAAGCAGTTGTTTATGCCAAGACATTATCTATTTTCTCTCCATGTTACTGGCAGCACATCTATGAGAATTATTTGAAATAATGAGAGAGTAAGTTCTAGCAAGAATTAGAATGGATTTATGCTGTGGCTGTATCCTGATAAAGAAGGGAAGAGAGCTATCAGTTGGAGGGGAGAGTCAAATGATCGAAAAATAAGGATGATCTGTGATGATAGATGATGTATAAGTTGATTTTGAGACTGGATTATTAGTGGTAAAATTATGCATGAAATCCCTCAAGCTTTCAAGATCACATCTAAGATCTTTTCCCAGTGATCTTTGTTATTTGGGCATGGATGCATGTAATCTTGGAGAAATATTCTAGAAACTTCCACATAAGGGGCCTATCTTGCTTGACTAGTTTATTATACTCTCTCATTTTTATCAGATATATCCCCTCCAAGTGATTCCTTGGATCTCTCGTTTTGGAGCTAGGGGATGTTCCAATAGATGCTGCTCTGGCAGCAACGCATTCTTGACCAGCAGATATATAATTTTCATGCTATTAGATTGTAGAACCTTGTTGCCAACTTTTTATTGTGCTCAGCTGGCTTACCAATTTTCGGCATTCTGATCATGGCCAGTTAAAGTGGAAATTTAATGAGTGGTACTGTGGTAGAATTAACTTGCATCATTGTTAATGGAAGAGTGCTCCTTAATTATTATCTATCTATGCAGTGGTAATAGGTAAAATATTCTTGTTGCATATTTAGCTATCATTTAAAATAGAAGCAAGGAAAGTTGGTTCTAGCAACTGTCCAGTGGCAGATTGACCCAAAAGTTGTAGTGCTTGAGAGTAAAAAGATTGAGAAATAAAAATGGTTGTAGCATATAGCATAAACTGGTACAGTTGTACTGGTTAGAACTTAGAAGCACATAATACTGTAAACTGAATATGACTAGCTCTATGTTAATACCTTCATTCCTAATTCTAATCCTTTCATATCAATCAGGTGTTATCTGAGGATGAGAACAATGTGAAGGCTCTTTTCAGAAGGGGCAAGGCCCGGGCAGCCCTTGGGCAGACTGACTCTGCACGGAATGATTTGCAGAAGGCCCGAAAATTGGCACCAGAAGACAAGGCAGTTGTTCGTGAGCTCAAGTTATTAGCTGAGCATGAAAAGGAAGTTTACCAAAAACAAAAGGAGCTGTATAAGGGTTTGTTTGGGCCAAGTCCAGAACCACCGAAACCTAAGACGAGTTCAAAAAATTTTCTTTTCTTATTTTTTGCTTGGTTTTTTTCTCTGTTTTCCAGGATCTTCAAGCGTCCTGGTCGTAAATCTGATTAGGCTTGTGTCTTTTCCTTAGATGTCGGTTCTGCTCTTGGCGCAATAAGTTCTGGACGTGCTTGTAATTTATTTGCTGTACTAAATGTAATGATGAGCCTGTGCTTGGTGAATTTCGTTCTGGTTAAACATGAAGAGTTAGTTGAGTTGACAGTTTAGCAGGGAAAGGTAAAGAGTGTACAAGCGGTGTACAATTTTGCGAATGAAATGGCAAAGCCATAAAAAAATATTATCTTAGCAAATTATATGACTCGTTATAAATTTATAATAGAACTACTGATGTTTTGTTATGAACAAACAACGAGGCCCTATTCGAATAAGATGTTAGAAAAGAGAGTAGATGAAGAGAAAAATAGAAGTTAATAAAGTTGAATGCAAATAATAATTAACTATGTATAATAAATTATCAGTGAAAGCCATCTGAAATTAGCTTTCTCAATCATGTGCCAGCCCTCCAGAAAGCAAGAAGAACGAGTTCTCCTTAAAAAAATTGAGAAGTCATTTGAATTTGGAAAATGTAGTATTCATCAAAAATTCTGCAACTATTCTACTCGTCTTTTCTGTAGGGTGTACGGCATCCCAAAATACGTATTTGCTTGCATCTGTACAAGTGAAAGGTGTATACTCGTTGCACAAGTAGCCTAGCTCAAATGTACCAGTGCCACAACAACCATACTGTGCATCTTCAAACCCTGAAGGAAAAAAAAAAAAAAAAAAAAGAAGAATTAGCAAAATTCCTCAGACTTGGTGGCATTTAGTGCTTTTGTCATATTCTAAAGGAAGTGATACATGAATAGTACTCTATTATGCATATTGATATATAATGGAGGAAAAAAAATCATGTTTAATTGTGTGGAAATATTTTTCTTTTGTCTAAAATGTTAAGAAGAACAAAACACCTTGGTGTTTCCTTTTCTAGCTTTAGAAGAATATACTTATAATTTAGCTTCTAACTTTACATAAACCAAAATATTTTCAGAAATTCAGAAAAAAGTGCATGGAGCGTACCATAAAGAGAAGGATTTTGGAGAATGTTTGAAAAGAAGTCATAGAGGTGTGCAACTCTCAGTTGCAAATCTGGCAAGGCTTTACATAGTTCATCTGTCATTTGTTGTAGCTTTGAGTTGAATTCTTTTGCTACCTTGTTATATTCCTCTATGCAAGGCCGGCCCCACATTGGGTTTCTATTCCTCTCTAATGGCAAACACCCCATCCCCGAGAGCCCTATAAATATTTTAAATTAACCTTCATGGTGTTAAATTCAAAATTTAAAAATAAGTGCAAATTAAAATCCACCTAAAGTACAAAACTGTGAAACATCAGCAAAACAGAAGTTAGAGTTGAGTAAATTATCATGGAACTGAAAAGGGGAGAAACTAAGTTAAACCTGTGAATCCGATCTTGCGTGCTCCTAACATGTAGATCTGTATAATAAAATCTCGAGCAAGGCTGATCAGAAACTCGACATAACTTTCTGGTGTAAATTCTAGAAAACGAGGGGTGGCTAATGCAAAATAGTTCTCAATGAAATCATTGGTGCCAATGCTAATTGCATAAACTCCTTCACTTATTGTTTGCTTTGCCATTTCACTGCCAAGATAGCCGGCCAGCCTTGCTTGATATTCCTCAAATAACTCCACTTGCTTCCATAGGGGTATAACTGACTTTTCATAATAAAAATAAATAAGTTCTTTATAGGCAGTAATCCTTCATCAAGTCGGCTTGTTTCCATATAGGAATAAAGCACACTTCTCATAATTAAAGAAAGCGTGACTAATAAATTTATAATGCAAAGAGGAAAATAGTAACTTAATTATACCTACATTACAATAGAAAGCAAAGCACAATGCAAATGTCTTCAGCCGTCTGATAAATGGATCATACTATGAATAACAAATAGCATAAAGTTGTACATTTTGTCATTAATTAATTAAAATACACAAAACTTGTCTAGGATGATTACTTGCTTAATATACTTATACATGTTGAAATTAAATTATGGAAGGAACATGAAATGAAAATAGAATATTTACCAGAACTCCAGCTGTGGCAGGGTCTATCCCTGTCCCGGCAGAAGCAAAGCAAACTCCAACTGCAAAATCCTCAATGTTGTACTCAGGGTCCAAGTATGCCGGCACAAATGGTCTGAGGCCGTACATCTCAGAGTAAAAATCAGTTGCGACCCTGCCATTGCTGAACCGACCTGTCGGCTTCCCACTGCCCATGAAATCCCTCCCGTAAGGTGGAAAATTTGCCTTTAGGGCCGTCGGTAAGACATTGTTGTTGCCAGAATCCACAGTGGAGTCTCCGAAGACAATCAGCGCTGGCACCTTCGCCTCGGTTTGTGCTATCCATGTACATATTAGTAATGTTGTAATTTCTGTAATTAGGAGTAGAAGGCTGTTCTTTTGTGCATTAATTTGCATTTTCTTCTTTACTACAGTCTCTCTCAGTATCCTTTCCCTCTCTCTGGCTTTTGTTGGTATGATAGCTAGTGGCGGTATGAAATAGTTGGAAAAAAAATTCTTTCACTATTTGCTCTCTCACTATTTTTCTCTCTCTGTGTATGTATAGTTGATGTGTTTGCGTTAGAACCAAAGTTTTGAAAAGTAAGCGCATCCGTGTCCATGACAACTAAAGCAGTATGAGTTATTAAAAGATTCTCATTAAGACGGGGATGAACGCCGCCAATGCAGGTGGAACAATTTTTTCCTGAAACGGAATTTCTAGAAGGAAACAATATTTTATTGAGTGGGATTTAATGAAAGGTCTAACTGTCTGAGGGAGTGGCTTCTAGTTCTAGTGATGTAGTCATGTACCTGTTTAGTGTCATTTTCTAAACGAGGAAGTTCAAGTACAAATAACAATCACTTACATTGTACTCCACAGTATAAATTTTTTTTTTTGAAGAACTCCACAGTATAATTATCAAAATAACTAAGAAAATTTAAAAACTTTTCTACAATTTTACATAGTTCATGTATCAAACATGGTATGATATAAAGACAATTTGATTAGTGATTAAGGGTGGATAAAATTAAATTATAAAATTTTCATACCGTCTGATAAATGACGAATTGATTATTAAATCATATTAAATAGCATACAACATTAAGTATATAAAATTTACATCAGCATATCATTTTCATTTATGATAGTGTGGTCAATTGTTATATATGGTTTTCAAGTATAACGTATTCTTTTCTAATGTTTTACCTCGTTTTCTTTTATTAGATTTCGTTGGAAGTTGGAATACAATATAAGCACCATACATGCATATACTGCTCTTTTGAAATAGAACTAAAAAAATTTTATGCAATGCGGATATAACACATTGACTTAAAAGGGTTTTTTTTTTTTTTTTTTGGAAAAGCTTTTAAGTTTGGGGGTTTTGGAGTCAATAGTACTTTTTTACCATCACAAACAGAGGTAAAATATAACCAATTACGATCTGTTTTATTATTTTTTTTTTAGATAAATGATTGCGATCTCTTTTAGAAAACTGATTATGACATGTCTTCATAGAATTTTTCCGGTTGGTGTCCTCTTATGTTTTCAGTGCACATTCCCAAACAACTCTCACGTCAGTATCCGCCTTTAAGGTGCTAACAATTGCATTTATTATTTCTTTATTTATAGGAGTGACTGAGTGATGAGAGCCATCACCGATTAATACAAGCACAACGTAGTGAGGTTTAATACGAGTACTTTTTTTTTTTCAATATAATGTGATGCTTTAGGTTCAACTTTTTCTTTTGAAGAATTATGAAATTTACTTTTTTTTTTGGTGTTTTTCAACTTTTTTTTGTCTGTCGTTGTATTTTCGGTCAATTACAAATAAAAATAAAGTACAATGAGTACAACATGGATACGGTGTAGGCTAGCTATTTAATAATTGTTCGGTGAGAGCTTGAGCAAATTTCAATCTTTTGAGGCACTCGCCACCCGGCATTTTGTGTTTTAAGTCATATGTCCTTATTGGCTTTTATTTTATATACAAAAGGGTCGCGTAGCACTGGTTTGTATTTGTTGCTTTCATATTGGCCCAAAAAAAAGTAGTTTCATTGAAAGATAAAAATAACCGTTAGAGGGAAATAAAAAAAAAACAGAAAAACAAAGTTTGAGTGAAGCCTAATAAATAACTATCACAAAACTATATAACAACAGAAGCATTAAACATGCTATATTACATTAGGTTTTAAATCTCATGATGTGTTCATAAAATTATACTTTTTGTCTAATTTACATATATTTGATAAATGTGAAGAGTTTCATCTCAAAACATAGAATCACATTATGGATCGAAAACAAGAGCGGACTCAAATTCAGTTGCACTAGTAAAAAAAATCCCAAAAGGCTAAAAACTGTTTCTGTTAAAAAAAAAAAAAAAAATTATAGGGTCGCTACACGAGTCGCTGTTGAAAGAGTGCCACAAGAGATCGACCCAGGATCTACGGAGATGGTTTTCTGTTGAAGTACAAATGGTGGTGGATGAATGTGAATCTAATAAGTGAAAGCGTGTGTAGTGTGTACCTATTGTAATCTAGGGAGATTATTAGGCTGTCTTAAAGACAGCTCCATATCTCTTGTTTCATTTCCGTGCAACTATCACTCTATTTATAATTTATTAATCTGCTCAATTAACTCCATTGCATTTTGCCCGCATGTGAGCATATCTCTCTAAAAAAACGAAAAAAATAAAAAATAAAAGATGAGATCAATTATCAGTAGGTTTACACCCAATCATGATAACAACTCCTTTTTAGTAATGATTTAATTTAAACTTAAAACAGAAAATGTAAACTGTGATCTTGTTTTGTTCTTAAAATAATACAAAATGTAAACTGTTGAATTTATTTTATTTGAGATCAAAAGGAAAAAAATAATAATACAAGTTAATCACAATGGATAGAAAAAGTACAAAGAAAAATAATAATACAAACCAATCAGAACGGATCATTAATTTTTTGGCTTCTTAATTTTTGTAACTTATATTGAACGAATTCAGAAATTTTCAAAAATAAATAACAATAGATGATTTGCACTTCTTGATATATTATTAACCCCTCCAAGGCCAAATGATTATTTTGCTAATTAAACTCTCCTCAAAATCCAAATGATTTTCATAAATCACCCCTCCAAGGCCACCAGGAAATAACCTAAATAAAATTTGCAACTGGAATTAAATTTAGGTGAAATTGAAATTCTTATAGAGTGAGTACAGTAAAATTTGCAAGGGACACAAATTTACGCACTTGTGATATTTGGCAAAATTGATATCTTATACAAAATTCAAGTTTTTGTTTTTTACTTGTCTTTGGAGTGAGTACAGTAAAATAATAAGCTGTTCTTCAGTAAGTAATGCGCCAAGACCATTTGGTATCTGCTCATACAAAAAGAAAAGAAAATAGTAAGGTTATTCTCAATCAGGGTTAAGAACAATGGTTTGAATCTCTAGTTTGAACATCAGTCTTTTGCTAGTCATTGTACCAACTAAAAGTTGGCTTTTTGCTACTTTCTAAACTGGAAAAACGTAAATGTTAGGTGATTTTCAGTCAATTTATTAATTGCATATAGAGTTTAAATTTTTGTATGCACTGCTTAATCTAGACATTCTATGCCTGAATGAAGACGAAAATTTATTAGGTGTAGAAAATTTTATCTTGGAACTACGAAACTCAAATTGATGAATAAAAAAGGAAAAAAAAACACTATTAATTCAAACAATTAAGCGAGCTGAAAATTGGAAATTGTCCAATCCAAACCAGCTGGTAGAAACCACAATTTCCAGAACAAAAGAGAGATCGAGGTGTGATTTAATGTTCAAAATTATATTGAAAAATCTCACAACAATACCAACTGAGGTCTTTTCATGCTACAATCCCGAACAGATTATAAAAATGATTTTTGACACTTATTTTCAACTTTGGAAAATAATCTGTAATATCTTCCTAAAAGATTGGTACTGATTTGATAGCAATGCCAAACCAATACATTTTTTTTTCTTCTTGGTTATTATTATTGAGTCTCTCAATCATAACAACCAGCAGCTTATAAAGAGAGCCAATCCTTATCATGATAGATAGCGGGCATGCACATATGGCAGTTGCCACGTCAGCAACCTGATATAAAGAGATCATCAATCTCATTGCCATAAATCATGATCTTCTTCTTCTTCTTTGTCTACACATTTGAGCAAAATGCTGAATAAAATAAAAATCTGCAGAAGTTACAGCTGACCCCTGAGCTTTTTGTTGTATGATGACATGAAGATGCATGACTCAAATATCTAAAATACGAATTTATAAGCAATTATTATCACAGAAAGGTCATGGTCTGACATAAGAAATTCACAAATATTACCAGAAAGTCCCTTAACAGATATAATCATTTAATATTTATTTTCGTTTCAATGTTTGCGCTCCATGAATTTCTTATGCAAATTTCTTCTAGATGCTATTATGCTATCTTGCTCTCTTTCTTTTACATTAATATATGTACAAATTCCAGATATAAGAAACATCAAAATGGTTAGTGCATGATAGGATGTTTAATTTTTATGCTAAATATTTGAATTGACATTTCTTGACGATCCCAATTTTGCCCCTGATGCATTTCTGTCTTTGTTTTTAAAGGACTTGCTATTATAAATCAATGACATTAATGCTTAGTTTCTCTCATTTATGTTCTATAATATATATGACTCGTTAGTTGTTACTCATTTAGATTTGATCAGATTAAAACATGGACACAATCAAGTGAGATAAAGGACAAGAAGGTAAAAGACTGAAATCTAAATTTGTATTCAGGTTCATTCTCACTTTTACTCACTGAAACATATTCAACTGAAAATGAAAATTTTAATGGTATGATATACTGTTTACTGGTAAATGGATCAGTAAAGAAGAGAATACAAGATTTACACACATCTTCTGATCCATTGTTTTCATCAATGATTATGGAGAGAATGTTCACATTTGAGGAATTAAAATCTATGCCCTTTTCATCATGATTACTGGTTTCTGAACAATCCTAATCTTTGCATTTCTGTCTTGTCAATCTGCTCAACTTTTACCATTTTACCCCTCATCATATAACTTGTGCTGTTATGCTGCTCAAATCTTAAGCATTTCCAAACGATTTTATTTTTAACTATAAGTGTAACATAGTAGGGCAACCAAATTAAATTAATCTAATTAGGATTAATTAATAAAAATATTAGGAAATTTAATTGATAAGAAATTCATAATTTTTAATAATTACAATATTTATAATACACAATTAATACACAAATAAATCAAAAGTAACATAAAAATCGACTCGAATTCGAAATATTTGACTTTGTGTAAAATCTATAATTAGTATAAAATATTCTTGTAAAATCAAAGCTTAATTAATTATGAAATCTATTGTTAATTCAATTAAATATTAAGGAAATTCGGAATTAAATCAATTAAAATCAGTCACAACACCGTTGGCCACAAAATTTCCGCCACAGAAAATCTGGACGAAGCCAGTTGGCTTGATCTCCCTTCTCTTTTCTTCTTCTCTTCGCTTCACCATTCCTTCGTCGCACCGCCTAGCGTGAAAATTGGCGTGGATCAAATACGGCAAGCTAATCGAGCCTAGCCACGAGACTGAGAGTACCGTCATTTCCTTTCCCCCGTGATGAAGGAATAAAATCCTAGGTCAAATGAATTTATACCTATGATTTACCTCACTAGTCGTTCTGGTAAAGCTTAGGGTCGAACCCACAGGGACGGATTAAATTGAATACCGGACTTTACTTCCTCACGAAAGCTAGACAAGACAATTTTTGGGGTTTTGTAATTTAAAAAGACAAATAAATAAAGTACAAGTAAAAGAAATATTTTTGGTTATTTTTGGTGATTTATGGACTCAAACAGATGCAATTTTGTCTCATATTTCACATTTTCCTCTTATTTCTCTCCCCCCAAACTGAATCAAGCACTGTCCCAGTGCTGCACATCACAGAGAAAAGTAAATAGAAGGGAAATGAGGAACGCACCAAATTAGTGACTGGCATGATAATTGGCATGAATTTGGCGTGATTCGACACTATTAGGCGTTGGGCAACAGTGAGAGCAGCGTGGTAGCAAATTGGCAGCAGCGTAGTTGGTTTATTGTGGTATGCAACTCGCATGAGGTCGTGCGGGGGTCATATGCGACCCATGGTGCTCTAGCGCGGGTTGCAAGTAGGACATCCACAATCAATCAAACCTGCATATCCAACAACAAAATCCAAACCAACCATGAGAGTTTTTTTTTTTTTTTTTTGAAAGAAAATTGAAATAAATAAATAACTAAAAATTTTAAGGCTTGGGTTGCCTCCCAAGAAGCACTTATTTTAGGTCACGAGCTTGACCACCTCTCATGTTCATCTTATCTTCACTTTACGCCCATTTAACGCATCATAATTCACCCAAAAGTACTTGAGAAAGACTCTTGAAATATGCTTGGAGCTTTCTTGTGTGGATGTCATCTTTCTTCGCTCAATTGTGATGTGATACTTGATTTGTGGTTTGTCGCCTTCCATCACATCACGATTCTTCAAGCATTTTTCGAGTTGAGAGCTCAAGTCGATTTTGGTGATCTTTTCTTTCATCACGTCGGATGCCTCGACTTTGAGAGGATTACCACCATCTTCCTTCTTCTCAAATTCATCAATAATAGAGACTATTGGAGGATCCTTCAATTCCAACTCATTAGATTTTTCAATATAAGTTAATCTAAGTGGAATGAAAATTGGGAGGATATTAGGTTGAGGTGCTACAACTTTTGATTTTTCTATTTTCTCTTGTTCTTCATTTGTTTTAAATTGTGTGTCCGCATCACTGTCAGTCTCATAACAATTTGCAATTTCTTTCAAACAACTAAAACTTCCTAATTCTTCATTACTTTGCAATGTCACTTTATCAATTTGCTCATCTTGTGATCTATATGAGGAACACGTTTCTTGAAGAATTATGGTATCAAACATCTTTTCTAGTTTTGTGATACGAGTCTTGAACTCATATGATAGAGAGTTGAATTTTTCAAGAATTTCCTCATTTTGTTTTATTTGCTTGTCCATAAAATCTGATTCATCATATGACATTTGCAAAGGTAATGGAGAATCATAAGTTTCAGAAAAGAAAGTCGACCTAGAGTCGGGTTGAGAAATTGAACAATGATTATACCAAGAAAAACAAGAGTTGTTAGCCAAACCAGAGTTGTATACATCGTGCGTGGTCTTCGTGTCATGTTGTCCTTCCCCACATGCTCTCCTTATTGTGTTGTTCACCACATTGAGTTGATGCCTGACTCGATCCATGCGATATGAATTGTGCATGTCGATTGTTGCTTCAGGTTGCCTCCAGACGAATCTTCCATGATCCACATGATGGTCCTGTGGGCCATAGAAGCCAGTGAGGTTGCTGAAGCTCTCGGATTCTCCACACATTTTCTCGCATGATGCCCTTATGGTGTTGTTAACAACATTGAGTTGGTGATATATTCGTTGCATGCATGTGTCTTTTGGATCTCCTTGTTGCCTTAAATTGTTCTTCATTTCATGTTTATGGTCCTGAAAAGAATAAAACATGGTGATACAAGTGAAACTTTTTTTTTCTTTTTTTTAAAAAAAATAATAATAATAAAAACAAAAGATACAATGTCTAGTTTCCCATTACTAAAGTAAATTCTAATATCAACACCGTCCCCGGAAACGGCGCCAATTTGATGAAGGTTTAAAACCTAGGTCCAATAAATTTATACCTATGATTTACCTCACTAGTCGTTCTGGTAAAGCTTAGGGTCGAACCCACAGGGACAGATTAAATTGAATACCGGACTTTACTTCCTCACGAAAGCTAGACAAGATAATTTTTGAGGTTTTGTAATTTAAAAAGACAAATAAATAAAATACAAATAAAAGAAATATTTTTGGTTGGTTTTTAAGTTTTTATGGACTCAAACTAATGCAAATGAATGTCCTAAGGTTTCGCGTTCAATCAGTTTAGCTCTAAAGCATCTCTGCCTACAATTTTCACCGAGACAGAGGCTCATTTCGGACCGAAATGCATGGATTTTGGACCGAAATCCATACTGTTCGAGACAGAAACTTGCCTTAGACCTTCTGTTTTGACTTGATATTTTTACAGGACACTATGTGAAGGTTACTTGGCGACCAGACCTAAACCCTAACCTCAACTGTCGCGTTTTAGTTTTGGTTTGGTATGGAACCGGCTTTTACCACGTAAATAACTAAGCCTCAGCTGTCGCGTTTTGGTTCTTAGAAATTTAAGAATATTTAGTTGGATTTCCAGAGGTATTTAAAGTCTTTTCAGATCAATAAAAGTTACACCTTTCGGTCGTTAAACTAACCTCCTCTTTCGAGCGATTGACTTACCTCAAATACTTAATCAATTAAAGGTTTGGTCGAGTTTGTGTCTTATTAACACTGCAGACATTAACAAGTAAACTTTCAAGCAAACAATCAATTAAACTAAGCATAAACAATAATTCACAACCAAATAAATCACATAGCATAATATAAATCCATCAAGTCATCACAAAATACTAAACTAATCTACTAACTAGCCCTAAGACATAATAAACTAGCCTAACATGCAAGAAATATAAGATACAAACTCCATCAAATCAAATATCAAGAGAAAAAGAAGGAATAAACCAAATATCGCTTCTAACTCGAGATACCGAACGTCCAGAGCCGTGGTTTGATTGTTTCTACCGCTGTCGCACCTAGAAGTTGCTCCAAAGTCGCTGGTGAGGTCGTGCTCTGCTGGGAATGGTGAAAACCTGCGCCTTTCGGCGCGAGAACGGAGTTGGAAAAGGTGGAATTTCGTGTATGGAGGCTTGGATCCCCTTTCTGGAGGCAGAAACGTGCATATAAAGTCATCCTAGGCGGCCAGGAGGCGGCTAGGGCAAAGGGGAGGCGGTTTGCACTTTCCTTCTTCGAAAATTACCAAAAACGCACTTTCCAGAAGTGCATTTCGGACCAAAATCCGTACAATTCGGACCAAAATTCCAGAACAGCGCACCGATAGTATTTGGGCCGTCATTTCTTCATCCAGACTCCGATTTAGGTGATTCAAAGTTCGTTGGAAAGCTTAGGATGAGCTCTATAGTGCTATGGACCCATTTAGTCATTTTTCTTCTCCAAAATTCTCCTTTTTATGCAATTATTATGTCCGTTCCACCAAATTCCTACAAAACAAATCAAATGCCACGGCAGTACCAAAATCTAAAAAAACACAACAATTCATGAGAAAATTATAATGGTTTGAGTAATATTTGGGTGCTAAGTACGGTCAAAATACATATATAAATATGAGATATCACCCCGGTTTCGTTCGAAGGTGCTACGTGTAAGAAATCTAGTGGGGGTGAGGGAATGACTCAAACGTTGTGATTCGGGGGTTTAAATCGTCGTCGTTGATCTTCTTCTCTTTTCCTCTCTTCTCCATTTCCTATAAATACTGCGATTGAGAACATTTTTGGGTTGGCCGGGTGAAGAAAAGTTCCACAGAGAAAAAAAAAAGAGAGAGAGGAAAAGGAAGAGCAGAGAACGGGAAGGAGAGAGAGAGAGATAATAGTAGCTGAAGAAGGTATAGCCACTACCCCTAACATTTGTTTTGAGTTTAGATTAGTGAAATTTTTAATTAACCGAAATTAGATTTAGGTTAATTACGAGTTAATAACTCTTTTAATGTATGAGTTTGATATTGAATTCAATTGGGTTAAGATAGTGTTTTAGAAGAAGATTGAATTGATTTCAATTGCTAGAAATGCAAATTTTAGGGTTTCGGGTCTGTCTTGATGAAATTCGATCAAAATAGATGAAAATTTAGGTTATTTGGCTAAGCAGTGGTTAGAGGTAGTGTTAAGGAGCGAAGAGAGGGGTTTGGAGACCCCGTACCTGCAGTAGGTACGTTGCTGGCAAAGGGCGGAAGAGTATCAGGGACGAAATTGCGAAGAAAAGTCCGGCCAAGGACTGAAGTGCAAAGAAAAAGGACTTAAAAGTAAATTATAAGGACCTATTCGTAAAGAAAAAGGGCCTGTTTGTAAAAAAGGACTGATTAATAAATAAGAAGGACCTGTTCGTAAAGAAAAGGACTGATTAGTAAACAAAAAGGACCTATTTGTGAATAAAAAGGACTTATTGGTAAATAAAAAGGATCTAAATAAAAAAAAATTTTATGGATTGGGCTGTCGTAGATGGGCTTCGGCCTGAGTTATCGTTTGGCCCAGTACAGAAAATTAAATGAAAATCTATTATAATTAAGAATCTAATTAATATATTTAATCAATAATTAAACTAATCAAATAAACTAACTCATAAGATTTTAATTAATGATTTTTTGATTTATTATTTTGAATTTATATATATATTCCATTAATAAATTAAATCGTTAATAATAATATAATAAACAATATATCAAGTAAAGTATTTAAATTAAATTAGTTAAATTATAATCAACTAATAATAAAGAAAATATTAGGAATAATATTATGAAAATAAAACTACTTAAACTAATTAATTAAATTAAAGAAGTAAATAAATAATTGAGAAAACAAATTAATTAAAAATCAAAATAAATCAAAATAAATTTAAATAAATTTAAATAAATTAAAATTAATTCAAATAAAATAAAATAGGATAATAATAAATAATAATTAAATTACTGAAAGCACAAGCAATTACTATAAAATTTAAATAGAAAACCCAGTCAGTCTGGTAGTTTAAGCCGGACCCTCTTTTTAAATAAATAACCGTTAGTTAATTAATAACGATTTTTATTAATTACAGGGGACTGGACCAAGGAGATGATTGACCCAAACACAGGTGCGGATACGTGGATTTCTATAGAAATTTGTTTGGTAACTTTAAATTAATGCATATGCATGCTGATCCCCCGTTGTTATGCATTGTGAATTTATCATATTAGATTATAGGAATAGATATTACAACTCATGTTGAATCTAACTCCATATTCAATTGACTTGATTAATAAGATAGGCAAGTTTGATTATTCATTTAACGGAAGAGCTAAATCCTTCTAGCTTAACCCAATCTTGCCTAGAAACGCCAGATCCTGATTATGTAAGTGGTATTGATTAAGGGAAAATATGAAAATCAAATCACTCTCCGGAGTCGGTCGGCCACCGGCTTCGGCCAGTTCGGTAGCGTTATTTGAATATGGAATTCCCTCACGTGCCCAGAGTTAGGGATTCGTCCCTCACGTCCTCTTGGGTTAGGGAGAAGTTTCCTCACGTGCCCAGCCGGTTGGGTTAGGAAACTTGGGTGTATTATGATTTAATGTGATATGGTATGATTTATTTATGATTGTTCCTGACTTATTTCTATGCATGATTATTACAGATGGTACTGATCGGACCTTATTTACTTCGGTGTGCGGTATGCAACTGAAGATATATTATTGCATCACATTATATTTATTCTTCCTTTTATTTTAGTATTTACTATTTATTACACTTATTTATTCATTATGATTATTATGGGTATTATTTCCAGACTAAGATTTCGATTAGGAATCCATGTCTGGAACTAAAACCCGCACTGAGAAAATTATTTCTCACTTGATTTTTGTTTGCATGTTCCTCGGCGATTGGGGGTTCCAAAGGGACGCACAGACCGATCAGGGGTCCTCCCATAGCGGTGTTGATGGCACATTTTTCCATCAGCGGGTTTATGTCCCGCATCTCCAGGCCTACGTTACTCATCATATATCTTTTGCACCTTCTGGCGTGTATTTCTATATTGAGCATAGTGCACCTGTTCCTGCTCCAGCTCCACCTTCGGCCCCTGCTCCTCAGGAGCCACCTGTGATAGTGATTAGTTCCGACTCCGAGCAGGAGCCGGAGGAGGAGGAGGAGGTGGATGTTGAGTAGTTAGTTTGTAGTTTGGTTTGATTGGGCTAGGGTCAGCTTTTGATTTATACTAGTATAGTCTTGGTGTAGATATGGACTATACTTAGTATTGTTTATAGACTCTAGTTCGATGGGTTGGATAGTCAGACTTTGGATAGTTAGCCACATTTTGATGAGACTGATGTTGTATTGTACATGTTACTGTGTTGTATATATTTTTATATGATGTTGCTTTGTGTTGTTTTTATTTTCATTACATCTATATTTTCTTACTATCGTCATACTGATAATATTCGATTATATTATCAAAAGAAAAAAAAAAATATATACGTCTTTCATAGGTCAAATCATAGTCTAAGCCTTACGAAGGTACTAGAATCAATACTTTCGTGGCAGAATTCTGTCATATCATACTCAGGATGTGACAATAAGAAACCTACGACAAGCACAAGGCATAGAATTAACTATGTAAAATTTTATCAGCTTACTAGCATTAATAAGAACTCAGCAGAATGTGTGCCTGCAAACAATTTATGAACACTTATGCAGCACATATTGTATATGCCCACTGAAATGAAAATTTCAACTAAATAAAGTAGAATGGAATTAAAGTAAATATTAGTTAGCTGTTTTATCCCTATGCAGTAATTTTTAAGGGAACTAAGTGCATTATTCACAAGGGAAATTTGGTGAACTAATAGTACGTAATAGCATGTAGGCAACTTCACTGGTTCCTTCCACATTGCAAAAGATAAATGATCACTTTGTTGTCACATAAGGCGAAACTAACCATAAGTTGATTGGCAAATGAAATAATAAATCTAGTTTTCATAGTCACAACGCTAGAACATTTCAAAATTATAGGTTTCCAAAGCTATTGCATAGGTACCAATTTTGCATTGGTAAAATATAACAGGACGAATCTGCATTACGGTGGGCTATTTAAATATTTTCATTTTTTATACAAATGAGAACAAAATGCGGGACTATGGAAACTACTGCATTTTTTGTTTGAAGGGTAGTTGGCCATCGCCATACCAGCAAAATTTTATTACAGAAATTAAAAGTTTAGTACAGCACTAGAAAGAAATATTACAAGACAGCTGATTCTCTCAAACCAGCAACCGGTAGAGATCTTACCAGTTTACATATCATACATTAACTTTGTGGAACCAAGACTACCTGTCTATGAAAACGGCCTGATTGGTTGAGGCTTGTAAATTTTCGGGGCAGCTGGAGGAGCAGTAGCAAGCTCAAGCGACAGAATGAAGGCCGAATTGGAGGCTTCTCTCAGATAACGCACATCTCCATTCATCAGCTTCAGAAGCTTCCTACACACCAGGAGCCCCAGTCCCTCCTCTGACGCATCGTCCCCACTCCCAAACATCTGAGACACCAATTCCTCTGCCATTCCACTTCCTGTCTGTGTGTGGGTGTGCTTTATCCTGAATCAGTAATTGAGTTAATCCATTAATCAGTTATCTTATTAGTCACAGACAACAGATTTAAGGGGAACAGGAAATATGAAATATGTAAATGTATTTAATTACGTGATCTCAAGCTTAACAAGCCGAAGTGTTTGTCCAACAGGTTGCTTGAGCATTGTGGATATGAGCTCGACGAGTCCTCCACTGGGAGAGAACTTGACGGAAACTGCTAAGAAGTCGGCTATTATCTGCTGAAGCCTCAGGCCGTCTCCATAGAGCCCCTCCGACATGAACTCCTCATTTAGGTCGTCATACACTACCCTCACCCCCTTCTCCTGGCTTGCCAGAAGAACCTGGCTCACTGCTATTGTTATCACATCCCGCAGCTGGAACTCCACCATCTCTAGCTCCAGGCAACTACATTGATACACACAGAATACATGCATATATGTTGTAAAGCAGTATTTAATTGCCTAATTGATGCAACAGAAAGCTAATTGATTACACATACAAATTAAGGAAGTCAGAGCTAAGACAAAGCCTGACCTACCTGTCCATGATGGAATCAAGATCAAGATCATCCAGTATCCTGCTGAGCTGACGCTGGCATCTCGACCCCATATCAATTAGCTTCTTCTGCTCTTCATTCAAGCCTGCATTCTGTATCATCCTCCGGCAGTACATCATACCCGATAATGGGTTTCTGGTCTCTTGCCGGATGTATGCCAAGGCTTTCAACCTCTTCAGAGCAGTCTGCTCTGTCAACTGCTGGACTTGCATCACCCGCTGCAATTCGTGACTTGTGACGTGTAAAAAGCAGAAGACACCTGTCACTCTACCTTCGCCATCCACTTTCTTGCTAACCGATAACAGACACTCTGCAAATTTGCCATTTCTGGTGTAAAACCCAAAAGGGACCTTCTCCTTCTCCTGACCTGTCATCGCATTGTTTATTATAATACTGAGGCTGACAAAAGAATCCTGATTTTTCATACGGCAACGGGCCAATTGTCCGCCAAAGACTTCCCCGAGAAGCATTTTATCAAGCACCTCATCACGGGGCCAGCCTGACAAGCGGGCCATGGCAGCGTTCCACTCAGAACACCAACCAAACTCATCAGCACCAAATATTGGAGGGATCAGAGGGTTAGGATTTTGGATTATGGTCTTGTAATCACCCTCAATGCGAGTGAAACGATCCATGACCATCTTGTGTCCCGTCATGTCCTGGGCCACAAAGCATACTCCCACCACATTTTCATTTATGTCCCGACTGGAACAAGCATTAACAATTAGGATCACTGGCCCATCTTCCCTGCGTTGGCCATGCGTCTTCAGCTGAAATTGCACATTCTTTTCCTCCTTCCCTGTCAAAAGTTACTACAGGTTCAGATACTTGCTAAATAAAATTCAAACTGAAAATAGAATGTCATGTAATAATAATATATAGCAATATAAATAAATAAATTCACATATATAGAATTAATTTATAGTGCCTTGCAGAGCCCAGTAAAGCATCTTTTTGACAGTAGGGAGCGAGTCCTCTTCGACAAGGGAAAGCATATGCTTGCCAATAGCTTCATCAACAGTGAGGCCAGTCAGCTCGGCGATCTTATTATTCCAGCCGTTAACCAGCCCGCTGCCATCCACAGCCAGGATCGGCACTGAGGCCGTTTCAATCAGCCTCACCATCTCATTTGTAACCGCCTGCAGCTCCACCATGCTCTCCAATCTCAGCTCGTCAATCCTACTCTCTAGTTCTGCCGTCCCCGCACCGGCAGTGGCAGCTTTCCCCAGATCGTTGCTTATAGTGCCTCTCAGGATTAGTTGCAAGGAATGAACAGCATCCATCTCATAATCATTCCATGGCAGACTGCGCATCTTCACAACCTCCAAGAATGCTTTGAAAGACGACCTCGGGTGCATCTTTCTCCCGTCATCTTGCTGGGATGAATCGTGCTTCGCCCCACCCCACCTAATTTCAGCTGCGGTGTGCGATCGGAACCAGAAAAGCACATCCCTGGAATTGATTTGTGCAGCTGCCATGCCGCAGACCATGTCACCAAGTGATGCGGCTCCTGGATAGCCTGCCTCAAGGAGACTGTCAGTGCATAGCCCGGTTGAGTCCATGTGTTTTTCTGTCAGCCAGTGAGCAATGTGCTGAATTTGGGTCTCAGCAGGAGCAAGCCCCAGGCGCCACACCTTGTTCTGGTAGAGCAGCGCAGCACCATCGCACTTGACCAAATCCATGATGCTAGGGCTCCCAGAGACGATGCTAATGGGCCCTGTTTTCCTGAGCAGCATGTCGCAGAGCAGAGTTTGTGTGCGCAAGATGTTCTTCTCACGGACTTGTCTATCGAGCTCCAGCTCCTTGTTAACGTGTATGGCAAACACTTGGGCGAGGAACTCGCACGCATAGCGCAACGGGAATGGCACGAATCGAGGGCTCTCATTGTGGCACACGAGAAGGCCCCAGAGCTTCTTGGCCTTCTTCTGAGACTGGTCTCCAGGTCCGGGCGCCTCATCGGAGTCGTCAGAGGAGGAGGGCTCATTGATGACTACAGCCATAACAAGGGAGGCAATCGAGTTCATGTTCTCCATGTACTGGAGGTGGCAGCTGTGTGGGGCACGCAGCGTGGAGCCACAGAAGCTGACTTCAAAGCCGAGAGCGTCATCCTGGAGGATTGCCACGGGCTTGGCACGGCAGTCACAGATCATCCTGACCCTGTTCTTCATGAACAGGAACCGCGCAGCCTGGGGGATGTCTGTGGCCGGGTAGTGCAGGCCGAGATATGGGTCAAGGCCTGGCTTAGTGATCTCAGTAAAGACCTCACCATGGTCGTCGTCGTGGAAGCGGTAAGTCATGACGCGGTCATAGCCTGTGAGCTCGAAGACCTCTTCAACCACGGCATCACAGAGTCTACGGAGGCCGCCACCTGGCAGGGACTGGAGACGAGCGATGGCCTTGGCAGCGAGCTTGTAAGACTGGAGAGCACCAGCAGCGGCAGCGGTCATGGGGAGGTCGGCGGGCTTGACAGGCTCGAGGTCCACAATGAGGCAGCGGGTGGTGCGATGGAGGATGGCATAGAATGGGCGTCCAGAGGAGCGGCAGTGGACAAGGATGGGGTTGAGAAGGGAGACATCAGTGCCGGCAGGGGAGAGCGCAGCCTTCTGGAGGGCGGCAGCTCCAGGGGCAGTGAAGAGGGAGCGGGCATCTAAGCCAAAGGCGAGCACTGGAGAGTTGGAGTCGGATTGGGCGGCAGGGCAAGCAGTATTAAGGTTGAGGTCCAGTGAAGGCACAGCAGCGGGAGGGAGGTCGGTGAGCATGTCGGGAGCGTTGGCGCTGAAAGCGAGCACACGGAGGGTTTTGTCGTCGAGGGCCAGCAAGCAGCCGAAGGGCTGGATCAGATGGCCCCGCTGGATGTGTTGCAGATATGCCATCACTCCCTCCCGCTGCTGCTGATCGGGTCCTCCCGTGCTCACCCTGTCTTGCACCGACCTTGAGTAGTCGAATGCCTCTGCCCCGCATACCTCAAACTCCGCATCCAGCCGGGCGTCCACGTTAGTCTGCGCAATGATGCGCGCGCTATGTCGGCTGCGGCTTTGGCTTGAACTCGCCGTTGACTGGCTCTGGGCTGCTGCTGCTCCTCCGCCTCTACCTCCACCTCCTCCCCCTCTTCCTCCTCCTCCTCTTCCTCCTCCGGCTCCAGTTGATGTTGACATTGTTATTTCGATACCTTCTTTCTTTTCTTGTTTTCTTTCTTTCTATTTATTACTTATAGCTGCTTGAACAAGCAGAGAGTTTTCGAGAGCAGAGAAAAGAGTGGGAGCGCGAGTGGTACTACCAACTTGCGGGGAACCGTTTTGAATTGATATTTAATTTAAAAGTTGAAAAAAATTTATTGGATGTTATTAGTAAATTTCTATTATTAGTAACTGCATGCAAATTAGATTTTATACTGTATATCAATATACTGTAAATAAAATGTATTTCTTTTATCAGCAGTTACCTTATTTTATCTCATGATTACAATTTAATCATTTATTAATTCTACAATGAATTGACAGGATTCAAATTTAATAAAAAAACAGATTAGACTTGTTAGTGAATTACCGACCCCACCTTTACTTGATTTCTTGATTCCCCAAAAGAGTAACATTTACTTTTTTAGGTAATATCATATCATATAGAAGGTACATATATTTCTTGTTTATTGGTAGTAGACTAGTAGGGAACTGGGACGTCACATGCCGCATTACAAAAGAATGATACAAAAATAGATGCGGTCTGCCCATGTCTGCACCTGACAGCCCCATTCCCAATTCTCAGTGCAAGATATTGAAAAAAAAAGGATTGAGCATGACCACGAGGCTTCACGTGCCTTTATGCCCACATCAGCTGCCACGCTGGACCAAACCCCCACCCAACTGGGGCTTTTTGGGCTTGAAAAAGAAAAAGGATGCAGGCTTTTTTGTTATAATTTATTTTAATTGTTCAGTGCCCAACACAACAAATAAGTTCAGTTTTGCAATTGGCCCACAGGCTCCGAATTTAAACGATGACAGAACCATAAATTTTTGCAAGACTGTTAATTGTTCTTTTGTTTTGGATTGATGCATGCCTCTAAATTGCTCTTAATTTATTTTCTAGTTGTTAGTTTAGAGCTTTCATTTGCTGGTACATCTCTTAGCATATGCCGGATTGCATACGGTATGCTCCTGAAGCACTCTTGATGGTGCGGCGCATGGTGATGCAGCCACCATTTTTGGCAAAAGAATGCAGTACGTTCTTTGGGTGAATCAGCAGATTATTGTGCTGAAAAAATTTATTTATAATTTTATTTATTGAAGATTTGTGGGTAACTAGCTTCTAGTCCGAAGAGTGATTAAATAGATTAATAAAACTCAACAGTTTAATAATTAAACAAAATTCATCTGTACAAAGTTGAAAGATCATAATAGTACCTCCAAATTTTGAAAGATCAAAATAAAACAAAAGTTATAATCAGATCACATCACAATCCAGCAACAGATAAAATACAACTGTCATACATATACAAACAATGCCTGAAAAATATAACACAAACTAATTAACATAAATAGAGTACAAGATCTTTCGATCTTAAGTGTACATGCTTTTGATGGGTGATTCGTCTTTACTGTATACATTAATTGCAGGTATCAGTGGTTTAAATAGCAGAATTTAGCGGCGCTATTGCGGCGCAATAGCGGTTTGGATTGACAACCGCTACGCTGCTAAATGAAATTTGTATTTTAGCGTTTTTACCGATGGCGGTTCATTTGCGGTAATTAGCGGTTATTTATCGGGTATTAGCGGTCTATAGCAGAACTGCGGAAGTTTTGCGCAATTTACAAATTTTAATGTACTGGACCGCTTGAGAAGTTATAGATTTTATTTCATTTGGCCCCAATAAAGTTTGACCTACCTCCCCTCAATGCCTTAACAAAAATTGGAAACAACTATTCTGCTCTCTCAAGTCTCAATCACGACCAACAATCTTCATTTTTTTTTTTCTCTCTTGACGGCTGATGCAGCCACAAATAATAGTAAAATCAAATAAGAAATTTAGATATTCACTCTCAAAGCTCTCTTTTTTGCCAGGTAACCTTCGCCTTTGTCCCTTATTATTTTGATTTTGGGAAATTTCATTTCTAGGTTTTGTATTGCATAGGAAATTAAGAATGTTAAAACTGAAAATATATAAAAAAAAAACAGCGCATAGAACTTCATTAGTAGTAAATTTATATTCATCTTGACTTGATTTTGATTACTAGTTAATAATTGAAGAATATATAGGTCACATTCGTACTTGAAATTTCTGAATTGAATTATCTAATTTTTGGACTTAATAATTGAAGAGAGTCCAGTACTTTTCCTTAGATCATCCCTCACTATTGGAGACGCAAGCTTCAAAACTCAGCCTAGTATTGAATTATTAATGTCAAATGTCAAATGTTAGTTACAGTATGCATTTTGTATTAAAATTGTAAATTGTACAGTTTTATATTTTGAATTTGTGTATGCAATATAATATACATGATCTTTTTTTTTGGATTAAAGTATGTATATATTGTGCATATTTTGCATCTATATTCCCAATCCGCTATGATCCGATAGCGCCGCTAAATAAGCACTATCCGCTATCTGCTATGACATGAACATATCCGCTATGAAATCGTAATCCGCTATTTAAATCATTGGCAGGTATGGCAAGCACATTGTTAAATTGGAATGGCACGTAAAACTATAGTCTCAACAGTCATCCCCGGCCCAAATGTCAGAAGCATGGTTCGAAAAATCGGCCGATTCCGATTCGAATCGGCTGAATCGGATCGGAATCGGCAGGTACCGAGCCGATTTTGGTGGGTTTGGGGCGGAATCGCGATTTTTACCTCTGAATCGGCCAGAATCGGCTGGAATCGGCTGGAATCGGCAGGAATCGGCTGGAATCGGTTGGAATCGGCTGATTTTTGAGCGGAATCGGAAGAATTGATAAGTTTTTCTCGAAAGGTTCCTCAGACCATATTGTCGCTCTTCTAGTCTCTGTTCCCTCTCTCATAGTTGCACACTTCAATCGACTAAACAAAAGGGTCTGATAGATAGAGCGAAAGGGGTATTGAATTTTGTCTTCCTGAGCGCCGATGTTTTTTTTTGAGAAGATTCTTACTTTCTTGAGCGCCATTAAAGGAGACAGACTCTAGGATGTGTATTTTTTTTTTCCAAGCTGCAGATGTATTGAAGAAGAATTGGGCAGGGTTAGACATTTTTTATTTATTTATTTTTAATATTTTATTTTTTTGAATGACGGGTTAGTACTTGGTGAAGTGATGGGTCAGGCAGCAGAAAAGAGGTGGTCTATTTAATAAGCTACTACAGTCTACATATATCGTCTCACTTTTTTTTTTACGTTTTATTTTTCTATGTTGTTTGTATTTGGTCTTGGACTCTTGCATACATAAACGCCTAATACCACTTAGGGGATGGATTAGTTATATTTTTTTAAAAAAATTATCAATCATATAAAATTAGAACATGTCAATGTTAAAATTATATTTTTCTTAATTTTTTTCATTTTTTTCTGATTTTTAGAGGTATTAAAATTGTTTTTCGTAAAAAATTCGAGTTTCCGATCCGATTCACCCGATTCTTTCTGATTCTTCCGATTTGACTCCTGTGACCAACTGTCCGATTCCGATTCCGATTCCGATTTTTCGAACCATGGTCAGAAGCACTCCCCACTCGAACCCATCCCCAGTTGTTGCTTTTTTTGCCTTGACAGACTGCTTCCTCATCTCATTTAGGATGATCATTGCAGTTGCACTTTCAACATTCCCATAATTTGTCAAGACATTTTTCGATGCCACCAGCCTTTCCTTTGGGAGCTTGAGCTTGTCTTCGATACCGTCTACTATAGCTACTGGGTGCAAAACCCAGAAAATGGAATTCCAATCTGCAATTCCTAGGGGTGTGAACGCTTCTCGAAGGCAGCTTTCCACATTTTCAGACGCGAGTTTTGGTACATCACGGGATAAATGCACCATGAAACCTTTTTCATCCAAATCCGAAGCGATTGCAGCACTGCTATTTGGGACCAACATTTGGTTTGCAGAAATGATCTCAAAGAGGGGATGCTCAGATACTGGGTCTGGATCTGTGCCAACAATCACAGCGCTAGCACCATCACCGAATATCGCCAACGCTACAAGATTGTCGAAATGTTCCTTAGATGGGCTGTGAAATCCATGCAGTGTTATCTCAACACAAACAGCAAGAACACGAGCACCGGGGTTGTTCTCAGCAAGGTCCTTTGCCAAGCGAAGCGTAGTTCCTCCACCATGGCAGCCTTGGTGGAAAAGCATACAACGCTTTGTTGTTGGGAGCAGGTCAAGGAGATTTGCAAGTTTGCAGTCGAAAGCAGGCATAGCAAAACCGGAAGTGGTGCAAAAGATGAGGTGGGTGAGCTTGGATACGGGTTGTCCCCACTCCTTGATAGCCTGCTCAGCGGCCAATTTTGCCAGCTTTGGTACTTCATTTATTAGCAAGTTTTGGCGAGCACCAAGAGATGGTGCATTTGGTATCCCAATACTTGGGTTTTGCTTTAGAATTTCCTCCGTCAAAAAAATGTGCCGTTTTTTAACTGCTGAAGCTACCTATTTATTGGTTAATTAAAAACTGTCAATAGAACAAAACTTTCAATAATAATCATGTACTTTCGTAATCATGTATAAAAATAGAACATCTTATATTTTAATCTAATTCCATAATTATTTACAACAATAGGTAACATCTCATCTCGTGTATTTTTATAATCATGTACAAAAGCAGGTAACGTCTCATAATCTCATATATGCATGTAGTTTTGTACGACAATAATATCCATTTTCGTTTAAAGAATAAAGTAACCAAAGGTGTGAACTTGATTTCTTTATTGTGACTTGTATGGACTAATTGAAGTGCGAAGTGCGAACTTTCAATATCAAAATGAAACCTTGCAGTAGTTTACTAGTGATAAGTGTTTTGAAAATCATCTGTGACATTATCAGGTTTGCAAACTATACAATTTAGCTCCAATTTGTTAAGATTTCAATGGGAAGAAATCCTTTTGAATGAAAGTATGGAACACTATATCAATAAGAGGGTATTGTTTTACATGCAACTCCCGTGCGTAGGGTGCATTTGGATTGTTGAGAAGATTTTCACTAGAATTAGTTAAGTTGCTCTGATATTCTGATTTACACCTAGTACAATATAGGACAAGCTTTTGGCAAAAAGAAAAATTGGTATTTGCTTGACATATACTATTTGAAAAGAGAGGTACGTATTCCTTCATAATATATGTCCTTAATTAATGCTCTAGATTTGAATTAATTTTTATATCACGAGTCAAGAGAGAATGAGATCCTTACATATTTTGGTGAATTTCATTTTGAAATCAGTCAGGCGTTCAGAGTTTGTGACCTTCAAGAGAATGTCAGGTAGTTCTGCCTGGATCAACACGTTTGGTGGGAATGCAGTGCCGATTGCTAGCACACGGTGGCAGATTGTTGAGGGCGCGGTGTGCTCTTTGCATGCACCATTTTCTTAGGAGGTTGAATTTTTTAATTACAATAACTGAGGAAATAGCTCAACTCTAGAGAGTAATGTTAGGATTTGCATTGAGGCGAATGATGGGGAGTATATATAATTTGGGTAATTCTATGGTGGACAGAAATTTCAAACCGGGCTTGAATCATGATCAACCAAATCCCTTCATAATTTTAAATGAACGACCCAGATTCAAGCCCGGTTTGAAATTTCTGTCCACCATAGAATTACCCATATAATTTATAGTGCACGGTACGGAATTTGGGACGGAGCGTAACATGCTCAATTATGAATTATTTAAGGGTACTACTCCGTGCATACGTTTTGAACTACAACATATTGCACAGGATTGAAATACAAATATATACAGAAATGATATACACCATCCATCAATTTACCATCCAATACCATCCAACGGCTTCAAAAGTGCCAAATTAGACTTTAGCCATCATTTTCCGCATGATGACGTTGCCAAAACCGCGTGATGACGTCATCAAATGGACAAATTTTTCTGTTCAATTAGATGCATCAAGCGATGAGTTAAAGTTGTTAAGTGTTCAGTTAGATGCATCTTAAAATCGAATTTTCGTATTTTTTTGTTCAGTTAAACACGTTAAAGGATGAACTTAAAGTATTTATATGTTCAGTTAGTTGCATCTCAAAATTGAATTTTCGCATTTTTGTGTTCAGTTAAACACGTTAAGGGATGAATTTAAAGTTTTATGTGTTCAGTTAGTTGCAACAAAATTTTAATTTTGTGGTTTTTGTGCTCAGTTTTACACGTTAAAGGATTAATTTAAAGTGTTTATGTGTTCAGTTAGTTGCAGCATAAATTTGATTTCGTAGTTTTTGTGTTCAATTAAACTAGTTAAGGGATCAATTAACATTGTTTATGTGTTCAGTTAGTTGTGATCAAATACGTTTTAATAACCATGCAACAAAGTGAACACTAATCAGTTATTAAGAATGATATCCATTATTACAATAAACTGAACCATTCTATTAATAATAGTATCCATTACAAATAATTCTCTATTACAATGCATAAATTAACACGCAACAAATACAGTAAAAGTAATTCAACCATTACAAATCGATTGTAAACTCAGAACTCATCTTCAACCTCATGCACATCTATGCACGAGTCTAAATTTTCAATGTAAACTCGAGCCATTCCAACTGAGATCTATAGAAATCATTAAGCAACCATGTTAATATTTCAAATAGAGTTCAAAATAGAAATCTTTATACATTGTTTTATTTTCTTTATACAATGCATAAATTAACACGCAACAAATATAGTAAAATAGGACATGAATAATATTACCGTCGATTAAATGATAGACTAATCTTGTCATTTTTTATTTTCCTATTTCGAGTATTTCTCAGAAAATTCAGACATTAATCATCACATACATGAACAAATCGGATCTGAATTTGCCTCAGAATGTTAGTTCCTTTCAAAAGAAACTTGAAAGATTTGAACAGATCGGTCGAACACTTGAAAGAATTGGTTTTGGAGTGTGAAAGATCGGATCTAAACAGATAGGTCGAAACAATACCAAGCTATTCACTACAGGAGAGTGCTTCGATTGCATCGATCGCCTCAATGCTAACGAGGGCTTGTTGCATCAACAATCGAATGCTATAGACCTATCGCATCGGCCAATCCCCGTTGTAACCGGCTTCGATGCTACTGATCAATAGCAACGGTATTTCAGTTGCATCGACATTAAATCAATGCAACTAAAATCATAAGTGCAACCGCATGCCGGATGCAACCGCTTGTTGTTTTGCATTCGTAGAGCTCATGCTATTGAGTTCGTTAGCATCAATTAAGTAGATGATAGTATATCTTTGTTGCATCAAACATACGGATACTACTATTTCTATTACCATTCGCTAAAGCCGATGCTAAGATATATCCATTGCATTCACTAAGTGGATGCACTTGATTTTGTTAGCATCAAATAAATGGATGATGATGCATGTTGTTTGCATCAAGTGAACAAATGTGATTGCTTCTATTAGCATGAACTAAACGGATGGCAATGTATATTTTTTACATCAAGCAAACAAATGCCACCGTTTCCATTAGCATCAAGCGATCCCATTTGAATAGTTTGGCAATGTAATTTTTCTTATAGCATCAATTAAGTTCATGTTATTGTATACAGTAACATCAATATAGTGGATGCAATTATTCAACAATTAATAATCTTATACAGCTACAAATTAAATGGGATATACTCCAATTTTGAAGCACAAATATAATATAAGATCAACAAAATTTATATTGAAACGTCTATTAGCCATAATATTTCAAAGTAACCCATAAGCAACAACCTAACATCTTATTCTAGTAGACCCTTCCTCTAAGACTATGCTTCTACTATATGACTATTCACAATCAGAAATAGATTCAAAACTAAACATGTATACAAGAGAATCTCTTAGTATACCCAACCTATGACCTATCCCAAACAAAGTATACCAAAGTCGTATATCCTTTCTAGCACCTCTCAAGAAGATAACAAACCAACCAAATTAACAACCAAACAAATATAATAACCCAAATTAATAACCAAACTAATATAATAACAAAACACTTCTAAACAATCCAAATTAACAACCAGAGTAATATAATAGCTTGCAACCTACTTTCAGCCTTCAGTACCTGTCAAATTTTTGAACAACAAAAAATTAAATTATTAAGAAATTAAAGTCATAACACTGAGGTTAAATGATAGAATTAAGAATACGATTTAATGACATGGCATGACTATAATGTTTGAAGTCTTTAACTTTTTCATTGAATATAAACATACTTAATATCTTTAACCATTTATTTTAGCCACCAGTTTATAGTGTATGTACATATATAGAAAGAATCCTTGCTATTTATTTATATGACATCCATGTTATAAATTAGGAGGAACAAGGTTCATCCACGTTGTTATATATGACAACCTGCTTCTAGATAGTTGTTTAATAGGAACATAACTGAGCAAATGATAGTGCTATATACCCTACTGAACCTAAAGACATCTTTGTTTACACCAAAAATACTACTTCGTGACTGCTAAGTGGCAAACAAGTACATATGACATTCTTTCTTTAAAGAAAAAAGAAGTGCTTTGACACAGAAAGTGCTTGGAGTACTCTCCATTCCAGAAGACAATAATTTGACGTACTCTGATTCGTACCAAAAAGTGCTTTGACACAGATTCAAAGGAAGGATGATGCATAAAAATAACGTACCAGTAAGAATACTCATCTTCCTCATCATCACTATCTTCCTCATCATCACTTTCGTCGCTTTTTGATGCTTCAAAATCAAACTCTGTCTCGTCGTATTCTGATTCGTCAAAGTCGTTTAATTTCCTAAGATTGCATGCCTTCTCTCTTTCATAACGTGGAACATAATCAAAATCATCATCTTCTTCATCATCATCTTCATCATCATCATATATCAGCTTGTGTGCATAATGCACATCATCATCATCATAATCATCATCACTCAAATGCTGCTCCACACCCTGCAAATGAGAATCAAACATCAAATATTATACTTAATTTAGTACCCAGATATTTAATTTGATTCGAAAACTAATAACTAAGAATGTGTATTTCTATAATTTGTAGGGGTATACAGGAATGCATATTCTGTATTTTTATGAATGCACCAACTAGCTCATTCTGTTGAAAGCAAAATAAAAAAAAAAAGAAAAGCATGCACCAGTCAAACAACTTGTATAGAAATCAAACTATAAATCTAGTCAGGAGGTCTACTCACCGAATTTCTGTGGGTAGATGAATGGATATTATCCAAGACTGGAAACTTGGATTTGTGGCCACCTGGTAATTTTGATGAATCAATTACAGCCGGGACCCCATAGATCCTGCCATGTTTCCTTCCTCCTGATGCCTGAACAAACCAATAAATTAGTTATTTCAATAGTATTACAGCATATTGAGCTGATATACTAGCACATTATCATACACAATAAATAATTGAGCACCCTCAAATTCCAGTGATCTGTCACTTGAAAATATGCCTAAAGCAGTATTTATTTGCTAACACAATGTATTACCAATCCTAACATAAAGGTTGACAAACTGGAACTTCCAAAATGAGGTAAGAATCGAATCTACAAGTTCAAATAAATAACAAACCTGAACCCATATTGCATTGTCAAAACGCGGCCATTTTTTTTTGTCTCGGCCATACTCTTCATACATCAATTTCTTATAATTTCCCTACAAATATTGGAGTAGTTGTCAATTTGGATTTAATAATTATGTGGTACAGTGTAAGGAGAAACTGTTGAGTAGAAAAAAAAAAGATTATCAATCAAGTATTAAAAATGCAAAGAGTAGTTCATCAGATTCCAAGTTGGAACAATTTATTTTGTACAACATCATGCTGTTATCACTTTGATGAAAAAGTGGTTTAAACAAATTGACAAGTATTTCAAGACCTAGCTAGTAGTTTTATCATATAACTTAACTAATGAGTTGGACCAGATTAAGGCAGTCTATTTTCTTTTCAACAAACTTTTTTGTTGCTGCCAGATTAAGGCATTTTACTCTGTTGTTCAATATATATTTACTCACAGGGATTGCACCAGCTTTGGGATCATAAAACTCATCTCTACTGCCCTTCTTTAGATGTGTTTCCACAAAAACTTCAGCAAAGTTGACCGGCCTTTTCAATTTCTCTTCCTAATAAAAAGAAGAATCAATATATCATGTTTTGCAGAAATTGAAACACAGCTAATAACTTTTTTAAAAAGGAAACACATACCATGTTTCTAGAAAGATTATACGTATTCGAAGAACCATGGCGATGGTATACTTGTTTGTATAAGTCACAAATTCCAGTAACTTTTCACTTGCCAATTATTGCTTGTTGGTTACTGCACTTTTATTATTTACTTACTGTCCTAACAGAAATTCTCAGAGAAATTCAATGTAAGGAGACATATGTTACCTGAATGTGTCACTAGGTAATAAGCTTTGATTGTACAATAAAACTGTTAAATTCATGATTGTGAATGTGTCACTTGGGAATTTTAGATCAGTCTCACTGGTAAGAAGCTTTGATTGTAATTTTCCAAAAAGAAAAAATAGATATAACATTAAATCGAGGTTATTAACAAACCCAATGGAATTGGCCTCATGAACTCGAGTCTCCTTGACTCTATGCTCAGATTGATATCTCTTGGGGATTTTCCGTTGTGATTCAGCTCTTAATATCGGCATCCTAAAAAAAAGCCATGAAAAATCAATGAGTGATATGGATTGTCTATGTATACAGTAACATGTTTCAGTAAAGAGAAAGAAGTAAAACATAGAGAAGTTTCTTGCCACTTTTGGTTTAAGCATTTGTAATAACAGACTAACCTATTCATCACCTCAGGGACCTATTCAAAACCATGATAGCAATTTTTAACAGACTAACCTTTTCATCACCTCAGGGACCTATTCAAAACCATGATAGCAATTTTTAACAGACTAACCTTTTCATCACCTCAGGGACCTATTCAAAACCATGATAGCAATTTTTAACAGACTAACCTTTTCATCACCTCAGGGACCTATTCAAAACCATGATAGCAATTTTTAACAGACTAACCTTTTCATCACCTCAGGGACCTATTCAAAACCATGATAGCAATTTTTAACAGACTAACCTTTTCATCACCTCAGGGACCTATTCAAAACCATGATAGAAATTTTTAACAGACTAACCTTTTCATCACCTCAGGGACCTATTCAAAACCATGATAGCAATTTTTAACATACTAACCTTTTCATCACCTCAGGGTCCTATTTAATACCATGATAACAGACTAACCTTCGGGTTTAAGCATTTGTACTAAAAATAGCAAGTTTTTGTACTAAAAAATAAACAATCCTACTTCTGGTTTAACGATTTGTACTAAAAATTACATGATTTAATCCCGCTTCTGGATTGAGGATCACTAATCTCCTTTGTATCAGAAAATTGAGCAATCTAAAATACAAAAGTTGGAATCTAACCTAACAACCAAAACCCGTAATCCGAAAAGGAGGAATCTTAAATCGGTTGCGAGAGAAAAAATGCGAAAATCCGAAATGCGAAATAAATCTAACCTAAATCGGTTGCGAGAGAAAAAAGGAGATGCGAAACAAAGAAGTGCTTACGAGAAAAAATGAGATGCGAAATCCCTTGAGAAAGGAGTGATTTTTTTTTTCCCCTGAGATGCGGAGAGAAATAAGATTTTTTTTTTCTCTGGCGGAAGAAGAAATAAGGTTTTCTTATAGGAGAAAGAAGAAAGGGTAGGCAGATGAAATAGGTTTATCGGATTTTTTTTTCCCCTGGCGGAGCGAACTAGGTTTTACATTCTACGGAGAGAATGATGGAATTGTAGGCAGATGAAATCAATAATGATTGATATACGTATTTGAATTTTACATTATTACAATTAAAAATCAGTAATTGTCTGAAATAGTTGAGGGGGGAATTATTTTTGGTCTGGCGCTAACACTGTGTTTGGATGGGGGTTAGCGGGTGGGAAGGGAAGGAAAAAGAGAGTAAATTCTGAAATTATTCTTGTTTGGATGAAAGAAAATTGGAAAAGTAAACTTTTAGGGAGGGGAAGCGATTTCCTCCGATCCTTCCTTTTCTGCAAAAATATTTTCTCCTCCGATTTGGAGGAGAATGAACGGGAAGGAAAAAATTGACGCAACATCTATAGCCATTTGACAGTTGTTGCCCCAGCTGCTTCATTTTCTTACGCTTTTGTCCCTCTAAACTCCAATATCTTTTAACGTTGAAAGTCAAATTAGTTGGGTACAGAGGCAAAGCATTCCAAGAGCATACAATTGGGAACGAAAGTGCAAGATCCAAGAAGGGTTAACTACAATTTGATGATGTTCAAGTTAAATTAAACTAAACTTGAAGGCTATGTTGGATTTTTGTCAAAGTACAAGCTTAATTGCTTTTTGATGGAGGCATTTAATTACACGATGAAAATATATTAGTTCAAAATCGAGGTTCTTGTGACAAAAACAGCAGTCAGGACTGTATTTGATTTGTTTTCAAATCAAAAGCTAGTACTAGACTTGAATTATGCGTCCATTTAGGCATGAAATTGATAAAATCCTCTCCAATTACTGGTACTGAAATATGAAAAATTGAAGGGACGCATCGGAAAAGTTTTTGCCCATGATTCAATCATTTTAGTCTTTTTCAATTTCAATTTGGCCACTTTAATACAATTTAAGGAAAATAAATTTGTTGAAGGTTTTTTATTTTTTTTACCTTCAAAGAGTCTAGAGACTAGAGAGACGAAAGGATGATTCAATTTTAATTTGCTCGTAACGTAAAAAAGTGCAAGGGCAAATTAGTCCAAAATTTAAAATTTTCCTTCACTGAAATAATTCATCCAAACAAAAAATGTGAAGGAAAGGAAAATTAATTTTTCTTCCCCTTCATTTTTCATCCAAACAAGAAATATATAATTATTTCACTTTCTATCTCATCCCTTTTCTTCCCTCTTTAAATTTTCCTTTCCATCCCATCCTCTACCATTGAACCAAACAGAGTGTAAATTTATTGGGGGGAAATATAATTGGTCTGCCGCTTGATTTTTTATATGGCGAGTGCATTAAATGTTAATATTCACCTACTAAGTAATATGTTTCATTCAATATATAATTATGTAATTCAATATGAACTTAACTAAATTAACATATAATTCCTAAATGTTAATATTAAAATATAAGTTTCAATTTATCCACATCATTAAAATATTATTTTGTTTTCAATGAACGAGTTGACATATTTGATGATTGATATTTTTTAAGATATAAGTTACATTTCAATTTTACAGTATATTATTTACAATTTATAAAATCAAAATGAGTTTATATTATAAATTCAATGATGTCAATTCCTAATCTTTTATATAATTGACACATAATGACAACCTATTAATCTTGTTTGAAAATTAGATTTCTTTAATTTGTTAGGCCTAGCCAGGGTTCTCTAATCGTGCGTGTCGTATCGTGTCAAACACGATCGTGTTAGAGTTTCGTGTCGTGTCGTGTTGACACGAACTATTTTTTTAATCGTGTTGTGTTAAATGGTGAGAATAGACAACACGACACGCATTCTGACACGACACGACTAACACGATCGTGTCGTGTCGTGTTGACACGTCGTGTTAGTCGTATCAAATCGTGTCATATTATTTTATAATTTTTAAAATAAAAAATATTGAAAAATTAAAATAAAGGAAAAATTACTAAATAATAGTTAAATTAGAACAATATGAGTCAAATGATGGTAAATTATATGATATAGTATTATAAATTGAATTTAAATTATTAATTTTATTTAAATAATTAACGTTAATAATTAAATTTGTGTTAATGTCTCGTGTTAATTCGTGTTCGTGTCAAATCGTGTTGTGTTGGATCGTGTTAAACTTTCTAATATCCCAACACGTCACGATTATGACACGATACGATAGCACGATCGTGTCGTGCTAATTTTGTATTCGTGTTGTGTCGTGTCATGTCAACACACACACCGTGTCATGCCAACACGATCGTGTCGTGTAATTTTGGAGAACACTAGGCCTAGCTATACTCATTTAATTTATTACAATAGTATTCACAATTTTATTACAACTTATCAATTGACATGAAATAATTACATTTGTTAAGTTATTATATACATGCAGCTCTTAATGATACACAGTATTATAAACATGTCCGTATTAATGGAAAAGTATGAAATATAATGACATTACTCTTTTGTTAGGCCTATACTCATATCATTTGTCAATAGACAAGCACTAGTTATAGTATTTACAATTTCAATTTTACCTAGCGCGAGTTTCACCCTTTTAGTCGTCCCAAGACACATGAGTAGCTCCTGTTGTAGGCGCTATTATATTATTTAAAATTTATAAAATCAAAATGAGTTTATATTATAAATTTAATGATGTCAATTCTTATTCTTTTATATAATCATTACTTTTTATTATAATATATCAGTTTAAATAAATTTCAACAATACTGTACATTGTGTCAATATGACACGACATGTCGTGACGTAGATTGACACAAGTTTGTCTTTATAAACTTGTCACTGTGAAAAATATTTTTGTGAAGAATTATATGTACTTGTTGCCAAATGTCTTAATTGAAACATAGCAACCTATTAATTAATCTCGTTTGAAAACTAGGTTTTTTTACTTTGTTAGGCCTAGCTATACTCATTTAATTTATTATAATAGTATCGCAATTTTATTACAACTCATCAATCGACATGAAATTATTACATTTGTTAAATTAAAATGCCACAAATTCTCTTTTTAACTAGAGTATCAAATAAATTCCAAAATTTATAAAAATTATATAAAAAATGCATCACTCATTAAATTAAATAAAATCAACAGTTAAGATTTAAAAAAATAAATTTTAAATTTTAAAATATTAATGAAAAAAAGAAATTGTTGCATTTGTGGCACTAGAACACTACTCATAATTTATATAGCTCTCCAGTATAATTCTCCAATAATCTCAATTTACATATCTACCTTTGATATGTCACATTTATTATTTTTACCAGTCTATTAGACTTTAACTTTTAAATGCAATGTAGTCGCAAATTGGTCAAAGTTAATGGAAATTGACGTTGAATTTTTTCGGCGAGTGGAATAGTTGAGGGGGGAAATATTTTTGGTCTGCCGCCTAATTTTTTTTTTTTTGGCGAGTGCAATAAAATAGTTATTAAATTGAGGGGGAAATTATTTTGATTCTGGCGCCTTTTCTTTTTTTTGGCATGTGGCGCCTAACTAATATGTCTAATTCATTAAAATATTATTTTGTTTTCAATGAAATTGTTTATATATTAATTTATATTACTAATGATATGTAATAAAATGATAATTATAATCTATTGGGTAATGATAACTATATTACTAATTTATAATACTAAAAATATTGCGTAATGATAATTATAATTTATGGGGACAAATTAAATGAAAGTTTGAATATTATAACTTCAAAATCTAATAAATCGAATTTCTGTTCATTTTGAACCATTGGATCTTGAGATCATATCAAAATTCAGACCCCTCTTCTCCGCTCCGTTCTTATCTTTTTCGCCCCCAGACCCAACTTGGTTATGCTCTAGTTCGACCCCAGACCCCACATCTTCTCCTCCTAATTCGACCCCAGACCTCCAAAATCCTCGTGCAAATGGACTAACCGAGTTGGTGTTGCTGCCACCGTCTCCTTCATCTTCAAGGTACACCGTCTCCTCCTCCTCCTTAATTTGATCAATTTCGTCCTTCAATTTGCTGCCACCGTCTCCTCCTCCTCCTAAATTTTTCATATGTATTCAATCAAATGACCATTATAAATAAGAACAAAAGTAATAATCACTTGAAAGTAATTATCTCATTTGGCATGGAAAGGCAATAAAGCTACACCATTTAAAATTACTATTTATTCTCCGATTATCATTGCTAGAAATGTATTCAACAAATGTATTATGAGTTGATAGATGCAGAAACCCTTGCCATAATAAGATCTATTTCTTTTTATTGAAGCTCTTTCTCATCCTATTTTTGGGTTAAGAAAGAAAAAAATGGTAATAAGAAGTTTATTATAAAATGGGTAGTAGCAAGAAAAGGAGAAGATGAACAATTCTGGTCTTGGGAGTGCCTTAAGGGCAGCTAGCGACAAAGTATAGAATGTGACCACTCTACATGCACAATTTGAAATAAAAATCGTTTTTATTTTTATTACTAGCTTAATTTTCCCTATAGGGCTGAGTTTTAGTGACCTGTTAACTCCTTCGACTCAATTTCATAACTGTAATTTGTCTAAGTACTATGTAGTTTTTTCAAATTTCATGAATTTCATTGTTTCTTTCCGTGCTTGTAGGAACACTGGAATCGAGCTGCTCCACATGTCATTTGCTCACTGATTCTTGCTCATTGCTTCTTTCCGTGTTGCTGTTACGTACCGTCTCCTTCTTCTTCAATGTACGCCTCAAAGAAAATGTTGTGGTCCTTCAATTTGATCACTGATTCTTGGCCACTGATTAATTGTGTCCCAAAAACTTTGCTTACTTTTTTCTAGCACTTTATAGATTCATGGTGTTGTTTGTTCATAATTTCGACACCTGAGGTCCTTAAGTACAGTTCACACACAATTGGGTTATATTTGGGATTAATTGATCAGTAGGGGTAAATGTGCTGTAGAGTCCAAACAATCAGATGCCAGTTTTTTTATCATCTCATGGACTATGGAGACGAGTTTTTTTAATAGATCAGTGAATATGAAAGAGAATTTGACCACATGGACTATGAAGAAGGTGCCGATCATGATGATGTTACAGATTCAGATCCAGACCCCGAATGAGTGAGTCTTGACTATGTAAATTTTTTGAGTTTCTAGTTATAGCATGGTTTTTGTTGTAAGTCAGAGTATATGATATATTCAAGCACATGGTTTAGTTGCATTAGACCAGCTCTTAAGCTTTTCTGAACATTTCTATGTCGTTTTGTTGCTTATTGTTTTTCAATGGATCTGTGTTCTAGTTGTAGGCAGCGATTTTTTGTCTAATGTTTTTCAATGGAGTTGACACGAGAGTATGAATTGCTCAAATGTTTTTCAATGGATCTGTGTTAGACCTGACTACAAAGAGTATTTATTGAGTTGCTCAATTGTTGTCAGTTGAGGTTGTCTCTCAAGGAGATAAAGCCTTCAGTCATTTATACTGACAATTTATTGACTTTGTGTTTTGCCTATAATTGTACTAAACATTATTTCTATACTTCTGATAAACAGCTGCAAATCTAAGTGGGGCCCAAGTCCAGGTGCACATTAGGGAGTTCAAGGTGGGGCCAGGTTCAGGGGCGCAACCTCACTTGTGCAAACTAAGGTGTTGAGTAACCTCACTGGTTCACTGTTCTATTACTGAAGGCTGGGTTACAGAGTTGCTATTTTTATTGAATTTTTCTTTGGCGATTTTAGAAAATTCAATGTTCTATTATTACTGAAGTCTGGGTACCAACCGTCACAGACTCACATGCTCACTGTTCTATGTGCCATATATATGACATTTCTGTCGCTCCCAACATGTTAGTGGATCCTCAAAAAGTTTCATAATTGGATGTCCTTTAGCTTCTTGTTTGTTTATTTTTTGGCAGAGTTTTAAAAACTCTCACCTACTTACTCGGCACCTTCAAAAAACATTTTTATGATTAACATTTAACAATCTGTTGTAATTAAAAAAAAAGTATTCAGATCATTTACAGAAATAATTAAATCGACAATATTTATTCAATCGATTTTGTGTGCTTGATTCTTATTGCTTTTAATCACTGTTTCTTACAAAAATTGGGTCGGCTATCACTGTACCAGTACCTGTACGGGTTTTAAAAACTAAAAAGTAGTGTGTGGTGCAAATGCAACCTTAAAAGCAATGTGTGGTGCTTTTATAAAACTAAAATAAAAAGTATCTTTGAGTTGGAAAACTGGCAGTGCCTCAATATATACACACCATTTGTTTTAAACGTGCCAAGTCATTAAAGAACATTATTCAAACTTTCATTTAATTTGTCTCCATAAATTATAATTATCATTACCCAATATTTTTAGTAGTTAATTAGATGAAAGCACCAACATTTAACAGGAAATTAAAAAAAATATTATTCATTAGCATAAAAAATGACAGCATTTAGATGCAACTTAAACAAAATATATATATATATATATATATATATATATATATATATATATATATATATATATATATATATATATATATATATATATATATATATATTTGTTAGCATCATTTGTTTAGATGCAACTGAAATCAGTTGCATCGACAAAACCGATTCAATAGAGTTACATATATGGGCATCGACTATTTCGATTCTATTGTTCTCATAGCATCCGTCAAATTGATGCAAGTCGCATAAAAGTATTTTTTAGGTAGGCATCAAAAATTTACCGATGCGAACAACAAAGGTTTGATGCGATTGCTAAAGTGTCGATGCTACTGATTCACCTTCCTGTAGTGATTGAAGATGATAAATTTGATAAAGTGTGACCAATACCTGAGGTAGGAAGTGCGAGATCTAATTCAAGAATTGGCGACGAAACCCTAGATAGAAGTAAACAGGTGAAGCGGCGATCGATCCAACTCGTCTTTGGAAGTTTGAAATGAAACGCATATAAATTAAGCGGAGGAGACTGGGAGGGTCGTAGTCAGGGGCGCGATGGTGGGCTAGGCTTTGTACGCGCTATGTGAGTCTGAGAGAGACGAAGGACCAGCGACTCGTCGTCAGAGCAGAGCCTTAGAGATGCGACTTCTATCAATATGCGACGGTGGCTAGGGTTTGGAAGTGAGAAGAGAGGAGGTTTAAATAAACTGGGCTAATGTCTGGGCCTCACGCTGGTCCAGTAGAGGTCTGTGGATGGTTGGATGGGAAAACAAGTGATGGTAGATAGTAATTACCCAAATATATATGCCCTTGCAATTATTAGAAGTAAAATATGGGTAATAACTGTGCCAAATTATATTCTAATTTGAGGGTGAGCCCAAGCAGTATGGGCTTCTATTACAAGGCAGGATAAATGGGCCTATTTCCAGGTTAAAATGACTATTTCACCCAATCAATCCACAGTATATAATTTCCGATCATGTTGGATTGAAAGAATGATATTGTTCAAATGAAAAAAAAAAAAAAAAAAAATACGAACTAAAATTTATTCATGTCACTTTGCACATTATTTAACCTAATTAACAAATATTACACACTATTTATTGATATATTTTTTTTATGTAATAACTTTTTTATTTTTTGAAAGCTTAAGAGCCCATAGTCTATGTAGTAACCTAATTAGTAGGTCGTCTGCGTTCATTATATCAATACCAACTGCTGATGTAAAGCGTACCCAAATCCCTGATGCAGCTGTAGCAAAAAGATGCAAAAAAAAAAAAAAGAAGTGAAAAAGATCAATATAACTATAATATAGCTAGCTGTGCTTAGTGGCGGAGTCAGAGATTTTTAGAATGGGGTTCAATAAATTTTCAATATTCATAGATTTAATGATATATTTTGATGGGTTCAACCAATAGAATAGTGTATAAATTTAATGGGTTCAAACTAGTACACCCATACAATTTTTCATCATAAAAATACATATTTTTATATGTTAGATAACAAAAAAAAATTTTTGAATGGGGTCAATTGACCCCCCTCCCTTCCGCATATCTCCGCCACTGGCTGTGCTTATTTTCCTTTCTCCTTTCTTAAAAATGTATTTACTAATAAAAAAAAATAGAATATGCTAATCAAAGGATTAAGTGTGTTGAGTACTGACCATAACTGACGATATCATTTTTGTTCTTCAGCATTTTGTGTGCCATAGCTGCCAAATTAAATGGCGGTCGTTGAGAGGACAGTGGGTACAATGAATTAAGCTAAGAGCAGTGATATATGTTAATGCAAGGATGAACTGTTGATGGTCTTAACAAAACCGCAATAGAAAGGATCATCATGTGCTTAAAAGTAACGAAAGAATTATTTTGGTTAAAGGATCTGCCTTATTTGCATATCTGATTATGACTTAGCATTCAAAGAGGCATTGCCATACTTGTAAAATAGGCTGGGCTTAAAGTATAAGCCACATGACTACCCATGTGGAAGTAAACACCAGTGTTTTCAAAACCCTATCGCTTACCGGAAAATTCCGGTTATACCGGGTACCGGAACAGTGACCGAAACGGAGGTATCCGGTATTGTGAGATAACATACCGGAAATGTTCGGAAAATACCAGGAAATTTCAGATTTCGGCTATCTGGCCGGTAAGGGTGTCGGTAGGAAATTGAAATCATTGGTAAACACTAGTACAAGGCGGAAATGAAAGAATGCAACAGGTCAAACCATGCATGAAGAAACATCTATAGAGTTTCATAGGACTGACATGGATTTACATGATTAATTACATGCAACAGGGCTAACATGCAGTTCATCGATCACCTAATAACTGAAATAAAATATATTAATTCATAACAGTTTTAAGGAAAATTTACATGATTGTCTGTAAGCTTGTAAACCGGAAAAAGATTTATTCTCATTATGGTCTCGTTTGGATTGCCTAGGAATAGCCAATTCCTAGGAATTGGCAATTCCATTCCTAAATTTTTCATCCAAACGGTTTTGGAATAGTCAATTCCATTTCTAACACAATTTTCAATAACACTCTTCCCAATAACACTTTTCTCTCTACTTTTGACACTTCCCAACGCTATTCCTAAACTCACCATCCAAACAACATTTTCAATTTCCGAAATAGCCAATTCCCACAATTCCTGTGAATAGTGTTTTTCCCTAAATTTATGCTATTCCTACCCTATTCCTAACCCATCCAAACGACACCATACTTCATATTACACGATTGTCTCTCTTAATTTACAAGGGCCCCATGAGCAACGCATGATCACCTAATAACATATGTTCCTTTGCAAAATAATTTACATCTCCATATTGTCAATATAGCAATTATCATATACCAAAATTAAATAAACTTATGTCACACTGGTCATGTAACTTAATTTCTTTTCGAACATATGTCATGGCTCCACCCGTTTTTGTCATCAACCTAATAATTTTATAATTTTACATTGCAGACGACTAAGGATCTACAGAGGCAGTTGTGTGCTGTGTTATTATTGCATGACATAAACCCAAGTACTGTCCATAGATGTTTGCGTGAAATGAGAACTGGCAAGCATGACATTCATTGCTGAATAGTGCTTGTCCTTATACGTACCTTTCTTTTCCAGTAATTCCAGGCCACGTATATATCCCAATCATATTTTAATTTAATTTTTCACTGAAAATCTTTAATCTCGAGTATTATGGCATCCCCAAAGTGTATTTTAAGCATACATGAAGTCTGTAAATTCTGCTTAATAAATGTCGATCAATCAATCAGAATGCATCATTGACTTACATATGGGGCACTATTATTGTTGAACAGTCATGTCATTGGACTTTACATAAATCTAGTTTATATATATCACATTAATTTTAGCACCAAAAAGAACTGATATGAGAAAACATCATACGGTTTTTTTCCAGAAATTAGTTATTATTTATTTTTATTTAGTGAATGAGATTCCATGAAGTAAGAATGCAAATTATAATAATACACAAACGCCCAATAAAATGGGCAGAAATATTAGTGGCAACATAAACAAGTATTGAAAATAATACATCTCCTTACAAACAATAAAAGTCTTTTTTTAGAAAACTTTACAAACAATAGAAGTCGATAATAAGAACCTGGCAAAGAGAGCAGCCTTGTAATATATATATATAACACTGGAGAATTTGGATTACCATAAATGCATAAAAACGTGCCTGCTATAGAATTACTTATGGAAAAACAGTAGTGAAGACACTCATAGACACATTTCTCAATTCCAATTTTGCCTTTTACAAGCTCTCTGTTACATTAGGCGGACATAAACAGAATGTTTACGACTAACCCACCCATCTACGTTCGTCCAATCACGCACTAGCATTTCGGCCCAAGAATGAAGTGCTTTGTACGGGCTAGGTGCCTAATATTGGTTTTGGGCTATCGATATCATGCACTAGCATTCCTAAATATCAATTAGAAATCCAAATCATTTTGGGCTTCAGCCTAAGTGTTAAGTACAACACAAATAGTCCATTTGGGCTGCACGAGAGGTTCAACTTTCAAGTGATGTGCATTACAAATAATTGAAAAAGGAAAAAGATAAACAAATAGCTAGGAAACCAAATGCGAATTGGGGAAAAAGAAAATAAATTAAAAGGCTTGACAATGCAAGCAGTGCAGTTTTCTCATTTCCATTTCACCAAATCTGGAAATTTTGTCAATGCATATATTGCCTCCCATAAAGAAAAAGAATTGAAGTCACCGGCTGTGGCCCTATTACTGTCAATTTTTTTTTTAAAAAAAAAAAACAGAGAGATTTTTTGTAGGAAAAAAAAAAAAAGACATCTTTAATGCAACGCCATAATTGTTCCTAATTTAAATTTCCAAGATGCCTCTATTTGCCAGGTTGGGGGTGAAATTCAACACTGGCTGGATGGGAACGAAAACATGTCTCATTTTTAACTTGATGAGAAATCAGATTCAAAACCATCCATTGACCATTGAATGCATGCATTCATGGCACATTGTGCGAACCAACTCAGGAGATTGAATCGAAACGGTGGACGGGACCACGAGCATTTATTTTTGAATTTTTTTTATAAATCCTTGCCTGTGGCTACTAACTAGGCATCACCAGCATAGCGACCAGAATCATCGACTTTGTAATGACGTAGAGCATAGATTATTAGATATATATAATATTTTCAAAATCAGATATAGGACCGATCGATTCAACCAGTTAACGACTGTGAAGTGTGAACTAGTCACCAGTCTGATTTAACATTTTTAATTGGAACTGCTGGTTTAGATTTGAATTTGAGCATTTTGCATAGACGGACAAGGTGAAAACCATTAATTCCACTAGATTTGCTTTTGTATTTAAGCCTAAATGGTTTCTTTTTCGATTTTTTCATCCGTTAAAACTGTTAATTACTTATTCGATGGCAGGTCTAATTTTCAAAACACTGAAGATATATGCTTCGAGATGCCTACTTCATGCAGGTCCGTAGCATCCGTAATCGAATCTATTCTGTTGTCTTCATTTTATCAACATTTTGCATTTTCATTATTTCTCCATACTAGGAATAATCATATACAAAAATTGTTCCTCAAATTTGCATAACAACGAAAGATTTGGGCCTCAAATTCTTAGTGAGGGCCCGAGGGGCATGTTTGTCCGCATCTATGGTACATACATACTGGAAGCACGTGGATGTATACCGAGTGGACGCGTGAATCCTGCCTCATTGCATGCATGGTCACATGCTTGGGGGCCTGCAGCTGGCCACTGTCACTGTGTCACATACTCACATGTGACGCCGTGATCCCCTGCTTCCCCTGAACTTAAAAGCTGTATAACTGTCCGTGCGCACAACCACAAATTAATTAATATTAATGGTTAAGTTGTGGCCTTCAGGCCTTGTCACATACTCACATGCATGATTCAGGAATCAGGATCTATTAATTCACCCAGCTGCCAGCTGTAGGGATGAAAACGGATCGGATACGGAGCGGATGTTGGTCTTCTCATATCCGCATCCATATTTTTTTTCGGATATGGATACGAATACGGAGGCGTTCGGATACGAATACGGTTCGGATATTAAGCGGACACGGATACGGTTCGGATATTATCGGATACGGAGTCGAATACGAATATATTTTGTCGGATACAGATTGCATTTTAATCTTTTTATTTATTTACAATAGCATTTAATGAAAATATAATTATATTTAATATACTCAGTGTCTATGTTAGTACGAATATGTATATCATCATGATTAGAGAAAAAATTAATTTTAGTGTTGTTATCATATATAATTGTCTCAATAATAGAAAATAAAAATAATTTTATGTTACTAGTCCAAATGAAAATATTATTGTAAGAGAATTTATCTAATAAAAATTAAATATTATCTAATTAAAAGTTTTATCTAATATATAGAAGTAATTATATTAATTATCTTATGCCGTTAAAATACGGATAAACAAATTAATATCTACCGGATACGGATAATATCCATATTTTTTTGTCGGATACGGATACGGATCGAATAATGTCAAAACCATATCCGCATCCATATAATACGGATATGTTCAGATATGGATACGGTTCGGATATTACGCGCATTTTTCGGATTCGGATACAAATCGGAGCGGATAAAATCCGGTTCATTTTCATCCCTAGCCAGCTGGCACCGAACCCCGGCGCTCTATATACAGCATAGAGGGGGTGTGAGACTCTCAATCAGCGCAACACACTCCATGTACACAACCGAACCGAGTAATAGAATGAAGCCTCTCATTCAAAAGTCAAAACTAACTACAATAGTTTCTCCCTCCCTAGCAATGCAACCCGGCATTCTCAAAATCACTCCGGTTAAGAATTAACTCAGCATTATTTATGCTAATAATGAACTCCTCATTTTTAGCGGGGCTGATTTTGACGATGCTGGAACAACCAACCAAGCAAACAAGACAGAACCGGCCGACGGTCTTAGTTACCTTCCATCTGCGAACAGCAGGCTTAGGGTTAGGCTCCGACGTTGCACGTTTGCGCGGCCGGCATATCCGGAAAGGAAGCTCGATACTTTGCTTTGAGCCTGGTGTTCGTTGAAAAAGGTACATAAGACTCTGAGGCACCAAATTTATAATTATAGTTCTGAATCAATTACATTTATAGTTTCTTTCGTACCATCTACCTAGCCATGATTATCACTCATTAACAAGTGGTGGGTTTAAATGCCATGGCTAGGTAGCTGGGGCGAGAGAAAATATAACTGGTTGCCCCTGGTACCACGGCCTTCGCTTCAACAAGAAGGTAATTGCTATACTTTATTTGAGCCTGGTGTTTGAGCATTACTGGCAAATAATTAATTAAGTCTGAAACTCTCAAGTTATTAATCAAGGCTGGCAATATATTAAGACTTAGAAAATTAATATATAATGCTTTTTGTTCAACTTCTATTTTGAGTTATTAATTTGTCCTCGACTCCTCGTACACGCATAATATTCCTTGACATCCATCGCATATATGAATGTCATAAACTAAGTTTACAAAATTTCAACGACATGTACAGAACAGTTTTTGAACGGTGCTTCGCGGTCTCACGTGCAAAATATGAGTAGATTGAAAAATTCAACCAAAAGAAAAAGAAAAAAGAAAAACCTGATTCAGAAAATTTTTAATTGATGGCCACAATTTGAGTTTTGCATCTATGAACATTACCTATAGCAGCCTAGCAGGGGACAAGAAAGTAAATGTCGGGCTGTCAGCATTATTGCATTAATATCGGGTTTTGTTGTTGTTAGCTGGTGCAAGTGTGGCACAGATATGCTACAGAAAATCTGTTGCGTATGAAGAAGGCAAGATTCACAAGCTGTTTAATTGCTTTCCATTTGCATTAGATTTGAATGTATTAGGAAGTGTATAATAGAAAGATATGGGACGTGTATACTTTCCATGTAATTGAATTCATTAGTTTAATTACAGGAGAGGCTCCGTCTTTTTTAATGTATCAAACAATTCTGAATAAAATAAAATCTGGGAGGGAAGGGTGTTTCATGGGAGTTTTGTGTTCTTGAGTGATTTTTCGTTTAGTTTTGTTAATAGTTGTTCACAAACTTTCTGCCATTCTGCAAACCCTGTCGGGCATTAATATATATATATATTGTAGGTTAGCTTTTAGCTAATTGCTATTTTGAACGTAGAACTCTCAAACATTAATTTTTTTTTGAAGCAAAAATGAGGTTCAAAGCTCAAACATTAATTTTATCATTTATTGTTGTAACTTGTAACCACCCTAAGTTGTTTACCTTTCCTAGTTCCTAAGCTGGTTAATGTTAAAAACTTTGAATGAAGAATTTATTTGCAGCATTGTAATATAGTGCATTTAAGAAATTAGAGTTGATTGTACGCTACGGCTTGAATGAGGTTCTGCGTTTGAGAAAAGTTTGCACTATTCGAAATAAAAATAATATTTTGAAAGCAGGAATTTACTAATTAATTATAAGCTTTAATGGAGATTCGACCTTCGAGCAGCAGCAGCTTGCAAATATTTTGTCAAATTTTTTTTACCCGATGTCTATGGACTTTTTAGGCTTTCCTGGACAATGTAATCCGTTTCATTATTATGAATTTTCGCCTACGACTTGCCCCTTCCAAACAGAAAAAAAGTTTGAAAATTGTTTAATAGACTCTAAATTTTTCCGATTGCGAGTCGAAGAGGATAACAAACTATAACGATTTAGCCTCAGATGTGAGAGAAATCGGTACGCAATCACATATGACAAAAAAAAGACAGAAAATGATATTAATAATATTAAATTAAATCATAATTTAGGAGTATTAATTTTTAAACCAAAAATTTGAAATTCTTATCACGTTGTCAAATTATGAAAGTCTCAAACTAATATCATTGCATTTTTGAAGCCCGACATTAGCAAATATTAGACTTTTAATGTCTGATATTAGTCGAACTCAACAATCCGCTTCGTAATTGATTTTTATTTCTATGATACATACAAATTTTTTTTACTATATATTCATATTTAATATATTTTTTATTCTTCTATTTCTCTTTGTATTTTACTATTTTGAAATAATTATTTTAATTTTCTTTGTAATTTATTTATATAAAAAATAGTAAAATAAAATAAAATACAACAAAACACATTAAAAATTGCATTAAAAACTTAGTACAAATAACAATGGGCTCGTTTGGATGGGTTGGGAATAGTGGGAAGAGTGGGAAGAGTAGGAAGAGTGGGAAGAGTGGGAAGAGTGCTATTCCGGGAAGAGGAAATCTTGTTTGGATGGTGAGTTTAGGAATAGCGTTGGAAAGTGTGAAAAAGTAGAGAGAAAAGTGTTGTTGGGAAGAGTGTTATTGAAAATTGTGTTAGGAATGGAATTGACTATTCCAAAACCGTTTGGATGTGTTAGGAATAGCCAATTCCGGGAAGATGCTCTATTCCCCTATTCCCATGTGCATCCAAACAAGCCCAATTGTATATAACTAGCTTTTGATACGCGCTTCGCGCGTGAGGCATTGTTCTTCCCGGTTTGAAAGCCAAATGCCTTAGTCACCAACTAAACTATAACTTTAGTAATAGTACTATACTCACAACAATATACATAAAAGTTGTTTATATTTGTTGATAATTTCATATTCCTAAGAACTTAAGCTTCAAAATGGAATAAACTCAACTTGAAATACTCCATCTAGTCTGATTTCAGATGTCGCTCCTAACTTCCCTTGTCTATTAACTTGGTCAATTCCCAGGTTGGTTCCCTTAAAGAAGTTCAATTTGGCCAAAAATCTTCCTTTTGTTTAAATTGAAGCCAATTAAATAGACAATTGTACTTGTGGATATGTTGACAGTGCCGGCACCATCTCCACCTATCCCGACAACGTCTACCACACCCTCGAGCCCCTGCACCTGTTGGTACCGTTTAAACATCGCCCGAGCCAGCCCCACAATCTCTTGATAGGTCTCCCCTTTTGCTCTAAGAAGAGTTAAAAATGCCTAGAATATATACCAATCTGGCAATCTTAAACAAATATAAGTTTGTTTCTGTAAATGCCTGTTTGATGTGTGGGAAAATGATTACGAGAAAATATAAGAAATACTTTTCTAGGATTAATGTTTCCTGTGTGTTTTCTGGCAAAAGTTTGGAGAAAATAATGTGAAGAAAAATGTGCTATCTTCCTTCATTTTTCCACAAATCAAACAACATTAATCCATGTAACTTTGCTCCATTGTCCTTCATTTTCTAACAAATGAAACAGGAGATCCTTTTAATATTTGCTCTTTTATTTTGTTATCTTGGTCTTTATTGTACTCTAAATCACAGGACCTAATCAAAATAGTACCTGTGCACCATATAACATTTCAGTCAAAACAGTTCTGTTATCTTCACTGTAAATTCTGTTAACACATTCCATCCTATAATGCCTCCCCTCCCCAAAAGAAGGTAAATATATTATCATATTATGTATCAATATCTTTCAAAAAAAAAAAAATAACTAAGTAATGGGGTAACCACTAAATTTGTTAAGTTTTTTAGTTATAGATTGCAACTTTATCCTAAAAAAATGAGAAATTATCAGACAAGACCAAAAAATGAATTTTCAGGACAAATTGTAATCAACTATAAAGGAAAAAAAAAAGGTATAGATAGTAAGTTGCTCAAACTTAAAGTATGGAAGCCTGAGCTTAAGTTAGTAATTCCAATCTTGGGAGACTATGTAGACAATGCTTGTGAAGCTAACCTGGCCTTTAACGAAAAATTAAAGAATAAATGAAGATGAGAAGGAAAAATGAAATCCTTACTTCTAGTATATGGCTGTTAAATTCAGGAGGCAGATCATATAATATATAAGAGGCCGTTTTTTTGTAACAACTGTTTTGACATTTGAACTACACTAACTGGCAGCTCTACGGTAGAGGGTCCAAGCCATGCGGGCAGTTTTGGCAAAACTGAAGCTGTAGGTGGAATGCTGCAATCTATCCCGTAATAACCACGGTCACACTGAGACAATGAATCAGATAAAGTAAACAAAAATAAAGCAGCCAGCATACCCTGTAAAATTGGCTTAATTGAAGCTACTTTGTCAAATTGAAATGCTTAGAATCATTATTACCTGAAGGTCTCCAACTAATTAGGCTTAATCAATTGATGCTCCAGCCGCTCTCCATCGGCGTATGCGTTCCGCCCACGATAGATTCTCATCAGAAACATTTTGCTTCATATCACTTCGCCTCTGTAGCTCTGAAATTTGATCTTGCCATCTCCTTTTCCATTCTTCTCTAGCCTCCATTTCCTGTCAGACAATAATTCAATTATTCTTTCTATTTCTGACCTTGTAGTGTTACCAAAAAATTGCATGCAAATGATGAACAAATATCAAGCTATTGAACCCATTCCAATCTGCATGCTAATGAAAGATCAGTATCTTCAACTTTGGTACTGTCTAGATCAGGTACGGTACCTTCTGAAACCAGTGTGTCATAATTTACTTCATGTATGGTTCACAAGTACTTTTTAAGCCATACTTGAGGTAATATAACGTTTCAGACAAAAGTCAATCTAGTAAAACACTAAACTAAAGTTAAATTAAGGGTTAATTATAAATCTGAGGTTATGCATCAATCTGAGCTTCTATTGTGTAGCAGACTAACAGTAAGATCTGGCAACACAACAGCAAAAATTGAAATTTATGGTCTGAGAGTATACAACCTCGTAAACTTGGACATAACCACAACTGAACTAATATGGAACACATTTATGTGTGCAATCCGACCTATAGAAGATCGATCTAAATGATTTGAAACTCTGATTACATAAATTGGGGGCCTTAGTTCTTTGAAAATCCATAGCACAGCAGTGAAGCCCAGTATTAACAAAAGTCACATAATTTCCACTCTGAACGCATCATTACTTTTTTTCCTACTTTCCATTGTTGCTTAATTTGTGTATATTTGGCATTTTATTACATGCAAATATAGAATTAATCATACTTGATCAAAGTGCCTGGCTCTGAAGGCGACGCGAGTAAACCCACGAGCGAGCTGCTCATCATACTCGGATCTACGATAAGGATCCGATAAGGTCTCATACGTCTCCTGAACTTCTATGAACATCCTCGTGTGCTCCTCCGTGCAGTCAGGCGGCGACACATCGGGATGGTATTTCCTCGCCATGCGCTTGTACGCCTTCTTCACCTCCTCCAACCCATCTCGCGAGGTGATACCCAACTAAACATGAGCGGTGGGACCCCTGGCAGCGAGACCAATGACGGAGATGCAACACAATCCAGCGACAATCGGGGCGCGAGCGCAGTGCATGTAGACCGACAGCTGGCGCATTGCCTAGTCCGGTGGCGCTCCAAGCCATTTTGTCTGGTAAAAGAAGAAGAGAGAGACACGGAGAGCTCGGAGAAAGGAGGAAAAAAAAAAGAAAAAGAAAGAAAGAGGGATCGGCTGAGGAAGAGAGGAAGAGAGAAAGGAGTTACGGACAGATCGAAGTATGAATTTTTATCTGGCGATCCAGATCGTCTCACTTGGGTTGATGACGTCATGATGATGTCAGCACGATTACTGTAGAAAATATACCTCAGATTGGAGTATTTATAGATTATAGATACTTTCAAGTACATACATACAATTGCACAAAATAAAACAAACACGCACAACAATCCTCGAAAATACAAAAATACGCGCTCTCTTCCAGGGATGAAGACCTCAGTCTCTTCCAGGGTTCACACTGATAGAATTTCAACATAGTTTTTTTTTAGAAACCCTTGGCAGCGGCTGCCAAGTAAGAATTTCAACATAGTTGAAAACAGGGGCGAAGCTATATACATTTTGGACCCACCTCAAAAAAAAATACTACTTAGACATTACATATTTCTGTAAAAAAATATATATACAAGAAGTCATGGACCCATCTCAAAAATTTGAAGGACCCAGCTGAACATGTCGTGTTTGATTTGAATTGCATAACGACTCCTAAAAAAATTACATAGGACCCAGGTAGCATTTGTGCCTGATGAATCACCTTTTTTCTTCTTCCACAATGAATCTTACTAAGAAAAAACTTAGAATAAAATGAAATATGTTTGGATGAATGATTATTTGTAGCATATATATATACTAGCGCTTATCTTGTGTATTGCGTGATTCGTCTATTTAATATTTCATAAACATTAGGACATAACAAACAAAAGTTATCATAGAAGATTAAATATACTATTCGGATATTATATAAAAACATGAATTAAAAATTCTAAACACTTGTCAAAAAAATTTTGAGCAGCACGAAAAATTTGAAATACTATGGCTTGAATAGTGGCTAAACTTCTCAGTATGCATCCCATCTTTATATACTTATAATATAGAAAAACAAGTGTTCAATAAGATTTCTAATGAATCTATTATGAAAATTTATGAGAAAATAAAAATTCATAGCAAATTGTTGTTGTTTTTTTTATTGTCTCAATTTTTGAATTATTATTTTGTATATTGGATATATTATTTTAGATTTTATGTTGTTATTATAATATATATTTGATTTCTCATGAAATATTTATGTTACATTATTTTAGAGTTACTTATTTAAAAATTATTATTATACTATGTTTATATTAGACGTTACATCAGACATATATTTTCTGCAAAAAAAAATTACGGACCCTGCTGACACAAAATCCTAACTTGGCCACTGGTTGAAAACCTTTTTTTTACAAGAAGGTTTCTAATTCACGAATCAAAACTGTCTTCCTAGAAGATTCACGTTTGTTCTTTATTGTGGTTCTTATTATCTGCTTGCTCATATGCCGACAGACCGTACCTCTTTCATTGAAAGTGGTCCTAAGGGTGGTTGTGGTTGTTCGTCACTAATGTTTCTTTGATTTGTTGATCTTTCCCGCATTTCACCCATTTACATCCATTCACACTCTATTCGCCCCCCTTGGCACAATTTATCAAATTTCTACCAGAGAAGATCAATGATCCATCGTCAATAATGAGTCTTAGTACTATTTTGAAATGATCCAGGAACGCTTATAGAATTATTAATTCATGGATCTTCTTTCTGCACTAGTTCTCTACATTTGATATGTGTCTTTCCAATTATTAGAAATTACTTGAAAAACTAAGAAATTATAGTATTTAATTAAAATTTACAATTATATAAGGTCTTGTTGCATAAATAAGTAAAAAACAATCAATTAATAAGTAATCAAATTAAGCGGGTAGGGTAGGATAGCTAGGTTCGGATAAACCCATGATCCATTTGGTATAGTGGGGTCCGATCCAAATAAAATAAAATGGTGAATTATTAACGACTCAACCAAATCCGTTCCGACTGATTATTAATAGCTTTTTTTTTTTTAAAAAAAAGAAGAAAGTAGGAACCGAAACAAGTTTTTATCAAGCAACTGAATAATGAGATATTTTATTTATTTATTACCGATTATCTAGTAATGTAAAATTTATAATGGTCCATATATTACCATATTTGATATTTAATAAAATTTATTTATAATCAATATTTAGGTTACAACATGTTTGTAAAAATTTATTTTTATTTAAAAACATCGTCAACATTGTGAAGGTAAACTTCTGTGAATAGGCGGGGAGCGAAAAAAATAATGAATTATTCTAGAACTTTGTAACTACACTAATTGATTGATTAAAGATATCAAATGGCATTGTAATTACAGATCAAATTGAATTGATACATAAAAAAAAAAAAAAAATCTATAGGTTCAAGATTCGTGTAAGCTTAATTTCATATAAAAAGTCGTTTTTGCCATGTAAGTAAACTAAGTTTTCTAACTTTCAATGACTTAGCTATTGACTTATTCAATATTGATTGAAGTCGTCGATTATGGCGATTCCAGTAAAAATATTTAAAGAAAAATACATTTATTGCTCCTAATTTGAAATTCCAATTTTTTTTTTTTTTTTGAATATCAAACCCGGCCCATGGGCCGTAGCCTATCTCTGAAAGAAGAATAGAAAAAAATTCCAAATTACCTGTATTTGTCAGGGAGACTCGTGAATTCGTAGCGATGGATGGGACCACGAGTATTTCTATTTGAACTGTCTTTTTAATCCTTGGCGGTGGCTACCAAGCATTTCTTTTTGAATTTGTTTTTGAAATCCTCCGGTGGCTAGTGGCTACCAAGTACCAAGTGAGGAACCATACCATTGCGACCATAAATTTTGACTCTGATAAGATACAGAGAGGATAGATATGTATAATGTATTCATACCTGTTTAACCGTTCATGAACTGATCACTATTCTGATATATTATTAAACTGTCCGGTTCAGATTTGATTATTTGAAACCTTGAGATATTGCAAAGCCGAACAACGTGAAAACCACTCCACCAGTAGATCCAGTGGGCACCAGTGGGCAGTGGATTCAGCTTGGTGTCAAGTTACTCGACTGTTGGGGGTTAGTGTCAACATGTGTGGTTATTTTTGGGACACGTAAGCTTTAGCTTATACCAAGTGGACGCGAGAATCGCGTGATTCTTGTCTCACTGGATGCATGGTCAACTAGTTGCTCACAAGTTTGGGGCCTGCCGCCTGCACCTAGGCCCTAGCTAGTCACAGATGACGCCGTGATTCTTGCTTCTCCTTCACTTAATTAAAGCCAGTATTATTAACTGAATGGATCTGCAATTCTGCACCTAGCTATTTTACCATTTCAACAGATAATATATTAATAGTTCAAGCGGTAATTGTTTTGCACACCCTCAAATGATAAAACACTCCAAAAGAACTTTATAAAGACCAATTAAAATACCCTTAATTTAATTCATAACACCACCACATTAGAAACCTCATCGAATAGGGTATTTTAGTTTTTAAAATTTATTTTGAAGTGTTTTATCATTTGAGGGGTGTGCAAATCAATTCCCGTTCAAGCATATATGTGGCCTACTCACATGCACGAAGCACGATTGAGGCCTATTAGGCTATTAATTAATTCTCCCAGCTAGAACCGAACCCCGGTGCTATATATAGATAGGGATCCCGGATCCTGACTCTCAATCAGCACAAATAGTGATGGAAAGAAGCCTTTCACTCAAACTATGTATTTAGTTTCTCCTTGCCTAGCCACACCGACCTTGCCATGCCAAGTAGACATGGCACTATAGCAGACCCTATTCACCTGTACAACGGCCTTTATTTACCTGTCATCCTCGAACACCAGGCTCTTGGTTTTGTTCAGTCTTTGCATTTGTGCACAAAAAGCATATCCAAGCTAGTTTGCAGAAGGAACTTTGCTTTGAGCCTGGTGTTCGATGAAAGGTACATAAGACTTTGTGACACACAGGCTTTATACATGATTGATTAATTAATTGCATCTATAGTTTCTTTCGTCCCATCTAACTAGCCATGGAATATCACGCATTATTCATTAACAAGTGGGGAGTTTATATTCCATGGCTAGGTAGCTGGGGTGAGAGAAAATATAACTGATCAGCCCTTATATGACGGCCTTGGCCCTGTCAACAAGGTAATTAATTATATATTATATATATACTTCGAGCCTGTCTTTGAGGATGACAGATAAAGGTAGATAAGTTATATATCAAGTTATTAAGGCTTACAATATATTAAGACTAAGAAAATATGTTTCTGTTTAACGCTTTTGTTTTGAGTTGTTTGTCCTCGTAAAAACGTGCATGATATTCCTTCGCACGCACCACATGTATGCACAATTGCACATTTGTTTCACAGGCTTATTAGAATAAGTATACAAAATTACAATCGAATTTACAGAACAGTGTTTGAATGGTACTTCGGGTCTCAAATGCAAATAATTAATATTGACTAAAACATCAAATACAAGAATAACAAAAGATAGACTCGGCAACATCCATAATCAATAGAGGGATACCACCCTCCTTCCTAACGCCTTCCTTATTCTGGCTCCCTCAGCTTCCCTTGCGCCCTCCTCCTCCGAACCCGTTAACAAACGAAATTACTTCCATACTCTCTGTTTCAGGTTTAAATTTTTTTTTTTTTTTTTTTTTTAAAAAAAGTAACCTTTTCTGGTTACCTGTTTCATTATAGAAACAAAGTCTGTTACAATCCTTAAAAACAGAATTAACTAAACTCACTAATCCCCAAATTCAATTCCCTGCAGACGATGTAATATTCCTAATATAGTCTTTTGACCCACAAAAACCCAACCACCTACAACATGATAACGTTTTACAATAGCAAATAAAATCCATCGCCACTTAAATCATCATGCATCTTCTGTGAATTTGTCGATCAAACTGGTACTTCCCAAATTGCCCCTCTGAGCGCCACTTCTCCCTCTCCATCTTCTCTCTCAGTTGTGAGCATCAGTTCCCCAGGCAACATCATTTGAATAGGTATCTCATCCCATTCCTGCGGCAGCCATTTGAACACCAAGTTTCTCTCTGTCGGTTTGCTGATACCTGTCCAATATTCCACTAAACTGTTAATCATCAACAGTATATTCCTCATACTTTTTATAGAAGCATTTTGAAAAATAACATGGTTTCTATGAGTCCACATTGTCCAACAGAAAGCACTAAACACTAACAAAAAAGCATGTTGTTCATCATTTGGTAAAGTGAAAGCATAATCAAGGATATCATCAATGTTTTTCCAATAGGCATAATAAGATTGGGCTTCTCCTAGCCAATACCAGATATATTGAGCATAAGAACACTGTAAGAACAGATGGTCTACTGTCTCTCGTTCTTGACAAAAACAACATTTATCATCTCCTTGCCACCCTCTTTTCAAGAGATTATTCTTTGTTAAAATTTTATTTTGTTCTAAAAGCCACATAAAAATCTGTATCTTGTGAGGTATATGGGTTTCCCACCAGGTCATAGTATGTAAAGGTGTTATACCCCCATAAGAAAGAAAGGTATAAGCTGATTTTGTGCTAAAATGTCCTAAACTGTGCCATCTCCATAAAATTTGATCAGAATTGTTAGTTAATCGAATTTTCTCAATTATATCACATAATTCAAGCCACTCCTGTAATTTTGTGCCTGTCAGCACTCTCCTGAAAGTGAGGACAGTCCCATTAGATCGAACCACTTCCTGCACTGAACAATTAGTATTGGAACAAATTTTATACAAAGAGTTGAAATGAGTTGCTAAAGAACACTCCTCCCACCAGATATTGTGCCAAAAAGAAACAGATTGACCGTCACCAAGTTGGTACCTACTGGAAATCTCTCCTAGGGCATTCAATTTTTGAATATTTGACCAGAAAAAAGACTTTTTTCCCCCTTGGTTAGATCCTTGGTATTTTTTCCTAACCATTTTCTTCCACAGTGAGGTACAATTGTTATCATGCAACTTGAACCACCATTTCAAAAGAAAAGCTATATTCATATATTGGAGGTTTAATACCCCTAATCCCCCCATTGCCTTTGCACTACAGACTTTTTCCCAGTTGACTAAATAGATTTTTTTCCTAGGACCAGCATTACCCTGCCATAGAAATCTCCTCCTAATTATGTCAATTTCCTTGCCCACTTTCTGTGGCATCCTATACAAAGATAAAGTATATAAAGGTATAGAACTCAAAACTGAATTTAAGAGAGTTAATCTCCCTCCCATAGACAAAAGAGATCCTTTCCAACTCTGAAGTTTACTAGAAATTTTGTCTACTAGTCTACCCCATTCTTTGGCAAGCAGTTTTTTGTAATGTAGAGGGATTCCTAAGTAATCTAGAGGGAATTTTCCTATTTTACATCTAAATATACCAGCTAAAGTCACTGCCTCCTCATGAGAAATGTTGATGGGAATTAACTCAGTTTTCTGAAAATTGATTTTTACTCCTGACAAAGCCTCAAAGCCTATCATAGCCCAAAAAACATTTTCTATATTCCTATCATTAGCCTCTAAGAATAAAATAGTGTCGTCCGCATAGTGTATATTTGTGATTGCTTTTCCATCTAAGATTGGGAGTCCTATACCCTTAATTCTATCATCTATTCTTCCTTTATTAAAAATTCTTGAGAGAGAATCAGCTACAATATCAAAGAGAAAAGGAGACAAAGGATCTCCTTGCCTTAGCCCTCTTCTACAAGGGAAATTTATTGTCAGAACATCATTAATATTAAGACAAGTAAGTGCACTATTACAAAGAAGTTTAATCCAATTAATCCACCTCTCCCCGAAGCCTCTGAACTTGAGAACATCAAATAAGTGGGCCCAGTTAACTCGATCATAGGCTTTCTCAAAATCTATTTTAATAACTACACCTTTTTCTTTATTATTTTTACATGAATGAATGACCTCATGTGCTAGGACCACATTATCGAGAATATTCCTATCTTTTAGAAAACCTGATTGAACATGATCTATCAATTTGTTGATTACTTTTTCTAATCTAGTAGTAAGAATCTTAGTAATAATCTTCACACTACAATTGATTAAGCTAATGGGTCTAAATTTTTGTATAATTCTAGCATCCTTCTCCTTAGGCATCAAACAAATCATAGCCTTATTTATTTTTACTAACTGTAAAGAGCCCATATGAAAACTATGAATCAAACTATATAAGTCATCCCTAACTAAATCCCAGAATAATTGATAAAAACTAAAAGGGAATCCATCAGGACCCGGAGCCCCATTTGCTTCAGAGTCAAAAACTGCCTTATAAATTTCTTCTATAGAGAAAGGTTGTTCAAGGCTAAGCTGTTCTTCTATAGAGAGTATAGGTTCTCTGTCCCAAAAATTTTCTAATAAAGTAGCACTGGTAAGACCAGGTGTTCCTATTAAATTTTTATAGTAGGTAAAAATATGGTGTTCAATTTCTTTCCTATCATCGGTAACCCTACCATCAATCTCTAAAGAAAAAATATGTTTCTTTTTGCTCCTAATAGTAGCTATCTTATGAAAATATGCAGTATTTAGGTCTCCTTCTTTGAGCCATTTATCTTTACTTCTAATTTTCCAATACATTTCCTCCTGTAGATAAATGGTATCTAAAGTTTCTTTACAGTTTTTCCAATTGATTTTTTCCTCATCAGTAAAATCTCTAATTTCCTGAATTCTTTCTAGACAATGCAAAATCTCTAAAGCTTTTTTTTTCTTTTTCTTTCTAGCACTATCAAAATTTTTTCTCCAACCTATCATTCTTTTTTTCAAGTGTTTCATCTTTCTTAGCCAACTATCACCTATATTCCCATCTAACGGGCATTCCTGCCACCATTTATAAACTAATTCCTTAAACCCTTCTTCATGTATCCAAAGAGGGTCGAATCTAAATATCTTATGATTAGTCTCTCTAGCACCTGTATCTAGAACAACGGGGCAATGATCTGATCCTAACTTTTCTAAGTCCATAACTGTACTATTCTGATAATGAGAGTCCCAGCACATATTTCCAAAGAACCTATCTAACAATGCAAAGCATGATCCACTAGACCAAGTAAATCTCCTATGATGTAATTTGTATTCTAATAAACAGTGATCATTCACAAATTTATTGAATTTCCTACTAAGTCTACAATTGAAATTACTACCTGATTTTTCTAATCTGCTCCTAAGTGCGTTGAAATCTCCACTGAGCAGCCACTGTCCTTGCCAGTTATCCCCTATTTCTTGTAGCTCATTCCAAAATTGAGACTTCAAAGAAACATTAATAGGTCCATACACTACAGTATATAAAAAAATGTTATTCTGTTGTCTGTCTTTCAATTCGAGAGTAATGGAAAAGGTTTTCATAACTACATTAAGTATATCCACAGTAGCACTATTACATCCTACCAATATACCACCAGACCTACCTATGGAGGGCTTCCAATGCCATTGGTCAATAAAAGTACTAATAGTTCTTAACATTCTATCAGTGAAATTTTCTTTTTTAGTCTCCTGAACAGCCACAATATCAAATTTCATTTCTCTAATAACCTCATTTAATTGTTGCCTCTTTCTATTACTATTAATACCTCTAGCGTTCCAATTAAAAATCTTCATGAGTACACTATCACACCCTGTTGTACATCTACCCTAGTTATTAGCTCTGAATCTAGTTTATTTTTCTCAAGTATCTCTGTCAGGATGTCCTCAAAAGTAAATCTATCCAGATTTTGAACACCCTCTATAATCTGAGTAGCTTGTTCCCTACTATTTCCTAATTTGATTCTGTACACAGCAAACATATCTATGATTTCATCTATAGTTAATCTATTGAAGGGAAATTGATTAATGAGTGGCATACCTTTAGGTTTACCTATCTGAGATGGATTAGCAATTCTATTCTGGGCCTTACTCATAATGGTGGAGTCTGAACCAATGTGCTGAATCTTCAACCTTATGCTTCTTCTCACCTCCTGAGGCTTCTTAGCATGAATAGGTGTGACGTGTTTCCCTGGCTGTGTTTCTAGAGCAGGTGAGACTTCCTTTCCTGTATTGGTACTATCAACTTGATCTAGCTGATCATCCAGAGTTAGTATAACCCCATTTTCCTCTTCTTCATAATCTTTTTCCATCATCACTGGTGTTATGAGTGATATTGGGTCTGTTTGCACTATGTCAACTATTGATAGTGTGTCAGCCTGAGGTATAATGTCAGGCTGAGAGATAGATGCATTGGTAGGAGGCATAGTGTTTATGGTGGAGACTCCACTATCTCTCTGCACATGTTGAAAGATTGCATCAATTGTCCCAGGAGTTGGTTGTCTCACTGGTGTTCTAGTGGATTGAGTGGAGCTCTGACCATCTTTTGCTTTCTCCCCTCCCCCATCCTGATTCACAACAACTTCTGTATCTGTCTGCATGTGCTCAGTTTCTTTCCTTTTAGGTTGAGAGTTGGAACCAGATGCACCAGCTGTAGTAGTGTTTCTTGGGATTGGTTTGTGCTTGGTGTTGGTATTACCCCCATCTCTCCTCTCTTGCCTTTGTTGTATGGGCTGGTCTCTTCCTCTTCTATTTCCTCCATCTCCAAACCTTGCTTCAACCTCAAACTCAATATTATATCTCTCTGTATCCCCCCACTGGTTTGTGTATGGAATCCAAGCAGTAACAGGGATATGTTGAGGGTCACACACTCCAACTCTGACTCTAGCATACCTAAAATCCTTATGTTCTGCTGTTGCTGGATCTAATTCAAACACTATCCCTCCCCATTTTGCAAAAAGTGTTTGGAATTCAGGGAAGTGCCAGAGTTTCATTGGAAAATTATAAACCCTAACCCATACTGAGATGAGTTGAGAACCAGCATCAATAGCTGGATCCCAAGGATAGATCCTCACCTCTTGGTTTTCCAATCTAATCTTCTGCCTCGCCAAAGCTGGTTGTAACCATCCTGGTGGAGCTTCAATCAGATATTTCCACTCTTCATAAGGTCGCACCTCCCATTTGTAAGCCAAGAGTTTTCCTAGAGCTCTCTGTACCCTTTCAGGGCCCCATCGCATTTCATCGATGTAGACAAAACTGCTCTCGAACGCTTTCTCCAAGCGCACCACTGCCTCATTTGAGTGAAATTCAGGTCCCAGTACATTCATCGCCATGGTTGTCGATCGCACCAATGGTGGAGTTGATTTGGAAGAGAAAGAGTTCAATGGCTGTGTGAGAATGTGTTTCTGCTTAGGAGGAGCAGATCTAGATCTACACTGAAAGGCCTTGTGACCTAGACGATTACAGATGAAACAAAGCTCTGCATTGGGACATGTGCTTGCCAGATGGCCTTTCTCTGTACAGCGAAAGCATATTGGAGCTTGTGGCTTCGATTGTGCGCGCAATTGTGCAATCTTCGCTGAAACAATCTCTCCTCGATCTGGTTGTATCTCTGTTGAAGTCGTGATTCGCTTCCAGTATTGTTGTGGCATAGATCTCAAAGGATCCTGTCGATTTGTAGTGTGTTGTGGCTCTAGAGACTGCGTGTGGGGCTCCGCCATTGATGACGTCACCAAGCTCGAAGTGGGCTGGGCTTGTGCCATGGAGAGCCCAAACGAGAATTTTGTGCACAGGAACGGTGTATTTTTGGATCAAAAGTCAAATCTAAACTATAGTTTTTGTTTTTTTGTAGGAATTTGAGTGGAAGAATCGCTAATAAAATCGCTCAAAAATCGCTCGGCTCTGGCTTGCCTTAAATCCAGGTTTAAATTAACGATAAAAAAACTTTTAGTGACGGAGAAGAGGAAGATCGTCGAAACTGACCGAAGGAGAGATGAATTGATGGCAAGAGAGGAGGGATCAAAGATTAGAAGACAGAACATGAGAAAGAGAGAAGATTAGAAGAAAGGAAAAGAAGAGGAAATGGATGGAATTATATAAATAAAATCAGGGGAGGGGAGGAAACAGAGTGAGGGTGAAAGAGAACGTTGGATGGCTTGATTGCTAAGAGGAGAGATTGAGAAAAGTAATTCTGTACTTAAATGTTAATAACTAGTTCTAATACTATTCTAAAATGATCCAAAACAGATCTTATAATTATTAATTCATGTATTTGTCTGCACCTGTTCTCTACATTTGATTTGTGTCTGATTATCAAAAATTACTGAGAAACAAAGAAATTGTACTATTTAATTAAGATTTCAATTTATTAATTAACGACATAAGGCCTAGTTGCGTAAATAAAAGAAACATAATTAATACATAATGAATCAAGTTACGGGGTAGGGTCGGGTCGGATCAACCCATTATACATTCATGTATAGTAGGGTCAAATTCCAATAAAAAACAGTAAACCGTCAAAGACTCGATCAATCTATCAAGACCGACTCATTAATGTATCTTTGTTTAAATAACAGTAATCATTACAAATTTTTATCAAGCATATATATGAATAATAACTTAATATATAAGATATCTTTTAATTTATTTTTTACTCTTTATCTAGCTTGCAATTTTAAAACTTATATAATCCTCTATACTTAGCAATTTATAATATCAACTATAAAAAAAATAATTAAATTATGTAAAATGATATTTGCAATCAATATTTAGGTTACAAATTGTTTCTAGAATTGTAGTTTTTTAAGTTAAATTATTGTGAATACACAAGCCCCATTAATTAAATAATGATGGATTTTTCTAGAACTTTGTAACTATACTAAATTACTAATTAATTAAATACATATGAAATGACATTGTAATTTCACATCAAATTAAAATAGTAAATTGAACACATAGCCGATAAGTTTAATATTTCTGTAAGCTTAATTACATATCAAATGACATTTTTTATGTAAGCTTAAGTTTCAATAACTTAAGTTGAATTTGTAGCTTAAGAAAATCGTAATATTGATTGAAGTAATTAGTTATGGCGTTTCCTGTCCAACTTTTGAAGTAGACCACATAATGCATTGCATTGTTTCAATTTTTTAAACGAACAAGATAAGGACCATTACCAACATCACACACTATTTAGTTTCTTTACCTAGGGGTGTCAATAAAATCCGTTTACCCGTTTACCCTACCCGTACCGCATTCGATAAGGCGGGTATGGGTAAGGTTTTATTTTCGTTAGACTAACGGGTATGGGTACGGGTAAAGAAAAATTTCGTTAACTTATCGAGTACGGGTACGGGTAAGGGCTATTTCGTACCCATTATCAAACGGGTAAAATTTTACAAAAATATATGTATATATAATCATGTTATTAGCATATTTCATAAGATATGTTATTAATTTCGATCTTCATCCAAATTAATTTATGTTGATGAAAAAATTAATTTGTACTCTATTATATTATAATTTATAATTAGTAATATAGATATCTTTGAATTCCATTAATATGGAAATAAATTTCATGATATTTTTTATATCTAAAGTATTATCTAAATGTTGTACTTTATCCGTATATTTATTTGATATTATTTATTCAAAGCTAAACTCTTGAGATATCACAGAAAAAAGTCTTACACTAGTTCTTACTTATTAAAAGTGCCCCGCTATTCTTCAAAGTAGTCAAAGCGAGTCTCATCTTCATATTCTGGGTATGATGTTGCTGGCTACTCCTTGGAAAGGCATTCCAAGAGGAAAAGATGCAAACCAGAGCCCAACAACCTTCCCGTTTCGCTTCTCGTTTCACTTGCTTGGTCGTACCCATAGATGGTATTTATACGCCAAGTGTTCTTAAGATGTTTTAGGTGGAGTTGGGGAAGAGGAAATAGAGGGTCGAGGCTAACGCCGATTGAGTGGAAGTACACGTGTAAGCAGATCACGAGCCTTCCACAAATTGAATTGAAAATAGAATAGGTTGAAACAGAACTCCCAGCATATTGTATATCTGGCCTTGTGTGGGTTAGATAGATCAATCCTCCAACTAGGCTTCTGAATTTTGCTTTTTGACCTCCTTGACTTTGCCTTCTGGCCGCACATCCCCAGACTGGTATAGAACATCCTGGGATCAAAACAAAATTTAACACATTATATATTTTTTTATTAAATTAATAATGTTATTATTACCCATTATTGTACCCTTATTGTACCCTTACCGTTAATTCTTAACGGGTACAGATAGGATACGGATAAAGCCATTTTTAACGGGTACGGGTATGGTACGGGTAAAGAAAATTTTAGCGTATGCGGATATAAAAATACCTTCTACCGTACCATACCGTATCCATTGACAGCCCTATCTATCTTTACCGTTACATTAGCGAACTTTCTATTTCTAGCAGCTAGATTCTTTAGCGTACTCTCTGTCACCCTACTTCCCCTTTGATTCCTTCTTCTCTCGCTGATCTCCCACCCTCTCGCCTCACCCTGTCCATGTGCACCCGACCCTCCTCTCCTAAATGCTAGCATAAAAGTCAAGACAATTAAAATATATATAAAAAACAATTGTGTTCAATATTAAAAAAAAAACCAAGAGAGTCAACATAAAAAGCAAGACAATCGGCACAAAAACTAGGATGAAAACCTAGATAATGTACTACTTAAGAAAATTAGTATAAAATCTATTCACAATCAGCATATAAAATCAAAGACAATTAGCATACAAAATCATGACAATATCTATTAGGATAATCATCATAAAAATTAGGACAATCAACATAAAAATCAGAATAAAATCATGGCAATGTATACCAGGGCAATTAGCATAAAAATCAGGACAATCAAGATACAAAACTAGGACAATCAGCATAAAAGTCAGAACATGTAGCGCACAAAATTAGGACAATCAACATAAAAAATCAGGACAATCAAGATCCATGACATAGGGGGTCGGCGTTTGAGGCGAAAGGAGAGGGGGGTTAGGTACTGGGTAACAACTGAATAAGAGTTAGGATGATGATAATTAAAGATTGCTGGATTGGATGACTGTGATGATGATGACAACACTAAGAATGTGATAGTGGTAAGTAATTTCTATTTTTTTTTTAATTCCAAATTGCCTCATGCGAGGGGCAAAATTCTATACCTACAAGGTGATAACGAACACATGTTCCTATTTTAACTTAACAAGATATGAGGTTCATAATGAACAATTAATTGGAGGTATTAATTGCAAGTGTAACTGCTTTCTGAGACTGAACTCGAAGCTTTATGGAGCGATTTGATCGGGATATTTTTTTAATCACTACTCCTTATAAAAGCATGGATTCATGGGTGTGAACCCTCTAAATCTAGCATGCATATGCTTCTTTGTGCCATTCAATCGATTTAATATGTTGTTGGATGTCAATTGACAGACGAAGATGTAATATATTTTGGATTTCCATCTAAAATGGAAATAAATTGAGCACTGGGTCGATAAAATTTTGGAAAGATATCTACCTATGCCGCTAAAAGATGGAGTCACATATCCTTATCCCCTAATATATACAATTCTATACAAAACAAAAATAATATCAATTATTTTATTTTTTTTCTTTGCCCACTATATCTTTTGCTATCCTTGATCGATAATAGCTAATAAGGAATAGTTATGTACATTTGTTCTCAACTTTGCATAAACAACGAAATTAAAGATTTGGTTTTTCTATGATGGTTTGAACCAAGCATGTAAATACCCGCCTAATATATACAATTATATACAAAACAAAAATAATATCAATTACTTTATTTTTTTTCTTTGCCCACTATATCTTTTGCTATCCTTGATCGATAATAGCTAATAAGGAATAGTTATGTACATTTGTTCTCAACTTTGCATAAACAACGGAATTAAAGATTTGGTTTTGCTGTGATGGTTTGAACCAAGCATGTAAATACCCGACGATATAGAGGATTATGTATATGTAAACATCTCTACTATTTATAAAAGCATCCATTAAAAAAACGTAAGATATCAGATAAAAGGCTTAGAATTGAATATCAGATAAAAGATTGAGCTTTTATCTGAAAATAGTCTAGGTGTTGGGTGAAAACATCCCATTAATATAATTTTTTTTTGGTCAATCAATTAATGCAAAAAAAAGACAAAATCAGATAGTATAAATAAGGAGACAATCTGTTTTAGAAATTTTGATGATTTGCGAAATCTTTTTCATTATATGTATTAAAAAATATTGTCATAAATTTTATTTTGATAATTTTTTAGTTTATTAAATTTCTTAACTAAATTTTGTCCACATATTTGGATGGACACATTTTCTAGTAAACTAATTCACAGAGGAAATGATGAGTTGATTCAGCTGCAGCTCGACGTGTTAGTATAATTGTTTTCAAAATCAAACCGGACTGACTAGTTCAACCAGTTCGATCGCAAACCGACTTCCAGTCCGATCTAAAATAACCTTATAAAATTGGAAGATTATGAACTAGTAAAAAACGGCCAGTCCGGTCCGATTCAAGTCAAAACATTCAGCCATACCGTTCGGTTCAAAGGAATTTGCATTTTTATTGACCGAAGTCATGTGAGGCTACAATTTGTTTTGGCTCTGTTTTGATCTTTGATGGCATGCTTTTTTGTTCATAAAAGTAGTATAAATGTTATCATAAACAAAATATATTTATTTATGCAAGTAAAAGTAATTATATAATAAATTTTAATTATTATCTTAATTAATGCATTCAAATTTAATTAGCGTCAAAGTTGAAAACTTACTAAGATTGTTTACAGCTCGATTTTATAATCAATTCATATACATTAAAAATAATTATATTATTTACTTACGAAGTTATTTGGTTTTTGAAATAGGTTCGACTGGTCGAATCAGTTGAATTACCGAACTGATAGCTCCACCGGTTCGATGACCAGTCCAATTTTCATTGGTTAGTGTATGGTTTATCATGTTCAGTGAACACAAAACAGTGAGTCTCTACTAGAAGCTAGCCTCGAACACAAAATCCGTTAGAGCCTTTTAGTTTAAGCATGGTTGTCAGTTATGGTAATTTTCGGGACCACGTAGGTTTATACTTTATACACAGTTGGCGCGTGATTCCTGCCTCACTTGATGCAGAATCAATTGGTCACATGCTGGGGGGCCTGCATCTAGTCACATACTCAGTTACTCACATGTGCACCATGATGCTTGCTTCCCCTGTACTTCCAAGTTCCAACTTCGAAGCTGTATAATCCAACGGCGATCGGGGACTGCACGGCTGCATCTAGTTGCCCATTGCACAAATTAATATTAATGGTTCAAGCAAGTGGCCTACTCACATGCATGATTGAGAGCCTATTAATTGTTCCAGCTGGAGTGGCACCAAAGTTTGCGCTGCTATATAGAGAGGGACGGAATTCACATCCTCGGCAGCGCAGCGGTTGGCTGCGGTTTCATTCCAACCGTCCGATGGATGATGAGTGCCCCGTGAATAACCCCAGATTGATAGGCCCGAAAAAAATAAACCGTGGAGATCAACCATAGAAAGGAGCCTTTCATTCAAATTAACTATATTAGTGTCTCCCTCCCTAGCCATGTACTCACCTAACCATGCCCGTGCAACCGGCATTTTCAAAATCACTCCGTTAAGAATGAACAGACATTCTACTTACGCTGAAGTCAACATTCTTAGCTGGTATGAGTTATTTTGAAAATGCCGGGTTCCATGGGCATGGCAGAGGCAGATTTCCTAGTTACCTGTACAACGTCCTTATTTACCGATCATCATCGAACACTACTCCCTTGGTTTTGCACGATCGTGGCACATGTGCCGGCAACCATATCTTGGCTAGTTTGTAGAAGGAAACCTGATACTCTGCTTTGAGGCCTAATATTCGATGAAAGGCACATAAGAGTATAAGACTTTGAGCCTCAATAATTAATCAAATACATTTATAGTTTCTTTCGTCCCATCTAGCTAGCCATATGATATCATGACTCATTATCAAGTGGTGGGTTTATACACTATGGCTAGGTAGCTGGGGTGAGAGGAAATGTAAATGGTTGGCCCTCGTACGTACGACGGTCTGGTTCAAATAAGAAGGTAATTGCTATACTTTTAGCCTGGTGTTCAACGATGACAGCTGAATTAGTAATAATATTAATTAAGGTTGGCAATAAATGAAGGTTAAGAAAATATGCTTCTGTTTCCAACTTCTGTTTTGAGTTGTTTGTCCTCTCGTACACACAGGATATTTCTTCACATGCACCGCATTATGTTATGTTCGTTTAATAGGCCATATATAGATCGATTAAGTATACAAAATTACAACCACATTTACATAACAGCATTTGAATCGTGCTTCAGGAGCTCACATGAAAAAATTGATAAATGACAAATATAAGATAACAAAGAAATGCCAGATTCAATAAATCCTAGTTGATGGTCACTAATTTGAGTTTTGCATTTTAGAATACATGACTTTGTAACAGGGGACAAAAAAAACTTAGACTTTGATCAAAATGAATTTCACATTAAATTTCATTTTATTAGAATTAATTTATCATAATTTCGTTGGATCTAATAATATAAAATTTTGCAAATCCGTATTGATCAGAGAATTTCTGTTACATTAGAATTCTATGAAATTTCCACAGAAAAAAATAAAAAACTGATTCTAGTTAATGTCAGACTGTCATCGTTAATATCGGTTTTTGTTGTTCACAAGCATTTTGTGACCCTCCGTCGGCATTAAAAATAAGTTCGGTCATAAAAATAGATTTTCTCAAATTTCTGCCTTGAAAACGCTATACATTGATTGCCATAATATTATAATTTATTATTGTAAACAAACTGCAAAAATAGTAGGCCAGTTGTTTGACTTTGACTAAGCCTGCCATACTACTTATATAAAAGTTTTAATGAAAAATTCTTGCATATATATAACTTTGCAATTAGAGAGTGAGAGTTGATTAATTGTGTATCGCGGTTTATATGACTTTGCTGTTTGGAGAAATTTTGCGTTATTACAAGGAAATTAAAGATTTTTTGAAAGCAGAAGACTTTGCTGTTTGAAGAAATTTTGCATTATTACAAGGAAATTAAAGATTTTTTGAAAGCAGAATTTTTGCTCGCGAAGCTTAAATGGATACCGCTTCCCTTCGCTAGCTGAATAAATATTCCTAGGTAAATACTATCCACCTTTTTTCCTTTTAGAGTGAGACTCGACATTGGAATGACTAGCTTCCTAACTATTGTTTCTCTAATGAAACCGGTAACCAAGCGGTTACTTTTTTTTTAAAAAAAAAAGCTTCCTAACTATTTGTTATTATTTTTTTAAAAGTTCAAAGGCTTGGCTGCAGCTGCCAAAGTAAGCTTGCAAATTAATGAATTATATTAATTGAGCTAAATCTCGTCGACTTCGGGGGTCGATGAGACAACAAATTGTAACGATTTGATCCCCAGATCTGAGAGAATCGTTAATTACATGTTCATAGGAAATAGAGTAAGACTAGTAGGCCCACTGTCCACATGGCTTCTTAAGTCTAAATTAACAGTCATTTGTATTGGGCCGAAGTAGCAATTATTGCACTATTTAATCACTATTTAATCAATTATTGCACTATTTAATCACTATTTAATCAATTATTTCACTATTTAATAACTTTAATTAATTAAGAAATTATAAAATAATTCGTTTTTAATAATCCGCACAAATGTTAGAAAAATGTTTTTTTATTATTAAGTACTTTTTATCATACTTTATTATTAAGTACTTTTATCATATTTTTAATAATCCGCACAAATGTTAGAAAAACGTTTTTTATTAATCTATGTTTTTTTTTTGACAATTTCAATAGTAAGGAACAAAAAACATACCTCAAATATTAAATTTCATAATTTAAAAATACGAATAAACACAACAAACCATACAATTAAAAACAATAAAATATAACAAACCATACAATAAGCATATAATTAAAAACAATAAAATACAACAAACCATACAATAAACATAAAATATAACAAACCATACAATACTACATTTATCGAAGATGTATGCTATTTTGAGCTGCCGGATGATTTTCAAAACCAGGTGGAACTATTGGTACGTAACTGAACCACTTGCCTTGAAGATCAATACCTCGATTTCTCTCCACTGTATCGGTAAAAAACTTTGGGCCTCTAACATGAAATTGATTTTCTTCTAGTTTCTTGACTTTAAAAGTTTCGCGGGGGTGATGAAGGCACAATAATGATATTAAACCACCTTCAGTGGTATGTTGATCTCCTAACAAAATAATTCCCGAAGACACGCAACGTGGTTTAGGACCCATTAAGACCTAAAATAAATTTTCAATTTCACAACTCAATTAGACAATTACCATATATTTACATTTTGTAAATAAAAAAATTAAATAGAATAGAATGAGAAGAGACAATTACCGGATGTGATATGAACTTCTAAAAAACTTATTTTGAGCAAAGAATAGAATGAGAAGAGAATGGTGGGAAGAGAATGAATCTGAGGGTTTATATAGAACGTAGAGGTTATGTGAAATTGAAAGTACGTTGAAAAGTAGATGAAAAGTTAGATGAAAAATATGAAACGTCTAGTTTTGGAATTTAGAATTCCGAAACTAATAAAAAAAAAATTAAAAAATATATTTTATTATACGGTAAAGTATAATAAAAGTAAAGTAAATTAATAAAAAAACGTTTTTGGGCGGAATCTAGCTAGTGATTAATCGGGGAAGGCGCAAGAAGGACCGTGATTGGATGTGGATGGATGCAATGCGAAAGAATAAAAATAAAAGAAACAGAGGTAAGGAACCTCTTACGACTATGGAGGACGTTCAATCCGGTCGTCGAACCACCAGCCAAAGGACGACAAGAACAAGCACAAGGAACCGAGCTCAATCATCTGCACGAGAAAGAGGCGAAACTTCTAGGACGGGGGCCAACACGTCGAACGATCCAGTTCAACCAAGCCGGAATTCCATTAGTACAGATTCTCGCACAGAAAATCGTCTCAGTCTAGGAATAGAAGGTCTTCAACCACGTCGCAATTCAATAAGCTCGGACCCACGATCCGTTTCAACACGATATCCAAGTCAGCAGGCTAGTAGCAGAGGAGGACGGGGGCCAACAGAAAGTACAAGCAGTGCTGGGGGAAGAGGAATACGAACAGGATTTGCCAAGCTCGGTGCGCGAATCCGTAATATGCCAAGATGGGGAAGATAGTAATATTTGTAATAATATTTGTATGAATGTTGTAATATTGTCAAAACATTATTTGTATGAATGTTGTAATGTTGTAATATTGTCAAAACATTATTATATCATATAAAAAAAAATTATATTATTATTATATATCACATATAAAAGAATTTTTTCTCATTTTTTCAAATTTTTACAATATTTTTTGTATTTTTTCTAATTTTAACATAATTTATTATGCAATTTTGTACTATTGTATCATGTAAAATAATAAAAAAATTATATTATTATTATACATAACATATAAAATAATTTTTAATGATTTTTTCAAAATTTTTCAAAATTTTTCCTATTTTTTCTATTATTAATCTAATTTTGAAAGCAATTTTCTATTATTATAACATGTAAAAAAATATAAAATTTACTAAAATATATTTATCCTAATTAATAGAATTTAATCTGATTTTTTATAATTTTTTTGATATTTTTCCTATTTTTTCTATTATTAAACTAATATAACTAAATAAATTAAATAAATAAATAAATTATAAAATAAAAATGAGAGGGACAGAGAGAGAAGAGAAGAGGTTCCCAGGTTCCCGCTCTATGCAATTCCTAGTTTCGGAATCTCAGATTCCGAAACTAAGCAGAATTTGTTTCGGAATCTCAGATTCCGAAACTGCGCAGTCATTTTTAAAAAATTAATTAAAAACGGATTATTTTATAATTTCTAAATTAATTAAAGTTATTTATAATTTTTTCGGAAAAGAAAAAGAGTAAGAAAAAAAAATAAAAAAAGCCCAAGCACTCTACTGTAATTATAAGAGAAATGTATTTACGAACAATTCAATCTTCTGCCTTAATCAATTCTTTCTTATGATGATTAATTCATTCATTCACGTTTGCTTGCGCCAGTTCTCTGTATATTTGATCTGTGTCTGATATTCATTTCACCCGAAATTACAAGGTGCCCCAGGGTCTGCTTCATGAATCAATTGTAAGCAGAAATTTAATCCTTAACTTGCTTCAGGATAGTAATGGAAAGAATTTATTCTATTTTCACAGAAATTTGTACCATCCAAATTGGAGGATAAAAGTTTACTCTACTCTCCCAATCCTTCCCTTTCTTTCACTTCCTTTACTAAAAAGTTCTGGAGCACAGCCTAAGAAGAAGCACCTTAGGAAAGCTGTACCAGTCACAATACTCTCAATATATATGTCAAATATCCTTCGAAAATTCCCAGCGTCTATCAAGTATCAAATTAAAATGGCACCAGCAAGATCTTCTGCACTTTAATTGCTAACGCTATGGGCGGTCGATATTATAAGCGTCAATATATACTTTCGTAAATACTAGGGCATTATGCATGTTTCTTAGGTTAATTTTGTCCAGTTGTTAAGAAACTTGTTCTAAATCTAAACTCTAACCATTAAGTATTATAAAATTATTTGCAATAAAATTACATCGATCTGTTAAGAAATACTTAAAATAACAGCTCTGACGGCCGGCCGCTCTGGCAAGTTTTTTTCCAAAAGAAAAAGAATAATCAATAATAATTGCATTGCTATATTATAAATTTATTTTCTGTCCAAATTTATATACATTTTCAATGTTATATTTTATTTAAAAATAATCACCTCAATTTAAAAATACAATTCTTTTTACATAAAGTATATATATATAGAAAGGATTCAATCAAAGCGGTTTGACCGAAATCCCGGTTAAACCCCGTCAGATCTCAACTTTGAAAGTTCAAATGACCGACCAAACCGTTCAATATGATATCCATATTGAAATCTCCTTGCACATCAAATTTTATATATATATTTTTAAAATTTTTTAAGTATTTTTTTTCGGATTTTTTAAAACTGCAATTTTTGAAAGGTTCAGAAAAAATTAGATTAACAATTTTCTAAAATCTGAAAAAAAACTCAAAAATTTCAAAAAATATAAAATTTGGTATGTATGGAGATTTCAATATGGAGATCATATTGAATGGTTTGGATCGGTTATTTAAACTTTCAAAATTGAGATCTGACGGGTTTAGCCGGGACTCCTGTCAAACCGCTTTGATTGAAAGCTTTCTATATATATATAATTCTGAAAGCAATGTTTATGGAGCAATTATAATTTTAGTATAGATATATCTAGGCGAGTAACTCATGAAAATATTTCCAGTATTTAACGACAATGCACCCACATATTAACCAATTCAATTATAAAGATTTTCTTATTAAAAGCACATAACCGAACATATACGCAAAAGTATTACAATTATAATATTATAAAGAAAAAATTTACAAGATTATACAAGCGTTTGTGTTGTCATCGTTGAAAAGTGTAATATCGCCTACAATATGATCTTCGTTGAATCCATCCAACATGTTGCTATCTTGGTGCATGGCATTGTGTTCATAATTTTCATAACCACTTACACCAAAAATTTCATTGTAACTGTTATTATGTCCCTCATAATTTTCTAGAGTTTCTTCTTCTTCTATTCGAACTATTTCTGCGCTTTTTCCTGCCTTTTCTTTGAGTTTCTTCAAAAGCTTTTCTACTTTGAATTTGCCATAGACAATGGCCTGGTGTTCATCCATGTCAACTTTCACAGCTGCCACACCTGACATAATTAAGTTCTAAACAAATTAAATACCATTGATATCAGTGGATTTATTTATAACATTGACGCGGCATCCATAAATAGGTAGGTGATCTTTTTTTTTTTTCAGCTCAGTCTTATATATAATATGGATTTATTAAATACCATATATAAATCTTAGATATTGGTTTTGTAGCTCAGTCTCAGCAATTTCATTACTAATTCCAACTGTATATATCCATTCCTCTGAATTCATGTAACATGTTAAGTTTTTAGTGATTAACAAGACAATATTTATTTCATTTATATTTCAATTTGATTACTGAATAGGGAGGATATCTTTTTTTCATCTACTAGCTCCAAGCTAATATAATTTCTAGTCTACATCAATTATTCGCCTCATTTTTACGCAAAAAAAAAAAGAAAGAAATTAAACAAAAATCAGAATTTAGAATGGAAAGAGTAGTACTAACCTTTGAATTTTCTAAGTGTTTTGTATACTAGCTTTTCACAAGCTGGACAATGCATATATACTTTCAACTCGACAATGATTTCCTGCAAAAAATAATAAATAAACATATTATAGTATTTTCATTTAATTATATATATTTGTTTTCAGATTTTGCTAGGTGCATAAAGAAATCTAGTTAATTAGTAACAAATGTATTGTAGATGCTTGCCTTTTGGGGGATTTTTGTCGTTCTAATTGTTGAATCTGGAAGATTAAAAAAAAAAAAAAAAGAATTGACCAATACAAACAAATTCATGAAGAAAAACGAAATAAACTATCACAACGAGATTTATCTATATATGATCACCTGATTGTGAGATTTCCATCCGTCCAAATTCATCGATGTAATCCCCGACCATAGCTTAATACACAACTTATAATTCAAAAAAAAAAAAAAAAATGAAGAATTGAAAATGAACCTGACACGCGAAAATGAGAGGGGAAAAAAAAAACCAAAAAACACAACGTGAAAATAATAAAATAAAAAGAGATGTGGGACAAAAATTAAAATAGCTTTATCCGTTTGACTGTCGTATGCCATCTACAGTTTTTGTTATCTAAATCTTGTCTCCATTTAGTCAAATCTGGACATTTCCTTGGCAATACATATGTAGCACCGAAAGGAAAAAAAATATAATAAGAATTAAGCTATAAATATGAAATATTTTGGTAAATGAAAAAGTTTCACATTGGAATTTTTTAAATTGGCCTTGCTAATTCCGTGCGATATTTGGTTAATTGCAGTTTACTAGAACTGGAGAGGATCAGCATTTGACCGTTGAGAACCAGGGATGAAAAGCATTCGTCGGCCCAAATCGGGTTTGATGCCAAAAGTAGGTGACCATGTGGACAATTTTGGGGGAAAATGATCGGTTAAAATGGTTTTAATCAAATAATAATTTTTCAATGAATTAATTGCAATTCTGGTCTAATTAGTTTAAATCAATTAAAAATTTACAGAACTCTGTTTTGGTATTTGAGCAACAACTTAATGATATATTACTACTAGTATTATTAAATTGAGGCTTGAGCAATAATATGTGATACTGGTGCAGTAGCAATTGTTATGGTACTAATATTCTTTAATTATAACTTGATTGATTTGGCTCACCAACTTAATATGTGCTTGATATCTCATATTTCTATATGTATTTTGACCGTACTTAGCACCTAAATATTACTCAAACCATTATAATTTTCTCATGAATTGTTGTGTTTTTCTAGATTTTGGTACTGCCGTGGCATTTGATTTGTTTTGTAGGAACTTGGTGGAACGGACATAATAATTGCATAAAAAGGAGAATTTTGGAGAAGAAAAATGACTAAATGAGTCCATAGCACTGTAGAGCTCATCCTAAGCTTTCCAACGAACTTTGGATCACCTAAATCGGAGTCCGGATGAAGAAATTACGGCCCAAATACTATCGGTGCGCAGTGCTGCCATTTCGGTGCGAAATGTACGGATTTCGGTGCGAAATGCACTTCTGGAAAGTGCGTTTTTGGTAATTTTCGAAGAAGGAAAGTGCAAACCGCCTCCCCTTTGCCCTAGCCGCCTCTTGGCCACCTGGGATGATTTTATATGCACGTTTCTACCTCCAGAGAGGCTATCGAAGCCTCCATACACCAAATTCCACCTTTTCCACCTCCGTTCTCGCGCCGAAAGGCGCGGGTTTTCACCATTCTTCATTGAGCACGACCTTGACAGCAACTTGAAGCGATTCTTGACACGCGACAGCGGCAGAACCAATCCAACCACGACTCTGTAGCCTTGCAAACAAGAGTTTAGCGGGATTATTTGGTTATATCTCTTCTTCTCTCTTTGTTTGTATCGATGATGGAGCTTGTATCTTATATTTCTTGCATGTTAGGCTAGTTTATTATGTCTTAAGGGTAGTTAGTAGATTAGTTTAGTATTTTGTGATGACTTGATGGATTTATATGATATTTTGTGGTTTATTTAGTTGTGTAATAATTGTTTGCTTGATTGAATTGGTTAATTGCTTGAACGTTAACTTATTGATGATGCGCAGCATTAATAGGATATAACTCGACCAAATAATTGATTTGATTAAAGTACATGAGATAAACCAACGCTCGAAAGAGTAGATTAGTTAACGACCGAAAGGACTAACTTCTATTGCACCGACAGGACTTTAGATATCTCTGGAAATCCAACTAAGTATTCCTAAACAATCTGGTCTAATTACGTGAGTATAGGATTAGTTGTTTTTGTGGTAAAACCCGACATCAAATCCAAACCAGAACCAAGAAGCGAAAGTTGAGGTTAGGGTTAGGGTCTGGTCGCTTAGTAACCTTCACAAAACATCCAGTAAAATTATTAAGTCGAAACAATAGGTTTAAGGCAAGTTTTAGTGTTGAACAGTACCCATTTCTCCCCGAAATGGATCTGTTTCTCCCCGAAATGACCCTCTGTCTTGGTGAAAATCGTGATAGAGTTGTCTTAAAAGCTAAACTAATTGAACACTTATCCTTAGGACATTCATTTGCATCTGTTTGAGTCCTTAAATCACCAAAAATAACCAAAAATATTTATTTGTACTTTATTTATTTGTCTTTTTAAACTACAAAACCCCAAAAAATTGTCTTGTCTAGCTTTCGTGAGGAAGTAAAGTCCGGTATTCAATTTAATCCGTCCCTGTGGGTTCGACCCTAAGCTTTACCAGAACGACTAGTGAGGAAAAGTCTTAGGTTATAAATTTATTTGACCTAGGTTTTAATTCCTTCATCAAATTGGCGCCGTTGCCGGAGACGGTGTTTGATATCGTGTACTTTTTTTAGTATTAAGAGGCTAGATTTTTTTTTATTTAATCATCTTTTTGTTTCCTCTCGTGCTACAGGTTGAATTCTGGCAGGAAGAAGGAAGGGAGTCCACTCTCAACCTCCACCTCCTGTGCGACGTTACTTCCTACGTGGATTGGAGGAGGATCCGGAGCAGCAGCAAGCAGTTTTGGCCCTGCCAGACCCCATTTCGGTCCGAAATCCTCCCATTTCGGTGCGAAATCATCAACCAGAGAGTGAAACAGCGAGCGTGATGGCAGGAACTGGTGCACCTGTCGATGTAGCAGCGGAGGCAGAGCGCCTTGAGGCCCTGAGGATCCAATTGGAGCAGAGGGAAGCTCGTATCATGGCCGAGAGGAGGCGTGTGGAAAACCAAAGGCGCGAGCTCGAGGAAGAAAGGCGCCGATGGACGTTGGATGGGGAGAGCGTTCATGGGAACTCCGATGGAGAAGATGCAGCTGACAACCCCAACAAATCTCTCATGGACTATTGCGCGCCGCGAGTCAGAGACATTGCTGGGCCGGTAGTCATTCAAGGGGTTGAAGCGAACAACATGCAAATCCTCCCCGCCCATGTCACAGCCGTCCAACAAAACTCCTTCCATGGAGACGAGCACGAGGACCCCCATGCACACTTGCAAGCTTTTACTGATTATGTTGGGTTGATCAAAATGAACGGGGTGCCTCAAAATGCTATTAGACTTATGTTGTTTAGGTTTAGTCTCAAGGATAAGGCCCAAAAATGGTACAAAACTCTTAAAAAGGGGTCGATTAGGACTTGGACTGATATGGCCCAAATTTTTCTTGATAAGTACTTTCCTGATGGTAGGGCCGATAAGATTAGGACTGAACTTAACAACTTCCAACAAAGTGATGACGAATCCATGGAAGCTGCTTGGGAACGATTTAGGGACTTAGAAAATTCTTGTCCACACCATGGAATCCAAGATTGGCTTGTTTTGAAAAACTTTTATAATGGTCTTTATGATAACATCAAAATTAACTTGGATTGTCTCTCAGGTGGAGGAAGTTTCTTGAAGATGGACTCGTTGCGAGGAAGAGACTTGATCGAGCAATGTGCAAGGCAATACAATTGGCTACCACAAGTCAACCAACGCCGATCAAGTGGCAAGCAACACGTGAACGAGATCTCAACAAGGGATAGGAGAATTGCCGAGCTAGAAGCGCAGATAGCCACATACCACTCTCTCCAAGGCTCTCATCTCAACTCGAACACATGTGGAGCTTGTGGCGAAGAAGGGCACACATCTCTAGAATGCCCATTGGCGCAACCAGAGAAAAAGGCTCAACAAGTCAATTCGATCAATGGTGGTCAACAGTACCAATACATAGGGCCAAACCCAAATACTCTTCCCAAGAAAGATTATATTCCATTTGTTGTTCAAAAGTTTATGGATGATCAAGTGAAATTTAATCATTTTGTGGCTAAGAATTTAGATGAATTGAAAAATAATGCAGGTACTTTGACAAGGCTCGAGCGCATGATAGAGGCACATCTCTTGAAGGAACAAGGAAAGATTCCGAGCCAACCGCAAGTGAACCCCAATGCCGAATGCAAATCTCTACACATCTTGCAAGTGCGGGCAAGTGAGGAAGAAGAGCCTGTTTTGGAGCAAGTTCTGCCATTCCCACCTCTTCAGGACGCTGCCAAGCCCTCTGGCCCACAAATCGGGTCACCAACAGCTCAACAATCTCAACCAGAGGCAGCATTTCGGTCTAAAACCACTCCATTTCGGTCCGAAATGACCCCCACAGAGCCCAAAAAGGTGACCCATGAGGAGAAAAATGGGAAGAAGTCAATGCCAGAGGTCCCCTACCAGCCCCCATTACCTTTTCCAGGGAGGTTGGCCAGAGAAAAGAAAGTTGCATTGTTTAAGCGGTTTCGGGAGATTTTAGAGGGGATTCACATCGATATTCCCTTCATGGAGTTGATTGCACAAGTACCTATTTATGCTAAGTTTTTCGTAGAGTTGTGCACAGGGAGAATGACATTTGAAGAGGTCAAAACTTTGGCCTTGAAAAACAAGTTGCCACCCAAGCTCCCTGATCCTGGCAGGTTTACTCTTCCCTGCACAATTGGTAAGGCCACAATTGATCAAGGTTTGTGTGATATGGGGGCCAGTGTGAGTTTGATGCCCAAAACTGTCTATGAGAGAACTGGATTGGGTGAGTTGCAACCCACAACCAAGACCTTACAACTCGCGGATTCGTCAGTTTGTTTACCACTGGGGGAGTTGAAGGATGTGCCGGTTTGTGTGGGCAAATTTGTGGTCCCTTGTGACTTTGTGGTCATGGAGATGAAAGAAGACAATGAGGTTCCAATTATTCTGGGGCGCGCATTCCTCAGGACTGCAGGAGTCAAAATGGATGCTAGAGATGGTACGATTTTGGTGAGAGTTGGGGGAGAAAAGCTTCGTTTTTCAGCAAGAAATATCACCAACACGGGCTATGACAAAGCACTTGCCGTCTCTCTCTCCGAGCTCGATCAATTGAGGCCTTGAAAACAAAGGGGTCAAGCTAGTGACCTAAAAGAAGCGCTTCTTGGGAGGCAACCCAAGGATTTTTAAAGTTTTATTTATTTTTCAAAAAATCAAGAAAATACAAAAAAATTAGAAAATAAAAAAATAACATAAAAATTAGTTGTTTAATATTTTTCTTGTGTTTCATGTAGGAAAAAGGAATTGATGGAAACTTGACAAGGTGGCAACTCGTGCTAGAGCACCACGGGTCAGAAAAGGACAGAGACAGCGACCCTCGCACGACCTCATACGAGTTGCATCACACAAGTGGAGCCGGGCCATCTTCTTCTCATTGATTTGGTACAATTTTTACTTTCCTCTCCTTTATTCTCTATTTTCTGTGATTGTGACGCACTAGGACAGTGCTTGAATCAGTTTGGGGGGGAAAAAAAGATGGAACTAAAAATTTGTGGGCAATTTGCATCTATTTCGACCCATTTTTCAATTTTTTCTTCTTCATTTCGGTGCGAAATAGAGGCATTTCGGTGCGAAATCAGTCTCTGGAATTTTGGATGTTTTTTTCGAACTTTTGATTTTGATTTTTTCTGATGCATGCATTATCACTGAGAGGTTTGTATTGATATATTATTCACTGTTTCACACTGGTTTGAATTTTTGAAGTGATTTTAAAATTATTTCTTAAGGATAAACGTTTGTTTAGGAAATTTTAGATTGGTTTGTGCACCAATAGATCAATTAAATGATTGTTTGATAGGATAGGACCTGAATTAGGATGCTTAGAATTGTCAAATCATTTTAAGTCAATTCTCACAAGTTTTCGCCGAGTGAACGATTTTGTATTTTGTGGATTTTTTTTTAAAGGATGTTTTATCAACTTTGAAAATTTTAAAATGAGTCTAATTTGTTCTTGAACGCTTGAATCACCAACAAGCAAACTTAAATTGACTAAATCTAAATAGTTGCGAAAATGAAGGTGCGAAGGGACTTGCAATCCAAATTAAATTAAAAATTCCACAAATATTGGAGAAATGAAAACTCTATGTTGCTAGGAGCTCTGGCCCAAGTGTACCGTGGCCTTAGTCGTGTGACATAAGAGTTAGATCTCCCCAGTGCGGCATGTGCTGGTAGCTTATTCACAAGTCTCAATAGCGTAAAACCTTAAGTGATGTAAATCACCGCGACTCGACTTGCACAAATTCGAAATTGGTGAAAATTTGAAAATTAGACTCATCATAGAATTTTTAGTTTTGATAAAACTTTCTTTGCAAATGTTTGCAACATATGGAAAAGAACGGGCGTTTGAAATTGAGATTGCATTTGATTTGACGAAGTAAAGCTAGGGTCCTTGACTTGATTTTGAGATTTCATGAGAACTAAGAGTTGCACAAATAAATCAAAAAGAGAACTAAACCCTTGTCTTTGGAAGTAATTTTATTTGGCTTTATTTTTGACATGTGAAATTTTGAATAAACCTGATTAATAAATTTTCGTTGCATCATTGGTTTGAAATACTTCATTTGTAGGTCTAAGTACAGTTTTACCCTTTAAGCTTAGGTTATTGTTTGAGGACAAACAAAGATTCAAGTTTGGGGGGATTTGATGTCTCTTATTTTATACATGTTTTGACCATACTTAGCCCTTAATTATTGATCAAACCATTACAATTTGTCCCATAAATTGTTATGTTTTCCTAGATTTTGGTACTGCCGTGGCGTTTCATTTGTTTTGTAGGAACTTGGTGGATTAGACATAATAATTGCATAAAAGGAAGAATTTTGGAGAAGCAAAATGACTAAATGGGTCCATAGAATTGTAGAGCTCATCCTAAGCTTTCCAACGATCTTTGAATCACCTAAATCGGAGTCCGGATGAAGAAATTACGGCCCAAATACTATCGGTGCGCAGTGCTGCCATTTCGGTGCGAAATGTACGGATTTCGGTGCGAAATGCACTTCTGGAAAGTGCGTTTTTGGTAATTTTCGAAGAAGGAAAGTGCAAACCGCCTCTCCTTTGCCCTAGCCGCCTCTTGGCCACCTGGGATGATTTTATATGCACGTTTCTACCTCCAGAGAGGCTATCAAAGCCTCCATACACCAAATTCCACCTTTTCCACCTCCGTTCTCGCGCCGAAAGACGCGGGTTTTCACCATTCTTCATTGAGCACGACCTTGACAGCAACTTGGAGCGATTCTTGACACGCGACAGCGGCAGAACCAATCCAACCACGACTCTGTAGCCTTGCAAACAAGAGTTTAGCGGGATTATTTGGTTATATCTCTTCTTCTCTCTTTGTTTGTATCGATGATGGAGCTTGTATCTTATATTTCTTGCATGTTAGGCTAGTTTATTATGTCTTAAGGGTAGTTAGTAGATTAGTTTAGTATTTTGTGATGATTTGATGGATTTATTTAGTTGTGAAATAATTGTTTGCTTGATTGAATTGGTTAATTGCTTGAACGTTAACTTATTGATGATGCGCAGCATTAATAGGATATAACTCGACCAAATAATTGATTTGATTAAAGTACATGAGATAAACCAACGCTCGAAAGAATAGGTTAGTTAACGACCGAAAGGACTAACTTCTATTGCACCGACAGGACTTTAGATATCTCTGGAAATCCAACTAAGTATTCCTAAACAATCTGGTCTAATTACGTGACTATAGGATTAGTTGTTTTTGTGGTAAAACCCGACATCAAATCCAAACCAGAACCAAGAAGCGAAAGTTGAGGTTAGGGTTAGGGTCTGGTCGCTTAGTAACATTCACAAAACATCCAGTAAAATTATCAAGTCGAAACAATAGGTTTAAGGCAAGTTTTAGTGTTGAACAGTACCCATTTCTCCCCGAAATGACCCTCTGTCTTGGTGAAAATCGTGATAGAGTTGTCTTAAAAGCTAAACTAATTGAACACTTATCCTTAGGACATTCATTTGCATCTGTTTGAGTCCTTAAATCACCAAAAATAACCAAAAATATTTATTTGTACTTTATTTATTTGTCTTTTTAAACTACAAAACCCCAAAAAATTGTCTTGTCTAGCTTTTGTGAGGAAGTAAAGTCCGGTATTCAATTTAATCCGTCCCTGTGGGTTCGACCCTAAGCTTTACCAGAACGACTAGTGAGGAAAAGTCTTAGGTTATAAATTTATTTGACCTAGGTTTTAAGCCTTCATCAGTGCTTGCAAAATTTGGTTCACAATCTGATTTCTCTAAATCGGGTTTTCAGAATGCCGTTAAAATTAAATTACAACCTTCAATGAATTAATCTTCTAAATATCGAAAAATATAGTAAATGAATAAAAAAATAAAAATTTGATCTCATAAAATTTTTTTATTTGTATTACAATGAATGATTTAGATCGGAACCTCTAATATTAAGATCAAACTGATATCTCATATTTATACTATTATTTTGGCCAGACTTTACATTGAAATTGTGACTAAAACCATTAAATCCATTGTGTTTTGTGCTATATTTTTCAAAATTGGATACTGTCGTGGAATTTGTCTTGTTTTGCAGGAACTTGGTGGATATGCCACAATAATTGTAACAAATTGAGAATCTAGAAGAAGGAAATCAATATTATAAATAAATTTGCGTGGGTGTCTGCGTGGGTGTCTGATTGTAATTTGTCAAATTATCTAGCGACACGTCATAATGACATTTCTTTTTTTTGGTCCCTTCCTTCTCATCTCTGTTAATGCGTTAACTTTCATCCATTTTACCAATTTGGCAATTTCTTTCTTTCTCCAGCACTTCTTCATCTTCTTACCTCATCGACTTCGTCTCCTGCCCCTCTCCTTATTTTTGCTTCTCTGGTCTTCTCTTAATCCCTTCCACGAAAAAAAAGACAAAATCCTCCCAGTTTCTTGAGGGCCTCACCCGACCCAAATCCCACATTCTCCAACCCTCCGGCGGCCCACACCCAACCCCAGCAACTTCTCCGTGCTCCCCTCCTCCCTTCTCTGCCTTCTCATTCCCCGACCCCCGGCCCATATTTCTCCATGCCTTTGCTCTCTCCATAACACTTGCTCCAACCCATTCAGTTTCTTCCCAATAAATTTATGTTAAGGATTATTTATATTGAATTAAAATTGGATGAGTCCAACCAACAGAGATGTTCTTCTCTGGAGAGAGTACAGAAAACGAGTTAGGAGGTGCTTGGAGGAATTTCAAATTCTATGAGGTAACGTGGAAATTATTCCCTTTGTTTATCCCTGCCTTAGAAGTTTAGTTAGGTTATTTCTTCTTAATATGTGGTTTATTTGTAATAATTACAATTTTTTTGAGGCTCTAAAGTCCAAGCATAATGCACGGTTCTGGATGTTGTTGATTATGATTTGATTCACAACATACCCGATGTAGTTTGTGAGGAGGTTTTTGATCTCTGCCTTGATTGGATTCACAAATTAGCCAATATGTGCACATGATTGCAAGAAACATGTTTTGCTTACTGTACCATAGAGACATCAAGACCAATAGAATAGTTGAATTTGTTCATTGGTAAACGGTAAGAACTAACATATTTCTTTCATTACCTATTTAAAATCTGATACTCTTTTGTCTTTAGAATTTGGAAAAATGTTTCGAGAAAAAAGGACGAGGAAGGTCTTCCCAAATAAAAAAAAAGATTATTAGAATGTAAACTTTGGTTTTTTACATAGATGATGAAAAGCTAAATTGGTTGCGGAAACAACATATTGTTGTTTTTTATTTTGTATTTGGATTTATTCTACTAATGTGTGTCTTCTATTTTGACGCAATATGAAAATGAACAAACAAGCATATATGGTTACACCAGTATTTACTAAGCAATAAAAATGCAGTGGCATTGACACTTCGGAAAGGGGTTTTAAACTTTTAATTACTATGTGTTTTGATCAAGTAATTTTTTCCTCTAGAAAAAATAAAATAATATTTGAATGATTTTTGGTTCATGGTCCTAAGAGGAGCATAATATATAAAAAATGGAAGGATATAATACTACTGACTTCTCACTGCTGCTAACAGATGACCAATATAATTGGCTCAGCTAAAAGGAGAATTGGTATATTGTATACCTTAATCATGATAAATGTGCATCAGGAGGGGTGAAAACTTTTCAGCAGCTGCAATAGATAAGATAGGGTGTCCTTTTAAATTTGTAAGTATATTGTATTATTCATTAGCCAATTTAAAATTTTAGTTTTAAAATTTTGAAAACATGTGCCATATTTTGTTACACTCTGAGAAGAATTAAGAAAAAGATGCCTTTTACGAATCTTAATATTTTGGCATCCTTTATGCTATTACTCTCTAACTGTAATTTTTTTTTAGTGTTTTAAGAAAAAAAAAGGCTAGATTTTTGAGAAATGGCTTATAATCAGAAAATTGTCAAGAAAGGGCCGCCTTGCCATTTTAACCGAGTTGCAAACAACGATATCCTCAAGTAACTGAGAGATTTCAAGTATTGAAGAAAGTGAAAGTGTTATTTATTCTTCTTTTTTTTCAAATGTAGGTTTTAAATTATTGTTATGATCCCCCCTAGCATTGACTGAAGGACTAAACAAAGCATAGGTGGCCTATCCAAGAGAAAATATCAATTTGAATTGAAGAAAGACTGGGACTGAGCTTTGATAGATTGCTTTAAGAAGGTTGATGGAAAAAATGAGATTATTTACACCTCAAATATACAGATTGATAGCTGAAGTTGCAAATTTTTAGTGTCATCTCATGATATCAGTGAGTTTCGATCTCTCCATGTGATCCTTTCACAGGGCAAGCATACCGTAGCTCTTTTTTTTTTTAAAAAAAAATTAAGATACCATTGCCATGCCTCTTATGTGTTTAAACAAATAGTAAGGTTTCATATACCTTATATAAAAATGTTTTTGCAGTTGAGGATATGTACAAGCCTAGAATAATAAGGCGATTATGAAGCCTCAAAATAAATCCAACACAAAAATCAGCACACAAATCAAAACTATAGGTGTCGGGATTGTTTTGTTAAAATCTAGCCCCACAGGCAAGTATTCTTCCCTTTTTTGTGTTGCACGTTTAATATTTTTTCAGTTTCTGCAGCATTAATAATATTTGTTAAAATATAGGAAGTTCTTCATGTAAGAAAAGGTTGCAACGTTGGCATTGTATTCGATTAGGAAGCCCCTGACATAGTAGAAGTTTATCTGGTTTCTTGGGGCATAATTTCTTCGTCTCCTCTCGCTTGCATCTCTGATGTAGAATCAACACTAGAGAGAAACCAAAAAGCATTCCATTTATAGTCCAAAAAGACAATTGATATATGGGCAAAAAAGAAGGCAAAGAACAACAGGTAGAATTGAGGAGCATCATCTTACCTGCATAGATAAGAGAAAAGAGGAGCAGAGGAAGAGGGAGCATATGCCAAATGGAGACTGCCATTCATATGCAGAATATCTCCTGTAGTTGTCATGTTGCTATTTGTGCGTTGGATCATACATAATAGCACCAGTTAATTGCTGATAACTGGATCTATACCAATTAATTACCAGTTAGACCTCAAATTTATCCAGTTGTGTGAATACCACTCTAAGCAAAATCTGTTCATCAAAAAATCATCCTCATGTCATTTAAAATTGGTCACTGAGATAAAAGTACTGCACGTGTGCTGTATTAATAATCTTGCTTCACCATGTTGCTAATTGGGAGCTAATAAATTAGGTCATAAATAGCTGCTATTCAGTAAATTCATTTTAAAATTTTGGCTTTTGTCATTCTAATTCAAGTGTCTTTTACTAATGATAGGATTATTATGAATGTTATGCATCTTTTTCATTTGTTATTTGTTTGTGCTTCCTGATGCTACAGGTTTTCTTTTCTATTCATGAACACATCGAAATTTTGTTCAAAAATGCAGGTTATGTTGTCGATTTAAGTAAGAGATAAACCTAATTTGACTGCACTTTTGATTACATTTAGATTAGTACAGTTATTTGTCAGAATGTTAGAGGGCAAATGAAGAAACAAATTTTTGGATATAAGTTGCATGCAGATATGTGGCACTATATGTTATTAAGGATAATTGCTGTCAATTTTGTGAATAATAGACAATAAAACGTAAATGAAAATAAATTAAGTCTAATTTTTCAATGGCTGATATATTTTAACAAGTGGAAAATATACAAATATGCTAGGACAGTTATGCGCTGGTCGCCGGCTTCAAGGTATGGAGACAGACAATTAATAATATTGATAAACCCAAACCTATTGCGCGCACACTGCTTCATTTGTGGTTGGCCAAGACCTCTCGGCTTTGCTGAGGCCATTCTTGGCCAGAGGCTTCTATCACGATACAATAGAATGTGCATATTAATTTGGATTCACTGCGGCCTGTCTTCTTGCAACTATGTTGAAGGATGCAGTTAGAGGTTTGGAGTATTTGCATCAGAATGGACACATACAAAGGGATGTCATGCATGGTGGTGAGAATTCCTTTTTTATTATTTTGTCTTAGACTTAGAAAACTCTTCAATTCTATTTTACTACTCAAAATGAGAATTGTAATGTACAAACAATTGACGTATTTCATTATGCCTTTCTTGCATCATGTCACTTACATGTTCAATAAAAGTAAATAAAAGAGACAGGGTGAATCTATTAGATAGAAAAATAAGCATTTAAGAGATCTGTTAGACTTAATAATGTTTTGACTTCTGTGCCTAATTAGCTTATTAAAAAGTTCACTTTTGGCTTGAAGGTGACGGAAATGAGGGCAAATCGGTCAGCATGAGCTGTGAAGAGTCCTTAGATTTATAAAAATTCTTTGAGCCTGTCAGGTTGGATTAGAAAGCATAGTACTTTTGTGTGTTTTCCAAGGTTGAACCTAATCTCTGCCATGGTGACCTTTTTATACGGTTAATTTAATGTCTATCTTATTTAACGAGAATAATTTCAGTCATGTTTGCAAGGCATTACGGTAGCATGAATGATAGAGTTAATAAGCTAGAAATAACTTTATTTAATTGGGGGCTCTCTTGTGAAAGTATATAGAAAAGGTTAATGTAGCTAATTATATATATTACACGAAGCTACTATTGATGCATGTCTGACAAAATGCACTTTTGTTCATATTTTCGAAATAGGAACGTAAATGAATTTTACATCTAAAGCTCAACACAATTAAATTACCTAAACATTATAAAAAATATTCTAATATAAATTCCCATATCGAGCGAAGCTCGATAAGCCCCTCTAGTGATCATAACATTGTGAAGCTCATTCTAAACTTTCCACAAACCATACAATACAAACAAAATTTAGATATCATTAAAATAACACAAAGTTATCCGGTAACCATACAATACAAACAACATTATCCCTTCTTTATAAAAAAAAAAAACATTAATTTTACAATCTTTCTTGGTGCTGTCTGGTACATCCAAACATATTTCTACATAAACATAGCATTTTCTGAGATTTTTATTTAATTTAACGAACAATATATTTTTAAATCAAAATGCTTATTTTATTGAACATATTTAAAAAAAAGTGTTTTATTTTTTTTTTTAATAAATTTCAATAGCTAGGGTCTTAATTTTATAAGTTTACTAAAGCATCTTTAAATATAATTATTCAGAATGTTTTGCAATATAGTCCATAAAAATATAATTTGAAGAAAATGAAATAATTAAGTGAAAACAATTCCAGACCTTTAGCAAATAATAACTAAACGGGAGATGTTCAATACTCAATAGAGTTGGTAACGATACAGAATATACAGTCGTTGTGAACTCCGACGGTGTTCTCTTCCGGATTTTGTGTGAATCTCTGTTTTCTTGAATAGCCGTGCCCGCTCAATGTGCGGGCTGACTTCAATACGCGAAATTATTATTTGAGATGGATATGTTGTCTATTTTCAATATTTAAGGTGAACAATATATTGATCGGTACAAAATTTGTTTCCCCTAACAATTTGGAGAATCTATGAACTGTCTCTAAGGCATCGATATTCAGATTTACTTTGATTTTGCTTAATGTTCCATTGCTTCAAATAATAATGCATAGATTACCACCAAGTTAACAAAGGGAAAGGGAAAGAAATTAATCTATGCCAATCACTCGTATCAGTTCTTTTCAGGCTAGCTCGAACTATAGACAAGTATGAAATTTTAGATTAATTTTATAGTAAAGTCAATTCAAATACAACTTTATGAATTTCTAACATATTAATTATTCGTGACCTAGTATTTCCAGAGCAGTTGTTCCAACCATGGAATGCATGAATGCTTAGTAGGTGGACTCGATGACAGAACAGCCCCTTTACACACTACTGCAATTTAGGGTAAATAGGAATTAATTACATTACTCAAGTTAAAAATAATATTGAAAAGACAGATGCATGAACCATTTCAGCCCCAAAGAAACAAGATAATTAGTAGTTTCGGTCCCTGGTTTCATACCAGTATGAGCTTGAGGTAGATAATTAGCCGTCGGATCTCTCATCTTCATCGTACTTCTTCGGCACCTATAGTACTAACAGCTAATTAGAGAGGTCCAGTTTGGAGACCCTGATTGGGGAGGTGCTTTGTTGTGAGCTGGTTTTCAAGAGTCATTGTTGGTTGGTGTTGTTCTTGTATGCACCTTATATTTCTGGTTAGAAAGAAAATAATTAATACTTCAAAAACTTTTCATATGCGGTACATATATTAGCCAAATTATTCTAAATCCTGATCATCAATTTTTTTCATTAAATTTTGTATCTTTGAAGATAAGCAAGATGTTTCAAGGGTTAATGACAAAAAAAATAACAGTTAGTAACTAACCTGTAAGTGGCTTTTTACTTCATCATTTGTTAGCACATCTAGTTTCATCAACTCTCTGATTTTCTTTGGAGTAGCCACTGAAATTAATAAGAAAGATAGCTAAAAGTTGAAGACATAACTCATAAAATTTCAAAATTTGATTAGAGGTCTTAATTTTTCTCCTTTTGTTTCTCTGTGTTTGTTGATCTTCTGATTCCCTATTGAAATAAGTTGTAACCCACACATTTTTTTGTCGTTTCTAGCACAAATCCATAAAAAATTCACACTACAAGCAATTTTATCCAATAAAAGACAGCACATAAATATTTGTGATCCAGTGCATTGGAATCGTATCCTCTGCCTACCTTTAAAAGGTAGGCAGAGTGCCAACCTCCTGTCTCAAGCATTGGATTAGGATCCAACGGCCCGCTCAAAGATGGGAGAAAAATAACACTCACGACCCTTGCCCGACTGACTGCCCTCTTCTCTGATCTCTCTTAAAAAAAAAAAAAAAAAACTATTTTATAAACATCTAATTCAGTGGGACCACCCCAGTAGAAGATGGATCCTGGATTCCTGGTCTTTGGATCTAAAATTCTAAATCCATCTCGTGGGACCACCATGTGAGAGAGACTACACGTTTTTTTTTTCCTCAAAGCAACACATCCACAGATTCTATCTTCCCTTTCCCATTTCCAATGCCAAGACACTTCCTCTGTCTCATCTCAGTAACTCAGATCGACTTCCCAACAAATTATAAATAAAAAACGAAACAAAAAGAAAAAGTTAAAGATCCATCTCCGACACAGTTCAAGGCCTACCCTAGTGAACCTATTCTGCACATACCATCAATGAGCGTGTTGAAACTGATCAAATCAGGAGTGCATTCCATGCGAGGCATTTTAGCGAGCACCTGAGCTGCCTCCTTAATTTTCCTTGCTGCACAGAGAACTTCTATAAGGGAGCCAAAGATAAATGCATTAGTACTGCATCCATGTTTCAATGACTGACCAAGCACGCTCAATCCGAGATCGACCGACACGATCCAAAGATAAATGCATTAATTCCGCATTCATGTTTCAATGACTGACTAAGCACGCTCAATCCGAGATCGACCGACACGACCCATTCGGCATAAACAATTGATGACAACCCGAAAAGTCAGAATGTTAGGATAGATGCCTCGGTCCCAAATAAGGTTCAGTTTATGAAAGAGGGAGACGACAGTGGAGTATCTAGGGCGACACTCCTGGCGTGATTGAGGAGAGAAGAGAAGGGCGATAGAGGCTCAGACCTAGGGCGATGGGCGACAGATTTCTCTCGCTTTCTTTCTCTTTTTCTCTCTTTCTCAAATGGCAATCGAAGCGGAGGAGACGAAGTACGAAGTCGGGCAGTTGGGTAGGGAAAGGATTTCAACGATATTTCTCCCATCTCTGAGCGCGCCATTGGATCCTAATCCAATGCTTCAGACAGGAGGTTGGCACTCTGCCTACCTTTTAAAGGTAGGCAGAGGATACGATTCCCCAGTGCATTCCTTGCTGATATCCTCTTGCTAGGATCATACTACAGCATTTGCTGCATTAATACAAGGATATATATCAGTCTGTGTATTAACTAAGTAGTTAATAATAGTCAAGTAATAGTCCATTACAGAAAGAAAAGTGCAATAAAAGTACTTGATCGGCACTTACAGAAAGCAAGTCTACACCATCTGCATCGAGACCTGGCACAGCCATGGAAATGTTTCTGGGGCTCCACTGTGGGTACTCATGCCAATTTGGTAATTTTCCAACACCAGGCCACACAATCTCATTTGGTGTACCCAACAGCCTGAAATAGTTTTCAATTAAAAACCTCACCAGAAAATTATTAATGCCACTTCTCAGTAAAAACAAAAAGAGAAAAATGCAGATGCTTTTCTTATAACAAAGAGCGTACTATGATTCAATTTAAGTTCTTGAGAAGTAATATTATTCACCAATTTCTGTGTACCGCTTGCTCACCACCTGAAGCAAGACATTTGCAAATCATATGATGGCAAATTTCGAATTAATGCAAGTTTTCCAAATTTATGATAATTGTCTTGGTGATATTTAAAATTGTGCACAATTTACACTTATGATAGGACATGCCAGTTATGTTTGATAGGCCAGTTAGATCCCTTCTATGTTCTTAAGATTTTGCAAAATAAATTTCACGGTATAATGAATAAATTTAAGCAAAGCATTGACCAGTTTAACATTTTCCATACAGGGAACTCTGTCATCATTCAATATTTCCCTAGTAAACAAACTAAACATGTACCGGGCATTATTTACTTAGGTTGTCCCAACTCCAAAACTAAACTAATTTCTCTTCACAACAAATTGAAAAAAAAAGAGAGAACATTTGTTTTACCTTCCCCAATTTTCAGTTCCATCTCATCCGCAATGTTTATATAAATTTTTTATAAGGATCCTTCATTAGACTAAGCAGGTTAACTTCTGTTACAATAATATGCTTGGCTTCATAATGGAATTGGGTGACCAAACAAAATTTTGTCAAAAATCCCAGTTATACTGGTTTAAATCGTTACTGAGGTGATCAATTGTTTTGTTAATATCTTTGTCTGACAAAACCAAAGGCACTGTTACTGTTAGCACCAACAATCAAGTGTCATCTTCTAACCTCAAAATTAGCATATGCAACTTTTGTTCTAACAGAATTTTGCTCCCCAGTGGCAAAATTATATAAGAAATTTTACATCCCAAGTGGTGCGCCCCCATGCCCCCGGCCTATCCCAGGACCCACACACCCAAATGCCCATATATTTTTGCGTGTTATTGAGACCTATTTGCAAGTACACAGCAAAGTAGTACATGTGCTCAGAAGAAAAACTTTGAGGTAAGAGGTTAACTTCAATGCTAAAGCTGACATCCCCCAGACAAAATTGGTGTTGTACAGTTGCATACAAAACATCGGGTTTTAAAAGATGTGCAAGCATGCAAATGAGGTAAGCACTGTTGTCAGCAGCACGGATACAACATTCACAGCATTATTGTCAAGGATGTCTATACCAGAGATCTTTGTCACTGTTGGTGACCGTCTACTAACAACCTACAAGGAGAAGATACAAAAACATCACATCAGATTTTAACATACTGATACCATGAGATAGTTAAACAAAGGATAATAATTTTTTCTGTTGTGCCTTAACATCACCCATATGTTTTTACTCTAATTTGGTGAATATAGTTTGATGATGCATTCTGCCTTTCAGATCCAGTATACATACTTCCTATTTTACTATTTAACTACCAGCAAGCTTTTATTGATGATTTCAGTGTTGATCATTAGATATTCATGGTTCTATTATTGATGATTACATAGCCACAATTAATACCTGAAAAACTAATAGAAAAACAAAAGTACTTTGCAGAGAAATAACCGACTTAATCAGTGCAAAAAACAAAAATCTCATAAATGACAAATATGCAGTTTAATCAAAATATTATCCTACTTTCTTCTGCAAGTTGCAGTACCCACTAAAGAACTGGAAAATATTACCCTACTTTCTTCTGCAACATGTGCTCGATAAGGAATTGAATCTCGGCATATTTGATAAAGAACTGGAAACAAAAATGAAAATATGAACCTGAAAAATATTCATATTCAGGTCTAAGCTAGACGGAAAAGATAGAATAAATATAATTTAACAATGTTTGCTATTGCTCACCTAAAATCAACAAAACCAGCTGCAGGAGTATTGAATCATCTCGTTGTTCTTCCCTCTCACGCCGAAATTTCTGGAACAACGATAACACAACGAATCAAATTGATTAAATAGATATTACATCGAGGCTGCTTGGCATTACTAAAAAGAATTTGTATCAATGATTTATTTGACCTAATGATTCAAGCTTTCCAGTACCAAATTGGTAGTTCGAAATCTCCTGCCTCCAATTGAACATGAAACCTTAATTGATAGATTGAATTTCATATTTTTTTAGAAAATTAATGACTTATACCTGTTAGCACCAAATCCATGGATAAAACCAATGCAGGCCCACTGGTACCAGAATACTGGTAACCAATCTTGTACTCACGTCAGATCCAGGTGCTGTTAAGAAAAACAAAACTGAGAAATTACTAAAGAGTAATTGAGAGTGGCATGCTGATAGTTGCTATATCATATACAAACCCGGTTTGAGCTTGGGAGGAGGATGCGGATGCGACTGTAGATGAAGGATCCGACCCGGAAGCTTCCTGAGTTCGCATCGCGTTAGACGCCTTGAGGCGGAGGAGGGGAGGAGTGTGAGGTAAAAGAGGATGCGAGAAGAAAAATTGATTGGGGAGAGAAGAAGAGGCAACGATGTCAGAAGTCTCATGGCGGGACAAAGAGGCACAAAACCAACGGAAAATCAGTGGTGGATTGGAAGTACTTTGTGAAAACAAAATGTTTGCAAGGTAATGAAAGCGGAAGTGCTTTGCAAGGAACAAAAGCCTCCTATAGAAGAATGTCTCGTTTTATGAATTGAATGAAATTGGCAGTTCCACCCTGAAATGCTTGAGAGGGGGAATCCCTTTCTGTAGTATTAATTGGTGTAGGGTGCATTAACTAGCCAGGCGTACGGCCGGTGTTTAATTGTGTTTGAGTGACGAAGGTTTGTGTGTTTTTTCTTGCTCTCTTTCCCTGTCTTATTCGCTCCAATAAGAACTTTGTTTCTTTCTTTTCCACCTTATACCTATTCACTTGCTTATTACCCTCCCAAATCACTTTTCCCTGACCGTCTCTTGATGGAAGATCATTACATTCTGGGTGACCCGATTCTCCAAAAGGAGTATCCCTTTAAATCAAGAAAGCACAAGTATTTGAGAGGGAGGTCCCGGGAAGGCGCCATAGCCGTAATTCAGGGAGGTGAAGTGCAGCAGTCCACAGAAGTTCAGAATGGACCGAGTCTAAGGAACTCTGACGCAAATTACATGAGGGTAGACTGTTTGCAACGGTCAAAATGCAACAATCCTGTTTTAGGAAGTAGCAGAAGCCATAGTGTAGAAAATGGGGACTTGGCTTGGGGGTCTGACACAGATGGAGATAGTGTGCAAAGGAGGTCACAACGGTTAAATGAAAGAAGGGAAAATCTTCAGATCATTAATGAGGGCTACAGCAAAATGAAAAAACAGGTTACTAATTCTGGAGGCCGATGTAATGCGCATGCGCACGACAACCAAAGAAAAAAAGAAATTGGGGAAAGGTGCAGTGAGACAGGAAGAAGTGCAGACGAGGGATGGAAGGGTTTAGGGAAACAAAGTGACCCAGCTCATTTAATGGGCTCGTTCTATGGGCCTTTAATGACTCAGACTGCCCAACCACTCTCTATGCAGCCCCATGAATTTGGTTCTATATTAGGCCCGATACCATTACATATGTCTAAAACCCCATATACTGTTTCTACAACCTCAAATCCCAAAACAGATCAAGTTCAACGAGCCTTGCATCTAGCAGTCACCATGGATGTTCCTGATGATGAGTTATTGGCCCAGTTCGCAGCTCTGAGCGCAGATGATCACACTAACCCAGCTTTACAGAATATTCCCAAACCAGCAACAAAAACAAGAAGGTGGCAGGACTCTTTGCTCATGAGAGTTACTTCCTCAAATGTGATCACTGAGGCTGCATTTGCCGTCGCCTTGAGACGGTCGTGGAATGTACACCCAGATACAGTGGTGGAGGGACTGGGAAATAATTATTTCCTAGTTCAATTTCAAGTTCAAATGGAAATGCTGAGAATTAGTGCCAAAGGAATTTGGAAGCTAAGCAAGGGCGATATGGTGGTAACCAGACAGGCTAGGGAATCAGAAGACTTGGTAAACCCATCTATCGATGTTGCTGATTGTTGGGTTGAATTGCATGGAATTCCACCAGATTCTTGGGATGCAGATACAATTAAATCCCTCATGGGTGAGGTGGGGGAGCCACTGATGGAGGTAACCACCTTTCTTCATATTAACAAGAGAGTCTATAGACAGAAATTAAGGGTGAAGATTACTGAACCTTTAAAACCAAAGTTACCATTGCGCCATACTCCCAAAGGAATAGAATGGGTGTATGTGGTTTATGAGAATATGGGAAATATTTGTAGATTCTGTGCTAGAATAGGCCATGAGCATGCAATCTGTCCTGCAAGGTATCGGTTAATACAAATGAAAGATCAAGAGCAGTACAAGGCCCAGTTAGGCGATAAGCTCATACCAGAAACCCAGGTGGGAAGGTGGATTGCTGATAGGACCATGCTGCCCCGAGAAGATAATCATGGGCTGGGCCAAAATAGCCCAACTCATAGTTCAGGTAGTAGTAATTCAAAATCGGGTAAGGAGGAAATCAGTAAACCCAGAGTAGATAGGAAGCAAAAAAGGGTTATAGAGGCAAATGAAGGAAGAATGAATGTTCTGTGTCTTGAAGGGAGAATGTATAATCAAAATGAGTCAGAGGGAGAAAGTCATTTAAACTGCAAGCGGGCCAGGGAGACGAACCCAAACTCGTCTCCAAAGTCCCAATGAATGCCATAAGTTGGAATTGCCGCGGCATAGGAGGCTCGCGGAGAAAACAGTTCCTTAAGGACTCGTTACATGCCACAAAAGCACTTTTTGTATTCCTTTCAGAAACAAAAGCCTCCTATAGAAGAATGTCTCGTTTTATGAGAAGTTGTGGTGGTTATAAGAGTTATATTGTGCCGGCAAAGGGTCTCTCTGGAGGGTTATGTCTAGCTTGGAGCGATAAACATTGATTTTCAAATCCTCCATTCTTCTAATAATCATATATGTGGTCAGTTAAGCCAGCCAGGGAAACCTCCTTGGGTCTTAATCGGGGTTTATGGGGACCCCTCTCATCTTACAAATAGGCACCTGTGGGCAAATCTTACTCAGCAAATAACTATATATGGGACAGTGTGTTTGATGGGAGATTTCAATGAGATTTTGAGTGCAAATGAGAAGTTTGGAGGGAATGCAAGGGTAAAGCCACATACTGTGGAGTTTCAAAATTTCGTGTTCGATAATGGTTTGGTGGATATAGGGTATAAGGGGCCGGCCTATACTTGGTCGAATAAAAGAGATGTATCAGAGGCGATTTATCAAAGATTGGATAGGGTGCTGGTTACACCCTCATGGTTACATTTATTTCCAAATGCTTATGTAAATCACTTACCAATGATTCACAGTGATCATTGTCCGATTCTTTTGAGAATAAAAAAACCCCCTGATAGGTCTAATATTTTTAGAGTGGAGAATTGGTGGATGATGGAGGAGGATTTTCAAAAAGCTTGTGAAGAAGGATGGAAGCTCTCTGAGGGGAAGGAGTGGAATGAGAGATCGGCTTTGTTGAGGGGGACCATGAAAACTTGGGCTGTAAGGCATCCTACCCCCAAAAAAAGATTGGAGAAAATTGCTAACCAAATCCAGAAGGTGCAGATGCAACATCCCATAACAAGAGACCATACTCTAGAGGCAACTTTAATTAGTGAGTATGAAAAAGTTGAAGAACAACATGTGCAATACTGGAGGCAGAGGGCTCGAATTGATTGGTTCACCAAGGGAGACAGAAACACAAGGTATTTTCATACCATTGCAACAAACAGACGAAGGTATAATCTCATAACCATGGTAGAAGATGATGATGGGAGGCTGACTGGCAATGAACAAGTGATAAGGAAAAAAATTGTTGATTTCTTCAAACAGTTGTACAGTCCAGAAGAAGCCATAAACCATCGCATTGAGGGCCCAGAGGGAAATAATATAGATGCTCTGGAAGAAACAAATGATTTTTGGCAATTACTGGGCTCGGATGAAGGGCCTAAATTATCTGACGAAACACACGCTGGGCTGACAAGGCTGCCAGATTATCGTGAAGTGAAACAAACTTTGTTTCAAATGGGTACCGATAAATCACCAGGTCCGGATGGCTACACAGCACGTTTTTACCAGCAGAACTGGGGCCTGATAGGAGAAGGAATGGTGGCGGAAATAAGGAAAATTTCCCATGAAGGAATGGTGCCAGAGGAGTTGTTGTATTGTTCTATCACCTTAATCCCCAAAGTAGATGAACCGCAAAGACCTGAACAGTACAGACCTATCAGTATTGGGAATGTGTTGTACAGGGTGATCATGAAGATTGTAGCTAACAGGTTGAGGCCGCATCTCAAGAAGATAATTTCTAAAGAGCAAAATGCTTTTATCAGAGGAAGGAGTATTGTGGAGAATGTAATCTTGGTAAGAGAGATCATCAAATCTTTCAACCAGAAACATTTCAAACAATCAGCCTTTTTGTTAAAAGCTGACGTTTCTAAAGCTTTTGACATGTTGAACTGGGATTTTTTATCAAAAACCATGCAGTATTTAAATATCCCTAACAGTTTGGCGCACCTCATGATTTCATCTTATAAGAGAGCCCAAGTCTCTATCACAATTAATGGGAAAAGGGATGGTTTTATCACTCCAAATAGAGGCCTCAGACAGGGGTGTCCTATGTCACCCTATGGATTTATTATGGCCATGGAGATGTTATCTAGAGTGCTAAACAAGAAGGAGAGAGAGGGAAGTTTGAAGGGGGTTAAACTTGCCCATACAAACCCAGTTCTTACCCACTTATTGTATGCAGATGACCTCGTAATTATGGGAGATACAAAACGGGAGGAATTGAACTGCTTTAAAATGCTGTTGGACAAATTTGGACAAGTCTCAGGCCTTAAGATGAACCCAGAAAAGTCTAAATTCTGGCCTTCCAGAGCCTGCCATGAAGGGGCAGTACAACGAGTTATTCAACTCATGAGCGCAGGCAGAGCTGAAGGGGAGGAAAGATATTTGGGTGCTATTATTGGAGAAGGGGTAAATGGTATGAAAACTGGTAGGTTGCTGTTGGACAGAATGAAAGGCAGGCTAGCAGGGTGGAGGGCCCAGATGCTGTCACATGCAGGTAGATTAGTGTTCATCAAATCTGTCCTGCAATCTCTGCCAGTGTACTTCATGACCTTAGAATGTTTGCCAAAAACAATCATAGATCAGATGAACAGCCTCATGGCTAGATTTTTTTGGGGTAAACCATGTGAGGGAAGATATTTGGCACCAGTGGCTTGGAGAACCATTTGTAAACCTTTGGAGGAAGGAGGATTAGGGGTGAGGGATTTAAACGGTTTTAATGAAGCCTTGTTTCTTAAATTTGTGTGGGAGTTAATTAGTGATGACACAAAACTTTGGGTACAAATCTGTAAAGCCAAATACTGCCCAAACATAGGAATTTGGAAAGCAAAGCCAAACTCAAACTGCAGTACTTTATGGAGAAACATCATTAATAGAAGAGATTTTTTCAGAGACGCAGTGATTTGGAAGATTGGGGATGGTAGCAACATAAATGCAGCAGATCAACCTTGGTTCTCGGGATGGAACATGCAAAACCAAGTTATCCTACGAAACAATAAAATGAAGGTGGCTGACCTTTTCAATTCCATCTCTAATCAGTGGAAGATGGAGGAGTTAGTGAAATTGTTCAACTCAACCCAAATCAACACCATTTTGGGGCTGCAGGAAAAGCCTGATAAGGAAACTGGAGTCAAAGATAGGCTGATATGGCATCAATCAAAGAAAGGCAAATATACAGTGAAGGAGGGATACAATTTTTGGTGGGCCTAACAAAGAGTGTTACTGAATGATGATAGAAATGTTTTATGGCAGCAAATTCAGAAGTGGAAGGGAATGATTCCAAAAGTGCAGATTTTTTTATGGAGGTTAATTTCGGGGGGGTTAATGCTTTCTCAGAACGTGCATAGAAGAATTTCTAGGGTTTCCCCTATGTGTCAGAGGTGTGGAGGTGAGAATGAGTATGAAATGCATTGTTTTTTCTTTTGCCAAGCCTCAAGGGTTGTGTGGTTTTCAAGCAGTTTGGGTTTAAGAACACAGGATCTGTCTTTCAATGTGGTGACTGCAATTAAGCAATGCATTACTAACTTGGATGAGGAGCAGATCATGATTTTTAGCTATACTTTGTGGGAAATCTGGAAAGCCAGAAATGAAATGGTGTTACAACACAAGAGTTTTGATCCAGTGCAGATAAAAAGAAAAGTGCAAACTGGTTGAGCATGTCGAGAGAAGAAGCTGTTTTAGTGCCAGCAAGAAATCCACAGGAGCCTCAACAGCCTTACTGGTATCATCAGGCAGAATTTCAGATGCTGGTGGATGGCTCATGGGATCAAGGAGGAAATTCTGGCAGTGCTTGGGTCGGTTTTCAGGGGGGGAATTTGCACAGAATCGATTACAGCTGCAACAACTTGCAAGATGCGTTTCATGTTGAAGCTGTAGCAATGAGAGGTGCTTTACAGTGGTTGGTACAAAATTGTGGGCAGGATCAGCAGATACAGATTTTTTCAGACTGTTCCAATCTGGTAGAGGCCGTTAATGAGAAGGAAGTGGAAAATTTGCCAAGTTGGAGGGCACACAATGAAGTTTTACAGATAATTCAGGTGTTTTCTCAACTGCAATCCCGAATGCAGGTCATAAAGGTCACAAGGGAAGCTGTTCTGCAAGCTCATCGACTAGCAAATTTCGCGAGGACAAGCAAAGTTAATTACACTGGTGTACCAAGATTCTGGCATGCGGTGGAAAATCAAATTTCAGATAAGTTAGATCTGAGGTTTTTCCAAAGGGTGCAGGAGGCCCCACCCTAATAGTTGTTTTCTGTTTTTTTTTTTTTTTTCTGGTACCACACCTGGTTTTGGCGTGTTGTAGTTGTTTTTTTTCATGTTCCTTTTATTTTATTTATCCTTTCTTTTTCTAGTCGTTTAGCTGGTTTAGTTCTTTCAGGAAGTTTGTTTGTTTTTTATTTTTTCTTAGGTACCAGGGGTGGTATTGCTATATTTGTGGATCTGATGTAACTTTCAGCAGCCTTTGGCTTGCTTGGTTTAATTTTAAAAGCCTACGGGCATTTGGGCTTTCAAAAAAAAAAAAAAGTGCTTTGCAAGGTGATGAAAGAAGATTTCTGAAAGCTAAACATAGAGTAGACGAGGGAGCGGCGCCAGCTTCAAAACCCTAGCGAAGATTTGACGCTAGGATGCAAAATGAAAAAAAAAGTGGTATATACGGAGAATCGAACTCGCTTCGCACAGCTACGCGAATTTGATATAAACCACCAGCGCCTTGACCCTTTCTCGTCAAAACGTCTGACTCTTAGCCTTAAATACAATACAGATCTAAACCATACATCATATCAGATTGCACAGATCAATGGTTCATAATTGATGTTAACAATTGTTTGAACCCCTTTGATGATTTTTGTTGTGACCTTTCTCTAGGTACATTTATAAGTAATAGAGATGAATGGGAAGCATAGCATCACCTCTTTAACCCTTTTCACTTACCCCATATGCTTCAATAAAACATTTTCAGAAAACCGAAAAAAATAGGAATAATTAGATATATGCAACTGTGAAAATTATCAATTTGGAAAATGCCATCCTTAAATTGCTAATTAGTTTTATGCCACTATAAATTAGTCAAAATTAGTTTTATGCCATTAATTTCTTCCAAAATTAGTTTTATGGAAATACCCAAATTACCCTTTAATAAATAATAAAGAAAAGAAAAAAGAAATCTTATGGAAAGAAAGAAAAAAAAAAAAAATAGCGTCGCACATACTTCCTGCCCGCCCCCTCCTCTTCTACCCGTCACCACCGCCGTCACATACTGCCCTCTCTCATGACTATAGTTTTATTCTATTCTATTTGTTGCTTCTTCATGGATATGTTTACGGTTTATAATTTTCGTTTATTACTATCAGATGTTTCTTAAAATTCTGCAAAGGGAAATACATAATTAATTACTTGAGTTTTCGTCTTCTAGAAAAGATTAGAAAAAGTTAAAAGCGATGAACATGTTTCTCGTGAAGGCCCAGGTGAAACCCCTGTTTTTATTTTTGACTCGCCTTGGAAAATTGAGAAGACATTTCTCAAATTGTCTTCACCTCTTCTTTATTGTTTTGAATAATTGTAATTAGTAAAATCGACTCACCCAGTTTCCAATTTATCCAGAAAATTCATGAAATAACAGGAACATAAAACCCGAGCATGGCAAACATTTTTTTATTTAGAAATAATGAACCAGTTTAATTTAATTACTATGTGCCCCGGCCAGAAAATTATAATTAAAGTAAGTTAATATTTTAAATACTGTATAATGATGAACCAGTTTCTTCTTTGCAGGATTGACATTAACAATAGATACAATGAATTTTGAGAAAATTGAAGATTCTAATGGCTTAAATATAATTCTTAATTTTATAGTGGGCATAAATTCCGTTTTTATTGTTTATATAGTGGCATAAAATTAATTTGTCCTTTTGCAATGGCATATTTCTAATTTTAATATTTTACAATGGCATATTCAAAAGGTTAGAATGGTCATATCAATTAACCGATGACGTAAATATAATTTTGTCATTTAGTGATGGTATAAAAATAATTTGTCGTTTAACAATGGCATCTCTAATTTCTAATTTTTGTAGTGGCAAAAATCTAAATCACCAAAAAAAATATGTACATGTTTGACCAAATGTATAAATTTAAGAGCAAGCCTTCGCTGCATATAAGCTTCGCCAATTGAGGGGGTCCAAGTAATTATTTTTAAGAGCATGCTTAATTCCGTTCAGTGCAGGAGCTTTCTTTCAACTGCTCGGACAATGTTGAAATTTGAGATGAACTCTGCAAAAAATAATAAAAATTGGAGGAAAAAAGGATAGCAGGTCTTTGCTGCCTGTCAGTCCTTCCTAGCATAGTACCTACTCCAATTGAACCGACCAACAGCAATAGGCAAGTTGACCAAGGTTCAGGTCACACAGATATGAACTCAGCTGTCCAACTTGCTTCGTTGCTTGTGTGATGACAAGGTTGAGTGCCAATCAAGTGATATAGCTGATAGCCTCCTTTTGACATCTAGAAGTGCAATTGATAGCCGTCAAACGAATAACATTCAAACAAAAATGAAAATGTAAGAGAGAAGCAGTAAACAATAACATAAACATACCTACCACGAACATGGGAAAGCGGTCGGGTAAGAAGCCCCTCGCATTCCTCTCACGAAAGCTCCGACTGACCAAGCAGTCGGAATTGCTGCTGTCCCCTGTCTCTGGCCAGCCTAGCCCGATTAATACCTCTGCAAAGGCAACACCTTCTGTCAAGGGCGCTGGCTTTAAGAGTGTAAAGAAAAAAACCGGGTCAAGATTGTGGATGCGGTTTGACCGAACTGGCCAATCTGAGATTTTGGAATGCGACAAGAGTATGATCATTAGGTGGACGGGGATCCCGGCACGGGATTTGCGCGTCCTAGGTCCGATTTTCTCTCAATCTTCTAATATCTTAGGTGAGTATTTATGCAGGGTTTATTACTTGCTTCATTTCAGATACTATCTAATTTTTTAGTTCAAGTAACTTTCAGCGTGGAGCTATATTTTTCAGTTGTGAACCAAAGAGTGATCAGTATGATATGAATCATCTAATTAAATATCTCAATACAGAGAATAGCTATTCTGCCTGCCACTTTATATGTATATACAAAAACCTTGGCAACTGTCAGTAAAGGTCAATACTCAATAGTAATGCCTGTTAAGAATTTGAGTTTTAGATTCGAGGAGGCACGATCCAAGTGCAACTGCACAAGAACCGTGCCCCTTAGGATTAGTCAGCACGAGGATCTCAGAATCAACAATCATACAGTTTGATACAAAGAGAACACGAGATTTAACGAGGTTCAGCACCAACTTGATGCCTACGTCCTCCACACACACGCACACTCTTTTTATTTATTTTTCTGTAAATTTCTGAGATACATTCTTTGAGGGAGAAGAGAAGAATAAATAGACATTAAGAAAATTACATAAGGCAACTAGCCTTTTTGGTAATAAAATTAATTCACACAATCTTGTCTTTATTCTTCTTATTTCCTTCTCTTCTGACACACATCAGATCCTCTTCAATATGGAAAACATCCCATAATCTTAATCCATCTTCTATGGAAAGATTTGACACAATATTGCAATTTATCCTGCCAAATATGCTAGGTCGGCTCAGGAATTCGGTCCGAATTCTCACCAATTCGGTCCGAATTACATTATATCTCATCCTCTGATTTCTCAATTCGGTCCGAATTTATACCAATTCGGTCCGAATTATATGACTGCATGATATTTTCTTCTCTGTTCGGTCCGAATCCTTCCTTGTTCGGTCCGAACAGAGATTATGTTGATCCGTTTTCTTCACACGAACTTCACGCTATACCATCCGGTCCATACACACACATGTAGACCTCATATATTTTAACACTCCCCCTCAAGTTGACATGTACACACTTGGAAATGTCAACTTGCCAAATTACTCGTTGGGGTTGGTATCCGTGATTGGTTCTCTTCCTTTGTTTACAACCTTGATCAACTTTTGCTCTTGATTCTTTAGTGCCATGCATTCGATCCAGAGCATGATCTTATGCAGCACTTTCTCACACTCCCCCTCAAGTGGACATGTACTGACTTGTCATGTCTCACTTGCATGGAGTGCTGCACACGGTACACACCGTCTTCTAAGGCACACACCTTTGTCTTCATTGGCACACACATGCCACCAAGTTCTTGTTTCAAACCATCCATGAGTCGCACACACGACGACGGCACACACCGTCACATGGATCAAAAATCTTCTTTTGGCACGAGTCACACAACTTGTGCTAGACCCTAGAGCCTTGCATCAAGCCACCTTGCCCGGTCCGTGCCCTCTTGGCACGCCCCATGCATATAAGTCAAGTAATCCTTTACCTCAAGCCACCTTCACAATTCATACCGTCACACATGAGAGATATTGTTTTAATTACTAACCTTACACCAAATAGATTACTCATGATTTTCTTCTTTTGGATTAAGGTCTAAGTCTTGACTCGCCTTGACCACTTGACCCAACTTGGACCATATGACATGACTAGAGTCACTTGTCTATCATCCTTATTCTCTTGATATCCATCTTGAACACCAAATATTTCTCTCACTTCAACTCTCCCCCTGAGAGGGATATTTGGTGACTTGCATACTTGGTTGACTCTTGACTTCACATGTCCTCGACTTGAAGACATCTTGCTCCTCTACTCGAAGAACATCTCTTTTCTTGACCTATCATAGGCCACATCTTGATTGGTACCAAAGATCTCTCTCAATTTTGCTCTCCCCCTGAGAGAGATATTTGATTACACATGCAAAACTCTTTATTTGACCCGATTAGGGCCACCTTGTTGGACCCGACATGGGCCCTTTTTATCTGATTTGATCACCTTCATGCCTTACACCAACTTCTTGGTCTGACATGGATGACTTGCTTGGACCCGACTTAGGCCAGATTTTTTACATCAATCACCATATCAAAAAACATAAGCTTACCAAATTAAATTAACCGCCACATTTGTCAGATTAAAAATTGTCCAATATCAAATTTCCATATGTAGCAAATATTCACCTTTGATATGGTTTTGAATTGGAATTATTTGTTTAATCAAACTTGGAAAGGTTCTAATTGGTAGTTGGTATATATGGCATGCTTCACGAGGCAAATCAAACAATCAAATAACAATTGATTTCCTTTTTTTTTTTTCACGGCAAAAATTTTTTCTTTCTTTTTCTTTACGTGACAAAATCACGTTTTTTTTTCTTTTTTTTTTTCACGGCAAATTTTTTTTCCTTTTCTTATTTTTCTTTCCATTTTTTTTTACCATGAATTTTTTTTTCTTCTCATTTTTTCCTTTTTCAAGTTTTTCAAATACCTTCAAATCATGCACTTGCCATCAATCGCTCGACTTGAATGATACCTCCGTGACAACTTCACGCAATTCAGTAGCACCTACTTGATGTAGTCGATGCCTCTGCTCGTGCTCCAAAGTCGATGTAGAAAGCTACTCGAACGGTTGCCTATCTCCATACACCTTTTGGTTGAAGAAACACCCGCCTTGCACTTGCCTCGAGTCGTTGTTTGCCTTCCATCGCCTTCGTTTTGTCCTCCGATCTCTAAACCATGCTCTGATACCATGTTAAGAATTTGAGTTTTAGATTCGAGGAGGCACGATCCAAGTGCAACTGCACAAGAACCGTGCCCCTTAGGATTAGTCAGCACGAGGATCTCAGAATCAACAATCATACAGTTTGATACAAAGAGAACACGAGATTTAACGAGGTTCAGCACCAACTTGATGCCTACGTCCTCCACACACACGCACACTCTTTTTATTTATTTTTCTGTAAATTTCTGAGATACATTCTTTGAGGGAGAAGAGAAGAATAAATAGACATTAAGAAAATTACATAAGGCAACTAGCCTTTTTGGTATTAAATTAATTCACACAATCTTGTCTTTATTCTTCTTATTTCCTTCTCTTCTGACACACATCAGATCCTCTTCAATATGGAAAACATCCCATAATCTTAATCCATCTTCTATGGAAAGATTTGACACAATATTGCAATTTATCCTGCCAAATATGCTAGGTCGGCTCAGGAATTCGGTCCGAATTCTCACCAATTCGGTCCGAATTACATTATATCTCATCCTCTGATTTCTCAATTCGGTCCGAATTTATACCAATTCGGTCCGAATTATATGACTGCATGATATTTTCTTCTCTGTTCGGTCCGAATCCATCCTTGTTCGGTCCGAACAGAGATTATGTTGATCCGTTTTCTTCACACGAACTTCACGCTATACCATCCGGTCCATACACACACATGTAGACCTCATATATTTTAACAATGCCATCAATTTGCCTCCCCACCATTTCTCAACATTAGCCATCATAATGGACTGAAGCATTCAAGAGAATTCAGGAAGTATGAAACTGGGTGAAATTTTAAATTTTTTAAATTCTAATTTCTATTTTAAAATTTCTTTTATTTGCCTTAGCAAGGGAGAAAGCTATTGTAGTAAATCTTGAGCACATCAGAGCTATCGTTAATGGTGAAGAAATACTAATTCTTGACCCTCTATGCCAAGAAGTTCTTCCATTTATAGATAAATTGAGGCAGCATATCCCCTCAAAAACCACTACTGAGGCCAACCATGGAGAAAATCTAGTAACAGATACGTCTTCAGCAGCCGAGCGCGAACTCCCCTTCGAATTCCAAGTACTGGAGATTGCACTGGAGGTGGTGTGTTCTTCTTTGGGCCTGAGTGTGACTGATCTAGAGAGAGATGCATATCCTGTGCTTGATGAACTAGCAAAGAATGTCAGTACCAAAAATCTCGAGAGGGTCAGGGGGTTGAAAAGCATTTTAACCCGTCTGTTTGCACGCATTCAGAAGGTACATTTGTTTTTATGAAGTCTTAGATTTGCAAATTGAAACCCCAAATATTTGTTTGTTCCATTTGTTTGCGAAAGACATCTAGAATAGGATCTATTTTAGACGCAACCTACCTATAATACTGAATTAGAGCTTTCAGTTATATGGCCATGGTTGGCATAATTTTAAAACAAGTTGTGCATCTTTCATGAATTGTTCCTAATCGAAAATTCCAAGCCTCCTACATTTGTCAGGTCAGGGACGAAATTCAACACCTGTTGGATGATAACGAAGACATGTCACACTTCTATCTGACGAGAAAACAGATTCAGAACCAACAATGGGATGCATCGATGGCAGATAATACTTTAAGTATTGTTCCTGCTGGTGCCAACTCAGGGAGACTGAATTCAAAGCGGTATCGGCGAGGGACGGGAAGCATTGCAACCACTATTTACTCTTATAATGATGTAGAGGATCTGGAGATGCTTTTAGAAGCCTACTTCATGCAGCTGGATGGAATCCGTAACCGAATCTTGTCGGTTAGTCCCATTACTTCTCCACTTTATTTGTATATTACTATATTCATTATACTCTTCGTACTAATTAACCAAGTTGTAACTGCTTGAACCAAGCAGGTAAGGGAGTATATCGATGACACAGAGGACTATCTGAACATACAACTAGGACACAAACGAAATCAGTTAATCCAGCTGCAGCTCATACTAACCATGGCTTCCTTTGCGTACTCGCTTGACGTCTTAATATGTGGTTTCTTTTCAATGAACATAAAAGTGAGCCTTTACTCGACACAAAATCTGTTTGGGCCTTTTGTCGGGGGCTTTATGTCAGCATCTATGCTGATTTTCCTAACATTGTTGGCTTATGCCAAGTGGAACAACCTGGTAGACCTGTAAGCACACATGGTCTCTGATCCTTCGACATTAAGGTAGCAATGAACTCTGTTGTTTCTAGTGCCTTTGTGAATTTGCTTGTGTAAAGCTTTGTATGTGTATTGTAATAGAGCATGTGAAATATGTGTGTATTTTATTGTAAGATTCATGAGAGCAATTAAATTTTTAGTTTTCTCTTCCTCCAAAAACTCTGATCTTGTGTGCAGACATCAGTGATAAAATATATAGGATTTTCAATTTTGCCTCTTACCCCATGTGGAATTCCATATGGAGATTTCATTTGGAAAAAGATAAGCGATGGAAAATTCCACATTAATTGCCAAGTTCTTTTACGTTTTCTTGTTTTCAAAAATTAAATTGACTTCATAACAAAGATTGATTCCTGTTATTGTGAAATTCCACAAAAAGTTACAAACCTGGAACCTGGATGGAAAATTTTCTTATCGATGGAAATTGGCCCTTATGATTAAAGTCCATTTTTTTTTTCTTATTTTCGTAAAATATGTTTTCCGTAAAATATTAAGCTTTCTTTCTGATTTATCCGATTTTGCATCATGGACCAATAGCTCAAGTCCAAGTCCAATTTCAATTTTCAGGATCGTGGATAAAATTCTTAACTAGAAGCGTTGAATTCATTGTTGGACTTGGAATTAAATATTTAAAAGATAGAGCTCTGTTGATGATGACAACAAATCCAAATAAAATATTTAATGATATATGTTTATTTAAATAAGCAAAATTCAAATTACCTTAGCATCATGTCCCAATAATCATGACTCTCAAGCAGTAAACCCTTACCAATAATAATAATTCTAATGGCACAAACGAGCAACAGCATCTTGCACATCCTTTTTTTTTATTTTAATTTAGAAATAAGTGGAGCTCACGACTTAGAAGAGACTACTCCTTTTGCCTGGCTCGTTTCTTCTTTAGCAAGCCAATGTGTTATCCTAGTGGTATGCATGCGTTTGCCTTCTTCAGAGATCAAATATTCGTTCTTCGCCTCCCGTCTTCTGATATTTTTCAAGGTCTGATTTCTTCTCTTTTATTTATTTTTTTTTTATGGAGTGCAGGTGAAAAAGTTATCCATTTTAATTGCTTTCGCAAGGAAAAAGCAGAGATTCTTTTTGCTGTTTGCATTTACTTAATAAGAAAATGAAGAACATGGCAAAATTAATTAAAATTTGAGCATATGAGTTGTTGGAACAGTATGCATTATGGGTGCATTTGCTTGAGCAAGAAAAAAAAAATTAAATCGGATTAATTCCTTAATTTGGATTAAAAGGTGATCTAAACGATCGGATCAGGGAATCATTTCCGAATCAGGGACTGATTAACTATTTTATTGGAATAGAGATTGATTAACATCTTATTTGCTAAATTAATTTTAAAAATAAAGCTTGAAATAAAAATTATAATACTAAGTATACAAAATAGTAATCAAGAGAAAGATTCTATACCAAGCCATATTTTATCTTACTCTCAATGTATCATACAAACAACACTTTTATCCTCAAACTATCTAAATGCATTATGAGCATCAATTTACCATTATAGGTCTCATTTTTTTTTTTCCCATAATGTGTAATTGAGCGCTACTAAATTACGTTTTTTGGTGGGAAATTTATTTGAAGTAATTGGATTGATATAACTTATATTGAGAAAAACTAGATAGTGATTTTTTTTTTTTTAGTTTCACACACTTGCTTTCTCTTATTTATTTCAAGTCATGATTCTAACTGTAGAGTAAGATTCAAGTATATATTCCCTTTGACCTCTACTATGTTTTTACTTTAAATTTGTAATTTAAATTTAAACTTAAAATGTTAAAAAGAATTCACACACTTGCGTGGGAATCAGATGCTGGGCGAGTGATTGGGCGACCATACGCTGCTGCTGTTGATTGCCTACAGGGAAACTGCGGCAGCAAGTATTGGACTTGAGTATCACTTGATTTCTTTTTGTAAATTTGTACTAAACAGGTTGGGATGGGATGCTCTATTTTCATTATCTCGCCATAAAAGCATCAAATCTATCCAACATGTCTAACTTAGCCAACCATTATTGGAAATGAAAGGAGAAACCACTTCTCAAGCTTCATGTCCTCTATTTCTCATTCAAAATCGGCGATTGCATAACCAGATTCTCATTCAAAACAAAATGAATAGCTACTGACTCGGTTGGGCCTAAAAATTTGAATAAGCTAGGTCCAATATTTGGGCCGAGATGATAGGTGGACTTCGATTAAATGACAAGGTCAGAAGTTCTGTAATCTGTTAACTAACCCCTCAAAAACGCCAAGTAGAAGTCTATATGATATCAAACCAAAGAAAAAAATTGAAAAAAATGTAGAACTCTATATTATATTCCAAAATCCAGCTTCACAATTAGCATAAAATTAAGGATTCATCTATTTTCTTGCTATGCATGCAAAAGACAGAGGGGGAAATAAAACAAGGCTGTTGTTTTATTATCCTTGCCTTAGAAGAAAGCCAATAGGAAGACACCAAGTTATCCCATTTACCAATGAGATCTCCTAATTAACTTATACGCTACGTTCTTTCATTTTTTATTTTAGTTAAATTACAGAATGTCAATTTATTTCTCTATGGTTTGACTAAATGTACTTTGGGATTGTCGTCTCTGATTTCAGTACCGTTTGGGTACCTTCGGAAATCAAATGAGAGTAGGGTCGACTTCATTTAATTATTTTCTTTCAAAATTGAGAATAAATTTGATTTTGGTTGTATGTTACTTTGCTTTTCAGTTCAATGGAAAGTGGTGGGGTTCTCCCCACTTATTTCAAAAAAAAAAAAAAAAAAAATTGAGAATAAAGGAAAGCAACCTAACAAAATATAAAAAAAAAATAAATTGATATAATGATAATTTATTGCCTGTGTGTAAGAAATTGTGCTGCAACACCAATATATACTTTTGTCAAAATATAAGAAAACAAATTTTGTATATAAAATGTGGACGAAACACAATTTAAAATGTAATCTTTTCACCCGTGATCATAATTAAAATTGCGAAACAATTTTATTTTCACTGGAAGTCAAGGACTGAACTAGCTGTTGCACTTTGTTGAGCATGCCCAACTCCCAACTTATCTCTTACATTCTGAATTAGTCAACTCAATATGTAATAAGGCATTTTAACTGGCATATGTTAGGAACAAACTCCATATATATTGTTTAGAAAACCCTAGTAGTACGGGCTAATATATTGCTTATTCCGCATGCAGAACTAATTGCCTAGAGATGTGAACTGTACCTTGACTTGAATTGGCAACCATTGTCAGAACATGAGCAGACATGATCCAACACTTAAGTTTGTGCTCTCTCTCCTTTAATTTGCATGGATTTCATCTCCTTGAAGAATTATTTTATTGTACCAATAGTTAGTTAGTGTTATACATGACTAGAGAGGCAGAGAGAAACAACTTGTATATGATTGATTTTGCATGTCGACTTAGCTCTCAGATTGACTTGCTAACCAGGCGCACAGCCAAGTACACACACATACATACCTAGAGAAATAGAGGGAGGATGGAGGAAAATACAAGGATATCATTGTTCATATCTCTGCTTCTCTTAATGCTTGTTATCTTCCCATTAGTTTATGATCAAAGTGCGGCACAGCGTAATTTGAAGAGCTACGCTGCTCAAATATTCAACAATGGCGCATCTCATTTGACCTCCACTAAACATCAGAAACAAGGGGTAGGAAACAGATTTAGATTTGATCAAGTCATAAACTAAGGTTTATCAGATTTTTTTTTTATTATTACTTAAATGCACTTCTGAATGTTTAACTGCTGCATGTGTGCTTTATGTTTGCCTGCAGCATGAATTTCTCAGCTTTATCCTATATATGGGCACATTTATATACACATAATACCGAATTGTAGCTCAGATGACAACTAATAGAACAAACGCTTTGCAGGGCTTTGAAAGTCATTAATTTTCTCAGTATTGATAGGAAAACATTGCGGTGATAATGATGTGCTGCCTCCATATTGATAAGAACCAAACAAAAAAATATATACAAAAACAGAGGGACGTAAATAAACCGTTCTCACTTTTAAAATTTAATTATTTGTCAATTATTGTGATCACATTAGATTAACTTTATAGTAATTGTTATAATCTGTTAGTTCAATTATTTTTTGCTTTCCAAATGTCTGTTGTAACACGATATACATGTAAGACTATATTTGCTGTTGCAATAATTGATTTTTTTTTTTTTAACTTAACTTTCATCTTTTATATATTAATCGTCTTATATATGCTCTGTTTACATGTGAAGGAGCGACCCCTTGAAGAGGGACTCTCACATGCCCGATTCAACATTTTACGTGCCATAGCTCTAGATAACTTCACCACAAACAATGCAAAAAACAATTTTGTGCCACGTGGTGCCGTTTACCGCAATCCTAAAGCTTTCCATCAGTTAAGTCGATTCTGTTAATGCATATTATTGGCACTCCAAAAGCAAACAGAATAAGCAACAATATGGTGCGATATCTTGAAGCATCTCAAACTAAGCCAAACTCTTCGATAATACAAAATGTAGCCGAACCCTTAATTAGTATATTTGGTTACTAAAGTAAAGCTTTTCTATTAGTTATCATATGCTTGTTTGCTTTCAACCTAAGTGTCTAATGACATGAAATATATTCTTGCATAATTTCTGTATTAAACCTTCATTCCATGAACTTCTAAAACTATATAGGAGCTATCTTGAGATGGAGAAGAGATTCAAGATATGGGCATACAAGGAAGGACAGCCCCCGATATTTCACAGTGGGCCGACAGCCAACATTTATTCAATAGAGGGGCACTTCATACATGAAATGGAGGATAGCACAAATCCCTTTTTGACTCAGAACCCAAGTGAGGCGCATGTATTCTTTCTCCCAATTAGCATCACGCACATTGTCAGTTATGTGTATCGGCGAGATGTGCTCGATTACTGGGGCCCATTGAGGCGCGTCGTTGCTGATTATGTTGATGTCATAAAAGAGAAATATCCTTACTGGAACCGAAGTGCGGGGGCTGATCATTTATTTGTTGCTTGCCATGATTGGGTACTCTACCTCTGTTTGATTTTTTTTTTTTACTTTATTTTTTTTATTAGTTATAAGCTATTAATATCAATACATTATTGAAAAAAAATTGATATAAAATGTAAGAAGCCAAATATATAGCAGATCAACTAGCGGTCTTAGGAGTTCTGCTAGAGTTCTCACTCCTTGAACGTCTTAACTGATTAGTAATGCATTTTCAAATGATTTTTTTTCAGGGTGCATATCTCTCAGGTAACGACACGAAACATGAGCTCTATGAAAACTCAATACGTGTAGTTTGCAATGCAAACACCTCCGAGGGCTTCATACTCAACAAAGATGTAACTCTGGCAGGGATCAACTTGCCAGATGGCAGAATCGGACGACCAGAGAGAGACATTGACCCTAACCAACGTACCCTTCTCGCATTTTTTGCAGGAGGTGCACACGGGTACATAAGAGAAGCTGTACTTGATCACTGGAAAGGAAAGGATGCAGAGGTGGTTGTCTATGAGTACCTTCCCAAAGGGCTGAACTATTATAGCTTTATGAAAAGGTCCAAATTCTGCCTATGCCCCAGTGGTTATGAGGTCGGCACACCAAGAATTACTGAGGCCATTTTCATGGGCTGTGTACCAGTAATCATAGCAGTCGATTATCCCCTACCTTTTAGCGACGTGTTGGATTGGACCAAGTTTTCTGTGCAGATACCAGTGGAGAAGATACCCGAGATTAAGGTTATACTCAAGGGAATATCTGAAAGACGGTACCAGTTGTTGAAAAGTAGGGTGCTACAGGTGCAACGGCACTTTGTCTTGCATCGACCAGCAAAGCGGTACGATCTGATCTCGATGACACTACATTCGGTATGGTTGAGACGGCTCAATGTTAAATTGCCATATTGACCATCTGTTGTTTATGTTGGGTCTGGTAGGGAATTTCAAAAGTGGTATTGTTGAATAGTATATAGGAATCATTCTCAAAAGTGGTACTTAGTAGTTTCTTTTAGTAATAAATGCGCCTAGTATGAATGTGAGCTTCTACAATTAATTGGACCAATTTATTGTTACATTAGGAAAATGCAATTCATTATTTTTTTACTCATATTAGTTTTTCCTTTTCCTTTTACGGAAAAATTAAGTATTCTTAATTAGAAAAAAAAAATTTCGTTCCGTTTCCTGTCCCAATTTGAAAATTTTTCTATGATCAATTTTGGGCCAAAAGTTATATGTTGCTACTCTTGATCTAGAAACATTATGTGGGCCAGCGCCCAGCATCTGTGGATAGCATAAGCCTACCGAAAAAATTATAACTAATTCTCGTTAATTAATAAATTTTAAAATAAACCCGTTTTAATTCAAATTATAAAACTATTTTCGCATTATCAAATCTTGGATTCTGATACAAATTTTGGTTAGTATCGGAATCCTAGAATCCGATACTAGTTAGTATCGGGATCTCGGAATACGATACTAGCTAGTATCGGGATCCCGGATTCCGATACTAGAATACACCTATTTTTCCATTATTTAATAAACTTTTATTATTATTTTATCCATTTTTCCGCTAATTTTAGGTATTATCAGAATCTAGGATTCAGATACAACCTAAAAATTTAACTTTCATATATATTAATTCATATAATCTTTAATAATTTATATATTATTATATTAATATCACAATCTATATCATACAATATTAACTTTGACGATAAATTATTATTATAATTAAACTATCCAACTTTAAAGGTTTATTAATAATTTATTAATAATATAGAGATAAATTATTGTATTAATTAAACTATCCAACCTAGTATTCAAAATCACCTCTGCACATTTTTTCCCTTTCTATTTCAATTTGTATAATTGTTGATAGTTGTCTTGAACATATTTATTTGAGTCTTAAAAATACATATTTATTTTTGAACCATCCTAAAATGTAGAAGAAGGGCCCGCTAAGGTAGAAGCGCCGGCTAAAGTAGAAGCGTCGGCTAAGGTAGAAGTGCCGGCTAAAGTAGAAGCGTCGGCATCAGCAAGACCGGAGGAAACGACATCCTCAAGACTGACTGAAGTAGAAGCCTGAGGATCGGTCCGTAGCCTAGTAGATCTACGTGATGATGTCTCAGATACTCTTCTTCTCGGTGGCATTTTCACTTAATTCAAAAAAAAAAAAATCAATGTCAGAATTCTAACCAAATTTCGGCAACATCTCCCCTGTACTGGGAGGGCTTCCGAAATAATCTTCACCCAAATCCCCCCTAAATAGAGTTCTAAATCCCACTTCAAACTCAACAATCACATATCATATCACAATCTAAACAAGCATATCACAATCATGTCACAATCATATCATATTATTCTAAATAAATTAAACAAGTACATTAAATAAACTAAGCAAATTGTGCAATTAATTGCAATCATATCACGTTGTCAAATTAATTACCTAAATAAACTAAGCAAATTAAATAAACTAATAAATAAAAAATACTCACCTCGATCGACAACAGCTGCTGTAATATGAAATTTATATCTTGGATCTTGTTAGATATTTTCTGTACATTTAAAAAAATAATATCAAACTTAATGCATTATCCAAATTTTGTTTATTTTCTCCAATTTTTAAAATATTTCTAAATTATAATATGTAAAAAAAATTTTAAATATTTTTATTGCACATAGAATAATTAGTACTATTTTTTACATTTTTTTTACTTTTTCACATTTTTTTGCATTATTTTTTAATGATATTCATAATTTTTTAAGCAGTTTTCTATTATTATAAAATGTAAAAAAATCATAAAATATATTATTATTACACATAACAAATAATAGAATTTATTCTGATTTTTTCTAATATTTTTACAATATTTTGTCTATTTTTTCTAATTTTAACCTAATTTATCTAAATAAAATAAATTAATAAATTAAAATGTAAATAAAAAAAAACCATACCTGGTTTTGCTCTTCGGAGCGGAGAGTGAGAAATGAGAGCGCGGGGAGAGAAGGGAGGATGTCTGGCGCTTATATACAAAGGCGTATTGATGGGTGGTTTTCATACCTATATTCTTATCCGATTTAGGCCCTTAATTATAGTTAAATACATGTGTTTTTATCTTAATTTACTAACATTTTGTGTAAATGAGGTGCAACTGTAGCCCAGGTACTTATTTTGTAGAAACTTGGTGGATTGGACACAATTATTGCATAAAATAGAGGATTTAGGAGAATCAAATGGCTCAATGGAATCCATAGCATTGTGGAGCTCATCCTAAGCTTTCCAGCCGTTCTTGAATCACCTCAATCGGAATCCGGATGAAAAAAAAATGGGCAAAATACTATTGGAACGCAGTGTTGAAATTTTAGAATGGTCCGCCCCACCTGAAAACTGCCAGAAACAGCATGTTTGCCCCTTTTTTATGCTTGGGAAGACCTGTTTCAGCCTAGAACGACCCGTTTCAACCCTGGAACAGTCCGTTCCAGTCCTGAAATGGTTCGTTTCAGCTTCAGCTTCAGCCAGACTTTCCATAATTGACGAGACTGTTTTTTGGAACTTTTCTCCACGCGTTTTCCTGCTTCCCAAGGCAACTCCAGGTGTGTTTCTCACCTCTAGGTCGGTTTGCAACATATGGAAATGATCTAGGGCGTCCAGGAAGGCCAGAGCTTGCTATATAAGTGCCTCATTTCTTGTAGAGAAGACAATTCTGATTATCTTTGGTTCCACCACGCCGTGAGGCTCTTCCACCATTTTTCTCGCGCCTTTGGCACGGGATTCCACTTGAGATGCATATTCTACGATTTTAGCCCCTCTTTTCAACTCAATTAAGGAGCAGCCGCCATGAAGACTAGCACGGAGCACGGGATGACCCGCCTGAGTCGCAGAACGGTCCGCCCCAACAAGAGCACAGCTAGGCAGAAGGGAGAAATCTTCGGTTCACTTGTCCCAACCTTTGATTTATCTTTTATGTCTCGCTTAATTGATGATACCTGCTTGTTTGTATGATTATATTTTCTATCCTAGGGCTATGGTTGAGAACCTTTGACTTGTTGCTTAGTTTATTATGAATTTAAGATAATTATTGTTGTTTATATTTTATTCCTTGTGTATGATTGTTATGTTATTGTTGTGATTGATGCTGGTTAATTGTTATCCCACTAGACAGGGCCCGTTTAGTAGTTAGGATATTAAAGTTGTTAACTTGACTCGAGAACTGCAATAGCACAAATTGGTAGTTTATTTTTCGAGAGGTTAGACCAAGTCACCGATAGATCGGGACTTTACCAATATCGAGAGGTACAGTTTACCTTTTAGATCCAAGGAATGAACTAAATTACCTGAACTAATAAACGAGAGTTGAATTTTAGGTGGTTTAGAAGCATGGTAGTAGAACTAAGAAGTCTTGTCCTGAACGAGAGTTAGAGTTAAGCCAATCTCTGTTGTAAACTACCAGACTTGCTTAAACACGTGATTAACAACTGGAATAATCTAATTAACAGATGCGATTGTTTGAAAACCATGCTTCGTAGTTGAGTTGTGATTGTCTAAATCCAAGGATTGCATCATGCATCTTACTTTTCTGCATCTTAACCCAAAATACCAAAAATATAATTATTCCAATTATCTTTCTTTGTATCCCTTTATAAACCTAATTGGATCAAATGGATGACTTAGGAATTGAATAGTCCGTCCCTGTGGATTCGACCCTTAAGCTATCACTGCAAACGATTTAGATCGGTGAAGTCTAAGGTTTTGTTTTGGTTGTGTTTCCAAAACCGATCACGTATTCTAGTATCGGATTCCGGGATCCCGATACTAGCTAGTATCGGATTCCGGGATTCCGATACTAAGAAGAATTTGTATCGGAATCCAGGATTCCGATACTACGAGGATAGTTTTATAATTTAGATTAAAACGTATTTATTTTAAATTTCTTAATTAACAAGGATTAGTTATAATTTTTTTCGGCATAAGCCTAGTTGTACCTTGACAAATGAAGACTTCCTATTTTGCCTTTATTTGCCCTTAATCCGTAACTAGTAAGGTGCGAATAAATTTGTTGCAATACCCTCCAAACTGACTGATTGGGTGATGATATAATTGGCCCAACTGCTGCTCTGTCTTGTAATTGTTTTTCTCTATGTCATTCTTTTGGAATTGGAAAAATCAGCTGTATATCCCTTAAAATTTCTCCGATCAACCATATACCCTTCTATTTTAAAATATTAGTCATATATCCCTCAAATCTTTCTTATCATTGCTATTTAGCCTTCTCATTAATTTCAATGAAATATTAAATCTGGAAATTCAATTTTTTAAATTAAAGACTAAAATACCCCTGCACATTTATCTTTCAACATTTCCTTTTGTGAAAACCCGTAATTTTCAAAAGTGTTTAAAAATTAAAATTCAATAAATTGATTAAAGTTAAGGCAAATAAAATTGACAACAACTTATAAATTTGATGGCTCGTAAAATTAGAAAATAAAATTTAAATGAAAAAATAATATTTAAGCTTTTAAACTAATTTTAGTTTGTTATAAATAGTAGTTTGATCTGAATTTAGTCGAGAAATTCTCAGAAATCATAACTTAAATTAAAAAGTGATAATAAAAATATTTTATCTTAGTAAATCTTCAAGCAAACAAATAAATTCAAATAATAAAAATTTAATTATCTGTTCTGTAAAATTTCTATGGCCTGAATTTGTATCAAAATCCAAGTTTCACTGTTGTTGAAATAAATCCAAAATTCCATCAATTTGGACTGTTGGATCAAGTTTAATTTCTCTGATTTTTCTCAGCCATCAGATCACATCTCCTATCTCCCACTCTTGACAGCTGCTGTCAAGTTTTCGAAAAAAAAATCTCTTGTCTCCCTCTTATTTCTCTCTTCCCTCCAGATTTTCCGAACGGGGTCATCGTCGACCCGTTCCCCTATTTTCCGCTTCATCCCTGATTCTCGCTCTCTCTCACCAATGGCCACGCACGCAACCTCACTCCCCCAATTCGATCGCAGAAGCAAACTCATACACACTCTCTCTTTTGCTTGTGCTGATCATCAATGGAGAAGGTGGCTGACGAATGGTGACAACTGATGGCAGTGATGATTGACAGTAGCTGAGCCTCAACCTTCTTTCTCCTCTTCTCCTCTTTGCTTTGCTATCTCGGTTTGCAACTCCTCTCTATCTCTTTTCCTTTGTTCTATGATGTGATTGGATGAATGTTGTGAGGCATGCACTTAATCTGATCTGTGCTCTGTGATTGCTTGACTGTTGAACTGATTGATTGGGTATTGATGTCGGCATTGCCCCTCCTTGAATTGTTCTGCTTTGTATGCTTGTTTTTGGCTCGATGGATCTGTTGAATGCTTTACTGAACTGCTATAGGATTGTTGTGCTTGTATTTGGATCCATCTGAGTTGTTGAGTTGTTGAGTTGTGTGAATGCTTGATTTAGGTTATTGCTCAGTATGTTAACTGTTAGGCGTCTATGTTAAGATTCTATGCTTGATGTTAGTTCCGTTAAGTCTGATTAGTGTTGCAAATGCTTGAATAAGGTTGTTTCCTTATCTGTTAATGGTTAGATGTTTTCAAATAAAATTATGTGATTGCTTAAATCTTGGTTGTAGCTTCAAAAATCAAAATGTGGCAGTAGGCTTGATGTTTTAGGTTATTCCTTGCTTGTTTGATCTGTTAGGTAGCTTGTATAGCTGTGGGTAAGTTGGATGCTTGTTAATTAGTGAGTATCTTGGTTCTGTAGTGCTCTCAGCTTGGTTATCAAGCTTGTTCAGGCTTGGTACCAGCTCAGTTTCTTTTCCTCTTGTTTACTGGCACGCCTAAATGGCTCAAGGGACTGTTATACTAGAAAGTGTGTTGCTAAGGACTTCTTTGTAAATATCTTTGAACTATTGTTGGACCGATCTGTGAAATATTTTGGTCTTTGGACTAAAGTGTAAAAGAAAGTGTGAAATAGCTTGATTCAGGATTTGTTGACCGTGGCCTTTTCCTTTCCATTGGTAGAATAGCTTGATTCAGGATTTGTTGAGCGTGGCCTTTTCCTTTCCATTGGTAGAAAGTTTATAAGCTAAATATAATAGTTAGAATTTTGAGAATAAAATTAGAACCAAATTACTTAATCAATGATGGCTTAGTTAATCGTGGGCTTTGCTGCTTTTGGACCAAAACTAAAACAATTGGCAATTGGAAATATGTGAACCCCCGTACAAAACCCCCCCCCCCCCCCCAAAAAAAAAAAAAAAAGAAGAAACGGAAGACCCCTACCCGTGACCCGTTTCCCCCTTAACTCTCTTTCTCTCCCGATCTCTCTACTCTCTCATTCTCTCCACTTGAGCCCCCCATCCCTCAATCTCTTCTCCCATGGCTCTCCCTCTCGGCGCCACTTCCTCTCCACCGCGCCGGAGAATCGGCCTCACCCCCTGAACCCGACCCGCCACCCCTCCTCACCCTCTCTTCTCCGCCCGAAATCGGCCCCACCTCCCCCCTTCTCTTTCCTCTCGGGTTTGGCCGCCCCCACCACCGGAGAAGCTCCGATCCTCCTCCCAACCACCGATCTAAGTCCCGTCAACCCTCCTCTACCCTCTACTACCGCTTGCAACCCGAAAATCATCTCAAAACCCTAACCCGACCCAAACCCTAAACCCGTTTCGAATCCGACCCGTTAGCCTTCGGGCCAGCCGGCGGGTCTCTGCTCACTCTTTGATCTCTCTCAGTCACCACCTTGCTATCTGACCGTTTAATCCGTCCGACCGATTGGAATTCTAGCACTACGTCGCAGTCGATCGAATAGTTGATCTGATTTGATTGTGATCTGATTCGCTCAGTCAGGTAACCGGACTTCTCTATATTTAATTTCGTATTGATTGATTGATTTGATATTATCGTTTGGTTTTGATTGAATTGATATATGAGAATTGTGGCTGATGTACTTTACGAGTCAACGGGTCTTTGATTTGTTTTGATATGGAATATGTTTTGAAATATGAAGTGATATGGAATATGAAGCGGAATCGCCTTGAGAGGGATTCGCGCATAAGGGAAAGTGATATGAGAAACTGATTTGAGATAATCTAGACCCGTTGATCTCTGTGAATTACATTTTGTTTATTTGATATTGATGTGTGGATTAATCCGATCGGTTGACTTTTGGTTATATTAATTAAGTATAGAGAAGCTGCGTCGTTAAATAACCGGTTACTCGGCTTTGTAGCTGACTCCGTTTGCTTTTATATCTTGTGGCGTAGGTTGACGGACCGTCGGATGGATGCGAAAGATACCGTTTCACCTCACGCCTCGTATTTCGAATACGGGGTGTGACAAAATAAAACTAGAACTTAATGAAAGGCTCGGTTATGCACTTGAAATTACTAAATTAAATTTTATGGGACTTGTTGGTATTATAGGTTGGCTTAATTAAATTTATTAAAAGCTTATGAGGTCGAGAAATAAATCGACTCTGCTTTGAAATAAAATTTGTCAAATTTACAATTGGGAGATGATTAAACTTGTCCGCAAAATAATTATTAAAAACAAATACAGTGACTATCAGACACGACATTATCTCACCAAAACATAAAAAAAAACTAGTTATTAGACTTTGTTTAATAACGTTAACTGAGTTTAACTTTTATTCTAAGTTTTATTAAAAGATGCTTCTTTGGATCAAAGAACGTTAAATTAAGTGTACAATATAATTATTAATAGTATTTCAATTAGTTATATGATTTGACATAATAGTTTTCATAAAACTGAGTTATAAATAGTTTGTAAAGATAAAACTAATATATGTCAAATTATATAAATAATTTTACAACTTAAACTTAATGATTTTTGTAATAGTATCTTAACTAGATCACTTCAAGTCATAACACAAATGGTAAAGAGAATATAAGTATTTGAAAAATAATAATTCAATTTAAATTGCATACTTTTGTGAACATAAATATAATAACTAAACATCACATAAATGTCATGAGATCTAACTTATATGTAGTTATACACATTATACATGTTTAATAAAATATCTTTTTTAATAACATTGATGTATAATTTCCAATTTAAATTGGATAATAATTAATATGTAGTTATACCCATGCTTTTGACATAACCAATTAACATATCTTCTTATTATACAAGTGTTTCATGAAATCTAACAAATATGATAACTATGTTAGTTATACGGAAATAACTTCAGTAGATAAATTCTTAAAGGAAACTAATTATATTAGATATGTCATTCACACTTTGTCCGTGATATACTAATATCCGATAAGACAAGACAAATACTAATAAATAAGGAACATAACACCTTCACGTGTCATTTATGCAATGAACAATATTAATACATTAAATAAATTAGTAAACTCATTTAATGATTTTCTTAAATGAACAAATGGACAGTAATTAGTAAAAGTAACATATATAGTATAATTACAAAATGATTTTAATACTATAAACAAGTATAAATATTATGTTTATACAAATAATAGTAACATTTAACTAAATATTAGCTTAATACTTTTCTAAAATAATAAATATAAAGTTTGACATTTGTTATGAGATGAAAGTGATTAGTTTTAATTTTACTATGCTTGTATATATTTTACAATTGTACCTTAAATAACATAAATATTATAAAAGTAACACAAGTACATAATAAAATAGTTTAATTAATATTAATGAAAAGAGTGTATGGATTCTCTAAAACTAGTACTTTAAAGGTATAAGCACATTTAGATTAAAATACTTATTTAGTTAAACTTAATATCCTTTACTTGTGACTTTTACCATCAAAGTGATTTCTAAAGACAAACTGAAAGCAAACGTGTAGATTAAGCTGATATAAATTCGACCAGACGTCTTTCTTCGCATCTTATTTTCTAAACTAAAATTTGCCAAATTATTTCTAAAAGTAACAATAATAATCTTTTTTTTTTTTTGAGAAAAGCACCCCTGAAAGAGTGCCTGCATCTATTATAACAACACATGCAGAGTTTTTACAAAACAGTCACAGAGAATGTGACTAGCAAGAAAAGCAACAAAAGGAATTACAAAACTAAACTGTTAATCCACTGTCTGAACTAAAATCAAAACCACAGATAAAGAAGTAACAAATTAAATTCTACTGAGATTAAATTAATCCAGCAGATCTTAATCTGCTTCCTCCACAGAAGGCCCATCTCCAGCTTGTTGAAAATGCCTTTCCAGACCTGTCTTTACACCTGTCCAGAAATAGTATAAACTTAAGATTGCTAAATAAAGACTAGAAGTATTAAAACTTCCCAAGTCTCTTTCTTGCTGGAAAACAATTTTATTTCTGGTTTTCGAGACTTCCCAAACAAAAGCAGCTAACCGAGGTTTAAAATAAGTTTGTTGCTCCTTATTTCCAAGACACTCCTGTTCCCACACAGCATTTATACTATTTGCATTAATAAACAGACCCTTACTATTAAAATTGTTAAAAATATTATGGAAATTAAAAACCACTGGACAATGTAGGAAGAGATGATCTACTGATTCCTCTTGACCACAATAACAGCACACATTGTCTCCCAACCAAAGTTAAATTTTTTTTTTCTAAAACCAACCAGAGAAACAATTTAACTTTTAAAGGAATCTTCGGAGGCCATACAAAATCTCTCTTGTTAAACTTTACCCCCTTGTACTCATAAAATTGTACATAGACTTCACAGTATAAATACCAGAAGTGTTCCAACGCCAACTAATACCATCAGCATTATTATTAAAAAAATAATTTCTGAGAAAATTAGTTAACTTAAGCTTCTCATCCCTAAGAGCATTTGTCACCCCTCTTTTTTTAAAAAAAAATAATATCCCCCCCATTCCTAATATTACTTACAGTAACTTGCTTTTTCTTAGTCTTAGCAAACATTTCAGGGTAAACACTAGATAAAATCCCTTCAGATGACCAGCTATCATTCCAAAAATCTGTCATTTCTCCATTATTAACTAATTTAGTATGTCCTACCCTCATAACAGATTTCAAAGAGTTCACTTGCTTCCAAAAGGGAGAGAAAGAGGAACTAACTCTATTTATGTATTTGAATTTAATGATATCTTTCTAGATACCATGAATTTCAGGATGAAGATATTTCCACATCCACTTTCCCATAAGTGCTTTATTTATTAAACCTAAGTTTAAAATCCCCTAACCCCATCCTCTTTAAGTCTACAAATTTTTTCCCAACTAACTAAATTATATTTCTTCTTATCCTCAGTCCCCAATCTGCCCCATAAAAAGTCTCTCCTCAACTTATATATTTTTTGAATCACTCACCTTGGAATTAAATGAAAAGACATTATAACAGGATAGAAGAAATCACAGAATTTAAAAGAACTAATCTCCCTCCCAGAGATAAAAGATTCTTCTTCCAATAACTTCTTACTAATTTTTAAAACCACATTATTTCAATCAGCTCTGACTGGATTTTTCCAATGCAATGGAGATCGTAGATATTTAAGTGGCAGAGTTCCTAACTTCTATTGTAAAGTGTTTGCCAAAGTAGTAGCTAACTGATTGGAAATATTAAGAGGCACCATTTCACTTTTAGCAAAATTAACTTTTAAGCCAGAAATTGCTTCGAAAGTTTTAAGTACCCAATAAACTTTTTCCAACATTACGTGATCAGCTTTTAAAAAAAGAAGAGTGTCATCTGCATATTGAGATGACTAATCTTCTGACCATTTCCTACAGGTTGCCCTAAACCTGAAAAATGATTATTAATAACCCCTAACTGAAGCATTTTTAACAATCCCTCAGCCGCAATAATAAACAAGTAAGGAGACAAGGGATCACCTTGTCTCAGACCCTTAGTACAAGAGAAAAACTCACCTTGAAACCCATTGACCAAAACTGAGGCCATCCCCCCTTTATAATTTCTCTATCCAGCCTACCCATTTCCCAAAGAAATCTCTCTGTCGAAGAGAAGTGAATAAATAGGTCCAGTTTATGTTATCGAAAGTTTTCTCAAAGTCAAGTTTGAGAATCACTCCTTCTTCCTTGTGAGTAGCAGTCCAATGAAGAATTTATGAGCTGCTACCACTCCATCTAGTATAAATCTACCCTTCATAAAAGCACATTGTTGAATCCCCACTATTTAATTTAAAATAGGTGCTAATCTAATCTTGTAGCTAACCAACAATCATCTACCAGCTGACCCCTAATCTCCCCGAATCATTAAATAAATATTGATAAAAAGACTCAACATGTCTTTGAATCTCTCCTTGATTTTTGACCTCTATGCCATTGATTAAAAGGTGAGAAATTCTATTCTTAGCCCTTCTAGTAGTAGCTAATTTATGAAAAAATCTAGTGTTTGCATCCCCTTCCAATAACCACTTAACTCTTGCCTTTTGTCTCCATCTAATTTCTTCAGCATGATAAATATCAGCTAAATCTTTTTTAAATTTAAATAAATCAGCCCATTCATTATCTAAAAAATCCCTATGATCTCCTATATTTTCCAAATCCCCAATTTTGGCAATCAAATCCTCCTCTTATTGACCCCTTCTTGTAATATTATAACTCCACCACCTAAATGTCCTTCTAATGAAAGAAATTTTTTGTTTCCTAGATTTCCGTAGATTGCATCTTAAAGGAAATTAAGACCACCAGTTAGTCAACAAAGTACTAATGTCTGGTTGATCAATCCAATTTCTCTCAAAATGAAACCTAAAAAGAGGTTTTGAAATTTGCTCTCTAGAGCCAAGAGTAATTGGGCAATGATCAGAGAAAATTTTGGTGTAGCTAGTAGAAAAAGTAGCAGGAAAAATATCTAACCAATCAGAAGTGACAAAGAATCTGTCCAAACAAACTTTTTGTGTACTAGATCCCCCTCTTGCCCAAGTGAATCTTCAATCAGTACATTTAAAGTCATGCAGGGCATGGCTATTTATCCAACTGTTAAAAGCTTGCATATTTCTCAGATTAAAAGAAACACCAATTTTTTCAGTTCTTTGTCTAATAATATTAAAATCACCCTCTATTACCCATTTTCCCTGATACTTGGTTCCTAAATTAGCCAATTTTGTCCAAAAAAGAGCTTTTTGAGCTTTTATAACTGGACCATAAATTGTAGTATAGGTCCAAATAGTCTGATCAGACTTATTCTGCACAATCACACTAATAGAGAAAATCCCTAAATCCCAATTCAAAATTTTAAATTTATCTATATTTACCCCTCAAAAGAATACCCCCAGATCTCCCTACAGAAGGGAGCCAGTTCCAATCAAAATTGAAACCCAACACATTAAGTGTTCTTTTAATGAAAAATTCTTCTTTTGTTTCATGAATACCCACTAAATCACAGTGATTATTTTTAATAAAAATCAGCTAAAAATCTGTGTTTTTCAGCACACCCCAGCCCCCTTGCATTCCAGAAAAGTACTAATATAAAGAAACTACTTGATCCCCAACATTCTCCAAAGCTGCATCAGCTACAACTTTCACAGTATTGATAAAATTAACTACTTTATTAAGCTCTGCTTTCCTTAAAGAAACAATAAAACTAATTCTATCATTATTCTTAACCCCTAAAGAAATGCCTAAATCCCCAATAAGATCACTTATCTATGAATCATTAAGGGAATTAACAATTGTTTGGCCAATTGTTTGGCCAATTGTTCCTTCAACCTGGCATTTTCAGCCATTATATCATCCATATTTGGTGGGACCACAGCTGAAGTACCAGCAACCCCTACATCCATTTTCTTACTCTGATCAGCAGCCTGACCAATGAAAACCCCACCTTTATTAGCTTTATCAATCCTTTGCCAAACATTCTTCCTACAAAGAGATTGAAAGCTAAGAAAGATGGAAACACTGGTAACGCTTATGTGGTAGGTACTGATTCTCACGGTATCATTGCTGAGTGATCGGGCTTGAAAAGGTGGTCCAGGAGCTTTCAGAGAAGGCCGAAAATACATTTTTCCTTTGAATTACTCTGACAGAGGATTCTCTAAATTAAAAAGATTCTCTAAATCTCAGATTTACTTATATTTTAATCAGAAATACTTATATTTTAATTGGATTTATAAACTTAGTTGGCTTATGAGCAACCCCTTTCTTTGGAGCTAGTGGTTTAGCAGACCCTCCAAAAATTTTAACCCCCACATTCTTTTTAGTAACTGGAACTGTCTTGGCCATATTACCAGAAACAACAGCTCTGGTAACTGCAGGAGTAGCAGTCACCTCAGTCACTGGAGATTGATTGTCCACCCCTTTCCACATAACTCTTTTGCCTTATCCCCCTCTTCTCTTGTGCCATCTTATTAAGTTGTCCCACAGCTTCACTGAACTCTCTGATAGAGAAAGAAAAAGGCTCCTGAGCCATTATTTCCTTAGCCAGATCAGTCACCTGGAACATCATCTTCTACAACATATGCAATAGACACCATCGTTTTAGAACCATCAGCTCTAAGCACAGCAAATTCCTGCTCATCAGGAATTGAAACACTACTTTTAACATGAACCTCCACTTTGGCCCATCGATGATCCACCCTATCAAGAGTATCCTTGTCAATCGCCACAATTTCCCCAAACAACACCAGATTCTGTAAAGCATGCAACTGATACCAGCCATAAGGCACTCCCACCATACAGATCCAAAGCCTTTGAGGAATTACCCTAGGATCCAGTATCTTTTAAGCCTCAACCTCTTTCAGAATTGGTAAATCAATCATACCTACTTTAAGAAAACCTTTATTACTAACCTCCTTTTTCCACGCTTCATTTCCTTCAATTTGAAAATGGTTGTCTTTCAAACGACAGACAGTGTAAGAGGATCCCGGAGTGTTGATGAAATAATGTTGCACACTCGCCATGACCATAGTGTAGGTCAGATTATCCGCCTTCACCACCAAACTCCGATCAATCTCTGATTCGATAGCTCTAATTGCATCGTCTTCATAAAGTGGCACCACATGTGCCAGCTTCGCCTTCGGAACAACACTTTTAGCCTTAGTCGCCATTAGCGGAAGCGCTAGAGGTTCCGATCGAGATATCGATGAACTAGGGTTAGATAGAGACTCTCCAGAAACAGATCTAGGGTTTCTTGCGAAGTGAGAGAAAATTTTGGGACACGAATTAAGGCGATGCCCCGTGCATTTACAATTAAAGCGCACTCGCGCACTACTGCATGTCTCCGCTTTGTGCCCCCTCTCAGCGCATCTGAAGCATCTATCTTTCATCAAAGAATAGATTCTATTCAATCTTGATCTTACATTTCTAGTAACATCTAACTGCTTATCTTGTCCCCACGTGCAAGAAAACCCAACACCATCTGTCATCGGAATATCAAGAATCCTAACAGGTGGGTCCTGTTTCCCAGCCCCTGCGAAAGAAGGTTCTTGATGTACCATTACTGTAGGTCTATTCTTATCCTGTGGACCAAAGAAAGGCCCACCACCAGAGGTGACCGTCACTACTCCATCTTTATTCAAGATCGGAAATCAAGACTTAAGTTCTTGATCGGTGGCCCCGGAATGTCAGTCTTAATTATCCCCTTATGAGACTCAGTAAACTCTGATTGGATCGGAATTAAAGAGGACTCTGATCCAGCAGAGGAGCTAGCAACTTCGTTAAGGAGTTTAGATAGCTTTGTCGGCGTTGCCGTCAGCTTTCGAGCACCAACCTTACTCTTCTTGAGTCCCACTTCTACCCAATCGCTCTCGTGTAGGAGAAGGAAATCACTCATCGCTTCTTTTGCGAATCTTAATTGTTAATAAAAAATAATAGAAAGTATCCTTTTCAGATTGTAACAATAATTATATAACTTAATAAATGTTTCTTCACACTAGTTTCAGATGAAACTTTGCCGAAATTACAAAGTATTTTATGTAAATTTCATAATATATTTCAAAACCTAACCCTTTTCCTTCTAAGTACGGTTTAGAACACATAACCAACACTTGATTTTAATTGTGGGACAAACGGATAGATCGTTAGTCTAACGTTTACGTTTCTGATCGTCAGGTACCCAGTCAGACTATTTAGATGTAGTTTATCAACTACTAATCTGAGTAAGAGTTGCAAAGTGGAGACTAGAATTTTGCTGATGTTTCTTAGCAGCAAGTTTCTTTCTATGCCCGTCATTCCAGGTGTGGATACCTTTGGTTTGTTTAATCTTAGTCTAATAATTAGATCATAATTAACTGTGTGCATATCATGTCATAGACACTGCATTAACACTTAATTGCATATCATTAACTCAAAACTAGATTATACTTATACGATATGCATCGCATGTGAATAATGTGACTAATAAACTTAAAAGTGTCTTTAATCAACACTTGCATCTGGTGCGGGTCAGGATAGCGAGACCGAGTGTGATAAGTTCGTTTTGCCTGGGGTTTCTATTATCGGGAGGTTGCACCCAAGCTAAATGCTGGTGGTCTCCTTATGATAGCGATCACGGGTAACGCAATCTGATGATCACTCAGCAGACCGACCGTCAAGCGGTACTGCAGTCACTTGATGGTTATTTGTATTGCACTATAGTATTATATTCTCTTTTGGCTTGACTTGAACTAAGGATTGAGTGTGCCATTATATCAGACTACCTCTCGACCCCCGTGCGTCAGTTTACCGGTACCGTGTTTTACTGCCCACTCCTTTAGCGGGGATGTGGGAATAGGGGCGAAGTTGAGTTGTCGAGTAGAGCTGAGTTAGGTAGATCTGTTGGTACAGTTCTTGTCATATTGGGACGTGTGATTGATTCTGGATTTTATGTAATTGATGATTTGACCATTGAGTGCGGGTGCTTCACTCTCGTATTATTATATTTCCATATCATATGTTATTATTATACTATTACTCTCCGCTTCTCCAGATATTTTTCATTTTTATTTGGACATGATAAGACTTGTAGTTTAGCAACACCATTTATTCAAAGCTAACACGTAGATATTGCATTGTAGGATTTAAAAGTGTTTAACTTGATGGTTTAGTTCTAACTAGATATTAACCAGGACCTTGTTGGCTCACTCTATCACCACACACTTAGTATTTATGTACTCATTCCACAATACTTTGATATATGGAGACAGGTTCAGGTCTGACTGAAGACGATTCGACTTAGAGATTGCTTACCGCTGTTGGATGATGTTATATGATATCTGAGTTGCTTCAGATGTCGTTTGTTTGTGTACTTCTTATTTTGTATTATTCTTGTGATATTATTTTATGATTCATTGTATCTGAGTCACTAAAATTAAACCTTACGTGTGTACAATAGAGTGTATACACGTGGCGGGATTGTCCTCATTGAATTCAAATTTTGTTCAGGATGTGACACCTTTCTTATTGCCTTTAATTTTTGACGAGGCCATGGATTTAAATTTTAAAAATCAGATTGCTGAACAATCAACGATGTGAAAAATCATCATTTGATGCTTGTATTCCATGACCCTACAAATAGTGGCACAAAATTAACATCTCGCAAATGGACATACAGATAGATTTTTGCTTCCACAAATTCAATATTTTCTTTTACGATATTGTTTCATTATTTACGATTCAAGAAAAAAAATCATTGTTTCTAGTAAAAATAGAATTGCAATATAAAGACAAAAAAAAAAGATGCTGCTTACGTGTTGAATTAAAGGTTGAGTATTGGGTATCTTAACTTTGGTTGCCGTTGCCTACGGGCGTTTGAATCAAAAAAAAAAAAAAACTTTGATTGCCGTTTAACTTCATTTGCAAAAGAGTTGCAACAGGTTTGAAGACACACTTCTCAAAAGAAATTGCTCAAGCGTTTCTAATTATGATGTCTTTCCATGTTGTATTCGTATCTGTTCATATCACATAGAATTTTAGATTAGGCGGGAAGATGAATCTGTCGGAAGGGGCAAATTAAGAGAGAAATGTGCAGGGTAATTTAGTCTTTAATTTCAAAAATTAAATTTCTAGATTTAATATCTCATTGAAATTAATTAAAAGGGTAAATAGCAATGATAAGAATGATTTGAGGAATATATGACCAATATTTAAATATAGAAGGGTATATGACCGATTGGAGAAGTTTAGAGGGGTATATAGCTGATTTTATTCAGTTGGACGAAACACCTACTTAGATTTGATTATTACTCTTATTTCAATCCAGACGCAATAATTAAAAATTGAATAATTCATTTTAATATCAGAAAAAAGGATCCAACAAAAAAATGTACCATTGTTTCCCTAAGTTGCTAAAAATAGAGTATGTAGAGCTATGATCAGTCTATGCCACATTAGAAATCGAATTATCCGCAAGTTTAAAAATAAATAGTTTGAATCACTTGAGAAATAGCAATTAGATCATGAACACAGCTAACATCCAAACAGAAATGTATTCTCAGTATATAAAACTGAGGCATATCGACCAATTTTATTAGTAAAGTGCAGAAAACCGCTAATAGATAAATTTTGCAATAAGCAGAGAGGAAATTAATCCAAATACCCAATCATAATCAAGTACATTGAATCATAAAATTGCATTACATATTCCTGTACTTCTCAAGATGCTTGATCAACTCGTCTAGATGCTTCTCCTGAGAAATTTTGTCTGTGGATATTGGTTGGATCATCCCTACATTGTGTCGAATCAACTTCCCCTCTTCTTCCACCATGACAAAAAGAACAACCCTCACGACCCCTTCTTGGTCAAAATCCCCGGTTTCAGCATCCCTAGGCACTTCCACCCCTACACCTCTTTCCTCTAACACTCGTGCAATCAGTCCTTGATCTATGATCAATGGCAGCATGACCAAAGGATGGCCAAACTGCAAGCTCTCAATCACTGAACTCGGGCCGCAATGTGTCAAGAAACCACCGACTGATGCATGAGCAAGGATCCTTATTTGTGGGACCCAACCCCACACAACATGGCCAGATCCCTTTATGCGCTCTTCAAAACTGGCCGGTAAGATGTCAGTAGCATCAGTTATCATGCCGGCTGGTTTACTGAGTGCCCAAAGGAATGGCACCCCTGACCTCTCCAGGCCAAGAGCAAGTTCATGTAACAGCTCGGTGCTCAAAGCTGCTTCACTCCCTAAAGCAATGTAAAGAACAGATTTGGGGGGATGTTTGTTCAACCAATCGATAACATCAATTTCGTGCCCATCGGATCGGCTTTCTCCAGCTAAACTAATTTTCTCAGCAGGAGGTGGTAAAAGACCCACTGGCACAACATCTTTCTCTAAAAGCTCGGGAAGGAGGGATAGCCATTTTGACTCAAGCTCAAAGGAGGATCTCACACCAACAAATTTGCTTCCGAAGAAGGTCAAACTAGTACGCTGAGCAATGCTGATGCCCGATTCATTTTCCTGGGTGCCCATTGCAATTGATCTAGCCTCATGGGGTCGAAATGCAAGATTGGATGGAAACGGGATCCAACTTGGTGGCACTGTGAAATCTGCAATTGTTGTCTTTAACATGCCAGCCTGTTAGAAGGTGCATTAGAAGATCCGGTTCAAGAAACATAGAAATAAATATTGTAATCTCTAATTATTTTGTGTATCTGTTATTTTTGGAATTAGTGATTAATATACAGGGAATTAGTGGGGCGCTAGAATAAGAAAGAAATAAAGGGGCTGTCTTAGATGAATATATATGAACTTCTTCTCTCTGTAATGTGTGTAATTTTGACTATTAAGAAAAAAATAAAATTCGGGGGGGAAGGGAGCTTTCTGGGAGTGCTGGTGTTCCTCTTGTTTTTTGTTTTTTGTCATGGTATCAGAGCATACCCTTCTTACCTATGTACCGAGTTACTGGTACTAATTTTTTTTTTATATATACTTGTTGTTCTTCAATATAAAGGTTCACCATGAGTGGTGGAGACACAGATCTAACCAACTCTGGTCAAGACTCGGCCAAACTCTTAATAGAAGAGTTCACCTCCAAGTTTGCATCTCAACTCAGTCAAATTTTAGCCCACCAACAACCGAGACAATCTGATTCTTCTCATTCTTTGGAAAACCCTAACTCTCACATATCGCTGAAGTTTGATGGCAAAAATTATCGAATCTGGTCCAAGATGGCAGAAATGCATATTGCAAGCAGAGACAAGTTGGGTTACATCGATGGATCTTTACCAATTCCAAAAGAAGGCACCACCGATTACAACCGGTGGAAGATGGACGACGTGGTCGTCAAGAATTGGCTGATAAATTCACTAGATGAATCCTTCATTGGTGATTTCATTATGTACTCCACTGCAAAAAGAGGTATGGGATTCCTTGGCTCGTACTTTCTTTGATAGAGAAGATTATGCACAGTTTTTTTAATTAAGAAGAAGGATCTACCACCTAAAACAATTTGGTATTTCTCTTGAAACCTACTACCATAACTTACAAGGATTATTGAAAGAGATGGACTTTCGAAAACCAAACCCCATGACTTGTGCAGCAGATATTGCTAAATATGCCCAAATTATGCAAGAAGAAAGAGTTTATATATTTTTAGATGGGCTAGACAGTCACTTTGATGGGGTTCAATCTGATGTGTTGAAAATGATTCCTTTTCCTACACTTGAAGAAGCCTATTCGAGGGTCAGAAGAGAAGACAATCGTAAGTCTGTGATGATGGGTAGGGATGAGATAGCAGCTATGGCGATGGTGTCAGAAGGGAGAAAGTTTAATTTTAGAAAATCTATTGAACCACAGAGACCATTCCTTACCAAAGAACAAAAGAGCAAACTTAAATGTACCAATCCAGAGTGCATGGGGATGGGTCATACAACTGATATGTGCTTTAAAATTGTCCGTTACCCTGATTGGTGGGTGGAAGTGCAAAAGAAAAAGAAGAAGGGGAGAGCAGCTATGGTTGTGCAGACTGGAGAAGGGTCGGGTGGTCACCATACTACTGGCGCACAAGGAGGGTATCAGCCTGTTAGCAATCAGGGTGCATCCTATCAGGGTGCAGGCGCACAGGGCGCACTCTACCAGCAGGCTGGCGCTCAGGGTGCATTCCGTCAGGGTGCAGGCGGGCAGGGTGCACTCAACCAGTATGCAGACACGCAAGGAAGAGTGGCCGCTATGCATCGCAATATCCAGTCCACAAGTGCAGAAGTCAACTATAATGGTATATTAACACTTATGCCACCAGGATCAGATCCTAAAGAAGATACAAACAACTATTGTTCATTACACAAATCTAATGATATTTCAAGTTGGATTATTGACTCAGGGGCCTCAGACCATATGACATATGATCTTGAAGATTTGGTAAGTACAATTGACTCGAGAAAAACAGAAATTGTTAACGCAAATGGTGAAATACACCCGTTTATTGGGGCTGGTACAGTCAAGCTGACAAATTCAATCTCCCTTCATAATACTCTTCTTGTTCCCTCTCTTGAAACTAAACTTGTGTCAGTTGGACAACTTGCTGAAGATTTAAATTGTGTTGTTTTGATGTATTCTCGGTTATGTTTGTTCCAGGATGCCCTCTAGAAGGAGATTATTGGGCGTGGTAGCAAGCGGTGAGGATTGTATCACATAGAAGATTTTTGTTTGGGACGAACTCATCATGTACATGGCCGAGGAATGTCTGATTCCGTGGAAAAAATTATGACTTGGCACAAACGGTTAGGACACCCCTCCTTCGGGTATATGAGAAAGTTAGTTCCAAAGTTATTTGAGAATTGTGATATGAAACTATTAGACTATGAGACCTGTATTAAGGCCAAAAGCCACCGTTCTGTATTTCCTATAAGTAATAAAAGATCTTGTATACCTTTTGAATTGGTTCATTCTGACGTGTGGGGTCCATCCCCGGTACACTATGCTAATGGAAATAAATATTATGTGTTGTTTGTGGATGACTTTTCACGGATGACATGGCTATTTTTTCTCAAACATAAAAGTGAAGTTGCACAAATATTTAAGAATTTTCACAGAATGATTTGCACACAATTTGGAAAAGAGATTAAGGTCTTTCGAAGTGATAATGGAACATAATATGTTAACAAGGATCTTAAAGAGTTTTTCATCAATCATGGGATTCTTCATGAAACCTCTTGTGTTGGTACACCTCAACAAAATAGAATTGCGGAACGGAAAAATAGACATATCTTAGAAACTGCTCGATCCTTACTGTTTGAGAACAATGTGCCACAAACTTTCTGGGAATATGCAATTTCAACTGCTGTCTACTTAATAAACCGAATGCCCTCGGTAACTCTTAAATTTCAAACACCATTGCAAGCTTTGGCCTCTCAAGTTCCAATTCCATCGGTTCTGACTCTCTCACTTCGTATTTTTGGATGTGTTGTGTATGCCCATATTTTGAAACAACATCATTCAAAATTGGATCCATGCGGAGAGAAATGCATGTTTGTGGGATATGGCTCACAACAAAAGGGCTACAAGTGCTATAATCCGGTCTCAAGGAAACTCTTTGTTACAATGGATGTGAACTTTATTGAATCTGATAGTTATTTCCCAAGGCCGCAGGTTCATTTTCAGGGGGAGATGCGGAGTGAAAAAGAACCAGAGTGGTACACTACGGGTGTGTTTGGATGTTGTTGGAATAGAGAATAAGAATAAGAAATTTCAGAATTCGTGCTTGTCCCTATTCCTTATTCTTATTCCTTAGTTTTGTTGGTATAGGAATAAGGCTCGAAATTGGCCCAAATTCCTTATTCCTATGGTGTTTGGTTTGACACCGGAATAAGGAATAAGGGGCTTATTCCTATCCAAAGCCTTATTCTCATGCATCCAAACACACCCTACATGTGTAGATGCAGGCGCACCCTATGTTTCGAGTGCAAGTGCGGGTGCAGGTGCACCCTATGACTCGGGTGCACTCATAGATGCAGGCGCACCCTTTGACTCGGATGCAGGCACAGATGCAGGCGCACCCCATGACTCGGGTGCAGATTTGAGTGCAGGTATAGATGCAGGCGCACTCCATGACTCGGGTGCAGGTGCAGGTGCAGGTGCAGGTGCAGGTGCACCCAATGACTCTGGTGCAAGTGCAGGTGCAGGTGCGGATACAGGCGCATTTTGTGACTTAGATGCAGATGCAGGTGTAGGCACTATACTTGAACCAGTAACCTTAAATCCAAGTAATTCGGGTTGGGAAAGCATAGAAGCAGGTTATGAGCCTAAAAACTTAGAATGTGAGAATGAAGAAAATGTGATACAATCCCTTCTTGAAATACCACGGAGCCCAACTCCTGAGAGACATCCTGAGGTAAGTAACACTAACTCTGAATCTACTTCGGGTTATCAATTGCCTTTCAGATACAATCGAGGTAAACCTGCTCCAAGATATGAATCAGAATATAAACCAAAGAAAAATGCAAAGTATGCCAATTCAAATTACATGAGTGTATCAAAATTATCAGGAAAACTGAAAGCTTTTGCAACGACTATATCAGAAGAAAATATTCCTGAAAGAGTAGAAGAGGCACTCAAACATCCGAAATAGAGAGAAGCAATGAATGTTGAAATGGAAGCTTTGGAAAAAAATCGAACATGGAGACTAGTGCACTTACCCAAAGGAAAGAAAACAGTCGGCTGCAAGTGGGTATTCTCCATCAAATATGATGCTGAAGGGAATGTTGAAAGATACAAAGCGAGACTTGTCGCGAAAGGTTATACACAGACATATGGGATTGACTTTCAAGAAACCTTCTCGCCAGTGGCCAAGTTTAGTACGGTACGTGTTTTAATATCTCTTGCAGCAAATCTCGACTGGCCCTTACATCAGTTTGATGTAAAGAATGCTTTCTTACATAGAAATTTAGAAGAGGAGATTTACATGAATGTACCATCGGGCTATAATTACTCTGACTCTGGCCATGTGGTATGCAAACTTGATAAAGCTTTGTATGGTCTTAAACAGTCACCCCGAGCGTGGTTTGGGAGGTTTAGTGGAGCCATGAGGAAATATGGATACACTCAAAGTGATTCAGATCACACATTGTTTATTAAGAGAAATCAAGGAAAACTAACCCTGTTGATTATCTATGTAGATGATATGATTATTACAGGGGATGATGAGGATGAAATCCGAAAATTACAGGAGAAGCTCTCACACGAATTCGAAATGAAAAACTTGGGAGGGTTGAAGTATTTTCTTGGAGTAGAGGTTGCAAGATCCAAACAAGGCATCTTCTTGTCTCAGAGGAAGTATATACTGGATTTGTTGGCAAAAGTTGGTATGCTGGATTGCAAACCGATTGGGACACCAATTGAGCAAAACTACATGCCGAGGGGAAAGAATGAAGGAGCACCTGAAGACAAGGAAGCTTACCAAAGATTGGTTGGAAAACTCATTTATTTGTCTCACACTCGGCCAGACATTGCATATGCTGTGAGCGTGGCGAGTCAATTTATGCATTCTCCTACAAAGGAAAACATGAAGCTGGTAATTCGAATTATCAGGTACCTAAAGGGATCACCAGGAAGAGGATTCATGTTCAAAAATATGGAAACTTGGATGTGAGTGGATATACGGATGCCGATTGGGCTGGATGTCGGATAGATAGGCGATCCACTTCAGGATATTTCACATTTGTGGGGGGTAACCTAGTCTCTTAGAGAAGCAAGAAGCAGAGTGTGGTATCTCTATCAAGTGCAGAAGCTGAGAGTTTAGAGGGATGGCCAAAGGTATTTGTGAAATTCTCTGGATACGGAAGCTTTTGAAGGAACTCGGATACCCTCCCACAAAAGAAATAATGCTTTATTGTGACAACAAGGCAGCTATTGACATAGCTCAAAATCTAGTTCAGCATGATCGAACTAAGCACATTGAAGTGGATCGACATTTTATCAAGGAGAATTTAGAATCCAAGATCATCAAATTTCCTCACGTAAGGTCAGATGAACAGTTAGCAGATATGTTGACTAAAGGAGTCTCAAGTAAAAGTTTCTATAGCTCTCTGGACAAGCTTGGTGTGTGTGACATCTACACACCGCTTGAGGGGGAGTGTTAGAAGGTGCATTAGAAGATCCGGTTCAAGAAACATAGAAACAAATATTGTAATCTCTAATTATTTTGTGTATCTGTTATTTTTGGAATTAGTGATTAATATACAGGGAATTAGTGGGGCGCTAGAATAAGAAAGAAATAAAGGGGCTGTCTTAGATGAATATATATGAACTTCTTCTCTCTGTAATGTGTGTAATTTTGACCATTGAGAAAAAATAAAATTCGGGTGGGAAGGGAGCTTTCTGGGAGTGCTGGTGTTCCTCTTGTTTTTTGTTTTTTGTCACAGCCTTAGGAGAAAGAGGTCCAAAAAAGACAAGCGAAGAAGCTGGGATGACATAAAACAAGGCACACGGAACACAAAAATCTTGGGCTATCTTGGGAAGCCAGTGGTGGTGTACGTCCATGAGGATCCAGTCGAGCTTTGTTTTTCTGTCAGAACAAGCCGATTTGAGGAAGGCCAAGAAAGGTGTGGACAGACCGTCGAAGGCTTTCTCAAGGTATGGCACGAGCCCTTGTGAGATGTCGGAGGTGGATTCAGCATTCTCTGGCAATGGTTCAACATGGGGAAGCATCAGAGGCACAAAGGTTATTAATGATGATAAGTGGGACGGAATGGTGGGGAGACGGTGGATGTTTCTTGGAGTGGAGATGAAGGTGATGCGGTGGCCCCGGGTGGCCAGTGACTTGGCGAGCTCGAGAAAGGGATGCATGTGTCCAAAGGCCAACCATGGAAACATCACTATGTGAAGGGAGTCAGAGTTCGAGTCGGCATCCATGATCGATGCAAACAAATTGCTTTTTGCTGCTGCTGGTTATATATGGAGATCTGGTTGAATGCGGCCTCAATTTCTTTCAGGAAAACTTTTGTTGCCGCTCTGATTATAACTGGTGTTTGTGCTCTACAGTTTTATTACAGTATCAATATTTCATTCATTTGTTTTGGTATGCAGATTGTTTCTTTAATTGTAGCATGATACATGCATCTACATTCACCCCCCCGATATATAGGTAGGTATGTCGAGTTGTTGTTTCTTATCTTTATTTTTATTGTTATATACTTATATGATGGAGATGTGCTGTCCTCCTCCGGTAATTAATTCCACAGGACAAGAAATTGTATATAATAATAGCAACAATACAGGAATAAGGTTGACATTCTAGAAGTTCCTTAATATCAGTACGTATTAATTAATATATTGAGATATTACAGGCGATGAAGCAATGTGGGGAGAGAAGTTTGAAATGCAAACACCTCCCAGTGGTTATGGGGTCGGTACACCAAGAATTACCGAGGCCATTTTCATGGGCTGTGTGCCAGTAATCATAGCAGTTGATTATCCCTTACCTTTAGTGACATGTTGGACTGGACAAGTTTTCTGTGCAGATACCAGTGGAGAATATACCCAAGATTAATGTTATACGCAAGGGAATATCTGAAAGACAGTACCAGTTGTTGAAAAGTAGGGCACTGCAGGTGCAACGGCACTTCATCTTGCCTCAACAGGCAAAGCGGTACGATCTGATTTCGATGACACTTTATTCGGTATGGTTGCGATGGCTCAATGTTAAATTGCCATATTGACCACCTGTGAAGTGGTACTTCCTATGTAGTTTATTTTTCTTAATAAATTCACCTAGTATGAATGTGATGAGCTTCCTGATTTTACAATTAACTGGACCAATTTGTTGTTATTTTAGAAAAATTACAATTCATATTTTTCATGTTGCTTCTTTTGTTTCCTCTTACGGAAAAATGAAGTATTTTACTTACAAATAAAATCTTTCCGGTTTTTGTTCCAATTTGAAAATTTTTTATCAATTTTTTATTCTATACGTAGAATTATTACAGCTAGTTTGATTTGTAATTTCTTTTCGGTCTCACTTTTATAACAAACATGTACATATTATTAGCAGCATCTGTTGATGGTATTTCGAAGCTAATGCAACCATGAAGGCACGTTGCTCTCACATTAAATAATAAAGTTCATTTTGACTTTGTAATATACTAATATTATACGATCACATTGTCTGCCAACAATTGTAAAACGAGAATCAATTATATCTTTCTGGCGAAGATTTAACTTAAAGGTTGGAACAATATAAAAGCTACATATAATAATATCATACGATTACTTGGAACATTTAATAGTTTTAATTATTATCATATGATTACCTGGACTCTTTAGTATCGATACTTTCATTTAATGGCCCAGAATTGTGGATAATAACACGGGCCTAGTTAAACGCTTTCAATAACGAAAACAATATAGCTTTCTATGCAGAGCCTATTGGTGAGCCTATTCCTTAATCGACAGTCAATGGTCAAAGGATGGCCGAAGTGCATCTCGACTAGTGACTGGTTGGGAGATGATAATTATCCCACCTGCTGCTCTCTTTAACATAATTAATCGTTTCTCTTTATTTTATTTTTGTAATTACATATTATTTCATATTATTTCAATTTATAAGTTAAATAGAGATAATTTCATTCTTATATGAGAAATACTATCCAACAAAAAAAATTACCATTGTTTTGAGACGTCCTAAGGTGCTAAAAAACAGAGTATCTAGAGCTAGGATCAGTCGATGCTATATTAGAAACCCAATTATCCGCAAATCCAAAAATAAAAAAGTTCAAAGCAGTGGAGAAATAGCAATTAGATAAGGAACAGAGCTAGCATCCAAACAGATATGTGATCTCAGTATATAAAACTGAGGCATATCTACCAATATTATTAGTAAAATGCCTAAAACCACCAAAAGATAAAGTTTCAATAAGGGTAAATTAAAGGAGACCCAATCATTACATGCTCCTGTACTTTTCAAGATGTTTGATGAACCCGTCTAGGTGCTTCTCCTGAGAAATTTTGTCTGTGAATATTGGTTGGATCTTCTCTGCATTGCAACGAATCAACTTTCCATCTTCTTCCACCATTACAAAACGAACAATCCTCGCGACCCCTTCTTGGTCAAAATCCCCGGTTTCAGCATCTCTAGGAACTTCCACCCCTACACCCCTTTCTTCCAATACTCGTGCAATTAATCCTTGATCAATGATCAAAGGCAGCAAGATCAAAGGATGCCCAAACTGCAAGCTCTCGATCACTGAACTCGGGCCGCAATGCGTCAAGAAACCACCGACTGATGCATGGGCCAGGATCCGCATTTGTGGGACCCAGCCCCACTCAACATGGCCAAATCCCTTTATGCGCTCTTGAAAACTGGCTGGTAAGATGTTGGTCGCAGCACCCATCATGCCCGCTGGCTTCCTGAGCGCCCAAAGGAAAGGCACCCTTGACCTCTCCAAACCAAGAGCTAATTCGTGTAGTAGCACAGTTCTCAAAGTCGCCTCACTCCCTAAAGCAATGTAAAGAACAGATTTTGGGGGATGTTTATTCAGCCAATCAATTACATGGAATTCATTCTCACAGCCTCTGCTCTCTCTGGCCGAACAGAATTCTTCAGCAGGGGGCGGTAAAAGACCCAGTGGCACAACTTCTTCCTTGTAAAGCTCAGGAAGGAGGGATAGCCATTTTGACTCGAGCTCAAAGCATGATCTAATGCAGATGAACTTGCTTCCTGCAATGGTGGAACTCACACGCTGAACAACACTGATGCCCGATTCATTTTCCCAGTTTCCCAATACAAACCACCGAGCTTCGTGGGGGCGTAATGCAAGGTTGGAAGGAAACGGGATCCAATTAGGTGGCACGGTGAAATGTTCAAGTTCTGTCCTTAACACACCCTTGTTGGATGATCTGGATCCAAAAAAAACCATGGAAGAAGCCAGTGTGACATAGAACAAGGCACAAGGAACACAAAAGTCCTGGGCTACCTTTGGAAGCCAGTGGTGGTGTAAGTCCATGATGATCCAATCGGGCTTTGTTTTTCTGTCAGAGCAAACTGATTTGAGGAAGGCCGAGAAAGGTGTGGATAGTCCGTCAAATGCCTTCTCGAGGTATGGGACGAGCCCTTGCGAGATGTCAGAGGTGGATTCGGCATTCTCTGGCAAGGATTCGACATGGGGAAGCGTTAGAGGCACAAAGCTTATGAGTGATGATAAGTGGGACGGAATGCTGGGAAGGCGTTGGATGTTTCTTGGAGTGGAAATGAAGTTGATTCGGTGGCCCCGGGTGGCCAGGGACTTGGCGAGCTCGAAAAAGGGATGCATGTGCCCGAAGGCCAACCATGGAAACAGCACAATGTTAAGGGAATCAGAGTTTGACACGGCATCCATGATCGATGCAAATTGATTGCTTGGTGGTGGTTATGGAGATCTAGTTGAATTCAGTTTCAATTTCTTTTAGGAGAACTTTGTGTTACGGCTCAGATATTGACTTGTATTTCTGCTATACATTTTTTGTCAGTACCAATCATGTGCTTGGTATGCAGACTATTTTTTAAATTGCATCGTCAGGGGCGGAGGCACATGGGGGGCTAGAGGGGGCATTGTCCCATATGCTCCAAAAATTGTCTAATTTTTCCATGTATTTTCTTTTGTCTTTAGAAAAATTATATAATTTGTCCTCCTAATCTCTACTACTTATAAATGCACGCATACGAAGGGTGTAAACAATTCATATAAAAGGAGTAAACATGTCATATAAAAAGGTATTAAACAATTCTTGTCTCAATTATGGACCATTGATTTGTGTAATTTGATTTGATCAATGGTTTAGATTAAGGTCAGACTTTTTATAGAAAAAATTAAGTTACTACCTACCAAATTAGCTATTTATTTAAAAGGAAAGACTAAATTATTGATTTTACCGTATCTTTATTGTCTAACATGGAAAGATTTATATAAAATAAAAATAATATCAAAATTTTATTTTTTTTATTTGCCCGCATATTGAGGGCATTTTTGCTAGTTAAATAGAAATCATTGATTTGTCCCCTAATGAATTATTTCTGGCTCCGCTTTGGCATCGTGATACATGCATCTACGTTCTCCTCCAATGTACATATATTTATATAGGTAGGTATAGGTATAGGTACGTAGAGTAGTTGTTTCTTATTAGAATTTTATTGTTATACGAAGGAGATGCGCTATTCTCCGTCAGTAGTTTATTTATAATTAGGGCAAGGAATTACAATAATAATATTTAGGATGGAGGTGACATGCCAGCTGTCCCTTAATATCAGTAACGTTAATTGAGTAATTAATTAATTATTTATATTGACTGAAATTCAAATGGATAAGAAGGATGCATGAATGAGGGCTTCAAATAACAAGTAATTATATATTATGTTAGAAATATGCAGTTAAGTGCAGGGGCGGAAGGACGGGGCTGCGTTGGGCACATTGTCCCCCCTTCCCCCGGATTTAACATTTCAGTGAAAAATACGTTAAAAAATTAGTCTAACTCAACTTATATCATACTTCAGCCCTCTTAGGTTGCATAACGTGAAAAACTGTCACGAAATAACTTAATTTCATTCACCATTTCGTTTAATGAACGGAATAAAAATTTATCTATGTTAATTTTTTGTTTCAAAAGAGGATCAAAATAATCGAAACGATCAATTTTTCTATCAAAATAGTTTAAAATGCGCAAAAGATCAACAAGACCTCCCGCTCAATGGGTAGGGCTAGCGCTGTCCATAATATATATATATATATAATTGTTTTTTATTTGTAGTTTTGACAATTTATTTTTGAGTAAATTTTTCAGAAGTCACTAAAATTTGTATGTTGTCCACTTTTTGTCACCGAACTTTAATTTGTCCTTCCACGACCATTCAACTTTGATTTTGTCCAATTTTAATCACTCCGTCATCTTTTTTATAACTCTGTCTAATTGATTGAGATTGGGGTGAAAATTGGAGATTCGGATCAGAATGCTCCATCACCTCTTATCTTCCAACGGCTTGTTATTTTTAATAAAAAAAATTATTTACTCAGAAATTTTAATAAGGAAAAAGGAAAAATATTTTTTTTAATAAGGAAAAAGTCCCAACGCGATATTGGACCGCGTACGGTTCCTGACTCCTAACGCGGTCAACAAACGCGTTAGGGAGCCTTAACGCGGTCAACGACCGCGTTAGGAGGCCGAATCTTTTCGATTTTCGAAATTTTACCGTTTTCTCTGCTTTTTCGCTTCGTCGTCTTCAAGAGGGAGAGAGAGAAATACAGAGACGGAGAAAGAAGAGAGAAAAGGGAGGAAAAAAAGAAAGAAAGAAGAGAGAAAAAAGAGGAAAAAAAAGAAAAGAAGAAGGAGAGAAAGAGAAAGAGGAAGAAGGAGGAAGAAGGAGGAAGGAGGAAGGAGGAAGGAGGAGGGAACAGCCAACGTCGGAGGAAGAAGGAGGAGAAAGGAGGAGACGGCCGATTTCCGACGAGTTCGAGTTCGATCGATTTCCGGAGATTTCTAGAGGTAAGTTTTTTTTTATTTCATTTTTTAGAATTTAATTAGAGTATTTTTGATATATTATAATTGTTGAAAATAAATAGGAAATTGTGGTATATTGCAAATAAATAGGAAATTGTGGTAAATAGAAAATGTGTATGATTTATGTGTAGGAATTGTGTAGAAATTGTGTAGAAATTTTTGTGTAGGAATTGTGTAGGATTTATGATTTGAAAATGTGTATGATTTATGATTTATTTGATTGGATGAAAAAATTAGGAAAATGAAGATTTGATGGAAAATGAAATTTTTGTGTAGGAATTGTGTAGAAATTTTTGTGTAGGATTTATGATTTAAAAATGTGATGCAATATTGAAAATGTTTATGGATATTGTGGTATATTGTGATTGAAATTATTTGTGTTGAAATTTAGAAAATTATGAATTATGTTAATATTAAATATGTTATATTTAATTATTATGAATTATGTAATATTAATTATGTTATATTTAGAAAATTATGAATTATGTTAATATTAATATGTTATATTTAATTATTATGAATTATGTAATATTAATTATGTTATATTTAATTATTATGAATTATGTTAGTATTAAATATGTTATATTTAATTATTATGAATTATGTAATATTAATTATGTTATATTTAATTATTATAAATTATGTTAATATTAATATGTTATATTTAATTATTATGAATTATGTAATATTAATGATGTTATATTTAATTATTATGAATTATGTAATATTAATTATGTTATATTTAATTATTATGAATTATGTTAATATTAAATATGTTATATTTAATTATTATGAATTATGTTAATATTAAATATGTTATATTTAATTATTACAATAGATGAGTTCTCCACACGACGAGGCTGGTCCATCCAACGTGTTAGAAGGCGGAGGCGTCGCACCGGTCGTCCGAATCCGTACAACGTGAACCCTGTGGAGCAAGCACAAGACGTTGACTGACAGATATTGTTCCTTACTCCCGAGGAGCATATTATTGGAGTGCCTATTGAGGAGGTATACTAATTAAATATTTCAAATATATTAAATATTTAATTTAGTATTTAATTTAGTATTAAATATACTTAGTATTAAATATATTATTTAATTTGCAGCGTGAAAGATGTTTAGATTTGAGATCGCACAAGCGTGAGATCGTGATCGACAAACGTATTGATGGACGTTTGCAGAAGCTCGGCCTGATTCACATCTCGAAAGTAAAGCATGTCAATGCGGATATTGCTTTACTAAAAGCATTGGTAGAGTTTTGGCGTCCAAAGACGCATACATTTCACTTTCCTGTGGGCGAGATGACTGTTACGTTGCAGGTAAGAATCTGTTTGAATAAATTTTTCAATTTATCCAATGTAAACTAATGTAATTATTGTGATAATTGATGGGTTAAATCATTATCAGGATGTGAAGTATCTGTATGGTTTGCGCACAGTAGGCAAACCTGTGACAGGGAGCACGACGGGAGTCCAGTTTGATGATCAGGTCAGCGCGCAGTTATTTGCCACTGCGAACTGAGCTAGGGAAAAAACGTAAGTTCAATGTTAATTAATTCTTTAAATTTATGATTTATTATTTTCTGATCTGTAAATACTGACAATTATGCAAATGATAATGTAGGGGCAATAGACGTAATATTAGATTGAAGTGGTTGCGAGAGAATTGCTCCAACTGGCCTCCTGTTGGAGCTTCCGATGATGAGCTCGATCGTTACACACGTGCGGTGGCGATGGAGCTCTTTGGGACTCTGATGTTCCCTGATATTCTGCAGGATTCTGTACCCGCACTTTTGTTGGATCTCGTAGCGGTATAAAATTAATTTCATTTAATTTCATAATCATTTCATTTCAATATCATTTATAATATTAGTTAAATCATGAAATGTTAATTAAATCATTTGTTAATTCTCAAATTTATATTTATGTCATTGTTATGAATATAAACTGAAATTTGTGTTGTTTAATTAATTTGCAAGGAAATTTAAATGAAGACAAAAACTGGAACTGGGGAGGTGCGGTCCTAGCATGCCTGTATCATTCGCTTGATCGTGTTGCACTGCGATTCAAGGTTGTGACGGGACCTTGGATGCTTCTAATGTTTTGGGCATGGTCATATATTTCAGTATGTCGACCGAGTCTTCCAGATGAGCCATTTCCTGGATTTGGCCAGCCTGATATAGACTCGTGCCCGCCGTTTGGGAGGTATAATTTTTCATAAATTTAACTTTAGTTTAATACTCATGGCTTTAGTTTAATAATCATGCGCGACATTTTGTTTAATGTTTAATTTTTCACAAAATTACAAGAAATTTACTGAAGGTCGGTCATTTTCGAAGAACACTCATCGTGGGGCAGTTGAGTATGCACGGGACCACTTGGCGACATTGGAGGTAGAAGATGTCAATTGGTTACCGTACGCAGATGACCGACAGAGTATGCCACGAGTAGCCCAGTTGCAGTCGGCATCATATTATGCTCGGATGCCGCTGAATTTTTATCACATAGTGGCATGCTATTATCCGGAGCGTTGCAGGCGTCAATTCGGATTATATCAGCTTGTTCCACCACCGCTACCTCTGGTTTGTTCTTATATGCTTAAGATTAATTTTCATTTTAATTAATAAGTTGTATATTATTTTAATTAATAAGTTCTATTTTTAATGTAACAGAGTTGGCACACGATGCACAACTACATGAATTTCCAACGCAATTCTTTTGCTAATCCGGATTGGAGTACTATTTTTCATGCGGCGCATGCAGCGTGGAGTGATGAGGCATTAGCTGCGCTGCAGATCGACCTTCGACCTTGGACAGATGCTGATTCTCTGAGGTATTAAAAATTAATTATATTTGTTATTTAATTTCAATCGTTGGTAATTTAAGTTAATTTTTAATATTAATTTAACATTTCAAATTTGGATGATTAGGTATTTTCGGTGGTTTTGGAGATGGGGAGGATCGGAGCTTCCTACACCTCGCGAGCAGGCCGAGGCACGCATCAGACGTAGAGGTGATGTTCCGATCAATCAGAGACAGTACGCTCCCATGGGGTCCAAGCTGCGTAATATGGTATTGACTGATTGATTAATTTATTTAAATCAGTTTATATTTAATTGTTTTTATTTGTTTTCTAATGAATTATTATGATTTTATTTTATAATGACTGATTAAGATTTTATTTATTTATTTAATGCAGGGAAACAACGCATTGAAGAATGAGGTTCATGCAGTAAGCCTCCTTGTGAAGAAGGGATGCAGAAGAATTGGTAAGGCAATCCTTACCAACTGTCGATCCCAACTTCGAGATGCATCTATGTCGTTCAGGATCGAGGATCTATTGGAACAGCGGGGGCTACCAACGAAGATAGAAGACATACCAGATTCTTCGGAGGAGTCCCAAGAACCGCAGACCAACTTTGAGGCTGAGGATCTCGTTAATCCGGTATGTATTATTTGTAAATAAATATGCATTAAACATAATATTATAATTAATTTTATTGATGATAGTTTTTTTTCTATCTTAACAGGATGGTGGTCTAAATACAGGACGATTAGACGACATATTAGGACCACCCAGGGGTTCTCATTCGAAAATAATATTACGACGTACGTACATCTAAAATTAAATGCAAATGAATAACGTTTCATGACCGTCAATAGGATACTTTATTGAATCTAATCATCAAATAAAATATGATGCTCCCGATCTAGACCAGACTAATATAAATAAATAAACATGTTGACAAACATGTTTATTTGAGAACCATGTGAGTAAACAATTATCAACAATAAAAAGTATAATAGTTAAATTTATAAATTTATATATGTTCGTGATAACTATCTCATATTTATTTCACATGAAATCATTTCACATGAAATCGTATAGTTTAAAAAATGAAATAAATGAAATCGTATATTTTAATAAAAATAAGATATGTAAAAAAGAATTTGGAAAAAGTAAATACGTTATAAAAAAATGTAGAAACAAATAAAAAATTTAATAAAATCAAATAGATGGTTTATTAAAAATTTAATAAAATCAAATTTAATAAAAATTAAATACATGATTTTGTTGTTTAATTAAAGTTTGTTTAATTAAAGTTTGTTTATTTTAATTATTGCCTTTAATAAATTTGACTATAATAATTGTACATGCGATATTAATGTATAGTCTGAATGTATAGCCCTGTGACATCTTCAAATAGGACAAACGTGCTCTCAGAATAGAACAGGCGTGCTCTGAGAAAGCATTATGATGGTCTGAAAAAGCTACGCGTGCTCTGAAAAAGTTAGCTGTGCTCTGAGAAAGAATTATGATGGTCTGAAAAAGTTTGACGTAGTCTGAAAAAGTCTGAAAAGTATCACGTGGAATTTAATTCAGACTTTTGGTACAGTACATCAGAGCTCCATCTATATAGAACTCCCCAGGTTCAGCCAGACAAAATAATCTCCAACTTCTTCGTAAAAACTTTACCACCATGGAAAAAGGAAATAGCTCAAACTCCAACAATACCAACAAAATTAATCCAAGTGAAATTGTGAAAGAGTTCTGGGGATCATTCTTCCATTCTACTCTCAACGACCAACAAAAATAAAGAGGGAAATGGACCGCAATGTGTCGTCAATGTTCTCAAACTTGCCAATACAATGTGCATGAACCGTACTATGACTTGTCCTTAAGATGGCATTACCTCGAGCACGCAAAAGAACAGAAGGAAAGAGAAAGGCCGAAGCGTTATGACTGGTCAGAGTACTTACCACCTAAACCGATACCCCAAGAACAGCAAACATGGCAGCCATCACCCTTCTCTATGGTTGAATCCATTTTTAATTTTCGTGGAGACCACACAGTGATATGTACAAAGTGTGGTGAAATTTTCAATTACCAAGAAACCATCATGCGTGAGCACTACTCTGACCACAATCGCCCGTGAAGCGGAAGAAACGAAAGCTCGGTACAGAGAGGCCGAAAGAAAAAAGAGGGAAGAACATGACAAACTTGTATCTGAGTATAATAATAGGAGAATAGAAGAGTGGCGAAAGAAAAAACTAAAAGAAGAAGAGGAGAAGGAGAAATGGCGAAAACAAATTCAGAACATGCAGATGCGCCATAGACTTCAAAAGGAAAAAAGAGAGGAAGAAAGAAAAAATGCAGCAAGATGTATGGCAGAGATAGAAAAACAAGAGGCTGATGCGGCTTTCTGGAACGAAGCCGCTCATATGGCTGACAACGCCGGTGCCAGTAATCAACAGGACAAGGAAAATGAAGAGGAGGAACCATGGTGGGATGAAATTCTGCAATATGTAGATAGTCAAAATCTATAAGTAGATTTATTTTTAATTTTCATGTATTTTACTATTATAGTTTAGTAACTTAGCTATGTGTCGTTATAATAAATGATTTGCGGTTGTTATTATTATTAAATACGTGTCGTTGTAATGTTTTATTTTTATGGTTTACTAAGTTTTAATTTAAGTTTACTTTTGTGTATTAATTTTAAATATAAAATCATTAAGTAAATTTTCCTTCAATAAACATACAACAAAAACATATAGGATTAATTTTAAACAATAAATACCAAAACACATGATAACAAAATAATTAATATTAAAGTTGTATTATAAAAATTATAAAAATAATATAATACAATATATTATAAAAATACATTAAAGATAATATATTGTATATTTGATGAAAGATAGAGTATAAAAATTAAAATATAAAAATTAAAGATAAAAGATGAAAGATACTAAACGCGGTCTACAATTTTGAAAAAAAATTAAACAAGTGTTATGCCTCCTAACGCGGTCGTTGACCGCGTTAGGGCCCTCTAACGCGTTCATTGACAGCGTTAGGAGCCACGAACCGTACGCGGTCCAATATCGCGTTGGGACTTTTTCCTTATTAAAAAAAATATTTTTTCCTTTTTCCTTATTAAAATTTCTGAGTAAATAATTTTTTTTATTAAAAATAACACTCCAACGGCGTGCTACCTCCTTCGTCCCTATGAAACCATGTTCATCTCTCTTTATTAAATTATGCCTCTTACGTACATCTCATGGAATCTCTCTTCCCCTAGAGACGTGCTTCAATTGTTTCCATCCTTGTGCCTTTGCGTCAGTTCACTTCCTCTTGCTTCACTTGATAAACAGATGAAGCGCATACTTATTTGTGCAACACAAATTACTCAGTCATGGAGAGATGTAATTCCAAGTATCATTGATTAGATATGAAATGACTGAAAATTACAAACTATTATTGTCAATACATGATGTCTGATTTGCAAAGTGCTTATCATTGACATGGAATTACACAAAATTCCTTGTAAATCATTTTTTTTCAATATCAAACTTAAAAGTAAGTAGTCTCTTTACTGAGGGCTGAAACAAACGGGTACCAAAAAAGATACCAGTACACTTGTGACCTACATCAATTGAACAATTTTACATTGTCACAATCTAATTAGGCATTTTTCTTAAAAAAAAAAAACATGCAATTCAGACATTCAGCTCAATAAAAGCAGTATAAGCATAAACCAAGTGCAATAGACCAAGTAGCAAAAATCATAAAATGAAATCTAGAAAAGAAATTTTTACCAGCATGAACTAAGTCAATAAAATACAAAATTGTAGCTACTGATTAAGCCATAAGATACAAATTAATGAACATTATAAGATATCCTAACTATTTGTAGCTACTACCTTGTATCTCTCTGCCTAATTAGGGGCATAATTTTTTTCCTTAACAGAAAACACACTAAACCTAAAAACAAACAACAACAATGTCAAGAAAACTAATAAAATAAATATAATTAAAATGAAATATTTTTCTGTTCAGCTTTCTTGTCTCTTTCCAAATTCATTTAATCATCTAATTAGCAGCGTGGAAGATAAATGTTGCTGTCTAAAGCCACCATGGTTGATTAATTGAAGGAGATGAGGCTGTGAGAAAGAAAAGAGATGCCGGTGGCTTAAGAAGCTGTGATAGAGAGAGACTAAGTTGGTACGCTTTGGTAGAGATAGAGAAGAAGAAGAGTTGAAGATTGTTGTCTAAAGGAGAGAGAAATGGAGGCGGCAGTCTAAAGAGGTGGTGTGTTGGGAGATAGAGGAGATGGAGCACTCTGATCAGAATCTCCAATTTTCACCACAATCTCAATCAATCAGACGGAGTTATAAAAAAGATGGCGGTGTGACTAAAATCGGACAAAATCAAAGTTGAATGGTCCTGGAAGGACAAATTAAAGTTCAGTGATCAAAAGTGAACAACATACAAACTTGAGTGACTTTCTAAAAAATTTACTCATTTATTTTTATGCATATTTTTCTATTTAGAATGCATAATTGACAAGTTCGATACTGTACTATTTTTTGTTCATCAATATTTATTCATAAATACTTACTAAATACAATAAAAATACATAAAAAATGACGTTAAATGGTTAAGAGAAAATAAACCAAATGAAAGAAGTCACTTTCTTTAACCGTTTTGTTTTATAAACGAAACCAAAAATAATTTTGTTAACCATTTCGAAGGAACAAAACGTAGTTATCAAACAGTTGAAATAGGTTGCGTTTGCACCCTAGTCCCCCTTGTCTCAAAATATAAAAGCCCATTACACTAAGGCTGTCCTCCAGAACTGATTTAATAATGGAAAAGAAGAGAATAGAAAGGTTGGAAGAGGAATACTATGTTATGGAAAAAAGAAAATTATTGATTTACTTACTCCAGGACTTTACACGAGGGAAGAGAAAGGAAAGCCATAAAGCTAGCATTTTAATTGAATATTAAATCAATAGGCCCATTTTGCCTTTGGCGAAAGCACAAAGTTTATTTGGGACTAGTTGTTTGAAGGACAATTTTGTCATTTGAGCATTCTTACTCTGCCTACACTTCGATTCAGAGGGTAACAAAATCAAGACTCGAATGAAAAGGACGCATCTTGACTCACTTTCCATTCCCTCTCATCTTTTATGTTGAATCAAGTAACCATTCTCTATTCATCTTGCCTTCCGGTCCTCTCCCTCTAAAATGGCTCCCGCTCCCAGGAGCATACCTAAGCCTCAAAGTTATTCTAACCTAAAGTCCACGTATTTACATTCAGAAAGGTCAATGCGCTGAGTAACATATACAGTCCAAAACATATATTTTAGATTAAGAGGGTTTCATTGACCCAATTCACTTTATAAAACTACATTAGATAATAAGAAATTCAGTTGATTTCTAAAGAGAGATTAAAAACATAGCAAGGCATATCTCACAACTAAAGATTAGCAGAAGTTACTTATAAGACACCGGCTGACTAATAGAACAAGATATCAACTCCTCAGACTTTAACTAGTATCATGGTGCAATGCAATCAAGTGGGAAACCACTCTAATCTATAAAGTTATCAACTTCTCATCGACTCTAATCAACTCCCATAACCCTTTTTAAAAGAAAGGGCGACGATGCCACCTTGTTTCATTAATACTAGGAGGACTAATCGAGTTTCGCTCGATATTTGACTTACAAATAAATATAAATTATGTTATCATTTAGAATTTGTAAAGATTGATGTAATAATTCTTTTGATGATGGAATAATTTACATGTTGTTTATATTAAATATTTGATGGGTATTGTTTTCGAATTTATATATCAAGTATTGTCTCTTCGCCTTATACAATATTTATAAGTAGTCATGAGACTCATGTCCTGATAGTTTGTTGTCAGAATTTAAAATCAGAGGAAATGGAAAAGGAGTCTGTCTTTACAGATATATATTGTGTGAATTAGAGTAATGAAATTTTAATGAAATATATGTCATTTACTTCGTCAAGTGTTGCACAATAATTGATGACCAAAATCGCAAATAAGTTTATCAGATTGTGCCTTTTGGCTTTTGGTTTCCTAAATCGAATTCAATTTACGTCTCTTTTGTTTTCATTTTCATTTGCATTTATTATTACGGATGCATTTTAATATATACAGTAATGTATGTTTGTTTTATATATCCCTTGAAAACTGAACCAAGATTAAATTTTACATTATTGTCGTGTCCATTTGATTTCTTACAATTGGTTTAGAATGATATAATTATTATTGAGTAAATTTTCTCAGAGGTCACTGAAGTTTATACATTGTTCGTTTTTTGTCACTAAACTTTAATTTGTCCTTCAGTAACCCTTTAACTTTAATTTTGTCCAATTTTCGTCCTTCTGTCAAAATCCCATTGAGTTCTGTCTGATTGAACACGTTAGGTGCAAATTTTGTGACGTGAATCAAACTCCCCTTTTATCTCATCCCCTTCGTCTCCTTTGGTCCAGTGGACATAAATAAAAAAAAAAAAAAGAACTGAGACTTCAATCTATACCCAAACCGAAGAAAAACTCACCTCTCTCACTCGTCCTCAATGTTTTGAATACCCTACCGGTTACCGGAAATTTCCGGTAAAACCGGATTTCGGGTAAGGATCCGGTAGGAAAAGACCTCCAAAATCCGTTGGTCAAGAACCGGAAAAACCGGTCAAAAACCGGAAAAACCGGGAAAAATAACGTATGAAAGTGCCGGTTTTTTTTGGTTTAACAGTTTTTGTTCACCTCATCTTGGTTTTTTTCATTGGTCCTTCCCAAGACTTGTATTTTCGAGAACATCTAGCTGCTATTCTGGTTCCCTATAGATAGCTATAGATAGCTATTTGGCTAATAGGCTAATAGACTTTTTCAACTCACAAGAAACTAAGCTAGCAGGAGCACGTGATGTGTAAGGGAAAAAAAATTAATATTTCTAATGTAGCAAACACTTTATTCACTAGGCCAAATGGCTCACGGTTCTCAACGCCATTTCTTATTCTTAAACATTATTAAAACATGCTAACCGGTACTAACCGGTACAAAACCGGTAAAACCGGTAAAACCGTCTACCGCCATCAACGCCGGTTTGATGACCGGTAGGGTATTTAAAACATTGCTCGTCCTTCGTTTGTTTCTCACTCGCTCGAACCCAGACCCAACTCCCTTTCTAGCTCTCTTCTTCTCTCTCTCTCGCTCACTCACTCACCTAACGAAGCCCCTCTCTCCCTCTCTGCTACCTCCTCTCAGACCCAAGCTCATAGCTCCTCCCTCTCTCTGCCATTAATTCCTCTCACACACTTACAATCTCTCTCTTCTCACACTCAATCTCTCTCTCTCTCTTGGACTTGACTGACAATGATGAAGGCCGATCAATTAAAAAAGTTTATAATGATAAGAGCTTACACACTCAATCGTCTCACATCCAAGCTTACATCCAAGCTCACAGCCCCTCCCTCTCTAAAGAAGCAAGCAACATCCCTGAGCTTTACAACTATTGACACACAACGATATGAGTACCAATCAATTTAAAAAGTTCATAATTCTGTATTAAAGATAAGAGCTTACAGCAAATGGTAAATTATTTGGTTTGCATACTAATTACCAGTAGAGGTCGTAGATTAATAAGAAACAACAAAATTGATAAATCAGATTACAATTCAGCATATATTAAGCATTTCCAAGATGAATGACGTGGATTAGGATAGAATTTTGTCTTTTAACCACCAATTAAACTACTTAAACCATCCAGCGAGCTTGTGGTTCTGGTATCCCCGCCTCTCAATCTTCACGTATCTCTCGTCTCTCCCTTTCATCTCCTTCTCCTTCACCTTGTGCTTCCCTTGGGAGGCTGATCGTCGTAGAAGAACTAGATGACAGAGTCTAGTTATCAGTCAGGGCTTTCGAGGGAGAACAACGCCTCTTAGCGAGAGGCGGAGGTGATGCCACAAAAGGAATCGACCAGAGAGTACATCCGACTCGCCATGACCCGCTTTGACCCACTCCGACCATCACCTCTTCCTCTTTCCTATTGCCTCCGATCATGGTGGTTTGGGTTTGGAAGTCAACTGTGTTACTTTTTTTCTTTTGTTCTTTTTTTGTTTGATATGAAAGTCGGGCAGGGACGAAAAAGGAGATTGAGTTTTGATTCTGATCCCAAAACTTGCGTACCAACCCGATCAATTAGACGGAACTTGATGGTATTTTGACAGAAGGATGAAAATCGGACAAAATTAAAGTTGGAGGGTTACCAAGGACAAATTGAAGTTGAGTGACTAAAAATGGACAACGTATAAACTTCAGTGACTTTGAGAAATTTACTCTATAATTATTGGAATCAAATGGTTTACCAATTGGACCACAAAGGAGAGATGGGACGTAACAAATCGTTACCAGTATGATACATTAAATATCTTAGGCACATATTCAGATACGTTTCAAAATTATGTGGTTCTTAATTTAATTTATTGTAAGAGTAACTTGTATACTTCGAAACGTTTCCCCCTATTTTTAAGCCCATGAATTTAAAGAAAAAAAAACTATTATTTAATCTCTTTTCTCATGAGGCATTTAGCATACCAACGCCACTGATTTAATGTTAGTGGCTTAAAAACGGATAATTGTGGGTATAATCAGTAAAATCTAGAAATTTGATTTTTTTTTTTTTTTAAGAATTTGTACTGATTTTTTTATTATCAATTGCTTGCAGCAAATCGATCTTCGCTCCATGAATATTTTTTGAAATTTTAATTGGAGTAATGACATTTTTATTAAAGAAACTTATGGAAATACTCTCGAATATTAAGGAGGAGAAGTGGCCCTGGAATAATTGGCATTTTAATTTGCTCTGAATATGACATTCAGTGTCCCAAAAACAAACTCGATTCTTCAAGCTCTCTTTCCCTTGTTAAAAAAAAAAGTTCGAAATATGGTACTTTTAACATGCCACAATCTATATGATATTTTGTCTTATTGTACAATACTAAACATTGACTAATCTAAAAAAAAATATCTATACAGGATTGATACCAATATGGTACAATCATTGTACTACTTACCACAACCACATCATTGTCAAACCAACCAATTCATGTGCAACCATGTACATTGAAATTAACAACACAACTAATTTTAAGAACAGATAAACTGAGAAACAAAATAAAATTCTCTCTTGCTGCTGCAGTGCGGCGTCTATCACTTTTGTTGCTGCAACCAAGGAACCTTCAGTCTCATTACCTGGCGAACAATGTTCCATTGATCTATTTTTCTCAGTCAGAGGATGTAGTATTGGAAATGGAGTTATGATGGGTACTATTTTTCTTCTAAGACCTACAAAGCATTCATCTCGACTGGAAAAACTACCTCTGAGTTTATTTTTATTTGGAGACTGCACATTCCTCCTCTGAAAATCCTTGCTTTGTTTTTCTTCAAACACAAACCAAAGAATTATTTGCTTATGAGTTTAGGTCTAATATTAGACATTTATGCTAGAAAATGAATGATGATGCAATGTAAAATTAAAAAAGAACATCAAACTGAATAATAAACACTTTTTATTTTTACTTGTTCCTGCTTTGCCCCTGGTCTATTGTTACGGGAAGTGCCAATGGCTATACCAATTTACCGACATGATAAGATCTATAAAACAAAGCCAAGTGAAAGATGTTCTCTGGCCCTTGTCTTTTGGCCATTGGAAATTGTATTTCAACCTCTGATTAACTCAACTTCCATTGCTATAAATATGTTTATCAACCTTCAAAAAATATCTCAATATAGATGGGCAAGAGCAACCTAGGAATCCATTTTGGTCTCAGTTAGTCATAGTGGAATAGAGAAGAGCCAGGGGCTTAAAAGTTGAAACAATAAAATGCTGACACCTATAGTATTTATCAACAAATAAAAATAGCAAGGAAACAAACATACATTGACAACATCAGACCATTAAGAAAAAATTATTTCGAATACTTATTTAAAATTAGACCGAAGCAACCTAATGCAACCTAATATTAGAGCTCAGCTTGTGGTTTTGTGAGAATTTGCATTAGCATTATATCTGGTTTCCTAGCATATTGAAAATTTCTTCCCAACTTTAGCCTTGCTATTTTGTTGGACTTTTCAATCTATTAATTGAGCACCATCACCAAGGATACACTCAGCTTTTGAACCGCACCAACTGGATTGTTAGTAGTGCATTGCAACACTTAATTAAAAATTTTGCCATATTAATTGAAAACACACATCCCTTAATTTCAATAGAATAATAGTCCAAAAGTAAATATACAATGCAATTATGCACTTCAAAGAGAATATAAAGCAAATACCTCTACAAAACCAAACTGAAGAGGAGAGAGGGAGAAAGGAGAGGCAATTGATGGAACTGGACATGATAAGGAAAATAAGACTGATATGCAGATCAAGGCTAGTTTAGTTATTATAGAATACTCAAGGTGACCACTTTTTTCTCCATGTATTTATAGATATTAATAATTTTTTTAAAAGGTACAAAAATTTCGAAAGGTACCAAACAGTGAAGACCCTCATAGCTACCATATGATGGTATTCAGCCCTTTTTTTATGCAACGCAAATACCTGTGGTAATAAAGAATATAGATAAGAGAAGGTTCAGTTGGAAAGGTACAAGGAAAAAAATTTCTCACATACCATCATATATATATAGAAGAAATAATAACATATCCCAAATTTAATGCATTCATTATGCAGTAAATATATAATTTTAATGCCCTTAGGCCGTGCAAAAACTGTCAATTACAGCTCACCATATTTACTGGCCTATGCTATTCCACATTTATAACCATCAAACCATTAATATCAATATAAATAAATAACAAATATATATAGAAACATAAAGCAGCCTGGTTATACACAAATACCTCCTCTACACCAGGCTGACACATTACACATTTCATTTTCAATACATATTTCATGACGACAATCAAAATGATTAATGAAATAAAATTATTAATGTATAAGACGTAAGTCAGCAAAACTAATAACAAAAAAGAATGGCAAACATACAATTTTTCCAGCAATTGAAAAAACCAATAAAATCAACCTAGGAAACAGTCTAGGAAATTTCAAATTCAGTCGAAAAACAATTGTTGCGGATCTGAAATAATGTTAAAAATGAAAAAAAATATGTACCTTCTTGTACTACTTCTCTGGACAAATGACTCAATCATTCCCAATCAGTCGCATCAGAGGAGAATCTTAACGCAAAAATAAACTATGAAATTTCATAAAACATGAATATAATTGACAATTTTTTTAGAATTTTTTTATAAATAAATAAAATATATGCATAGACAAATTAAACAAACTATGAAATACAAAAATAGCGTTACTTGCGACTTATGTTCCTTGGCAGAAATATCAATTGAATTGATAGCGCCAATGAGATATTCTCAAATAACTTAGAGATGAAACTTCAAATTTATAGTATATATATCATCGTTCTAATATTCTCAACTCAATTTAACTAAAAAAATGAAGGAGATGAGATCAATACCTGTGGTAGCTAGATCTTTCACCAAATGAAGGAGATCGGATCTGCGAGGTAGGGTTATTTCCTAATTGATAGCGCCAATGAGAAGGACTATCACTATCAGAGAGAGGAGGTGGACCAGTTTGACGAGAAATGAAGCGCACGAGGACGATGCAGTTCCACCAGAGGCGGAGGAGAAGAGAAGAATATTGGAAGAGCATTTTCGAACAGCACATAATCGACGGGACCTCTAATAATTAACCGGCGTGGGCGGAGAATCAGACTGCCGACATTCAGCCACTACCGCAGGCATAAGGACAGACTGAGAGTCAGGTTTGAGGCAAAAGGAACCATCTCGGAACTAGACTGAGAGTCAGGACCTCCTATCAAAGGGCAAGGAAGGATTCTGTCTCTCAGAGTCTCAGTCCAAAACAAAACAAAAAAAAAAAATTAGAAGAGGAATTGGGATGGGCTGGGCGGAGGACTTCCTTCGTTTTTGTCTTCAAAACAAAAAAAAAAAAAAAAAAAAAAAATCTAAAAAGGGTCGGAAAAAATATAAAGGTCAAAACTACTGCGCACTTCCTGAAATGGGTCAAACAATTGATCGAAGGTTGCAGCATCACAATCGTGGACAGAGTTTTTGTCACAAAATCGAAAACATTTTGAACAACGCAGATTAAACTTTAAGCGAAGAGTTAAGTGTGTCGTTTAGTGATTAACAAAATTTTAACATACACCACACATCTTTATTTATATTTTTTTTTTGATGAAGATTTTAGCACTAGGACTCTATAATTGAAAATTACAATATTAGCACTAGGACTCTATAATTTACTAGCTCTTCTCCTAACTAAACCATCTTAAATAGGCTAGCGCTCAGTCTACGAATTACCTTTTGCTCATTTTACCTAGAATCATCTCTTTTCGATTTCTCTCTTTATCTTAGACTAGCAAAAAGACAGTCCTTTTTTTATTATTTTCTACCAGTAACACACAAGTTTTCCACCACATGACAATCCAACCATAAGGAGCACTAAAATAAACTTCAAAATTTGTTTACTTATCCCTCAGCTTTTTGCATAGAATCTGATTTCATCATTGATGAACCTCTAATAAAAAAGGGAATTGCTACGGACAATCCCCCAAACTATCATCCCTGTCATCCCCCTCTCATCCCCTCTTAAACTTACGTAAAATCTATTTCTCTTTTGTAATCTCTCCATACTCCTTTCCGTTTCTCCTCCTCCACCTCTCCTCCTCAGACCTCCGACCTCCGCCTCTCCTCCTCCGACCTCCGCCTCTCCTCTTCCGACCTCCGCCTCTCTTCCTCCGCCTCTCCTCCTCCGACCTCCGACCTCCGACCTCCTCCGACTTCCGACCTCTGGCATCCCTCCCTCCTTTGCTCCGACATCCAATCTCCGGCCTCCTCCCTACCTCCATCCAAGCTCCTCCCACCTCCGCCTTCCTTCCTTCGATCTCCGACCTCCCTTCCTCCGAACTCCCTCCATCCATCCTTCCTCCGATCTTCCTTCCTCGCTCCAGCCTTCTCCTGACCTCCCTTCATCTCTCTCGGCCTAAAGATGTTGTAATAAGTGATCAACCACTACGCGAAAACGATCAGATTATTATACTAAGAGATCATCTTATAAATATAAATGATCAAATTATATTGTTATAATAAGTTATCATCTTAATAATATAAATAATCATATTGTTAAAATATGATATTATCTTATAAATATAAATGATCAGATCATATTGTTACTATAAGGGATCATCTTAAAATCATAAATGATCAGATTGTATAATAAGGGATCAGATTGTTATAATAAGTGATCTGATTGTATAATAAAGGATCATATTGTTATAATAAGTGATCGGATTGTATAATAAGGGATCAAATTGTTATAATAAAAGATCAGATTGTATTATAAGAGATCAAATTGTATTATAAGAGATCATATTGTTATAATAAGAGATCAGATTATATAATAAGGGATCAGATTGTTATAATAAAAGATCAGATTGTATAATAAGGGATCAGATTGTTACAATAAGGGATCAGATTGTATACAAAGAGATCATATTGTTATAATAAGAAATCAGATTGTATAATAAGGGATCATATTATTTTAATAAGAGATCAGATTGTATAATAAGGGATCGGATCGTTATAATAAGGAATCAATTAGTGAAGAGAGAGGAGTGAGCAGCACTCAAAATAGAAAGGGTGCTTCCAACATCCTTTCTATTTTTAGATGGGATGATAGGGGATTACAAATTAGGGGATTGCACTTATAACACCCCATCTTTCAATAATGCGTCAAAATTAAGCAACCACAATGACAGATATGGAAAAAAAAAATTCAAGACCAGTCGGTGAATTGCCAACGATATTGAAAAAAAATGGTTTTGTCTCAAATAAATCTGCTTTAATGTAATATGAAAGAAATCTGTTTTATTTGCGTATCAGGCGAGCACTTCCATCACAAGCACCACTGTCAGTATTTAATAGCTGTTGTTCCTCGTCATTCGGATTATCATTTGTTCAGGGCTGAGATCTCAATCAGCTGGCAACCAATTGTGCAGTTCGTATTTTATATTATTCTTCATGTTATATATATTCCCAAAATTCATAAGTGGTAGGGATGTGATAAGAAATAGATGAATTGACTAGATAGTTATTGTTCTATACAACTTGTGCATGATTATTTATTTGTCGTACAAATCCTGCAATTGTATATATAATAAAATAATAAAAGAAAGGGTAAATTTTTCGGATGTCATTAAATTTTATCTATAATCCATTCCTAATCACTCAACTTCAATTTGTCTGATTAGGCACTAAACTTTCAATATTGTCCGATTTTAGTCACTCTATGAAGATTTTGTATAATTCATCAACTAATTTGGCATTAAATCTAATTTTTTTGATGTTCCAAGCTTGTGAATTATTTGGTTGGTATGATAAACATGTTTCTTACCGAGTAAATGTATTGATAGTGTGCTAATTTCATAGTTAAATAGACAAATTGTTCACAGAGTGATCAAAATTGTACAACATTAAAAGTTTAGTGACCAGAATTGGATAAATTGAAGCTCAATAACTAAAATAGATTATAGACAAAGTTTAGTGACTTCTGAATAGCTACGCAAGGTCTTGATATCACGAGTATTGAAGAAAGGGGTGTAGGGGTGGAAGTTCCTAGAGATGCTGAAATCGGGGATTTTGACCAAGAAGGGGTCGTGAGGTGCACCTTACATTGCTAAATTAATCGGGTGGGAAACAAGCAATATGTTGGAGGCATCCAATTGGCTACTTCAAAACGTGGTCTAATGCTTTCCCTGTTGTATAAAAGTTATTACAGACCAATTGATACTGTATTGGTATGGTACTATCTTAGGTTGGAATTGTGTCCTGAAAAATTTGGTCTCATTCATGTCAGCATATTACAGGTTATTTGTAAGGCAATGATTTGTACCAGCATCTTACTGGCTCATACTGGTAAAGCACATTTGATCTACTAGAATGTATGCTTGACTTTTCACCTTTATGGAAAGTGTTCGAATCGAGTTTTAAATCAAGTTAATTGGTATCAGTTTACATAGTTAATTTCCTTTGTTATCTATGTATTTGATGATATAATAGTCTGACTCTTGCTTTGTGATTGAGTCGCAGGATGTTGCTGTCACAAATGATTTAAAAGTTAGTTCTATATCTTAGCTTTATTTTTTTTGGATTTTTTTTATAATAACAGTTTAATACATAGCATACTATTACAGGTTAGTTCAATCCATTATTTTATAATGATAAACGAGTTAGTTCAAGCGACCCGATTCACCAATAGTTCGCAACCCATTTCTCAATTCATCAAGCTCTAACACCATTTCAGTAATGAAACTTCTCAAAACCTTAGATTTCACATCAGAACCCTCAATTTTCCCAACTTTGCTCCCAAATCCATTTCTACCGATTCCAACTGCATAACCAGCCAAAAAAGCCAAAATCGACACGGGAAGAAACGCAAACGGAGAGAACCGAGATCTGGACACAGCCAGAGCAGAGAAGAAAACCAAGAAGAAACAAAGCACCACTCTTCCCATCGCTGATTCCAACAAAAAAAGGACCCAACAAAAAAAATGAATAATTCATTTTTATATGAGCACAAAGGACCCAACAAGAAAATTTACCATTGTTTCCATAAGTTGCTAAAATAGAATATGTAGAGCTAGGATCAGTCTATGCTACATTAGAAATCGAATTATCCGCAAGTTTAAAAATAAATAGTTCAAATCACTGGAGAAATAGTAACTAAATAATGAACAGAGCTAACATCCAAACAGAAATGTATTCTTGCCTCGGTACATAACACTGAGGCATATCTACCAAATATTATTTGTAAAGTGCAGAAAACAGCTAATAGATAAATTTTGCAATAAGCAGAAAAGAAACCCAATCATTATCATCTACATTGCATCATAGAAATTGCATTAAATATTCCTGTACTTCTCAAGATGCTTGATCAAACCATCTAGATGCTTCTCCTGAGAAATTTTGTCTGTGAATATTGGTTGGATCTTCTCTGCATTCTGTCGAATCAACTTCCCCTCTTCTTCCACCATGACAAAATGAACAACCCTCGCGACCCCTTCTAGGTCAAAATCCCCGGTTTCAGCATCTCTAGGCACTTCCACCCCTACACCTCTTTCTTCCAACACTCGTGCAATCAGTCCTTGATCGATGATCAATGGCAGCAAGATCAAAGGATGGCCAAACTGCAAGCTCTCGATCACTGAACTTGGGCCGCAATGCGTCAAGAAACCGCCAATTGATGCATGTGCCAGGATCCTCATTTGTGGGACCCAACCCCACGCAACATGGCCAGATCCCTTTATGCGCTCTTCAAAACTGGCCGGTAAAATGTCAGTAGCATCAGTTATCATGCCGGCTGGTTTCCTGAGTGCCCAAAGAAAAGGCACCCCTGACTTCTCCAGGCCAAGAGCAAGTTCATGTAATAGCTCGGTTCTCAAAGCTGCTTCACTCCCTAAAGCAATGTAAAGAACAGATTTGGGGGGATGTTTGTTCAACCAATCGATAACGTCAATTTCGTGCCCATCGCCTCGGCTTTCTCTAGCTGAACTAATTTTCTCAGCAGGAGGTGGTAAAAGACCCACAGGCACAACATCTTTCTCTAAAAGCTCGGGAAGGAGGGATAGCCATTTTGAGTCGAGCTCAAAGCACGATCTCACACAGATAAATTTGCTTCTCAAGAAGGTCGTACGCGTACGCTCAGCAATACTGATGCCTGATTCATTTTCCCGGACTCGCATTGTCATCCACCCAGCCTCGTGGGGGCGAAATGCAAGATTGGATGGAAATGGGATCCAGCTAGGCGGCACAGTGAAATCCGCAATTGTCGTCCTTAACGTGCCAATCTTAGATGAACGGGATCCGAAAAAGACAAGCGAAGAAGCTGGGATGACACAGAACAAGGCACAGGGAACACAAAAATCTTGGGCTATATTTGGAAGCCAGTAATGGTGTAGGTCCATGATGATCCAATCGGGTTTTGTTGTTTTGTCAGAACAAGCCGATTTGAGGAAGGCCGAGAAAGGTGTGGATAGACCGTCGAAGGCTTTCTCGAGGTATGGCACGAGCCCTTGCGAGATGTCAGAGGTGGATTCAGCATTCTCTGGCAAGGGTTCGACATGGGGAAGCATCAGAGGCACAAAGGTTATGAGTGATGATAAGTGGGACGGAATGGTGGGGAGACGTTGGATGTTTCTAGGAGTGGAGATGAAGGTGATGCGGTGGCCCCGGGTGGCCAGTGATTTGCTGAGCTCGAGAAACGGGTGCATGTGCCCAAAGGCCAACCATGGAAACAGAACGATGTGGAGGGAGCTGGAGCTGGAGTTCATGTCGGCCTCCATGACGGATGCAAATTAGTTATATTTTGCTGATGCGTTCTTGATTTCTTTCAGGAAAACTTTTGTTGCCGCTCTGATTATAACTGGTGTTTCTGCTCTACGGTTTTTTACAGTATCAATCATTTCATTCATTTCGTTTTGGCATGCAAGGACAATGTGGTTTCTTTAATCGTACCATGACACATGCGTCTACATTCTCCTCCAACAAACGGTGAGATGGATGGATGGATAGACAGACAAACAGATAGATATTAATATAGGTAGGTACGTAGAGTTGTTATTTCTTATTTTTATTTTATTGTTATATGACGGAAATGCCATGTCCTCCAGTACTTAAGTTCATATGGCAAGGAATTATATTTAATGGAATCAGGTCTTGATTTAGGGGTAAAGAGCAACAGACTTTCTTAAAAGGTCATAAGGATAGATGAGGACTTCATATACATAACATTTATATACTACATTATAAATCTGCAGTTAAGTGCAGCGTTAGTAAATTGTAATCAAAGATATATGAATTTTGGCGGTATGCATTCCAAATTGATAAATGAAATTCCCATAAATTAAGTATTTTCCGATTTCCTTTTTTTTAATTATAACGGGGAACTAATTGCAACAAGTTTTCTTCAAAAAACAGATTGGATAAAATAAATAAATTATCATGATCCGAACCTTAACAGCTGCCCGGACAATTTTTTTTTTAAACTCAGTTTTGAGCGTACATTCATAGTTATGAATTAATTTTAAGCAAAGAAAAGAAAAGACCCAGTCAAGTTTAATTTGAAAAACACTCCATTTTTTAAGGCACTTTGCGAAGAGCAATAGATTTCTCTTCTTGTTACATATTTCAAAGAAAATGAAATCCTTGACACCCTTCCCATCATACCTTGCTATTTTCAGACAAGAAGACAACCAATTAAAACTGCAAATGCTATGTACATACATGTACCTGCTGTACCTTTTGATAACTTTTATTTGTCACATACAAGTCCACGTACACCTTGAACATATTCAATTACTTCAATCAGGACAACTCAATTAGTCTCGATCAAAGACCAATAACATTCCCTTATTTGCAAAAATACACTCCATTGGAACTGTAAAGCCTTCTCTAATCTCATTTCACTAAGCCCAGCTGCTAGCTCAATTTGTACAATGAGAAGGAAAAAGATTTATGGATAATGTCCTTTGAAAGGGTAATTTAATAATTGGAAGGCCTGATGGTTGAAGAGAGCAATTTTATCAACCAAAGGGAACCCTTCATTGTATTATCCCTCTCCCATCTGAGAATAAACCTCACCTTTCGCAAATATTAAAATATTTCCAATATTTGCTAATTACCAATAAATATTAAAGCCTTATTTAAAAAGCAACCAAAAAGGACAGGGAAAAAAAAAAACTAATTTACAGTCATAGCCAAGGGCCGTGGTACTGGAGCTCAGAAATGCAGGAAGAGAGAGCATCTCGCACAGTTCGGTTGTTGGCCTCCATGAAAAGCACTTCCTCGAAGAGGCTCTTTGCTTGTTGCAGAAGCTTTATCTTCTCTTTGTCTTTACGCTGTCTCAGATGGGACCGCTGCTGTAATGCCATGCCCCACCTATATAAAGCTTCATTTGCAGATTTCATGGGATAAATTAATGGATTTTCTTCTCTTTTAGTTTTTATATCTTTACTTAAATCATATAAGAGTAAGGATTACAATTTCAGTCAATATATTCAAATATTGTCTGGTATATACCAAACTAAGAAGAAATGGTACCGAACTTGTCAATGTGCAGTTAATGGAACTATGGCCTGACCCAGTAAGGTTATGTCAGTCATTTCCCTAAAATAAAACCTCATGAACAAGTACAAAAAAAAAAAAAAAAAAAGGACCAAAATGATATTGGCTCAACAATATCTAATTTAAGTCTTTATAGAGACCTGACATATAGTGCCTTGGTTGAGATGGAAACAGTATCAAAATTAAATTCCATTATCAATATATCTAATACATAAAGGGAAAAACATAAATATGAATCCTCAAAATGCAAGATGCTTGAAAGGTTCCACTTTAGTTTCACACATCATGAAACAATAAAATTACTGTAGAAATTAGAATTGTACATACCTTCAGGGGCAAAAGCATTATTCTTTGATAACATTGCATCAAACTTATCAATTGCCGCAAGATACACCTTGTCAGCATCAACTGCTGCCTCCTATATTAATATCACAGTTAGTATTTTGTTGGAATTTATTCTAATTTACTGAGGTAGTCATAAATTAACAGCAGCTAAAATTGGATGAGGTGGTACCAGCAATGTTTTCTTGCTGCCGTGACCAACACAGCCTGTATTGTACTTTTTTTTTTTGCTTTTTATTTTGTTTGTATGATATTTAACAGTAAATTTAACACTTACAGGTCCAATATCTGAAATTAATTGTGCACGGAAGGAAAGTGCAAGGCCCCAATTGTAGAGTGCTTTTGCGTCATTTGGATCAATGGTGAGAGCCTTTCTGTAGTTTCTTCCTGCTTCAACCAACAAGTTCTCACACTCTTCACACACCTCAACAAGAGCTGATCCAACCTCAGCTTTTTTAAACCTTGAACCATCGCTATTAGATAAAAGAACTCTCAATTCTCTACTGATCTTGAGTTTCAGCTCCCCGTGCAATAAATAAGTATTACCTAATTGACCAATGGCTAATAAGCTAGATGGTTTGAGAGAAACAGCTGTAATGAGAAGGGAGGAAGCTTTGTACAACAAGGCATCAGCCTTTTTTTCTTCATCAGAGTTACTCTTCATGCATTCTCTTGCTCTAGTTAGAATGTCTGATGCCTCCTTCAAATTTTGGTTAAATTCTTGACCAATTGGGATTGAACTACTGTCGGTCTGATCCTGGGTTTCTGGATTCTCTTCACTCAAGTCTCTTTCTCCAACCTGCTCATATTTGAATTTATAAGACCTGTTGCGTATCTCAAGTGTTTGTTCCAGCACAGATGATTCCTTTGACTCTCCAATGAAACCTTCCTTCAGGGAACTATCTCTTTGATGTTTTAAAACCATTCTTTCAAGCCTCGAAGAATTCAGGCCATCAATTTCTTGATTGTATGAAAGGATATTACTATAAGCAGGATCAAGCTTCCCATTATCCATATCCCTCAAGGAAGCATGTTTAGATTCCTCTACCTTGGAACTCCCAGAAATCAAATGATCTTCCTTCTTTGCATTTATCTCCTGTGACAATACTACTTCCTTACCGAAAGATTCCACCTTTCTACGTGCTGTGCCGAGCTCACCCATGTTCTCTTGAATTAAACTGCTGAAATATTTCACGACATCAGTAGCTACTGCTTCAAAACTTGCTCCCTTATAAGCTGGTTTTGGGTTCGGTTTCTTCTCTGCATCCATGACTTCGTCCAAATTAAGATCTTTCTCTATAACTTGAGATGCATTCGCTAGTTTGATTTTCATGTTTTCTACAATATCAATGGATTTTCTGATTTTAACACTTTCCAAGCGGCCTGATTCACCAATAGTTCGCAACCCATTTCTCAATTCACCAAGCTTTACCTCCAATTCACTAATGATACCTCTCAAAACCTTAGATTTCTCATCCAAACCCTCATCTTTTCCAATTTTGCTCCCAAATCCATCCCTACCAATTCCAACTGCGTAACCAGCCAAAAACACCAGAATCGAGACGGGAAGAAACGCGAAGGGAGAGAAACGAGCCCTCGACACGGCGAGAGCAGAGAGAAAACCGAGAAGAAACAAAGCGCCGCTCTTTCCATCGCTGATTCCAACAGAAAGCAACAAATTTCGAATGGGGTCAGCCTTACCAGTTTGGGAGAGAGAGTCGGCTATTGCGAGGTCGTCCCAGCCACTATAACTATAACTTGAGGCAATTGAATTGGATGAAGCCGAAACGGGTACGGAGTTGCGGATTTGGATCCGAGAAGAGAGGGAGAGGAGGTTGGGTCGAGGGATGATCGCATTGGCGCGAGATGGTGAGAGCAGAAATGAATAGAGAGAGGCTGGTGCAGTGGAGAACGCCACATTCGCCATTGGCGAAAGAGAGTAGTAGAGTTTGGGATCTAAAATCTAAAATATCCATAAATAGATATGGGCTTAGTGGGCCGGGCTGATTAACCACATTTTCTTTGTTTTATTTGTTTATGAATTCTCAAATTCTTCAGTGTTATTATACCTGTCAAACGTCGAAACGGAACACGGAACAGCCTATTTCCGTTTTCGTTCCGTTCCAGAAGACGAAACAGAAATTCTCTTCCGTTTTCGTTCCGTTTCGCCAAACGAAACAGTTTTCTGTTCCGTTTAACGTTCCGTCCCTCATTTACCATTGATTTCGGCCAATTTCCGTATTCCGTTTCGGTAAACGTTTACAAATTTCATTTCCGTTTCCGTTCCGTTTTCAGAAACGAAACTGATTTTCCTTTCGTTTAACGTTCCATTTGGACGGAACGGAACGGAACAACGGAAAAAAGGGAACGATTGACGGGCCTAAGTGTTATATACTTATATTTGAGTTTCCAATAACGAGCTACATAAAGCTGTTCATGCGGAGATGCACATACACACACATTTTGTTTGAATAATTTGTAGGTAATTGAATTGCAACTGCTACAAAGCCTACAATACATGAACGGAAAATATTTCCCTCTAGGCCTCTACCAAATGAAAGTCTTTACAAATTTATGTTTCTTCGGTCAGAGTCGTCAGACTACTATGGAATGAAGTAATATACGTAAAGCAAATTCAAATAAGAAACTATTCTACCTTTTAATAAAGAAATTGGGAATGTTATCTTCTGTTGTGCACAATTGAAAAAGACCGTAGAGAGGTGGTTTGACTACAACTCTTAACTTTAGTGCAACTAAGGCTATGCTCCACAAGAGGTGAAAGAAGGGGAAGGAATGGAAGGGTGAACTGACCGCACCTGCCCAAGCACTTTCACCTGCTCCAGAACTTTAATTTTTCAATAGAAATGAATGGAAATGGAGGAGAAAGAGGAAACAGCTCCTATATAAAAGTGACAAACTCTGTAACCCCAAATTTGAGGGTTAAATTTTAGTTCTCCCTTTCATTTCCATTCCTTCCCATTCCATTACACACCCAAATCTGGAGCACAGCCTAATAGAATTCGTACGGATTTCTCACGATGTGAACAATCATTGTAAACCAAATGTTCGTATTTTATTATTTTTTATTTTTTTGGTCACCGTAGAGTGTCGAATTCAGATCCTCTGGTCGGCGACCAGCTGGTCGGCAGAGGATCTGGACCGTCTGATTTAATCTCAACGGCTAAAGGGAGCCCCGTGAATTCCACCACTCCCGAAAAAAAATATTGGCCCGAAAAAAATGAACCGTTGAGATTAAATCAGACGACTCGGATCACGCGCCGACCAGATGGTCCGCACACTTCTGCCGACCAGAGGATCCGGATCCGTAGAGTGTCTCCCACCTCTAGAGGGAGAGAGAGATTTTTATATATCATAAACAAGTTCTAAGCTTATCTAAGGTTAAGGATTTAAAACCCGCATGGATTAATTTAAAAAATAAAAGTTGAATGGTTAAAGCATTCCTTTTTATCCAAAAAAAAATCATTAACAAAAAAATAAAATCATGAAATTTATTGGACACGTCATAGACCACACAGAGGAAGTGATGATTACATATTATGATATTAAGAATTTGCAGGGGGGATCCGTGAATTTTACCAAAAGCAAATGCTCCAAACCCAGAAGCCAGAAGTGACGAAATTATGGGAGAGAATTTAAACTGCCCCATAATGGGCTTGGTAAATGCATGCTTTAATGCAGAGAATATGTGCGTGGGACCCACCCGTCCCTATCTTTTGCTGAAGACCGTAGAAAACTTATTAAAGGGATTAGAAAGCGTGCACTAACTCTTATTTCAAAAAAAAGAAAGCGTGCACTAACCTCCAATAAATATACCTTTCACTAGATTTAGAGACAAATTTATTATCCTCCATGTTCCAAATCTAATGGATATTATTTTCCTGTTATGCAGTTAGGGATATGAAAGCAGCATACAGCAAAATAAGGAAAAAAAAAAAAAAAAGCATACACTTTTCGTGGTTTGAATTGTAAAAAAGTGGATAAGTCGAACTCCAAAAAATTAAATAAAATAGTAGATAAGTTTATTCAAATATTTTTTTATATAAAATTGTACGCTATTGTTTGTATGATGATTCAGCAATGAAAATGTCTCTTGCGTTCTTGAGTTGTTTGCTTCGAAAGATGCTTTAGATTTTAAATTCCTTTAAAAACAATTATATTCAGCAAAAGGAGGTAAAACCTAGGAGAGGCATTGGGTACTTGACAAGATATAAAAATTAAAAAATTTAAAGGAATATGATGACCTGAAAAATCCAATTGTTTGACAATGTAGACAATATTTTTTTTTATTATTCATTTAACAATGTTAAAAACAAAGAGACTGTAAGCTTAAAAGTGAATGTTGGATTTGAATGTATAATATATTGAAAATACTTTATCGATGAAATTTCAGGAAATTCAAGTATTATTATTATTAAATTCAGGCCACTAAATTTTCCATACAGTAGACTGAAAAAAATGCACCAATCTCATCCAATAATAAAAATGTATAATCCACTTCTTTTTATATTAAAAGTTGTATTCGATTTTTTCATTACCAAGATTGGCATGCGTAGTTCGAAATTAAAAAAAAAAAATCCATTTATTTTTGTATGAAAATTGAGTACAGTCTCGCCATATTAAATTTCATAAGAAAATTACAATAAATTTACTCTTGTCCTCCATTCGGATTTGGAGGACTTTTGTTCCCCATATAAATAATACGATACAGTTGCATTTTATTATGTCCAACAAACAAAGTATTTTCTAACTCTTTTTCCCGTAGATAACGTCCGTACATGCAATGTTTGTTTTTTTTATATTATTCTTGAGCAAGTGGTCGCTAGGTTACAAGTTGTATCTGTGACTTGTTATATCATGTTTTTGTGATCTTAATTTAATTTTAGGTGGCTTATTATGTCATCCACAACGCGGACATGCTTTAGAATTATTTTTGTTTCTGTTCTTCCTCTGTCTTTTCAGTGGCCTGATTAAATAATCCGCAACGATGCAACTTTAACTTATAAGTTTTTCTTATGTTTTTAACAGTTTTCAGGCTAACACTCATTTCAATCACGTTTGTTTCCGGAGGACCTTTTCTTGTATCTGATATTTTTAATAATTTGAATATAGGTCATTTTATAAGAAAATTTACTTTATTATACTTTAAAAATATCAAAATAAACATAAAATAAACTTCGAAATAAAAAAATAAATGTATAAATAAATTGTTGGGTATGTAGCTGCTAAGACAGTATGATTGGATTAAAAAAAAAAGAAGTTATTAGAAAAACCGGGCCTGATAAGGATCATCCGCTAGATCCATCATCCCCATCATCCGCTCATTAATAACAGAAAAACGCGTGGAGATTCCTAGCGCCCTTTCCATTTTGGTCCGTACTTTCCCCCCTTCTTCGCGCTTTCCCTGTTTACTCGCGCCCTTTCCATTCTGCTCAGCGTCATCCTCTAGCTATTGAATCTAAAACTATTTTTGTTGAAGATATTAAACTGTTGAAGTTGAAGATCAACAGTTAGCTTAGTAACTTCAAGGGTAATAGTTTCAACTTCAACAGTTAGCCTAGTAACTTCAATAGTTAGTTTAGTATTTTTAACAGATAGTCTAGTAATTTCAATAGTTAGCCTAGTAACTTCAACAGTTAGTCTAGTAAACTTCAAGTGTAATAGTTTCAACTTCAACAGTTAGCTCAGTAACTTCAATAGTTAGCTTATTAAATTCAAGAGTAATAGTTTCAACTTCAACAGTTAGCCTATTAATTTCAAAGGTAATAGTTTCAACTTCAACAGTTAGCTCAGTAACTTCAATAGTTAGCTTATTAAATTCAAGAGTAATAGTTTCAACTTCAACAGTTAGGCTATTAACTTCAAAGGTAATAGTTTTAACTTCAATAGTTAGTTTAGTAACTTCAACGGTAATAGTTTCATCTTCAACAGCTAGCTGCTGGGTAAGAAGGAGGGGGACAGAGAGATGGATGGAGAGAGGAAGGGAACAAAGAGATGGAGGAAAACAGAAAAGGAAAGAGGGGGTGAAGAGCGTAGGCTCTGTGAACAGAAAAGGAAAGAGGGGATGCGCTCATTAACGTGTGACAGTTATTCACGCGTTAATTGAGGAGATGAGAGGGAATGATGGGATGATAAGATCTATAGGATCATCCTAAGCAATTCCGTTAGAAAAACCCCGAAAAGTTATGCTAATAACTTGAGAATTTTTTTTAATAATTTAGTAACGGTTTTATTAAGTTACCGCAGTTGTCAAAAGGAAAAAAAAAAATATAGTTATCATTGTCTTCTTCTCGTAATAATAACTGATTGGTATGTTATTAAATTTTTTTTTTTTTGAAGAGGAAGCCCGTAGGCAGATTGGTATGTTATTAAATAAACACAAATATAGCGATAGTGTCACGAAAATAATCATTGTACTATTAGGTAGGCAATTAAGAGCCGCATTATAACTGCAATTAATTTCTCAAATAACTATGAATAGTGTAAGGACACGGAATACTTGTCACGTGTACTTTGCTTCCGTTTTACACTGAATTCGCGGCAAAACAATTATTTTCAAACCTCCATTTCAAAACAATGGAGATGCGCAGTTTCCAACCCAAGGCGATTAATGTTTGCAGTGTTCAATCCCATTTAAACATAAATTTCACAATAGTGACAGTCAACGAACGAATTATCAAAATTTTTTTAAAAAAATATTCTGTTAGTATGATAGAACAAAAAAAATATATCTTTTATTTTTATCAAATGAACTAATAAATGATTAATGGGATTTAAATTACTTTGTATAAAAAAATATTTTGAACTCTAAAAGCATTATAGACAAATTATAACTTATCCCATAAATTCATCTTCCTGTTTGCTTTGCTGACGCGACTAAATTACTATCCATTTCCACGGTAATGGAGAGACGGAGGGAAGTTATCCCTTTTTGCCTTATCTCTTCAGCTTGGACCCGTCCGGTACAAAGGTGTCGAGCGTGATTACTGCCACGTGGCACGAAAATGTAGCTTCGGACTGGTGAGAACTATTGTATGCACCCGTTTCATTCCGACAAAACTTTACTTTTGATGTCTTACCCAAAAAAAATATATAAATATACATTACATTCGGATGTAACTTGTAAGCATTGCTGTAAGATTCCTTATTTAAAAAAAAATATAATTCGACTGCAAAGTGCTAATGCATCAAATACCATTGGTAACATAATGCATTATCATGAGCACAAGATCAGGGAAACCGATATAATGCATTATCACGTCATGTATTCTTGAAGAAAAATGCGACTTAAGTGTGAAAATAAGAATTATTTTTTTCTGATTTCATTGCAGAATATAATTGTATTAAAGAAAAGAAAAATAATTATATTTTTTTAAATGATATATAATTTTTAATTTTCAGGGAGACTACCAAAGAGCCTTTTGATTTGCTGCATGAGGTTTTATTCGAGTGCAATTTTTTCAGAAAATAGTTTTGCTTCTTTTTCTTCCAGCATTTTGTATTTTTTTTTTAAACTTTTGAGGGTTTGCTGGTTTTCTTTTTATAGATTGTCTACTTGCTAATCTTTTTGTTGTAAACTCTTTATTTAATTATTAATTCAGATAGGGGCTTGACCCCTATTTTTTCTTAAAAAAAACAATTCTTATTCACCAATCAAATATCTTTTCAAAACATCAACTACTGTGTAATGAAAAAAGAATGACCAAATTAAATGAGGGTACAGAATATGATTAGGTTGATAAGAATAGGATGACGTAGCATGTTTAAGGAACCTATAAGCTAAATATCTTTTAGTATACCTTTTCATGTAAGAAAAGTTCTCATATGTATCAATTAAATTTAAAAGTGGAAGTCCTCTTGACGAAATCATGAGCAAGGAAAAAAAAAAATCTAGAAATCGTGACATATTTTCTTTTAATTTCCCTTGTTTTCTTTATTTTTACAAAATCACAATTTTACCTCTTGCATATTAGGTGTGAATAAATTAGATTGTTATGAATGTTATTCTTCCTCAGCACCCCTCCCCCTCTTCTTTTCATCTTATAAAAGTAATTTTGCAGTTCAAAATTATATAAAGCCATTAAAAAAATCAGTTCTTGTGATATTTTCAATTTGAGAATAGAAGTGGCGGTCTCTAAGACCGTATTATTGTTTTTGAAAAAAACTTTTGGTGATATATTATAATTAGAGAGATTAGTTTGTTGGGTCGCTAACCTTCAATGCGTTTAGTTAATTTAAAAAATTTTAAAGCTAAAATTACAAGTTTTCGACCTCCATATATCTACATGTTTTGGTACAGTCTAATATATATACGGTGTTCTTTTAGTTTAGTTACATTGGTCGGATAATTTAGTTTCACAGTTATTTTGATTTGTATTAATTTGAAAATTTTACGTTTAAATTTGTTGGAAATCTATGGTAAGAAATTCAAAACATGATCGATAAAGATAAGGATATAAATGCCCGGATTAGTTTAAGGTCCACGTGTAATCCTATATTGAAACTATTTATTATATATCTTAAAAAAGTAACCGAATCTCAAGATTATATTCTCAGAAAATTGAAAATTATGTCATCGTAATATCAGCTTATTGAAAATGATCTCAATAGCGAGACAAGAAATTGGTAGTTTCTTAAAATTATTTTATTTTAAAAATGTTACTTTTTATCGCACACAAAATATCAGTGAACACTATTTTATTTTATTAACATTAGTGCATCAGAAAATTGGTAATAAGGCCGTTTCACCGTTTGAAATTCCGATTCTTGGTTGGCCAGTCAAAAAATGAAAATCACATCCCATAGCAATTAGCAAATAAATAACCAACTGGAAGTAATTGAACGTACGGTCGTGGTCCAGGTGCAGCTAGAATTTAAATAAGGTGGGTCAGCCGAACCGCGCCTGAACTATCAGCTGTCTCTTTCTCGTCTCTCTCTCTCTCTCTTGTTTCCGTGCCGCTTCAGTCTTCCTCCATAATTCCTAAACCCACATCATATCTCTTCTTACATTAGCAAATAGCAAAGGGGTTTGGTTTGGTGCTCTTCTATTTTTGTAACCACGCCTTTTTTTAGGTACGAGATTTTGCTTTCTTCACTCTAATCTTCTATCTGATTTTTTTTTTTATCTTTTTACTTTATATCTATAGTTAACTAAACTAAAGCCCCTTCGATTGCTTTCATTTCATTTAACACGAGATTAAAACAAATTGGTTCAATTGCATGCTTCTTTTGCGTGTTGATACGAAGGTAAGAGGTAACCGATTATCGATTGATTGATCGTTCGAGTGAGGCGTCAAATTGAAGCTTCTCTGGTTTGAGTTGATTTTGTACTTTCATTTCCCTTTGTGTAATTTAGATGATACTAGAAATTTCGCTATTTCTTCTGATTTTTTTGTTTTTTTTTGACATGTAGACCTTGTAGAAATCTATATTCTGCAAGGTCGTTTGATTTTTGTTCAGCGATCAAGCATTCTGATATTCTGATTCTTTCCAAGTCCTTTTTTTGTAATTTTCATAAATGAAAACTTCGAAATCCTTTAGTTCGGAAGCAAGATAATGATCGGAATCAATTTAAATCATTCATAAATCTTTTTAGTCTACTTTTGTTTTATTTTTTTATTAGTATCATAGTATCGACTATTTTGCCTCACGAGCTTCGATGAAAAATAAAAATTTGGACTGTCCCAAATTAGTGAAGATTTCTCCTGTGATGCTGGGTTTTGGAATTGCTTGCTGAGTTGCAAATAGTCTTTACCTTATCTTAAAAATTTTTCTATTTCTTCTCCTTTTTGGATGACTTGGTCAATGGTACTGGAATTGCATTGTGATGAGTTCCCTATTGCTTTATAGAAATAATAATTTAAAGTAATTGAAATGTTCCTGTGTACAATTTTTAATAGAGTATTTGAAAAATCTACAGCATTCTATTATTTGTATTAATGTGCTTGCAATCATTGTAACTTCATACTGGCTCTATATCATCTAGAAGTAGCTCAAAAGTGAAATGTGAAAATAAAAAGTGAATAATACACACCTTACATTACTGTACCAACTGCATTACCATGATGTAATTGACCTTGTCTGTATCTTTTCAGATTATTCTTCTTTTTCTGACTTGATATATTTGTTTTCTCCAGATAATTATCATGGCCAGCTGAAAGGTACATTATTTGAATTCAGAATTTTGCAAAATGGGGGGAGCTTGCTCCAGAAATAGGACTCACTCCACTGACGAGCATGAACTACTGGGCAATGCCTCTGCTAAATTCTCTAAGAGTGGCAGTTTTAAATGGTTGCTTTTTACATTACCAAGAAGTGGGTCAATCGGGTCAAAATTAGAAGAAGGCAAATGCCCTACTTTGATGGAGTTATGTGTTAAGAAAGTTTGTGAGGTAATTCTAAAGGAATTTAGTGATGAATTGTGTTTGATTGGACACTTAATTTGCCTTCTTACTCAATATTACTACTGCATGGGTACAGCTGTCAAACCAATTATGCTACCGTAAGATGCCAATATTTATTTATTTTTTTACCTAGTCAATAAGAATGTTTACCTCACCATATTCGTACCAGCAGTGACTCTGTTGGTACCAATCCAACCATAATTTATTGGGTAGCTAAACGTACTGTGCTCCCTAAATTAAGTGTGTTTTTTGTTATATTATTTTATTATAACCTTAATTTTGGTATTGAAAGCAGGATATAAACAAGTACAGTAGCTTTTCTATGCTACCAAGGGATATAAGCCAACAAATATTTACTGAACTGGTCAATAATCATAGCCTCACTGAATCCTCTCTCGAATCTTTTCATGACTGTGCTCTCCAGGTGATCCATCTCTCGCTCTCTTCCCTCCCCTCCCTCTACCTCTGTGCTATCTGGATTAGGATCATTAAAATTAGCAGTTTTTGGTGATTCTGTTGTTTTCTTTTTTTCCCCTTTGGTTGGTGTTGTTAAATAATGTTTTGTCACGTAATTTTGTTAAAAATGTTTTTATAAGACGAGCAATATACTAATTGGATCCATTCCAGGACTAAGGGCAACTCTTTCAGTACATAATCCCCGCGAGGAGATGGTGTATAAATGAAAAATAACTGTTCTGTTTCTGTTGGTTAAGGGTGTTGTATCTTCCTCTCTTATGTGTTTTTGGTTTACCTTCTTTTTTTTTTTTTCTTTTAAACGTTTGGGATTTCTGTTGAGGGACTTTGGCATTTTATTTTATTTTATTGGTAAGTAAATAAAAAAAGTGCGAAGTTCCTAGGCCCAGTACAATGGTTGCAATCAAACATGCTGCTTTTGCAATTTGGCAAATCACTCTCTTTTTTATAACACCAATATGTTTTAATTTTATGCTTTGCTCATTACTTGAACCTATCAAAACTACATAAAAGGAAAATTTGAATGCGAATGCGATATGAGCAGCACTGATCCAGTCAAATGCTTTGCAATACTTACCGGAATCTCCAAACACGGATCTAGATCTATATGTTGGCTAAACATGTTATGTACCATGGTTCAGTTGTGCATTTAGAACTCCGGTAAATTAAAATATTGTATGCATGTAATGCGAACAGGATATACAAATTGGGGAGTATCCAGGAGTGAAAGATAGCTGGATGGAGGTGATAGCATCCCAAGGGGAATCACTCTTGTCAGTTGACATCTCCTGCTCTGATGTGTCAGACTGTGGTCTGGATATGCTCAAAGAATGCCCAAGCCTTGAAACCTTAACCTGCAACTACTGTGACGACATATCTGATGCTGGTCTTAGCAGCCTATCTGGTATGTGTACTTTTTTCTTAGTAAATTACAGGCATTGTCCTTGGAGGATCATGCAGTTTCCTATTTGTAGCACTTAAGGTGCATAATGCTGCTTTTCATCTTCAAAATGTGGTGTGCAATGGTCAATCTGTTGATTGGGATAGTATGGTTTCATTTTTGTAGAAGTAAAATGATAGTGTTAGGAACTGGAATGTCGGGGACCAAATTGGAACTTTTATACTTGAGACACCAAATGTTGACAGATGAACTTTAAAGGACCATTCCTGTCATATTGGTCTATTTATGTACTTCTTTTTTTTTTCTTTCTTTTTTCTTTTTTAAAAAAAGATGCTATGTTTCCATTTGATATCTTGCTTGGTTGCAGAAATACAAGTTTCAGCAGTTAAGGAACACCTTCCTGGAATAAGATTATTGGAAGAAATAAAACATCACATATAATCATATATAGCAAGGGGGTAGAAATAATGTAGATGATTGTAGTATGGCTGGTATTGTCTGCTATGTGCAAGAAACTCTTCATCAATTTTATCCTTTGTAATACTTGGTTCTAGTGGTGTGCCAGTGTGGTGCATATGGACACAAATATATAGAAAATAAAACAGCTTAGCTTGTACATCACAAGGAATGAGATAATAATCGAAGATGGGAAAACAATGTGTAAAATATTTTCTTTTTATGCTATATCAATCAGAAGGGTCCTTGTTTACCATTTTCCAAATTTTTAGGTCTTTCAAATTTAACTTCTCTGAGCTTGAAGAAGAACACTGGTATTACAGCAGAAGGAATGAAAGCTCTTTCAAAGTTAACTAACTTAATAAATTTGGATTTGGAAAGATGTACGCAGATCCGCGGTGGTCTCTTTCATATCAAAGGTGATTTATTTAATTCTTAGATACTGTACAGACCCATACACTTGAGTATCACTATATATCTGAACTATCAGCTGACTGCAAGACCATTTCCTGATTCTTTCTATCAAAGTACTTTTGTTTTGACATTTTAGTTTTGCAATCAATCATTTGGGGGCATTCAAAATGTAAGCTCTAGAACAATTTTCTAATAGTAAGCTTTTATCAAGTTTTCTGTCTTTAATTTTTGTAGATTTGACAAAGCTTGAATCCCTAAATTTGGGATATTGCAAATGTGTTACTGATGCTGACATGAAACATTTGTCAGGTATAAGCAATTCTTCTACGATTTGCATTATTTTGTTGAAGTTTTTATTATGTTTTCTATAGCAAAGCAGGACCTAATTTGGCTGATGAAATAATTGCAAAATTGCAGGTCTGACAAACCTGAAAGAACTGCTAATGCCGTGTTGTAAGGTCACTGATGTAGGGGTTTCTCATTTGAAAGGTATGTGGAAGGAATAGTACTAAAGCAAGAGAGAAGAATTTTTCAGTTTGAACCCTAACAGACCTGAAAAATAGCAAGTGTAAACATCTAAAAGGTGAAAAATCTCGTTAGTTGTTTGCAGTTTGAGGGTTGCAAGCTAATTCTTTTTTGTTATTTGGATTATACATGCATTACCCAAACGATTTGTTTATCCTTAACCTGAAACAATTTATAACACTATATTGCGAACTATATTTTTTTTCCAGATTTATTAAAGATACAGCGTCTCAATTTGGAGGGTTGCCTGGTAACAGCTGCTTGCCTGGAGACTGTCTCAGGTCTGTCTTGTGTACATTACTAAAACTAACGGTCAGATATTATGATCAAGTTCTGGAGAGTCCCAAAAGGGCATCTAATCAAAATTTAAGAAATATATCATGCTGAGTTATTTCTGCATATGTTTCACTTACACATTTGTTCTCTTTGACAGGAGTATCTCTTATCATGTACATCTTTTCTTTGAATAAGAATAATGAATAACTATTTATCAGTGAATCGCTTCTTAGTTGTCATCAAAATGCCATGTGATCCTGGTTCAACTGTTCTTGAAATCTTTTGATATCCCAAATATTCAACCCATAACAAATCTGGTAATTTATTTACTTTCATCTTTCATTTTGTGTAGGATTTGTTTCATTGGTGCTTCTAAATCTGAGCCGGTGTGGTATTTATGATGAAGGCTGTGAGAATTTTTCAGGTGGGGTCAACTTATGACAATCTTTTGCTCCTTTTGAATGCCTTATAGATGAAAATGATTATGCGCAGTCCTTTTATTTGGGTTGGGAGGGGGTTGGGTGAGAAAATTTAGCAAAAGCAACAGGGCAAAAATTTGGTAGATATGAAGTGCTCCTATGTCAAATTGAAAATTGAATCTTTTATGTTAATTGATTCTTTTGTTATTGGAATCAGGGCTTTCAAAATTGAGAGAGTTGAATTTGGGCTTCAACAACATCACAGATGCTTGTATGGTGCACCTTAAAGGTAAAATGATTTTCTTGTCTTTCAAATTTCTGTAATTCCTTTTTTTTTTATATCTATATATTTTATGCTTCATACTTTGAAGAGTTGATGAGTTTGGAGAGCTTAAACTTGGATTCATGCAAGATTGGAGATGATGGGTTGTCTCATCTGAAAGGTAACCTGTCTGTGTGATCTATATCAGAATTTTGAGCTGTTGTTGTTTGTAAATGTGGGTAATGTATGTGATATTATTTTTTTCTTAAAGGTTTGTTGCAACTAAGAAGCTTGATTTTGTCAGACACTGAAGTTGGAAACATTGGCCTACGCCATCTCTCAGGTTTTTGCATTTGGTTTTTGTTCTTTGTTCAAATATTACTTTGGAATGTACTACTGCTTCAAGTATCATTTGTTTAGATATTACTAACTGGGCATTCAGCTTGTAAGCTTAGTATGATGTTGTCAGGTATATTGGCAAATTACCATTGAATTTCCAAATCCAACGTCCCTCAACTCCACACCCCCCCTCCCTGCGACCGCCTCACCCACCATACACCCACACACTAAACGCAATGAAAAATGTCACACATGCGTGCACACTCAGGAAAAACACTAGTGAAGTAAAACCAAACTTTGTGTAAGCAAAATTAATTTACTGTCTGGTTGTAAAGTTTACTGAATTTGGTCGAGTCTCAAAAGTTATTTTGGTTATACACTACACCCCCCTCCCTGCAGCCGCCTCAACTCCACACCCCCCTCCCTGTGGCCGCCTCACCCAACGAAAAATGTCACACATGCGTGCGCACACAGGAAAAACACTAGTGAAGTAAAACCAAACTTGTATAAGCAAACTTAATTTACTGTCTGGTTGTAAAGTTTACTGAATTTGGTCAGTCTCAAAAGTTATTTTCGTTTAGTTTGTTCTGATAAATATAGGGACAGTTTAGTCATTGTTGACTTCAGTTTGTCTTAATTGGTCGCAACTAAAATAGAAAGGAGTTGCTTATAATTTCAAATATGAAATGCTAGTGGTCATCAGAGAATTCTTTACTATGCAGAATCCAATATAATTAGATTTTTCTTACTGTATTATTATTTCTCTTGTAGGTCTAAAGAACCTCCAAACGATCAACCTCTCCTTTACAATGGTAACAGATAGCGGGCTTAAAAAACTATCTGGGTTGACATCTATTAAGTACTTGAATCTTGATTCTCGAAATATTACTGATGCTGGCTTGGCTGCCCTTACATGTATGCTTCTTTTTCTTGCCCTCTTCATAGTATTACCAAAGCAGTAATAGTGTAATACTGTTTTGGGGTGATTCAAAAAAGAAAAGAAGTATGAAAATGTCAATTTTTACAGGTCTCAGCGGGATAACCCATCTGGATCTGTTCGGGGCTCGCGTGACAGATCTCGGCACCAACTACTTAAAGTGTATGTATGACTCAAAATATCTAATGATGAATTAATATTTTTTTCCATTTATATTTAAATTGCTTGCATTATTCATTGAATAGATTTTAAGAAGCTGGAGTCTCTGGAGCTGTGTGGTGGGTTACTCACAGATGCTGGAGTCAAGAACATAAAGGATCTGACATCTCTTACCCTGCTGAACCTCTCCCAAAACAGCAACCTAACTGACCGGTCCCTTGAAATCATCTCAGGTATGTTCACACACTGAAGTATTGCTACTGGTATGTAGGTGGTACTATTTAGTTGTTTCACATCTCGCAACTCTCTAGAGGTATTGTTAAAGGTCCTTTTAGTACTCATGTCAATGCAAAACTCAGGTACTGTGAATTTGTTATCTATGTAAAATCAGCCCCTTGTTATTTACTAGTGGGATGTTTGTGGCTAACATCAAAAGCTCTAATGAAAATGCCAATTCTTTTTGTAGGGCTGACATCGCTGGTCTCACTAAACATGTCAAACTCTCGTGTTTCCAACTCGGGCTTGCATCACTTAAAGCCCCTTAAAAATCTGCGGTCTCTCACTCTAGAGTCATGCAAGGTCACCGCAACCGAGTTAAAAAAGGTCCAGTTGGCTGCTCTCCCCAACCTCATCAATGTCAGACCTGAATGAAAAGTTTTCAAACTGCTCCCCCCTATTTTGCTGATATTATGAAACACGCCTCGCCTTTTACTGCAGTTGTGTTTGAAGAAAGAAATTATTTCTTTAATTGGGAACATGTGGCTTCCCATTAAATTACATGTTCCCGTTAAATTTTTTTTCGTTCCTCTTTTGTAAGATATCCTGTGTAAGAATTTACTCGTGAATTGTATATAGGTGTTGTGTTTCGTTTAACTTGTCTAGGAATCCCTTTTTTTGGAAATACATGTATGTTTGCTAAAACAGTGTTGCAGAACTTGCAGTTTGCAAGGACGATTGCGGAGGGATAAAGATGTAAATATGGATCCCTGCGATCTGGATTGGTTTTTAAGTTAGATGAAACTTTCTTAAATTTTGCATTTCATAAATAGGTATCGGAAAATTTGATTTTAAATTTTGCATTTCATAAATAGGTATCGGAAAATTTGATTTTTCAGTTTATATTTCAATAATTTTATTTTCCATGTACATAATTACGAAAATCTAAACTCCAGATTTCTTACTATTTCTGTAATTTTAATTTTCCTATACCTGAAAATTAAAAATTTTTCCAAGTACTATTTATATAATTTCATTTTTTACGTACCTATTAAGAAAATGAAAATTTCAGTATTTACTAATAAAAACATTGGTATTTTATTTTTTCAGATATAATAAAATATAAATAAAATTTTGAATATTAGTCACAAATAAGGAAATTTCAAATTTCAGAAATAAGCACGGAACAAATAAAAAATACAAAAATAGTAAAAAAAAGTAAATTTTGAATTTTATAAATAGGTACGGAATAATTTAAATTTCATAAATAGACAAAATTGAAAATTTCAACTGTATTTGTTACTATTTCTGTAATTTTATTTTCCATGTACATATTTATGAAAATTGAAATTTCAGATTTCTTACTATTCCTGTAATTTTAATTTTCCTATACCTATTAATGAAAATTAAAATTTTTTCCAATACTATTTATATAATTTCATTTTGTGCGTACCAATTAAGAAAATCCAAATTTCAAATTTCAGTATTTATTATCTAATAAATAAATTGGTATTTTATTTTTTCAGAAATAGTATAAACTAAATAAAATTTTGAATATTAGTCACAAATAAAGGAAATTTCAATTTTATGAAATAAGCACGGAACAAATAAAAATTACAAAAATAGTACAAATACGTAAATTTTGAATTTTATAAAGAGGTACGGGATAATTTAAATTTTAGATATAGACAGAAAACTGAAATTTCAACTGTATTTGTTACTATTTCTATAATTTTATTTTTCATGTAGATATTTAAGAAAATCGAAAACACAAATTTTTTCCTATTGCTGTAATTTTAATTTCCCTTTATCTATTTATGAAAAATTAAATGTTTTTCCAGTACTATTTATATAATTTCATTTTTTACGTACCTTTCTAAGAAAATCCAAATTTCATTATTTATTAACAATTAAAAATTTGGTATTTTATTTTTTCAGAAATAGTAATATCTAAATAAAATTTGGAAAATTAGTCACAAATAAGGATATTTCAATTTTCGGAAATAAGCACGGAACAAATAAAAATTACAAAATAGTGCAAATACGTAAATTTTGTATTTTATAAATAGGTACGGGATAATTTAAATGGCAGAAAATTAAATTTTCAACAGAATTTTTTTTCTATTTATATAATTTTATGTTCCATGTACATATTTATGAAAATCAAAATTTTACCAATTTTTACTAATTTCATAATTTTATTTTTCCAGTAACTATTAATAGAAACCAAAATTTAATTTTTATGTACTATTTTTATAATTTAAGTTTTCATTTACCTAGTTACCAAAATCTAAATACTGTTTTGGAATTTTCAGTATTTGTTTCTATTTCTTTAACTTTATTTTCCATGTACATATTTATGATAATCGAAATTTATGTTTTTCCCTTACTATTTATATAATTTAAACTTTCATGTACCTATTGATCAAAATCCTAATTTCAGCATTTATAAAATAATTAAAAATTGATAGTTTTTCTCTGAAACAAATAAATGTTAAATAAAATTTGAAAAGTAGTATTTGCGATTTTCACATTTGGGCTTAACTTTGTCATGATCAATAATTCTCAAAACGTAATAACTTTATAGTAGAAATGAAAAAAAAATATTCTCGCAAATGTCTCTAGCGCACAATAAAAAAAAAAGTTCAAAATATTTACAAAGCAACAAGAAAACATTTAAGTTTTCTAGATAATGTACAACTTCCTAGATTAAAAAAAAAAAAAAACTTATTCTCCATCTTTCCATTGTAAACAATGATACCTGTGTAAAAATTACCTACAGAAATATAATACAATTGTCAAAACTTATAGATACATAACCCCCGATGTAAATAAATGCATACTGGAAAACAAAATGTTGAATTAAGTCTTGAACCATTACATGGGCAATACCAGACTGGTATTTACTGAACCATGCTTGTCTTTGTGCTTTTGAAACTGTGTTAGCATGGGATGTGTTGAACATACCTCTAGTTCAAGCTCACAAGAGCATAATACCCCATCTGAAATTAGGTCTTTTCTGTTAGCTTAGAAACGCAGGTTGTGAAGGGAAGGCCCACTGGAGCAATTCATCAAACAGTTGACCAAGCTGGCCAGGCCAGACATGGGAGGCTGACGAATGTCATTCTCTCTTCTTTGTAAAGCCCTCAGAAATTCTTCAGTACTAAGGCTACCGTCTCCATTTGCATCAAACAGACGAAATATTATTTCAACGACATTTTCAGTCAACGATACACCACAGACCTGATAAATGACAAAATTTTAGTAACTTATTACAAGTCCTCATAAACAACAGTACATGGAATGTGCTTTGGCGAACAAATCGAACCTTCTAAAGCACTTTGTACTTTCTTTATGGAAACATTTGGACTTGTACAAACACATGGACATCATTTTCACTAGATATATGGCCGATCAAGATTACAGGTAGAGCTAGCCAAAAGTGGAACGACAAACAAACAAATATCCATCAAAGAATGGAATCATATCAAATATTTATTTGAATAGTACACAGGTGTGAATTGAATTCTAATTCAATCCACAGAGCAAGACTGAACTCAGCAAGAACAACTCAAAAACCAAAATGAGATGTAATACAATTAAGAGGTGCTCTGAGCCTTTCCAGAAGCCAAACGAAACCTGAAATATAAGAACTGTGCAGCACTAAAGAACAATCTGAACAAACCTCCAAGTCAATTTTCCAGACAAAATGACTTGAATTCAAACTGAGATGACCTGAAATATAAGAACTGTGCAGCACTAAAGAACAATCTGAACAAACCTCCAAGTCAATTTTCCAGACCAAATGACTTGAATTCAAACTGAGATGACCTGAGACAAGAACATGAATCAAAGGCTCAAACCAAGCAACTAGATCCAAATAACCACAGTATTAACACAATCAAATCTTGAATTGACTGTTCCAGATGCAACTTATCCGTAATTGACCAGAATATTTCAGCAAAATGGAACTGATTTCACAGACCCATCCTCCGATAGGCTTGAACAGAATTCATTCCACAAACTCGGCCCAATAATATTACTAGGACAAATAACCTACTTAAGCACATAAGTTTTGAAAGAATAAAGAGCATTACATAATATGCAGCTCGAACAAAGTCTTTCTTGGTCAACAACCCATTGACTTTGCCATACGTAAATATAGCTAAGGACAATGGCTCAAGCTTTCTTCTCAACTCTGCAAATGCTTTGAACTCCTGTTTTAAAATGGAAGAAACTTTTCAGATTTGTAAACTAATAGATGCATCAAGCAAATTATTTATTGCTAAGACTTGCTCTTTCACAGCAAATAATTTGTAAAAGAATAAGGTCAATTTTTCAAGTTGTAGGCACTTTAGTTAGTTGTAATGTAGGTATGTACCTACTAGCTATGATATCATTCTGTTATGAAAAATGAAAACAAATAGATTTCCCTTCTGTTCTTTGGTAATACAGTTTTCAAGGCAAACTCCCTGGAAGTATGCAAGATTAAACTTTGATAAATCTTAAATATCAACATAAACTCTGACTGGTAATCATAGCAGGCATAAAATGCCAAAACTAACCTCATATGTGATACGCATTTCTTTGACATGAGGCTTGTTGGCCAAGTCATCAACTCGATCAAGTAGCTTATTTATGTGATTTAGATCTGCTGAGGCTACCATTGATAATGCAAAATCTTTGGCAGAAATAGTACCACATGACTTAAAATCATAATGCGCAAATTCTAGCCTCACAATCTGTCATTAAAAAATGAAGAATAGTCAGAGAACAAGGAAATATATAGTTGGCAAGTTTGTAACAGAAACTAACACTAATCCAACTAATTGAAAGAAATAAAGTAAAAATTTCTTTACAAACTGCATCATATTTTATTACTCATTTTTCTTTTGGGTGATATTATCAGGCTGTGCTCCAGGAGAGTTCAAAATGAGGGTGACAATGCGGAGGTTAGGACAAGAGTTCATCTCACCCTGCTCCACAAATGATGTTAAGGGGAAGAGGGTTGCCTAGGTATAGAGTTCATCTCATACTCTACAAATTGACCCCCCAAAATTGGGGTGTAGCCCGAGTAAAATTTTTTTATTAATCTACCCTAGCCTCTCTAACCTAGTCTTCCCCTCTCTGAATGGTTGTGGAGCACAGCCTAAATTACAAGAGTGATAACACTTGCACAATAAGTGTTGAAAAATTTGCAATACCTCTTCATGGAGCCGTCTTAGAAAGTCAACAAAAGTTTCATATTTCAACTGTCCATTTCCATCTTCACCAAAGAAATACTGTATCAGACCACTATTCTCTACTGATCGGTTACCCTTTAAACCAGTGCGAAGACCATTTCTTTGGGCTTTCCCTTGTCTGTTGTAGTCTCTCATCAATGCCATCACCTTTTTAAATTCTTCTCTTTCTATCTCTCTAAAAGAAATAAATACAGGAAAGTAAAATTAGAATATAATATTGGTGGAAAAAGGGTAGACAAATTATAATCTTACCCCTTACTTTTTCGATATCCCTTTCAACTAAAGAGAGGAGCCCTTATCTGCATTTCAATTTTAAAGGGTAAACAAACAACGAAATACAATTTTATTTGTTTCTTACTAGCATTAGACATTACTGCCAAACATAATTCCAAAGTTGAAAATCCTTTTTTAATAAACAGATACAATTTCTGTGAAACAGAATATCTTACCCATTGTGGTCAAGGTCAAACATTTTGAAAGCCACACTGAAGCTTGACTCTGGTATGCTAAGCAGTGTCACGAAAAATATGTACCTAGTAAAGACCAAATGAAAACAAACTAAATAATTATCTTCTTAAAAGGATGTAACAATGCTAATAATTAATAATCAAACTATACAAATATAATCTGATTTAAAAAAATTTTACAAAACCAGATATGGGGCCATTAGTGGTTTGTTTCTGGAAACTAACCATTGAAATTTCTCCTTGGTGCGCGTGTTTCAAATTTGATTATTTGAGGTGTTTCCTACATTAGTGAGTTCCTTTTATTTTAAATTATGATTAGAATTATATGCAGAACTTACTCTGGAAATGATATGAGGCCGTCATTGTTCGTATCAAACAGCATGAAAAATTCTGATGGGGCGCAGTGCAACTCACCAGGATTCGGCTCCCCCCTCAACCTCCCCTCTCTGACAATGTCAGATTCGGATGGAGGGAAGACTGGTACAACCGCTCTCATAAGGTCAGTTGGGAGCATGAACACTTCGCCATCATCATTACGTACTGATGCAAAGTACTCAAATATCTGTTAAGAATAATAAAGTTATTTATACAAATTCCAGAATTACAGAAAGCCATAACAGTCTGGCTTGGTACCAATAAGAAACTAAATTTTAGTTGGTTCTGCTTTAACATTGATGGTGAACAGAGCCAGTTATTCTGACACAAATTAATGCACTGTACAAACAGAGTAAAATGTGCCCAATATTGGTACAAACAAGGAGCAAGATCAACTCTATATATGTGCACTCTATGTACAAATGGACACTGCCTTGTAGTTCTCATACCAAACTTTAATCAGATAAGCTTTTCTTTTCAGTTGTTCTTTTTCTTCATTAGATCAAAATTGGTACAGTAATCAGGTGGCACAACGCACACAAAATAAGTGCACCTAATCCATACAGATAAAAATAGAGGAAGTGACCTTTTCAGGGGGGCTGCGTAGCCTGATCCTTTTCTCATAGTTGAAGAAAACCCTCCTACGAATTGAATCTGTAGAATGAGATAAGTGCTGTTAGTCAAAACATGCCACTACTTTAAAAAAGGTAAACCGTAATCAATTACAATACAAATCGAAATAACTGCAATTTCTAAACTACAAAAGGGCAGATATGTAAAAATTCATACAGAAAAGAAAATCAGAAACTAATTTCACATAGTTTAACGGAAGTACAAAACTTAAATTGTAAAAACTAAAGATGTTACTAAATGAAAAGTTGATGGAGATTGTACCTCCGAAGAGAAACTTTGACTTGGGAACGGTGGAGGCTTCATCGTCTGGCACAGAGATCCGAAGCTCCTGATCGCTTCTCTCTCCACGATCGCCTGAATCAGCGTAGGAAGGGAACATCAGGAACCCTAGAAGCCCGGAACCAGCCGTGGCCACCGCCACCGCCACCGCCGCCATGGCCAACCTCCCACCGCCGGAGTCAGCGCTGGCGGTGGCGACGAAGCGCGGGTTGGATCCCAGCCGTCGGATCCCGGATCGGAGGAGAGACGATCGCGCGAAGGAGAACATCCTGAAGCTTTGTCGTAGAGAGAAAGAGAAAGAAAGATGGAAGAGGTGGCGAGGCGACAACGAATTGGAGGAGAAAAATAGACAATGTTTCAACTGAGTCGTCGTTTTCCCTCTCCAAAGGGCAAAGGGCGTTTTATGCATCTTCATGTCACGTGACTTGCACGTGACCTTTTGATAGGAACTTGCAACTTTCGGATTATGATCAAGCTTCATTAAACACGGATTGGTCGCGGATCCAAATCTCTTGTGTGTTTGTGTGTAGCGGGTCTAATGATTAATAGATTCGACTCTCTACATGGATTGTATCTATAGCGAAGAAAGTTTGTAAGATATTCACATCTGGATTTTTTACACTCTTCTCTATACAATTATCTGTAGCATTATACAAATTGTGACTTCAATACTCGTTTTAAATCTTCTCTACACAGATCGTGCCACAGATACTTAATTCGATAAGGCCAGTGTGTTCCGTCCGAGTCGTCGGCGCGTCGCATCCACGTTGATCGGCCACGCTCATATATAATTACCAGTTTGACTTGATTTTCAAAATTATCACCTGCATCGCACGTGAGAGAGTAGTTTTGCGTTGTGGGTCCCACAGGCCACAAGTAGTGGAGTTGAACGGTTTTCTATTGGTTCAGTGGGCTATCTTTCCAATTCCATTGGGCGATTTATTCCAATGGGCTCCGATTGCAACTTTTTAATTTCTCTCAGTCATTTGACATTTTTTTTTTTTTTTTACTCTTTTTTGTTACTTCTTTGTTGTGTACAAACTCCTTGTTAAAATTTGAGAAAGTAAATGTTTTTTTTTTTTTTTTTTTTTTGGCTTGAACAAAAGATATATGCAAACATGTATACTATGTCAGAATATATTTACAAAGATAACAAAACATAGGCAATAATAGATTTTGGGAATGCCTAATGTTGTAGATAACATTTTTTTTATTGCTACGAATTATTTCCATACATTTTCTTATGCATGGTGACTGCAGTGGGGAAAAAAAATCATGGTTTCATCTACCAATTGATTTTGGATGGTGATTTGCATAAATGGAATATATGTCTATTTATTATTATTATTATTATTATTATTATTATTATTATTATTTATTTTTATTTTTTATTATTTTTTTTTTTGCCTTTCTTGTTTTGCCAATGATATAAAATTGAATTTACAAAAACCCTATATAGACTTGTCCAAGAGATTATCTGGTGGTCTTTAGAAGAGAAAAAAATACTGCTTATCATCTATTAAGAAGATACAAAGCACGTCTTTTCCTCTTTAATTTAATAACAATCCACTCTTTACAAAGTCATGATTTGTTCTTTTCAAAAGACTAATTTACAATTTGTTGGTTGGTGATTAAAAAAAAAAATGGTTTACTCTGGTCCGGTGGGCTGTCTTTAATCTCTCTGTTATTTTACTTGTGCCGTCATTTTGTTGGTAGTACATAATGTACATTGCTCATTTTTTAGTAAGACAGTTCTTGTCCCTATTCTGGGTAGGTACATCAGAATTTTAGGAGAAATGAGGTGTCGTAATATTAGCAATTGGTACTTGGTGATTGATGTAATTTATTTATTTACGAGATGCGTTGATCTTTATTTGACAACAATAATACTTGACACTATAGTTATAAAATTAAAAAATAATATTAAAATGTTACATAACTGAATTATTAAATTTTAAAGGGTAAGAATATATTGACTTGCAAATTTATCTGATATTTGATAAATCAGTTATCAAATTAATTTAAATGGTTAGCACTCTATAGGGATGTGGTAAATCGCAACTAAAGATAGAATTGAGGACTTGAGGCATGTAAAAAAAAAAACAAAAAAAATTATATAACTTCAAATTCAATTAAGAGAAAAAGTCGAATAGTACTTTTTTTTTTCTTTAAAAACAGCACAACAGAGCCCCATCCCCTGCTATCAAAACGCAATTAAATATAAAGGGAAAAAAAAAGAAAAGAAAAACACTCTCACTCTCTCTGATAAAAACACCATTTTTCTCTACAGTAAAAAAGAAAGAGAAATTTTCTTCTAGTGAATAGAAGTGCTTCTAGGGTGCCTAAAGGATCCACTGGCATAAAGCATCTGATAAACAGGTCGAATGCGAACTGTCAAAACTACACTCAAAACTGTTCCCAAGGTACACAAACCTGCCAGAACAAGAAATGTAACCCTGAAACAGTTGGGTCCAAAGCAGGAAATGCTTGATCCGAAACCTGGATACTGCCTGGATGCTTCCTTGTCATATATATACCCGGCAAGTAGACCCGAGAAGAGAAATGCACCTAATGGATTGCCTAACAGCATGAAATTATACATCATGCCAAAATGTTTTAAGCCGAATAACTCGGAGGTGGTCGGTACCATGACTGAGAATTGAACGCCATAGCATATACCGAGTAATGCAGTCGAGGTGTATAAAGTTGCATGCATACCTGACGCGAATAGAAGGTAAGATATAACCATTATTATTTGGGTTAATGTCATCCATATAGGTCTTGGAAGCATCCTTGACCTAAAGAAAATTTAAAAACTAACATTATCAATCCAATTAATTAGAATAATATATTTAACAAATTGATTAATAACTCATCAAATTAATTTTAAGAGTTGCAGTGCGTTCAGGAACTGGATTGGTATAATCACTTTATATCTTATCCTTTTTTTTTAATATATATATATAAGAGAAGGTTCAGCTACCAACATTTTGGTTGCCCCAAATACCAACATTTTACTTTTTGGTTATTTTTTCAAATTTTAAAATTTAAACGTTGAATTCAAACCGTTGATCTTATTTAGTTTATTGAGCGATACATTTACATATAAGTTTTGTAAATTTTGGAGTTTATTTGATACTCGATCAAGATATAGAAAAATAAATGAACCTTATTAACTATGATAGATTCGTTCAAATACTTTCATGTTTTAGCCTTTGATCAAGCATTAAATAAACTCCAAAATTTATAAAACTTATATGGTAATGCATCGCTCAATAAACTAAATAAGATCAACGGTTTGGATTCAACGTTTAAATTTTAAATTTAAAAAAATAACCAAAAAGTAAAATGTTGGCATTTGGGGGCAACCAAAATGTTGGTAGCGGAACCTTCCTCATATATATATCTTATCTACTATTAGAATTTTCTATGCTATGCTGTCATTAAGAAGTCCAGTTAGCAAAACAGGGTTCAATAGGAATCAACTAAGACTACAGCCATATAAATTGTTATTTTTTTAATAACTAATTTTAGTAATTTTGGATTTTTTTTTTTGTTTTTGTTGGAATTTCTAAGTGAGTACATGCAATAGTCAAACGCCAAGATGAAAAATTGTATTTCTTACTTCCCATATTTCTATGCAAGTTATTCATCCTCACTAAAACAGTTGAGCCATCTAAACTGCTAAACAACGAGAAAACATTAAATTGAACTCTTCTATAAATAATAATTGCATAGATTATAAAAAAGTGAAGAATCATACCCAAAATATCGATTTTTTCTATAGACATCTAAGAAAAAAAAAAAAAAAACTAACTTTCTTAATATTGGTAAGAACTTCAGATTTGGACTTAAATGTTGATTTCTAAGAAAAATAAACCTAGATTTTCACTCACACAAATCTGTATCTTCATTTCCTTTAAGAAATACATAATTAAACTACCGTCAATGTCAGTTTAATTTGGCTGTCTTGTGAACTTCCATAAGGGTGTAACAGACTTTCTGCTATTCATGAACTTCCGTAACACCCATTAAAGCACAAAACAATCAAGAAATTATTGTATAAAAAACGAAGAAATGAACCTTACGAAATGCTCTGACACAGCCCCGCCTCCAAGCCGTCCAACAAAGTTGCAAAAGCTGAACAGGGACAGCAAAATTGTGGTGTCTTCAGTTCCTGCTGCTATTCCAATTTGTGCCAGATTGTTCAGTACTGTCACACCAGACCCTACCCCCAGAAAATACACCATGAACAAAAGCCAGAAATCAGCCTTAATTAGCGCCTCACAAAATTCAAAATCTTCTCCCCTTCTCGGGCCTTTTTTCTTTATTATTGCACCTTCTCCCTCAGCTAATAAAATATCCTGTTAGACATTTTTTTATATTCAGTAGAAATTTTAAAAAAGGAATAGGTATGACAATTCGGATGGATCTAGTTAGTTCATGAAATAAACATTAAATTGTACATATTGATTATGTGCTTTCTAGATAATATTGCAGCAGTAATAAAAATATTAAAAGACTGAAACAACATCGATTAGTCAGGATTCATAGTTTCATACTAGTATGTACAAGTATATCAAACTAGTCAGTCTTTTAATAGTAAAAATCAACAATCCTTACCTCATCAGATGCATAGATAGCTGAACTTGAGGTGGTAATCAATGGCTTGGAAATTTCTTCACTGCTCCAATCAACAAGCCTATCTAAGCATTCCAATTCTCTCTTCTTACGCCACAATGTCATCTTGACTGGAATGGCCAGAGGTGCAAATAGTAACAAAACCATACCACCAAACAAGGCATATGTCACACTAGTACTTAAACCTAACACATCGTCGAGCACTGTGCTAACAAGCAGATAAACACCTAAAATTACACTTGCAAGTTGTGTGAATAGAAAATGGCACCGCTCTTCTGACGAATTCTCTTCTTCAACTGATGGAGTGCACGGCCGAACAAAGTACATGGAGAGAAGGCACACTGCCGGGATGCCGAGGGAGAGAGACAGAAGAAGGTGAGTTGATGAGTTGTGAAGCACACCAGTGTATACTTCTGTGTAAACAGCTGCACTGAGACCAACATATCCTTTTAAAATGCCAGCAACAGTACCGCGGCTTAAAGGGAAGTTGCGCATGTTGGTTACCAGTATGCCGGTACCGAGCCATGCACTGCTATTAGTGGCTATGCACAAGGCAATCCATAACTGGAGGAATAAAAAAGAAGCATAAGCTCCTTAGCTTTTAACAATTAATGCTACTATTCCAAAAAGGGTAGCTGAAATCATAGAAAATCTGGTCAAGAACAAGAAGAATGTACATACTGGTACTCTCATGCTTTACTGAACCGATGTTTGGGTCATCGGCTTATGTCATTATCCCTGATTCTGTGAATTTGTTTCTAGCTAAAAAATGGTTTTGAGTACTAGCACAGCAATGTCATGTGGCCAAAACGGTAGTGCAATGTATTAACGTAAGTGCTTGTGTATATACAAAAGAATGATCTTCTTGTTACTCTAAAAAAAGAAAACGAAAAGAGTGATCCTTGTAATGATAATATCTTCATTTTTCTACAATTTCATACCGAAGTGATATTGCCAGACACAGCACTCTTGGAAAGTTGGAGCACAGAAAGATAGATGTGATGCTTTTACCTTACTCTGTGATTAAACGCTAAATGCTAAAACAGAGGATCACACACCTAAACCAAATTTTTTATATTTTATTGTTTCCATCTTATGACAACATAAATAACCAAATTTTTATTTTCTTTTTGAAATGTCAACATTAAATATATTTTTTCCGTTATTAAATAAATCATTTATCTCTAAATTGTACATGCATTATGTCTGAATTACGAATTTAAGATCTTATCATTTTTTTTTTTAACTATTTCTGAATTCCAAATTTATCACTATGTGATAGGATCCGGCCCAAAAGGCCCAATCCGGAATAAGTTAAACAATAAGGCCAGGCACGAAGCCCAGCTTGAGAAAGGTCAAAAAGCCGTTCGAATAAGCACAAGGTGAAATCAGGCGGGAAACCAAAGAGGAGCGGGAAATACAAAATACAAAGAGATTCTGGAGGGGACCAGACGGTTAGAGTCGAACTGCCTAGGCGGGGCCCACTAGAATACTTGGGTCCGAGATGCCAGAAGTATTGTCTGGATAACTTCTCGGAACGAAATTAAAGCTTCCCGACAGGGATACTTGAAGATCCATAACATCTCGGGATGGACAAGTGGTGCAAGTGGACATAACCGTTGTCTGGTGACGTCAGCAGAGCGAATCTCTCCTCGAGGCCTATATATAGCAGGGGTAGAGCACTGTATAGGGGGTTGGACATTTACTTTACGCATAGACACACACTATCCATGTAATCTCCAATTATCATCAATAAAGATCTAATTCATCTCTTTAAATCTCAATCTTTACCTATTGTTGATCTCTCTACTAAGCTAGACGTATCAACTGGCGTCTACCGTGGGGTGAAGAGAAGAGAGAGAAAGATGAATGGTGTGAAGAGATTCAGGGTTTGCCTCCCTATTTATAGCGACGAGGGCTTGAAAGATTAAATGAACTCTGACAACTTCACGTGGTCCGTGTTCAAATTGTAGTAACTTTCCCTCTTTTTCCTGACATTGTGTAAAAATTTTCTTGTCTTTTATGTATATTTCAACAACGACTTAAATGATGTATGAAATGTGTCAGGTTCTTTGTTATGGAAATAAGTAATGATCATTTAGAATATTTGAAGGCACATAATTGAACAGGCATAAAATAAAAAAAAAAAAGTAAGGAAGTACAACGAAAAAAAAGCCAACCACCCAGTAGGGAATACCGACGACAATCTTCGACACAGCAAGCCACATAATCCCATAGCCTACAAAGGACAAAACAGCAGCAACAGTCAGAACAGGCCATGGAGGAAGCCGATTGCAGAGCACGCCGGGCACAAGCCCGAAATTTTCTCCAATGTCGTTGGCCACCCCAAGCATGGTGAGACCACGTTGGTCGATGCCAAGTGCAGTCTTTGCGGCATGAGAGTAGAGCGGGAAGCAATAGGCACTTCCCGCAGCCACTTCCACCCATGCTGCCGCCGCTAGGCCTATCCACGGTGGCCGGGTCCCTACCTTCACCTTCATTCCTTTTTCTACTTGCCTCCCTCTCTATAATTTTTCTATTTTTTTTTTGTTTGGAATTTGAAAGAGAAACAAGTTAAAGTTATAGTACTAATGAATTAGAAGACATGCATGTATATAATGACGTTCATCCAAAATGGGGGAGGTTCTATCTGTGCGTCTATCACTATTGCTGTCTGCTTATGAGCTCTTCAGTTAGTGTGCATCCGTGTCAGTGTGTGACAAAAAAAAAACTGAGGAGATGGAAAGTGGGAATTGTGTCACTGTGTGCGGACTAGGCGAGTGCGGCTTTTATTATCTGTTTCCCACTTCTATGTTTCATATTACTTTTTTTTTTCCCTTAATTTGAACAAAAGGATTTGTTTTATTTCATTTTTTTTAATAAAGGACATTCATCTTTTTTTTTTTTTTTTTTTTTTTTTTTTTTTTTTTTTGTCGGACACTTTAGACAGTGATAATGAAACGGGCTGGGTTACAGGGTATCTATAGATATTAATAAAGTTGCATGCCGCTTTTTTTTTTTTTGTATCTGAGCCATCTATTTTTTTGCGAACGATCCGATCTCGGGGCTGATAACCATCATCCTCATCATCCCTAGAATCTGTGGTTCTATTTTTGGAGTGTAGTTAATTAAACTTCATCCCTGCAATTAATTCAACGCCTCATCCCTCATCCCTCATCCTGCCTCATTGATTCAATTAATAAATATAGCGCTTATCATTCCCTCCCTTATGTTTCGCTCCTTCCCCTCCTCCTACGTCATATTTACGTAATTGTTCTGTTTCAGAACATAATTGTTCTATTTTCGAACCTAATTGTTTTATTTCAGAACATAATTGTTCTATTTTTTAACATAATTGTTCTATTTTCATAACATAATTGTTCTATTTATCCAACCTAATTGTTCTATTTTCATAACATAATTGTTCTATTTCAGAATTTAATTGTTTTATTTCAGAACATAATTATTTTATTTTCAGAATTGTTCTATTTCGGAACATAATTGTTCTATTTTTCATAATATAATTGTTCTATTTCTAAATTTAATTGTTTTATTTCAGAACATAATTGTTCTATTTCAGAATTTAATTGTTTTATTTCAGAACATAATTGTTTTATTTTCGAAACATATTGTTCTATTTCAAAACATAATTGTTTTCTTTCAGAATCTAATTATTCTATTTCAGTCTTCAGGACATAATTGCATTAATGAGAGTAGCCGCTGGATGAGAATTAAAAAGGAAAGAGTAAATGGGGGAAGAGCATTGTATTAATTTCATTAATGAGGAATTTAATGAGGCGCTGTAGGATAAGGGATGTGACAGTTATTAACGCGTTTTTAAAGGAATTAGAATTATTGAGGCGCTGGATCTGTGGGGATGGTGGGGATGATAGAATCTTAGGGATGGTCTTAAGCAATTCTCGATCTGATCCATTCAGTTTATTTAGCGACTTTCTAATTTTAAATTAAAAATAGTCATACCAATTAAAAATAGTTGTACCAATTAAAAATAGTCGTACCAATCATTAATAATAGCAAGATTTTTTTGGAAAGAAAATGTATGTCAAGTTTATTTAGTGACTTTCTAATTTTGAACAAAAAAATTTTGGCTATAAATTTTGACAAGTTTTTTATGACAAATTTTTTATAGTTTACATAGCGCAGCGAAATTGCGACTGCCATGTCTAGTAATAATAAAATAAAAAAAACCTAAAAAAAATAATAATAAAATAAAGGAAGATGTGACTTTTGTATGCGCAATGTGTCTTGTGGCGGCTTATGTGCTGTATATAATAAAGAGAGGTCTAAATTTGTCCAGCGTAGTAAATTTGAATTCAAAATTTTATCTAACAGCCAATATATGTAGATCATATTTGATAGTTTGCTTTGTTATCGATATTTAAAAAATTTGTAATAATTAAATATTCAGAACATAAATACAGGATGGAGACTTCAAAATAAACATTTGAAGAACATTTTTTGTTTAGACAAAGGTTTACTTTATGTTTTCTTACTCGAAACAATAAAAAATATTTTGTAACGTGTTATGTGGAATCTTAAGCAGGATTCGGCAAGTTGAATGATAATATTCAGCGAAACGAGAATGTTTAAATGATAATTCGGACAAGTGACTTTTGGGATATATTATTTTCACAGAAATCATTCGGTCGCAGGTTTTGGGGATCTTTTTGACTATATTACGAATATTGGTGGAGAATCTGCTTTATGTCTCCATAATCTAAAAAAATGGTGCCGAAATCATTTTTCTGTCTTTAGAAAGTAGAAACTGAAAACACTCTTATCTTAACTAGAGGGTTGATCGAGCTTCGCTCGATATTTGAATTACTAATGTCTAGTACTTATAAAAGTACCTAAAAAAAAGAGTAAACATTTCAGATAAAAGGAGTAAACATGTCATATAAAAAGGGTGTAAACAATTCTTATATCAATTATGGACCATTGATTTGTGTAATTTTGATCTGATCAGTGGTCTAGATCTTAATTCAAATTAAAAGTCAAGATTTTTTATTAGAAAATATTAAGTTACTACTAAATTAGCTATTTATGTAAAAGAAAAAACTAATAAATTATTGGTTTTACCATATGTTTATTGCCTATAACATGTAAAGTTCTATATGAAACAAAAATAATATCAATATTTTATTTTCTTATTTGTCCACGAAAATTATAGGGAAAGGTATATTACACAATGAAATTATAGTTTGTAAAAGAAAATATTTATTTGAAGTGATTAATTTTTTCTAATAGTAATCGTATGATGGGTAAAGTTGAAAGTTGAATCAATATTAAATTCAAAGTTTTAGAAATAAAATATTGTAAGCATATGTAATACAATTGATAAGGACGAAATGCCTCAAAATTAATGAGTAATTACTCATTGTAGCCTCATCCCAAATTATCAGTGTGCTCATTTTTAAAAGATAAGCTAACTGGGATTTTTTTTTTCTTTACGTCACGCTTGGTTTCTTCATTCAATTCAATTCTAATAGAATTTTAAACTAAAAATAAGTTGTCATTCCTCCTCAATTGATCGCTATTAGCTGATGATGTCGTTTCTTCCATGGTATTTATCCATTCGTTGTCATTCTCTAATAAGCCTCTTGCCTCACATGTTTCTTTATAAGTAGGATAAGTTAAGGCCTTTTAAAGAACTGACATATTCAAAAGATTTTGGACCACGAACTATAATCAATAAAATTCCGAAATAATATAGCTCAGCTGTTATAAAAAATGATCAATTCGTTAACATTGAAGTTTTGTTATTCTAACATTTAAAGAATGTCAGGTATGACCAGAAACATAAGAAATATATGCTTAATGGACTATAGCTCTATTTTTTTTTTTTATCTTTTTCCCAAAATACCCTCTCTTATGTCTACCTTTCTATCATCAGCCAAAAATCCAAATTTTATGTTGCAACGAAGTAGGAACATAAGGCTTACAACTGCAACTCTTGATTTGTAGTTTACTATTTTTATATATCATGCCCTTTGTTTATAGGAAAGGGACCTTACATAACATCACATTTGAATTTATAACATAACATTCATTTTATGTGACCATAATATTAGAGTTCCTGACCTGTCGATAAGAACATACGCCCATCCTGAACTATCGTCCCCTTGCGATACCCAAGAACCAACTATGTAGCACATGTAATCGGTTTCTGGTACAGATTTTGGCGTGTGTAGCTAGCGAGCTATAAAATTGGTTTACTAAAAGAGCAAGAAAATCTTTCAATTATTTTTATCATGGCCACTCAAAACATTCTTGCAAGCTGCCTTTTGGATGCATGAGTTGCAGCAAGTATGGTCAACGGGTCAAAGCTTGCAATGCTCTCTCTCGTTTTTTTTTTTTTTTTTTTTTTGAGATTCAGCAATGCTCTCTCTCGAGTTAACTAAAAGGTCCGATGTTTCAAAGTGTTTTGTTTTTATGAATTCCTTGGGATTATGAAATAAAGGAGAAAAAAACTGTACATCAGATATCTGTAATCGAACCATACACCCCCCTCGCACTCTATTCTTGAAGATACATCGAACCACCTACATCCATTTCCTAAGACCGAAAATTGAAATAAAAAGAGAAAAAGTGAAAAATACTACAAAGTACAAAATACTTAGAAAAATTAGACTGACATAAAAAATAATCTACTTGACCATTCAAACCAACTGCGGGACGGCATACTTTCTTCATGGTGGGTAACCCATAACGTGTTGAAAAAACCCTTTATCCATTCCCCGAGCAGATGTGCTAGGCTGCTAGCTGGCATCCCTTGAAGTTCCTTCATGCCATATGTGCCAGTTTATGCACCATCCATTGAAGTTCCTTCTTGCCATATTGTTAATGGTACAACAAATCAAACAAATTTTCACAGAAAACCAAAAGGACTTGACCGTACCTAGGTATGGGATTGAAATAATCGAGAGGGAGAGGCACATATCGCAAAGAGAAGTGGCAAAGACCAGGGCATTGAAGTTTCACCATCGAAGGATGCTTAGAGAAGAGGAAGAATTTAGGGAGCTATTCACAGATCTAGGGATTTTGTGCAGATCTAGTCAGTCGTAGAAGAGGGAAAACATCGGAGGTAAGATATGAGAAAGTTTGGCAAGGGAAAAACGCAGTACTCTGGTAAAGAAGACCACAAAATTCTACCATTGGAGGAAGGAAACAACGATTGAGACTTGGGATCAAAGACCAAGAGTAGGCCTGTCAACGACGGCCGTTTGCCGTTTTGCCGTGACGTTAAGAATTGACGGCACGAATAACGGCAGGTCATTATATTTCGTTAATTAAATGGAACGGTAATGGTTTGGGATTACTCGATCGTTTAATAAACGTAACGCAAACGATTTGTCTGTCTGCCGTTTTCGTTTAATCGTTTTACCGTTTATATAGCACCAGGACCCACTTGTCAGGGGTATTCGGCGAAGAGATAAGGTGTATTAATTGGTCTTGGGCTTTGGTCTGTCCGTCTGTAGGCAAAACAAACCCTAAGCACTCATCGAGCCGCTCAATCCCCTCTTTTTCCGCTCTCTCCTCCTTCGCATGCCTGTCGCTTGTCGCCGACAACCTCACCTCCTCTCAAATCTGAAGTCTCAATCTCTCTCCCTCTCACTCAAATAGTACAGAATGAAGACTCGATTTGATTTGTTCTCTCAGTCTCTCTCCCTCTCTTCTTCTTCTCTGTCATTCTCTCATCATTTTGTTCTCTGTGTTACTGCTAAAACCTAGCCAGTTTTGCTAGCTGTCTAGTCCTCATTGGACAATCCATCGCTAGTTTCCAGAAATCCAGTGCACTTGAGCAATATTAGTAGGCTGATTCGGCTGAGGAAGGTTATCATTTGCTACATAGTAGCACTGGCCTATGAGAGACAGGGATGAGATTGTCCCCAGGCAGGCAGCGTCAGCAACCACTGGTCTTGGCCTTGGCCTATATGAGAAAGAAAAAGGCAGAACAAAAGGAAGAGAAAAAAAGAGAGGCAGATCAGAAGAAAGAAAGGAAAAAAAAAAAAGAGAAAAGAAGGAAGAAAGAGGGGAAGTGCGAGCTTGAATTACTGAAGTAGTGAAGTCAGCAAATTGCCTTGCCTTGAGGTAATTTTTAATTTTTATTTTGATTTTTTTCCTTTTGCGATTTTACTCGCTGATTTTCTGCTTTGCCCTTTTAATTTGGACAATTAATGTGTAATGAGGCTCAATAATGAATAATGATTGATTGTAAGTTTGTAACTAATTTGTACGTTTAAATGCTTTGTCAAGCGTTTAAATGCAGTGATTGTCAGCTGAAATTAATGTGTAATGAGGCTCAGTAATGAATAATGATTGATTGTAACTAATTTGTACGCATTTAATGTTAATCATTAATTTGTCAGCATTTAAATGCCTTGAGGGCTTGAGGTTCACTGATTGTCAGCTGAAAGTAATTCATTTAAAGCTAATGATTGAGGCTAATGATTGTCAATTAAAGCTACAACATTCATTAATTCATTTTACGAATTAAATGTTTCTTCTAGTGTTTTGCCTTAAATGTTTTTCCTTAATTTTTTTTTTACTTCATGTAGGCTAATTTATGCATGGCTTCAGACAGAGAATATGATCCATCTGATCCAGACTTATCTTCAGATGAGTATGCTATACTACTTTCTTATTTTTATTTTTCTGATAATTATGAGCTTATGAGTTATGACACAGTGACATACTGATACGCCTTTTTTTAATATGCACACCATTTTTTTAATATGCCCTTGTTAGAATTATTAATTGCTTTTTAATTTCATTATTGAAATGCCCTTGTTAGAATTATTAATTGCTTTTTAATTTCATTATTGAAATGCCCTTGTTAGAATTATTAATTGCTTTTTTTTTGAATTCTGATATACTTGAAATTATTAATTATCTGCTTAATTATTAATATGCACACCCTTTTTTGAGAATGCACACCCTTCTTGTTTTCATTATTAATATGCCCTGGTTAGAATTATTAATTGCCATTTTTTTAATTATATGATTAATTATTAATGTTAATACTGATATGCCCTTTTTTTAATATTCTCTTGTTAGAATGGAACCTGGGATAGATGGTGAGACCCATGAAGAAGTTCAAGCCATACAAAATGCAGCAACTGATGCAGCAACAGCTGCTGCTGACAATCAGCCAAATGCAGCACCTGCTGCTGACAATCAGCCTGATGCAGCACCATCTAAAAAGAGGAAGTCTAGGAGGACAACATCTGATGTGTGGAAGTATTTCAACAGGGGACCCACTCTAGAAGATGACAGCTATATGGGCATTTGCAAATTTTGTGGAGCCAAATATTTACAAGGAAAACAAAGGGGCACAAGCTCCCTGTGGAATCATATTGACAAAAAGTGTGACAAAATTCCAAGAAGAAATGAAGATGCTCTCCAAAAAATGTTGAAACTTGCAAAATCAGAAGGTATAACCCCTTTGAAGGCACTTATTTATCATTTATTCTTATCCTATATTAATCAGAAGGTAGAAGCTAATTTCTTTTTTAAAATTAGGAGGGGAAAAACTTGTTCCTTGGGTTTTTGATCAGATGAAGTGCAGAAAGGGTTTGGCAAAGATGGTAATTGGCCATGAATACCCCTTCAATTGTGTAAATCACTTCTTCTTTAGACTCTTTATCAGTGAACTGCAACCATGTTTCAAAATTCCATCAAGAAATACCCTTAGGGCAGACTGTCTTAAGATTTATGAAGAGGAACAAGTTAACCTTTATCAGGCATTTGCAAAATTGGGCTGTAGATTTAGTTTTACCTCTGACCTGTGGACCAACAAGGGCAGAGATAGAGGGTTTATGGCAATCACATGTCACTATATTGATGATAATTGGGTTTTGAGAAAAAGGATCATCACATTTGTTCCTTTGCCAAGTCCACATACTGGTAGACACATAGCTGAAACTTTTTACAGTAAATTGATTGATTGGAACTTGGATAAAAGACTATTTTGTCTTGTTCTTGATAATGCCTCTTCCAATGATGCTTGCATCAAAGAATTGTTTGAGACAACATCAATTAAAGATGATTTACCAGTAGAAGGTAACATCTTCCATCAAAGATGTGGCTGCCACATCTTAAATCTGATTGTTCAAGATGGTCTGAGTGTTTTAAAAGATGAGATAAAAGGTATACGTCATTTAATGAAGTATATCAAACACTCTCAATCAAGGATGGAGAAATTCAAGCTGGCTTGCTCTCAGGTACTTATACAATTCTGAAAAATTTTGCTTGTTGCAGCTGCTGAAGCATTTTCAGATCAGATATTTAGCTAATTGTGATAATTTTTGTTTGTTGCAGAGCAATGTTCCCTTTAAAAAACCAGCTTGGGATGTCTCTACAAGATGGAATTCAACCTATTTGATGTTGGAGTTGGCCTTACAACTCAAACCAGCCTTTGTTAGGTATGCTACGCACGATAAGAGGTACAACCAAAGCCCTTTTAAAGTCACTGATAAGCAATGGGATGCAGTGAAAGCTTTAGTTGTTGAGTTGAAGGTGTTTTATGATGCCACACTAAAGTTGAGTGGCACCAAATATCCTACATTAAACCTGTTCTTTACAGAATTTGCTGATGTGTATGTTACCATCAAAAACATGCAAAGTAGTACATACCCTTTCATTGTTAACATGGGTGCTGAAATGCTTCTCAAGTTTGACAAATATTGGAAAAGTGGGAACTCACTATTGGCAATAGCTTGTGTCCTTGATCCTAGATGCAAGCTGGTTATACCTAAATATTACATGAACCAGTTATGCCCTAGTGAGTGTGATAGGTTCATGAGTAACTTGAGACGGTGCATGGAACATTTGTTCAAAGAGTATGAGGAAGCAAATGGAACTGCCAATGTTCCATCGAACCAGAACCAAGCTAGCATGTCAACAAGGTTATTTATTTAATGTATATTTAATGTATTTTTTTAATTTATAATTAACTAACTGAAGTTAGCCACTCTCTTAACAGTTCTCACCATTTATTTCCTTCTGACAGGCAAAAGGGAGATGCATCCAATTCCCCTAGTGTTAGCATTAAAAAAGCTGCATTAAAGGAGTACCTCAATTCTCTGAAGGATCATGAACCTCCAAAGACAGAGTTAGATGAATATTTAGGTGATGCATTGATCTCTCTTAACAATTCTGTTAGTGTATCTTCTATTATCTTCTGTTATTTATGTATTTTATGCACATAGGTGAGGTCCTTGATTCTAATGATGTTGATGAGGACTTTGACATTCTTGCTTGGTGGAAATTGAAAGCTCCTAAGTACCCGATACTATCGCAGTTAGCTCGGGACATCTTGGCTGTCCCAATTTCGACTGTGGCATCTGAATCTGCCTTCAGTACAAGTGGAAGGGTACTTAGCCCAGTTAGGAGCTCTCTCAATGATGAGAGCATTGAAGCACTGCTCTGTGCTCAGGATTGGTTAAGGGCATCCATAACTGGTATTAATTGAAGCACTAAAATATTTCATTTTAATCACAAAAAATAATAAGTAACCTGACATGTTTTAATTGTTTGCATTTTTCAGAAAAGGGTCAGGTTTTTGGTGAGCCTCTTTGGACCATGGATGAAGTCTTTGTCGATGAGGAATGAGGATATGCAGTGATGTGCATGTGCTGGCTATCATTTGTCAGTAAGCCAGATATTAGTTGTACTTTTGTTATAGTAGTACAGTAGTATGCTAGTATTAATATGCCTTAATACACAATTGAAGCCTGAAATTTTGGTTGTACCACCATGTCTTTGGCTCCTCAGACCTCAAGCAATGATGTTCAATGATGATGCATTGTGTTTGTTGTTTTTTTTGGTTGAGTCACTTGGCTGAGATTGGTATAGATTAGTAATTGGCTCAGATTGGTAAACTGAGAATGGAGTTTGAGGTCTGGGTTGAGTTGATGGCATTTAATTCAGGGTTCAAATTTGTATTTGGGTATAATGTAGGCTGTAGTTGTGTATTTGTGTTTCAATTGTGATGTTTAGCATGTGTGTTTGATTGGCTCAGATTGGTAAACTTGAAATCATATTTTGTGTAGACTGTGGCATCTGTTATTATGTATTTCAATTGTGATGTTTTAATTGTGAATTTGTAATGTTTTAATGCTTAATTCTCTTTTGTTCAGATGATTTAGTACATAGGACATGTAATTCGAGTGCTTATTATGTATTTCTATCATTATTTGTTGTTATTTTTGTTCAATTTTGTATTAATATCTTAGTTTATATATTGCTGGCTTGGTTTAATGAAACGATTCAGATTTCTGAACGTTAAATCGTTATTGCCGTTTATTTAAACGAAACGATTAATGGATTTGATTTCTCTGCCGTTTGATATACAAAACGATTAGTGGCACATCAATCTGAACCGTTTAAATATATGGCACGATAACGGTTTAATGCGTTTCCGTGCTATTTTAGCACGTTTGACAGGTTGAACCAAGAGTCTAGAGACCAATGTCTGAGGAAAAAAAAAAAGAGCCAATGGGACACACAAACTAAATCCAATCTATTGAGGAGCCGAACTAAATTTTATATCTGAAGCGGGTCATTTGTAGGAGAAAATAACACCCGTTTCACATTCATTGTATAACAACACGCTGCATAAGTCTCAAAATTTCTAATTACACAGTTTGGGAAGGGCACGTGTCGTGGACAATTTTAAAAACCAATCAAAGACATCCACACAAATTTATTTATAATATTGATATATCAGACCCATGCTTGCGGATTCCTCAGATTTCCTTGGGCTCAAAATCCAAAACCGATATGCGTCTAATACCGAAAAAATTATAACTAATCTTAATTAATTAAGAAATTTTAAAATAAATTCCATTTAATCAAAAATATAAAAATAACCTCGCAGTATCGGAATGTGGGATTTCGATACAAATTCTGCTTAATATCGGAATCACAGATTCCGATACAAGCTAGTATCGGAATCCCAGAATCCGATACTAGCTAGTATCGGAATCCCGATACTAACAATCCTAAATTTTGATCGGAAAAAATTTTATTTTATTCAGATTGCTTTGATCGGATTTTCAAAATCCGATCTTAGTGATGACTTGAACCACATGATGCGTTGTGTACAAACCGAACTAACTGCGGGTAGGTCGGGGTCGGTTTCTAACACATAGTTTTATGTTATGTTCACAAATTTTGCCAAAAATTTAGTAAGGTTGTTAAACGATTAGTGTCCTTCCACGTCAAAATGACTTCTTTATTATTTTTTATACAATGTGTAACTTTTTATTTTATACAATTTCTCAATATCATACTTCTAAAATAAAAAAAATACATTTCTTGGTCTCTTTTTTTTTTTAAAAAAAAAAATTTGAGTAAATCGTGTGTAAAAATATCTTTTATTTTATATACTAGTTTATCATTTCTAAACGGATAACAAGAATATAAAGACACAACGATATAATGGGTACTGTATTACTTTGGCACGCGGCACGTGGATGTGTCATGGGTAGTGTACTAGTGTATGTGTATCACTTTAGAAATGTTACTTGCACATAGAAATAACTGTATTCTATAAAGAAAAAAATGAAAAAAAAATTAAAAGATAAAGATCTTATTTTACAAAAAAAAAACTCCTATTTATTTTGTATTTTCAAAAGTTACATTTTTATTTTTCCATATTTTGAATTTCTCGACTTTTTTGGAGTCCAGCAAACTAAATAGTTTAAGCATGCATAAACACCTGTTGGCATATACAAACACATCTTGCAAGAACATATTGTGTCCTTAAATTTAATTTTTAATACAACATAATATGACAGAATATGTCTTTTTTTTTTAGGTGGACAGGATACGTACGTCTAATTATCTCTGCTCGTGCTAAGTGCTAACAAATACAAGTTTGATGAACATTCCCGTTTGACATGACAACAGGCAACAGCTCGTTATTTACACTAGAGAGATACATCAAGCTTCGCTAGATTTTAAAATTCTTACTGACATTTAATTATAAAAAAATATATAGCGGCCACTGCTTTTAATATATAATCTCTACTACTTATAAATGCACGTAACGCATAAGTGTTACACTCTAGATCTAAGTAGTAAACAATTTTTTCTGCCGTTTGATCGACTTGATCTATGATTGGATGTGTATTGCTAGACGAAATAACAGTGATATTTGATTTTCCGTCTAATTAAGAAACAAGACGCAGCGCACTTGACATTTTTAGAGCCCTTTCTATTTAGAGTTGCATCTTCAGATTTGACATTTTTCTATGAAAAGATACAAGATAGTATGCCGTGCATGTATTTTTTTTTTGTCATTATTAAATACGAACGAACCATATAAACTGAGAGGCATAGGGCGTACCTTAAGTTAGTAAAAATAGAGAGTTGCCAATCAATTAATTTAACATTATTTGTGCTTTGTAATTGGTACTGTCTTATAATTTAATTTATTTTAAATTTAAATTATTAAGTATAAAAATTTTAATTATTAATTAGAAATGGTATACCGTCACTTTGCCACAAATTTTAGTGACTTAATTTTTTTTTTGAAGGTCAGTTTTAGTGTCTTAAATTGTCATTATATTATGTTTAATGGACATTAATGATTGTATGTCCTGACAAACAACTAAGTTGCTGATAAAACCATGAAACATTCACAAAAAAAGTTGTATACTGAAGTGTTTTGCGAAATGATTAAGGTAATAAAATTTCATTTCAAAAATATTAATTGCTCTTTGATGAAGGCTTAAAACCTAGGTCAAATAAATTTATAACCTAAGACTTTTCCTCACTAGTCGTTCGAGTAAAGTTCTAGGGTCGAACCCACAGGGACGGTTGAATACCAGACTTAATCTTTCTTAAAAGCTAGAGGATGAGTTTTTTGTCTTTTTGGAAACTTAAAAGGTAATGATAATAGTAATAGAAAAACAGGTAATTAAACAAGTAATAAATAATAAAATATTTTGGGGTTATTTTTTTATGTTTTCTGGACTCAAACAGATGCAATAAAATGTCCTAGGGATGAGTGTTCAATTAGTTTAGCTTTAAGACAACTCTACAACGATTTTCATCGAGGCAGAGAGTCATTTCGGTGCGAAACAGAACCATTTCGGTGCGAAATAGGTTCTGTCCAGCACATGCTTCACTTTATCAATTCAAATGCAAACTCAAATTCAAATGCCCGTTCTTTTTCATAAGTTGCAAACGTTTGCAAAGAAAGTTTTACCAAAATTAAAAATTCTATATTGAGTCTAATTTTCAAAAGTTTCACCAATTTTGGATTTGTGCAAGTCGAGTTGTGGTGATTTGCATCACTTAGGGTTTTACGCTACTAGGACTTATATTGAGCTACCAGCACGTGACATACTGGGGAGATCAAACAGATAATTACACGACCAAGACCACGGTACACTTGGGCCAGGGTTCCTAGCAATTTCCGTAATCCTTTCTCCAATTAGTTGTGGAAGATCAAACAGGTGATCACACGACCAAGGCCACGGTACACTTGGGCCAGGGCTCCTAGTGACACCCGTTATCATGTCTCCATTTATTTGGGTTTTATTTGAAGTCCATTCGCACCCTCATGCTCACAACTATTTTGATTTATTCGATTTAAGTTTGCTTGTTGGTGATTCAAGCGTTCAAGAACAAACTAGACTCATTTTAAAATTTTTAAAGTTGATAAAACATCCTTTAAACAAAAATTCACAAAAGACAAAATCGTTCACTCGGCAAAAACTTGTGAGGATTGACTAACAATGAATTGATAATTCTAAGCATCCAAGTTCAGGTCCTATCATATCAAACAATCATTCAATTGAACTATTGGTGCACAAACTAATCCTAAAATCTCCTAAACAAACGTTTATCCTTAAGAAATAATCTTAAAATTACTTTAAAAATTCAAACCAGTGTGAAACAGTGAATAATATAACAATACAAACCTCACAGTGATAATGCATGCATCAGAAAAATTCAAAATCAAAAGTTCAAAAATTTTCTCAAATTCCAGAGACTGATTTCGCACCGAAATGGACATGAAAAATTCTCAAAAGTGCCTTAAACAAATGCAATTCAACCCAAAATTTTTATTTCCATCTTCTTTCCCCCCCCAAACTGAATCAAGCACTGTCCCAGTGCGTCACAATCACAGAGAACAAAAATAAAGGAGAGGGAAGTAAAAATGGTACCAAATCAATGAGAAGAGGAAGGACCGGCCCCATCATGTGGCGGGCCATCATCACCATCATCATCAGAATCCCCATCAGAATCATCAGCTGAGCCATCTCCATCCGAGGTGGGAGGGTATAGCCAAGAACCGTGACGCGCGTGGTGGTAAAGAGTATCCACCCTACCCTCGATGTGGCTGAGTCTACGCTGAATGGCTCGATCACTCGCCTCCTGTCTATGGAGGAGAGTCTGCAAAAGACCCGTCACGTGCTCCAACGAACCATAGGGCACGGAATCAGATGTGGGCCCCGGGGGTGGATCATCAGTACGTCTGCGCCGACGAGCACGGGATCCCTCCGGAATGTCCATGTGCATGGGAACTAGGGATGCACCAGCATAATCACCTGGAACGAGCCAAGTGGCAGGGTCACTCCGGTCAATCTGATGAGGGTAAGGTAAAAGAAAACCACCCCTCAACCATCGCACCTGACGACTCGCTCCACGTCCAACATACTCAATGTAACCCATCGTCTTGTACCGATCCATATCGATCTGGTACCAAGCCCCACACTCAGTCTCCGCATGAAAGTCAAACTCTGCACCAATAAACCTGTGAATGATCAAGGTGACATATGAACACATAGAGATAGCACCTCGGCCCACTCGATCTCTCTCATCCATCCAATGATCAACCATAACCTTCGCAATCCGAATCCGCTGAGGCTGTGGTCGAAGCATGAGGCGCATAAAAAGCAAGTCATTCTTCGTGGCACGTCGCATGGTCTCCCCTCTAGCAAACGCAGTAGAAGATATGCAACGGTGAAGCAGTGCCAGGGTGGGATGCTCAATGTAGATACTCAGAGAATCAGAATCATAGTGCCGAGAGATCTGTGTCCAAAACTCCTCACGATCGGCGTCAGTGCCAATGTCCTGCACATCGAGCTGTGGGCAATCATGCTCGAGACCCAGAATCTGAGATAATCTCTCCATAGGAAGGAAAATCCTCCGGCTCTTCAAATAGAACTCAATGTGCTCAACCCCCGCGTGGCTCACCAAACGCAATGAACTCAAAAACTCGAGGGTAATGTTCCTATAGCCCGGACAACTGTGTGCCCAGAACTCAGCAGTAATCCCTATTTCCCCTGTCAAGGCTAGGATCTGGTCTCTCACCCCCAATGTGTCCAGTAAATCCAAGTCTACAAACCGAGTGTGCTCAAGGGGCCTCTTGTAAATCCTCTTAAAATTCTCGAAATGCCACTTGGTAGGCATCCGAAATCCATATTTTCGCTCAAAAGGAGCGGCAGCGGGATCATACTCCCCTAATGGGTTCACCTGAGCAGGGGGTGGAACGGGTGCACTACCGCGGCCCTGTGACCTGGTCCTTGGTCGATTTGGGTCCATATATCACAATTTAATCAATTTCAGAAACTAATTTCGCAGCGAAATGGCACAGTTTCGCACCGAAATGACCTTGTCAGAGCCCAAAAATTACACTTCCCGTTCTCCAAAAATTCCCAAAATTTCACACAAGATCTGATAAATCACAAGGAATACCCGACACCCTTTTTCGTGGTCTAACAATTCCCAGAAAAATTAAACTCGAGAGATTAGGGAGCGGGTCAAACCTTAAACGTCTTGAACATCCAAAATCAACAGCCTTAATCCGAGGATCCACTCGCAGATGCCTTCTGGACCCGAGGAGAAGTCGACGCTGCCTAGAGAGCTCGATTTCTGGGCGATTTGGAAGCAAACCCGAATTTTTCTTTCAAAGATTTCTTCGTGTATAGGCCGTCTCTTGCAGATTCGAGTGGGGGATGTCGAAGAGGGCTGTGAGGGGAGTAGAAGGGTGGTCGGATCTGTGAAAATGGGTGAGAGAGAGAGAAAGTGTGTGAGGGGAGAGAGAGCACGGCTTGGAGAGGGGGTTACGGAAGAGAAATGGTGAAGGGGCGCGTGGGAGAAGGGAGAGGGAACGGTGGGGGAAGGGGTGTATTTAATTTGAGTCATGGGTATTGGGAGTGGGCTTTGGAAATGGGCCAAATTGATGTCTTTGCAATAAATCCGTATGGGCTCTCTGTAAAAATCAATTAGGAACAAATTAGAAAGCCCACGCAGCCCATATAAAAAATCATTGAAAAATAATCAATAAAAATCGCGGCCCAAAAAAATTCCATAAATGACATTTCGCACCGAAATGAGATGGTTTCGGTCCGAAATGGGCAGTTAAAATTTGAAAATTGTACGCTCTGGCTCCCTATTTTCCCTCAAAATTTTTCAGAAAATCCCTAGAGAAATTCCCCACAGTTATGTCAAATAAAACAATAGAATAGTTGGGAAAAATAAAGAGATGCAGCGTGAAAAATGTCTCATTTGTTTGATATCCAAGGCAAACGCGAAGCAACTCGCATGAGGTCGTGCATGGCCACTGTTTTTGGTCTTTTCCCGGCCCGTGGTGCTCTAGCACGAGTTGTCCCCTTGCCTTTCGTCCATCGATTCAATTTTCCTACATAAAGCAAAAAGAAAAATGTTAAACAACTAATTTTTTTATGCATTCTTTTATTTTCTAATTTTTTTTGTATTTTCGCAATTTTTTCAAAACTTAAAGAAAGTAAATAAAACTCTAAAAACCCTTGGGTTGCCTCCCAAGAAGCGCTCTTTTTAGGTCATTAGCTTGACCCCTTGTGTTTTCTATGCGTCGCTTGGAGATTCGGAGAAGCGAACGCATGCCACTTGTCCAATTTCCTCATTGGCGATGTAGTGCTTCAATCTTTGCCCATTGACTTTGAAAGGCTCCGAATCCTTATCACAAATTTCAATGGCACCAAAGGGATAGACTTTCACCACTCGAAACGGTCCAGACCATCGCGACTTTAGCTTGCCCGGAAAGAGCTTCAACCTCGAGTTGAACAACAAAACCAAGTCTCCTTCCTTGAACTCTCTTCTTAAGATTTTCATATCATGCACAAGCTTCGTTTTCTCTTTATAGAATTTTGCATTTTCATAGGAATTGAGACGTACCTCGTCGAGTTCATGCAAGTCCAAGATTCTTTTCTCACCAGCTTTAAGCAAATCCATGTTGATGGCTCGTGTAGCCCAATATGCCTTGTGCTCAAGTTCAACTGGTAAGTGGCAAGGTTTACCATAAACAAGCTTGAAAGGACTCATACCTATAGGAGTTTTAAATGCCGTGCGATAAGCCCAAAGTGCATCATCAAGCTTGCTCGCCCAATCCTTGCGCGACCGTGCAACTGTTTTCTCCAAGATACTCTTGATTTCTCGGTTCGAAACCTCCACTTGTCCATTTGTTTGTGGATGATAAGCGGTGGCAACTTTGCGCAAAACACCATGTCTTTTCAAAAGGCCATCAAAATGCCGGTTGATGAAGTGCTTGCCACCATCGCTAATCACCGCTCTTGGCACTCTAAAGCGTGGAAAGATGATCTTGGAGAAGAGCTTGATCACCGAGTTCGAATCGGCCGCCTTGCATGGGACTCCTATCCTCTGCGTGTTTTAAGAAAAACACGCACGGTGCGGATCCGTCCGATTTAAATCAGACGGTTCATTTTTTTCGGGTGTGGTGGAATGCACGGGGCTCCCTTTAGCCGTTGAGATTAAATCAGACGGTTCAGATTAAAAAACACGCTCTGCGTGGGCACGCAGAGGATTTCGTTCCGCCTTGCATGCAATGGCTTCCACCCACTTAGAGACATAATCGACCGCCACCAAGATGTATTCAAACCCTTGAGAACTTGGGAAATGTCCCATGAAATCCACACCCCATACATCAAAAACCTCGACTTCTAGGATGGGATTCAGTGGCATCTCGCTCCTCCTCGAAATGCTACCTGTTCTCTGACACAAATCACAAGAAGAAACAAAAGAGTGAGCATCTTTGAAAAGACTGGGCCAGAAGAAACCTGATTGGAGCACTTTTGCGGCGGTTTTCGAGAAAGAGGCGTGGCCACCATAGGCAAAGGAGTGGCAGCTAGCGAGGATCGGCTTGACCTCTTCATATGGCACACACCTTCGAAGGATATTGTCGATTCCGATCTTGAAAAGGTATGGCTCCTCCCAAAAGTAGTACTTAGAGTCTGCTTTCAGCTTTTTCCTCTGTTGGGCAGTCATGTCAGAAGGTAAATAGCCACTGGCCAGAAAATTGGCCAAGTCTGCGAACCATGGCTCGATGTTTTTCGCCCCAGACCCCTCATTTTGGTGCGAAACAGGATCATTTCGCTGCGAAATGGCTGCCAGAGTCTCGATATTCGCGAGGATTTCTTCGAGATTCCCTTCCTTTGCAGCAGATATGAGGTTTCCCTGTACAGAGAACAATTTTTAATGAGGAAAGGAATCATTAATAGGGATTTCTTTACCTTCTTCCCATTGAAGGCGTGACAAATGATCCGCAACCGAGTTCTCCGTGCCTTTCTTGTCCCTAATCTCAAGGTCAAACTCTTGTAAAAGCAGTACCCAGCGAATCAACCTGGGCTTGGCATCCTTTTTGCTCAAGAGATAGCGAATCGCGGCGTGGTCGTGTAGACTATGACCTTGGATCCCACCAAATAAGACCTAAACTTGTCGAGCGCGAAAACAATGGCAAGGAGCTCCTTCTCCGTGGTTGTATAGTTGACTTGGGCAGGGTCGAGCACCTTGCTAGCATAGTATATAGCCACGGGCTTCTTATCCTTGCGTTGCCCCAAAACTGCTCCGACTGCATAGTCGCTCGCATCGCACATGAGTTCGAACGGTTGGGTCCAATCCGGTGGTTGTAGGATAGGGGCCGAAACAAGAGCCTCCTTCAACCTACAAAAGGCATCAATACATTCATCAGTCACGATAAATTCATTGTCTTTTATCAAAAGATTGGTTAGAGGTTTAGCAATTTTTGAGAAATCTTTGATAAAACGGCGATAGAATCCGGCGTGTCCCAAGAAACTCCTAACATCCTTGACATTTTTAGGCATGTCGAGCTTTTCTATCACCTCAACCTTTGCTTTGTCAACCTCTATCCCTTTTGATGTGACCATGTGTCCCAAAACAACGCCTTGTTGCACCATAAAGTGGCACTTTTTCCAATTCAATACTAAGTTCACCTCTTCACAACGCTGCAAAACTTTGGAAAGGCTAGTTAGACAAGAATCAAAACAAGTGCCATAAACAGAGAAATCATCCATAAACACTTCCATGTCTTTTTCAATAAAATCGGAGAAAATAGCCATCATGGCTCTTTGGAAAGTGGCTGGTGCATTACAAAGGCCAAAAGGCATACGCCTATATGCAAAGGTACCCCAAGGACAGGTAAAGTGGTTTTATCTTGGTCATTTGGATGGATTGGTATTTGAAAGAAACCTGAATAACCATCTAAATAACAAAAATAAGAGTGATTAGCAAGCCTTTCAAGCAACTGATCAACAAATGGCAATGGAAAATGGTCCTTGCGTGTCGCCGCGTTGAGTTTGCGGTAATCAATGCACATTCTCCACCCAGTTACCATCCTGGTTTGAATCATCTCTCCTTTCTCGTTCTTCACCACTGTTGTACCTCCTTTCTTAGGCACCACGTGTATCGGGCTCACCCATTTGCTGTCTGAGATTGAGTAGATGATGCCCGCATCATGGAGCTTTTGTACCTCCTTTCTTAGGCACCACGTGTATCGGGCTCACCCATTTGCTGTCTGAGATTGAGTAGATGATGCCCGCATCATGGAGCTTTTGTACCTCCTTTCTGACCACTTCAGTGAGGTTGGGGTTGAGTCTACGCTGCCCCTCTCTTGACGGTTTGTGGTCGTCTTCCAATAAGATCCGGTGGGAGCAAATCAAGGGATCGATACCCTTCAAATCATCAATAGAATAGCCAATTGCTCCTTTGTGTGCTCGGAGTACTACCAAAAGCTTTTCTGTTTCTGCATCACTTAGCCCAGAGTTAACGATAACAGGGAATGATTGACTTGGGCCAAGGAATTCATACCTGAGAGTCTCTGGCAGAGGCTTGAGCTCGACTTGGGGGGCCTCTGTCTGGACAGGACTAGAAGAATCGGGCTCAGAAACGGTCGCCTCTACCAAATTTAGCACCTCCAGGGCTTCATTTCGCACCGAAATGGAATTGTTTCGGTCCGAAATAGGCTCCGAAATGGGTTTTTCTTCGCTGTTTTGAGTGGTTTCTGCGTCCTCCAAGGTTTCTTCGACTCCTAAGGCTTCCTGGATGTCAAAAAGAAAAGATTGGTAAGAATCCAGAGCAGTTTCATATTGAAGTTCAAGAGATTGTTCAATATTCAATTCATTTTCATCAACTTCTTCAATTTTGAAACAAGTTTGTATGGGGCTAGGGTGCTTCATGGCGTGCTGGATCGAAAAGTGAAGTGTCTCCCCCCCCACTCTGACCAAAATGGTGCCGTCTCTGGCATCCATCATTACACCTGCTGTACAGAGAAAAGGTCTTCCCAAAATGATTGGTACTTCCCTATCTTCAACCATTTCAAGAACCACAAAATCACAAGGAACTACAAACTTCCCTACACACACAGGTACATCAATCAACTCCCCTAATGGCAACCGCACAGACGAGTCTGCAAGTTGCACTGTCATAACCGAAGGCTGGAGTTCTCCAAACCCAATTCTCTCATATACTGTCCTTGGCATAACGCTCACGCTAGCCCCCATGTCACACAATGCCTGCTTGATCTTCTCTTTCCCAATCGTGCAAGGTATGGCAAATCGTCCGGGATCAGGGAGCTTGGGCGGCATTTTGTTCTTCCAGATCACCGATTTAAGCTCCTCAATTGTCTTCTTGCCTGTACACAATTCTTTCAAAAATTTAGCATGCATAGGGAAATATGTGAACATGTCAGTAATGGGAATAGTAATTTGAACGTCCTTTAACATCTCCCAAAACCGTTTGAACAGTATACCCTCCCTTTCTTTGGCGAACCTCCTGGGGAATGGAACAGGGGGCTGGTAGGGGACCACTGGAGTTGGCCCCTTCTCAGATTTCTTAGTTTGAGGCCCCTTTTTGGCCTCTGTGGGTGTCATTTCGCACCGAAATGGAGGGATTTCGGACCGAAATGGCACCTCTGAAGTCGATTTTTCAACTGCTGGTGCCTCGATTTGCGAGGCAGAGGGTGTGGCTGGGTTCTGGAGTGGTGGAAATGGTAGAACTTGCTCCAGAACGGGCTCATCTTCTTCCTGGACATGATCTTGGGCGTTTGGTTGTGTCTCGGCCCAAGTCGGCATTGGAGGATCATTGTATTGCTTGCCACTTCTCAACGAGTGCAAGGCCTTGCACTCGGCATTGGGGTTGACTTGTGGCTTGCTTGGAATTTTGCCTTGCTCCCTTGCGAGGTGTGCTTCCAACATTTGCTCCACCCTGGAAACAGCACCAAGTTTAGATTTTAGTTCCTCAATTCCTTCGGCCATCATATAATTGTACTTACCTTGCTCATGCATGAAATTTTGGACAACAAATGGTACACCGTTCCTATTATAAAAAGGTTTCTTTTGAAAATCTTTGGTGTTTTCATTTTGTTGTGCATTTTTGTACAAGGTTGGTGGGTTGGTGGGAACTTGTAAATGCGAGGGGGCAAAAGGGAGTTTTCTAAAGTCAGGATTGTTCATTTGGTTCCAATCTCTTTGTTCTCCCTCTTGCAAGGAATAGCTACGACTAAAGACATTTCGCGGGAAGTAGGAAGGCTCGTTGTTGATGGAGTTGACTTGTTGCGGGCCTTCCGGTTGTGCAAGTGGGCATTGTAGGGATGTGTGCCCTTCTTCGCCACAAGCTCCACATGTATTCGAATTGAGGTGCGAGCTTTGGAGAGAATGGTATACGGCTATCTCCGCTTCGAGCTCGGCGATCCTCCTATCCCTCGTTGAGATCTCGTTCACATGTTGCTTCCCACTTGATCGGCGTTGGTTGACTTGTGGCATCCAGTTGTATTGCCTTGCGCATTGCTCGATCAAGTCTCTTCCTCGCAATGAGTCCATCTTCAAGAAACTTCCTCCACCTGAGAGACAATCCAAGTTAATTTTGATGTTATCATAAAGACCATTATAAAAGTTTTTCAAAACAAGCCAATCTTGGATTCCATGGTGTGGACAAGAATTTTCTAAGTCCCTAAATCGTTCCCAGGCAGCTTCCATGGATTCGTCATCACTTTGTTGGAAGTTGTTAAGTTCAGTCCTAATCTTATCGGCCCTACCATCTGGAAAGTACTTATCAAGAAAAATTTGGGCCATATCAGTCCAAGTCCTAATCGACCCTCTTTTTAGAGTTTTGTACCATTTTTGGGCCTTATCTTTGAGACTAAACCTAAACAACATAAGTCTAATAGCATTTTGGGCCACCCCGTTCATTTTGATCAACCCAACATAATCAGTAAAAGCTTGCAAATGTGCATGGGGGTCCTCGTGCTCGTCTCCATGGAAGGAGTTTTGTTGGACGGCCGTGACATGGGCGGGGAGGATTTGCATGTTGTTCGCTTCAACCCCTTGAATCACTACCGGCCCAACAATGTCTCTGACTCGCGGCGCGCAATAATCCATGAGAGATTTGTTGGGGTTGTCAGCTGCATCTTCTCCATCGAAGTTCCCATGAACGCTCTCCCCATCCAAAGTCCATATGCGCCTTTCTTCCTCAAGCTCGCGCCTTTGGTTCTCCACACGCCTCCTCTCGGCCATGATACGAGTTTTCCTCTGCTCCAATTGGATCCTCAGGGCCTCAAGGCGCTCTGCCTCCGCTGCTACATCGACAAGTGCACCAGTTCTTGCCATCACACTCGCTGTTTCACTCTCTGATTGATGATTTCGCACCGAAATGGGAGTATTTCGCACCGAAATAGGGTCTGGCAGGGCCGAAACTGCTTGCTGCTGCTCCGGATCCTCCTCCAATCCACGTAGGAAGTAACGTCGCACAGGAAGTGGAGGTTGAGAGTGCACTCCCTTCCTTCTTCCTGCCAGAATTCAACCTGTAGCACGAGAGGAAACAAAAAGATGATTAAATAAAAAGAAATCTAGCCTCTTAATACTAGAAAAAGTACACGATATCAAACACCGTCCCCGGCAACGGCGCCAATTTGATGAAGGCTTAAAACCTAGGTCAAATAAATTTATAACCTAAGACTTTTCCTCACTAGTCGTTCGAGTAAAGCAAAGGTGTCGAACCCACAAGGACAGTTGAATACCAGACTTAATCTTTCTTAAAAGCTAGAGGATGAGTTTTTGTCTTTTTAGAAAATTAAAAGGTAATGATAATAGTAATAGAAAAATAAGTAATTAAACAAGTAATAAATAATAAAATATTTTGGGGTTATTTTTTTATGTTTTCTGGACTCAAACAGATGCAATAAAATGTCCTAGGGATGAGTGTTCAATTAGTTTAGCTTTAAGACAACTCTACAACGATTTTCATCGAGGCAGAGAGTCATTTCGGTGCGAAACAGAACCATTTCGGTGCGAAATAGGTTCTGTCCAGCACCAAAACTTGCCTTAAACCTGTTGTTTCGACTTGGCAATTTTATAAGATACTTTGCGAAGGTTACTAAGCGACCAGACCTTAACCCTAACCTCAACTTTCGCTTCTTGGTTCTGGTTTAGGTTTGATGTCGGGTTTTACCACATAAATAACTAATCCTATACTTACGTAATTAGACTAGTTTATTTAGGAATACTTGAATGGATTTCCAGAGATATTTAAAGTCCTGTCGGTGCAATAAAAGTTAGATCTTTCGATCGTTAACTAACCTACCCTTTCGAGTTTTGGTTTATCTCAAGTGCTTTGATCTACTAATTATTTGGTTGAGTTAAATCCTATCAACGCTACGTATCATCAATAAGCTAACTTTCAAGCAAACAATTAAATCAATCAAGCAAGCAATAATTCTCAAACAAGTAAATCGCAAAATATCATAATATAATCATCAAGTCATCACAACATACTAAACTAATCTACTAACTACCCTAAGACATCATAAAACTACTCACTAATCGTCATGACAACAATAACAACAGGTATCATGCAAATAATAAACATACAAGCCATAAAACAACGAAATAAGAGCATATAAGAGTAAACCGAAGAATCCCAATGCTAATACTCGCTATCTCTGGCCTAGGAATCGATGTGGATCTGTGTGCTGCTGCTGCTTCCTCCAAAAACGCCAAGAACTCCAAGGAAAATCAATGGAAAACCCTAAAACGCTAAGTAGGAAGGTGGAAAATGAGTATGGAAAGTAGAATACGTGCCCAGGAGGTCTGGGACGCACATATGTACCCACAGGAGGCGGCTAGGGCAAGGAGAGGCGGCATAAATCTTTCCTTCTCCGAAAAATACCAATTTCGCACTTTCCTGAAATGCATTTCGGTGCGAAATGAAACCATTTCGGTGCGAAATGGCACTTCAGGTCTGCTGGATGGGCTGAGAATCAAGCCCACGCTGGAGATATGGCTCGTGCTAGGCTCCTGTGGTCTCAAGGCACGTGTGTGTGGGCCAGGAATGAGTCATCTGGCTAAGAAAGTGATCCATCCTTCACAAAAGTCGCGTCTCGTCTCTAATTTCCTTGGAATTCTACAAAATAAAACAAGAAGCACGACAGCAGCAATATCCTGGAAAATATAGCAATTTATGAGACAATTTATAGTGGTTTGATCAATAATTAAGGGCTAAGTACGGTCAAAACATGTATAAAATAAGAGACATCACTCTTATATCACACTCACACATGCACTCAATGTATAAAATTATCTTAATTTTTACATTGAAGTCTTTCTCTGTATTGAATACTGCTACCTTCAACACCAATCATGACAACGTTGATCTTAGATATTGAAAATAGACAACATATCTATGTCAAATAATATGTTTACATATTAAAGTCCGCCCGTACATTGAGCGGGCACTGCTGCTAGTATACTATAGATGCACTTATATAATAATGTTTATTTTTCTTGACATATTAATTGTCAAACATTATACATGTGAAAGGTGTCACAAAAGAGATTGAGACATGTTAAAAACAAAAATATGAAGGGGTCACAAAAATCAGAAATAAACAATGTGTTGTCAATTTATTTTATGTTTGTGAAGCGAGTCAATTTTATGAGCAATAATACCCGCGACACAAATAATTATAGAGTATCATGTTACAGAAATATGGCAAAATGCTATTTCACAATGTTTGAAGTATCGGACTACATTTAACCAAATGATTCCGACACCCATACATCTTTATTTATGTTATTGATTATTGATGTTTGCGTGTGGTCCCTTAGTTGCCGACTATGTGCTATGGCCTATGAGTTCTCAAAAAAAACAATGTTAATTCAAATAAAAAATATTAACCAATAAATACGAAGATTTTAAAAAAAAATTATCTGTCAAAGGCTCTTTTTTTCATGGCAATTAGCAAATTTTCAGTAAATAAAAAGAGTTCTGCTTCTGGCCTTTGCTGAGAGTAGCGAATGTGTGCACGTGAATATTAACTTTCTCACTGAAAAACATATATGAAATTTTATATGTGTCACGAACATAATTAGGGGTCAGGCATGACTATAATGTTTTCTGGGAGTAGAATTTGTATGCTCAGAGATGGAAAAAAAATTGTAATGTGAGCTGGGAACCCTTTAGATGATGTGAACATATTTTAAATAAATTAAAAAATTGGCCATATTATCGTTTTCAATACAGCAAAATTTTGTACTAACAAATCAAAGGTGTTTTGACATATTAGGGAATGAGGTGCCCCTCCGCCTATTAGCGTTAAGTTTTAAATAATATATTTAAAATTAGCTCTTCGAAAAGAACAATTGGTGGGCATAGTAAAATAATTGAATTTTATAAAATGAAAATATCAAAAACATATAAAACTTACCGAAAAAACTATTTCTTGATAAAAAAAAAGAAAGAGAAATTAATTTCAGTTGGGCTACTTAATTGCAAGTTTGCAACGGAAGGAGTTATTTATTTGACTAAATTGAACAGTATTACTTCTGTTGCAGAAGATCCTAAAATAGTTTCTTTGACGAAAGATCCGCATATAGTTATACTTATGTGCCCATACAAGGATCCAGCTATAGAAGCCACGAGTCTCTTCTGGAACAGCTGTGACGACAACTGTTTTTTGTTCCGTTCAGATGCTGCCACGCATGCACTCTTCAAGTCATCACTAAGATCGGATTTTCAATATCCGATCAAAGCAATCAGAATTGAATAAAATAAAATTTTTGCCGATCAAAATTTAGGATTGTTAGTATCGGAATTCGCTCCCGAATTCCGATACTAGCTAGTATCAGATTCTGGGATTCCGATACTAGCTTGTATCGGAATCGATATTAAGCAAAATTTGTATCGGAATCTCCGATACTGCGAGATTATTTTTATATTTTTGATTAAATGGGGTTTATTTTAAAATTTCTTAATTAATTAAGATTAGTTATAATTTTTCGGGGTCTAATACAATCCAAACTTACCCGAATCCGCAATTAAGCCACCGTGTCAGTGAGCTGGGCAAAACCCTCTCCTTCTCTGTGCGTGTTTTCCTCTTAGCTTTAGCTAATTTTTTTTTTTATAAAATTATAAGATCAAAATTACCTCATTTAGTCAATTAAGCCTCAAATTGTACTCAGAAGGTCTATCAAAACTGAAATCATTTGCAATAAGAACTAAAACAGCCAGAAAATAAAGAGTGCTCTAATATGTCGGTAACCAAAAATGAGAAGAAGATGGTAGTTATCTACTCGAATTATTAAATTGTTTCAATAGTTTATCATTAATTTTGTGTTTAATTTCTCCACTGGCATGTTATCTCTTGTACCCCTTTAGCAGGTGCTTGGGCATTCTGATGTTATGGAACCAGGTTCCTGGATTGTCATATCGGTAATCTAGGCATCTAGCTATCTTCCCCTCTCTCTCTTTCTCTGGTTTGTTTTTGTACTGACAATCACTAGTATGGTAACAAGATCTTGAGGTATGAAAATACTGTTGGATGAGTTTTTCAAGGCCATTTCAAGTCCTAATTAATTTATAGTCGTTCGTCAGACATCACTGAATGAATAATTTAGATTTTAGTCAATAAAAAAAACTCATTTTCTGAAATATTACTAGCTTATAGACTGCTATTCGTATTCGTCTAGTCAGTCTGTCCTCAATAAAGAAATTTGACCCTTGTAATAAATTGCTGCTAAAATAGATATAGAGAAGGACACTTCCAAAGGCCTCCAATAATCCTGATAAAAAAAAATTTAGAGCATACAAAATTTAAATTCATTACATACATGATTAAATTGAAACCGACTTGGTACTGGGCCAAAAAAGATATATATATATTTTTTTGGAAACAATGCTATTTATTAGATAAACATAGTCCGCTGTAATTGAACCGTTAATACGATAGTAATTAAATATTGTATTATATTTTTCCTTTTCATTATTTTTTCCAAAAATGATGTTTGAACTTCTAAAGTTTGAAATTACGAAACAGTCTCTAGTTAATGTAAATTTTGTGCTCTCGTTTTGCCGTTTTTTACTTTCTTTTTCCTTCAAGCATATATATTTCTTTTTGGTAAACTTAGATGTATCCTTCTCCAATCTACTTCATTTGACAAAACCTCCTGAAATCTTCAAAATAAGAAATAAGGCGTACGTACGTAGTTGTGAATGCGCGTGCAATTAAAAAACGACTAATACAGTAATATGATTAATTTACTCAGCTTGTCTTATCCAGCGCTCTTATTATCCTTCTCCTCCTGTGTCCAATATCAAAAAGACTTTAGTGTGCTGTTAATGTGGAGTAACTAATACAAGAACCTCCACACAGACAAACAAATATATAATACTAGAGGGGCATATCGAGCTTCGCTCGATGTAGATATCTCTAATAAGAATATTTTTGATATATGGTTAAGATATATTTATCTTTAAAAATATAGTTTAGTTATTGTAGGTAATTTGATTTGATTAAATTTAAAATGTTTGATCAATTTAAAGAAAAAAATATATGTGCAAATATAGTTATAGTTATCTGAAAATAATGTGATTAATATGACTTATATTATGTTGATATTATATATGAAATGTAATATGTTTATAAATGGCTTAAATAAAAAAACTATATATCGTAAAAGATCTGATGTTTTTTTTATTTCAATTGAATGAATTTAATTTATATTTTATAAACCAAAATTAAGAATGGTGATGAAGAGAAATTAAGGTGAAGAGGGACTCTAAGCAACACTAAAGAGATGGAGACATGATCAAAATGAAAATATGAAGGGATCACAAAAATCAGAAACAAAATAATGTGTTGCCAAATTATTATCTGATGTTGAACCGAGTCAGTTTTATGAGCAATAACATCCGACACACAATTAGCTACAAAGTATCATATTATAGAAATCAGAAAAAAGCCATTGCACAATTATTTACAATGCTTGGAGTGTCAGATCATTTTTAACTAAAGGATCCCGACACCCACACATCTTTATTTATAATATTGATATTGATTAATCAGTTTCTCGAATAAACCTTGAGTTTCACTATGTACAAAGGAAGATCTTTTTCAGTCAGCACTTTTGAACCAAAAAATTATTTTGACATTTCAAATTATATAACTTTTTAAACATGTCGCTAAAAGGCTGAACTTGGTCGTCTCACTTTTGAACAAAAAAGCTTTGATTCAGCCTCAATTAATTGTCTATAAACTTACAAATTTTGAGCTATTGAGGAGCCAGATTTACTCGTTTGATCAATGGTGCAATTAACAATCACCTCAACAAAAAATAAATAAATAAAAATAAATAAAAAAGTTAAAAAGATACTTAATGTATATCATTTTTCCTCAAATTCTAGGTGAATTCGGTAGAAAATTCAAGTACATATTCTTCTTCTTTTTTTTTTTTCTGACCAGATTCGAAGGCAACAAAGAAAACCCTTTTGCCTCCCTCTTATTTTAGTTCTGCTCATTTCGTGAACATCTTTGGATGCATAGAGAATAGAACAAATCTCCGAAAAATAAAAAGGGAGGAATTACTTTGTCTACCTGGGAGCATAAAGAAAACACAGAAAATAAAGAGGAGGGAGAGGGAGAGGGAGATGAGGCGGTGGGAAGGAAAAACCTAGACTCAACTCAATAAGAAAAATGAAGCAATGCTGATTGAGCCTTTTCTTTTTGTCAATCGGAGATCAAACAAAAAAAATAAAAGGACGGAAGTTAAAGATGTATTGCGAAGTCAATTACTCTTCTAATGCTGAAACGGGTCAACGGATGACAAGAAGATGCGGCAATAGATTTTTCAACATAGTTCCAATTTCATAATATGAAAGATTATTTACCGCAAGAATCAACAAATGTAAAAAAGTTTGCCGTGTCTTTGCGTAATTTAAAAAATTTTTGTCGACACCCACACAATTTTATCTATATTTTAGATTTTAGATGTTTTAGTTAAACGGATCTGGTGTTGGAGTTATGTCCTAGAAGTCAATATTTAATGACTTATTTACTTAGTTTATGTTAATGATGATATTTAATCATTTGTTCCTAGAGTTTATTATTGACAGATCATTCATGTTGATAATCTGAATTGTAGATCTCTGTGGATCATTCATTAGAATGACAATAATAAATCTAAATCGTCCATAATCTTGATAATTAACAAGGAACATTAATTATCAGATAAGATTAGTATGCAAGTTAAGTGATGATTAAGTTCTACAAATCATAGGTAAGGAGTTACCAACTTAATTGCATATGTGTATGTTATTGGAACATAGTACAGGACTTGACCCAATGAAATAAACATATGGATTGTGTTATGTGTCATTGTTTATTTCATATGAGTTTGATTCTAAGTTTGCGATGTTCAACTTTTCCACATGAGGATAGGTTCAATAAATATCGTCTAACGTTGATTCCTGATAAAGGCAGCTATACGGACTTTATTTAGGTTCTCTTGAATTGTGCGGGGAAAAGTTGTTCATCAAGAAAATCGTATGTCCCTCATTAATACACTTAATGAGTGATGATATCTGTTTGGGCCCCTTGATGGAGTTGGATCGCATGCATGCAAACTAGACGATCAACGCTAGATCAAGAAATGTATAATCTGCAAGAATGACACACTCCTATCTTGGATTATACAATGATATCATGTGACATAAGAATCAGACAAGGAAATACTTATATTTTTTGTGCAGGATTAAGATATTGTAACGGTACATTATTTATGCGAATTGGAAATCATAACGTGTTGCTAGATACCATTTATGATTATTGGAAATAAATAACGATTTATTTTCATGGCCAACATAGCATAACTCCTCAATAGGGTCGCACAAATAGGACTCTAACCACACGGTGCATTAATTGTTTATTCGCAACAGTTAGTATTGCGAAATATGATAAGTTGATTAATTAATTATATACCGTTGTGAACCGTTATAATTAATTAAGTCAAAAGGATCATATGGAAATAAATTAATGCATTAGCTAATCCAAAGTTAATTATTAATGAGTTAATAATTAATTATGTTTAACACACTTTAATTAGTTTGAGCTATTTGGGATTCTAGTTATTTAATTAATTAAAGGCCCGATTTGAGGAAGGATGAATGAGTAATTAATGGGATGGTTTATTGGGTCATTGTAACATTTGATGTAGCCCAAAATGGCCCTATTAATTTCAGCTAGACCCCTAGTGGCATACTTATAAATAGTTCAAAGAGAGGATGAGAGTTGTTGGCTATATAAAGGGGTCACCTCTTGGGAAAGCCCTAGCCTCCATCCACATTCTCTCTCCTCTCTTCCTAGCTGCCCCCTTCTTCCTCTTCCTCTCTTGCTCATGTGTTGAGCTCCATTCCTTCTTCTCCTCCATTAAAATAGTTAATAGGATGAAGAAGTTCATAGAGGGGATTAGATAGGAGCTCTTGAAAGCTAGCACTTTCATGGAGCTCGTGGTTAGCTCCTTGGTGGGCTTGAGGCGCCATAGATGGTGGAGGTGGTGGAGCACGCACCCCATCGACTCCCATGCCATGGAATCGAGCCTCTTTGTTACTACACAAAGAGAGGTATAATTCTCCTCCTCTCATCTTGAAATGCTTGTGAATGATGTTGAAACCTAGATCCCTTGTGTTTAGTTGTTGTTTCTTGCTATTTGATGGCACAAAAATGGAATTAAACACTTTCTAACATCTGGTTGGAGATGAAAACTAACAAATCAGGAGCACATGCTAGCAACGCTAGCTAAAGTTTTCAAGTACATCATTTTTAAAATTTAAAGTAAAAGGGAGTATTAATTGACTATCATAAGAGAAAATTGTCACCCCTAATTTATATTTATGATTAATACGTCTGTACCATATTATTTGGAAATTTCCGTTTAATATTTATTGAATGAAAGAGATACAAGAATCTTTCAGCATAAGCAATCCTAACTGCACAAGCATTTGTTACAAGTTTAGATTAATTTTAGACTGTGGAAAGAACTTTTTAAATATGGTTTTATCTTAGATTTTAAATCCTTTGGATGCCAGTAGTTTTTGGCTTCTAATTTGTGTTTTCTGAAATTGTAATATCACAACATTGTCATATTTTCAATAATAAAATTAAGATTTCTTGGTTTAGCAATCGTAGATCAATATCTTTTAAACAAACAGTAATTAATATTGTGGAGGAGTAACCAGCGTTTATTGTTGGATGATGTTAAGGTTTTTACTTAAAATAATTCCTTATATCTACTTTATTCCTCGACCAACGTAGCACAGACCATGCTGATTTTTCCTTGGAAACATATATAATAGATATTGACGATACTTTCACTCCGTGTGTACTCTTTTCACATGGTAATTGGCTCCAACCTAGGATGCCTTTAGTCTTCCAAAAAAAAAAAAAATGCTAGGATGCCTTTTGATTATATTAAGGTTGACTGGCTTAGGATATCGGTACAACCTTCGATTTCATCCAGTTCATGCCTAGAAAATTAAGCAGATATACATACCGTCCATATATCAACTTTCTTATACAATTACATTCGTTAATTAGTGATTACAAAGAAGCCAACAAATCCAAAATCCAGAAGTGGTAGTCATGGATAACGACCAGAAATATTCTTGCACCAGCGAACTCGGGGCTGAGATCCTAATGGTTATTATCTCTTTCATTATTGCGGTTATTGCATTATATATTGTAAATCTAGAGGGTTTTAGTATGTTTAAAACAAGAAAAGATAGAAAACTAAGTTCCAAAGATGCGGGCATTTTCCTGTCTTCTGCTTTTGCCCTTTTTCTCCCACTCATGTCGTACTTGTTCTCGCAAGCCAAGCAACATAACCCACAAGGAAGAGCACAACTCATTCTAGTTTGGAAAATTAAGCAGATATACATACCGCCCATATATCAACTTGCTTATACAATTACATTCGTTAATTAGTGATTACAAAGAGGCCAACAAATCCAAAATCTAGAAGTGGTAGTCATGGATAACGACCAGAAATATTCTTGCACCAGCGAACTCGGGGCTGAGATCCTAATGGTTATTATCTCTTTCATTATTGCGGCTATTGCATTATATATTGTATATCTAGAGGGTTTTAGTATGTTTGAAACAAGAAAAGATAGAAAACTAAGTTCCAAAGATGCGGGCATTTTCCTGTCTTCTACTTTTGCCCTTTTTCTCCCACTCATGTCGTACTTGTTCTCGCAAGCCAAGCAACATAACCCACAAGGAAGAGCACAACTCATTCTAGTTTGGATGGTGCTCATTGAGTTCCTTCGGGTGCATTCTGGTGATTCAGCATGGGAACTAAAGAAATCGGCAGAGCAATTAGTGCGCCTACTCTGGGTGGCCTTTCTTGTCTATGGCTATACACGTTTAGATGGTCTCAAGATAAATCTTTTCATTCTTTGCATTTTTGCTTTTGCTTATGAGGTTCTAAAGGGAACATGTTTTCACAAAGCTAAGAATTCCTATTTGATTGGAAGGAACCCGAAGCTTATACAAAATCCCATCAAAAGAGTAATGCTTCAAAATGATCTTAGGACCATACCAATGAACAGATGTGAATACATTGTCATGGGTGAGGAAAATCATGAGACAATCATTTGTGAGAACGGTTATGACCTTGGCAACAGAAAGTCTAACTCAGAAGGGATGCTCACGATTGGCAGAGTTTTCCAGCTCAGCACACTCGAAGACAAAGCATTTACTTTGGCACATCCTTATTGGCGCGATTCTTGTTTATCACTTTCCTTGGCCAAAATGTTGAGGCGAAGGTTCATCAATCTCCCACTATACGAGGCTGGGAACATCAAAGCCCTTCAATTTGTAGAAAGGTTGATTGATTATATTGGCTGCAATGAAGATATTCATACAGAAGGCACAAATGGAGAAAGAAACCCATTTGGGAGGGTATTCCAAATTATCCAAGATGAGCTAATGTTTGTTTCAGAATATTCAAACACAAAGGTACCAACATATTGTTGGAATATTGATGCCGTAGAAGATCGTACTCGGGATCGGATGCATGGCGTGGATTGAAACGGGTTGTGCCGCATAAGATCGTGTCCTGAATCAGATGCATGGCACCGACATAAAAGGACAGTTATGATCTTATTTGGAAGTATCTCAGAGAAAGAGGAAAGGATCCTTGGAGATATTTCAGATAAGGAAAGAATATGCACAAGGAAGGTGATGATTGATTGACAAGAATCTGATTAGATTATCTGAAGATGTGTTTAGATATTCTTCTACTTCTTACTCAATTGTATCTTAGGAAAGAAGTTATTGTTTTTCTATTTATTCACTTATCTCCTTGTGTTGTATCAACTCAGACTATTCAGAAAATAATAAAAATAGTGTGCGTGTGTGTGGAGGACGTAGGCACCGAGTTGGTGCTGAACCTCGTTAAATCTTGTGTCTATTTTTTACTTGTGTACTTTATTGATTTCTGAGTTCACTGTATCAAGATTCTAAGGGGCACGGTTCATGTGCAGATGCACTTGGATCGTGCCTCCCCATATTCGAATTGATGAAAAATTATTTCCGCTGCGACGACCGACGATATTTTAACATGGTATCAGAGAGTGGTATGTTACCATGGATGTGACCTTTCTGGAAGAGGAATCTTTCTACAGACCGTACTCAAGTGAGGGGGAGAACAGAGGAGGAGATTTGTATGCAACAAATGAAAGAAACTTGAAATTTGGGTCAGATTTTCCCTATTTCGGTCCGAAACCGACCGATTTCGGTGCGAAATCGAGGGAGTTTGGTGAAGATAAGGGCGTATTGGAAGAGCAAAGTGATACAGAATTAGAGCTTGGTGAAGAACCAACAGAGGTGGATGTTCCAGAAGCATTACAAGTGGAAGAAGTGATACAAACAGAAGATGTACCACAGCCCCAAGAATCTCGTGAGAATATCCCACAGGTAAGTGATTCACTCTCTAATTATGTGTTACCTCCTAGGAGTAATCGTGGAAAACCACCTAAGAGGTATGTTCCAGAGGATGGAACAAGTAGAGAAGTTGAATATCCAATTACAAACTATGTGACCACAAGTGAATTACCGAAAATCTTAAAAGAGTTTAGTGATAAAATGTTGAGTTTGCCAATACCAACTAGTGTCAATGAAGCCTTAAAGATGAAAAATGGGTTAAAGCAATGGATATTGAAATGGATGCCTTAAGAAAAAATGAAACTTGGTCTATTGTAAAACTTCCAAAAGGAAAGAAACCAGTGGGTTGTAAATGGGTGTTTACCATTAAGTATGGTCCAGATGGAAGAGTAGAAAGGTACAAGGCTAGGTTGGTAGCTAAAGGGTATACCCAGACTTACGGAATTGACTATCAAGAAACTTTTTCTCCTGTTGCTAAACTAAGCACAATTCGAGTTTTATTATCTCTTGCAGCAAACTTGGATTGGCCTTTACATCAATTTGATGTGAAAAATATTTTTTTGCATGGCGACTTAGAAGAAGAAGTTTACATGGAGATGCCACCTGGGTATGGAAATGGTGCAAGTCAAGGACACATGGTGTGTAAGTTGAGGAAAGCCTTGTATGGGCTCAAACAGTCACCTCGAGCGTGGTTTGGCAGATTTTGTCAAGCAATGGAAAATTACAATTATAGTCAAGGAGAGTCTGATCATACACTTTTCTTCAAGAAAAGGCAAAGTAAACTGACAGTGTTGATTATTTATGTAGATGACATGGTTATACAGGGAATGATGTTGAGGAAATTGCCAATCTTGAAGGAAAACTAGCTCAAGAATTTGAGATGAAAAATCTTGGAGGGCTAAAGTACTTTCTTGGAATTGAGGTGGCGAGGTCGAGTCAAGGGATTAGTTTGTTACAAAGAAAATATGTCCTAGATTTGTTGGCAGAAGTGGGTATGTTGGAATGCAAGCCAGTAGATAATCCAGTGGGTTATGGTGTAAAGCTTCAAGAGTATCCAGATCAAGTTCAACTAATAAAGAAAGGTATCAAAGGTTAGTTGGAAAATTGATTTATTTGTCACACACGAGACCAGACATTGCGTATGCAGTAAGTCAAGTGAGCCAGTTTATGCATAACCCAAGTGAAGAGCACATGGAAGCTGTCTTGAGAATTATCAAGTATTTAAAGAGTGCCCCTGGGAGAGGTATTCAATTCAAGAAAAATAGACACTTAAATGTAATGGGATATACAGATGCTGATTGGGCTGGTAGTGTCAGATAGGAGATCTACATCTGGTTATTTCACATTCGTTGGTGGTAATTTGGTAACTTGGAGGAGTAAAAAACAAAGTGTGGTTGCTTTGTCAAGTGCTGAAGCGGAATTGATTGGAGTTGTTAAAGGTGTATGTGAATTGATGTGGATCAAGAAATTGTTAAAAGAACTTGATATGGCTCCAGAAAGTGCAATGGTTTTGCACGTAGATAATAAGGCGGCAATTGACATGTCTCATAATCCGGTGCAACATGATAGAACAAAACATATTGGAGTGAATAGACATTTTTTAAAGAGAAATATTGATTCAAAGGTAATTGAGTTAAAGTTTGTTAGATCTGAGAATCAACTTGCCGACGTGTTGACCAAAGGAGTAAATGGTACAGTTTTTCGAAGTGCAATTAGCAAGTTAGGCATGACTGATCTGTACATGCCAACTTGAGGGGGAGTGTTAAAATATGCTGAATTTGGTATCATTTCGGACCGAAATGGTATGATTTCGGTGCGAAATGGAAACCGACATGCTGAATAAGGAAATATTTTGTGACCAATTTCGAAGATTCTTTCCTTGTGCCTGAAGATTATATTTCCCTTGGTGAGAGATACGTGATATCTCGTGGATTTCTTGCTGTAGAGGCTAGTTGCCTTAAGAAACAATTGTATTTCTCTATTTATATCATCTCCCATGTTTTAAACAATCAATTGAGTGAAATAGAAAAATAGTGTGCGTGTGTGTGGAGGACGTAGGCACCGAGTTGGTGCTGAACCTCGTTAAATCTTGTGTCTATTTTTTACTTGTGTACTTTATTGATTTCTGAGTTCACTGTATCAAGATTCTAAGGGGCACGGTTCATGTGCAGATGCACTTGGATCGTGCCTCCCCATACTCGAATTGATGAAAAATTATTTCCGCTGCGACGACCGACGATATTTTAACACATATATGCTTTTCCCACAATATTTACTGGCAAGTATTATTGGTATTGACATCATGGTGGGTACTGGGATTTATCTTATCTATGTAATTTGTAAAAGGAGTTCAACATGGCTGTCCCTTGTACGGGAAGATGCACACAGTCATTGCTTTTTCCACATTTTTAGACATGATACTGTGGTGATGAAAATATTCTCTGCTCTTGATCAAGCCATCACAACACTCCTTGTGGTGGCATGTGTCTATATCCAATACAAGGGGCCTGTCACAGCGTTAATTTCCACGCGCTGGTTAAATTATGGTTTTGTTAAAATGTACATTCAAGACCCTCACGGTTCTCTGGAAGAATCTAAGTGGAGCAAACTATCCATTAGACACGTAATTAGTTTCATGTCCAAGAAAGGCATTTCAAATGTAAAGAATGTCGAGCAAGTGACAATTCAAAACTCAATTCTACATACCAAAGCAGAGACTATTTCATGCATAAAGTGGATCAGAAGAACAATTGCAAGGGCATTTCCACCCTCATTTCACAGTACTAATGTAAAAGAAGCTATACTGATGTCTTTGAGAAAAAGTGGTGGCCGACTCACCAATGGAGAAGCTTCACTTAGAAGCCACAGATTATTTGAGAGTCTAAGTCAGGTTTTCCATCCTTGTGCAAGTACCACAGAGGCCATCCTTGTTTGGCACATTGCTACAACCCTCTTTCACAACCGAAATTATCCAACTCAACAAAATGATGATCCCTGTAAAAAGGGTAAAAAAATGATCTTAACATTGATTAGACATAGTCAGATCCTTAAATTCTTCTTTCAATACCAAGAACCTCCACTTGAACAATATGTCCCCTTCAAGAAGGAGCGAGATGTGGCCTTAACCTTATCAGGCTATTGCCACTATCTTGTGGCGTCTCTTCCAGAGCTATTACCAGATGAGGTTGAGTGGACTGAAAAATTATATGAAAGTGCCAAAGCAGAGATATTTGCTATTGATCGTTCCGCTGGCAAGAAACCTACAATAAAGATTCGTTGCACCTATGCAATGGGAGACCTTATATGGGATGAAAACTCACTTGTCGGAAAGGGTGCCAAGCTAGCCAAAAAACTAGTATATTATGCCAACAATGGTGTTGAAGTGTGGACAATGTTGTCTGAGTTTTGGGCAGAGATGGTGCTGTTCATCGCTCCATCTGATAATGTAAAGGGTCATGAGGAAATTTTAGAAAAGAAAGAGTTGATTACACAATTATGGGCATTGCTCACACATGCTGGTATTCTTACGAGGCCTGAACCCACACAACATCCTAGTCATGGAACACAGACTAATGAGGGTCCTGAAATTGCAACTGCCAGTCATGGAATGGAGACCAACGAGGATCGTGAGATTGCAAGTGCCAGTCATGGAATGGAGATTGATGAGGGCGTTCAAATTAAAATTGATTGAATAATATCCATTGTTAATTCCTGTTGTATCATTTATTTTCTTTTCAGCATATGAATAAGTTGTATGTCTTAGGTTCTTATTCATATTTCTCTTTTAAGGATTCTGCTGTTCGTGTTGTGTGCTTAATTGGTTATGTTTTAAGGTTTCTAGTACGTAATACATTGCCTCTATTTGTTTTTATGTACTTGTTTTCTTGTGAGGATATGAATAACTCGTCAAGTGTGTTTTGAGTTATCTCTGCCATTTATTCCACTTATCTGACTTTTGGATTAAAATTAGCACTGGGGTTTCATTAATCTCGTGTTCTTATTGGAGAGCTAGCAAAGCCAAACTAGCATATTTTCATTAATAAAAGAAGTTTAGAAAGGTATCATATCAAAACTCAGATTCCATACCAGAATTAAAACCGGTATATATAAAGCTTAAACTCCTAAGAAGTTTATATACTATACATCGATCTTGTGTTCAATTGTTGTCAATTTTCTGTAGTCGTTGCAAATGGTGGTTTCTCCGTAATCAGCAATTACTTTCTAGTTTCTAAGCTTCAAGCTTGTTATTTTTGACATTGTGTAAAAATTGATTGAGAGCTAATTGGAAAGTATTTTAACGGAATTTATGTTAGCTTCATTCGCTCAAACCGTAAAAATTTTGTTCTTATGAGGTGGATCTGGATGGGCTTTTTCCCGTAGGCCCAAATCTAAATTAAACCACCCTACAGTAAGACAACCGGGACCCACTGGCAGTGTTGCAGTGATCGTCAAACGCAGACAAGACAAGTGAGAAGGAAACACACTCTCTCTGGCTCTTGGCTCTGGGAAGTCTGGCTCTGCAGTTGGTCAGAGTCTCTTCAGATCTATCTATCTATCAGCCTGTGTTCCTCTCCGACTCCGACTCCCTGAATGGAGCCGGACGTGAGCATAGAGACATCGCGCCAGATCCGCGTGGCGATCCTTCCCATCGGGGGGCCCATCCCGACATCACACCTGCGCGAGTACACATCCCTGATCGCGCGCCACTCCCGCGTGGAGCTGGCCTCGGTGGCCTCGTTCTACACGGAGCAGCAGAAGTCGCCCTTCGCCCACCAGCCCTGGGACTCGGGATCGCTCTCCTTCAAGTTCGTCCTGGGCGGCTGCTCCGCCTCCCCCTGGGAAGACTTCCAGCCCTGCCGCAAGGTCCTCGCCGTCCTCGCCATCTCCCACCTCCCTTCCTCCTCCCCTGATCTCGATGCTGTTGCCGCTCAGTTTGTAGACGCCTGCCGCCCCTATGGATCCGCTCTCGCCACCCGCTGCTTCGGCTTCTGTCCCTCTGATGCTCAGGTGGGCCCCCACTCATTTTTGTCATTCTCATTGTATATAAGACTGCTACTTAGGAAGGTTGAACCAATTTATGGGAACATTGTAGAGTTTAAGCATTGTTTTCTTAATTACTTGTTGAAGTTATTCAATTGTAAGCGTACTATTTCTCAGTGTCCTTTACAAAAGATGGTGATTGGTTTTGTTAGCCTTATTGTACCTTAGTTCCTACCAGCTTTACTGAAATTTTGACAAAGACGAAAATTTTCTCTACTTCTGTTTTTTTATAATATTCTTTATTTTGATTTATTTAAATTGCATAACTACAAGTTAATTGAGCAAAGGATAAGTAATTTGAGGGTGTAATTGACGAAAAGTTTTGTTCAATTGAGGCTGAAAATAGCATAAATTAAGTACTCTTTGTGCAGTTGCAAAGCTGACTCAACAATATTTCATAATAAATATGCTTACTTTATCCAAATGTATCCCTTCTCAGCTAGCAGAAAAGAAAAGAGAAGATATAGTACTGTTGCCTTCAGCAGATCGTGCAGCAATGGAGCATCACATGCTTACATTGGTGCAAGACCTTGCAGCATCTCTGCTAATGGAGTTTGAGAAGTGGGTCCTACGAGCAGAGTCAACTGGCACCATTTTAAAGACACCTCTCGACTCTCAATCCAGTCTTGGCTCAGAAGAGGTCTAACTTGTTTTATAATTTCCTTTACATTTCTAGCAATGGTGCTAAACTGCACACCTTTTGGTAGTTTATTCCAAAAAGAATAATTGAAGAAAGAGTATTCTAATTAAATGCATTCCTTTTTCAAGCTATCTATACATATCTCCATGGTGTTTAATTGCAATTTTATATCACAAACTTATTTAACTCTGTTTTATTCTAGTCATGTTCAATAATCTTGGCATAAATTGTTTGTTCCAAGCATAGTGGATACACAATGTTATTTAACTGTGTGGATTTTCCTATTTATAAGCAGTAGGTATTGTGTGAACAATAAAGGAAAAAGAAAGGAGAGTTAACATAGAAAATTGAAATTAACTGGTAGAAACACCGACTATGTAGGCTGTGGATTGGTTTTGTTCACATGGTGGAATTGAGATACCTGACAAAATTAAATGTCCTTTCTGTTTTCTGATGGCTATATTATGTAGGTGATAAAAGCCAAGAAAAGGAGGCTTGGCCGGGCACAAAAGAATATAGGTGATTACTGCTTGCTGGCAGGCTCCCCAGCTGATGCAAATGCACACTATTCAACAGCAATAGAACTTGCAAGGCTGACTGGAGATGTTTTCTGGCATGCCGGTGCCCTAGAAGGAAGTGTCTGTGCATTACTGGTAAGTTGTTATTTTTTCGTTAGGCATACTGATTTGACTTTGTTGTAAGGTTGATAACCTTTTCAGTCATTTACTTATAATCATGATTTTTTTCCCCTTCATTTTGAGGTCTTACATCATCCCTTTTGAGAAAAACTTCATTCCTTTTTCTTTGATTAGATATTGATCAAGTTTTACAAAAATGGTGTCTGGTGAATTTCCCCAGGAAAGGCTATTGCATTGACAATGAAAGCAATGCACAGTACTTGTACAATTGTTCTAACAGATGCTGAATACATCATATTTCATATCAATGTGTCTTGATCTGTTCTACTGGTTATCTATTGGCAATTTGGATCTGCATTATATTGATTTCTTATAGTAATTTTTTAATAACTAGGTAGATCGAGTGGGTCAACAGGATCCAGCAATGGAAGATGAAGTAAAATACCGGTACTATACTGTGATCCAGCTGTATCGAAGGGCTTTTCTTCAAGATAATGCACAGAGGTGTGTATACATATGCTATTCCAAATTATTTTTTTTATTGCTTATCATTTTATTTGTTTTATTGTGAAACAGTCATTATTGGTCCAGACAACTGGACTTGTATGGTAATCTAAACCAGGCAGTTTAGGCTGTATGACATTTGTCTTATTAAATCTTGTCTGATACTTGCACAGAAGGATTTTTTTGACCTGGAATCTGAAGCATCTTATTGAAAATATTATGAACTAATGAATTTAATATTGTAAAATTTATTTTCATTTGTAGGGTTTCTACAGTGAGCTTTGAGCTAGAGGCCACATTGAAGCTTGCAAGATACCTCTGTAGGTAAGCCATTATTTTGATTTCTCTTTTTTTTTTTTGGATTTGTTGGAAAACATTAGTGCAATATTTGCATACTGCATTGAAAGCGCAAGCACGCCAATGCAAAAGTAAAGGCTAAATAAATAAATAAATTAGTTAAGCATAATTGAGTTGGGTCAGACAAAGATTACTATTATAAGTAAAACACACTCACTCGCATATACAATATAGATCACAAAAGTTACGCTAATATAATTAGGTATACGGGAGCAATTAGTTTTGTCATTTGTTTATCTTTTTGGTAATGACATTAAAAACTTACACTAATTTTTCTTAAAATTTTTTAATAGACGGGAACATTCAAAGGAGGTTGCAGATTTATTAATGGGAGCAGCTGATGGTGCTAAATCCCTTATTGATGCTAGTGACCGATTAATACTGTTTATAGAAATAGCAAGGCTTTTTGGGTCTCTAGGGTACAGGCGGAAGGCAGCCTTCTTCTCTCGCCAAGTGGCACAACTTTATTCGCAGCAGGAGAGTGTCACAGCAGCAATGAGTTCCTTGCAGGTTTTAACTCTGACAACTGACGTGTACCGCGTCCAGAGCCGCAAGAATGTGAAGAAAGAGCAGGTATAATGGAATACATGACAACATATTTGTACAGTACCCAATGCCCATCCTTGTTTCTTCTTTAAATTGATCATGATGTAGTTTACTTGTACAGAATTAGGAAGTTATAGAGACTTGTTAAAATATGGACACTTTAATATGGTCCAACACTAATTTCTGGACATCCTGATTAAATATGTTGACCCAACTGATTTAGGAGCATTATGCTTCATAGAGACTATGTTTTTACATCCAAATATAAAAGTTTTGGAAATTCAGATGTTTAAAACTAAACTGCTGACAAGTCCTCAAAGACCTTGTGAATCTTTGTCTTACCCTGTACAAGGAAAAACTATGACCTCTCATTTTAATAATTTTCACTCTAGTATATGAAAATTATGAAATCACAAATTAGACCTCGACTCTTCTCAGGATGTCAGCACAAATTTGCCTCAATCAATTGTTGCTCTATTTGAGTCCCACTGGAGCACAATACAAATGGTAGTGCTAAGAGAGATACTGATGTCATCAATCAGGGCAGGGGACCCACTGTCTGCCTGGGGTGCTGGGGCCCGCCTTCTCCGTTCCTTCTACCCCCTCATCACTCCAGCAGGACAAAGTGGCCTTGCCAGCTCGCTTGCTAATGCTGCTGACCGGCTGCCAGCTGGGACCCGCTGTGCAGATCCATGCCTTCCTTTCATTAGGTAATTGCTTTTGCTTTCTCTATCAATAATTGAAGATATATGTATAATAGTGACTTGCCTTTTCTTTTTTGTTTTGTTTTGTTTTGTTTTTTGTTTTTTTTGTTTTGTTTTTGTTTTTTTTTTTTTGCTTAGTTGTCTTCTAAGATTATTGAATTCAAATTGGGGAAGTGAGCTTAAAATCGAACTTCAATGGACAATTAACTCAGGACAATTATCTGGAAAGTGTAAACCACTTGAGAATAAATTCTAGATTCAATTCAAGGGTTGGTTGATGCGAAATGGCATTTAGATGCATGACTGTGGAGGCTAAATTTGTGCAAATTGAGGGGGAGTATTGTTTGAGGCATTATTTGACAATGAATGGCTAATTGGTCAAATTTATATATTGAGGCTTACAAAATCAATTGAAGTTTTGAGTGCACTTTAGCTCATTGCACAATTGCTAATTTGCTATTTGATCAAAAAAAATAGCAACCTTTTTCAATTGAGAAAAAAAGTTGATACTCAAATTACATTTTTCCCCCTTTCAGGCTCCATTCATTTCCTCTTCATCCCTCGCAAACTGACATAATAAAACGCAACCCTGCTAAGAAGGAATGGTGGACTGGGTCGGCCCCAACTGGCCCATTTATCTACACCCCTTTTACTAAATCTGGTAGCAATGCAGCAAAAGACCAAAGTATAACTTGGATTGTGGGTGAACCAGTACAAGTCTTGGTGGAACTTGCAAACCCCTGCTCGTTTGAAATTGTTGTAGAGAGCATCTATCTTTCAGTACATTCTGGAAATTTTGATGCCTTTCCTGTTACTGTTACCCTTCCTCCTAACACCTCCAAAACTGTTTTACTATCTGGGATTCCCACCAAACCAGGGCCTGTTAGCATACCTGGTTGTATTGTTCACTGTTTCGGTGTAATAACCGAACACTTATTTAAAGAAGTTGATAATCTGTTACTTGGAGCTGCACAGGGATTGGTTTTATCAGACCCATTTAGGAGTTGTGGTTCTGGTAAAGTCAAGAATGTGACCTTCCCAAGTAATATTAATGTTGTACCGTCACTCCCTTTATTGGTCTCAAATTTGGTCGGTGGGGCTGGTGCAAATGTATTGTATGAAGGAGAGATAAGGGATATAACAATAAACTTGACGAATGCTGGTTCAGTTCCAGTTGAGGAAGTGAATATTTCAGTTTCTGGCAAGAACCTGGATTCTGTAATTAAAGTTGATAATGAGAAGTTGGGGACAGTGTTTCCATTAAAACCAGGTGGGGAGGTCAGTTTTACTATTACTCTAAAAGCATGGCAACTAGGGGTAGCTGACACAGAATCTGATGCTCGGCGAGTCTCGAGGGAAGGAAGCAGCCCATACCTGGTCATTCACTATGCTGGTGAGTGTAAATGATCACTTGCTCTTTTTGGTCTTTATTGTTATGAATTGTTTAAATCAAGGATTCCTATTCTTCTATATATTGTTTGTACTAGTATACATGAGTCAAGACCAACTTGTGCTGAAATGTGCAATTTATGCTGCTTCAGTACTGTTTGGTTCCGCATAATTTTGATGGCAGAAAAATGAATTGTGCAGCAGTGGTTTTCATACTGATGCCCACAGGAGTGTACCTGTTACATCCATTGGCTGACTGATGTGCTGTACCCTACCATGTCCTTTTTCCATTCTTGTTATCTCATAATTAATTTGTGATTTTCAGGTCCATTAAGCTCAAATCCAGAAGAATCGTTACCACCAGGTCGGCGGCTGGTGGTGCCGCTTAACATTTGCGTTGTACAAGGCCTTCGTTTTGTGCAAGCCCGTCTCCTTTCCATGGAGATACCTGCCCGGTTTGCTGAACATCACACGACCATTGAGAATGGCCCTGACCCAGTAAAGCCTCTAGTCAAGATAGACCCGTACAAGGGTAGCTGGGGACTACGCCTCCTTGAGCTTGAGCTTTCCAACCGTACTGATGTGGTATTTGACTTGACGGTTTCGATCGAGGAAGATGACACCGCATATCACAAGACCCGCATTGACCGAGACTACTCGGCTAGGGTTTTAATCCCTTTGGAACACTTTAAACTCCCTGTACTGGATGAGATAAGCCCAAAACCTGAATTGAATGCATCCATAAGTGCACTTATAAATAAAATAAAAGTACGATGGCATTCAGGGAGGAATAGCCATGGTGAATTGAATGTTAAGGAGGCCGTACAACTGGCACTCCAAGGAGCAGTACTGGACATATTGTTACCGGACCCTCTAACATTTGGGTTTCGAGTTGAGAAGGGTGGGGACTCGATTCGTGCATGTGAAGTGACAGCCTTGGAAACAGTTGTAAAGAATAATACTAAGGAGACTATAAGATTGAGTTTAAGCGTGAATTGCAAGGATGTCGCAGGAGAGAATTGTTGCGAGGGGCATGATGCTACAGTACTTTGGGCAGGTATATACAAATTGAATTTTGTTTCTTAAATACGTACTCTAAATTCTTTCTTCCAAACTTTTCTAAGATCAATGATATGCACAAGAGCTCTATTTCTTTTGCCAGATACTAGTATGTTGAGTTATCATAGCAGTGGTAAACTGGTCTATACCTGACAATTGCATATAATTTTTCCTTTTTTTTTTTATTTTTCCTCTTTTGTATTTTCAGGGTTTTAGTGGCTGCTATCCATTTAGACCCAAATGGACTTGATGCATATGAAAATTATTTGTACCCTATAACTAGTTGCAAAAGATAGTAACAGAAGGGGAATTGATAAAATTTTTATTCTCAGGTGTTCTCAACGACATACATTTGGAGGTACCACCCCTGAAGGAGGTGGCACATTCATTCTCCTTTTATTTTCTAGTACCGGGTGACTATTCTCTCCAAGCCTCAGCTGTGATAATCGATGCGACTGATGTGTTGCGTGCCAGAGCTCGTACAAGAACGCCAGATGAGCCCATATTTTGCCGTGGTTCCCCTTTCCATGTGCGAGTGATAGGCACTACCTAGATTTTTTTTTAAAAAAAATTAATTTTGCTTTTTTTTTTTTTTTTTTTTGGGGTCCGTTTTCAATATTTTGATTTTGCACAAAATTTCTTGTAATTTCATGGTTAGTGTGCAAATCTTTGTTTCTTTGTCCTCTTTTTCTTTTTTGGTTTCCTGTGTATTAATATTGTATCTATTTGAGGAGGTTGTATTTTATCCTTGTAATGAAAGAGATATTATACCTTTCTCACTGAAAAAGAATTCGAGCATGAGCCCTACCTAATATAGTTTCATTATCTAGTTACAAAATTCAGTTTGTACATAACTAAAGCAAAAAAAACTGATAGTGGTCTGATATCCAAAGTATTAATTGAAGAAATAAATGAAAGAAATGTTGAATAAACAAATAAACACATACTTTATTAGCTAAAATATAACTACTAAATTAGACATTCATCTTTTAATTTAGACAACGTTGACAATCTATTGTTGCCGCAATCTCTCTTGTATTCGAAGTTGCAATGTTACACGCATGTTATTAAATTTGAGAACATTTTCATTAAGATAACAATTAGCAGCTGTAGCGAATGGTAAAATTGAATAGTAAGATTGAGGTAAAAATTTCGTGAAGTTAAATGGTGTGTTCATTATATTTAGATTCAATTTACATGAGAAATTTTGAAATCTGGGACGATCAAGGATGTTGGATCGTGGAGAGTATATTAATATTAGTCATATTAGCAAACGTAGTAAATTTGATCATGTTCAAATAATAAAGCTATTAACATCATTGTCTCTGACTAATCAGAATCCGATAAAACAACCATGTCCCAGCTCTCAGTCTTGCATCTCGGAGCAGTAGGCGAGGTACCTATTCCTAACAAGCAGCGGCGGAGGCAAAAAGTTATCACAAGAGTGGAACATAATCTTTTACGTATTTTTTTCATATTAGTCCTATAATTCTTTCTTAAAAACATAACAAACATAGCTTTACAATAAAAGCTTATATCGTGAAAAATTGGATAACCTCTCTAATCTTCAAAACTGGATATAACCCCCTCTAATATTTTCAATCTAGGATATAAACCCTTTTAGTTAATCCCAATCCTACTCTGAATATAAAAAACCTTTCTTTTATAAATTTGGACAGAAATAGCCTTATCTTTGTCTTGTCTCCTATGCTTTTGAATTATGTACGAGCTCTCTCCAAGATAGATTACTAATGCGCCGATAAAATTCAATTTCATCTGTATTTCAAGAAGAGCTTAGGTATACAAGATTCACTAGTATTTACCATCTAGAAAAGTCCACTGTACCTTTTACACATCCACTTCTAGCTCCGTAAATCTGAAAAATTCTACCCGTTCAAATGATTATATGTTGCAATGGTAATATGGTATACATCAGATTTTAAATGTTCTATAGAGGAGATATAAAAGGAGAGCAACATCTGTGGTGATCGACTGGATCTCACTAATTGGAGTAATTAGCTAGCTAGTTCTTTTTTCTTAGACTTCTCTATTTTTTTACTAATCTGAATAATCTGAGGTTAGATAGGAGGCGTTAGAGATGTGCTGGTAGGAGTAGTAAAGGGTATTTATGTCCAGATTTTTTTTTAAAAAAAACGTTTTTATATTCAAAATATGAGTGAAATTAAATAAAAGGGTTTATATCCCAAATTGAGAAGATTATAGGGGGTTATATCCAATTTTGAAGATTAGAAGCAGTTATATCCGGTTGTTGAAAATTAGAGGGGATTATATCCAATTTTCCTTTTGAGTATTTGACCCATCTTTTAGTTTGAATGTCAAAATGCAATAGAAGCTTATATCCTGTGAGATGCATTCTCAATCCTGATTCTCAATCCGGAATTGCTTACCATCATCCTATAGGATTCTATCATCCCCATCATCCCCAGCGACACGTTTAATGCTTTCCATTTTCGGAAAGAATATATCTAGCATCCCATCCCCATAAACGGAAAGTATTAAACGCGTCGCTCTTCTCATCCAGAGTCTACGCTCTTCTTCCCCCATCCCATCTTTCCTTTTCTGTTCACATCTATGCTCTTCTCATCTCAACTCTCTTATGCTAAGTACTGTAGTTGGTTTAGTATATTCCGTAGCAATAGTGTGTGCTTCAATAGTTAGTTTTATATCTTCAATGATAATAGTTTCAACTTCAATAGTTAGCTTAGTAACTTCAACGATAATAATTTCAACTTCAACAATTAGTTTTGAAGTTAATAGACTAACGGTTGAAGGTGAAACTATTACTCTTGAAGTTAATAAGCTAACTATTGAAGTTATTGAGCTAACTATTGAAGTTACTAGGCTAACTATTGAAGTTGAAACCATTATACTTGAAGTTACTAGGCTAACTATTGAAATTACTAGGCTAACTGTTGAAATTACTAGGCTAACTATTGAAGTTACTAAGCTAACTGTTGAAGTTAAAAGTATTACTCTTGAAGTTACTAAGCTAACTATTGAAATTATTAGGCTAACTGTTGAAATTACTAGACTAACTATTGAAGTTACCTAGCTAACTATTGAAGTTGAAACTATTACTCTTGAAGTTACTAAGCTAACTATTGAAGTTACTTAGTATCTTCAACAAAAATAGTTTTAGATTCAGCAACTAGGCTGAGCAGAATGGAAATGGCGCAAGTAAATAGGGAAAGCGCGAAAAAGGGGGGAAAGCGCAGACTAAAATGGAAAGGGCGCTAGAATCGCTAGGACTAAAATGGAAAGGACGCTAGGAATTTCTGTTATTAATGAGCGGATGATGGGGATGATGGATCTAGCGGATGATTCTTATCAGGCCTGTTCTCAATCGCTTTTGTTAATCAAGGGCTATTTTTGCCCATATTTTTTTTTCTGGATACTATTCGAACTAAATTATATGTTGTGCGGAGCACCTTCCCTTCTTTATGGACTTGCTAGATTTCCTTCCATTTAAAATAGTATGGTTGATTGTTTCTCATTGTGGTAGTCCACTACTGTCTCTTAATAAAAACAAATATCGGATAATTAATAGTAGTATCGTAATCATTTACTACTTGAATGATGCCCTGGTGATGACGATCGATATATATAACAAGGCCAGATATTCCAACTTATAATTTATTTATGTTTAAGTTATATTTAATTATGATTTTGACCTTTACTTTTTTTTTTTTTTTTTTTTTTTTTTTTTTTTTTTTTTATCTATGAGAGTATGAGACAGTGAATAGTTTTTTCAGTCTGGTTTGAATTATGATTAATTACATCTGTTCATAATTTTAAACAAACTTTTTATTTTTCACTCCGTATTGAAATTAATCCACTACAAATTTTACCATATTTGCTTCTTTCATTTTCTTGTACTATGCCATGCCGATGCATACCAGTACAATTAGGTCCCGATTAGAATAACTTTTCTTTGTCACGTGGGATTTTAAGTGATGTCATTTGATTATAAAATTTTAGGTTAAAATAAACGGATTTGATTTTCCATTTAATCAAAATTTTCATGTTATTACATCCAATAAAATCGAAATCAATTCCAATCACATGATATCCCTCATGAAACTTAAAATAATTAATCAAAGCCTTAGATTTACAAATCGACAAGGTGCCGGCGACTCATCCAAATTAGAGATATTGCCAAATTATTGGCTTGACTGCATACGTCATAAACTACCAAGTCAAATTTATATCCTTTCAATGTTTACATAAGCCTCAGATTCAACAATGAAGAGAGATAATTTGTTGACCGTGCATTTGCACATGATCACAAGAACTGACTCAGAATATATCAGAATTAAACTATAACAAAAATTCTAGGATCCATATATATATAGTGATTGGCTAAAATGCTTTGCAAAGCATAGAAGGGCCGTGCTTCGGACCTTTTAAATCGTTAGATCGGGTTCAAAATGACCGATCCAAACCATCCAATATGATCTCCCTATTAAAATCTCCATGCATACCAATTTTTTTATTTTTTCCAAATTTTTAAGTATTTTTTTTCGGATTTTAGAAAATCGTTAATCTAATTAGTTATGAACTGTTCAAAAACAGCAGTTTTTAAAAATCCGAAAAAATACTTAAAAATTTCGAAAAAAATGAAAAAAAAATTGGTCTGCATGGAGATTTCAATAGGGAGATTATATTAGACTTTTGGATCTGTCATTTTGGATCCGATCTAACGGTTTAAAGGTTCGAAGTACGGCCCTTCTATGCTTTGCAAAGCATTTTAGCCAATCTCTCTCTCTATATATATAGAGGAATGCTAACGTGCCATTGATTTTTCATTGAGTCGTTTTTCGGGATCCAAAACTCAAACTCTCAATCCAAACCTTTCAAATTGATCACCATATTTAAATACCCTTGGATACCAAATTTTATATTTTTAAAATTTTGTTTTGCTATTTATTATGATATTTTTCAAATTGGAGGGTCTGAAATACTTCAATTATAATATTTTTGAAAATATCATAATGAATAGTAAAAAATTCGAAAAAAAAATGTAAAATTTTGGTTTTTGAGGGTATTTCAATATGATGATCAACTTGAACTGTTCGGATTGAGCGTCTGAATTTTGGATCTCGAAAAACGACTCGATGGCACGAGGCCCTCCGTGCCATTGATGTCGCATTGGCATTCATATATATATATATATATATGTAGAGAGAGAGAGAGAGAGAATGGATATAGAACACTAATGTGTACATATCGTCCCCGTACACATGAGTCGTTTTTCGAGATCCAAAATTCAAACGGTCAATCTGAACCGTTCAAGTTGTTCTCCATATTGAAAATTCCTTGGATACCAAATTTTACATTTTTTCCATTTTTTTTTACTATATATTATGATATTTTTAAAAAACACTACAATGGGAGTATTTCAGGCCCTCTAAATTTGAAAATATCATAATATATATTAAAAAAATTCGAAAAAAATGTAAAATTTGGTCTCCAAGAGTTTTTCAATATGGAGAATAACTTGAACGGTTTGGATTGACCGTTTGAATTTTGGATCTTGAAAAATGACTCATGTGTGCGCGAACGATCCGTACACATGAGTGTATTTTATCCATTCATTATATATATATATATATATATATATTCCAGAAACAAAAGCTACAAAGTCGGCACTGCCTAAACATTTTTTTGTTAAAAAAAAGGAAAAACAATAGATAACTTGTGCCAGTTTCACTGAATAAAACAAGGATACGTAAATTGTAAAAGGTACAAATTATCAAAACTAATTAAAAAAACAAACAACAAACTGCTTATACAGTCAAAAGAAAATTTTAAGAAAGTTCAACACTCTATTAGAATTAATATTTTTGGAATTAATCGTCTTCATTAAACAATGAAAGATACACAAAAAGTGAAACAATTTTGTTATATATAAATTCTCATGTGACTTGCTAAGTTCTTGTATATCATTGTAATTATTTTTTCTTGTAAGACTAGTTTTCTCTGTATGAACTGAAATTAATTAACAAATGATGGTTAGTCGTCTGAATACTAGTTATATCTTTACGATTAATTTCTGAGTTGTCAATATTATATCTGCTAGGTACCTGAAAACAGTATTAAGGAAAGTAGAGCGACTTTGTAAAATTTTTATTAATTGAGGATTTAGGGGCTAGCTATTAGTTATGTGTGGATAAACTAGAAATTATATGTGTTTTAGAATTTTTTTATTTTGGAAGGAGACCTGTCAACTATGAGGTGCGCAACATGCCTGAATAAGTTTATATTATCATTGAAGGATAATGGCTAAAAATAGGGCTGTACAACTGACGGGTTTATAATTTTTTAGTAATATTTCAACCCGATCCAATTATACCGGGTTAAAAAAAAATTTTAGTTGATCTCCGTAACCCAACCCAACCCATATAAATTTTTACTCACGGGTTTTTACGGGTTAACCGGGTCATAATTTACCGATGCCAAAAAATTAAATAAGTTATAGAAATAAAAAACATAACTCTTTTACTTGTATATATTACAGATACTAAAAACAAAAAAAGTTACTGTGTTTGTAGGTAAATCCCTCTTGCATACTGTTCAGCAGGGGCCTAGGACTATACAAATGGCATGATTTTGAACAAACGTCTATTATCTCAATGGACATTAATTGATTATACTAACTAAATAATTATGATATAAGAAATAAAATAACAAATAAATAAACATAGATAAAAGGGGACATGAATTAAAAATTGTAAAAGCCTTATAATTATTAATCGTACCCTTGTGGCCTTATCAGACGAGCCTTATAATTCTTAACTTTTTTTTTTTTTTTTTTTGGGTATCAAAAGTTCGTAGGCATTATAATTCTTAATTGTGACGTACATGGCCTGAGCCTTTAATAGTCTGTTTGGTTTTCGGTAAACGGAAGTAAAATCAGCGAAGGGAAGAAAAATATCATAATTACCTCGTTTGGATATCGATTTTTTGGAAGAAAAAATATGGCAAAATTGGATATAACCCCCGTAAACTTAGTCAATTGGATATAACCCCTCCAATCTTCGAAATCAGATATAACCCCCTATAATTAGTCTAGTCTTGGATATAACCCCTCTTGATTAAATGTAAGCATATTTTATTTAAAAGAAAATGTTATTTTAATATAATGACTAAAATGCCCTTTCTACTCACCTTTCTACCTACGTTTTCGCTTCCGTCTTCCCAGGGACATTAAAAAAATGGAAAGGACAATCGATGTACAATCAATATTTCATTGTATCTCTTATTTGCATAATAATATTTTTGTTTAATAAATTTCCATTCAAAAGAGTACAAAACTCTTGTTTCTATGTGCCTCGTGGTGAAAGTTAATTAAAAAAGTAACTTCTGGTTTGTAGTGGCATACCATTGAAAGTTCAATAGTAAGCTAAGTTATAAATAATTTGACAAATTTTTTTGGATGCTTGCATCGACAATTTAAAAATTAGGTCAAATTATGTTGAATCACATTAGTGAATAACTACTTTCAAACTGAGGTTACATTTCCATTTGCGAGAAAACAAAGAAAAAAACAAAAGAAACGAAGGAAATAATTAGATGACCATTGACTGATTTTTTGTTTTTTCCTTTACTTTTATGTCGCTACTACGGAGCAGAGAAAGGTCGAAACATGAAAAGGATGGGTAAAAGGGATAAAAGAGAAGGGTATTTTGGTCATGATATATAAACATTAATTTTTTTATATAAAATATGCTTACATTTAATCAAGAGGGGTTATATTCAAGACTAGACTAATTATGGGGGGTTATATCCGATTTCGAAGATTAGAGGGGGTTATATCCAATTGGCTAAGTTTATGGGGGGTTATATCCAATTTTGCCAAAAACAAAATATTTACCGATGGAAACAATTTTCCTCTGCAATTTTACTTTCTATACGAAAATATTAACCCCCGAATCGGGGTGTAACAGACGGAAAAAAAAATGGGACGCAAACATTTCCAACTCAAAAGACAACGCTGCCCCTCTTCTTTCTTCTTGGCGCGATTTCTTCCCTCCCCGAGTAAATTTATCCATGGTAGGTGCTATACATGCTCTCCCACCTGTTCTTATCTGTCAAGCGATACCTAAGCACTAGTGCTCTAGAGCCCGCCATTCGCTTTTGTTAAGGGCCTTTAGGCCTCAAATTACGTGGCTTTCAGACTTTCCTTCTGTAGTAAGTGCTGAAAAGGTACACACTACACAATAACACGTCTATACTGGGGGTTTGTGTGCGTGATCTCACCACTGATTTCTGATCTGAGCGCTCGCAAGCTCAGTGACGTCAGCAATGGCGGACACTGGAGCGGATCCAAAGCGACATTGGAGACAACTGGATGGTTCTGGTGCACAATCAAACAAAGAGGAGCGTAACAGAAGAATCAAAGAAAAGATTCGATTCCTTCGATCTTTGTCCTCTCCGCAAAACCCTATCTGCTATCGCTGTGCAGAGAGAGGTCACCTTGCGAAACATTGCCAAAACCTAGAGCTGTGTTTCGTGTGCAACCGATTAGGGCATCGTTCCAATCGGTGTCGTACACTTCCGATTTCTCAACCTTCTCGCAGATCGAACCCTAACACCACCAATTCCAGATCTGAGTTTACTAGAGAGATGGAGAAACCTCACATTGTACCTAGCTTCCATGCCAATCATGCCATCACCGAACTGGAGAAAGCCTTCCATAGAAGCATTGTATTGATTGATGAAGAAGGATGGGGCCCAGAGAGGGTTGCAAATGCACTAAAGCTGCTCAGATCTGATTGGGAATGGGTTGTGAGACCTTTTGAAGACTGGAGGTACCTAATTGAAGCGCCAGATCCACATTGGCATGCGTACACTCTCTCTCGACAGAGTGTTTGTCTTGAGAACAAAGAAGTGAGGGTTAGAGCCTGGGATCCGGCCATTGATGAAGGTACTAGACTACTTTCTGCTTGGGTTAGAATATGGAACTTCCCAATCAAACTCTGGCATTTGAATGAATTTCAGCAGCTTTTCAAAAAGTTTGATGCATTGGTGCTTGGATTAGATGAAAAAACAGCAAAACATCATGACTTCAGGTGTGCCAGGGTTAGGGTAGGTATTTGTGATGTGAAACAGATACCAGCAAGAAGTTGGATCACCTACACTGATCAGGGAGGATACATAGTTAGGTATGAAATAGCAATGGAATTGGAAGATTATCAACTCGCTGGAGGGAATAGGGGTGCTTGGGGTGCTCCACCGCCACCGCCTCCACCCAGGAATGGAGGTAGAGATGGTGGCAATGGGGGTAACGCTAGAACACCCAACCAATCCAATCTCAGATCCACTATTCAAAATGGGTCAAGCTCTCAGATAGGCGGTTCAGGATCAACCAAACAGGCTGACAACATGCTGACCGATGCATTACCAGTCATTGGTCAAAATGAAGCGCAAAGTGGGAAGAACATGGAGAAAGGGGAATGTAGTACAATAGCTACTGTCATGCAGAGCTCTATTCAATCCAAGATTACTTTGCAAAGCCAAGGTGAAAGAACAAAAACACCAAGAGTTTTGCCAGGTTCAATTGATGCCATCTTCCAACAAATTGAGAGGGACAGTGGACCCACTCCTGGTTTCACTATCTCTCCACCTGCTGTGGTGGTGTCTAATACTTTCACGCCACTCAGGACTGCTAACTCTGAGTTTGAAGATCTCTTGAAACAGATTGAACAAGAGAGAAGACAATCAGAAACTGAAAACAGCTTGCCTGTCTCTAATAACAGCAACATTAAAGGAGACAAGTCTAGTACCACTGGGCAGCAGGTTGTTGGGGCTATTGCAGATGGTGATCAGACTGCAAAGACAGATGGGCTGAGCTCTGAGCCTACCTTACCAGTTCCTCACACTCCTCTCACAGGTGGTCGTATTTCTCAACCTAGAAGGAGTGGTAGATTGAAGATGCTCGGAGTTACGCGGTCCATTCTGAGTAGAGCTAAAAGCAGAAAAGCGAGGAAAACTGGAGCCAAGAAGACCCAAGGTAGTAATCTCTTGACAAACTTTCCTTACAATAGATTAACAACAGAGGAGATAGTTGATATGTTTAGAGTCTATAGAATAAACTTAGGTGAAACTTCAGAGCAGCAAGAAGAAATTATAAATAGAATGCAATCCATGACTAGACAATCTTTTGAGGATACTCTCAAAGATGTAATGAATAGGAATAAAACTAGTGTAGATAGGTTTACTACTGTAGTGTATAATGTTGAGAAAGACAAAATAGTGATTAAATGAAAGTACTCTGTTGGAATATCAGGGGCATGAATGCTCCACAGAAAAGACAACTTTTAGTTGATATGCTTAGGAATAATGACATAGATTTAGTAGCAATACAGGAAACCAAGAAGGAGAACTTTACAAGTAGAATTTTAAATAGTTTATCTAATAGAATTAATTGTTGGCATTGGTTACCTTCTCAAGGTAGATCGGGTGGGATTCTTTTTGGTTGTGATTCAGTTAAGTATGATGTAACCCAGGTTAATTTAGGCACCTTTTCACTTAGTGTAGAAGTGTTTGATAGACATTACAGTACTCAATTCCTTTTTACTATAGTGTATGGACCGGTTTTATCCAGATTCAAACTTAATTTTTGGAAGGAGTTACAATCTATCAGGAATAGCTGGATTGGGGCTTGGTTACTTTGTGGGGATTTTAATGCTATCAGATTTAGAACTGAAAAAAGTAGTAACAATATTGATATGAGAACTAGTAGGAGGTTTAATAACTTCATGAATAATAATGCTCTTATGGAATATAAACTTAGTACTAGAAGATACACTTGGACCAATGGTACTCATTCAGTTTTGTTAGATAGATTTATAGCTTCTATTGATTGGGATAACAAATATAATAATAGTATAGTACAAGAGTTAGCCACTTTTGGTTCTGACCACTGCCCTCTTATTTTAAGCTCTATGGATAGTAAAGAACATATAACTCCTATGTTTAGGTTTGATCCTTTGTGGCTTAAAGATGATCATTTTGTGACTTTAGTACATAGGTGGTGGGCTGATTATCCCATAATTCATAACAATATAGGTCAGAGTTGGGCAGATAAGCTTAAATACCTAAAAAAAAAAATGTTAGGTTGGAAGAAGAACTTTGATAGTGAGAAGAAGAAACAAAAAATTAGGGCTTTTGAAGCCATTCAACACCTTGATAGAATTCATGATATTAGAGAACTTACTGCTGAGGAATTAGATCAGTGGCTTTATTATAAAAATTTGTTAGATAAGATTTATTTAGATGAAGAGATTTATTGGAAAAATAGAGCAAAAACCAAATGGTTAAAAGAAGGAGACAATAATACTGCTTATTTCCATAGAGTAGCTACTAATAAAGCCAAAAAAAATAAGATTTTTCAATTAAGTATAGAAGGTAGGCTGGTAGATGATAGCAAACAAATAGAGCACCACATTTGGCACTATTATAGAGACCTATTAGGAGTAGAAGGTACTCAAGGGGCTTTTATACAAGAAGGCTTTTGGGAATCGCAAGATAAATTAGATAGGTTAGATCAAGAGAATTTAGAATCTCCAATTACTCTTCAGGAAATAAAAAAAGTTGTTTTTGACTCTTCTGCCAATGGTGCCCCTGGACCAGATGGCTTTGGGTTTAGCTTTTATCAGGGTTTTTGGGACCTAATTCATAAGGAGTTATACACTTTGATAAATGCTTTCTATGAAGGCACGGTGACTCTCAATAAAATAAATAAGTCCATCATTTCTTTAGCTCCTAAGAAACATGATGCTAATGTAGTTACTCATTTTAGGCCTCTAAGTATGGTCAATTGCTGCATGAAAATTATCACAAAAATTCTGACTGTTAGACTAGAGAGAGTGATAAATAAACTAATAGATCCAGCTCAAGCTGGCTTTTTACAAGGTAGATTTATTTTAGATAATGTAGTGTTAGGACATGAAATTTTACATAGTACTTATATTACTAAAGAACAAGGGGTAGTTGTCAAACTAGACTTTGAGAAGGCCTATGACAGAGTGAACTGGTCTTATTTGTTAGAAATGTTAAGTCAGAGAGGGTTTAGTAATAGGTGGATTTCGTGGATTAAGCAAATTCTTACCTCATCAAGCACTTGCATCAATTTTAATGGCAGGCCTACTGCCTATTTTCCTTGCAAAAGAGGGTTGAGACAAGGGGATCCTTTATCTCCCTTCCTCTTTGATTTAGCTGCAGATACACTCTGTAAAATTATTTATTTAGGCACTAAAAATAGTTTAATACATGGTTTAGGTCCTCCTATTAGGAATGGTGCTCCCATCATCAACATACATTATGCCGATGACACCATCCTTTTTTTAAAAGCTGATAGTGTTAATATAGATAGAGTTTACTGGTCAATGTTACTCTTTGAAGCAGTTTCAGGTATCAAAATAAATTTTAGCAAAACTGAAATGCTTACTGTTAATGTTCCTTCTGATAAAGCTGAGTATTTAGCTAATATCTTTGGGTGTAGAATAGGTCACTTTCCTTTAGTTTACTTAGGCCTACCTATTCATTATAAGAAGTTAAATAGTAAGGATTGGGATTTCTTGTTTGATAAAATTCAGAAAAAGCTGCAAGCTTGGAAGGGTAATCTTCTCTCGTTAGGAGGAAGATTAACCCTACTCAATGCAGTCCTTAGTGCTGTTCCTCTTTATTCTCTTTCTTTATTTAAAATCCCTGAGGGAGTTAGAAGAAATATAGACAAAATTAGATGCAGATTTCTGTGGCAGGGTACCATAGGTGAGCGAAAAAAGTATGCTCTAGTCAATTGGCAGAAAGTGTGTATGCCAAAGGAACTGGATGGTATGGGGGTTTCAGACCTCACTAATATGAACAGAGCTTTTTTACTAAAGTGGTGGTGGAAAATTCACAACCCCGCTTACCAAGCTGAATGGAAATCTCTTATTAGACATAAATATTTTGATAATAGCCAAGGTAAATTTTCTGTTTTTTGGAAAGGGATTCAATCCATCTGCCCTATAGGAAACATTTCTTGCTACTATAAGGTAGGTAATGGTAATAATATTAGGTTTTGGCAAGATATTTGGTATTCAGACTGTTCTTTGGCTACCACTTTTTATTTTCTCTACAATCTGTGTACTAATAAACTCTGCTCACTTGCAGATGTGATTCATTCACAAGGTAATATTCTCTCATTTTCTAGAGTACTTACAGGTGTCCTTTTGATTGAGTTCCACAATTTAATGAATATTATTCAGAATACTCTTCTCCAAGATAATGATGATATCATTCACTGGAGATGGGGACATAAAGGAAATTTCGTTACTAAGGATACTTACTTGTTTCTTAGCTTTAGGGGTGTTCAGATAGTCAAAGCAAACACCTTATGGAAACTGGGTCTGCCACATAAAATCAAGGCCTTCATGTGGCTTTTGATTCACAATAAAATTCTTTCTAAAGCCAACCTGTGTAAAAAAGGTTGGACTGATGATACTAATTGTATTTTTTGTGGTACTTTTGAAACAACTGATCATCTTTTTTGTCATTGCTATTTTGCTAGGCACATTTGGTTTTGGTTGGGTAATAGTCAACTTCACTTCCAACAGTGGAACACCATTCAGGATATTTACAATTTTGCTTTACAATTACCCAATAATTCTAGCGCTGCTTTCCTGACTATCTTTAGTGCTCTTTGCTGGAGTATTTGGAGAATAAGAAACGATTTTATTTTCAATAAATTTCCTATTAAAACTGTTAAGCAGGCTTTGCTAATCATCTCTCATTTGGTTAACTACTGGATAGGGACTTGGAAGGAAGCTACCAAACATGAAGTGGACCAATGGTTACCGATGGATTGGGATGCTATACCACTACAGATGGTGCAGCTGCCTATGGGACTGACTTGGACGGATGAAGCTTGAGAGAAGAGAGACTTTGCTTTTACTCTAGTAGTTGTCTAAATGCATGTTTTACGAGTTGTAATAAGTCTAAGGAGTCTTTTATTTGCTCTGCTGAATTAGTTGTGAGTGTCTATTAGTCTTTGGGTATATGGTGTTTTTATGGGGTTCTAAGTTTTAGGAGTTATTCTGCGTAAACTGTTTTTTTGTATTTGTTTCATTCTCAAAAATGGAACTGGGTGGCGCTCCCACCTTTTTTCAAAAAAAAAAAGCACTAGTGCTCTATCTCTCATCTTTATCCACCTAAGCACCAGTTGACCACGATATATGTCCTCCAATTGGGATTTGGGGTATTTCTAATTTTCTATTATGTGGGTTATCTCCGCAATTTTTTTAAAGAAGTCCTTTTAATTCGCGCAATGGTCCATCACTTTCTTTCAAGTACTTTTAATTGCACCATACTTGAAGAATATCACACAATAAATAATTAGGAGAAGTTTTCATGTACTTTTTTTCATCATAGATTGATATGACGTGAGTCCCATGTAAATATGTCCTAATTTTTTTAAATTTTGATTACCTCCTTGCAAAAGGAGATATACTACTAATTGTTTTTAATTTATTTCAATGCTTCTTACCATAGCTTGTAAGCTTTTTGTAAGATGCCTTTTGGAGTTTTCTTCAGTAAGCTTTCGGCCTCTTCAGTTTGGTGTAATATCTTTGCTCATTTGAATCCGAAATTGGATCTGTGACATACCAGTTAAATCAAGCTTGTACATCTGATGTAACAATACTGATGTATTATATGAAAGCTTAAACAATTTAAAGAAATATTATAGTGGATTTAACTGCAAATTCAATCAGTTTCTAATGAAGGGTTAAGGATATAATGGTAATTTTTTATTAAATTGTAAAATTTTACCTCCATTATTCAATATCATCCAAACAAGAAAATGAAAAGGAAGAAAACATTTTCTTTTCCCTCTCATTAATCATCCAAACAACTAGAGGTTAAATAATGTTTTTTCCATTCCATCCTATTTTTTACCCTCTTATAATTTCCCTCCATTTCCATTCCCCTCATGTAATCCAAACACAGTGTAAGGAGACAGTCAAATCGAGGTTGGGAGGGGAGGAGTAAGGAGTTAAAGGAGCGCGCAACATAGGGGAGGAGCTGAGGCGTCGCTGTGCAGAGATTGCTTCTACTTAATCATAATCGGAATAAATTAAACGGGTCGGGTCGGGTACAGGTTATCAAAAATAAAATTATGACCCAACTCAGTACAACCGGGTTATTAAAATTGAAACCCGACCCAACCCGATTAATGTTTGAACCCGTTAAAATACGGGTCGGGTTGGAAGGGTTAAACGGGTCGTACGGGTGATCAAATTAACATATATAAGTGACAAAACCAAGCAATCGAGAGCAATTAAACACTTTCAACGAAGTCGATAATAAAATTAAAATTAAAGTTGAATTGTCTGTTATCATGATATGTCGTGAGCCAAACTAGGTACAATTATTTTAAACTATGCTAGCTGCTCAAAGGTCGTAATATTCCAAACTGAACCTGACTATCTGAATTTCCCCTAAATACTCGGATAATGGAAAACACAACTCACTTATTCTAATCTCACTATAATTAACAAGTTGACCTACCTAATTTGAATCTGATTCTACTTCAAAGAAATGTAAAGCATAATTTCAATGCATTATTTAGGAATATTGTAATTAGGCCTGTCAACGAAACAAACCACCACGTGGTGCCGTTTCGTTTATACGAAACGAAACGATTAACGACAGCCCAATTTCGACCGTTTAATAAACGAAACGGCAAACGAAATACCAATTCTTACCGTTTCGACCGTTTCAGTCTAGTTTCAAACCGTTTCATGTGTTATTTATGAAGTGGAACGGTAAACGAAACAGATTTCTGTGCCGTTTCGTTAACGAAACGGTTAACGAAACAGGTTGGTATTTCGTTTCTTTAAACGGAACGGAAACGATTTGGGCCCATTCCGTGCTATTGGGCCACGTTTGACAGGCCTAATTGTAATACTCAATTAAAGTAATAACACCCTTCAGGTTATATAAACCACAACAGCACACAGTTTACTGCAAAAGTGTACCCAATATCCATGAAAATTGGACTTACCCTGCTCGGATAATAGTTTCAAATAAAGTTAATAAAATATTACTAACAAGAAGGTAGCGTGGAATTCTTCAGCCCAGAACTGGTGAAGAGTTGCTATTATTCTTTTACTTTTTTTTAGTTCAAACATTACTCCTGCTTTTCGCTTTTATAGTTAATATCCGTAACTTTCAGTAACTTCCTAACGCTCTGATGCGTCAAGTCTGGCATTTTCTTCTTAAGTACGGGGCTGCTATTAATCTTCATAGGCTGCTATCAAAGGCGACCCACCCGTCTGTCTACCCATTCCCCTCGCTTTCTAAAGAAGAATCAAGTTGCATACATTTCAAATACAGGAATACATCTCTTAATTAATTAATTGGCCATTTTGTCGCCGCTGAATTAGTAGCCTGATGACAAATTGTGATTTGGTCAAGGACACGAATTCTATTGGTGCGACGACTGCAACCGTGCAATTGGAGTTTCTTGAACCCCTACCTGTTTAACATATTATTTTATGGAAATTAATTTATGAAAGAAAGCAATAAGAAAACTATGAAAATATTCAAATAATTAATTGTACCACCAGTACTACGACTGTTTGTCTAAATATAATAGCAAACGTGCAAAGGACAAAAGTACTGCATCTGCCTGGTCTGATACAGCCAGCGATACATATTTTATATATTGTACTAGCACAATCTCTTTTCAAGAAATTTATCGGACATTAGAGCACACAAATGTAAGAGAAATTTATATAAATTAATCTATTTTCTAAACGAAGTAACCATAATTACAACATTCAAGCACGTAGAAAATGTACATTAAATATTTATTAATTTTTATGAACCTTAATGCGCATCCAAAAATTAAAAACATCTCCATGATTTTCTCCGCCAAAAATTTTCGAATAAATTAACTTTCAGAAACTTGCACAGCTCCATTGGTTTGACACGCTTTTTGTTAATTTTCCAGTCTACTGTTATTTTTTTTATTTTTGATAAAAGTCTTTTTTGTATTTTACTATTTTTTCAGTTACCAAAAAAAAAGTGTTCGGATATCAGTGTGGTCTTAAAGAACAAGTTTAATTTATTTGAATCTAAAATTCTGGAAAAGTACTATATTACGAATTAGATATCTCTGTGAATGCACGCAAGTATATTTTCATGTACGATTTTGAAATTTTACTTTTCAAACTTAGAGATGCTTTTGCAATTCTTCATAAATTAATTAGGTGCTACACAGAGAAAAAAAAAAAAAATTCCCATGAAACTATAAATAGAGTACTCCATGGACATGAGGACATCAAATCCCCACAGCCAAAGCCCAAAGCCCTGTCTAATAAAATGATGCAACGTATGGTATCAACCCTGGTCCTCCTACTCTCACTTCGCAGTTTATCCCATTCTCTCCCTGACGGCTTACGAGCCGAGCTAACTCATGTTGATGCCGGAAGTAACTATACGAAGCTTGAGTTACTGCAACGCATGGTGTACCGTAGCAAGACCAGAGCCCGGTTTCTTGCCTCGACAAATACCGACTTCAGCGAAGATTTCATCATTCCATCATTCCCAAGCAGTAATGATAATAAGACATACCACAATGAGTACCTTATAAAATTATCAATCGGTACACCTCCTCAGCCCTTTGTTCTAACCCTAGACACTGGGAGTGACCTCATCTGGACCCAGTGTCAGCCGCTTGTTCATAACTTCTCTCAGCCATATCCATTTTTCAACCCCAAGAAGTCTTCTACGTTCTTTTACACACCATGCAGCTTTCCATTGTGCAACGATATTGACGTCCCAGATCCGAAATGCTCTTCACAAAACCTCTGTATGTATAATGCTAGCTATGGGGACGGCTCATACACAAGCGGTTTCCTAGCGAGGGAGACCTTTACCTTGGGATCAACTCCACTTACCAAAGTATTTTTTGGATGTGGAAACGACAATGTAGGAATTTATAGGTCGAATGAATGCGGCATAGCCGGCTTTGGCCGTGGAACATTGTCTCTAATTTCTCAACTCGGATACGGTCAGTTTGCTTATTGTTTCACATCCTTTGGCGAATCTAAAAGTAGTCCCATTTTGTTTGGTTCAACAGCTGATTTACGAAGATATGAAAAAGGATTGATCCAGTCAACACCAATCTTTGTGAATCCAATCCAACCATTATTCTATTACCTTTACTTAAAAGGCATAACAGTTGGTGCAATGCTCCTACCAATACCCCCGTTGACATTTGCTGTGAAATCTGATGGCAGTGGTGGGGTGATCATCGACTCTGGATCAGCCATTACTTCATTCCCAGAGGCAGTTTTTGATATAGTGACATCAGCCTTTATTTCTCAAGTCAAGCTTCCAGTAGTTAAAGGGGACTTGGTCGACTTGCTTTGCTTCAGTTTGCCATCAGCCTCCTCTCAGAAGTTCCAACCACCCAAATTCATTTTTCACTTTGAAGGTGCAGATTTGGAACTCCCCCCAGAAAATTATATGCATCAAGAGAAGGAGATGGCATGTCTAGCCATGTCAGGTGATAGTGGCCCACGAACCGTAATCGGCAATTTCCAGCAGCAGAACTTTCATGTACTCTATGATCTCGTAGGGGAGCAGTTATCATTTGTTCCGGCACATTGTGACCAATTGTAATTTCTGAATAATATTGCTCAGCAGAAGAGTCAAACATGTGAGTATATTATTCGCGTGTGTTGAGTGGCCAAGTTCAGTTACAATGAGTCATATATATGTAGCATTATATAAGTGTCTATTTCAGTTACTTGAGGTATATAATTTATTTGAATGATTCATTTTTAATTCTATGTTATTGGATTAGAGATGATTTCATTCATATTACTTGAGGTATATAATTTATTTGAATGATTCATTTTTAATTCTATGTTATTGGATTAGAGATGATTTCATTCATATTACATGAAATTAATTTCCAAGTTTGCTTGATTGTATTTGAAGTTCAGTTTTTCTGTATAATTAATTTTTTATATTTTTATTTTCCTTCATAAGGATTTTAATTTGAACAATGATATGGTCGTTCAGCTTTATACCCTTTAGTTTTATACTGCTTTTTTTTGAAATAGTTGACAGAAGCTGTCAACAAGCTTTATACTTCTTGAATCTATATATTCAATGAAGGTGTATTGTTCGTTGGGACTTTCTGTTGCACTGGCAAATCGTCTGCTTACACAATGTTCCCCATGTAATCTTGGATTGTTACCTCATAAGCCGAACTATTGGTTAACTGATTGTTACATGCTAGTTAGATTGCTGGTATATGTATATGTAATACATTGTCCATTTGTGCTTTAAAGTTAAAAGCTGGTGTCAATTTTCTCCTACAAGAAAAATTTAGGCCGCAAGACAAAGAACAACGGCATATGCCTTTAGAAAATTGATTGAGGGATTCATCAGCTCCCAAGGATGCAGAGAAATTTTGTTCTGCCATGCATATGCTTTCACTGTCAAGGTGAACAGTTCTAAAAAGAAAGAGAGATGTGTTTACAAGAAGACTAAGTAGTGACATGAAGTTCAATACAAGATAATTATGTGATTGGCTTTGTTAGAAAAAACCTTTGACAAACAACAATCTATAGCAGAACACGTTGCAGAAAACAAAACAGAGAAGAGACAATTTTTGTGGTGCGAAAATACTGCAGCACCTTTTCTGGATTTTCTCTTATCTTTTATTTCATAACTATATGGAATACATGGTAAGAAATTAGCTAAGATACAATCTTAATCAGAACAGCAAATGGCTTCTTATTTCCCACCCGCTTTAAAAAGAAAGAAATAAAACTAATAACTACAACATATATTTCTGAATCTCTAAAACAAAAGGAAACAAAAACTTAAAAAAACTTTCTGTGTCAGTACACCATCGCACCAGTACAGTTGTGTCCATATGCTGACACTACTAGCTTACTGTAACATTCACTTCCCTAAGCTAGTTGTGCCTTCTTTCACATTGCGTAAACCAATCCTCTGTCTCATCTCCAGAAACTTCAATCTTCCCAATGGCTTGGTTAGAATATCTGCAAGTTGATCCTTTGTACCAATATGCTCAACTATAACTTTTCCTTCATCCACACATTCCCTTATGTAATGATAACGAGTATCAATGTGTTTACTTCTGTCATGTAACACTGGATTCTTACACAGAGAGATGGTAGATTTGTTGTCAATGTTGAGTACCACTGTATCAGGGTTTTGGTCCAGCATGTCGGCAAGAAAATATCCCAACCAGACTCCTTGACAAGCTGCACTTGCTGCCGCTATATACTCGGCTTCGCATGAGGACAATGCAACTACCTTTTGCTTTCTTGACGACCAACTAATCATACTAGAGCCCAAGAAGAAAGCAACTCCTGTTGTACTCTTTCGGTCATCAACATCACCCGCCATGTCACTGTCACTGTAACCCACCAAGCAAAGCTTTTCTCCTTTTTTTCTTCTTTCATAAAAACAGCCCATACCAAGCGTACCTTTAATGTACCTCAATATTTGCTTCACAGCAGCCATATGCTCGGTTTTGGGAGACTCCATGTACCTGCTCACAATCCCAACTGAGTAAGCTAGATCTGGTCTTGTGTTTGTTAGATATCTCAAACTTCCTACAATACTCCTGTACTCGGTTTGATTCACAGGTGGTGAGGAACTCTTCTTACTTAACTTTAGCCTTGCTTCCATTGGAGCTTTAGTTGGGTTACACTCTGCCATGCCACACTCTTGAAGGATTTTTCTCGCAAATGCTTCTTGACATAATGAGATGCCACCTGACAATTGTCGTACTTCAATGCCAAGATAGTAACTCAATGAACCAAGATCACTCATCTTGAAAATTTCTTTCATCTGTTGCTTGAACCTTGTAATGTCATCTTCACATCTTCCTGTAATTATCAAATCATCCACATACACACCAACAAGAAGACAATCTTCCCCTTTGCGTCTCTTGTATACAACATACTCAAATATACTCCTCTCAAAACCAAGTGAATTCATTGTGCTGTCTAACTTTGAGTTCCAAGCTCTTGGGGCTTGTTTCAAGCCATACAACGCTTTGTGCAGTCTCAATACTTTATGTTCACTTCCCTTTTCCTCGAAACCAGGCGGTTGTCTTACATATACTTCTTCTTTTAGCTCTCCATTCAAGAATGCCGACTTAACATCCATGTGATGAAGTTTCCACCCTTCTTGAGCTGCAAGAGCAACAAGCAATCTCACTGTCTCCATCCTAGCCACTGGTGCAAACACTTCCTCAAAATCAATCCCCTGTTTTTGCACATACCCCTTCGCCACGAGACGTGCTTTATGCTTTACCACCTTACCATCAGAATCTTTTTTTACTTTGTAAACCCACTGAAGGATTTCATGATGCTAATCGGGTAATTTTTAAAATTTTATTAACCGATAACATCTAGGATCGTTCTTACTATTGCTAACTTTCTTTATTTATTTGCATCGCAATCAAATATATTCCTATAAGAAGGATTGTAGAACCATACCTATGGTCTTTAACGAAGCTCTGTTCCTCTTCGGTTCACCTTGAATCCGAAACAAAATGACAGTCGAATCCGTGCTAGCGAATTCCCCGTCAACACCTAGCTCCGTCGCCCGTATCTTAATCGATTTCTTAATCGATAGAATATTTTAACAAGTATTTAGAAGAAAAGAAGAACAAAGCTTCAACACATGAAGACTTACTTGTTACACAAAGTTTCTGATCTGCTTTACCTTTAAAACACAAGAAGAAACCTTTCAATTTCATATAGCATTTAAAGCCACTAACCAGAAATTAAAAACAGCACTTTAATTTCTGACGTTGCAGCACTAAAACCTTGATAACTCTCTGTAGAAAACTCCAAACGCCCTGAAACTTGGACCATTGGATTCTACACTTCAAGGGCTACAATTTTCATATATCATTTGCCCAAAATGGTTATCGTTTGCTATACTATTTTTCTGTTTAAAGTTGGCTCAAATTCTGACCCGAATTTAAAGCCTTCTTTCTTCTTCATTTGTTAAAATAATTGGGCTTGGGCTTCAAATAAATGTATACATTTCATAATAATATTCATATATTATTATAATATGTGAAACTTATATTATCCTCATAATATACACATATTAATAAATTTATTCTTTGCTAGTTATTCACGTCATGTGATATAATTTTCTATTTGCACTTTATTTCATGCAACATGAAACTTTGTACATAGAAAATATATTTCTTGTTTCCCATTCAGTTGGTGTGACCTATATTGAGGATCCATATTATGTTGGCAATGGAATAATTATTTTATTCCATAAACTGTAAGCGGTACTCTAGCATACATTACAGCTACCCAAATAATATAGATGTTTAGCAAATCCTTTTACGAAACACGATCCTTCTAGTAATGTTATTTACATTACTTGTGTCTATTCCTTGCCATATGATATTATGACTATTATACAAAGTAGGGCTGTGTCATCTTTGTATTATAATCTTTTCTTGGTCTCTAACAAGTAGGATTATATAATTATAACTGCACTTCAGTTATATTGGATCCATTTATAATCTCACTTTACCAAGGGGCCCTTTATAATATCATTCCTCAATTAATGAGTGGCAATTAGCTATTGACATATATATTTTCCTCCTACACAAGTTATATACAAAGAACTATTACTTTTATCACCACTTGCTTCAAATGGCTTTTAATAATAATTACGTTGCATATTCCTTATGTGAAAAATATATCATATCAATCTTAGAATTAATGACACGATAAAAAAAATATTAATGACACAAACACAATCCATATAATATTTTTTATCAATTAGGTCTGTTCAATATATGAAACTTTTCATATACTCGTGTTATTAAATGATAATCCTTTATCAACGTTTACAGAACTACAACGTACTTTTAATCAACACGACAGTCTTATATGACATATTAGTGTTCCTGCTAATATTCAAGACCTGTGAACATTTTAGAGATATATATTCATTTTATTTAGAGTTCTGCGGTTCAAGACCAAGAGCATCTTCTTGAACACTTCTAAATATGAATATAAACTCATGGAACAAAATGTAATAACATCCAATTCATAAATATAACATATAAAAGTAATCACTATAAGATAACTTTTAGAACACAATTCCAACAATCTCCCACTTGTTCTTAAAGTTACTTCTTATACATACTTATGTATTAACTCTAAGACTAGGGTTGCCTTTTGACTCATTTTGTTATCTCTATCCATTTTCCATGCATCTTCAAACACGTGGAATCAAAGTGGACTTTGCCATTGGCTTGAGAGTAAGGCTTTGTTGGTGGATATGTTGTGTTATTATCCGTGTTCACCTTTAATAATTTTAATCTATCTTCTTTAATGAAGTATTGAATGACAAATTATTTTTCTATCCATATGTTTGATCTTGTGGTGTAAACCACATCAAGTTCTTCAATGAACTCCTTGATCAAACATTTACTTTGTTGGCTTTAGCAACAACCATCACTTCTGATTGGATGCTTGAGTCAGTTGTTTGCTAATTGTTTGAACCTTTTCAAACTAACAACACATCCATTCAGACTAAATACATATCCAAATTGCGACCTTTTATCATAATAGGTTGCAAAACTCGCATCGGTGTAGTCTTCTACAACGAGTTCCCGTTTCCCTCCATACACAAGAAATTTATCCTTAGTTCTATTATGATACTTAAGGATATTCTTGACCGCACTCCAATGTGCAGGACCTGCATGGGCTTGATGACGACTTGTCATACTTAGAGCATACGCGACATCAGATCGTGTACACACCATAGCATACATGATAGAACCAATTGCAGAAGCATATTCTACATTCTTCATGATTTCAATGTCTTTACGTGTGACAGCACATTGAGACTTGCTAAGTGTTACACCTTGACTTATTGGTACATTTCCTTTCTTGAAATTTTGCATGTCGAATCATTTCAACATTTTGCCAATGTATGTACATTGATTAAAACCAATTAGTCTACGTGACCTGTCTCTACATATCTTGATTCTTAAGATATATTGGGCTTCACCCAAGTCTTTCATTGAGAAAATCTCTTTCAATGAAGTTTTGTTTGCTCCATTAAGAGAACAAAGTTGCCTATCAATAGTATGTCATCAACATACAAAACCAAAAAGTATATAGCTCCCACTGACCATCTTGTATGTACAAGGTTATACAACTCCCACTGACCATCTTGTATACACAAGACTTTTCCTTACTTTGAATAAATCCAAGGCGTTTAACCTCTTCATCAAAGCGCTTATTCCAACTCCTGGATGCTTGCTTCAGTCCATAAATAGACCTTTGAAGTTTGCATACTTTACTACCATTATTTGGATCTTCAAAACCTGGAGGTTGTACCATGTACACATCCTCTTCCAAATTCCCATTCAGGAATGCTGTTTTGACATCCATTTGCCATATTTCATAATCATAAAATGCGGCAATGGCTAGTAATATCCGAATTGACTTAAACATTGCAACAGGCGAGAAAGTTTCGTCATAATCAATTCCTTGAACTTGATTAAACCCTTTCGCTACAAGCCTTGCCTTGTATGTTGTCATGTTTCCATCCATGTCCATCTTCCTCTTGAAAACCCATTTGTTTTGAACAGCTTTCTTTCCTTGAGGAAGATCTACCAAGTTCCATACTTGGTTATCATACATGGATTGCATTTCAGATTTCATGGCTTCATACCATGATTTTGAGTCTTCTCTTTTCATTGCTTCTTCAAAGGTCTTTGGATCATCTGTATCCATTACCAAGATCTCATAAAGTCCTAGATATATACATCAGGTTTCTTTCTAGATCTTGTTGACCTTCTTAGTTCTTGTAGCTCTTTATGCTCATCTTGAGTATCTTGAACCTTTTGCACAATTTCTTGTGGAATTAGTTCAATACTCGATTGAACACTATGTGGTGATGCGTGAACCTCTTCCTCAATAGGCTGAGGAACTTGTACACTAATGCTCCCACTAGCCGTCGGAACTATGGTTGGGTTATTTCGATCTACATGGGTGTCATCCATGACCTGATCGAGGTCTTGTAATGTTTCTTGAGTTTCCTCAAGCGTTACACTACTTCCATTACTTTTGATTCTTTCGAGAAACTCTTTCTCTAAGAAAATTGCACCTCTTTCAACTAATATTCTATTTGTTGACTTGTGCCAAAAGTAGTATCCTTTTGTTTCTTTTGGATAACCTATAAAGAAGCATTTTTCCGCTTGGGGTTCTAGTTTGGTTGACATCAATCGTTTGATGTAAGCCTCACATCCCCAAATTTTGAGAAAAGATAATTCAGGAGTTTTTCCTGTCCACAACTCGTATGGAGTTTTCTCAACAGATTTGGTTGGAACAATATTCAGTGTGTAAGCCGCAGTTAGCAATGCATGTCCCCAAAAATAAAGAGGCAATTCTGTTTGGCACATCATTAATCGAACCATATCAATCAATGTTCTGTTTCTCCTCTCAGATACACCATTCCATTGAGGTGTTCCTGGTGGAGTCAATTGTGGTATGATACCACACTCTTTCAGATATATACCAAATTCATTACTCAAGTATTCTCCTCCACGATCAGTTCGCAAAATCTTAATTCTCTTATTAAGTTGATTTTCGACTTCATTCTTGAATTCTTTGAACTTGTCAAAAGATTCACTCTTGTTCTTCATTAGATAAACATAGCCAAAACGACTGTAGTCATCTTTGAACGTAATGAAGTACCTAAAACCATCTCGTGCACTTGTTCTCATTGGACCACATACATCAGAATGTATCAATTCCAACAAGTCTTTTGCTCTTGAACCTTTCTTCTTGAAAGGTTTCTTAGTCATTTTACCAACTAAACAAGATTCACATGTCTCTATTGCATCGCAATCCATGAGACCAAGAAGATTACTATCTTGTAATTTCTTAATGCGTTTCTCGTTTATATGACCAAGACGATAGTGCCATAAGAGAGTGTTGTTTTCATGAGATACTTTGAGTCTTTTATTATTGACATTTAGAACATGTTTATCATTCACTTCTAGCAAATATAAACCATCATGAATAGTAGCATTTGCATAGAAAATTCCATCTTGTGCAATACTCATACACGAGTTTGAAATAGTAAATACATAACCATCTTTGTCCAAACACGACACAGATATAATGTTCTTACATATAGACGGAACATAATAAACATTATTCAAATTAATTATTAAACCACTAGATAAAAGAAGGTTTATTGAACCAATGGCCATCGCCGAGATACTAACACCATTGCCCACCTTCAAAGTGACTCCACCTCACTTGAGATGTCTTATATCCACTAGTGCCTTCATATTTGCACAAATATGAGCACTCGATCTTGTATCAGTTACTCAATCGTGAATAGATGTGGTTAAATTAAATTAATTTCAATAACATAGATACCGTTCGGAACCTTGGGAGGCTTCCGCTCTATTTTGCCCGAGTCTAAGTCAGCCTTGTACTTTGGACAATTCACCTTGAAACGTCCTTACTCATGACAATAATAGCACTCAGTTTGCGGAGTTAGCAAGTTTTTCTCTTGCTTTTGGAGGTGCTCGCTTGAGCTTCTCCTTTCCCCTTGTTCCTTTTAGGCATCTTCTTTTTGCCTTTCTTTTGAACTTTCTTGCTATTCTGTGATTGCAATAACAACTTGAATGAAGTTCCATTATCTCTTTTGGAGTATGGTTTATGAACTTTCTAGTAAGTTCAATTACTATACTTGCCAACATGAGACCTTGAACATCCAGTTCATTTTGCAATACTTTTCACGCCAAGCATTTTTCTTCATCAGAGGGTTCCGTACTTAGTAATGGTGCATCGTGCTCCAATACATTTACAAGATCCTCCTATCTGATGATACGTTGGAGTTTTACTTTCTAATCTAGAAAATTGGAACTAACATTTTCCAACAAGCACTTTTCGAGTTATGGATTGGATAAGTACGTTGTTTGTCATTCTATAGAAATAAAATTAAAGGATTTCATGTTAATATTTATGTAACATTTCATACTACATATTTAAATTTGTCCATTATGCAGCATATTCAAGATCCTATCATAAATAAAGCGAACTCATCCGAATTATAAAATCAAGGTAAGTAATCTTTTACTAGTCATAACCTTTTAGAAAAAAACTTTTGCAATCGTTTGCAATTTTCTAAACTTTATGACTCTTGTTGTTTATTAAGAACCTTTTCTTACTAAACGATTTTCCCGGGACTTCAAGCCTAGATCTTGACTTCCCTTTAAGCAAACTTATTTTATTGGTCAATATGTTCGGCTAATTATCTCCATAAAATAAATGTACCAAATGCCTCACATTTAATCCATTTATCAATGGCCAGATAATATGTCCTAACACATTCCACGATTTCTAAAGATTAGAAATTACACTCATGCATCTTAATAATCTCTAGCTTAAAGTGGATAAAATAAGAAGGAAAAATACTTAATTTTTCATTGGACATTTCAAATGTGACTATAGTTTGGTAGGTCCTGTTTCCATACACCCATACCTATCCTAACATATCATTCACATATAATCATAAAGCACATAACATAAAACAATCACAAAACATTTGCGAGTTTGTATGCCTCTTGCGCTTCTCTTCATCCACCGCTTTGTCTTCTTGCACCATTGGATGAAAAATTGCATAAAAATAAATATGCTGCCCCAAACTTTATTATGAATCCTTTCAAGAATAAAATTTGCTAAGTGCAAGTATTAGGAACCCATCTCATTCTCACAATGCAAATGATGTAAAAATAAATAAAGGCATCCTATACATAAATTGCCTTTTGTGCCTAATTAATAAACGCTTATTAAACTTGCTTACAATCAAACATACACATCACATAAAATTTACATCACACAAGGCATTGAAATGAGACATACAAACTCAGTTCCCTGCAAAACAAAATTATAATAGGAATTGCATATCGATGCACTATTTTGTACCTTTTAATTAATTTCCATTTCTTAAGTAATTGCGGTTCTCTAAATCATTTAAATCCCTAAAATGATTTATAATTCTCTGTTACAATTTGCACCATAGTTTGAAAAATAATCTTTTAATCATTTAAAAGAAAATACAAACCGTTATTGTGTTTTGTCACAGAAAAACTGCGCACTGTTGATGTTTTGCCTTTGTGACGAAATTCCATAAAACTTTTGTATAGGAAAGTTTTATTATTTCAAAACTAGACTTCAATATCTAAATTTAGAAACTGGTTTCATCAAAATATGTTAATCCATTTGAGAGAAAACATTATTTTGATTTCAGCAAAAACTGCTACTGCTGCTGAAAAATTCCAGCAGCGCACTATTTTCTTTATTTTTGTTTAATCTCATAGATCTGTCCAAAAACCTTGATCTATATAATTATCCTATTCTAAACTTCTTCTAATATAGTAAGAATTTTAGAAAATACAAAAATAATTAACCAGTTATCATATTACAATATTGCAAAACGTGTAACAAAAATTCAGCACGAATTTAGAACCGCAAAACAAAAGAACAATTAACTAAGCACTTATGTAATTAAAATTACATAATAAAATAGTCTAATTAGCAATAATAAAGAACCTATGCTCTGATACCAATTGAAGGATTTCATGATGCTAATCGGGTAATTTTTAAAATTTTATTAACCGATAACATCTAGGATCGTTCTTACTATTGCTAACTTTCTTTATTTATTTGCATCGCAATCAAATATATTCCTATAAGAAGGATTGTAGAACCATACCTATGGTCTTTAACGAAGCTCTGTTCCTCTTCGGTTCACCTTGAATCCGAAACAAAATGACAGTCGAATCCGTGCTAGCGAATTCCCCGTCAACACCTAGCTCCGTCGCCCGTATCTTAATCGATTTCTTAATCGATAGAATATTTTAACAAGTATTTAGAAGAAAAGAAGAACAAAGCTTCAACACATGAAGACTTACTTGTTACACAAAGTTTCTGATCTGCTTTACCTTTAAAACACAAGAAGAAACCTTTCAATTTCATATAGCATTTAAAGCCACTAACCAGAAATTAAAAACAGCACTTTAATTTCTGACGTTGCAGCACTAAAACCTTGATAACTCTCTGTAGAAAACTCCAAACGCCCTGAAACTTGGACCATTGGATTCTACACTTCAAGGGCTACAATTTTCATATATCATTTGCCCAAAATGGTTATCGTTTGCTATACTATTTTTTCTGTTTAAAGTTGGCTCAAATTCTGACCCGAATTTAAAGCCTTCTTTCTTCTTCATTTGTTAAAATAATTGGGCTTGGGCTTCAAATAAATGTATACATTTCATAATAATATTCATATATTATTATAATATGTGAAACTTATATTATCCTCATAATATACACATATTAATAAATTTATTCTTTGCTAGTTATTCACGTCATGTGATATAATTTTCTATTTGCACTTTATTTCATGCAACATGAAACTTTGTACATAGAAAATATATTTCTTGTTTCCCATTCAGTTGGTGTGACCTATATTGAGGATCCATATTATGTTGGCAATGGAATAATTATTTTATTCCATAAACTGTAAGCGGTACTCTAGCATACATTACAGCTACCCAAATAATATAGATGTTTAGCAAATCCTTTTACGAAACACGATCCTTCTAGTAATGTTATTTACATTACTTGTGTCTATTCCTTGCCATATGATATTATGACTATTATACAAAGTAGGGCTGTGTCATCTTTGTATTATAATCTTTTCTTGGTCTCTAACAAGTAGGATTATATAATTATAACTGCACTTCAGTTATATTGGATCCATTTATAATCTCACTTTACCAAGGGGCCCTTTATAATATCATTCCTCAATTAATGAGTGGCAATTAGCTATTGACATATATATTTTCCTCCTACACAAGTTATATACAAAGAACTATTACTTTTATCACCACTTGCTTCAAATGGCTTTTAATAATAATTACGTTGCATATTCCTTATGTGAAAAATATATCATATCAATCTTAGAATTAATGACACGATAAAAAAAATATTAATGACACAAACACAATCCATATAATATTTTTTATCAATTAGGTCTGTTCAATATATGAAACTTTTCATATACTCGTGTTATTAAATGATAATCCTTTATCAACGTTTACAGAACTACAACGTACTTTTAATCAACACGACAGTCTTATATGACATATTAGTGTTCCTGCTAATATTCAAGACCTGTGAACATTTTAGAGATATATATTCATTTTATTTAGAGTTCTGCGGTTCAAGACCAAGAGCATCTTCTTGAACACTTCTAAATATGAATATAAACTCATGGAACAAAATGTAATAACATCCAATTCATAAATATAACATATAAAAGTAATCACTATAAGATAACTTTTAGAACACAATTCCAACACCCACTTTAGTCCAATAACACGCTGATCAGCTGGAGGATCTTGTAAACTCCATGTCTCGTTGTTCTGAATAGAATCTATTTCTTCTTGCATAGCACGCCTCCAACATTCTTCCTTTTCTGCATCTTGGAAAGTGTTTGGCTCTTCTGTACCCAATAAACAAAGGCCACTGTAATCAAGCTCAACAGGATTAGTCTCTTCATACAGTTCTTGCAAGCTGCGAAGCCGTACTGGTGTTTGTCTTGATGAATTCGATTCCTCCAATGTGTCACGCCTAGGGGTTGGATTTTGTGTGTTGGCTGTTGCTGCCGTTGCATCTCCCTCCATCTCAATCACCTCCCTTTGCAATGCACCATGTGTTGGAGTAGACTGAACTTCTTGTGATTCACCTCCACTATCATTTTCTTCACAACCTTCTGAAATAATTTGTTCATATGGGACATGAAACACCTCACTGTTTGGTGCTCCATCTGTTTGTTGCATGGTACCCCAGTCCCACGCCTTCTCTTCCTGAAACACAGCATCACGTGTTATAATTACCTTCTTGGTGGATGGATTGTATGCACGGTATGCTTTTGAGCCATTCTCATATCCCAGAAACACCATTGGAACGCTGCGCGCATCAAGTTTTCTAATGTGGCTTTTCACTTCCTTCACATAAACTACACAACCAAATGTGCGCATGTGATGCACTGTCGGTTTCTGTCTGTACCAAGCTTCATATGGTGTCATCCCAATCACACTTTTGGTAGGTGCTCGATTCAAGATATATACCCCTGTGGTCACAGCTTCTCCCCAAAAGTGTGCAGGCATGTTCATACTTTTCATCATACTGCGTGCCATACCAACCACCGTCTGATTCCTTCGCTCAACCACCCGTTTTGCTAAGGAGAATAAGGGGCAGTCAAGTTCCTCTTGATACCCAACTGTTTGCAATAATCCACAAACTCATCTGACCTAAATTCACTTCCCCGATCAGTGCGAAACACCTTCAGCTTTGTATTTGTTTCTAGCTCAGCTGCTGCCTTGATTTCTTTGAAAGCTTGGAAAGCTTTATCTTTTGTTTTCAACAATGCAACCCACATGTATCGACTGTAATCATCAACCATTAGCAGAAAATACCTGTTGCCAGCTGGGGTAGACGGAGTGATAGGGCCACATAAATCTCCATGTACCAGCTCTAGTACTCCGCTTGCTCTAAAATTCGATACTTGTGGAAATGATGAACGGCGCTGCTTGCCAATAATACAACCATCGCACAATTGATCCACTTGATTAACCAGTGGAATGCCTTCTACTAAACCCTCCTGGCCTAGCTTACGCAATGCTTGAAAATTTAGATGCCCATAACGTGCATGCCATCTCCAAGTATCACTGTTGAGACACGCCATCAAGCACACTGGTTTTGCGAGATTAGGATTGAATACATACAGCCTATTCTTTGATCTTTCTACTCGAATTAGCAGTTGTCCCTTTCGATCAAACACACACAAGTAACCATCTGCCAACATGACTTTACATCCAAGCTCCTCAAGCTGACCCAAGCTAATGATGTTGCTAGTTAGCTTCGGAATATAATATACATCAGTTAGTGCTTTGTGCTCACCAGTGCGGCCTTTGATCAGCACGGTTCCACGACCTTCAATAGACACAGCTGAGCCATCCCCAAACTTGACCGTTCCTCCAACAGATGTGTCTAACGTGGTGAAGTGTTTCCTACAGCCCGTCATATGATTGCTGGCACCCGAGTCAAGGTACCACACGTTTGCAACATCTTTCTCATTCTTTCCAAGATGAAGGTGAATGTTCTCCTCCATGAGTGTGATGGAATCATTTCTTTCTCCCTTGATCTTCATCAGTTCGCACGCTTCAAGCATCAATAACGCAGGCTCATCCTCCTCCTTCTCAGCAATATACACCTTCTCTTTCTTTGGTTGATTGCATTCAGAGGCAAAATGACCATATTCTGAACAATTGAAGCACTTGATTTTGGATTTATCAAATTTCCGATATGGCCTTTTTCCTCTATCATTTCCATGCCTACCAGGGGCAGAATTTTCACGCTTGCTGCCAGAGCCTTCATTATTTTTCCTTTCTTTCAAGGAGAGTGCTCCCCATTGTGCACGTGTAAGCAACACTTGTTCTCCTTCTTCCTTAGATTGTCGCCGCCCCTTTAAATTTTCCTCAAACACCCTTAGGCGCCCTATCTCCTCAGTAACGGACATAGTTGACATGTCCCCCCATTGTTCTATAGTACCAATAATTGGAAGAAATCTATCAGGAACAACTCCAAAAAGTTTCTCAACAACAGTACCTTCTTTCAGTTCTTCCCCAAGAAAACGAATTTCACTCACAATACTATTGAATTTTTTTGAGAATTCAAGAATATTTTCAGTATCATCCATAATGATACGATCGAATTGTCGCTTCAGAACTTGTGCCCTTGCCTTCTTGACACGATCCTCGCCTATACTCATTTGCTTGATAGCCTCCCACGCCTCCTTTGCCGAGTTCTTTTCAGCAATTGCCATCATCACTTCATCTGGCACGGCTTGGGAAATCGCAGCCATGGCGCCATGATCCATCTCGGTTTGAGCTGTCGCACCATCCTCTATTGCATCCCATACACACAGAGATCGCATGATGATCTTCATCTTTATATCCCACAAGCCATAATTCTCATTGTTCAACATCGGATATTGGATCGGCACACCAGATCCACCACCTCCTTTCACCATTGCTTTCGGTGGAGGAGTCTTCTTCGTCTCGTCGTCGCTTCCCATAACCTGACGCTCTGATGCCAATTGTTAGAAAAAACCTTTGACAAACAACAATCTATAGCAGAACACGTTGCAGAAAACAAAACAGAGAAGAGACAATTTTTGTGGTGCGAAAATACTGCAGCACCTTTTCTGGATTTTCTCTTATCTTTTATTTCATAATGTGTGGACTTTTTCGTCATTTCTCGAAGAATGATTGGATCTCCTCAAGAACGAGAATAAGCCTTAGATTCACCCCTCACGAGCCTGGGTTCACGTGCTGATGCCTCTTAACGACCAGAGAACATCGACTAGAATCCATTCTCATGAGGGTTTATTAATTTTGTGGATCCTTTCCTTCCAATAGGCGCAAGCCCCTATTTTTAATTACCCCATGACGAATCACGAGAACCTCTGTTTAAGAGATTCGAGAAATTAAATGTAATAGGCTAGAAAATCGTCGTTTAAATGATTTTTGTATTTAACAAGGAGTTTATTTCTTTTGACTTAAACATGATTCAATTGAGGCACCAGACCTCATTGACGGGGCGCAATTGTGGGTATAAGTGATTTATTTCTTTTGGGCTTATACTGGATTCAATTGATGGCACCAGACTTAATTGACGGGGCCCAATTGAAAATGTCTAAAATGCATCTAAAACTAAGACTATTTGAAATTAAGAATATCTAAAATCAAGGATAACTAAAATTACAATTAAAGCTAAAACTAAAACTGACTGCTTGAAATTAAACTAAAGCTAAGACTGTCCATTTATTATGAGGAGTGATCTGATTTTACGGTCTTTGGCCATCTGGGGATCAAAGAATCGGTTTTCGGCCATTTAGGGGCTTGTGAAAACGAAGGGATTTGGAATTCTCGGCCATTTAGGGGGCTTATGAGAACAAAAGGATTTTAGGTTTCTCGGCCATTTAGGGGCTTGCGAGAACAAACAGTTTTGGGTTTCTCGGCCATTTAGGGGCTTGTGAGAACAAAGGATTTGAGTCTCGGCCATTTAGGGGCTTGTGAGAAAGGAGAATTTGGGGTTCTCGGCCATTTAGGGGCTTGTGAGAACAAAAGATTTTGGGTTTCTCGGCCATTTAGAGGCTTGTGAGAACAAAGGATTTGATTTTGCTTGATTTGATTTGGTTTGATTTGATTTGATTCAACTCAATTTAATTTGATTTAACTTGATTTTTTATTTATTTGATTTGATTTAATTCCTTTTATTTTGATTTAATTTGATCTTTTATTTGATATAATTTAGGTTGATTTATTTAATTTGATTTCATTTATTTACTTATTTGTTTCTTGTTTATTTATTCATTATTTGTTTCATGATTTATTTATTATTATTATTATTTTTATTTATAACTCATGTATTTAGTTATTTATTATTTATTTGTTTTTATTTATTTATGATTTATGTTTTAACTAGAGGTTATGACTTTATTCATTAATTAATTAATAATTGTTGAGCTATGAAAAATAGCAATAAAATGAAAATATGGAGAAAGAAAAGATAAAATAAAAAAAGGTAATGAGGAAGAAATGCATGGATCCCTCATAAAAATACCAGGTGTACAAGAGGCTTCAAAAACACACATATTCCGATCCATGAAGCTGCACATAAAAGATACAATTAAAGGAGTAAACTGGCGATAAAAGAATGTAATAAAACAAAAGGAAATTGAACTGCTACGTATTATCACTATCTGCCAGTGATGAAACAACTGGAGATGAAAAGAACAGAATTTTGAAATTCCCTCCGTAAAGAAAAGGAAAATGGATGCGCCAGTTGTGCGTACACCAAATACAAGTGGTAGTTCAAATGTTGTATGGTGTACAAAGGCTGAGCTCACACGGTAAATTGATGAAGATGTCGCTGAGAGAGTGTCTGTTTAAAACTGACCCCTTCAATCAACATGAATTGAACACACCTGGAACATATGAGCCGAGAGGAACGGAAAGCATTGGACCCACGAAATGAAAACGCGACGCATCATACGCCAGGCACAACCAGAAAGAAGAAAAGAAGAAGCGACCCAACAGAATGTGGTTGGGGAAGGTCTCTGCGAAAACCGCCGGGCTCAGGAGGTAAATCCATTGAACTTGGACGGAAAGTTGAAAGGGAGCTTTGCCTATAAAAGAAGGAGCTCGAGGAGAGAGAGGGCATCGAGAGCAACACATTCATTTCGGCTTTTACCCACACATTTCATTAGAGAGAAAGGGAGATAGGTTAGACATTAACACAAGCACTTGTCGTGCATAGGTAGAAAAAGAGAGAAAAGTGAGGGAAAGAGAGCAATTGAGGAGCAAATCCTTGTAATCAAGAGGTAAAACAAGTGAGGCTTGAAGATCGAAGCTTCAATTTGTAAGAATTCGGAGTTTTTCTGAATGAAATGTGAAATTTTCTTTGAAAACCGTGTTTGCTTTTTTTTCCTGATTTCCTTTTCTTGATCCAATGTCTCGATTCCTATCTCTAATTTGAAGCGCAGCATCAGTTAGAGAGTTTCTTGTTGTTTATTAAGCTCAATTCTTTGTTTATTCTCTCAATTCCCTTGTTGTATGATCCCTAGTTGACTCACACGGCTTTGATCTTAGTATGAAGCGCAGCATCATCTAAGGTTCAGAGTTCATCCCCTTTCTTTGATGAAATTCTCCCTAATCTTGATCTGAAGCGCAGCATCAGTCAAGATTTGGAGTCATTCACATCTCATTCTCCTTTCTCGTTTAGCTCTTATTTTTAACCAAAGTCGAATGCTGATTTGAGTGTAGTTCTTGGATTTAAACTCAGTTCTTCTAAAAAATTGTTTGATCTTACTCGATTTTAAGTCTTAAGTGTTGAATTAGAGTTTGATTTCGATTTGAAACGCAGCATCAATCGAGATCACAGTTTAAGTGTCGATTTGAGTTTTTTTTTGCAAATTCTAATCTGAGCAAGTGTTATCTTCAATCCTGGAATCTGATTGCAGTGCATAGCCTTTCTCTTCCTTCTTCTCTCTGATCCAATTAAAGTTTGTGTCGTCTCTAATGCCACGACCTGAAGCGCAGCATCAGTCGTGGTGTTGTCACGCTGTCTCATGAGAATTTGAAGCACAGCATCAATTCTTATGGGATGGTGCTTCTTACGGGCATAATTCAAAAACATTTCCATGGAGATCTGAAGCGCAGCATCAGTCTCGTGGAGATACTTTCAAACTGAGCTAGCTAAGATCAAAGCGCAGCATTGATCTAACTTGCATCAGTATCCTTTGTATAGCATGGGAAAAACTTAATCAAGCTCTTGATTAACTCCATGCTCAAAGGGAAATTATCAATTAGTCTAAATCTACAATTTTTCGGTGATTTTGGCATGTCAGGTTCTATTGTGTTAAAGTTCTGAATAAATTCTCACTCAGCCCATTTACAGAAGTAGCTTGAAATTTCTTACACTCGTGAAATTCTTACCTAATCTTCAGAGTTGTGACAACTAACAACTGTGTTTCATTTCAATAAACTCCAATAGCAAGAGTGCAATCGCTGTAAGTGACTTTGCAGCATTTAAACAAGTTATATTAGAATTAGCTGAGACAGTGAAGAGGTAAGGCGAAAACAAAATTTGAAGTTGGGGAACGCATAAAAGATCGACTCTCTGTTCCTTACAGTAATTCAAGCACATAAAGTTCAGTTAGTCAGACCTAGATTAAGCATCAAACTAACCCCTATTACTGTAAGATAACTTGCATGAAAAACAAAGGTCAAGAGAAATACACAAATTGCAATCACGTCAGCTAGTCCTTCTCCCACCGAACGAAGGTGAAGCAACACAAATCAAATACCCCAGTGAACTTCCCTTGCCACCACGATGATAAGGAACCTAAGTTCTCAGGTTACAATGACCTCGGTCATCGGAATTTCGCTGGAAAGTTTGACAAGGGCCGAAATACAACTTGAGTTAATTATTCAAAATTGTATAGTTAAAAGTCAAATTGAATGGTCCTTCCTTTTCTTTTCTCTTCCACGACTCCATCGAACTCAAGTACGATGGCAGAGACGACCTAGTTCGCTGGAAAGCATAACATCATGAACAACAGGGGCTAAACTGAATAAATTCCAAAATTAGCCGATGTGAAATAGGGAGCTTTCGACCAAATGAAGACGACGCAAGGAAAGATGAAGGCACAGTGATGCTCCAATCAATCTCACGATTCTAATAGACCCAGCCTCGTCGAAAATGGTGGTCCGGATCGTCGAAGCTCCGGCGATAAGGATCTAACTGTGAATAAAAAGAATGCAGGGGCCTTGGCGTAAAACTTCGTCTCCTTCAACGGAATCTCAGCGCCAAACCATTTCAGATCCTCCGTGACCATTCTCCGTGTGGCAGTAGTCTGACAAGGAGAGGATTCACTGTACGGAGTCCCAGCGACCCCCAATCAGCTTGTGTTGACACGTGGACCAATCAGAAAAAGCCAAATCTGCCAAAACTTTAAAAATTCATTAAAAATAGTAGGAAACTCAGAAAAATTCAAATAAAATATCTATAAAATCCTAAAAATCAGTAGAAACCAAATTTACTGATATTTTGATATCAAAATCTTTCAAAATACTAGCCTTTTTATTCTTGAAGTATTTTCGCTATAAAAAGTGAATTTTATAAAACTAATAAACACAATAAATCCCAAAGTAAATTTTTGAAACAAAATATAAGTAACTCCAATGTTAAAACAATTTTCAAGGGACTATTTTCAATTAGGTACTTTCAAGTAAAGATTTTAAAAAAGTTGTAAGAATGAATTTGAGACCTTTAAACTTCTAGAAAATTAAAAATAAATCACTAAGGAGAAATATTAGAAAAATTAAAAGTCCAAATATGATACCCAAGTGTGGCTTAAAACCTCTCTAAGTTAAGGAAAAGCCTCTCAAGTGAAGTCAAGATCAAAGTTGACATAAAGTCCAAACTGTCTTTCCTACAGCGACCCGTATCGCCTTAGGAACTAAGTTCAAGATCTTTTGTTCATAAGTCACCAAGACCAAGACCCGATTCTTCCAAGCTACCAAATAGCCAAGAATCACTAAATCAAACTATCCAAGTCTTATAAGTCACCAAGACCAAAACCCGATTCTTTCAAGCTACCAAATAGCCGAGAATCACCAAATCAAGTTTTCCTAGTCTTCCAAGTCGTCAAATGACCAAGACTTAGTTTCCCCAAGCTACTAAATAGCCAGGAACTACCAAACCAAACTTTCCTAGTCTTCCAAGTCGTCAAATGACCAAGACTTAGTTTCCCCAAGCTACCAAATAGCCAGGAACTACGAAGTCAAACTTTTCTAGTCTTATAAATCGCCAAGTAATCAAGACTTAGTTTTAGTTAAAGTGTTTTAAGCATCCTCAATTAGGTCCCGTTAAGTAGGTCTGGTACCGTTAATTGAGTTTTATTCAAGTCAAAAGAGTCAAGCCTTTAATGATTCTCAATTGTGCCCCGACGATTAAGTTTGGTAACATCAATTGAGTTAGTTTAAAACTAATTGAGATAACGACCTTTCTAGCCTACTACATATAATTTCTCGAATCCCTTAATCAGAGGTTCTCGTGATTCGTCACGAGGTAATTAACAATAGGGGCTTGCGCCTATTGGAAGGAAAGGATCCACAAAATTAATAAACCCTCATGAGAATGGATTCTCGTAATGTTTTCTTGTTGTCAAGAAGCATTTTACACTTGAATTTAAGCTCGTGAGGGGTGAATCTAAGGCTTATTCCCTTTCTTGAGGAAACCTTATCATTCTTCGAGAAATGACGAAAAAGACCACACAATAATAATTTATGATTTAGTATAATTATATACATATATATATATATATTTTTTTTGAAATCTTATTAAAATAAAAGGGAACTTCTAAATATTGCCAAATCTATTTTTAATTTGGATAATACTTGATTAGAAATTTGATAAAATTAACTAGAAAATTTATTAAAGTATATGACCATTTTTCTAGAATTTATAAAATTGAGTTTTCATAAGAAAAATACTTCAAAAATAAGAAACTATTTATTTTAACAAAATGTCATATGAAAATAATATTGGATTTGATTTATTTAGATTTTTAGAAATTTTTGGATAGTTTATTTAGATTTTTTCTGAGGATCCCACTAATTTTGATGAATTTTTGAAGTTTTTAACAATTTATAAAATTCGATTTTTAATTTGAAATAATATGAAATAATTTGACATAATTTCATATCAAAATATCAGTAAATCTAGTTTCTACAGATTTTTAGAATTTTATGGATATTTTATTTGAATTTTTCTGAGTTATTTACTATTTTTAATCAATTTTTGAAGGTTGAGATGATTTGGAAATTTCCCATTGGGCCACGTATACAGAGGGTGCTGATTTGGCGCTGACTGGGCCCCTACGTGGACGTTGACTGGGCTGTTGGCGCTGACTCTCTTCTGGACTTTGTGTAGCGAGTGATGTGAGCTGCTATACGCTCTTCTCCACAAAAAATCCCGAAGAAATCGGATTTGAACCCCTTCTTCTCCGTCGACTTTTGTCCTTTTTGCAGAAAACCCCCTGGCTTTTCTCCGGCGGAATTACGGCGACTCTGACCACCGATTTAGTCGATTTTAAGTGCGTTGAGATCGTCAGAGTAAGATGAAGAGATTGGTGGATTCAATTCATGTTGTGAAGACGTGCAATAGCGTATGTCATCTGAGGAAGCTCGAGTTGCCATCGATGGCGTACGAAACTCTCGGGCCATATCCATGTACCAGAGGTAGGTTTAATACACTCGTGGTAGTTAACTGAAGCCAGAGATGAAGTCAATTTGTCGTGAAGTATACTGGAGGGAGGTGAGGTGGACTGAGGAAAACTCGGCTCCAGTTTTGGTCAGAATTGGGTTGTATTGTGGGGCCCACTGAGAGCTCATTTGATGCCAGACCTCATCTGAGTCGATTTAGGAGTTCAACTTTATGATGTTTGTGACCTTATTTTAACTCAAATCGCTGCAATTTAGCGTGAGCAGCATATGGGCAGAAGATGTAAGTTTTTGCATTTTTCTTTCCTTTTCTGAGTTGCATGTAAGTGAGTTTACAGCAACCAAGCTTGCTTTGATGAGTGATTTGAGTCAATTTAGGTTTGTTTCATATCCTCAATTCATCATAGGGAGTAAGAACGAGTCCTTTAGCTCTTTTCTTGACTTTTCAAATTTTTGTTTTTATGTCATTCTTTACTGTTTTTGATGATTTTGCTTTGAGTTGCTCAATTGCAGGGGAAACTGTCTACAAGGGGTCATAATAGGCATAAGAAATGCACTCAAAGCACTATGAAGCAATTATTAATTTTTTTATAACATATTTGTTCATTTTTATATTTTCTGCCCAATTAATCAAATAATGAGAAAGCCAATTTTTACTTATCCAAAAATTATGAAAATTTGTATAAATATCTATTAACACATTTATGACTTTTCTGTATAGATATTGTTGCATAAAAGTTCAGAAAATGAGAAATAACACTTTTATTTCAGAAAATGCCCTTGCTGCCCCTAGAAATTCGCATAAAATCTCTGAAAACTATAGAAATGGAAAATTTTATTCCATACTGTCCAAGGGGTATAACTCATGCTGTTCATAAACATTTTTGCAATTTAGTCCAAATAAAAGCACATTTTCCACTCATTCACTTATGGTCAGACTTGTGTATATGTGTATTGATACAATTATTTCTCTATGAAGCTTGTTACACACTACCCTATAGAGTTCTGTCCAGATTTTTGGCAGCATCTCTCCTCTCCATGGCTTGATTATCAAGCCCTCTTCCTCTATGGCCGTGACCATTAGATAGGAGAGATGCCACCCAGACTGGAGATACTCCAATTGAGGTAAAGAATCAGGATTGAGGAGACCCCAATCGCAGTGGAACTGAGCTAAATCTGAAGAATATTCAGACAAAGCTTGCACCCAAATATAATTGAAAATGAAAGAAAGGAGAAAAGGAGAAAAGGACAGAAACTATATCTAATTCAATTAGCCATTCCAATATCTTTATTTCATTTCCAAATGCTCAATTACAAGCAAACAAAGTATAATTTCTACCTCCTTTCTCTTCCTTCCCACTGTTTGAACAAATGCCTATCTCTCTCTTTACTACATGGCACTTAATTAAAAATCTAAACCTAATACCCTATGTGGCTGTCGTCTCCTTTCTTCTCTCTTGCTCGAATTTGATGTTTAAATAGGCTGGAAGCTAGGGCTTCACTCAAAGCCTCAGTTTTTGATCTCCACTGTCCAATCCCATCCAATGGTTGCGGTTGAGCTGCGCCTAGGGCTAGGTTTCGCAAAACCAGGGGCTGGGGAGGGCGGTTTTGGAGTTTGTGGACGAGGAAGAGGCCACGTCGACGGAGCACGCACGGTTTCACCTCTTTCACCGGCATCGCGCGGTAAGAAATCGCGTCTTTTCTTTTTACCAGGAGGAAGACGACGAACCTGACGAGTGGGGGCCCAGATGTCGGATTAAATGAGAGAGGGTGAGATGGAAGCTCCTGTTTCACCGTAAACCAATGAAAGTTTAAAGCATTTGGTGCATGCACCAGTCTCATCCAAACTTTAGTCTGGGGCGGGTAATTTTAAATGGGTAGCGAAATTTCCTCCCCCCTGGATCCTCTGCAATGGGGTGTACGCGCCAAATCCAGCGATTTTTGTGGAATTTTCTCAGCATTTCATTTAAATTTCCATTGTTTAATTGCTGTCTGATTTCAATAAATCATTTGGAGGCCTTTCCAAGGGTATTTTGGGATGAAATTTTATGGGTAGGTTCATAAAAATATAAGAGATTTTTTGGTTTAAATAGATTTGTGAAATTATTTATGGATTTATTTTGGAAATTTTTGTGGTATTTAGGAGTTTCTTTGAGAATTTTGGGGTTTCTGTAGATAATTTTTGGGTTTTAGAACCATGACAATTCATCATAATTCATGGGGGATTTTTAGGTAATTTTTGGGAATTTTTGGAGCTTGTTTGGTATTTTTCATGGAATTTTGAGCTTTTCTTGGATTTATTTGTCACAAAAATAGGTTATTTAATTCATGCAATTTGGCCTAATATTTTCGGATTAAACACATAACTATATGGAATACATGGTAAGAAATTAGCTAAGATACAATCTTAATCAGAATAGCAAATGGCTTCTTATTTCCCACCCGCTTTAAAAAGAAAGAAATAAAACTAATAACTACAACATATATTTCTGAATCTCTAAAACAAAAGGAAACAAAAACTTAAAAAAACTTTCTCTGTCAGTACACCATCGCACCAGTACAGTTGTGTCCATATGCTGACACTACTAGCTTACTGTAACAGGCTTTGATCAGAGTGAGAGTACGTGCTTCAATATTACTGTCTTTTGTGCAAACATTCATTCATAGAGAGCGTTTCAAGTTTCCAGAATATAAGAATATACAAAATATCATTGTGTACATGTTAATTTGTGTGATGCTGATGCCTGACTGTAAATTTTAACAATGAAATTGGAAAGTCTTGGATTCGAGACTAAAAGGATGGTACAAAACAAACAAGTTCAGTAACTGAAGTTATGATATCCCCTTATCTCCTTTCTATTGGGCGAATTCTATTGCGAGATTAAGGTGTTATTTTGGATTTATTAATTGTTCAAGCATAAAAAAAGAATTATAGACAACCAGGAAACTGCTTGTGTATGAGCCGTCCCCATAGAATTATAGACAACTCCACAGACCTATTCAGGTGCCAATCATGTAACCAAAAAACTTTCAAAAACCCTACTAGCGACTCAATCAGGAAAGAATTTCTCAGGCGCACCTCTTGAAAGAATTGACATCATGGTTCTGAAACTCGGATTCAGATTTGGACTCGGAGTGTTGGACTAAGGAGTCGAATCGGGTGACTCGGAAAAAATCGGATGACTCGGATCGGTAACTCGGGTTTTTATAAATTTCATTTTTAATGTCTTAAAAAATAAGAAAAAATTTGAAAAAATTAGAAAAATATTTTTGAATGAAGATACATTCGTTTAAACACCTTAATATATCAGTTAGAATGGTAGAGGGAAAATTATCAATTTTTCTATGTTTTTTGAGTTATTTTTGGATCAACTATCACTTAGTTTTTAAAATATGACACTTCTTACATCATGTGGACCGTCTGATTTGAATTAAATAAAAAAATTTCGGAAATGGAGGCCTCCAGTACGACCCTTTCCCTTCTTTCTTTCTCTTTCCCGTTCCCAGTCTTCTCCCACCTTCTCTTTTGCGATGGAACACCAGAAATGGGCGAACCCCCTCATGAGGAGACGGAATGGAGCTTTCTCCGATCTCCTGACACGATTTATCTAACCTATCCACCTTTTTCAGAGTTCTACGTGCTCCTTCACCTCTCTTCTTGGAACAAAACCGCCATTAATGGTGATCTAAAACTGAATCCGTACCAACTCGCGAAAAATCGGATCGGTGAGCGCCGAGTCGGAGTCAACTCGGGCCGATTCCGAGTTGACTCGCCGAGTTTTAAAACCATGATTGACATAGATCGATTCTTGGGAGAAGAAAAGGACGTTTACAAGGATTGATTAAGAGAAGAACTATATCATAGGCTAGGAAGAAACCAAGTGCACCTCTTGAAAGGGCAAGGAACCCTTTCAACTGTACCGACTAAGATATCGTAGATATAGGTGTCGTTTGGGATGCATGAGAATTGGCCAATTCCCAGAATTGGCAATTCCATTCTCCAATTTTTCATCCAAACGGTTTTGGAATAGCCAATTCCATTCCTAACACAATTTTCAATAACACTCTTCCCAATAGCACTTTTCTTTCTACTTTTCATACTTCCCAACGTTATTCCTAAACTCATCATCCAAACAACATTTCTAATTCCCGGAATAACCAATTCCCACAATTCCTGTGAATAGTATTTTTCTCTAAATTTATGCTATTCCTACCCTATTCCTAACCCATCCAAACGACACCATATGGTTTATATTCTCAGGGATCGATGAAGTAAATGCATCCTTGTCTGAATCCTGTAGAAGGTCTGGCAGTCATAGAGAAACCATTCATTTCCTCCAAGAACAGAATTTGGTTACCGATGTCCCCAATGCTTTCCCAGAAAAGTATGTCACCTGCACTGTCATAATTGAGCCTATATATATGGAATACAGAGTTCTCACAATTTTTAAATTTCAGATCATAAAACCATAATACTCTCAAAACATCTCCTGACACGATAAGGTATGATTTTCTCAGGTCATCCCTGTCAAACCGATTATTTGTCAACTCAATGTTACTATGTTAGGTTGCGGTATCGCGTATAAAAACTCTATCGAGTGAGCATCAAACACTATTGTAGGTTGGTCTGCACGTGTAGAAAAGAACATCCCTTGCCAATACAAGAATTGTAGAAATATCCCTTCTGTACAACCCACCTATTATTGTGTGGGTCATAGATGGCCCATCCACCTATCTCAATCCAAAGATCAAGTATTCGATGCACAATCACAATGTTGCGGTTACGGATGGGATCTGTGCCGGTCCAGATCATCCAAGGGGAATTAACATCCATATGCAAAGAAAACCGAAGAGGAAAAATGAGCGCAACTCAAGAAAATCAAGAAAGTTCGCTTAGCGGACGTGGCAACAATCAAGCTAATGGCAGTAGCCTTCTGAGTAGCGGTGATGGCGCCACGCTGGAAGTTCTTAACAAGGCTATGTCGTCGCTGTTAGATTCGGTGCAGATCATTCAACGTGCTTTGCAAGTGAACGCTAGTGGGGCCACATGTCGTGGGGAGGGCCCGCTAAGTAGTGACACACCCCAGTTGAACCCTTCGAATTTGGGAGGGGCCCAGGGGTCAGCGACGACGGGGATCAAACAAGTCGTCGGCGTTAAAGAAATAGGAGAGCGATCAAAACAGAATCAGAAAACTAATTTGCCTCTTCGCGCTGATAAACGACCAACCTGTTACAAATGTGGCCAATTGGGACACCTTGCAGCCATGTGTCGAGATCCTGTGGTGTGCTTTCGCTGTGGCAAGGTGAAGCACCGGGCATGGCAGTGTCGGGAGGTTTTGGGAACAGCTGGCAAAACCGTACCGAAACCGTCGTTGTCTGGCCAGGCACAGTCTATAAAAGAATCGTCCATCCCTAAACCTCAAACCACTCTTCTCTCCAAAAAGTATTTTCCTCTCTTCCAAAACCAGATACGATTTCAAATCCAGATCTCGTTTCTGAAAACACCATGACGTTCATCAAGAAGTTCAATTCTTCTCCTGCGTCTCTTGAGCTAGAAGCTGCGCTCAAGAGAAGCATTTACCTGGCTAATACTGAGGGGTGGGGTCGTGAGCGCTTTCTTGAAGCTTTGCGACAGATTGCGCCATTTCCATGGAAGGTTTCAACCTATCCAGGAGGGTATATGCTGGTAGAGGGACCTGGCTGGTGGCGTCAACAGGTGTTGAAGGCTGGTCTGGCACTGATCGAAGGTAAAGAGATTCTAGCAGAACCTTGGGATCAGGAGAGTGAGAACGGGTTTCGTTTGAAAAGCACTTGGGTGAAGATATTGGGGCTTCCTCTCAAACTATGGCACAGAGCAGAATTTGAGAGGTTGATTGACGGATTTGGTGTGCTATATGAGATAGATAGAGAAACAGAAGAGAAAACATCTTTTGTTGAAGCAAAAATCAGAATTGGTGTGAGTGCTCAATCTGATATACCTCTACGGGCAAGGCATTCTTCAAGAATGATAAGGGAGATTGGTGCTGGAAACCAGTTCGTTTTGTGGTGGATGTTCCTGGAGGAGGTAGATCTAATGGTCTGAAGCGTAGAAGAACGTGGTTGAGAAGAGAGGATCCATCTGGATCAGGCTCTGGTTCTGGCAATGGGAAGGATCAAGCTAATGGAGAAGGGGATCTGCCAGAGGATGAGCAGGAAGGGGGAGATGGAGATGAGGATCTGCTTGGGGATGATGAGAGGAGGAATGTAAGAAATCATGACTCAGTAGAGAAGCTATCAGTGGAGGCAGTTGAGGAGAGGGATGGTGTGAAATCCAAAGAAAATCAGCACAACTCAGATAATGATTCTGGTAACAAGGACACCAGTGAGAAATGTGATCCAATAAAGAATACGGAGAGGCAGTTGGTGGTGTTTGAAGGTGAGGTAGCAGATGAGCCACTGAAACTACTCAATCCAGCAGAAATGGAGGATCCACAGCTTGTGGTGGGTGATCAGGCTAATGGAGTTGGTAAGAAGATGACTACTACCAGACAAAGCCTGAGACAGAAGTTAATGAACCCTGGTCAATCAGTTCAGGAGAAGGCCATCAAGAACCAGAAAGAAAAGAATTTGGAGGTTGCTGTTACAGGTAAATTCAACTCTTTGGACTGTTTTCCTTTTAATGATTTAGATGATATTGAGGTTTTGAATTTGTTTGATTGTTGCGGAATTGTTCTAGCTGATACTATGGATGAAAGTTTAGCTAAAGTACAATTTCTGAGATCTCTTACTAAACAGCAATTCAAAGCTACAATAGATGAGATAGAGTTCAAGTTGCAGTTTGGGCCTAAGTTTTTAAGAAAGGAAAGAGACAAGAAAGAAAAATTAGATAAACTGATATGTGGGGTCAGATCGGTGTTAAAATGATAAAATGTCTTTCATGGAATATTAGGGGCATGAGGAAGATGAATAAAAGGAGATTTTTAGCAGATTTAATTAGAGATAATAAATGTGATATTGTTGGCTTACAAGAGACAAAGAAAAGATTTTTTCCCAAGAGATTTTTGAAAAGTTTCTTTAGCGATAAATTTGAGACAGTGTCCCTTCCAGCTGTTGGATCAGCTGGTGGAGTTTTAGTTGCTTTTAATTCTGAAAGATTTAGGTTAATAAATCAGTTTGTGGCCACTTTTTCTGTTTCTTTACATCTGCAAGATAGGATAGGAAACTTTGATTTTGGTCTAACAGTAGTTTATGGACCAACCAAATTTAGATATAAAAAATTGTTCTATCAAGAATTAAACATGCTCAGAACATTGTGGGATGGACCGTGGATGCTTTGGGGAGACTTTAATTCTCTAAGATTTAGATTTGAAAAAAATGGAAATCATTTCAATATTTCTGGTGCTAGATTGTTTAATCAAATGATTGATGATTTAGATCTAATTGAAATTCCTCTCTCTGGACAGAAATTTACTTGGTCCAATATGCGGTTACAACCACGTCTAGCTCTGTTAGATAGATTTTTTTGTTCCTCGGACTAGGATGAACATTATAACAATGCAATAGTCAAAGCTTTACCTAGATACAAATCAGATCATTCTCCCTTAATTTTGGATACTTATGGAGGAAATGTTCCTATAGATAAAATTTTTAGGATTGATAAGACTTGGTGTAATAATAATGAGTTTGCAAAATTAGTACCACAGTGGTGGAAACATGTTAGATCATCTGGTAATGTAGCATTGCAATGGTGTAGAAATATGAAACAAACTAGGAAAAAGATTAAAGGTTGGGCTAAGAATTTCTATGGTGAGATAAAAAGAAAAAAACAGTCACATCTTAGGATTATAGATGATTTGAATAGACTGCAAGAGGATAGAGATTGGACTTCTCATGAATGGGATACATTTAATGATCATGTACATGATTTGGATGATATATACAATAATGAGCAGATATATTGGCATCAAAGAAGTAAATTGAAGTGGTTACTGGATGGTGACAACAATACCAAATATTTTCATAAAATTGCTACTTTAAGGAAACAAAAAGATTTGATATTAGGTCTTAACATAGATGATAGATATACTAATGATTTGACTGAAATTGAGGATCATATTGTGAATTTTTATAAAGATTTGTTTGGAATTCCTGGAGATAAATTTGCCAATCTTCAAGTTGATTTCTGGACTGAGGATCAGAAGATGAATGAGATAGAGAATATCGGTTTGGTGAAACCTTTTGATATGAAAGAGATAGAGAAAGCATTATTTGATTCGGCTGGAGAAAAGACCCCTGGCCCAGATGGTATGAGTTTCTACTTTTATCAAAAAAATTGGAGTGTGATAAAGGACGATGTTAAAGCAATTTTTGATGCTTTTTTTAATGAGAATCTGGATGTAGCTAAGCTGAATAGAGCAATGATCAAACTAATTCCAAAAAAAAAAAAGATGCTATGGAGATAAAACAATTTGGACCCATTAGTCTAATAAATTGCATATATAAATGGATAACAAAGGTTTTAACAGAGAGGCTATCTCCAGTAATTGATAGATTAATTGACGAATCTCAAGCAGTTTTTATAAAGGATAGATTTATATTAGATAATGTAGTGTGTGTGAATGAGATCATACATTCTGTGAAACAATCTAAAAAAGAGGGTATTATTTTGAAAGTGGATTTAGAGAAAGCATATGATAGGGTGAACTGGTCATTTCTGTTTGAAATATTAAAATTGAGAGGGTTTTCTGATAAATGGATTAGATGGATTCAAAGTCTTTTATTTGGTGGTCATGTCTGTATCAATATAAATGGGTCTCTAACTAGATATTTTGAGGTTAAAAGAGGCCTTAAACAAGGGGATCCCTTATCACCCTTGTTATTCAACTTAGTTGCAGACACTCTGAACAATATGATTGCGAAAGCTAAAGTTGCTGGTTTAATCAAAGGATTAGGAGCTCCTATAAATAATGGATATTCACTGACTAATTTGCATTATGCTGACGATACAATACTTTATTGTCAAGCAGATGCTCAGATGATTAACACCATTAAGTGGGTTTTCATTGGATTTGAGGCAGTTTCAGGTATGAGGATTAATTTTCATAAGTGTGACATGTATGCTATCAATGTTGAGAGTGATAAAGCTGAGTATTTAGCAGCTGTTTTTGGTTGTCAAATTGCGCAATTGCCCATAGTGTATCTAGGTATACCAATTCATGATAAAAAATTAAGAGTTTCTCACTGGCAGATGATTGTGGATAAATTTCATGCCAAACTACAAAGTTGGCAAGGCCAGTTTCTGTCCTATGGGGGAAAGTTAACTTTGTTAAAAAGTGTTTTATCCTCTCTAGCGATATATATGATGTCATTTCATTTTATGCCTGCTACTGTACAAAAAAAGTTGGACCAGATTAGGTGTAATTTCTTATGGAATGCTGGGGCCAAGAGAAAATATCACTTGGTTAACTGGGGGACGACCTGTCAGGATATTAAACATGGTGGTATTGGTTTGAGAGATTTAAGATTAATGAACATTGCTTTGTTAAGCAAATGGCTATGGAGATTGAAAGATAATAGAGTTACAGGTTGGTGGAAAAGTATGATCAAATATAAATATGGGTGGGCTGGTAGAGATAGAGTAAAATCGTATTTTTGGAAAAAGATTATGGAGTTTGAACATATTATACATATACATTGTAAACATAAGATAGGAAATGGTAAAGGTACTAGGTTTTGGCTAGATAATTGGTGTGACGAGATACCTCTAAAGATTCAATATCCTTCTCTTTTTCAAGTCTGTACTGAACCTAATATCACAATAGATCAAGCTTTGAGAAACCAGATGGAAAATATTTCTTTTAGGAGGCAGTTGAGTAGTAGACAGAGAGATGATTTTAATACGTTACAATCTCAAGTTAGTCATTTTCTTCCTTTGATGGAGGGGGATGATGAAGTGATTTGGATTCAATCGAATAATGATTACTTTTCTACAAAAGAGATGTATAATTGGTTAATAGATTGGGGGGTCAAAAATAATAGTGGAGATAATCCTTGGAAATTGAAACTTCCTTTGAAAATTAAAATGTTTTTATGGATATTGAGTAAACGAAAATTACTGACTAGAGATAATTTGATTATTCGAGGATGGGAGGGAGATCCTTTTTGCAATTACTGCTCATCTATTGAAACTATAGATCATTTAATGTTTAGATGTAAGCAAACTAGACAGATTTGGGAGTGGTTCTACTATTCAAATCAACTTAGCAATGTACCATCTAAACTAGAGGATTTGATAGATACTGGTAAAAGGGTGAGATCTAAAGATGCTTATCAAATCTGTTGTGCAGCTATTCTTTGGATTATTTGGAAACATAGGAATGCTTGTTGTTTTAAGAATGAGATACAATATATTGTTAGAAGATACATTACTGAAATAACATCTTTATTGCATTACTGGTCAGGCCTCTGGAAGACTGAGACGAAAAACAGTGTGTGGAATTTATGGCCAGAAAAACTAAAGGAGGCACTGATGTTAGTAAATGCTGAAGGAAGGGAGAGTGGTCAGGGAGACTTGGAGCTAGTACCAGCGCTTGAAGGAAATTGAAGGATGTCAGGAAAAGTGCTGTTCAATGGAAACCGTTTTATAGTTCCTATTCAAGGATTGTAATAATTGACTATGTTTCTTTGCTTGCGTTGTTTCTAGGAGTTAATAGTTGTCAGTAATAAGGGGGTATTTTAAAAAACTGTGGAGTTTGGAGTTTGTTTTCGGTGTAGAAGGAAAAAAGAGTAGGTGTAGAAGGTGTTTCTTTGATGATTTTAGATGCAGGTGGACTTAGGATTTCAGCTAGTAGTTGAGTGCTGTTTTTTTTTCTGTTAAACGCTTTGTATTGGATGCTTTTCAGTAATGGAAAGTGGTGGGTATAAAAAAACCCACTTGTTTCAAAAAAAAAAAACATCCATATGCAAAGGGGGCAGTGAAAACAGGTGTTTAGTGAGGGGGTTAAAGAAAGTTACTTCCTTCTTCTTCCAACTTTTCTTAAAAGCAAGGTAGTGACAGAAGACTCCACCATGGATCCAAGCCTCAAGTTTTAGTTTTCTATATTTGTTAAAGGAATCATGACGGTTTTGCCAGAGGAAACAGAGTAATTATGCTAAGGATCTAAATACTTTATTGTTCCAGCTGCAACATTTATGAATCAAAATACATAACAACATAAGACAGCACTTATCAATGAGAAAAAATAACAACGACTATTATTAAGTACAGCTGTACAGGTAATTATGCACTAACATGCACCACAGCCATTGAAAATTTTAAAATATCTTAAAATTCTACCAGCACGGACAATGAAACCACTCCCGTCAAATTTTCAAATGATTAGATCATTGGTAACTCCTTTTATGCTACAGAGAACATAAATTATCTATATGAGTTCATATTATCAGCACATTAGCAAAAGTAGTCTTGAGGTTCAGAAATGCATTAGGAACTAACTTGATAATCTGATAAAAAGAGAAACCTTAATAAGATGCAATAGAATGAATTAATGATACGGCTACTTCCAAGTTCCAACAGTAATCACCCAAACCAAAAGGCACTACACTTAGTTGAGAGAGTGTTTTAATTATGAAATTGTCATAGTGATCCATCAAAAACTAATTGACCTAGACCTATTTGGAGCAGACAATGGAGTTGACATGATTGATGAAGAGAAAATCTATCATAGACCAGGAAGAAACCAAGTGCACCTCTAGAAAGGGCAGGGCATCCTTTCAACTGTATCGGCCAAGACATCATGCACATAAGGTTTCTCTTCCAGGGAATCAATGAAGTAAATACAACCTTGTCTGAATCCAGTAGAAGGTCTTGCAGTCAGGGAGAAGCCACCTTCGTTGTCTAAAAATATAGTAGAAGGACCCAGCAAGACTTTCCATCTGCGGTTGCGACATCAAGCCGATATATATGGAATATAGACAACTCCACAGAACTATTCAGGTGCCAATCATGAAACCAAAAAACTTTCAAAATCCCTGGTGGCGACTCTATCAGGAAGGAATTTCTCAGGCGCGGAGCAAGTTCATCCCCGTCAAGCTGATTTGACATGTCATGAGCAGGGTCACTTTCTGGGTTAGACTTAAGAGTACATCTTTTCTAAAATATCTGAGTTGTAGAACAATCCCTTGTGAGCAATCCACTTATTGCTGTGTGGATCAAGGGAGGACCATCCACCTTCTCCAGTACCATCATGGTAAAGTGATTTAGGATTGTCGGGATCACATATCCTCATGGCTCCTTTATAGGGTATTGAGAACTGGTGTTTAGTGAGGGGATTAAAAAAAGACATGCCGACATGGTCAATAAAGAAACTAAGGTAGCGTGTGCACAATCCCTGATTCATCCAAGTCTCTGGTTTTGGATCTCCATCTTCGAAAGGAATCATGAGGATTGTCCTTGCTGCCTGGGTACAATATTTGAGACGTCTGTGCACCTGTTCCTGCAGTGCTCTTTGGCTAAAAACATCTGGGACCTCATCCAACAACGCTTCAACCTTCCAGTACTGCACTTCACGGCAGATTTGCAATCTTTCTGGCTTCAAAACAGACTCAACTTGGGTGCAATTTGGGACACTATATGGGCTGCCGCTTCCTGGACGATTTGGAAGGAAAGAAACAACAGAATTTTTTCGGATTTGGCTAAGCCGCCGGCAGTACTCATCCAGGACATTTCGACCCTTGTCTACAATTGGAAGAACTTGACGTAGGCTCCTGGTTGTCTAGTTTCTTTGTATAGTTTTGGTTTTTTATTTTTTGGAGGGGTTCTACCCTACTTGTATAGTTTTTTCCTTTCTTCCTTTTTCTTTTTCTTTTTTGTTTATTCTGGTGTATTTATCTGTAACTTCCTTTTTTTAATGAATTCCTGTCGGTGTGGCATTTTGCCACCTGACCCTCAAAAAAAGAAAGGAATCATGAGGATTTGGCCAGAGCAAACAGAGTAATATCGTTGTTCTTTTGTGAGACTACTACCAGAGCAAACAGTGTAAAATCGTTGTTCTTTTGTGAGACTACTCCAGTATTTTGATCTCTTAGTTACCTCCAGAAGCCACGGGAGTTGGTGGGGAGGGTCTGAAAGAGGCGTGGAGGAGTGCCACTGCTTGCAGGCGGTGCGGAAGCGGATGAAGTCGACGAGGTCGGGGAGATTTTTCGCGACGATGTGGATCAGCTCCGCTGGAAGCTCTGACCAATCCCTTTCTTTTTCTTCGTCTAATTTCATTTTTGCTTACATTGATCAATCCCCCCTTCAATTGGGAGAGCGGTTGCACCGTCGCAGAAAGGTGCCCAAGCCAAGTTTTTTTGGCAACCATCTTATAGCTGGATTTCTTTTCTAACCTACTCTAATTTGTTTGGGACAAAAGACTTAAAGGTGCATTTGGCAAGGGTAGGGTTAGCACTAACCCAAGGTTAGTGCAACTAACCTACTAACCTCAATTTACCAAATGCAATGAGGTTAGTGCTAACCTCACACTAACCTACTAACTCATCATTTTGGAGAGTTAGTGAATTTGAGGTTACTGTTCTCAAGGGTTAGTATTATTATAATAATATCTTAACAATAATTATTAAGGATGGTCTTAAGAAATTCTGATAATTATTATCATCATTACTCATAATATTACTATAATCATGATAGTCATAATTATTAGTATTAGTGTCAATAATAATAAAAAATTAAATAAATATTATTTTTATATTAATAATAATTGTAATTGATAATAATTAATTAATTAATAATTATTGTAATAATTGTTATTGTAATTATAATTAGTAATTAATAATTAATGATAGTTAACAATTTATAATAAATAATAATTAAAATAATTCGTAATTAATTATTCAAAATAATTAATATTAAAAATTTTAATAATTATAATTAATCATTATTGTAATAATCAATAATATTTATTGTAATAATAATTGTATAAATTTAAATAATACTTAATATTACAATAATAAATTGAGATTATTGGAAATTACAATTCAATTACATTTCACATATTCCTCTCTCTCTCTCTATCTCTCTCTCTCTCTCTCTCTCTCTATTAATCTGTTCACAAACCCGTTGTAAAGTGTAAACACATGCAAAATTTCATATAGTCATCCATCAAAACAAACCAAATTAGACCTATATATTCGAAGCAGAGACAAGGAAGTTTACATGATTAATGAATTGAAAATCAATCACAGACCAGGAAGAAACCAAGTGCACCACTTGAAAGGGCAGGGCATCTTTTCAACTGTACCAGTCAAGACATCATATTCATAAGGTCTTCCTTCCTGGGGATATATAAAGTAAATACAGCCCTGTCTGAATCGGTTAGAAGGTCGGGCAGTCAAGGAGAAGCCATTCTTCTTCTCCAGAAAGATAATTTGGTTACCAATATCCGCAATGCGAACCCAGCAAGGCTTTCCATCTGCTGTTTGAGAATCAAGCCTATATATATGGAACACAGAAAACTTGACAGAATTTTCTATGTGCCAATCATGAAACCACAGAACTCTTAAAAGGCCTTGCTCTTGTGAGGACTCGATCAGGAAAGATTTTCTCAGGCGAGGAGAAACGTTTTCATTCTTGTAAAGTTGATACTTATATATTACCTCATTCAGAGATAGCTTTTGTAATCTGTTTAAGTGTGAACATTCGTGTGACATGTCAGCAGGGCAGCTTTCAAGTGTAGGGAAGTACAACTGTTCTAAAACACATCTGTCATAGAAGACTCCCTTGTGGGCAACTGACTTATTGATGTGCGGATCAAAGGAGGGCCATTCAGCACTAGTACAGTGAATGGAAAACCGGTCTCTACTGAGGGGATTGAGGAAATGCAAGGTGGTGTTGCTATAATCAGCAAAAGTAAGGTACTTACTGCAGTATCCTTGATCCCTCCACCACTCGAGATCGAGTCCTTGTTTTCTATTTTTAACAGGAATTGTAAGGGTTTTGCCAGAGGAAACAGAGTAGTATCGTTGTCGTTTTGTGAGGCCAGTCCGGTGTTTTCCCCTACTACTTGTATACTCTAGAAGCCAGGGAAGTTGGTGGGGAGGGTCGGAGAGAGGCGCCGAGGAGCGCCACGTCTTGCAGACAGCGCGGAACCGGACAAAGTAGAGGACGTCGGGAAGTTTCTTGGCGATGAGGTGGAGCAGCTCCGATGGAAGCTCCGACCAATTCTTTTCTTCCTCCTTTTCTTTTTCTGACATTGATCTCTTTCAATTCAGAAATCAGAAATGACAGAGGGGTTGCCGCCACCGAAAGGATAATTAGAAGTGTACAACACGGGATTTAAGTCGGTTCCTTTGTTTCCTGATTAAATGGTGCGGATAAGAAACGTCTCGTGAGTGTACTAAATACATCCAAAACTAACTAATACCTCATTCAATAATTAGTTCAAAAATCTTCGCATATCTAAAATTATAATTCGTTAAATCTTCTAAATTAAGGAATGATTAGTTTACTCATTTTAGTTTTTATTTTTTCTTTACTAATGTGGCTTTTTATTAAACGGATCCGATAATTATATTAACCATCACCATCATCATGCGCTATTCAGTTTTTGTTTTTATACTAACTAGACATAGCAATGGCAGTTTCGCTGCGCTATGTTTTTTAATTGAAAATAATCCAATTTATTTCGTAAAACTTGCCACAATTTCTAGAGAGTGACTAGTGTCCAACATGTAGGACACAAGCACTCGTCTAACATGATAAAATTTCATTTTGTTAGACTATAATGGCCGATCCGAATCACTCAAATTGTTGTCCATAATAAAATCTCTTTGGAGACCAAATTTAATATTTTTTCAATATTTTTTACTATTTTTTGAAATTTTTAAATATGCTCAATCTAAAAAGTTATGAACCCTCCAATTTTGCAAATTCGAAAAAAGTAGTTAGAAAATTTGAAATTATAAAATTATTTTCATTTATATTTTAATATGGAGATCATATTGAGCGGTTCGGATAGGCCGTTTGAAATTTTAACTATCAATGTTTGGATTGTGTTTGACGTCCTATATGTTTGATTCTAGCATTACTCAAATTTCTGATGTAAAATATAAAAAATCTATCGTAAAAAATTGCCAAATTTTATAGGCAAAAAATTGTAAGTTTAAAATTAACAATTTCTTCCATATATAATTTCAATAATTAGTTACCATCAATTCTTCTTAAAAAAAATTAGTTATATATATCTCATCTTTTAAAGTGATGAACGGGCAGAATGGCCCTTTTATTCAATTCGTTTTAGTTTTTCTCGACTAATTTAACTTTTACGAATGACTTATTTAAGCCCGTTTCGTTAAAAATATATTTTTAAACAAATGAAACTTTTCTGCCACATTATTTTTTGTGATATTTATTTTTCTTGGAAGGTTCAAATGCGGAATGCTTTTTGTAATGTCTTCAATTATTAAAATTTTAATAATTTCAAACTTGAACCTTGTATTAAATGAAATCATTAAATATGATTCATATTAAATTTGTGTACACTTAAAATGTTAAAAAATTTCACAGAAAGTATGGTGTTCCTTTTAATTTGAAACAAGTGTAGGTTGTGTCCACAACTTCTATTCAATGTAAACTACAAAGATTTAAAACAAATACAACATAACATCAGAAACACTGTCAATACTCCTAAGTACCAACAAAAAGTTATATTCGACTCCCACAAACCGTCCAACATAATTCGTAGGGAACCATATCCTTGCAATTCGACATTACAACCGTCCGATCAATAATAGATGTTCCGTGATTAATATCGGATCCGTACGGATCCAACAATCTTAACCGTCGAAATTAGATCGGACGGTCGTAATGAAAAACTACATAGAACAATTCTTTCTCTCGAACTCCGGAGGATACGGATCCCAATCCGTAGTAGCAGTGCCACTTAATTATTTCCGAACCAAAACCCAATATGTCTCATAATAAGGCGATGAAATAAAGTCTGATAGAGGGGGGCCTGGCCCTCCACATAAATGCTTAAAATTTGACACAATTTATCTGTGTATTTTATTGTCTTTTAGAAAAAACTCTATAATTTACCCACCCAATTAAATGTGAATAAGTTAATTAATTTATGTACGATACGTCGAGATATGCTCTGTTGCTCCTTCACGATTAAGTTTCTATTTATTTTATTCTATCTTCAAAATATAGCTCCCCTTATGGTAGCCGTCTCCCTTATCAAATTATTTCGTTTGTTTCACTCCATATAAGGCCTGAAGATGACAGCATACGTAAAAATTCATTTTAATACAATTTCAGTTTTCCAAATAAAGAAGCAACAGGGAATTGAATAGGTCAAACTCATAGACCCGCCGCAACACAGTGTAATTTCTAAAATGGGCCGCCAATTGCTCTCTTGCCAGTTGCCCTTTGTACCAAACAGCCGCCTGAAGAAGCCTAAGCCCTAAGCGTACTACATTTGAATACGTGGCGCTTCTCAATTGGTTGGGGTACAACACCTCTGTTTGACTCTCCACACCGAAAAAACCTCGTTGACTCCAACCCAGTTCAAAAGTCAAGAAAATCTAAATTTAATAATCACATATGCCCACATATAATTTTTAGTGTTCTTGGTCCACATAGAAAATCTTTGCTGGATAATTTTAAGTACACGGTGGGTCAGAAACAGCAGCATCAGAGAATCCGACACGGTTTTCATTGACCGCGCCTTTACCATTCCTGCACAAGTTAGAAGTTACCACTTACCACTCCATTTGTGTAAAAATCTGCTCCAGTATCAAAATCAGTCTTCCTTCCGACCCTGTTTCCACGTCATCATCCACCGAATTCTCTCTCCAGCGCACTTACAGAGACCCAAAACCTTTCCGAAAAGTGGCATCAATCAAAAAAGAACCACACCTTCCTTTTCTATTCCTATTCGGGTATCCTCTTCTAATCTAAGCTCATCTCTCTTTTGTTTCTTCAATTTATGCTGGGATTCATCCATGGATTTTTGTCTCAAACTTTCCAGTGGAATTAACTTCTTTGTGAGTGTGATTTGGTAAAGTCGATCAATACTTCTTCAGACTTCAGAGTGTGCTACTGCTACTTATTAAGGTACCCAGAAAGTTTGTTAAACTGTAATAAAGGTCTAATTATAGTGCTAGTTGACTTCAAGTTCCTTAATTGTCTGGTTACAACTTATTAATTACTGGATTAAATCAAACTTATATCTTCTCTACTTTTGCACCAATTAGCTTTTTTTTTCTATTCCTAATTATGTAGGCTGCTTCTTCTTTTTTAGAATTTAGAGAGAGATCGTTTGTAACCACTTTTTCAGTTCTATCTCTGGTTTAATTTACAAGTTTATTGCTCTTGTTTTTTTTTTTTTTGAAAATGTTTATTGCTCTTGTTTGCTTACGTGCACCTTCTCCACTGACTTTAAGCCAAAGAAAATAATAATAATAATAATAATTAGACTAGTCTGATTATTTTATATCAATTCAGTTTTGGTACTTTACAGTCTAGTATAGGAGCAGTATTTGTCTTCCATGTACCAGCAGTGCTGTACCTGGTTGTCTTAGATGGCTAATTGAACTTTTCAGATGATGAAAAGAGAAACAACACTTATTTAGGGATATTTATGACTTTTCCTCTCCTTATGCTTGTACAGGGAGTAGGCTTTTGCTTCAGCTTCTCTTTCAAATTCGCTGGCCTGTATCATTATGGTCAATTATGACTTAGAGTGGTGAAATTAAAAGTCACCTGATAATGTAATGCTAGGTATTGTACCAGGGATGTGTTTTGTTTGCTTCAGCTTTCTATGTCCTTGCTTTTATAGCAAGAAGAAGGATGTTAGTGAGGTTGCTGTTTTGCCTCGTGATGCTAACAAGCGTAAGTTCCAATTCATCATATTTCAATTTAAATAAATGATGTCATTGAAAACTTTTTACATCATTTTCTCAGTTCCAGTAATCTGTTGTCTAAAACTTTATGGATGATATGTCGACAACAGCTAAAATGATAAGTTGCAATCGTGAAAGATTCATAGTGTAAGAAAATTGCATGAAAGTTTGTAGCAATAAAATTGGTCAAAAATCATTGTACTTTGATACTTTGCTCATCGCCCTTGTATATTGGTTTAGTTGTAACAAAATGATGGATGGACCTGTGGCCAAACTTGACGACCCATAAACTAAGCAATAAGAAACCATTTTGACCTGAGGCCAAACTTACTGGTAATAAGTAGCCAACTTGTGACACAATATTTAAACCTTCCTGCGCACATGAAAAACTTTATCAGTTTAGTTGGCAAAAGAACCCAAAATGACTTAAATGCCACACATGATTGACTGGATGGACTAAAGAATTAACTTCAACCTGAAATTTTTATAATCCAAGCAAGAAATTAAACAAATCTGAAAATGACCCGATAACTTATACTAAACCAAAAGTGACTCACCTCACTGACTCGAGATCAAATTTGACATGAATGAAGTGCTATTTGAACAAATCCTGAACTAATTTAATCTGACCTTCATTTTGGCACCTATACATGTAATGTATTGTCCCCAAACCTACAAGCCATTGGTTGTTTTTGTTTTCTAGGACTGCATTTGCCAGATCATATTTTCCGACATATTTAAATACTTCCTTGATATATTATTTTTTCTTTGTAGTGAGCTCTGGTTCTGTTAATAGTTCACATAATGGATCCTCTTCAGGCCGTGGACCTGGTAGCTCGCTTAGGGTACCACCAAGCCCATCTAGGTTTTCTCTTTCCTCACAGTCAAGCAGAATGGAGCCTGTCAATCTGAGCTTGAACCAAATTTCCAAAATGACTCACAATTTTTCAAGTTCATATAAAATTGGCGAGGGCTACTTTGGTACTGTTTTTAAAGGCGAACTAGCTGATGGACGGTTTATTGCCGTCAAAAGGGCAAAAAAGGTAGAATACATTAATTTCTCCTTTCTTGAAATTGGAGGATTTTACTAATTTTTTCACTCATTGAGCTGTTTATATTTTTAATTTTTTTCTTGTAGCAACATTTTGCAACTTTAAGAGCTGAGTTCAGAAATGAGGTGGCACTTCTTACAAAAATTGAGCATAAGAATCTGGTTCAGTTACTTGGATATGTTGACCAGGGAAAGGAGCGTATCATTATTAGTGAATATGTACCCAATGGAACCTTGAGAGAGCATCTAGATGGTATACAACTGGACTTAACATTTCTGTGTTAACACATGTTATGAGTAATTGAGCATTTAGATGTGGAAAGTGCACATCTCCTGTCCTTTTTCTGTTGGCTCCAGGCTGGTTTTGCTAGGGCAACCTATTTAATTTGTGAATATTGATATTGTATGCATAAATTGCTGGACAACATTTTTCTTAATGATGGGATTATAGATGCTATACTCTTGAGACTTGACCAATCAGAAGTGTTGAAGTTCGATCTGAATAGTCAAATTCATTTCATAATTTGAGGTTTCTAATCATATATTTGATGAACCTATTTAATTTGTGGCAGGACTGAGGGGGAAGACTCTAGACTTTAGTCAAAGGTTGGAGATAGCAATCGATGTGGCACATGGGTTGACCTATCTACATTTGTATGCTGGCAAGCATTTCTCTGTCTCACCTAGTCTAATTCAAAATGTTTGCAAGTATAATCTCGGACTTTTATTTTTAACAAACAAACCTTTTTCCACTATGATCATTGTATATTTCCATGAAAGCTTGCAGTCTTATTTCAATCAAGTGATTTTTTTTCTTTGTGCTATTCTTGTTGAAGAATCTCAGAAATATATGATAAAACAAGATGATGTGAAATGTTATTTTTATTTTATTTTTAAAATTTTGGTTGATCTTTTTTTTCAGAAAAGCCGATAATACACCGGGACGTGAAATCATCCAACATTCTCCTCACAGAGAGCTTCCGTGCCAAGGTGGCTGATTTTGGCTTTGCAAGGACTGGGCCCACTGAGCCCGACCAATCACAGATTGAGACAGACGTCAGAGGGACAGCTGGTTACCTAGATCCAGAGTACCTAAGGTCAAACCAACTTACAATAAAGAGTGACGTGTTTTCTTTCGGGATTCTTCTCTTGGAGATCTTATCTGCACGCAGACCTGTAGAGGTGAACAGGAGTGTCGACGAAAGAATCACTATTAGATGGGTAAGGATATTTGCCCATTTATCTGTAAACAAAGTAGATATTTTGGTCACACTAGTAAAAGTTGATTTAATTTGTGCGTCTCCGTCTAAATTACATGTAGATTGCTGTCTTGTGAGAAAAATAACTTTTGTATTTGAAATATGAAGTAGCAATACATACAATTCTGATTGCTTTATCTGCCTGCTGCTAATTTACATCACATGAACAAACTCACCAAAGCTGTCCACCTGCATGGATATGATGCATAAAGTATACATAGGTTTTGTACCATAGGAGCAGATCAAAGCTTACCAGTGTGTCCAGACTATAATAAGATATTAATTCCGTTACGTAGGCATTTGACAACTACAACAAGGGACAGGTTACAGAAGTTAAGGACCCAATGTTGAAAGAAGATATAGATGAGGGGGTTCTAACTAAATATCTGTGTTTGGCTTTCCAATGTGCGGCCCCCACAAGAACTGATCGGCCGGTCATGAAGGAAGTTGTAGAACAACTTTGGAAAATAAGAAAGGAGTACACAAGGAGCCGAATAAGAGTCTTATAAATTCCAGGCGTTAATGTAAAATTTTTTTAATCTTTTAGATTGTTTGAGGGTGCTTGACTTAAATTTTCAACTCGCAAAATTTGAAAATAAGTTTGGAAATTGGGTCTTTCATAAGGAATACCTCAATGTGATATGCATGTTATCATGTGAGCCCTTGTTATGTATGTAATATTTAAGAGGAATATATTTATTCAATGGTGCAAGATTTCAGTATAATTTTTGGGGCAACAGAAATGCATTTTTATTTTATATTACATTTTGTTTTGTGGGGTGGGGCCTGTGGGGGTGGGCGGGTTTAAGAGATCCCGGTGTGATCTTAGCAGAACAGCTTGACTAGCGTGTGTAAAGATGACAATCTAACATACGTGTATGTACCTGGCATGCAAAAGACGTGATGTGTGCTCTGATTTGCGAAACAAAAAGAGCTCTGAGAGTTGTGTGCTCTGATTTGCATATACAATCCGCAAGCACTGTAAACTATCTAAGGCATATCACTACTGCTTATAAAAACCACCTACAAAAAATCATGACAATTACAACTAGAGAAATATAAACGATCTTTTTATATCATAGTCATTAATTTATACAATCGGTGGTTTAGACATTAATTTCAGATAAAATATTAGACCTTTTGACAAAAAGAATCAAGTGGTGTTTGAGCAATTTAATTTTCGAAAAGGTATCTACTTGTATAACGGGAAGATTTAACAACTTATCTTTATTGCCAAACATTGTTTTGTTTTTTATTTGTCCACATATTAGAGTGTTACTAGTATCTAGTCCCTACTACTTATAAAATCACACATACAAAGGTTAGAACAATTTCACTATAGGGGATGGAAACAATTGTTATATCAAATATAGACCATTAATTTTGTATGATATGTGATTTAGATATTGATTTCAGATAAAAAGTCAAGACTCTTTGACATAGGTGGTGTTTCAAACAATTTATTATTTAAAAAGAATCCACATGAATAGCTGAAATAATTCAACCAAATATTTATATTACCTAACATTATTATTTTGTTTCTTTATTTGCATACATATTGAGGACATTTTTGCTAGTTTGTTAAATAGATCTTGACATCAAATTGAATCAATCAAAGAGTAATTTAGCTTTCCATAAAACATTTTAGTGGTTTAAAATTTGAACGACATTACGATGGCGTTTACAATTTAAAATTTGTCGAAGCAATATCATCGAAATAGTAAACAGATGTACCTCGACAATATTATTGCAGGATAAAAATGCCCATTAAAAATAAAAAATTAATAAAGAGACAAAAGTATGGGTACTCTCAATCTCTCATCAAGAAGTTCTCTGAAGACGAGAGGTCTCTTCACAGAAGGAATGGTGTATTCTACTTTTAGTAAAAAGAAACTTAAAAGAATAATATGACAAGGATATATTCTACTTTTAGTAATAATACTTTTAGCATAACGGAAGACCCGTAATGCTAAGTAATAATATGACAAGGATATATTCTACTTTTAGTAAAAAGAAACTTAAAAGAGTGCCACAACTCAGTCGGTACATTTCTACATGAAGCATTAACAGGTGAAAGTAGAACGACCGTCTGCATAGGAAACAAATAATCCAAAACTTAAAAGAACAGGAAAAAGAGGCCATATGTACACAAGATTTTAATTTCTTTTAAATGCAAATTTTATATTCTCATCTTACATTTCCTTTTCCATATTTTCCTCCTTTTCTCTATATTATTTATGCTAAAAGCTCTCTCTCTCTCTCTACGCATATTCATTTCCTAAAAGAAAAGCAAAAAGATGAAAAGCAAGGAAATAATCCCTGTTACTTAACTACCCCAAAATTTCTCGAACCTCAACCAACACTTGAACCCTGACTTCCAACACCCCCCCACCCCCCCCCCCCCCCCCCCCCCCACCACAAATCACCACCACCAGACGTGCGCGCACCGAAAATTTAAAAGAATAAAAATATTGAAGGAACCAAATTTCCTAGGTTGGGTGATCCCAAGGGCCAATCAAGCCCATTTTATGGTCATTCCCTTGAGATCCAGCCCCTTTAGGAGGCACGATTGGGGAAGGTTTTCTGGCTGGTGTTTGAGGCTGGCCAGAGAACAAGCCAGATGCAACTTGACTGTGTCTTTGTTGTACAATTTCATGGATTTGACTGAGTCCTAACTCATGTATTTGTGCAACAGTATCGAGCTCGCTTAGAGTAAGTGTGTCAAGGCCAGCACCGTACAGAGGTGCATGACGAGCCATCTCTTCTTGTAACGAGGTCTCCAGTGTCTGAATGTATTGCTGTCATATAGAAATGGTGACCAAAAAAAAATATTAGTCAAGTTATTCATAATTTCATTTGGAACTTGGACCTCCTGAGATTTGAACAATCAAGTATATGACATTTCACACAGTTATTAGAGCTCATTATAGCTGGGACAGCCGTATTGCTCAGCCATCTTTCCTAACGTAAAAGTGGCACATTAACTGATAAAAAATTAATAGAGTCCCTTATTCTCTTCTCTCTCTTCATTTTCTGTTTCGCAACTTTTTGCTCCTTATTCACACTATTTGCATAATTCAGAACATCAGCATGAATCGGACATAAGAGTCTAAAATATATTTTATTTAAAAAAAATTATATATATATATAAAAGGTAGGTCAAGATAATAAACAAACAGCACAAATGCTGGACTGTTTGACTGGATTTTTCAAAGCTGATAACTACAATCAATATTTTTTATGCAATCCAGCAATCAAAGACAGTGGTATATAAATCTTGAGCTAGAAAAACCAAATGCTGGACTGTTTCATTGGATGATTGCCTAATTGTTGACAATCCTTGAAATGCCTCTAATTAGCACCTACTTTAATCATCTACATCAACACTCTAGTTTTATGAAATAAAAAAAAAAGAAAAGAAAAAAGAAAGCGGCCATACCTGTGAAGCCTGGAGCTTAGCCTCAAGGTCATGGATGTAGGCTTCACACTGAGCAACTTGCTTTTGTGTTTCCCTCTTCTCTGCCTCTGCTTTGCTGACTGCTTCCTCCAGCTGGCGCACATCTGAAGCCAACGCATTCCGTTTCACCACCTCTGTTGCATGCCGCTTCACCTCCTCCTCCAGCCGTCTCTGCACTACCTCAGCCTTTTTCAGCCTCTCTGCCAGTGCATTCTTCTCGATCGTCACCTTCTATAATAGACAAAGAATAATGTACATGTAAAAAAGTTGGTCTTCCGTTTCGCTACATTAATGCAACTGTCTTATTAAGCCGCAACATTGCTTCAGTTAACAACACAAATCTCATTCCCGCAGTTCTATAAATGAGTCCAATGATGATGAAGCTTTAATTAAAGTTGAGTTATGCAAATCAACTGTAGTTATGCAATCAACAATTCCAAATTCTGCTATTGAATTCACAAGGTTTACCCATGTTTATCTTATCCATTATTTATATCTCCAACCTGCAGTTATGCCTCAATTTTCAAATCCAACCTTGAGAACTTTTATATAGCAATTAATTTCAATTATGACCAGTTAAAAAATTTGCCCAATTATATCAGTAAAAGTTAAATAAAGCCTCAATTAACCCTCCATGTGCAATCAAATTGTTTTCTGAGTTTATCCTGATGGTCTTTGAACCTCAAGCATGTAAATACAACAACGACGATAACAATGACCTTAAACATGTGATTAACCTTCAAAAATCTATTCTGGTCTCATCTATACTTACCTTCAACTCCTCCTTCTGGCGTGACTTGAGCTGCACAAGCTGTGCCTCTGTCTCATGTAGTCGGTCTTGAAGCAATCTCTTCTCTGCTGTCAGTTTTGAAACTTTTTCATCCTTTTCTGATTTTAGCCATTCAAGTTGGCTTTCCATATCTCTTCTCTCCTTTAATAGATGCCTCTTTTCAAGAGCAGATCGGTTTTTCTCGTCCTTCAAGTCAGACTAAGAATAAAAAGGAAAAAGGAAAGAAAATTTTCCTATAAAAAGGTAACAAAGAAAGAAGGAATGAATATCTAACTGGTCATCATTTTTCTTTCCTTTAAAGCTACATATCAGAATCATGGATTTCAGAACAGCACTAGCATCAGCTACAAGACTTAAGTTGGTTCGTTAATCAGTGCCAAGAGACTGTTTTTATTTTAACACACAAAGAGAGAGAGAGAGAGAGAGAGAGAGAGAGCACCCTTAACTGGCTGCAGGTCGCATTAGACTCGCTTGCCCTTCTTTCCAAGAGCACCTTCTCCCGCTCAAACCTCGCAGCTTCAGCATCCCTCTCCTCCTTGAGCCTCACATTATCATCCTGCAAGGAACACAGCTGGTTTGACAGGTCAGCCCGCTCGGCATGCGCTTGACAGGCCACCTGTCGCATCAGGTTCATCACTATACCCAAAACCAGCACATTCTCTTGAGCCAACACCAGCAGAACACTCATGTCGAGATCCATGTCGACGGCCGGGTCTAGCCAGCTTCCATGACTGGAAAAGTCAACTAGGCTTGTTGTGTTTGTGGCACGTTCTACTAGAGTATCCAGCATTCTGAAACAATTTTAACCCAAGTGTAAGTAATATGAATAGGTAAAATTCTCATGCAACCCTAGAAAGAAGTTAAAAACATGCTGCAACAGATATTGAAAGTTGGAAGTTGGAACTACTACAAGCCCAACAAAACATCAAAACTTCTTTGCTCTGGTAATTGTTTAGCACTGCACCTGCATATGTCATGGAAAGGGTTCAAAGGGCCACAATCTGATTCTTAATTCATCGTAATAGAATCTCACCACCATAATCCAGCAAGATCCCAACAAATTATTAAATGAAAAGGCATTATTTTGGTATACAAACAGTATACTTGCCTGAGACGGTTCTTGTGGTCATCACAAACCCGAAAAAGTTTCACATAGAGTATCCTTAAGAGTTTGATGACTTTGCCTTCTGTGGAGATAGAAAGCACCTTGCCAAGGGCCATTACTATGGAGAAGTCCTCTTGTTGCGACTGCTGTTGCGTGCTCTGGTGCTTGTGACGCTTCTCTAGTGCTAGGGCAAACTCCTCTACCCCAACAGACCCACTAACCACCATTTTTTCCACTACCTACAAATAGAAGTTAAAAAATATCATTTGAATTTAGCTACTATTTAAGAATGTTTAGCGTCCAAAGCAGCTTATGAGAAATTATACTTCAAGGGTTCTGTGGATATCCCAGTTCAATAAATTTTAAGGTTTTAAGTATAGTATTTCAATAAGCTCCATGCTTCACTGAAATTCTGGTTAGCCATAGTTGTATTTGTACAGGCCCACATAGTATGTACAGACTAAAATTTGATGCATTAGCTGTAATTAAACAAAAAAATAATAATTGCATTTTGCTCCTAAAATCACGTATCCTTCCAATCCAATTGTTCTATCACTCGCAACCCAGATCATTCCTCGTTCCCTAGGTGATATCATAGTGCATACGATTCCCATTCCTTGCACCGTATTGCTACCGTTCCCTGGTAACCCTGCCAATGATTACCACTTGGGACGAACGTGACAGATATTCCAGTCAGGTACCAAAACAAGAGATTAAAATTCTTACCTTGCAGACCTCCATGAATAGGCTAGGAATGTGGAGCATCTCAAACAAGAAGTAAGCATCAGAAAAGCGCCGTAGTTTGTAAAAGAACTGATCTGACCCATCGACAGTTTTGTCATGGTGAGGGAGTTGATCAGCATCAAGTGCTTTTAACATGGTTTGTGCTGCCTCAGGCCAGTTTCGTATTGTCTTGCACAGAAAGTCAAGCACACATCGTGGAACATCTGTTCCCAAAAAATTCAACTTCGTCCTTATGACTTGTATCTATTAAAAAAACGTACAGAGTGTAAGAACTTACACATAACTGTCACTCATTTGACCCTCTTTCCTCTCCATCAACAAAATTTTTGTGGGCAATGGGGTGTTATTTTAACAATTTTAGTGACAAGGGCAGAAACTACAACAGTTAGAGATTGACACCCAGGAAACAGTACAAAAAATAAGTAAACAAACAAAATAACAGATTTGGTTTCCTTTTTTGGAAAATTGCACCCCAATATTTATCTTAATCAGAGATAAAATGCAGAATTTCTGACCTTTACAAACAGCACTCAAGATTTTTCTGAGAAATTTGCAGAAAAAAAAAAAATAGCAATTTCAATAGAAACATTCAGTTTGACAAAGGTAGAGAAATGACACATCAAAAGTGCACCACCATTCCTTTTTTTGGGAACAAGCAAACTATATTACCATATTTATAAATTGTAGGACACAACAGCTCTTCAGTTCTCGACTGTTGTGATGATGCATTAACTTTTAGCAGACTTCCAAAAGTATGACAAAGTAGAAAATTGTACCGCTAGATGAAGTTTATTGCAGCAAGATGAGTAGTTTAGGAGAAGTTCGATGGCAGTGAGCAAAGAATCCTCATCATTTGCATCTCCAATCAAACGAACTGCCAAATTTAACACTGATTCAGCTACCTCTTTCCCATAATTCAGCTGGCTCAGAGTCCCAAACATCTATATCATATATTACAAGCAGCACTTATTAATGATAGAGAATGCAATTTTATCTCATTTTATGCAATTTAATTCATCCATAAGATAATAGTATGATATGATAAAGATTAAAGAGCTTGGAAAAAAAATCACTGGGTTACATTATGGTTTTCTCTTATTTGGTTCTTGGATTTTAGGGCATCAGGTCTACAAATCATAATTTAGACACTTTCGACTCAAATTAACTTGTCTTCACTTTTGCGGCCAGTTTGCAAGTATAGTCAATATTGCCAAGCTAACTGTAAGTTGCACACACAGAAATCTGTATACCTCAAGCTGCTCAGAAAGTTCATATTCAGGTCTCGCTGCCTGGCTCAGTACCAAAGACGCAGCATATGTATGATCAGCTGGGTCAACAAGCTTTGGCACAACAGAGATAATATCAGGTATGAAGCACCTTGGCGCCTTATCCAATAGAGTGGAAATTTTTTGAAGTACAGAGTGGGGATCCCTCTTCAGTTTAATAGGACTACTTTGTGGCCCCTGAACTGAAGAACTATCTAGGGATTTCAATAACCTCAATATTAGAGTAAACCGCTCCTCTGAACGGTCTGGCAACTTCACCTACAATCATAATAAAAGAAACAGAACCAGTCAAAATCTACTACCTGTATGCACAACTACAGGAATGGGTAGCACAGTGATGAAGATAACACAGAAAAGGTTTAAAAAACGAGATCCAAGTGCAATTTCTGAAGTCATACTTGAAAGGAAAGCACACTTGCAATTAGAAAAGTAGTTACATTAATTAATGTACTGACTAGTTAATAGAAAATTTACCTTGTGGGAGTCAACTTCATCTTCAGTCACCGTAAGAGAGACAGCTTCCAACCCTTCCACCAAAAAGCTCTTATCAGGGACAAGTCTCTCATCAGATCCTGAAGTTGAACACGTCTCCGACCCACGAGCCCCATCAGACCCTGTGCTGCATGCATCCCCGCAAGTTGAGGGTTCCTCACAACAATCCACCATCATTTCCAAGAATAACTCAATAATAGCTTCCTTTAACAAACTAGACCGCAATACAAGATTTATCAGGTTGGTTGCATCAGCTGAATTGTCCTGAATAGATCTTGATGTGCCCATGCAGGCCCAAGCATCACCAGTACTCCTTGTCTTGGGTAGTAGTATCTGTTTAACTTTGTCAGGTTGGCTGAGGGATACTCTAAGGCCAGTTAGAAATCCAGAGAATGCTCCAGTGTCAGCAAGGATATTTGCACCACGACAAGCAGAAGGTTCTGGAATTGAGGGGCAGAATTCAGGAGGGAGGTGGAAGCCAGCTGCTAGAAGAAGACTCCGTAATAACTCTTCTGTGTCAACAACAGTGCTAGGTCCATCCTCATCAGAGTCAGTAGCAGAACTTTCTTCTTCTGAAGAGTCTGGTTCTGTCATCAGGGTTTCTTCTTTTTCGTCCTCTGATGCAAACACCTGAAAGAATAGGACGAAAAATTATAGAGTTGCCATTGAGAAAAACAATAATATTTCAATGGATATGACTTGAAACAATTTTTCATTTCTAAATCAGCAAAAATATTAATTTTAGCGTTGGTATTTCTGGAATTAAAGAGAACAAAACACAGATCAGCTATTGTGTATAATTACATTAACTTTTGCAATTATACCATTAGCAACATTCAAGACTAGATTTAGCCTCAATTCACCCACCAATCATTAATGTGGGCCTCATTCACAATTAACAAAAAAAATTCAATCCAGAATCAATTAAATCCCCTAGCACCCAAACACCCAACATGTAACTGGTCATCAAACAGCTTCACTTGTGCAACAATTTGACCTAAGCTAATCCAATCTATATAGCCTAACCACCAATTGTGCAATTATGCCTCCAGTAACCATAGACCAAGCACAAATTCAACCACTTAATCTTTTTTTCTACCCACAATCAACCAAGTATATACCACAACCCAAGTATATACCATAATGTGCTGCGATAACTGATAATGGTCCCAAGCAGAACCAGTAATTTATTATATTGTACTAACACCACGATGACAGGTTAGGTCTGCTAACGACGTCAAACAACATAAGTCCATGAATGTATAATCTCACCTCTAGGTCAGAGAACTCAAACCAGGGGCAGCAATCCAAGATCTCACACACAAAAATAACCGAATCACGAACCAGGAAACCCGATTCAGGGGTCATCATCTCCTGTACCTTCATGAACTGGAGAACAGAGTTGTTCCAAGTCTTGGTGCAGATCGAGGATTCCCTCCAAACAGATCTTGATTCATCTTTCTGGTTCAATATCCCCATCCGGTAGCGAACCCAAAAGTTCTTTTCAGGGTCCCCACCACTCGAAGATGACTGCTGGTCACTCTCCAGATATATGCATATCATGTCAAATGACTCATATGCCCCTAATAAATGCAACAAATCATCACAATTTTCATTTTTCAATTCAAGATTAGATTCATATTCCAAAGTTAAAATTAAGTGGAGAACTTTTTGGAGTACAAACCAAAAAAGACGATACAAACATTTGGTCCAGATTGCTTCAGCTTCCCAAATCAATCAATTCATAGTCTGTTGATGAGTTATATACTGGTATTAGTATAAGACATGGGGAAAATCTTCCTATGCATCCTCAAAACTTCAAATTATATACTACACCCTTTATATTCTAGAGATACCCCACATTCATAGAAAAAGCATGGGAAACATCGACATATACCCTCTTCTGTCCCCATGTCTTATGCACAGCCCAAACCATCTTCTCTAGAAAAACAAAGAGATGTTCCATGTAACTCTACAGGACGTGAAATCATACCTTTCCGTACCCACCCAATCAACCACCCCTTCTTTGTTACTTGTCCTAAACTCCTATGTCATTTAACAATTAAAAACTATGTATTAAGCACCTGGGATGTTTTAAAAAGGTGCCAAGGGGTAGAATGGACACTTATCATGTCTATGGGCACATGTAAAACACAAGTAAGAGAAATTCTCTATTCTTCCGTTACAAATAATAACATCCGATGATAAAAAAATAAAAAAAATTACCTATCCGCAATTCACACCCAACAACATCAAAGAACTTGCTGAAGATCTTGCGCGTCTCCATGATGTCCTTGAAGACCAAGAAGTTTTCGACCTTCCAAGTGAAGCACCTCAAACCCCTTGGAGCGATATCCATAACTTCATGCGTCTCCTTGAGCACCATAACCTCAGCACAGAAGGCAACAGTGTCATTGACGAGGTAGCCAGCACTTTGGTCAAAGAGAGAGGTCAGGCTGAGAAACTCACGCCATCCCCAGTCCTTGGCTGTTTTGGAGTAACGGTTCTGGGACTCTTTTGATACAACGTGGCCATCAAACTTATGGCAGAGAACAGAGAGGCGGTGACTGACAAAGCAAGTCCAGTCAGGAGAGGGTGCCCGTGGATCCGTCACCTCCAAAAACAGTGACAGGTGACACGGTGGCTGGGACTGCCCTGGTGGCAGAAAAGAATTTAGTTTTCTTATGTTGGGGTTTCTCTGGAATTCATTCAAATATTGTTTCTCATGTCAGATATTTTGGATGCACTTACAGTAGTAAAGCATGCATGCAGCCCAAATGTACTCTTGGGGTTATAGTGTTTTCATATAAATTCTAGGATAAAAATATACTGACTATTACAATTTGCACAAATGTCCACAGAGAGAGAATATTCACTAATATACCTCTTGGATAAACAATGAGACGACAATCTCTGCCCCCAACCTGAAATCTCTTGCTCTTGATACAAATCCCAGTTATCTTCCTTTTCTTAAGCACCTCCTTAAGCCTAGCAAACCCCCCAATCCTCCAAGTGAATTTTCCATAATATCCTCCACCATCACCCCCTTTACAATTCCCCCTCGGCACTCCTTTGTTCACTACCACACTTGTCTCCTTTATCACATAATACGACACATTAAACACTGCACAACCATCCACCAAGTAACTAGACTTGTTTGACCCAGTACCAAGAAATTCATCCATTTTCATAAATTCAGTCCAGCCCAAACTCACTCCATCAACCCCAAACCGACCATAAGAATCCTTGTTGAAGTTGGACCCACCTGACTCCTGGTTCATGATGGTTACTCGAAATAGGATCCAACAACCAGGTTCAGCATTTAATGAAGCACACTTGGTGGTGTTGTCTTCTTTGCTCTCTAGGCAGATGGATAAGTGGTTGCCACCAGTACCAACCGATTGGTATATACTGAGCTTGAGACCAGAGTCAGAGTCTGTACCAGCTGGGAAGACTGGGCTTATGACTCTTTGGGTCTTCAATGTATCTCGGAAGAGAGAAAAGTTATGTAACTTCCAAGTGAATTTACCGTCTTGAGGTGACGGTGAGATTGTCTCATGGAGGAGAGTGATGTCAGCTGTTACTATCAGTGTTTCTCCCTCTATAAAACCTGAGAACAACAGGTTGAATCAAAAACAAAAATCAAAGTTCTGAGCATTTGCACAGATTATACAATATATATATGAACTCAGTTTGTGACTCTAGTAGTAATGGCAAGAATAGGTGGTATAAAGGCTTGAAAAAATCTGCAAAAGAGACCCTACAATTACAGAACCCCACAAAAGATAAGTTCGATGTAAATAGCATAAACAAAAACAAAGATATGTAAAAAGAAAGTGGCCAGTGACCACAAATTTCCTTTAGTAAAGAAGAAAAAGAAAGTTTACAAAATCTCCCTAAAGAAAACTAAGACAAGAAAAAGAATTGAGGAAAGAGACAAAAGAGAGAAACTATGATTGAAATGGAATAGAAGATTACCCCAGACTTTATGGACAACAAGAAATGAATAAGTCGTTAATAAATTAAAAGGTTGCACCAAATACCATTGTATCTACAACTTATAAAGCACATATCCAAGGGCTAAAAAAATTAGGCGAAGGGTGTAAACAATTGTTTACTCTATGCAATATTAACCATTGATCATTTAAATTAATGGCTAGATGTTAACGATAGATATAAGTTTACAAGCTCTTCACTTTTATTAGAAAGAAATTTATTAGTGGATTTGTTGTGTACTCATCAAGATAGAAAGAAGGTTTGGTATTAAAATATTTTTTTTACTTCATTTTGGAAAAGGAGCACATATGTAAAATTTTTCCATTTGTAATTTACCCACTCAATGAGTGGGTATGTTTGCTAGTAAGGAAAAAGAAAATGCAAAGCAAATGGAAACCTCAAAGAAAAGGCCATTATGAAGAGTTCGGCTTAGGGTGTACTCCAAAGATTACAGGATGTGAAAAGAAGGGATGTGTGGCAAGGGAATGGGGAAAAAATTGGGTGAATTCCTCCATTCAATTTTCCAAGTTCCTAAGCACCAATAGGCAATTAAACATAAATCTCAACAAAATACGACATTCAAGATTAGATATGTCACACAACCCAAAAATAACATCTCAGTTTTCAAACAAACCCAAACCAAGAATTACTCAACCATTCTCAAGGCATATATAACTGTTACTACATAACAAAATATTTGAAAAATAGATTTGCAAGATAAAATCCAATATTACACAATTTTATTAGAAAAACTAATGAATTGAACTATTAAATAAGCATGCACCAAAAGACTCGTTGCAGTTTAGAATATGCATAGCTGCATACCAACATATGAGTAATAATTGTAAGGCAATATAGATTTTAAAAAAATAATAAAAAAATAAAAACTTATGCTACGTCTCCTGAGGAGCTATAAATTTATAGTTTTTAGTTGTTTTTTCTTAAATCACTGTTAATAAATTAAAAACCATAAGCTCCTAATTCAGGCAATTTACAAACCAAACTGGATAGAAAATAGCCAAAACATGTACGTTTGCAAGTTTGATAAACCCATTCTGCAAAGCACTTATACAAATATGAAAATGGATATGAAAAAGCCATGCATAAAGGGCACCATACTGGTAGACAAAACCAGGAAAAAAAAAAAAAAAAAAAAAAAAAAAAAAAAAAAAAAAAACCATTATGTTACGAACCTGATACAGGAGCAAAGTCAGACCAGCCATGGGACTTCTTCTTGGCACTGAACCTATACCAAGAATCCCTGGCCACAGATTTCGACGGGTCGCTCGGGTGGTACGCCGTGAGTTTGTAAGTGGCGAAGCGATCAAAGGGGCTCTTGCTGCAGGTGGGGTCCATCAGCTGGATGTAGAGAGACATGTGACCTGGCAGAGCGAGAGAATCGCCTCTCGGGTACAGCAAGAGGCGACAATCCAACCCGCTAGAAGCCACTGGAAAGTACTGGCTGTAGATAGGCCGCTGACGCGTGGCGGTGGGGCCCAGTTGGCGGAGGCACGACGGGAGGGTCCAGCGACAGGTGGCGGAGTGGTCGCCACGTGGCTCGACGGTGAGTTGGGACCCGCCTCCCGCCTCCTCCATGGATGATAAAGGGGTTTGATCGGCCGGAACGATGATCGGGTTCTTTTAAGGGTTTTGATGACGTGGCAGCTTGAGGTTGGGTTCAAGGTGTGGCCATTTGGGACTTGAGAGGAGGTGAGAGACGCAGACGCAGAGGGTTTGTGTGTTGGTGTTGGTGAGGAGGCAGTTGGGACTTGGGACTTGGGAGGGACGACAGAAGAGGAGCAGTTCCGTCACTGAAACTGGGGCCTACTTCTGCTTTGAGATTCTCGCTGATGAGAGAGCTACGTGTAACAATATCTATCATGAAGTGGTCCCCGCTTGACAGAATGACTGGAGATGTCCTTCGTCACCTCCAAGGGGCGGTAAAACCAAGTTTTTGTCCGCCCGTTGAAGACCTTCTCACTGGATTGTGGGACCTACATTTGCATTACCGGGTAATTGGTATCTATTATTTTCCTCTATTTGCTTAGGTCTAGGGTAAACCTTGTATTTGTTGATAATTGGAAGCAGGACTCCAAACCTTCTCTTATATTTTTTTATTTTTAATTAATAAAAATTAGTTTATCTCTATAAAATTGATAATTTAGATTAGATTATGCAAAAGATAACATATGATTTAAATTAAAACATATTAACTCATCTGTGAGTATTGAAAAATTAGTTTTGTGCGTATATTGACAAAATAATAAGATGAAACATGTATTGACTATAAGCATCAATTGATGCGAACAAAGTGCTTGTTCACGAACAAGCAGTTCATGCCCCCATCCAATTAAGATGCGAACAGTTGTTCATCCCTTGTTTCTAGTTCCCACAAATCCAAGAACTAGAAGAAGAAGTCTTGTTTTTAGTTCTTGAATTTGCCAAACACATCCATACACAAACAAGATATGGATCAATCGAGTTTGGTGAATAGTCATCAATTTTGACCTTTTTATGACGCTAAATAGGGTAAACAGAAATATAAAATACATGCACATAACATGTTCTAAATCTATTTTTCAATTGCACAAAAGAATACATATCATTCTGAATTAGCAGGAAAGATAATTTATTCAAACAATAGATAATATTTCAAGAACAATTGTAACTTTTGGTGCCTACATGTGTTTAATCGATTCTTTAAATTTAAAATGTAAAAACAATTCTATAGAACGGAATATATCTCATTTATCCGATATATTTGACTCTAGTGAGTCTAGTCTTTTTCAGATTTTAAAAACAAATTCAATGACACAACTATATATGTTTCCAAGGTCAATCTATAGTTGTGTCAATTGATTTGTTTACAATTACAAAAGGTCTATTAATTTGTCTACAAAAGGATTAGTCAGCAAATTACACTTTACATGCTTAATTTTTAATATATCAGATGAAAATTCAGACTTTTATAGACACAATTCTTTTACTAACTATATATATATTATCAAACTACCTATGTCAAATTTCAATATCGAATTTTGCATTCAACATTCAAATAGTTTGATTGATGAGCCAGTAACCATATACAGGACAAATCAACTTTGAAGTCCATGACAAAATAAAGACAGTACCTATTGCAATCATATAAAGTTGCCTATTTCACTTTACAGATTTGTTCAGGTCATTGGGATTAATTGAAGGATGATGTGTTACGAGAAAAACCGACGGATAGATATCAGAAAATACATCTAACTAAGATATATTATATTAGTTAGTAGAATAGAATAAATTTTAAGCCCCTGATATATGTTTTTTTTTTAAAAAAAAAGGTCCAATCAAACTAGTAGATTGGAGAACCGTTCAACATATTTATAACAAGGTCCATCAAATAAAATAAACCGTTCACCATATTTGTAAAAAGATCCAGTCAAATAGTACAATTGAAGAAGAGACCAGGCAGCATGTGCTCCAAAGTCCAAACCTTCGACTTCAAGCACGCCAGGGAAGTCCTCTGGAAATATTCTCCAGACTAGCCACGTACATTCAAAAAAGGGTCCAAAAACTGAATCTCCTCCTTGAGCGCACTAACAGTATCCCATCATGTAGCAGGTTTTAACACGCTCATCACTATGACCCGCCCCACTATAATCGCACTATTAAAAATTCAGATAATCATACCCTTCGAATATCCATCTTTCTCTCGCTCTTTTCCAATTCGCAGTCCACCTCGGCGGTTGACTCCATCGAAGAGATTTTCATTTCACCAGACGAGAGGAGAGAAGACCACCTCTACATTACAGAAGCACCTCCATTATCGCTTTAATTATTCGATCCAAACCCGATCCGATACGAATTTTGATCTTAGAGAGATAGAGAGCGAGAGAGGCATGACCCAGAAAAGCGGATTGCTTCCGGTATCGGATCCCCCGTCTCCGCGCGCCATCTCCGGCTCCGATGCCCCGCTTTTTAAAGGATCCGGTATGACGCAGCGTGGGGCCTACGCCGCAGTCTCTTACATGTCCTGTGCTGGTAAACCAATCTCTCTCTCTCCCTCCATCTTTCTGAATTGTTGTTTTCATTGACAATTGCATTTCTACCCTGATAAAACTTATATTTCTATGTAGTATTGCTGGTGATGTTTAACAAAGCCGCATTATCTTCATATAATTTCCCAAGTGCCAATGTGATCACTCTCCTTCAGGTACTATTATTCTCCTCTAAATATTTTCAATTTTTAAGCTTTTTTCTAAGAATTTCATAGAAGTCACCAAATGTACTGGGTTTCTTTAGTACTGGCATCAGGTATACTGCCTGATATGTTAATGTTTAATTCAACAATTGTGGATCCATTCAGTCTTGTTGAGGCTATATTCTTTTCACTCTTTTCCTGAATAAATTTTCTTTATTTTTCAGATGATTTGCTCAACATGCCTGCTGTATGTGATGAAAAAATGGAAATTTGTTACTCTTTCTGCCACTGAGAGAAACCAATCTGACTCGCCAATTCTTGTTCCTGTTAAGACATTGATGCACACGTTACCTCTCTCAATTGCATACTTATTCTATATGGTATGTTGCATTTCTCTGTAACTATTATGTGCTTTTCTTGGTCTATCATGTGTCAGCACCATACCAGTAATCCCTACTTTAGCACCTATCTCTCTGCTTTCATATGATATCTTCTAAGCAAGATATTTGTTTTTGTTCTATATATGAAAGCTAGTTACTATGGAATCAGTACGAGGGGTTAATGTACCCATGTACACAACATTAAGGCGTACTACTGTTGTGTTTACCATGATTGTGGAATATCTCCTCACAAAGCAGAAGTACACGCCACCTATTTTTGGAAGGTAAATATCATATTTGTTTTGATAGTTTTTCAGAAAACCCTTGTCCACTTTAAGTAGGGTTTAATGTACTGTCCAAGCTAATTCGGGTACATTTATAATTTTACAAGTGTCAATTTATTTTTCTTGAATAATACCAGACATAAAACAAAATAGCCTGGTTGGTGCAGTATCATTTGAAATAATTTTCGGTAGTTATTCCTTAATACTGGTCCACTAATAGATCAAAGAGTATCTGTTAGTTTTGACATACATTATATAATTACTTATGGAGAGTATACAAACAGAAATAACACTTCACCAGTGTGCTGTCATTGTCTTATAGAGCTTGACTTGTAGGAAGCCCTTTTTTAGGAAATTTGACTTACCAATATGTTCGCTATGATTCCTGCGCATACCATTATCAGCTGTTTCCGGTAGACAATAATTAGTTAGAGATTTATAGTGGGTAAAATAGAAAAATGACCAAGTTGAGTTTTTAGTGTGGCACTGATTGTTTTTGGAGCATTTGTGGCCGGGGCCCGTGATCTCTCTTTTGATGCGCGTGGTTATGGTATAGTTTTCCTTGCCAATATTACAACTGCGATTTATCTTGCCACCATTAACCGAATAGGTATGCTATTTTTCTTTTTTTATGTTCAATCATAGTCACTGTTCTAATCAAAAGTAAGGTCCATCATGTACTTTATTTATAATGATTTTAGAAAATCTTTAAACAACACATGGTTTATTATCAACTGTACTAACACATTGGTGAGGTTATATCTCAATTGTAAATTATGTAGTATCTTAATTTGGCATAACCTAGATTTTCATTATTTGGGCTAATGTGTTCTTTTCGATTCACTTGGTAAGAAAAGATTGCCTATATATATATTTTTACATAGTCAGCATATTCACTTTGCTGATTTTACAGAGCTGGCCTTACAGTTCATAATTTCCTAAGAAATTACATTACCATGATCACACATATAAGCACCTGTACCTGCCTTATTTCTAGCTTCTTAGCTTAATTAAAAGCCTCCACTGTGTAACTTTCTTCAAACTGACCTAGTTTTGCATAATTGACTGTCTACAGCATAATTGACCTAGTTGTTCAACTAAGCTTTAATTCAACCCCACTGAGCCTAGTTAGCAGTCAGTTTTTTTTTTTTACTTGACCAGATTATTCTGCCTACCAGTATAAATTTACCTTATCTGTATTATCATGATGCAATTTCAATGGTGAAGCAAAAGATAATTACTGGGAGAACAGTTACATATCAATTTTACTTGTTTCTTATGTGTTTTCACTTACAGGGAAGTCAAGTGGCCTGAATAGCTTTGGTCTTATGTGGTGCAATGGTACATCTTTTTATTTTTATAAACAAAACATGTTGTCTTAAAAAAGCATACGAACTTCTACTCACTGAGTCACTGCTGTTGATTTCAGGCTTGGTATGCGGGCCAATATTGCTATTTTGGACATTTATAAGGGGTGAATTGCGACTTACTATGAATTTCCCTGATCTCTATGCACCGGGATTTATGGTAATTTTTATTTACTCAAATAGTTATAAACGGCAGTTAATTAACCAGGGTTATACCAGTATTGGTATGAACAATCCCACATTCAAAAACTACAGAAAAAGGTGTTCAAGGATACAATGTTTGCTTTGTTGTGCCTGTACTCAAAATGGAATAGTTTATATGGGATGAATATAAATGCTTGTTTTTTAAAAGGAAAAATTGGAACAATATGATTACTGAAAAATGACTTCTCCTTTTCCAATTTACAGGCTGTGATGCTTTTTTCATGCATACTTGCATTCTTTTTGAATTATTTCATATTTCTTAACACAACTCTTAACTCTGCGCTGACTCAGACCATGTGTGGTAATCTTAAGGTAGATTCTTCATTTTCTTTAAAACTTATCTTCTTATTTTATGCATTGTATTGTTAATCTTTTGAACTGTGAAACTGGAATAATTGGGTTTTTTTGCAGGATTTGTTTACCATTGGTATTGGCTGGGTACTGTTTGGTGGGCTTCCTTTTGATCTGGTATGTAGGATAATAATACTGATATTTTTACATTAAAGTTTCTTTTGCTTGGAGATAATCAAAATTAAGTTATCTTTTGTGATAATGTTTTTTTGTTGAAATAATTAGAAGTGCTGTTTTATGTAATATGCAGTTGAACATCCTTGGACAAATTCTCGGCTTTATTGGGTCAGGTTTGTATGCATATTGCAAGCTTAGGGGAAATTAGCTACCTTTTTGTGTATGACCCCTAGTTTTGTTTTCTTTTTTTTTTTTTTTTTTTTTTTTTTTTTTTTTACTCCTTCTGCTTCTTGCTTTTTTTTTTCTTTTTTTTTTTTCCGGACGATATATTTTGAAGGAAAGTAGGTGTATGCTTTGGGATGAGAGAGAATTTTAGAGGCTAATTTTATAGTTTTTTTTCCCCTTAATTTCACTGATATGTATATTATTCAGCCTTATTGTAGACAATTAGACAAAGAATAGGTGGTATTTCACCCTCTCAAATTAAGGGAGGTTTTTTGCTTGTGTACCAAATCTTTAGAAGTATCATATTGGATTACTTTGTTTCCTTACTATAAGGGAACTTGCTATATCAAAAGTTCCTTTATATTTATACCCTTCTTGGGATTATCTTATGATTACGATACATTGAAGGTGTTAACTTCACATCTTGGGCATATGATCCATATGGTGCTTGTATGCTTGTTATGGAATGCATTAATAAACAACCCTTCAATTCAAGAACTTTTTCTATAGTATTGTTTATCACATGCATTATCAAATAATACCGTAATTGCACAAAGAACTTTTAATAAAAGAAATGTGATGCATTATAAAACAATATTATTTTCGCTATTCGTAGTGTCATGTTTTTGCATAAAGCTTTTATAGTCTTTATTTTTCTTAATTTTATTGAGGCGTACACAAAAGAAAATTTGTAGCACTGTATCACCATGTATTATTTTTATGATGCGTATCGATTTATGACCCCCAATTAGAGACGAGATGTGATTTTTCCAACCAACGAGTGGCATGCGAGCAATCCAAGTAGATATCATTTTTTATTTAAGGCCATTTGCTAATTTTGGATAATTTTTGTGGGCACAAAGAGATTAAGAGAGTGTGTAACATCAAATGGAAGTGGGCAGGAGGGCCCAAGGGAAGAAAAGAAATGCGTGTGAATCTCATCATATCCACTTTTAAGGTGACCTCTGACTGTTTGCTTTGGATTTTTTTTTTTTTTTTTTTTTTTTTTTTTTCCTTCTTTGGGGGTCTAATACGGATTTTACAAAGAACAACAGCGTTCTTCTTTTTGAAGCGAACACAAATTTCTCCTGATTTTTATCATGCGTTCAAAATTGTAGACGCGGACCTTCATATTTTTTTATAACATTTCTGATTCCGAATACAAGAGTGCATATTTTAGCAAGGTTTTACATATGAATTATCACTCCGCTGCTTAAGTGTCTAACAAAATAAAAATTGCTGTCACGGATCGATAGTTATGTCAAAAGCGATCTTAAATGACAATACTTATTTTTTAATGATAAAGGTATCATAGAACAAAAAAAAATTATATAACAGTACAGCACACTGTATTAGATTCCTAATTAGTTTCCCCACCTGCTAAACTAGCAACTTACCCACAACAGAAAGGTAAAATTCAAAAGATGAATTGATAACTGATTCTACAATGAAAGACAATTTATAAATGGATTAATAAATGATTACACAGTATCTGGAAAAACTTGGAAGAGAAACTGGTAATGTATTTTGCTAATAAATAGAACTTTTCAACTGATCACTGACTAAGAAGATAAAAATGAATGGAAATTCAAAGTTTCCGAGATTTGTGTATCTAAAATTGAGAAACAATAGAAGATGAATGAGTCGATTCTCAATTAAATCCAGAGGGAAGAACTACACAGTGATTCTAGGGAAAATACAAACAAGAGGCATAACAGCTTAACACAGACTGAAAAATATCTTCATAAGTTTTGGCAGAAAGCTACATGTTAGACTATTTGGCTATTTGGCTATTGTGATTCAAAAGAATTTTTCTGGACCTTATAGACTCCAATTAATAGTCTCTCTTCTCTATTTGGCTATTGTGATTCAAAAGAATTTTTCTGGACCTTATAGACTCCAATTAATATAAAATTAGTAAGGACAGTGTTAGAGTTTATAAAAAATAAATAAAAAATGACCAAAGCCATAATGTAGCATCGCCCTCATCTATTACATCTACTAGCTATTGTCTATAGCAGTTATTACATTCTGGCTATAGCTCGCTATTTAAAACCATTAGAGAAAATTACTTTTTGCTTTCTGTGTCAGCACCTTTAGAGTTGGTGCTGCACTGCTGCTCAAGTAGGTTGAACTTTTGGGAGTGCTTAAGCAATTCCTTGAAGTCCCACGCTAGAGAAATGCACAGATTGATTCCAACTTTTTTGAATATATTGGTGGCATAATAACAATGACCAACAGCTCTAAGCTGCACCACATAACAACATATATAAAATGAAAACGAGGTCTCCTCCTCCACACATGCACAACAATTAAACTACATGGCTTCCAAAGTAGCACTAATGGCACAACAATCACCAAAAGACCAAGGAAGCAGCAGCAGCAGCAACAACAACAAGATGATTGGATTAAATCCAAACGGTGCACCAAAGGGAGGTGAGCCCCGGCGCCAGTGCCTCTGCTCACCTACTACCCACAAGGGTTCATTTCGGTGCCGCCTCCATCGTTCTCTGACATCAGTGCATCGCACCAAGTCGATACCCTCTACTCCTCCCTCTGCCGCCCTGGCAGGTTCTCATGTAAGCTGAAAAACCTTGAGCTCAAGATGGACATATATATCTGTATGAAGAGGCCTGAGCTAAAGATGTACATATATATTTCTATCAAAAACCTTTTTTCTTTTTTTTTTCTCCCTTTGGTCATTGTTTCTAATAAATTACAAAACAAGAGTACAAGATAGTGGGAATTATGTATTGATTTGCCAATAGTAGCTTTAGTATGCAAACCCAAGCAGAAAACTTTTAGTAGACATGATACCTCTTCCTGTGGCATCATACCTGCTGACTGCTGTTGTCATATCATCATGTGGCATCTTCGTACACAATTTCTAGCCATGTGATCGAACACCGCTGATTCGTGAACCATTGTCGAGTTTTGCTATGTGTCAGTGTGTGTGTGTGTGGATGTGGCAGTAATTTGCATTAGGTTATTAGTATCACATTTGTATAAGATGTGCCATAGTTGATTGTCTTTTTATTTATTTATTTATTCATTTTTTCCTTTATCTTCTGCGAATAAAGTTGGTCCAGTTGACGACGGACCTCATCTCGTCTTAGAGAGACGCACTCTGAAACCATCTAAATATTTTCATGTACAAAAAAAAAAAATGAATGCTTCGTTTTTGATGAATAAAACCCTTGTTAAACTACTAACAACGTGACAGTGAAAACCAAGGATAAAATGTGACATACAAATCCTTCCATATAAGGCGCATAATTACTTATAGCGAACAATTAATCTGCTTACATTCTTCTAAATCAAACAAACTGAACTAAGTAATGAGAATTTTGAATCCACAGTAACAATTGACAATAGAAAACAGTATAAAAGAAATAATAAAGGTTTACAGAAGCAACACTACGACTATGAGAAGAGATGCTTCAGCATACTGGTAAGATGATATAAATCTCAAGATATAATATGAGTGATTTTTATTTTTACATGGTTAAATTCTCCAGCTGAAGTATTTTAGCACACCTAATTAGCAATTGTATACAAGAGATGGGAGCAATGGATTATAAGGAGGCTGAAACAGCCTTTACATTGCCAACCAGAACAGGTATGCACTTCATATATTTTGAGAAGATTATTTTGTGAGATTACACATACTTGCCAAAATAAATCAATTTCCCCAAAACAGTAAAAGGAAAAAAGATATGACAATAAAAAAAATTACATTATAAAAAATTGTCTATCTAGACTTAGTAATGAACTAAATTTCAGTAAATGTAATATCCAATAAATCTAGTAATTTAAACTCTACCATCTTCTGGGGACTTTTCAGGATGACTTAGTCTCTCTTTTCCACCGGGTTTTGATGAGGCATTTCCATACCAGATCATACCTACCACTGCTAGTAACATGCCAAGAGCCACTTGTAGGTTTAGGCCTTCTTTCCCAAAGAAAATAAATCCAAGAATTAGCACAAGGATTGTCTTCATGTGCCCCAAAACTTGAAACGAGACAGCAGTGAACCTCCCAATGCATATGAATTGGCTCAAGTTGGTACCAATTGCAATGATGCAAGATAAGACAATAAAGAACTGAGAAGCCAAATAAGAAAGGAAAAAAAAGTGATTAGTGTCCTTGTTATCAAAAGGGAAATAAAAGTTGATTAATGCCCCGTCTTACATAAAAGAGCAAACCGTGCCCAGAATGAAACAAAGGCATCTCTTTTCTATACAGACCCACTAGTTATACCCAAAAAAAAATGAGAGATGACATTAAGATGCCCCCAATTACCTCATATTTCCCAATGACAACAAAGAAAGCACAATTTTTCTACTTTTAAACAAGATAAAGGGGATATATTCCATGTTATAAAACATATTTTTTTTCTTTTTTCACTTTACTGGATCCAGAGACAATTAAGGTTTCATAAGAGCATAAACAAGTTTTCCCCAAAAAGTATGGGGAAAATTAGCAAAAAGACAAGACAGCAACCAATAATGGGAGCAGTATTATATTGCACACCAATGAGATCCAAAGTTGCAATGTGTTTCCATGTGTATAACATTCGTTTACAGGGCCATTCTTCGAAATTAAGCATTGGGAATTCAGCTCTTATTAAGCCAAATTAATTAAAAATAAATAAAGTTTCTTACAATTACAATCGGACTGTAGTCGAAAGAGTAGACTTTCTTTCCGGTGAGCCAGTAATCAACAAATGGCCCTAGAACCAGAAGAGATGCCATTTGGGCCGGTGCTGTGTGCCCCAACAGATTGAACGAGCCCAATGAGTACTTCTTTTGTAGATAATGCACATACTACATAGAAGCATAATATTCAATGATGGTAATAAGTTAATAACAATAACAATACAGAAATAAAGATATTAGAAGATCTTCAGGATGTACACTGATGTTTGGTGTCATTTGCAAATAACAGACACCGTTCTTGCCATTGCATACAACTCAGTAGTGTTCCATGCTTTGCAAGTAGAACTGAACCAATTACACTATTGTTATTGGGAAGCAATATTTTATCAAGTTTCAAAGTTACCGCTCCTAGTCCAAACGAGCTCGTTCTTTTTCTCAGCCTAAAAGAATAAACTCAGAAACAAACCATTCAGCTATGTAGACTTACATATTGTTGTAATGCTGTGCTCCAGACAGCTACAGCTGCAGCAGCTAGACCTCTTGTATTAACACTTACATCAGAAACAGTACACACACCAACACCAAGAAGTACCACCATTATGCTAAGCTTTGTACCTCTCGAGTATCTGAAGTTGTCAAATACAACCTCAAATAGGCACAAAACTGGAATAATACACAGCTTTGCAATCTGAAACAAAATAAATTAAATTATAACCAATATTTAACAAACAAGCTGATTGAGGACCACAATCCCATAAAATATTTTTTTTTTAAAAAAAAATGCTGGCAATGGTAATTAAAATGTAGTTTATTTAAGGGAGAAGTAAGACAGCAGGAATCTAGCAACCTGCAGCACATCAGATAATGTCAGGCCAATCTGGACAATCATTCATGGAATGAGACTGTACCAGTCAGTACAGTAAAAAACAGTTACATTCTGGTCAACAATGGAACACATCCCTAGTCAGAACAAGTAGCAAAATGCTACAGGTGAAAAACAAAACTTATTCAAGCTAGTATAAGCAACAAATGTTACCAACACGGCAACATAATTTTCCAACTTTTCAGGTCTAACCTGATAAAATCCAACTGAGTTCCACATCAAGCTCACATTCATCCCCACAATTGACAAATTTGCAAAAATCACGAACTTAATCAGCTCTGGCAGTGGCAAGTGCGAAGGCTGTACATATCCCATCAATCTCATCACCACTGTCATGAGAGTTGTAGTAGCAAAATGCAATCCTGTAAGGGTAGTTGCTGCATATTTTTCGAAAAAAATAGATATGTTTCATTAGCAAGAACAAGACAGCAGGGAATGCAAAGATGCTACCAAACATAGCAGTAGCATAGTGTAAGTGGGCGACTATAATAGGGAGAAACCTTTTCTCAACATGATATAACAAGGGAAAAGCTAAAGTGAGGGATCCGGGATAGGATAAGTAGGGATAGAGAGAGAGAGAGAGAGATTTACCAAAGCTATAACCATGTGTAGCCATCAAAGCCTTATTGACCATGATTATACCAACAGAGGTGACCACATTGAAGATCCATGCGCCTGCATCCATTAAGGCCTTCCTCTCTGCCTTGCTTACTGGAGCCATTATACGCCCCCCCTCTTTTGGATTCTGATTCAATGGGTTTGTTTATATTGCTGTCAAACCCGCATTCTTTTGTATGATGAAGAGAAATTTCCTATATAACAATGAGTGGTTCGTTCTGTCAGCAGTTCAAAAGAAATAACTAAAACACCAAATTTACTTTCCTGTTGCATTTTGACAGAACTGAACCAGAAAGTTATAAAGCAGTTCCTAGGTACACGGTTCATTCTGGTTCCCTAACACAAACTAAATATCATTAAGTTTGAGAAAGCTCTCAAACTTTCCTTCAAAATTATTTTAAGAAAATCTTATAGCATCTTCTCTAATCCTTACAATCCTTACAACAATAAGCATTGTACTTGACGCTGCACTGCTGCAGCACAAAGAGGGCATCCCTCATGGATATATTTTATTAAATAAAAATCAATCTAAGCACCAGGGTACTTCATCCCATGCAATTGAACCACCCAAATGCGTAAAAGCACAAACTTGTTCCAAAATATTAACAATTCCAGGTCATAAATGAAACTCGGCCTCCAAAAATCGACCAAATGAATGACCCTCTCAATACATCTTGCAAACAAAATCAGAGAAAAAAAAGAAAGGAAATCCCAACGAATCGCCCCAAAAATAGGGAAGAAGAACATACCTTCTCTGTGGAATGCTCTCCTCAAATTCCACCTTATTGGGTTCTTCCTTCCGATCGATCAGAACCAGCGCAAGCTTGATTTTACGCTCCTACGACTTCTCCTCTTCGACTTCCTTGTGGGATTTGTTCCCTTTTTTGTGTTGTCTTATTTTGTGTTTTGTTGGAGGGATAGTATTAGTAATTAGTATTAGTGAGTGAGATCGGGAATGAATGAAAGAGTGAGAGCCAGGCCAGGAATGAACGACCCAAGTCTTCTCTGATCTCTATGGACATTAATTTATTATTTTATGTGTTGCGGGTTGTTTACATTTTCATTATGAACCCGCAATACCATGTTTCACTTCTGGAGTGAACTACAAGCAACGTCGGGATATTATAAAGGGAAAAAAATATATTGGGATGATTGTCGAGAATTAAAAAAGCTTGATCCAGCTCAGAATTTAATAATACCAGCTTTTATTTTTAGCTAACAATGGGCGGCCGGGAAACTATTCTTGCTTGGGCATTTTGATTTGGACCGAAATTTATCTAAATCTATGGGCTTTTGTTGTTGGTTTTTGGGTTTTAGCCCAATCAAAGTCCTGCGTTTCAAGTTTCAACCCCATCACCATCATCATCATCTTCTCATCACCATCACTTGCGTTTATTATTATTTTAATATAATTCTGACCATGACTAGAGGTGTCAGTGTGTTGACACTTTGAACTCCACATCCATTGTCATAATTATGAATTTATGATGGTTCACTGGTGCACTTGTGCTATTGTTCAATCAGATTGATCGTATCAGAATTCCTTCGGAAAAAACACATGCATAATTATAACAAAAAATTTGGCACAAAATTGTACTCTACTTTACGAAAAATTGGCAGAAAATTATACAACATTGGTTTTCTTAGATTGTCTCATGAGCGATAAAATATCTAAAACCGTAACAATCAACGCAAAAATTGATGAACTTCAAATAAGAAATATTGTAAATTTATCATCTATCTCCATCATCTAGCTGAATATGCTAAATGCAAATCATTTTAACTAATTGCATATTTTTTTTTGTCTAATTGGCTTTTGATTTTTCCTCGCTGTTTTGACATATATAGCCATTATGTTTGACCTTGCTTACATAGAATTATAAGATATACATATCAATTAATTGTTGTTTTCATGTCAACTTCATTGTAGCTAGTGGCATGCATGAGTTTCTTCCTAAAATTTGTCATCCATGAAAACAAGAGGTAATCTTATAATAGACATGCATGCTCTTTTCTGAAAGCAATGCACCAATATTCCCTCTTTGGTTTTCTCCGAGTTTGGTGCTCTTTCGCTTCAAAAACCCTACCAAAAGGTCAGAGGTCTCATCTTTTTTAGGTTTTTCTTCATTCATATCCGTTTCGCTTTATCCGATGTTTACTTGGCTCCAAACAATACATCTATGTGTATACTTTTTGTTTTCTTTTTAATTTATTTCTTTATTCTTTTGGTACATATCCTATCGACGCTGTTTTATTTTTTGTTTTTTGTTTTTTTTTATTGAGAACACTCTATTTATTTATGGAATATTTCTAAATGGAAGATCTGAGCAACATTATTTGAATATGTTTGAAGGTGACATAAATATACAAGTTATTGATGGAGTTAGTATGATCATTTCTAATATTCTTTTTTTTTTCCGACTTGAAAACGATCTACGTTGGTTCTACATAAATTTAAAAACTTTTTGTCTTACAGTTCAGGAACCAAATTTAATATAATACAAGTTATTGCTAATTGGAAATATTTATTTATTTAATTATTTATTTGGAATGTGGCTGTCAGTGTTTCAAGAGCTTGTTCATTTTATGTGATAATTAATTGTACAAGAATTCACGGTCCGAAATGATTAAAAGTTTCGACTAAAATATGAACTTACTACAAATCCCAAAATTTCTGCATATCAAATTGGATTCATTAATTATTTCAATTTGCAAACCAAAACGTTCTACAAATATTCAATGGCATCGAAAGCATATGCATTCTTTTTTTTTTTCAATTGTCAAACTTTTGCATCGCAAATGAATTAAATATTCCAATTGGAATTTTTTTTATGACAAAGTGTTAGTTTCCAATATTTCTGTACCAAAATTTATCGAACTTGTATTTTAATTAAAATTTCTATGAATAAGATTTTTTTTTTACACATAAATTCCATGTTGTATCATGCCGACGTATGAATTCTTTTTCATAAGTTTATAAGAAGTATTGGGTAACAAGCAGATTTAGAACTCCACTCGAAGTAATGTAATGTGCTATAAATGCAGTTAATCAGCAATCTCATCATCATAATCAAATCACTATCAATGTAGTCTAAATTCTATTTCGTCGTTTAGGTGAAAATATTTCAGAATAGCAACCCTTTTGGTTGTTAAATTGCGTCAATTCAATTGATAAACCGAATAAAAACAGCAACTCAAATAAGTATTGAAAAAGGTAGTTCTGAAACTTTTTATTTACTTATTATGGGATTTGATAACTATTAATTGGTCCCTCAAAAAAATCTTACCTTGTTTTTTTTGGTTGAAAAATAGAATCTTACCATATTACCGTCGCCTGCTTATGGATATGACACGTTGCTGTCTAGGTAGTGGTAAGTTGCTCTTGCAAGATAACATAAAATTTGGAAGACAAATATAGGACAGGAGAGGCACTTTAGGGAGGGGACTATATACTTTTTCATAGTTCTATAGAAGTTACCACCCTTTATTTCGTGCGGTCAATGCCTCAATGGTCCAGCATGCAAACAGTGAATTTGTTTGTTATTCTTAAAAAAACTGAACCATCTATTAGTTAATTAAACCAAAAAGTGTATCATGTATAGTATCAAATTAATAACAGAATGTACTATGTACAATTTCTAATTAATAAGGAGAACTCGTGTATAAATTCAAATTAGAACCAGACACAAAAAGTGGTTTTAAAATAATAGAATCATGTAGACAGTTAAATTTATAGAGATTAAAGATATACAAAATAAATAGTAATTACAGAATAAAAAAAATGTGTGTTCCGAGTAGAAAATTTGGATTAAAAGAGTACAGAACGTAAAAATTTGATTTGAATTATTGTAATTGAAAAAAGAAAAGAAAAGTAAGACCAGATTAGTGGTGCTTTGTCTTATTAATGACATGCATTTAGTTAAAGAGGAGAGAAGGCACACAAGATCCGACGAGATTCCCTCTTTTCCACATTCGTTTATGCTTATATTACTTCTTCCAAACTCCAATTAGAGGGGTTTGTTGTATTTCATGTTATTTTCTTTAATTTTTGTACAATTTGACTATGTGCTGGAAGAAATTACAGAACAGAGAATTATTGATATTTTAACCATATTAGTTTTATAATATTGTTAGGCATTTATTGTCTTAAACATGACAAAAACGCCAAAAGGAAATGCTAAAAAAAATATCATGTCTGCATCAAATTAATCAAATTTGTTGCAATTATATATTGAGAATTATGTGTGGTACATATTTGTTATCAAATAACTCGTTTTTAATCAAATTTACTCTGGTCTCTGTTGCAGTGAGTGATAATTAAATTTGGACGTACGTACTTGGTATCGATATATTCAGCTAACTTCGATATTTTGCGTGAGTTATTATTGCCAGTTTGCCACAAATTAATTCCCACCAAATTTACAACTAACAACTTACAATAAGTATAAGATAGGGGCTTGACCCCTACTTTTCTTCTTCCAAAAAAAAAAAAAAAGAAAAAAAAAAGAAAAAAGAAAGAACAACTTACAATAAGAAATATGTTATATATGTAATGTAGCATACCCATTTGCTTTATATTCGATCTTATCGAGACTGTTGATATAAATATCTTGTAATCTTTCTCTTTTTTTTTTTAATATTATTGTTAGTTAGTTACTTGCAACCAATCTTAAATTTTTAAAAAAATGAAACTTATCAGTTGTTATAACTTATAAGTGCGGGTTGGATTTGTGCATAATCATTGATGCTTCAAGGAATAAATATATGTAATGTGTTGAAAGCTTAATTTTATCTGCAAAATACTACCAATATTTACAATTACGGGGAAATGATATTTGTTCTCATTTTTAGTGACGTTCTAATTAAGTAGATATGTGAATTGTTTCAACATGCATACAGCGCTCCCAAGGTTTAGAAGTTCTAATGTGCTACGTAATTAGATGAAATTAATTTACCAACATTTGATCTGATATGTTAATTGATGTGTGTCCCATATATATATTACAATAAAGCAAAACTGTTAGTTTTTATGATTCATTGACAAGAATTGATACACAAAATATTTTTTGTTTAATCATTGACTAGAATATTACTGCATTATCTGTAACTAAATTTGATAATGCAACTAAATTTATCTGTTACCACCATTAATTGAAATTTGGTGACATACTAGATAATACTATGGTGAGATGTCAAAAAATCATTTTCAAAACTCACCCGATAATGTTTCGAGCATATGATAATAGGAAACTCTATGATTATGCTCACTGAAGCATTAGCGCTTACACTAATTGCATCACCAATTCCGTACATAGTTGATGTTATTAAGTGTGAATTCCGCATTTTGTTTATGTTATATAAGTAGGAAATTTGTGTAAATTTTGTTTTACGTATATTGGACACTTCAGAATAAATTTAAACATAATTGAAGTTCATTACCTTTGAACACTATATGTATTTTCTTGCGAGTTGTGAATTGTGAATCTTGTCTAATTGTAATTTACATTGGATTCACACTTGTGGACGTTTTGTGTATCAACGTGCTCGTTGTGGTACTACATAATATCGGAAGAAAAAAAAAATACTATGATAATAATATTATTTTACAAATTTAATACATTGTGCCAGACCCTCTAATTAATGTTTTCATATATTTGCATTGTTACGATATGGATCACTTCGTTTACCGAATATAACATGAATGCTTTTGAACTATTCAATAGAACAATAATTCAAAAGTTTCAGCTTAATTAATCTATCTAATATGCCAAGCTCAAAAGGACTTTACAACTAATTGTGGTTATCTGTTTACAGCGAGATGTGCACAATTGATTGCTGCGCTTTATTTATCGTTTTCGTCGACAAAGACAAATTAATGAACTTGTCTCATATGTCGGAGCATGCGTTTGTTTATTTTTTATATTTTCTACTTAAGGATTAAACACCGTGCATTTGGACTTAACAAAAGATGTCATATTTATTTTAGAAGCAGGTATTTACATGCATGATTGGCAGTTTGGCACCAAGATAAGGTTGGTTTGTGATTTATTATTATAACAACATTAGTTAACGAACTAAGTTTAGAAAATACTAATATATCTCAGTTTAATAAATAGAGAATGAAACAGAAGGACAGCGTAAGTGTCCAAGTCATGGGACCCACTGAAACGACCTTAACAGCCCAACTTCCAGTTTCCCGCCACCTCTCTCTCTCTCTCTCACTTACTAGTTGAAATGTCATCAATAAAACAGCAACCCAGCTGGATTATACCTTTAGACATTTCATCATTAAAGTGGGAGAATTTTAAAAAGGTTAGCACTTAACACAATACAAAACAGGATAACTCTCTGCCACCTTACCTTACCTCGATCTCCTCTGCTCTCTGGCTCATATCTTCCCAGAAACAGAGACGAAAATATCTGGTTAGTTACTTCTCTCTTCTTAAGTAGACATTTCTTGTTAATTTTACAGGATTATTTTTGTACTTATTTTGGCAAGTTTGATTAATGTTCTGTTAAAAAGTGTACATGAACATGGCATAGAAGCTCTGTGCGTGCGTGTTATCCTTTTTTGTTGTTCTCCGAATTGCCAATATTTTTGAATTTTTTTTTTCATTTGTTGGTTAGAGGGTTTTGGAACTATGTTAGAAATAAGTGCCTTAATTAAGGTTTAAATTCAAATTTTAACATATAAAGTATATAGTACCAATAAAAGAGATTGTTTGTTGAAAAAAGAACTGTGTTGGTATTAGAAGTGATTTCAACCCTTCACCAGTATTATGTCACCTCAACTGTAAGCTCTAAACAATGTACTATCCAAGTAAAATTTTATACAAGATTAGATATTTTCTCATTCCACAGGTTGAATTTATGAACTAAAGCAAGAATGGATACCAAGTCAAAGATTCAGAAGAAGAAACCTACAAACAATATTAAAGAGCAACCTGAGGTTAAACCATTTTATTCATATGTAGTTTTCCTTTTTTTTTTTACCCTTTCATTTGTTAGATTTAACAATTTTTTTACTCTCTACTTCATATTGTAGAAAGAGAAAGTTATATTGTTAGAGAAAACGATACAAGAATTGAAAGACCAGCTTTTACTTGCCGGTGCAGAATCCGATGCAAAAGATGAGCTTCTAGCCAAACAAATTAAAGTTGCAAAAGAAGCCGTTGCAGGTTATTTATTCTTTTATTTTCTATCAATTTCTTCTTTCTTCTTTTTCTTTTTTTTTTTTTTTTTTTGCATTTTTACCCCCTTCATCTGCAATTTGAGAATTTTTGCTACCAGAAAAACCATACTTCAAAATGATAAAAAAGAAAAGGGAGTAATAAACAAGCCTTTCATCTCATTTTTGCATTGATTGGCTCAAAGTAAAGATTACTGGATGACACAGGTAGATGTGATTAACAAATCCAGTTAACACGGTGCTATCTTTCTGGTGCTCCATCACTATATGTAACTAGCACATTACAACTTGATTTTACTGTAATAGGATCAGTATAATACAATATTGGTAACTGGTACTGGTATTAAATCACTGTGTTATCACTAATAAATCTACTGCAGATAATATGTGAAGTATCTATTGGTATCAATTTTCCATTTAAATTCCCTGTAATAATTTGTTACAATAAAATTAGGTTGGCAGAAAGCTGAATCTGAGATTTCAGCACTGAAGCAACAACTCAAGAATGTAGCACATCAAAAATCTGAAATTGAACAAATGATTGCAAAACTGAGAGAAGAAAAAGATGAAATCTCTGCCGAAACCAAAAACAAACTCTCAGTTCAAGAAGAAAAAATAAAAAATCTAGAGGAGAAATTGATTGAGATTAATGACAAGGTTTGTGTGTTGACCATAGAAAATAAAAGTCTCCATGGAATTTTAGATACCAAAGAGACAATTATAAAAGAAATGAATGAATCTAGTGATAAAGCAAGTCTAACTGAAATGAAGGTAAGGCTCGATGCTACTGAAAAAGAAAATTCAAATTTGAAATACGAGCTCCATATGGCTCAAAAGGAGTTGGAGATTAGGAATAAAGAGAGGGATTACAACATTAAAACAGCAGAGGCAGCATACAAGCACCAAATGGAAAGCTTAAAAAAAGTTTCAAAGTTAGAAACTGAATGCAACAAATTAAGAATGATGTTACGAAAGAGGCTACCAGGCCCAGGTGCAATCACAAAAATGCGCAATGAGATTAACAATGGTACTGGACCAAGGAGGAAAATGTCAAGCCCACTGACTGAGAAGTTGCATGTAATTGAAGAAGAAAATAGGGTCTTGAAAGAAACATTAGCAAGAAAAAATGAAGATACTATGAGTTGCGTAACTGAATCATGGGCAACTACTATCATGTCTGAGTTGGAGCATTTTAAAGAGGAGAAACTAGAAGGATCATATTCAGATTTTGGGTTTGAAGAGGATCACTTTCAAAATTACCCTGGTTGGTTAAAGGATATTGTAAGGGTTATAATAAAGAAGCATTATGTTATGCAAATGAGTGTAAAATGCATAATTGAGGAAGTTCTTGTTGCATTGAAGAAAACAGGCTTCTACACAGAGGAAGAAAAAGATGTGAAAGAATGCACAGATGCCCCTAAATTTATGGAAATTCCAGACAAGTCCTCTGAAGCACCAGAAAGGGATGATCTTTGTGAAACTGGAGAAAAAAGTTTTCAGAAGGAAAATTACAAGACTGCCTCCAAGAATGTGGAAGTTACAAATAAGCCTTCCCAAGAGGTTGAATCACAAGGCAGTAATGACCCCGATATGGAGGCAAATGAAGCAACAAATGGTGAAAATAATGTGACTGAGAAAGAATGTGACAAGGAGATTGAGGGAAGGATTCTTGAGAGAGATGATAATTTGATAATAGAGAAAGAAACAATTGAGGAAAATGAATTCAATGGGCCAGATGATTTAAAAATGGATTCATTGAAGGATGAAAAGAAGAGCTTAGAACATGAACCAGAGCCTAAACTGGAATGGTAAATTTACTCCTGTCTCCGATTTTTGTTTTGATTATCTAGCTATTTTTTTATTTCTAATGCAATTTTTTTTTCTTGAATGAAGCGAGGATACAAAAGATGAAAAGGAGCAACTTGAAAATGTAAGTATCTTTTCTGATACACTGTACTGTCATAAGCTTAATTACACCAGTACTGATACTGTTATAAGAAAGCACACACAAATAAGAAAACAGGCTGAAACAAGCAGAAAGTAGAAAGTTTGTTACCACTACCAGTCATAACAACCATTCTTCAAATGTCTAGTTCAAGGAACTGTACTGTTTCGAGCAGCTATGCCATTGGCCTTCTCTGAACTATTTAAGTCTTGACCACAATTTAGACATAATTCACAAAAACTAAGCTACTTGTGACCATTCTGAAGTTGTAGTGGATAACTAAATTTTTGGTATTACCAACTACTTCCTTTTCAAAAAGTTTAATGTAACAGTATTTAACAAGTAATGAAATATTTTAATGAAAAGGCTGCGGGCTTGACCTGAGTTTTTTATTCAAAAAAAAAAAAAGTAATGAAATATGACCATTTTACCCTTTCAGGAACCTGATACAGCGGAAGGCTCTAAGAAATTAGCTGAGTGCCAAGAGGAAATGCAAAGCATTAGCAAGCAACTCCAAGCCATGTCGAAGCAAAGGAACAACTCCATTTCGGACCAAAAAGAGGACTTCATTCCAAACCTGAAATCAGACCAAAGGAGTTGCTCTCTGCTTCAAATCCTAGCTGAAGAGAATAAGCAGGAAGAGAATTCAAATGAAGCTGAGAAATTGGAAGAGGCCTCGGTGGCAGAACAGGAAAATGAAACAGATTTAATCGTAAAAGGTTCTGAAATTGAAGTTCCGGTACAGTTGTCGGTACCTAAGAAGCAAAAGGAGGGTGGTGGATTGCTTAGCAGAATTTTTGGAAGAAAGAGAAAGGAGATAAAGCCGGAGAAATAACTTGAAGAATTGGGAAGGGAGCTTGTCATGGTCAGCTGAAAATTGATGGTTACCAGTAAATAATTTATAATTATTCTATAATTTATGATTTCTTTATTATTTTTGTGTCTTCTGAGTGTAAATTTGGATATTAAATTATGTGTGATTTTGAAACTATGTAAATTAACTAATTTATTTTTAATCAATAACTGATGCAACTCGTTATTGTTGGAAGCCTGAAATGAAACTTTTATTAGTGACATACCAGGTAATTGCATGTTCTGGTCACTACCTTCTGTATTCATTCTTTTATTTCAACGTTCTCTTTCTATTGTCCTAAGTATATACATTCATAGTTTCACACACAGAGATGGAAACAATAACATAGAAGTATCTAAACCTGCTGTATTGTATAGTACTTTCAATCATCTTGCAAATCTATAAATGAAAATAATGTAAAAGAAAAACTGAGATAAAGCTCATGAATCTTCCACTATATGTACAAATCTACACTGACTACTGGCCTTTTCTTCCTCTTATTTTTTCTCTATTTGGGAAATTTGATATTGAATAAAAAAAAATCAAAACTAAATGACTTCCCCCACCCCTACCCCAAAACCCCCCAACAACCCTTCATATCGTAGGGATGCTGACTTCTTTAATTTATAAAAAATAATGGGCTAATTTCAAATTCTAATCCTTTCCCCAGCAAGTCAGTAATATTTTCATTCCATATCTGCGATTAATGTAATGGAGCTATTTGGCAACTCATGAAAACAATAATACCCTGGTCTTATATATATCCTTTTGTGTGCTTTTGGTATGTTCCTGGTTTAGCAATCCTTTAATGGTATCTCAAAGAAGTCGGCATCATCATGATCGAAATTTGTTGGTGTGGAGACACCATCAACAAACAGGGGACCACTTCTCTTAATCGAATTCATTCTGGACCAGGTCGAATCAACCCGCCCGACGGAAAACAGATCCCCGCTATCGTCATCATACCCAAAACCAGTATTACTTGTGTCACTTTCAGCACTGTTTGTTCTAAGGAAACAGGGGTTTGGAGTTCGTTTTGCATTGGCCGGCTTGTATTGGAATCTGGCCTGACCCAAATTAACTAGTAGCATTGTGTCAGTATTTGATGCCAATACCGGGAAGAGTGGTGATGCATATGTTTGTGAGGTGCAATTGATTGTGTGGATTATTCTTGAGTCAAGTGTGAAGAAAACCCTTTTCTTTGCTGGGTCATACCCACACCCAATAACTCTTTCAGGATCAGCCCATGCCTTCTTATCTGATTCAATAGCCAATTTCATACCTGCAATGGAAAAGGAATATAAAGGAAAGTGGCACTCAATCAAACAGTACATGATTCTTTTCCCCAAGTAACAAATTTTAGCAACACAAACATGTTACATACAAGACTGGTGAATATTGTGGAACATTTAATTTTCTCTTTCTTATTCTGTAACTTAAATTATTTTGTTTTATTCTTATTACACATGGAATCTGTGTTCTCTGACAATTGTTTTGTTGCATTTTAAATCTTGGTAAACAAATAAAAAAGAATAAGAACAAGCTCATACACAGATATGTACATACCGTCGAGATATACAGATCCATCGGAGTGAAACCCAATAGAACCAGGGTACATCCCTGGTAAACCCGGCTTTATCATACGCACCTCGGCACTCAACCCCATAGCAATCACAACATGCTTGTATGTGTGCCCCTTTTTCTTCCCTTCTTTCTCTTCTTCCTCCTCGTTCCTTTTCTCGGCCACTTGCTCTCTAATTGCCTTAATCGCATCATCAACTCTATTGCTTGCACTCACTATAAGTCTACTTCTATCTCCTTCAACTGGTTCCTTGGCCTTTTTACTAGCCCTAGCATACCATTTGTGCTTGTGCTCCTCATGGGGTTTCAAATAAATTATGCTTACCTCATAATAAGCCTCTTGTGGGAACGGAAATCCATTTAGCACTGGACCCGGTAGGGGCAATCGCATCCGAACACCCGATAACAAGTTTGAGTGATCACTATTGTTATTACTGCTGCTACTGCCGTTGCTCCCTTTGCTATCGGACGGGTTGAGCCGTACTGCTTGCATGAGTTCTGACGAACCAGGAGGGGCCTCCCATGAACCCGACCCAGTCCTATGGAGCATGTCATTAAATGCGAACCGGGACCACCCATTCTCAGTGGCCTCTGTAATCAGCTCAGGATGTTGGATCCAACTGAAGGCGACAATCTCCTGAGCCTCGACTGGAGCAATCGAATCCTGATACAACTGGTGGAAACGGACGCTTGATTTTGAACTCAAAGCATATGAGGCCACACGACTAGTGTGTCGTGTTAAAGCTTTCTCAATATCTCTGTTCTGAGCCGGGTCGATTGTTGGATGGAGCGTGATTTGCTGGCGGCGGCTACGGCAGCAAACCCGGCATAGGACGAGAATAAGCACGAGAACAAAGAGGCCGGGGAGCACGCCGGCGAGGATCTCAAGGTATAGTTTCATGATTCTTGAAGAAGGAGAGATTTGATCATGGTTCCTCTTCTATCCTAGTTTGAAGTTGATGTATTAATTTTGTGTTTTTTTTAGGGGAAAAAAAAAAAAAACTGGAGCGTCGGTGTGGAGGAAGAAAGAAGCTTCTTGGATTGTTGTTGGTGTTACGTTGGAGTGGGGGTTTGGTGAGGGAGACGGAGACCTCAGACCAGTCCAAGGAGGATGGCGTTGTGCATTCAGTATTGTGTTTGTGTTGTTACTTGTGTATTAGAAATTTAGACTAATAGAAAGATCAAATCAAACGGTTGAAATTTTCTTATGTGGTTGTCTGAAGTGTAAACCATTGTGCGGCTAAACACTGACAAGTGGGACCCACGAGCGGAATAGCTAAGTCCCGTGTACGGCCCGGACAGGTCGATGGTACAGTGCTACTGGTTCTTCTATGCGCCTCGTATATGTATATTTTGACATCACTGAAAGAGTCGCTTGTCTTTTATCTTTTTTTGTTTATTTATTTTTTTTTATTTTAGAACTGAAGTGCAAGACACTCAAAGGGCTGATGCATATAAAAATGTTTGTAATTCTTATTGTATCTTATTATTTCAATTCTCTTATGAGTAACTTTTTTAAATATTGAACATTTATTTTTAATCCACTACAATATCAAACAAACGCATACAATACCTCTTTTCCTTAAATAAAAGTAATAGGTACAAACAAAAATAACAAATAGCACACGGGTATTAGTAAAATCCTACAATATAGATACGAATAATTTATTATGATTTATATTGTTTTATTACTAGACAGATAAAATTTTAATTACGTGAAATAATTATCGAATTTTCGTGAGCTTGTAATTTGTATAAGCTCGACTTTGGTCTTGTAGCTGGTGTTGAGCAAATTCATGAGCCAATTAGTTGAGTCTCTGACAGGGATTCTTGCATAATTGGTGCCACAGAAGACTCAATATTTGGGCGGTGTGCTGATTGCTGAATGCCGAGCCGGTTGCTTTTCATGCGAGACCGAGTATTTGACTTTCAAAAACAAATTGCATTTCAAATCTCCAGTTATTCTCAAAAAATGGATCTCTCCATTTGCCAAACCTCAATTGGCCGGAGCGAAAACATGTTTTCAAGAAGAGGCAAAACCAGAACCAAACCTGAATTGGCCGGAGCGAAAACAAAATAAAATTAAACTCAAAGCTAGTTATACAAATTAGTTGTGGTGAGAACGTCTTCGTTTCTATAATTTTAGTCGATATAACATTAAAAAAAAAACTTAAAGGCTAAACAAATTTCAAAATTTTCCAATAAACAATGTATCTTTTATATATTTTTTTCTAATGCTTTTCTTATTACGTCAGGTAATAATTAAAAAAAAACTAACATTAATGATCTGAAATCCATTCTTTAATCTTATTTTTATATTAGACTATGTAATTATTATATGAAAATAGTACATTGATTAATAAAATAAAATTTTCCTGATTGCTACAATTAAAATATTCTTCTTCTTTCCAATTTAGTTTCTATGGAAATTGCAAAAGATATGGCTTTCTTTATAGTTAATTCTCTTCGGATTCAGAAATAGTTTGTATAATAATTTTCGTAAGTGTACTTTGTGATTTTTTTGTTCTTTTAAATGTTTCGTTTATTTATCTTTTATCAAAGGTTGAAACATGAACATTTACTGTTTACTTTATAACACATTTATAATGTGAGGTACTACAGGGACGTACGTAACGGAAAATTGAATTGGTTCCGAAATGGAGAGGCTCTGGCTGACTGGCTTGATGGACATGTAACTGATTAAGATAAGAGTGACTTAAAAACATGTTTTTCCTCTTCTTAATAATTATGTAAGATGGACACTCTCATGGTAGACTTGTTCTATGGACCATACCAATGAAAATTAATTAAAACTTCATATCATAATATTAAGTATAAAATAGTCAATGACCCCATAAATTTATAAATTTTTTAGTATATCTATACTTCCGTAAATGATAAATGAAACGTACGGCATTTTAAAATAATTTATATTATTCTTGGAAAGGACATGAAGCAATAAAATATTTTCAAAAAAAAAAAAACAGCACTTGATAATTCATACTAATTTATTAACTTTTGTTGCTTCGATGAAATGCGATAGGCATTATTTTGTAATCTTATTAATACTTATAAAAATTAAATAATGTGCAGTAATAAAGGAATTCTATCACGAGTAAATTATTGTCATTCCTCCAAGAAATAGAGAAAATAAAATAAAATAATAGAAACTAAAGTGAAAAAACAAGACAATTATCTAATCAGGAAGGTATAGTATAATTAATATGAGGAAAGAGTAAAAACAAAATAAAAAAAATCAATCTGATGTCATTATTAGAAGACAACTGTAATCCGGAAGCAAATTTTGACTATTCTCCTCTTCACGGAAGAAAAATCAAAACGTTTACATAATTTGGACGTTTGACAAATGAACCGTTAAAATTAAAATCAAGTTCTTTAGGTGGATGACTATGCTCAAGGTCTATTTAAAAGAAAGAGAGGGAGAAGACATCTGATTTGGTAGAGAGAACTATCAACGCTTGAATTCATCAGGGGAAGTTACAATAAAATATTGGTGGCTTTTTTTTTTTTTTTTTTTTTTTTTGGTGAAGTAGCCGTGGAAGGAATCATTAATTAAAAGGACACGTGGAGATCTGGTCCTGCAAAAAGAATATAAGTAATTTGCTTCCAGATAATTTTTATGATTTTCGGTTATACAGCCTCCACGATTAATGTGATTAAAATATGATTGTGCTAAAGGACTAAACTGGACGCAAACAGTATTAGCTACATAAGAGTGTATTTAAATTTTTTCCTTGAGAATTATCACCTAAATGCACTGCATTAAAGCAACACTTCCTAATGAATGCATCTATTAAAAAAAAAAGATAATTAGTTTTATGCCACTGTGAATTTAGTTAATTAGAAAAATGTCATTCTTAAATGGCTAATTAAATTTTTGTCATCACTGAATTGTTAAAATTAGCTTTATGCCACTATTTCTCTAAAAACATACTAAATTCTAAAAATACCATTACCAAAATTGTCATTCTCTTTTTTTTATGACCAAATTATCCCTCACTAAAAACGAACCCTAAAACAAAAAACAGACGGCGCAAGAAAAATGTATATTTTGGTCCATACAGTTCAAATGTCAGAATCGAAAATCAAAACCCTTATAGAGAGAAACATGGCAAAGAGAAATAGTGGAGACATTGATCCAACTCACAACAGGCCAGATTATGATGGCAAAAGAAGGAAATTGGAAGAGAAGGAGCATGTAGATTAGCAATTTCAAACTTGTTAACTTTAATTCCACCTTTAATTTGCTATAAAGTAATATTTGTGTCTTTCTTGTTTTGATATAACTTGCGTAATATTTATAGACGTTTATGAAAGAGTTCAATTCTTTTCAACCAGTTTTGTGATCGTTTTCCCCTTTCTTGTCAGTTCTTTAAAAAGAAAAAAGGATTTGTGATGGCATATCACTAATTTTTTAGTTTATAGTGGCATATTTAAAAGGGTAAAATTGTCATATCAATTTCTGATGGCATAAAACTAATTTCTATTATTTTTATAGTGGCATAAAAATAATTTTTCATTTAGTGATGGCGTATCCCTAATTTCAAATATTTGTAGTGGCATAAATCTAAATCACCTTAAAAAAACAAAGAGAAAATCAGATATAGTTCTGTGGAGTTTAGGGAAAAAAAAAACGAGGATGTATTTGTAATTATTTACAAGAATGGGGATGAAATCCCATATGCTTGTAGAATGCGTCAACTTAAAGGTACATGTGTTTCTAGATTGTATTTTTATATATACATCGGAACCATTATATTCAACAATTGCAACTTTCTAGAGAAAATAGGAATATCAAAGTGCCTTTAATCTATTCATGAAGGAATACTGATTTAGTTTGGAAATTCGGAGTAAACAAGAAATGCAGCAAACTTTAAGCCTAACTTCTCTTTATTGAAGATAATAATTAAGCCTACTTTTATTCTATTATCACTACCATGAAAAAGTTGAAAAACACACATGCAATAAAATAAAAATTAATTCGTGCCTCCTACAAGTTTACATAACAAAGAATTTCATTCGTAATACATTAAAAAAAAAAAAAATCCAAAGTTATCTTTCTTCGACTTATATATTTTAATATAACATTTGCTTTATCTCAGATGGACGTAGTTGTGTGTTAGTAGCAGAAATTCGATAATCAGTATTCTGTGTACTATAATTTCCCAAAAGAAAAATGGCACAAAGGTGGGCAGAATATATTGGCCCATTGGGTCGGCCTACATTTAACTGATATATTTAGGCCTTGATTAAAATGTTTTTTACGTGGGATTTCATTTCATTTCATTGAATTTTCAGGATTTCGTTTGATTTAATAACAAACAAATTCCAACCAAATAATATTAGATCCGTTCATTTTGATCAGAAAATTTCTAATAAAATGAAATCCTATATTTAAAAAAAAAAGGATATTGATCTGGGCCTTAGTCTTTAGTTTTAAGTTAGGAACTTCTTTTAGTTTCGGTTATGCATAAGACTATAAGAGCAATCTTTTTCTTTCTGAATACCAAGATGCAGATACCAAAGACAACCAAAAGTTACAACTATCAGGAGCACATATGAGTAACATTTCCTTACACGCTTATCGCCACAAACTAATATAATAATTAAAGAACCAATTTTCCAAAATACACAAAACCCAATTACACAGAAGAGCTCTACACTTCAACAATCAATCAACATCACTAAATAATTAATCAAGTCTAAAATTGCCAACAAGAAATTTAATTTCTCGGCACTGGGCTCCCGTCGAGCGCGCCATAGGTTCGATATCCCGACTTCCTGCCCAGCCTACTTGCTCCTCCTTTTACCGGCATTTTCGCCGCTACTGGTTCTGAATCTGAAGCTGAAACCGAATCGGTATTTTCACTACTTTGCCCCCAACATGGTGTGTATGAACTCCAAGGACAAGTTTTTGGTTTTTTCGCAAACCACCAGCACTCCTCAGAAGACCGCTGGTCAGGCACCCAGGGAATGCAGTTTTTCCTGACATCCAGTCTTTTATTGCCCTGTTTTATCAGGGTCCAGCATGTGGGACCCAGCGAGGTGAAGTAGTTGTATGACAGGGACAAGTTGAGTTTGCCGGTGTACACCAACTTGCATAGAACCTCAGGCACCTCACCATATAGCAAATTGTGCGCTAGGACGAGCTGCTCGAGGTTCTTCAGACAGCCATATGAGTATGGTATCGGGCCGGTTATGAAATTGAGACTTGCGTCAAAGACCACAAGCTTTTTAAGCAACCCAACTTCGTTAGGAAGACAGCCTGATAGTGTATTGTTCAAGAAGAGCACCTAAAAGATATGATCTGAGGTTTAGTATCTCAAATATATTACTGATGAATAAAGATTTTCTCTTTTCGATTTTTTTTTTCAATTTTGGAAAACCTTTAAACAATTGTCATGCGCCTAAAATTGGGTATGCAGAATGTAAAAATAATTAGTTCATAAATTGCTTCCTTATACCTCTAAGAGATTCTTGGCATGACCAATCGAGCTCGGGATCGGACCGGTGAACTTGTTGTTGGCAAGAGAAAGATATTGCACAGGTGAGTAACCTAAGTTACTCGGAAGATCCCCAGAGAACATGTTATTGTTCAGAAATATGGCAATGGCAAAAGGCAATTTACCGAACACATCAGGCGGCACGCAGCCGTTATAAGTGTTGAAACGTAGATCAAGGAAGGTGAGGTTTGGTTGAATGGCATTTTGAGGAAACGAGCCGGCCAGCTTGTTGTTGCTCAAGTCGAGCTCGTAGAAGTACTGATTGCCGTTGAGAATTGGCAGCTTGCCCGAAAAGTTGTTTGAGTTTGCGTGGAAAAGTGCTAGTTCAGTGAGATTATGGACGAACATCTGCAAATTGGTACAGCTCATGCAATCAATAAATAGTTCTATGGATATTTACGGGAGTTTAATTAATTGATTACTGTTCTTGTTAAGTTATATATACAGAGAACAAAAGATAAGTATTAGTTTATTTTGCATTTTGATTTTGAAAAAGCAAGCAGATTTTCCCAATTAAGTGCACAGGAACATGTTACATAAGATAAGTACTCACAGGTGTTGAGAATTCGCATTTGATTTAGTTTTTAAAGATAATATTTTTTTAAAATAGAGAAAAAATTCAAAATTTAATTGAATTTTTTTTTAACTATTTAAATTTTTAAAAATTGACTTCCTCTTTTATCTAAAAAGACTAACTGCCGTAACTGGTATTGTACTTCTTTTCTATCATTAAAAGAAAGAAAATTCCTTATTGGTAAGAACTGTGTACTCAAATCAAAATAAAACAAAGAAGTAGGACGAACTCAATAAAAATTTTGTCGTCATATGTCACAAGCTGCTTCTGTGAAGATATTGGTGAGTGGTGTCGAAATTGTTAAATGACGACAAAATCGGTGACTTGTGTCAATGTGTCATATGAAATTTTCTACTTATTTTGGTTTGTTTACATTGGTGACTTGTGTTCCATAATAATAGTGTTACTAACTAATTGTTAAAATTTATTGAGCTGGTCTATAGTCAATAGGAAACAAAAGATATAGAAAGTGCAAATAATTAGCTACTCTTGTGAAGATATTGTTAATCATAATTACATATCATGAGGCTTATGAAATGCATTTAATTTGTGTAGCAAATCAGATTTTAATTTATAAATACAAATAAGAAAATATGTAATAACATCGACCCCTGGCCCAAAATTATGTGCAAGTAATTCGAAAGTGCGATCTACATAAGATATTCAATTGAAGTTTAACAAAATTTAAGTAGAAATAATATAAAAATCATACATACATCGAACTGTGCCGAGGTTAGTGCATTCCCATTGAAATCGACAGAGGCAACAGCAAGGCCGGTTACATTGTCATAACCGGGCGGTGCTTCGCAATAGAAGCCACAATATGTTCCGCAAATATCGGTGCCATTCCAAGTCTTAGTGATCCCTTGTGGGTCACAAGTGATGGTCTTTTTGAACTCTTGGATCACAAAATATGACTTGTAGAGAAAACAACTCGGGAAGTCGCTCGGTTTTGGGGTTGATGATGACGGGGATGACGGGGATGATGGCGAGGGGCCGCCAATTCCTATTCCAATACTGATTCCGGTTCCTTTCCCTCCCAAACTGATTTGAATAGAGGATGAGGTTGGAAGAAAGGAAGATAGAGTGAGGCAGTGGATGAGTAAGAAAGAGGTCAAGGTCAAGGGGCTTGTGCCCATTGTATTCAGTTGAGAAAGGGACCTGAAGAATAATGGGAGGGAGAGAATGGTGACTGGTCTTTGAATTAGATGTATATGGTCTGGTCTGATTGGGGATTGGGGATTTGGGAACGCCTTTATATACTGTTATTATGGGACCTTTTCGCGTAGCATGAGGAATTATCCTCTTTTTTTTTTTTTTTTTTTTTTTTTTTTTTTTTTTTTCTTCTAAAAGTCGGATATCGTGTTTAACTTTTTATAATAGAGTTCATTTGGTACGTGTAAGGACGCACCGCGCACGTTGAGAATCATCACCAAGAAATAAATTTTTTTTTTTCATTTCAAATTTTAAGAAAATAGTCAAAATACTTTTCTGTTTTAGAATCAGCAGAATATGCCTTTTATTTATCTGTTTAATGCATAAAAGCAATTAAATAATAAGTTTGCTTTGTTAAAATTTAAACTTCATGCTTTTGTTAACAACGTGATACATAGGATATTCATCTTTAATAAGCTACTATTATTATGAATATAGATGAATATATAGTCCGATCATTGTTTGGTAACTGAAAAATTCTTAGTAACTATATATTATTGACCAAACTTTTTAGGTATCTATTGAATTTCTATGCGGTCGAACTTTGTGTTTATTAAATTTTGACTTTGTAAGATAAATAATAAATCCCGTGAAAAGCTTATGGAATAATTAAGGAAGGAGAACAGAACAGAGGAAGAAGAGACAATAAAAGGTGTTGTGTATATGGTAGTTGAGAGAGCTCTGTCTCCTCGCGTGTATTTTGTACTCTGCACCGTTTTCTTTTATGTTCATAACCTACACTAAAAGGCACCCAGCTTAGACTTGGGTCCCTCACTTTTGCCTTTTCTCGAGATGTTATTTTTACTTATGATCACTCCTAATCATTATATAGGCAATTTTAATATTTGAATGGTAAAACACAAGTAACAAAGGGTGTATACTGAAGAAATGTATCTATTTATAAGTTCTTATATTAAGAAAATCAAATACCGTGATTTTTTTATATTACTAAAATATCGAGAAATGTAAGTAACTCCGGGTGATACAGAATTTTATATTATATTTCAAAATCTAATGTGAAGTAATGCATGCTTATATTATATTTCAGATATCTGAATTTTTGTAATAAAATCTTTCTATCTGAATAATTATCAGTATCCATATTCACTAGTTTGGAGATATTATATATTGTCAATATTTAAATGATTACCTGATTACCCATCTGTATATGTCAATATTTAAATGATTTGAGTACACAGGATAATATATCTGATACATTTGCCAAATTTGTGAAGCAGTGTTTACTTCTAGCGTGTTAATATAATAGCAGGAGCTGCTATTTGTCTCCGCCGAATTCCCCCCTGTATCCTAATCTGGAGATGCATATACAGCTGTATAATCGCTTTAATTGTCAAAAAGTAGAACTATGAAACACATACGAGGGCATTTAAACAAAAAAAAAAAATGAAAATGCAAACGTACATGAGACATTTTCCAAAAAGTTCAATGCAGTAATTGTAGTGTAAAACAAAAGAGAAGAAATCTCAAGCTTCTTGTGAGGATAGTAATTTTTTTTTTTGAGGAATCATAAATATTTGAATTGTATAAATTCAATGAGAAACTTCAATTAAGCGAAATAAGTGTTAAATAAGTCGGAGAGAACCATGATTGGTTTCATTTGTGAATGTGTATGTGATTGTGTCCAACTTTGCTTGATTCAATTTTACAAATTTTGAGTAGGATTTTAGTGCCACTATTTTTTACGATCACCAAATATCACAATTTTATTTTTTTAATTAAAATTTAAAATTTAAAATTTTTAATGTCAAATTTAACCGTTGATCTTTTTCAATTTAATGAGCTATATATTTTCATATAACTTTTGTAAATTTAAAATTTCATTTCATACTCAATCAAGATGTAAGAAAAATGAGCGAATCATGTTAAATATGATATAGATTAATTCTAATACATTTATGTTTTAACATCTTGATTGAGTATCGAATGAATTCTAAAATTTTTTAAAAAAAATTTATGTAAAACATATTGCTAATTAAATTGAATAAAATCAGTAGATTTAAATCTGATGCTTAAATTTTAAATTTTGAAAATTAATAAGAAAATAAAGTTGTAGCATTTCGCGGAACGAAAAAGTGTGGTACTAAAACGTATTCATTTTTAAATGTTACCCAATTATTCTGCCATGTCTTTCATTTTTAAATGTTACCCAATTATTCTGCCATGTCTTTTATAGATGTTAGTTTATTTTTAACGTACGAATACTTTCCAAGTCACCATATTTTATTGACTGGTTGAAATTTTGATAGTGTGAAATTATAACGACAATCATTTTATAACGACAATCATTTTAATAGTGTGAAATTTTGATAAATGGAGTCGGAATTAAAGAAGGTACCCTAACGAGATTTATCAAAAAGCATGATGACAATTGTCGGGACAAAAGATATTTTAGACAAGTTTATCAATCCTTTTGAGTTAAATTATCTTCTCTATAAATATGAACTACATATAACATTTCAATTTTTACAAAATCGCATTTGTGAATTTTATACGGGGAGTGATAAGTGCAATCCCGTTTTTTGTCATCCCCGTAATCCCATCTCCAAAAACGGAAAAGGCGCTGGAAGCACCTTTCCATTTCTGGCGCTCCGCTCTCCTCTCGCGCGTACCCTCTCCTCACTTCCGCTCCCCCTCTCATTTTCGCTCCCTTCTCGCTCCTTTTCCTGTGCCTCCCCTCTACTTTTCGCTCTCTTCTCCGCTCCCCTCTTCGCTTTTCCTTCCCCAGCCTCCTTCCCGTGCTCCATCTCTCTTTTCCGTCCTCTCTTCTCTTCATTATAATAATCTGATCATTTATTATAACAATCTGATATTTTATGATTATAACAATATGATCCCTTATTATAACAATCTGATCTCTTGTTATTATAACAATCTGATATCTTATTATGACAATCTGATCACTTATTAACATAGCCTGATCTCTTATTATAATAATATGATCTCTTATTATGACGATCTCATCTCTTATTATAATAATCTGATTCCTCATTGTAACAATATGATCTCTTATTATAACAACCTGATCTCTTATTATTATTATAACAATATGATCCCTTATTATGACAATCTGATCTCTTATTATGACAATATGATCATTTATTATAACAATCTGATTTTTTTATTATTATAACAATCTGAAATATGATCTTTTATTATAACAAACTGATCTTTTGTTAATTGTAACAATCTAATCTCTTATTGTGACAATCAGATCTATTATTATAACAATCTGATTCTTTATTATATCATTGTGCTTGTCAGATGAGTGATGCAGGGAGGAGGAAGGAGAGATGAAGGTCGAAGGAGGGAGGAGAGACAGAGTGATAGGTGCACAGAGGGAAGGAGGGAGCGAAGGAGGGAGGTCCCGCGAAAGGGAGGGAAGGAGGGAGAAGAATCACGTGGAAGAGGGGGAGTCACGTGGGTCGCGTGAGAGGGGGGAAAGAGGGAGCGCCTCTGGCGCTAGAACGGAAGGAGGGGAAGGGGAGATAACGATGGGATTAGGGGATGACAATTCTTAGGATTGTCCTAATCAATTCTCATTTTATACTGTTCACAGCGAGGCAATATAATATTAGCCACCCAGTCTTGAGAGCAAATTAAATTATTACTATTATTTTTTAATAACCAAGCGAAATACTTATTTGATCAAAATTATAAACTAATGATTGACACGTGATATTTTCCCTATAGTACAAATGTACTTTTTGTTTTTAGGTAAATAACAGTGACTTTATTTATATAATACCATATATAGCCTCGTGCTTCAAAAATAAAACATTTTTTAGTATATATTTAAGTTCGCTGCCCTCGTCTCATCTTATGTTTCACGAAGACAATAGTTCGTTTGACATTCTGCTCTTTAAAAATATATATTACTTAAAATTATATATATTTCAAGTACTAAAACTCTAAAAGCAACTAACTCGTTCGGGTCAGACGGAACCAAAATTAGAGTATAGGTAGACCAAGTCGATGAGATCTGATTTCAATTAGATTTAGTTACTTTGAATTTTAAATATTGGAGTAGGTCGAACACACCCGATAATTATATTAACACTGTGTTTTTTAATATTTCACGTTAAATAAAAGGAAAAGGTACTAAAAATAACTCAAATTATAGTTTTTCAGAAAAGGGCATATAATTCAGAAAAAAAAAAATGTTCCGCAATAAAACTTTGAGAATTGACATATGGATCTTATTACAGATACCAACATATGATATACTTATTAGTTTTGAGAACCAGAAATACGGATCCATCTATTTGTTCGGTCAAACGTGTTTTTTTTTTTTTTTTTTTCTAATGTTTAAATAATAACTATGTTAATATGCAAAATAAAATAATCTCAATAATAACTCTGTTTAATATGGACAATTAACAATGATTGTTAATATGCATAACAACCAATAAGAATCTTAAATAGTAACTTAATGTATACAACAACTAACTATTTCAATTATAACTCTCTCAATGTGCATAACATAATTAACAATTAATAAACCTTCAATTTCAACAATCAAACAAAAAACTTGTCAATGCGCATAATATTAACAACAATTTAGATTATAACCCATTAAATGTACATATATACAAAACTCACAACAAAATTTCAAGAATATGAGTTACAATTTATAACTCTATTACCCTGCACAATTATAACAATAACTTTGTTCATGTGTTGATAACAAATAAGAATTAGTAATTTTAAAAAATCTCAAATAATATCTATATAAATAAATACATTAACGTCTTACAACTGTTTGAATAATAATTTTGTTGTTGTGCATAACAACTAAATTTTGTCTTCAACAATCAAAATTAGTAGCTTGAGTCGTTTTCAATTTCGATGAGCTTTGACGATAGTTGTTACAAAAAAAAAAAAAAAATGGCAAAATAAATAATTATATAATCTCGTTGACACTAAAAAAAAAAATTATATTTGTTAATCAGTTTGGTTGTTGAAATAAAAATTTATAAATTCATCGTGACAAAGAACTATCACATGTACATGAATTTCTAATAAAAATTTATCATATTTAGTTCCCTGTTGGAAATGACCAAAATGTGTTCCGTATCATACAGCATTGAAGGAATATTCTTGCTCCGCATGTTCAATTATTATACGAGTTATCGACGTTGCTTACGATTGCCCCAGAAAAACACAGCTCTGCAATGGTCGTTAGAGTCGGACCCAACAGTGAGTTGTCTTTAAAATAATGCAGCGATTTAGCTCGGATTCGGAACTTTATGGTTGTGTCATAAGCGTCCAAAAAACAAAAGCCACAAAAATATAGGCCGCCAATGATAAATTGATAACTAATAGCATCGATCCAAAAATAATTAATTTACAATTTATTACCAGTTCTTTTTTTTAAGGGTCGGTGGCAAAGCAGAACACCGGCAGAGATTTTATTAAATAAAAATATTTAATAAGGAAATAAAAGAGAATAGAAAAATTAAATCCTATACAAAACTAGAAAATCAAAACTAAAACTAGACATGTCTCATCCAGGAACACAAACTCCGGAGGATTATTGCAATTTAAGAAAATAGGACTGTTGCGCGGTTTCTAAATATTCCAAGATGTCGAAGCTCAGATGGTGTCCCAAAGTTTGAACTCAGGATTCCTGTGTGAGAGCCAAAAATCACAAATTTCTAGTGTGAGGTTGAGAAGAGGCAGCCTGCATGAAACGAAGTTGTACGAGGGACCAGACTGAGATCGCAAACTTGCAATGTAAAAAGAGGTGGTCAGATGTTAATTTATTATCATTTCATATATGTAATGTGATGTTGTTTAACAAGTTTTTTTTTTTTAAAAAAAAATTCAATGATGGCGTATCTTTTTTTTTAATTAGTTATATATCATAGTGTTAACTGGAACAAAAGGATAAAATATAAAAAGAAAAAGAAAATATTGTAACTCGGTATGAATAGCCCAATAACTGGGCTGGGAAACACGTGCTCAATATGCTTTCTTTCAAATTGAACGGCAATAATTAACATTCGATATAGAAAAGGGATATAATTTATTGATGACATTTTTATCTAACATTTTTTTTTATCAATAAGTAATCCTAATATATAAATATGATTTATATCATACATATGCCAAAGTTTATAAAAAAATGTTGAAAAAGTAAATAAATAATTTAACGTTAATTACAGCTAATGAATTAACTTTTATTTTTTACTTAATTGTATATGTAGGTTATTGATAAATCTAGCAAAGAGCAAGTATTTTTTTATTTGTAAATATTTTTATTAATTTAACATATATGATTATGATTGGCAATTGTATTGGAACCAGGTTACGTAGGTTTTACCGAACTAAACAACATGGGTCCCCAATTTGTATTTTGTATTCCCCTCATCCCATTTATTTTGTACGGTAGCAATGATTATCCTTATAGTTTTCTAATGCATTAATTTTTTGTTGTTATTGGGATGGATAAATGAAAACAAATGTGTGAGAACATGTGACTACAGCAGCCAATTTGGCATGTACAAGTTGGTCGGATTGAAAGATCGATTGGCATGTGCATGTCAAGCAGATTCTTCCCAAATCGACGCTTCTAAAACAGCAGTTTTCTTGCCTTTTGACTTATCTGTTGTTTCAACTCATATTGATTCATATCTATATTTATAAATCATGTATAAGTATGTATATTTATTTCATAACTTGTTATATGCATAGTATACTTTTGTCTTTTTCAATATTGAATCGGGCTGATGGAAATAATAATAGTCTTCCAGTTATAATCATATACATGAATTAAAAAACTTAATTATTTTAGAATAAGGAAGGTTTATTTTTCTACTGTACTGGAAATTTCCAGTGGTTTATTTCTCAACTGCGAATTATCCACCAACATTCGTACATGCATCTTTTATGGTCAAAACTTCAAGATCAAATTAAAAGGTGATTTAAATGGAACTTCAATTTAGAAGACGGGAGGTTCATTTCTCTCTCTCTATATATATATATATATATATATATATATATATATATATATATATATATATATATATATATATATATATATATATATATATATATATATATATATATATATATATATATATATATATATATATATATATATATATATATATATATATATATATATATATATATACTGGTATTTTTCTGCATAAATTAGCCCAATGCTGAATTCCCAAAAAAAAAAAAATGTAACATGTATCTATACGTTTTTTTTTTTTTTGGTTGGTAAAATTCAAGCTAAAACTTTATATGATTGAATTTAAGCATTCATTTGAAGAAGAGAGGTTTATTTCTGTACTAGAACTTTCCAATGTAGATTTAGTCAACTTTTATTGTGAAATTTGTAATATCATGCATAAATCTCTTTATAGTACTGAGAGTGATTTGAATAGCAATAGCCAACCCTCAAATAAATAAATATGTTATAATCATTTATAGTTCAACTTAGTAACCCTGTCAACGACTCTAAAAAAATAATAATCTAACTAGAAAAAAAAATTAGTAACGTTTGGTCTATGATCAAATAATCTAAAGTTGCATCAAAATATTTATGCATTATGTTCAAATTATAAAAATATATATCTATAATTTAACATATTTTTATATTACTAACTATTTTATAGGATCAATAATGTTTTTACTTGTCAATAAATCATTATTTTTTTCTAATTACGACAAGTGTAGCTTTATAATTCTTACAAATTGATTTTGCAATTTCACTTTATTTTTTTAAATATTTCCTAATCAGGTAATTATCTTTTTCTTTTAGTTATTTGGTGGTGTTCATCTGGTTGTTAGATTGTACTAGATATGTGATTGCAAAAAACCAATCTCTTGAACAATTATTTTGGAGGGTAGAAGATGCCATGATTTTGAGGGCCGCTCCTTTTCAATCTAGGCTTTATTACGTGTTGTTGTTCCCCCTCACGTGAATTATTGTATGGTTAACAAATTGGATTTATATATGGAGAGTATTGTTGACCACTAAAATTTTACAAAAGATGTTCAAGTTGATGGAAATGCCAAGATAATGACACAAAGTTTAGAAAATTATTGAAAATATTTTAGTGGTCTAAAAATTAAAAAATTTTAGCATCACTAGATTATTAATAATTTTCTGATCATACCCATAAAATTTCAGGCAAAAAGAACATTGGGAGGACCTTCAAATAATTAAAAAGCACAAAACAAATTTGCTGAAAATTTGATAATGGAGCTGTCCATTCTGGAATAAATGGAGATGAACCAAATTCGAAAATTCATGAAGAGTAGGCGTGAACCCAGCGGCCAGCCCCTGGTTTGCACGAAGAGGAGTATGTAACCACCCATCTTCTCATCTTGTTTAAAAGAGCCAATCAAGCTTCGCCAAGTCAGCGATGAGTTTGTCCACGATCAAGGAATAACCGTCAAGTTGTATGGTTATAAAAGAAGAACAAAAGAACAACCAGAGGGGGGTCGGCGCAGAAAAGAAAAAAAAAAGGAACAGAGAGGGAGAGAAAAACAACGTTCAGAAGAAAGAAGAAAGAAAGAGAGAGAGAGAGAGAAAGTGTGAGAGAGATTTCTTTTCTTGCTTTCCACAAAATTCTGTAAAAAAAATAGAAAGAGTGTATTAATCCTGTGAAGAAAAGGTAGAAAAGGTTTATAATTATGGAAATGAAACTCAGCAATGGATGATGCATTTTTCTTTCTTGTTTCCTCTTTCTTTCTTTTATTTCTTGCATTCATGAACGTAACTGTGCATGGCAACTTTCCTTAATCCAAAATCCAGAGTTGAGACATCCTAATTTTCATTGTTACCATTCACTCAAACATTCTTTTGATATCCTCTGTTTTCTAATAAAAATAAGAAACTTCCAATTAGTTTATGAAGTATGAATCACTTTGTGTAACTCTGTCTCAAAATAAAACATCAAAAGAGTCTCGTTTGCTAATTTCTGTTTTGCAGCACGACTTCTCGGCATGGAAATTTGATCTAATGCAACCACTTCGATTGAAATTTGTTTATATCACAATCTGCAGCATGCTCAGTTGTGATTTAATCAATGAAAAACCACTTCATAGGGGTCTGTAGCATGTCTCAGTCTCTATGGAGATGGTATGTACCTAGTCGACTTGGATCTGTAGCATGCTCAGTCCATTCGATCTAGGTTGTTTGAATAACAAAGATCAAAACTCCATGCAAGGATGCCGTTATGCTGCCGAAATTTGCTTAGAAAAGTCACGTTTCGTTCTTATATTTCTTGCACAAGTTTAATCTTATTTCTAATAATTTTCTGGTACAAACAAGAAGGCAGTTCACAAAAGTATTTTTATTTCACAAACGGTTGAACAGAATTAAATGAAATTCTAACTGTAAATAAATCATGATCAGATGTGACTTCTGTAAAGTTTTCATAATTTTTGGAAAGACGGATTAATTGTAATGAATTTTTGAAATCAGACAGGATTGAGTTTCAGAAAACTGGTTACCAGAAAAAAAGCATTTTTAACAGTTTTACAAAATCTTTTTTATCTCGTGAACGGCTAAACAGAATCAATTGAAATTTTAACTGTAGATGAAACATGATAATATGCACATTCTGTAGAATTTTCATAATTTTTGGACTGATAGATTATTCATAACGAATTTCTGAAATCACACAGAAATTGAGTTTCAGAGAACTGTACCAGTAAATCGTGCCAGAAAACATGTCTGAAAGTTCATACCTTGAAACCAATGAAATTGATCTCTAAAAATTCTACAAAAATTAATGTAACTGACTCAAGATGTCTAGTTCCAAATCTGAAAGTTTCAAGTCCTAACTGCAAAAGAAGAATAACTGAAAATTCAAAAACTGAACCCTGGTCTGTTTGTCCAAAAAAACTGTTTCCAGAAAGTTGGTCTAGATTGCAAATTTCAGTAAAAATATCAAAACTATTCAGAAAATTTCGTACCAGATATCAAAATTCTCCTCGTGAAGTCTAGTTTTGAATATAATAACTCTCATATCCAAATTCGAAACAGATCAAAAGCAGTCATTGAAACAGTGACGAAAGGTCGTGTTGACTCAGAAAACGGTTGGTCCTGAAAGATCAAGCCCAAATCCAAACAAAGAGTATTCTAAAAATTCTCGAAAAATGAAAAATAAATCTCTCTCAGAGTCTTCTTTCAAATTAATCCAATTTCATAATTTTTGATGAAACAGAGGAACTCTTTTCTAATTTTGGAATGAGTAAAGGTCTGGTTGGTCTGTCCGAAATATACAGCCCAAATAATCTTCAAATTTTCTCAAATGTCAAAATCCACTAAAATTCATTTAAATTGGAAAACTTCAAATAAAATATCCCAAAACTCAGAAAATTCTAAAGATTTCAGTTCACTAATCATTTGGTGTCAAAATCATTTAAAGATTGGTCAAATCCAACTTTGATCATTTTCATCATAATGGATTATGTGAAATTCAAATTAAATCGAAATCTTACAGAAAATTCTGAAAAGTCCATAAAGCAAAAATAACTTGTGCGACTCCCAAATTTGTGGTAAAATTCTAATTTGAGTTTAAATAAACTCAAATTGACACAAATGAAAACCAAATCAAATCTCGATTTGAGTCTAAATTGACTCGAATTGTGTCAAATCCAAATGAAATTTAACTTGAGTATCAACTACACTCAAGTTTTCTAAAATTTAGTTTGAGGCTCCAAATCGTCTCGAACTAACCTAATTTGAATCCAAATTGATTCGAATTAACAAAGTCAAACCAAATTATAATTTGAGTTCAAATTAACTCAAGTTATACCCAAACAAGTGCCAAAAATCAAATCAAAAGCGATCCAACTGGACCAAAGCCCCGGTTTGATCATAAATTCTCTCGTCACCTGAATCAGCGGCTCGCTTTGTATTCAGTGTGGGAGTTACAAAGTTATTGCGCCTGAGTGACCAGTGCGGTTACACTCTTGACCCTAACTTTGCGAAGTCCTTGTTTCTGAGTCAACAATATGCTCTGTACTTAGAACTTAGTACTTCAAAGGATGCGAGAACAAATAACTCAAATCCAAAATCAAATGTCAAAAGTGAGAACAAATATCTCAACCCCGAAACAAGTGGTATCTAATTGACTAATGGACTGGTCGATGATTTATCACTATGGTTCAAGTTAGATTCAAAATCCTAACTTACCATAAACACCCCTCAGAAACAAACATTGCATGCATAATCACCCAAACAAATTGCATTTCACAACTCTTATAGCCTAAGAAACATAATTCTTCGGATCCCTTAATCAGAGGTTCTCGCGGTTCATTCCCGAGGTAATTAACAGCAGGGGCTTGCGCCTGTTGGAAAGAAAGAACTCACAACAATAAACCTCCACGTGAATAGAAATTCATATGAGTTCTTCTCTCTTCGTTTAGAAAGGGCTCATATCGAATTGTGACACGCGGAGGGTATCTGGATAGATCTTTCCATTTCCCGCGTTTAATCATTTCCGCGACGAAAAAAAGGTCCAGACAGATTCTGGCACGCCCGGTGGGACATCTTTCTCCTCTCATCTTTTGAATTCGAGGATATAGGCTATAAGAGTTGTATAATTTCTCTTTAAAATGCTAACAATAACTTTAAGTGTTGCATCTTTTACAGGAATGGCGCTTTTTGGTAGTGACCCTTTCACTGCTGCTGTTGCTGGAAATGGCGTTTTCTTGGTGGGCACCCTGCCTGTTGCTGGCTCATTCACTCCGGTGACCCCCGTCACCCATGTCAACACTTTTCCCGCCATCATGAAGGAAGAAGATGACGACGACATCATTTTCATTACTGAACAGGGTAGAGCCAACAATGTCATGGCCACTACCCCTATCCCAAACAAGCGCCCCAAGCGACGTTTTCGCCCAAATAAGGCAACTACTCAGGTTGCCTCCAACACAACCACATGTGTTCAAATGGCACGGGTTAAGGCCCCCAAGCGCAAAGTCATGGAGGTCTATCAGAATGAGTTGGTGATACAACCCCAACTCTCCGTTAGCAACTCCTTCGCCCCACTAAGGGTGGTGAAGAAGAACTCTCCCAGGGCATCTCTTCGTACAATGGGAGAATTGCCAGTTATGTATGAGACTCAGTCTGTCCCAATTCATGCCAGGATAATCCAACCCATAGAGGCAATCCGTAAGACGTACCAAATTGTCAAGAACAAGAAAGAAAAGAGAAGTGCTAGAGCTATAACTCCACCAAATAGCCAATATAAGCCACCTCGCACTTCAGTGCATGATAGGCTCACTTTTCCCTCCCAGAAACAGAGGGATCATTTGCCAACTCCTAACACAAGCAGGGGGCAGACACAAGCACACCGTGATAGGTCATCAATGCCTGTCAAGGAAAGGCTAACTTTTCCCACTCGTGGAAGAAGAATCAATCCAACTCGAAGATCAAGCCAACAAATAGGCATGCCAACATCAAAAGTATGGAAGCCTAAGCAACAAAAGGAGGAGGTATTCAATCTTCGAGAAAAGTTAAATCTTGCCAAGTCTTATTCATCTCGTTCGTCTCGAGGAGTTAAAGAGGATGGCTATGAGAAGTCCAATACACATGATAAGGTGGTAATTCGTGGTGGTCAACCACGAGTGGAGCATACCATTTATCGACATATCAATAAGAGGCAACGATTGACCTGGAGAGAGAAAACACTAGAAGAGCACGCCTCGGTTTACATGATAAGTGTAGAAGAAGAACCTGAAGAATATGCTACTGTGTACATGGCTAACAATAGATCTACTAATAGAGAAGGAGAGGACCCCAAAAATGGTGAAAACGAAAAGGATGAGACCTCTGCTAGTGGTACAAAAGGGCCTCACAGTCGACAAGAAAAAGACAAAGACAAAGACAAAGAAAACGAAGAGGATGATGGAAACTCTGATGAGGAAGATGAGGTAGCTCGATTGAGAAGAGAATTGGAGCAAAAAGACCAACTGATAGCCTCCTTACATTTAGAAAATGGAAATGCTACGAGGCTATGCGTGGAGCTACACGACCGGCCCTACTATCAACAATCTTGACTCTTCCAAAACCAACCATGAAAAGCCAAAAAAAAACACTACTAAAACCAAAACCAGTAGTGGGAAAGCTAAACAAACATCTCGAAAGGAGAAGGAAGAGCCAAACGATACCTCTTGCGAAACACCTGAGTCGTCAGGAGTGACGAAGCAAGAATTGCAAGAAATGATATTTCAACAATTACAGGCTGCAGGAGCAGGGCACCTTGTTCGCCCTCTAAGACGATCAGGGAGACCATATCCCAAGGAATATGACTCTATAAAATACCCAGATGGGTATGTCATTCCTAAGTTTAGAATGTTCGATGGACTAAACACGAAGAATGTCAGTCTTGACCAACATTTGGCACACTTCATAGCCTCGTGTGGTAATTCGGCAGGGATTGAAGAATTGCTCCTTCGTCAATTCTCACAAAGTCTCACAGGACCGGCTTTTGATTGGTATGCATCCCTAGAAGATAATAGCATCAAAACTTGGGATGACATGGTGGATGCATTTCGGGCTAAGTTCATCACCATTAGAAACAAGGTGACCATTGCTGATGTGGTGAACGAGAAGCCTAGAAAGAATGAGTCAATTATAGAATACATCAACCGATGGAGGAGTTTGAATTCCCAATGTGATTATCCGATTCCTGAGAAAGATGCAATCCATCTTTTGATGAATAATATGGAAGATTGGATGAAATCGTTCTTAAGTTCTCACGACATCCACAATTATGAGAAGCTAATCACACATGTGTCTAAGCTTGAATCATTGGGCCCAGGTGTTTGTTCCGAGTACTTTAAGAACAAATACAAGAAGGATGATGGTAAGAAGGTTAGTGCTAAAGCGGTGCAAACTTCTCTAAGTTCGGTTCGTAAGTCAAGTGCTTCGAGTAGCAGAAATCAGGATAGCAAGAATGTGGACAATAGTGATAGACCCAGGTTCACTAAATCAACCCTAACTGATCGAATGAGTAGGTCATACTCGTTCAAGAAAGAGAAGACTGCTAAACTTTTCAAGGCAGCCTTAAAGAATGGGCTTGATCTTCCGCCTTGCAAGAGACCAGATGAAATGGATAAGTCAGATGACCCAAATTATTGTCTCTATCACCGAGTAATGGGACACACGATTGAGAATTGCTATGTGTTTAAGGATTGGCTAGAAAAGAAGATCCAATCTGGAGATATTGGCATCTATGATGATGCTAAACAAAATCCGGCACCTCATGCCCAAGCCAATATGATCTCTCATGTAAGCTTTGAAGACTTTGAAGAGGAGAATGAATCCACCGAGCCTTGGACAGTGTATTTGACACGAAGGACAAGGAAGATACTTCGGAAATTACAACAAGAGCCTAGAATTAAGTGGAAAAATGAAATGACTCCAGTAATACCTCCTGAACCAAAGGAAAAGCCAGTTCGCCCAATGATCCTTAAGAAATTAAATCAAAAGAAACACGACAATAGAAAAGCACATACAAGAGATGGAGGAATATGAGCAAGGTGTGCCAACTCCGGCCATGCTTGCAGATTTTATCTCAGAAGAAGATCTGCAACATCTCTTGGGAATTAGTAACGATAACGTAGATGAGGATGGAGGAATTTCAAGAAAGAAAGATGATGAGATGGCTAAAAAGAAAAAGATCAAAAAGAAAAATAAGAAGAACAAGAAGAAAGACCAAAAAGAGAATGAGAAAGAAAGCATAAAGAAAAAGGAAATCGGAGATGAAACCTTTTGGGAAGCATCCAGTCATGCCATTTCTCACATTGAGGTCGCTGAAGAAGAGTTAGAGTTATGTTTCGAAAGTTGCATGGCCACATCTATCTTTTACCTTGACTCTGACTCTGAAGAGTTTGAAAAGGAAGAAGCTTCTCTTGAGAAGAAACTATACTACACTGACTCCGAAGAAGAGTTTATCTCCCTCAGAAACAATATTTCCGGAGTTATACTTGGAAGTGATTCAGAAGAAGGTAAGGAAGATGAGTCAATCTTACCAAGAGGGATGTTCTATTCTGATGAAGAAGACAAAGAATGCCATGTGAATCTCCGCTCGGGCACCCGCATCCCTGAAAGGCAAATGCCCAAAGAAAGCGACAAGGATAGACAAAAAGACAAGAACAAAGCTAAAGCCAAAGAGACAGAAGACGAAGCGGGACCAAGTGATAGATCTAAGAACAATATAAGAGATTACAATATATTGGCTCATTTGCGCAAAATTCCAGCATTGTTGAGTGTTTTCGATGCTCTCATGATGTCACAAGAGTTACATGAGTTACTCATTAACGCTCTTCAAAATCCCGAGAAATTCCAAGCTTACTTTGCTGAAAAGAGCATGCAAGAAGCCTTGTACACTGACCAAACAACAGCCATAACCTTTGACGACAATGATTTGCTAGTTGGCACATCGGAGCATAATCGACCTTTGTATATCACAGGAATAACAAATGGGTCAAGGGTCAATCGCATCCTTGTGGATGCTGGGTCATCTATCAACATTCTTCCTCTCAAAACACTAAGACAGTTATCTCTCAATGTCAAGCATCTGTCAAAAGAGAAGATATCGATCCTTGGGTTCAACCAGAATTCTCAAAACGCTATGGGTTCAATAACTTTGTCTTTCCAATTTGGAGAGCTAGACACGGAGATCAAATTTTATGTCATTGATGCAGAAACATCTTACAAGGCATTGCTTGGAAGACCATGGTTGCATGAAAATTACTTGGTACCATCAACCCTCCATCAATGTGTCAAATATATCAAAGATGACAAACAGAAGACGATTAAGGGAAATATTCACCCGTTTGATGTACATGAGTTTGGCATCAATGATGCGAGATATTTTCTAAAACCATCTCCTAAATTCAGATAATCAAAGAAACAATATTCACAACCTCATGTAGTAGAAGAGTCATGTTTTAAGGGGCAAGACAATGAAACTACTAAAAATCACAAAGCCAACAAATGCACCAAACAAAATCATTGAGGATGAGAAGAGTGATGGGCTCACGATCCTACAAGATAACCACTAGCGGAGCTGATGGGGGCAAGGCCCACAAAAGATTACAACTTCATTGTTTAAGTCTACTAAAGGCCGCTAAAAAAAAAAAAAAAAAAAAAAAAAAAAAAAAAAAAAAAAACTTAATTTAAGGAGGCTTTGAGAAGAGCCACTACAAATGAGTTGTTTCCCAAAATCATCAAAAGCCTTTGTGGTTCTTGATTACTTAAAATCCGCCCAATGAAGAAGCCTTTGTGGCAACCGAGGGCGAAAAATCCGCTTAATGAAGAAGCCTTTGTGGCAGCTGAAAGCGAAAAAAGGACACTCGATGAAGCATTCTGAGGGATGTCCGAAAAACACCAAACTCAGTTTGAAGAGGCTTTGAAAAGAGTCATCTCAAACGGATCGTCACCCAAAATTATCAAAGGCCTTTGTGGCTTTTGATAACTTAAAAGCCTAATGAAGAAGCCTATGTGGCAACTGAAGGCATCGAGAGCCTATTCAATGAAGTGTACTGAGGATAGGACCTCATGACAATCTTGGGTCGCCATTCTGGGCAACCTTTTTCTTTTGCAGGTACACGGAGCAACTGGAGCTTTATGTCCCTCGAATAAAGAGCGTCTTGCCTTGAATAGGTCCCATAAGACGTTTCTTCCACATAAATTTCCAAACTCCACAAATTCCACAGCCAAATTTCCACTTTAAAATGGTCAATTGTTGGAGTGAGCCATAAGTCAACCAACACTGGTATGTTCATCTACCAGCATGAAAGATGAACAAGTTTTGTACTTTGTACTTTAACAATGTACGATCTTGGGTCGCTCTTGTTGGCAACCTTTTTCTTTTGCAGGTACAAGGAGCTGCTAGAGTTTTATGTCCCTAGGAGAAATGAAAAGAGCATCCTGCCTCAAAAGGCTACATAGGGTGTCTCTTCCATGAAAATTTCCCCTAACCCCACAAAAAATCCACAGCCAAAATTCCACATAAAAAAGTGGTCCATTGTTGGAGTGAGCCATAAGTCAACCAACACCGGTATGTTCATCTACCGGCATGAAAGATGAACAAGTTTTATACTTTGTACTTTAACAAGGTATGCAACAAAATCCAAATTCAAGGCGAAGGGAACAAATACTCCAAACCTCAACCAAATCTCAAAACCAAGACGAAGGAACAAATACCCTGAACCTTAACTCAAAATCAAAATCCACAAAAAAAAAAAAAAGCGCCATGATGTCTTAACCAAATCAAACCAAAAAAAAACATCCAAAAGAAAAGCTCAAAACCAAATTTCAAGAAATCCTGCTAGACATTCCAAAACTTCTTCAAGAGCCAATCATGTCCTCCCATCCATACTACTCGACTAGTTAAATATTTTCGAAGTTTGAAGTTAAAACTGAAAATTGAAATGGTGGAGGCAAGCATGAAACACCAAAGCATGTCGTTCTATCTAAAGTTTTCACAACATGCTTTGGTGGGGGGCATTTGTTGACCACTAAAATTTTACAAAAGATGTTCAAGTTGATGGAAATGCCAAGATAATGACACAAAGTTTAGAAAATTATTGAAAATATTTTAGTGGTCTAAAAATTAAAAAATTTTAGCATCACTAGATTATTAATAATTTTCTGATCATACCCATAAAATTTCAGGCAAAAAGAACATTGGGAGGACCTTCAAATAATTAAAAAGCACAAAACAAATTTGCTGAAAATTTGATAATGGAGCTGTCCATTCTGGAATAAATGGAGATGAACCAAATTCGAAAATTCATGAAGAGTAGGCGTGAACCCAGCGGCCAGCCCCTGGTTTGCACGAAGAGGAGTATGTAACCACCCATCTTCTCATCTTGTTTAAAAGAGCCAATCAAGCTTCGCCAAGTCAGCGATGAGTTTGTCCACGATCAAGGAATAACCGTCAAGTTGTATGGTTATAAAAGAAGAACAAAAGAACAACCAGAGGGGGGTCGGCGCAGAAAAGAAAAAAAAAAGGAACAGAGAGGGAGAGAAAAACAACGTTCAGAAGAAAGAAGAAAGAAAGAGAGAGAGAGAGAAAGTGTGAGAGAGATTTCTTTTCTTGCTTTCCACAAAATTCTGTAAAAAAAATAGAAAGAGTGTATTAATCCTGTGAAGAAAAGGTAGAAAAGGTTTATAATTATGGAAATGAAACTCAGCAATGGATGATGCATTTTTCTTTCTTGTTTCCTCTTTCTTTCTTTTATTTCTTGCATTCATGAACGTAACTGTGCATGGCAACTTTCCTTAATCCAAAATCCAGAGTTGAGACATCTAATTTTCATTGTTACCATTCACTCAAACATTCTTTTGATATCCTCTGTTTTCTAGTAAAAATAAGAAACTTCCAATTAGTTTATGAAGTATGAATCACTTTGTGTAACTCTGTCTCAAAATAAAACATCAAAAGAGTCTCGTTTGCTAATTTCTGTTTTGCAGCACGACTTCTCGGCATGGAAATTTGATCTAATGCAACCACTTCGATTGAAATTTGTTTATATCACAATCTGCAGCATGCTCAGTTGTGATTTAATCAATGAAAAACCACTTCATAGGGGTCTGTAGCATGTCTCAGTCTCTATGGAGATGGTATGTACCTAGTCGACTTGGATCTGTAGCATGCTCAGTCCATTCGATCTAGGTTGTTTGAATAACAAAGATCAAAACTCCATGCAAGGATGCCGTTATGCTGCCGAAATTTGCTTAGAAAAGTCACGTTTCGTTCTTATATTTCTTGCACAAGTTTAATCTTATTTCTAATAATTTTCTGGTACAAACAAGAAGGCAGTTCACAAAAGTATTTTTATTTCACAAACGGTTGAACAGAATTAAATGAAATTCTAACTGTAAATAAATCATGATCAGATGTGACTTCTGTAAAGTTTTCATAATTTTTGGAAAGACGGATTAATTGTAATGAATTTTTGAAATCAGACAGGATTGAGTTTCAGAAAACTGGTTACCAGAAAAAAAGCATTTTTAACAGTTTTACAAAATCTTTTTTATCTCGTGAACGGCTAAACAGAATCAATTGAAATTTTAACTGTAGATGAAACATGATAATATGCACATTCTGTAGAATTTTCATAATTTTTGGACTGATAGATTATTCATAACGAATTTCTGAAATCACACAGAAATTGAGTTTCAGAGAACTGTACCAGTAAATCGTGCCAGAAAACATGTCTGAAAGTTCATACCTTGAAACCAATGAAATTGATCTCTAAAAATTCTACAAAAATTAATGTAACTGACTCAAGATGTCTAGTTCCAAATCTGAAAGTTTCAAGTCCTAACTGCAAAAGAAGAATAACTGAAAATTCAAAAACTGAACCCTGGTCTGTTTGTCCAAAAAAACTGTTTCCAGAAAGTTGGTCTAGATTGCAAATTTCAGTAAAAATATCAAAACTATTCAGAAAATTTCGTACCAGATATCAAAATTCTCCTCGTGAAGTCTAGTTTTGAATATAATAACTCTCATATCCAAATTCGAAACAGATCAAAAGCAGTCATTGAAACAGTGACGAAAGGTCGTGTTGACTCAGAAAACGGTTGGTCCTGAAAGATCAAGCCCAAATCCAAACAAAGAGTATTCTAAAAATTCTCGAAAAATGAAAAATAAATCTCTCTCAGAGTCTTCTTTCAAATTAATCCAATTTCATAATTTTTGATGAAACAGAGGAACTCTTTTCTAATTTTGGAATGAGTAAAGGTCTGGTTGGTCTGTCCGAAATATACAGCCCAAATAATCTTCAAATTTTCTCAAATGTCAAAATCCACTAAAATTCATTTAAATTGGAAAACTTCAAATAAAATATCCCAAAACTCAGAAAATTCTAAAGATTTCAGTTCACTAATCATTTGGTGTCAAAATCATTTAAAGATTGGTCAAATCCAACTTTGATCATTTTCATCATAATGGATTATGTGAAATTCAAATTAAATCGAAATCTTACAGAAAATTCTGAAAAGTCCATAAAGCAAAAATAACTTGTGCGACTCCCAAATTTGTGGTAAAATTCTAATTTGAGTTTAAATAAACTCAAATTGACACAAATGAAAACCAAATCAAATCTCGATTTGAGTCTAAATTGACTCGAATTGTGTCAAATCCAAATGAAATTTAACTTGAGTATCAACTACACTCAAGTTTTCTAAAATTTAGTTTGAGGCTCCAAATCGTCTCGAACTAACCTAATTTGAATCCAAATTGATTCGAATTAACAAAGTCAAACCAAATTATAATTTGAGTTCAAATTAACTCAAGTTATACCCAAACAAGTGCCAAAAATCAAATCAAAAGCGATCCAACTGGACCAAAGCCCCGGTTTGATCATAAATTCTCTCGTCACCTGAATCAGCGGCCCGCTTTGTATTCAGTGTGGGAGTTACAAAGTTATTGCGCCTGAGTGACCAGTGCGGTTACACTCTTGACCCTAACTTTGCGAAGTCCTTGTTTCTGAGTCAACAATATGCTCTGTACTTAGAACTTAGTACTTCAAAGGATGCGAGAACAAATAACTCAAATCCAAAATCAAATGTCAAAAGTGAGAACAAATATCTCAACCCCGAAACAAGTGGTATCTAATTGACTAATGGACTGGTCGATGATTTATCACTATGGTTCAAGTTAGATTCAAAATCCTAACTTACCATAAACACCCCTCAGAAACAAACATTGCATGCATAATCACCCAAACAAATTGCATTTCACAACTCTTATAGCCTAAGAAACATAATTCTTCGGATCCCTTAATCAGAGGTTCTCGCGGTTCATTCCCGAGGTAATTAACAGCAGGGGCTTGCGCCTGTTGGAAAGAAAGAACTCACAACAATAAACCTCCACGTGAATAGAAATTCATATGAGTTCTTCTCTCTTCGTTTAGAAAGGGCTCATATCGAATTGTGACACGCGGAGGGTATCTGGATAGATCTTTCCATTTCCCGCGTTTAATCATTTCCGCGACGAAAAAAAGGTCCAGACAAGTATATCTGTGAGCAAAGTAGCTAATAATTCAGTGTAACTTAAGCAAAAGAAAACAGCATTAGAATGTATTAATTCATACCATAAAAGAGTTTGAAAGAGCTATTAATTACTGACGACTGGAAGTCTGGAATAGTACCCGACAAACAACATAATTATTTGAAAGAGGTAAGTCACTGGAAATGATATCAAAAGTGTGGACCCTACGGGCTTCGGGTAGGACTAGGAAGAATTAAAAATAAAAATTAAATAAAAGTGAAACAAAAACATGTAAACGACCCTACACAATGTGCCAAACTAACATTTATAATGTATTGATGGTTTCAAATGTATCACGTTCAATGCTAGATAAAACGAGAAATATGATACGACATGACAATATTTCTATATATTTTGACATAAATTATATCATTCAAATTAATTAATTTCTCTAATGAAATGATTTCTCTTGGATTATAAATCAATTTGCAGTTTGCTACAAGGCTCTACAAATCCATTTCAGTTTGGGTTTTACTGCTGGCCTAATTTTAGCCCAAGTCAAATTGTTCCGATTGCGGCCCCATTCTTCTGTTGGTTTTTTAGCACCTCTAGTCAGAATGCCTTTGACCAATTTTTTTTTCAAGGTTGGTTTGAACTAATGATTTTGTTATAAGAAAGTCGAAAAATAAACACTCTCTCAGTGAATCGAACTAATGACTACTTAATTGGTGGAATAGAGCCACACCACTGAGCCGAACAACCAATATAACCTTTGACCAATTTAAAAACAAAAGTTCAACAGAGGGCTATTAAAGGACAGCTCAATAATTTTTTGGTTGGATAAATTTCAAAAACTCTTTCTTAAAATTATCTTACTTCCCAGAAATGTTTAAAATTTTAGTAACATAAAAAAATTTCCAGCTAGTGTGCCTTGCAAAATAAGATCATAAAAAGATATATAAATCTGCAAAACGTTGCAATGCATCAAATTTTCGTTTTCTAAAAAATAGCCAAATTTACATATCTTTTAATTTTTTTTCGTTTTTTTTTTTTTTCTATCCAGTAAAGCTCATGTCTCATATTCTCTAAGCAAAATGTAGAACCGAAGATTATTGCCTCATAACTGTTTTTTTTTTTTTTTTTTTTTTTTTTTGAATAAAAAACAGGGATCTAGTCCCTATCTTTCCATTAAAAAAAAAAGTAAGTACAGGAATCAGCCAGTGGCTGAGTAAAATTACAAGTAAAATAATAGTAAATGTAAATTACAAGCTAAAAGAGAGCAACTATGAAACTTTACTGTTAAGTGTTTCCCATTCATGAGAACCTGATCTACCAGTGAAGATGGGGGGAGGCAAATGCCCTTAAATATCCTGCAACACCTTTCTTGCCATAAAACAAAGCAGAGAATAGCCATTAGTTCTCTATGTGCTTTTGGCTCTGCATTATCCAGTAAGAAATCTGGATTTTTTTCTTTAGTGCAAGAGCTGAAACAAACATTAGAATTTAGTTTCCCAGCTATATACACTGCCCATTAGAAATCATCCTAAAGTTGAAGCGATTTAAATAAATAATTAAAGACACTTGAGCACACAACAGAAACGAACATTTATTCAAGGCACATGAACAGATCGTCAGATCCAATACCATATTCGGCTGCATCTTTCATTAAATTAATTAGTTAGTTGAGATATGCAGTAAATAGAATCAAATATGACTCAATTCATATACAATATAGAGAAGTTTTCTTGCTCCCTTCACTCTTCCAGGCAGTAACCTCGTACCTTGTCAACACGCCTAGCTAGAGAGATCAAGGCCAAGTTTGCTGAGCAGAGAACGCCAGGTGGTATGTTTTTTGAAAAAACATTTCAGAAGGCATTGTTTTGAGCAGCGTAACGGATATCAAAATTGGAGGAGCAAAGGTGCTGGATTTAATCAGTTTAATTGATTGTCCCGGGTAAAAAAATCAGATGACATAACATATATACGAAAAAAAATGCCTCAAAGTTATGGCTTCTCATAGAGAAAAGTTTTCTTTATAATTATGGTATATCAACAAAGTCATTGAATTAAAATATAGCTTAAATTCTAAAAATATTTATTAATTAATAACCAGAATCAAATGGGCAAAACATAATTTTTAAATCGGACAAATCATATACTCTATGAGAACAATTTGATTTGTCCGATTTAAAAATTTTGTTTTGCCAATAGCTGAAAGAAAAAAATATTATGAAAAAAAGTTAATAATCTTTAATCGGACAAATCAAATTGCCAACCGGATCAGTATCAATAGCTCAAAAAAAAATTGTTTTAAAAAATATACTTAGAAAACTCAAAATTATTAAAGATTATCATTCTATAAAAATTCTTCTTGAGCAAACGTAAATAAATATCGTGAAATTTCAAATTTGTTTCTGTCATTAAAAAATCCATTCAATCAAAGAATTTATTTATTTTTCCCGTTGGATCATTCATTTGTCTAATAAATTAAGTTGCTAATTAATTTATTTAAATATTTATTCCTATAAATATGATGCTAGAATTTTTCAATGAGTATAGATCGTTGCCATTTCTCTATCGCACGGATCAGATAATTAATCTCATTCGTAACAGTGGCGATAGGAATAGTCGACCCCGTGTTGACCTTTTAGCGATGAGAGTGGATTGGCATCCGTCGGGTGTATTTGGAACGTAAGGTGGATTTGCGGCATAACCCTGCCCCATTGAATATTTTCCTTCAAGGTCTGGGTAAAACTTTTTGCAAAGAGTAGTAGGACAAGTTGGTGATAGCGATAACTCATCGAAATCCTCTTTATCTAAGATTATATGATTTTCAAAAGGCACCACATTTGTCTCAATTTCACTCGTGTATCACCATCTTCATTGTCGGAATACTCATCAAAGATCAGTGATTAATCAAATGTATCGTATTTTGTTCTAAAGACTTGCATATGATTAAAATGGTTGTCTTTCTTCTAGAGGTGAAGTGGAAAAGAAACATTGTCGCTGGAGATGAATTGTAGTGGACGGTGACAAGAAAAGTCAGTGAAGCTCGACGATGTTAGGAAATGCTCATATTTTTAATTTTAGATTAATTACAACTAATTAATCACCATTAACAACAAGCAAATCAAAGGATCTAGTGCTAAAGCAATCACACGTCATGAGAAAGGAAATAGAATCATTACCTCTCCTTAAATCGTATTAAGGAGGTTAGATCCTAAGCGTAGGAGTCGGTGGGGTGCCTTCACCTCCTCCAAGTCGCCGGCCGGCCGCCTCGAGTCCACCAAGAGATTAACCAAGCTCTAGAAGATTCGTGATAGCGATTCAAAGAGAGCAAAGCTAATCCTAAGGTTTTCCCTCTTCCAAAGCAATTAACTAATTAATTATTAGAGGGAAATTTGTTCAACACATGAACTATGAGAGGTAGAGAGGAGAGGAATGGAGGAAGAAATTCTGAAATTTCTTCTTCCTTGGGTGGATTTCGGCTAGGAGAGAGAGAAGGGAAGAGAGCAATGTGACGGCTAGGGTTTTCTCCCAAGAGACACCCCTATTTATAGTGCTCCAACCCTAGGTCTCTCATCCAACAAATCTTGGACAGATCTGCCCTCTCCTTGCCGAAATTAGGTGGGAGGATTATGGGCTCCAAAGCCCATTAATCCATCTCACATGTTGCTCATTTCATACACCTCAATTCGGGCCTTTAAATAACCATTTAATTTATAAGCCCAATTAGTTCAATTAATTAAATGTGTTGCACATGATTAAATATTAACATATTAATAATTAATCTAGGATTAGCAAAATGCACTAATTTATTTCTATATGATCAATTTGATTTAATTAATTATAACGGTTCATAACGGTATATAATTAATTAATCAACAAATCATATTTTCGCAATACTCACTGTTGCGAATAAATAAATAATGCACTGTTTGGTTAAAACTCTATTTTGTGTGACCCTTTGAGGATTTATGCTATGTTAGCCATGGAATTAAATCGTTTATTTAATTCCAATAATCATAAGCGGTATCTAGCAACACGTTATGATTCCCAATTAGCATAAATAATGTACTGTTACAATATGTCAATCCTGCATAAGAAATATTAGTATTTCCTTGTCTGATTCTTATGTCACATGATATCTTTGTATAATCCAAGATAGGAATGTGTCATTCTTGCAGATTATACATTTCTTGATCTAGAGTTGATTGTACATGTTGGCCAACCAATCCAACTCCATCAAGGGGCCCAAACAGATATCATCACTCATTAAGTATATTAATGAGGGACATACGGTTTTCTTGATGAACAACTTTTCCCCGCACAATTCAAGAGAACATAAATAAAGTCCTTATAGCAGCCTTTATCAGGAATCAACGTTAGACGATATTTATTGAACCTATCCTCATGTGGAAAAGGTGAACATCTCAAACTTAGAATCAAACTGATATGAAATAAACAATGACACTCAACACAATCCAAATGTTTATTTCATTGGATCAAGTCCTGTACTATGTTCTACAACATATACATATGCAATTAAGTTGGTAACTCCTTACCTATGATTTGTAGAACTTAATCATCGCTTAACTTGCATACTAATCTTATTTGATAATTAATGCTCCTTGTTAATTATCAAGATTATGGACATCTTTAGATTTATTATTGTCATTTATGAACAAATGAATTATAGAGATCTACAATTCAGATCCTCAACCTGAATGATCTATCAATAAATAAATCAAGGAACAAATGATAAAATATCATCAATAACATAAACCATAGAAGTAGCCATAATGATTGGCTTCTAGGACATAACTCCAACAATCTCCCACTTGGCCTAGAGTCAATCAATAATGACTTCTAGCAAGTGCATAGTACTCAATGTAATATCCAAAATATACATGTCTCATACTAAAGCCTCAAAGTAAAAGATACAACTCAAAGCCACTCAGGCATACGCCTAATCCCCATGGATGCAACATGCAACTCATGTGCGGCTCGAGACAAAGGCTTTGTCAGAGGATCCGCTGTGTTCGCGGCACCGTCCACCTTCTTGACCTTGATCCATCCGTCATTCACAAACTGACGGATAAGATGGAATCGTCGTAGAATGTGCTTGGTCTTTTGGTGAGACCTAGGCTCTTTGGACTGAGCTATGGCTCCCGTGTTGTCGCAGTAGAGATCCACTGGACTTGAGATGCTTGGAACCACCTCCAGCTCGGTCAAGAACTCCTTGATCCAAACGCCTTCTTTCGCTGCTTCACCAGCCGCTAAGTATTCCGCTTCGGTGACGGAATCTGCCGTAGTTTCTTGCTTGGAACTTTTCCAACTTACGGCACCACCATTGAGCAGGAATACATAGCCGGACTGTGACTTAGCATCATCTCGATCGGTTTGGAAACTAGCATCGGTGTAACCACTTACAACAAGCTCTTGGTCTCCACCGTACACGAGAATACTATCTTGTGTTCTCTTCAAATACTTGAGGATATTCTTGACTGCGGTCCAGTGTGGCATACCAGGGTTAGCTTGGTATCGACTAGTCACACTAATCGGATGTGCCACATCGGGGCGAGTGCATAGCATGGCATACATGATTGATCCGACCACAGATGGATTTGAAACTTGTTCATGAATTTCCTATCTGCATCTTCCGTCGGACATTGAGTCTTGCTCAAGAATATGCCATGTGACACAGGCAAGTAACCCTTCTTGGAACTAGCCATTTTGTGTTTTTCCAACACCTTGCCAATATATGCATCTTGGCTCAAGCCTAACAACCTCCTAGATCTATCTCTATAGATTTTGATTCCTAGGATGTAGGCGGCTTCGCCCAAGTCTTTCATTGAGAACACTTTCTTCAATGAATCCTTGACATCATTCAATTCGGGAATATCATTCCCGATCAAGAGTATATCATCAACATATAGAACAAGAAATACGACCACGCTCCCACTAATCCTCTTGTAAACACAAGGTTCCTTTTCGCTTTGAATGAAGTTCAACTTCTTGACCTCTTCATCAAAGCGCTTGTTCCAACTCCTCGATGCTTGCTTCAATCCATAAATGGACCTTTGAAGCTTGCATACCTTGTTAGCATTCTTAGGATCCACAAAACACTCGGGTTGTGTCATGTACACATCCTCTTCTAAATTTCCATTTAGGAAGGCGGTTTTGACATCCATTTGCCATATCTCATAGTCATAAAATGCGGCAATTGCTAACAAGATCCGAATTGACTTGAACATGACGACGGGCGAGAAGGTTTCTTCATAGTCAATACCATGAATTTGCTTGTAACCTTTCGCAACAAGTCGTGCCTTGTAAATGGTCAAGTTGCCATCCATGTCGACCTTTCTTTTAAAGATCCACTTGTTCTCAACGGGTTTTACTCCGTTGGGAAGGTCAACCAAGGTCCAAACCTTGTTGTCATACATGGATTGCATTTCGGATTCCATGGCTTTGAGCCATTCCTTGGAGTCGGATTTCTTCATCATGTCATTAATGGTCAAAGGTTCGTCATTCGCAATGACGAGGACATCGTGCAAACCCAAGTACCTTTCGGGTGGACGACTTTCCCTTGTTGACCTTCGTAGAATGGGTGCTTGAGGTTCTTGAACTTGTTCCACAACAGTTTGTGGAGTTGGTTCTTGATCCTCGAAACTTTGAGTTTCTTGAACATAATCGACTCGCGATATGTTCGAGTCCTCATTTGAGGGAGCATTCTCTTGAACCTCTTCCACAACGACTTGTGGAACGGGTTCGGCTACAACCTTATTTGGAACCTCATTGGGAATAACTACATTACCAACTTGAGGCATGTCTTGTGGTGGTTCTTGAATTTCTTCAATAACCACATTACTCCCACTACTTCTTCTTGTGAGAAATTCCTTCTCTAAGAACTCGGCATGACGAGCAACAACTATCTTGTTCTCGACACGGTTGTAGAAGTAGTATCCCTTTGTTTCCTTAGGGTATCCTACGAAATGACACTTGTCCGATTTGGGTCCAAGCTTATCGCTCACTAGCTTTTTCACATAAGCTTCACAACCCCAAATCTTGAGAAACATCATGTTTGGTTTCTTACCAAACCAAATCTCATAAGGTGTCTTCTCAACGGACTTAGACGGAACACGGTTTAGTGTAAAAACTGCGGTCTCTAATGCATAACCCCAAAACGATTTAGGCAAATCGGTTTGGCTCATCATCGATCGAACCATGTCTAGCAAAGTTCGATTCCTCCTTTCGGATACATCATTCCATTGTGGTGTTCCCGGCGGAGTGAGTTGTGGAACTATTCCACACTCCTTTAGATAATCACCAAACTCATGACTCAAGTACTCTCCTCCACGATCGGAACGTAAAACTTTGATCTTTCGACCAAGTTGGTTTTCAACTTCATTCTTGAACTCTTTGAACTTGTCAAAGGATTCGGACTTGTGCCGCATCAAGTAGATATACCCGTATCTACTATGATCATCGGTGAAAGTGATGAAGTATAAGTAACCACCACATGCACAAATGCTCATAGGTCCACATACATCGGTATGTACAAGGTCCAATAAGCCACTTGCCCTTGTCCCTTTATTGGGAAAAGGCGCTTTGGTCATCTTTCCCATCAAACAAGACTCGCATATGTCAATTGGCTCGAAAGCGAATTGATCCAAGAGACCAACGGTTTGTAATCTCTCGATGCGCTTCTCATTGATGTGACCTAAGCGGCAATGCCACATCAAAGTTGCATTCTCATGAGAAATCTTACGTTTCCTATTGTCATTTTCAACACTCAAAACAAGTTCATTACTATTAAGCATATAAAGACCATTCGATAAATGCGCAACACAATAACGAACTTCATCACGAAACAAAGTCAAACACTTGTTATTTATTACAACATCAAAACCATCCAAGTCTAAACATGAGATATAGATAATGTTTCGAGTGATACATGGAACTACATAAACATTCTTGAGTTCCAACATAAAACCAGAAGGCAAAGATAATTCCACGTTCCCAACGGCCATAGCGGATATGCACGTGCCGTTACCGACGCGGAGTTGAACTTCGCCTTTCTCAAGTCGCCTCCTACTCTTTAGTGCCTGCACATTTCGACAAATGTGAGCACATGAACCAGTATCAAATATCCAGTCATTGCTTGAGGTTGCGAGAAGGGTTTCAATGACAAATATACCTGAAGTAGAAGGACGGACGGTTCCAGCATTCTTATCAGCAAGGTACTTGGGGCAGTTCCTCTTCCAATGGCCCTTGTCACTACAATAGTAGCACACGGTATCGGAAGTGGCCGGGTTCTTCTTCTTCCTTGAACCCACGGGAGCTCCCTTGGACGAGCCTTGGGGCGTCACCGGGCCTTTGCCTTTCTTGTTTCTTCGGGGTTTCTTCTTGATCTTCCTTCCCTTGTCATTCACAGCAAGAACATCCTTAGACCCTTTCTCTTTCTTGAGACTCTCCTCAGTTTCCATGAGCATGTTTTGGAGATCCTCCAAACTTTTCTCCATGCCATTCATGCGGTAGTTCACAATGAACCCCGAGTAACTCTGAGGAAGAGAGTTGAGAATAAAGTCTTGGACAGCCTCCGGTGGGAAGGGCGTGTCAAGGCTTTCAAGCTGCCGAAACAACCCCGCCATCCTCATGACGTGTGGGCCAACTTCATGACCCTCCGCCAAACGAGTGTTGGCGACGGCCTTGATGAGTTTGCCCCTTTCGGTACGAGCTTTGGTCTTAAATGTCCTTGAGAGACGAGAGATGATTTCAAACACTCCAAGACCACTATTAATGTACTCCTTTTGGAGCTCATTGTCCATGACCGCAACAATCAAGACCGACATCTCAATGTCGCCCATCAAGTGCTTGTCATAGTCTTGCTGCTCCTTTTCGGGAGCAGTGCTCGCAGGGGGAGCGGGAATTGGAGTGGTCAAGAGATACTCCTTTTCAAACCTAAGGGCAAGCCTAAAGTTGCGGTGCCAATCCAAAAAATTGGCACCATTGAAGGCAAGCTTCTCTTTTTCAAGAAGAGAACGTAGCGTAAAAGACGGGGAAGACATCTATAACAATATCAAAATTTAAGGTCATTTAGTTTATGCTTTTGTTTTAACTTCCATAAAGTAAAACTTCCACTACATTAAATTAATGTCCCTAAATGTAATGGATTTCCAAGTCCCCTACTTTCGTTGAAATGATGACGGCGTCGGCACAACATCATGCCAACTAATATAGGGTAGGTTCTCTTTAACCGATCATACAACTTTATGATCCTTGGTTCGCATTGCGAACTTCGTCCAAATGTCCAATCTGATTAGGGTCCATTGAAAAGTAACATCTCTCTATTTGCTCCTTGCAAATCCGATTTACACCCCGACTACAATGATGAAGTACGATGTCCGCGTCGGCGGAATGCATCAATAAACAATCAATTGTCTTGAAGGGTAAAGAGAGAAGGAGGACGAATTAACTTAATCGAAATTGGGACAAAACAATTTATGTGACTCTTGTTTGGTGGTCGTGTAAGCATACACCCATACCTACCTATGACAATTCAAGGCATTCTCAAACAATCACATAATCAAACACATCTCAAACATAGTCGTGGGTTTGTATGGCTCCCGCTTGCATTAATCTTCGTCGCATCTCCATGTAACGAGACTAATCTAATCAAGCCCTCCCACTAATTACTAAGATCCTATCTAATAATTAAGGGAAATAAATATATGTGATAAAATTCCTAAAACCCCGCCTAGGCCTTAGGGGCATGCAAGCCTCACAAGTTACATCAAAATTAACCAATTAATTATCAAGGCACCTTAGGCCACTTTACAAGCAATCACATGCATTCACAACATTTTACAACACACAAGGCATTGACATCTTGAGCCATGTCAAACCCACATCCTCCTACAAAACAAAGTTAGCACATATACAATATACATGATTCACTTGCTCTTAATTAATTTCATTAATTAGAATCTTTGTGCATACTTGTTGCTCAAGTTTTTCGAATGCAAAGAAGGCTTAACCTTAACAACTAATTGTTTAAGCCCTTTTAAATTAAATCCAACCATCAAAACAGAAAGGAGGGTATTTAAGGAGTCTTCTAATTAACCTTTCATCAAATTGATTAATTAGAAATTATTTTAACTAATTAAAATACGAAATTCGGGGCCCGAAAAAATTCAAAATAATTTGGTCTTCAAAAAATCCGAAATAAATCCAGAGAACTCCTTACAAAGATTGTGATTACCTGTAAAAATCTCAAGGAGAGATCAATTACCATCAGGGAGAACCAAAAAAGACAAATCCTCAGATTGTCCGCGAAGCACCGTTAGAGAAAATTCTGTTATGGGTCTCAATCTTTTGATCTGTATGATCATCCCCTTGATATTTTTCCAGCAAACAATTTACATAGAAAAATACTACATACAATAGTCTATCATTCCATGAAAAGAAAAACCACAAGTTATAATCAAGATCAACGAGATAACAAGCATTTAAGCAAGGTATCCTGTTCTGGAACAGACCGTCGACCAAAAAGTTTTCACTCGGTTGAGGTATCAAATCTCAATGAAAATCTATGAAATTAATTTTCAAAGATTTCAGACTTAAAGGAGAACATTTCCATTTCAACACTTTTCCATAAAAGTTTCTCAATAAGTACAGTTTTTCAAAACAATCAGTTTGTTTGAAAAAACAGATCTGACAACTTTATTACTTTTCATCCTTGAACGCCCACATAATATCCGAAATATGCAACAAAATTTATATATCCAGAAAGAGCATCAAGTTTAGATTAATCCTATCTAAAAGTTACAGGTACTTTGTATACAAACTTATTTGTTACCAACCATAACAAAAGAACTGTGCAGCAGAATAACAGATCTGCGCACCGTTACCGTTTAAATCACTAAAAATTCATTTTACATCGAATTTCAATGATTCCAGTGGAAAAATAACCACAACTCAAAGGGCTACAACCTCCAATAAGAAGAAAAAAATTTCAGAGAACTTTACACCACGAAAAAACAAGCAACAAGACAGAAAACAGCCTTTCCAGGGCCAGCAAGCATGCACATCACTAATTAACTTAATTAATTACGAATTCTCACTTAATTAAGTGTGAAAAACCTTAAGCACGACCATAGCTCTGATACCACTGTTGGGAAATGCTCATATTTTTTATTTTAGATTAATTACAACTAATTAATCACCATTAACAACAAGCAAATCAAAGGATCTAGTGCTAACGCAATCACACGTCATGAGAAAGGAAATAGAATCATTACCTCTCCTTAAATCGTATTAAGGAGGTTAGATCCTAAGAGTAGAAGTCGGTGGGGTGCCTTCACCTCCTCCAAGTCGCCGGCCGGCCGCCTCGAGTCCACCAAGAGATTAACCAAGCTCTAGAAGATTCGTGCTAGCGATTCAAAGAGAGCAAAGCTAATCCTAAGGTTTTCCCTCTTCCAAAGCAATTAACTAATTAATTATTAGAGGGAAATTTGTTCAACACATGAACTATGAGAGGTAGAGAGGAGAGGAAGGGAGGAAGAAATTCTGAAATTTCTTCTTCCTTGGGTGGATTTCGGCTAGGAGAGAGAGAAGGGAAGAGAGCAATGTGACGGCTAGGGTTTTCTCCCAAGAGACACCCCTATTTATAGTGCTCCAACCCTAGGTCTCTCATCCAACAAATCTTGGACAGATCTGCCCTCTCCTTGCCGAAATTAGGTGGGAGGATTATGGGCTCCAAAGCCCATTAATCCATCTCACATGTTGCTCATTTCATACACCTCAATTCGGGCCTTTAAATAACCATTTAATTTATAAGCCCAATTAGTTCAATTAATTAAATGTGTTGCACATGATTAAATATTAACATATTAATAATTAATTTAGGATTAGCAAAATGCACTAATTTATTTCTATATGATCAATTTGATTTAATTAATTATAACGGTTCATAACGGTATATAATTAATTAATCGACAAATCATATTTTCGCAATACTCACTGTTGCGAATAAATAAATAATGCACTGTTTGGTTAAAACTCTATTTTGTGTGACCCTTTGAGGATTTATGCTATGTTAGCCATGGAATTAAATCGTTTATTTAATTCCAATAATCATAAGCGGTATCTAGCAACACGTTATGATTCCCAATTCGCATAAATAATGTACTGTTACAATATGTCAATCCTGCATAAGAAATATTAGTATTTCCTTGTCTGATTCTTACGTCACATGATATCTTTGTATAATCCAAGATAGGAATGTGTCATTCTTGCAGATTATACATTTCCTTATCTAGAGTTGATTGTACATGTTGGCCAACCAATCCAACTCCATCAAGGGGCCCAAACAGATATCATCACTCATTAAGTATATTAATGAGGGACATACGGTTTTCTTGATGAACAACTTTTCCCCGCACAATTCAAGAGAACATAAATAAAGTCCTTATAGCAGCCTTTATCAGGAATCAACGTTGGACGATATTTATTGAACCTATCCTCATGTGGAAAAGGTGAACATCTCAAACTTAGAATCAAACTGATATGAAATAAACAATGACACTCAACACAATCCAAATGTTTATTTCATTGGGTCAAGTCCTGTACTATGTTCTACAACATATACATATGCAATTAAGTTGGTAACTCCTTACCTATGATTTGTAGAACTTAATCATCGCTTAACTTGCATACTAATCTTATTTGATAATTAATGCTCCTTGTTAATTATCAAGATTATGGACATCTTTAGATTTATTATTGTCATTTATGAACAAATGAATTATAGAGATCTACAATTCAGATCCTCAACCTGAATGATCTATCAATAAATAAATCAAGGAACAAATGATAAAATATCATCAATAACATAAACCATAGAAGTAGCCATAATGATTGGCTTCTTGGACATAACTCCAACAGACGAATCATGCCTCGTTCGGCAATCGACTCACACGAGTATTACTTGTGGAATAATCATGTCTCGGTCGGCGATCTCGATTTCCACAAGATATACTTCTCGAAGGATCATGCCTCATTCGGTGGTCTTGACTTCGATTAGCCTCTAATTGTGCAACAACTCCACAAGCAGAGTTGGTGCCTGCTTTAGAAAATTTGAGGGTTTCTGACTCCTCTCCTTCTTCTTCCTTTGTAGAGCACATCCTTACTTCTGCGAGTTGGCGCTCTAACTCTCGAATCATTTTTTCTATCACAGCAATCTTTAGATCTTGCTAGTCTCGGGGACGAGGCTCTTCTTCTTCAAGATCAACTACACGACCCCGACCTCTACTACGACCACGATTCACATCTGCCATCCTGATGCTTTGATACCAAATGAAGCACAAACAAAGAGAAAAATAATGCAAAAAAGTACGAAAAAGAGAGATTTTGGTTCTGTGATCACACAGAGTCTCAATTCATTGATAAAATCATAGTCTCTAAAAAAAATTTTCTTTTCCTTACAGTTGAATCATTCATATATAATTGCATAATAATCAAAATTCTAATACATTTCCTAATTCAACATATTAAAACGTGAAAATAAATAATACCGAAATACATAGAAATAGAAATAAATAATATGGCAAGAAAGAAGCTAATTCTATTGGTTTTTCTCTTTTCTTATGCCCATATCATTTCTTTTTTCTTTATTTTTTTTTTTGCATCATTCTCCTCCCCTAAGAAAAGATTCGTCCTCGAATATGCTTCAAATGATGCATCACTCAAATCGGATCGGGAAACTAGAATCGAATGGTGTAATCCATAAACATGTAATATCAAACACAATTCTGCTATTTGATAAAAAAAACATCATAAAATTGAGAATTACAATCGCTCAAGAATGTAAAATACCTTGCATTTGCTTTCAAAGGACTCAATTGTAAAAATGAGTCACTAAATTCTGAACTCATGATCTCGCTGTTAATTAAATGGAAAGTTTCCAGCTCAAACATTACACTCGTTATTACCAAATAACTACTCTCCAAGGTTGAACTTTTTGCAAGGGCAGTAGGACAGGTTGGGGAAGCAATAAGTCATCAAAATCTTCTTCATCAAAGATTATAGGACTATATATCAAACCATACCACATTTGTCTCGATTTCACTCGTCCCAATAAATACAGCATCATCATCATCGTTAAGATACTTATCAATGATTATCAAAGATCGGTGGTGAATCAAATGATATACATGTGGAATAATCATGCATTGATCCCACAAGATATGCTTCTCGAAGGGACATGCCTCATTCGACGGTTTTGGTTTTGATTAGCCTTCAATTTTACAACAACTCCATGAGCGGAGTTGGCGCTTGCTTCAAAAGAGTCGAGGGTTTCTGACTCATCTTCTTTTTCTCCGTTTGTAAAGCACATCCTTACCTCTCCGAGTTGGTGCTCTAACTCTCGGATCCGTCTTTCCATCGCAATAATCTCTATATCTCGCCGGTCTCAGCGACGCGACTCATCTTCTTCGAGATCGATCGACTCCATTACCTCAACCTCTTCGGCCACGACCACGATTCACATCCGTCATCCCGTGCTTTGATACCAAATGATGCACGAACAAAGAGAAAAATAATGCAAAAAATACGAAAAATAGATATTTTGATTCTAAGATCACATAAATTCTCAATTCTTTTGATAAAATTATAGTCTCCAAAAAAATCTTCTTTCCCTTACAATTGAATCATTCATATATAGTTGCATAATAATCAAAACCCTAATAAATTTTCTAATTCAACATATTAAAACTTGGAAATAAATAATATAGAAATACATAGAAATATAAATAAATAATATGGCAAGAAATATGCTAATTTTGTTGATTTTCTATTTTCTTATTTTCTTATGCCCATATCATTTTTTTTTGCATCAATAATTAGGGACTTAGTTAAAGTAATTAGCATCTGTCTGACCCAGATGTTTAGTAATAGGGGTTTGTTTTTGCATCTGTTGGTTATCGGGATCACTATATAGCGTCCTTAATTAGACTCAAAGGACTTTTCGTGTCCGAATAACGACACCTATTGGCGTACCAAATAAGTCACATTCTAGTAGTGCATTAGAAGTTTATTTTTTCGATTCTGAAGCCCAAGTAAAAACGTTATTTTACTTTGCAGAGTAGAACATTTTGTAATTTTATGGAGACAACAATTAAGAAAAAAAAAAGTTAGTACAGTTGACAGAAAACATAGTTTATACCGATAAACTTTTACTGCAACAAATATTTAATATGCATTATGCCTCAAAAATTTCAGTAACATTGTTATATAGTCGTTATAATGAAAATATAGATAATAACTCGTACGTAATATATAGCACAATAGCACATTAAAGAAATCCAGATAACTACACAAGGCCTGATCATTCACCCAGTCCCATTCAGACCAAATAAGGCGGATTCGGATGAACTGGAGGGACCATGGACTCTTTTACATAAATTCATTGGGGTCTCCTTATTAGGACAATTTTCTTAATAATCTTAAATTAAAATCGAAATTTCACGTCCGTCCTAACATCACTAAATAATATCACAAGTGTCCTAAATCTGGCCGCCGCTTCAGTCGGCGGTCTGGTTTGCCACCTGGATGCGCCACGCGGGACACCACCTCAGCAAGGTCTGAAAATATAGATTTTTTTCTTCCTTGGCTGCCATTTGAGATGGCGGCCAGCATTTTCTGCGCACTGTTTCGTATTTTAAGTGTATCTTTCTCATACGATGTCCGATTTGGATGATTCAAATTGCGTTGGAAACTTAAAAAAGATATCTATAACTTTTATGTTTTGAGTATCTTTCAATTCGAAATTTATAATAATCAAAACTTTAAGTAAACATAAGACGTACGTTCTCTCCAACACTTACAACCACTTTTCAATCATCATTCATTACGAATTGGAAGATTCTCAAAATATAAGAGTTGTAGACATTTTTATTAAGATTTTAACAGAATTTGAATCATACTAATCGAGTATAGTATGAGAAAAATACACTTAAAATAAGAATACAATACGTGATAAATTGAAAACAATGAATAATTCAATTGAAATACAATACATAATATACAAATAGTCTTATGCCAATTTAGGTAATTAGTATCTAAATGAAAAATATAATAATTTTTTATAATAAACATATATAATATTCATATATATCTGAGATCTACGCTATAGACCAGACTAAAAGATTCCATTTTCTAGCACTCAACATTGGATATGTTGCACAGTTTTTCTCATGCTGAAAATGACTTTCTTGATGTTTTTTTTGCAACCTATTGTGTAAAAAGGCTTGTCCAAAAATTTTAAAATTTTAGGATATGAAAATAGGTATGCCAATGTTCATTATGTAATTTTTTGAGATTTGTTTGACCCGTCCTTCTTGATTTTCTAGTGCCAAACTTTTGTTACCTAGCACAGTTTTTTCGTCTGAAAACGAACTATCTAGATGCTTTGTGCAATTTATTGTAATGCAACGGTTTATTAAATAATTTTTAAATTTTAGTATATGAAAATAGGTATACCAATGTACATTACGCATGTTTTTTCTGATTGTTTTGAAACTTACTTCTCGGTTTTCTAGCGCCTTACTTTTGTTACGTAGCACAGTTTTTTCGTTTGAAAATAAAATATCTTGGTATATTGTGTAATTTATTGTGATAAAATGGCTTGTCCAAAAATTTCCAAATTTTAGTATATGAAAATATGTATGCCAATGTACATTGTATAAGTTTTTGAGATTTTTTTAACCTTCCTTTTCGTTTATCTAGAGCCCAACATTTCGTACCCAACACAGTTTTTTTCGTTTGAAAATGAACTATCTTGGTGTATTGTGTAATTTATTGTGATAAAATGACTTGTCCAAAAATTTTCAAATTTTAGTATATGAAAATATGTATGCGAATGTGCATTGTATAAGTTTTTGAGATTTTTTAAAATCTTCCTTCTCGGTTTTCTAGAGTCCAACATTTGATACCCAACACATTTTTTTCGTTTGAAAATGAACTATCTTAGTGTTTTCTGCAATTTATTTTGATAAAATGGCTTGTCCAAAATTTTTGAAATTTTAGGATATGAAAAAAATTATGCCAATGTGCATTGTATAAATTATTTAAATTTATACAATGAACTACCATCCTTCTCGTTTTTCTAGAGCCCAACATTTACTCAACACAGTTTTTTCATTTGAAAATGAACTATTTTGGTGTATTGTGTAATTTATTGTGATAAAATAGCTTGACCAAAAATTTTCAAATTTTAGTATATGAAAATATGTATGCGAATGTGAATTGTATAATTTTTGAGATTTTTTTAAATCTTCCTTCTCGGTTTTCTAGAGCCCAACATTCGGTAACCAACACAGTTTTTTCGTTTGAAAATGAACTATCCTGGTGTATTGTGCAATTTATTTTGACAAAATGACTTGTCCAAAGTTTTTGAAATAGTATGTCAATGTGCATTGTATAAGTTCTTTAGATTTTTTTTTAACCTTCCTTCTCGGTTTTCTAACGCCCAACATTCGGAACCCAGCATAGTTTTTATATGAAAATGAATTATCTTAGTGTTTTGTAAAATTTATTTTGATAAAATGGCTTGTCCAAAAATTTGATGTACCTACTTGTTGTTATTTGATGCTTGTTTATAGTTGATATTTTTTTATTGTCACATCTTGAGTCACTTTTGGGATATATTAAGAGTGTCACATGGTTGTTTGTTTCATTCTTTTTTTTTATCAAATTATTTTCCAAGGACCATATTTTTTTTATCTCTTCATTTTTCCTATTTGTCACCATATAGCATTTCCATTTGAAATTTTATTATAGCTACCATCCTAATGAAGTTGATTTCCAATCCTTGATTTTCTTTTTGAATACATATTTCCAATGTTTGCTCTATTACATAACTTGGTCAGGACTCATGTGAAACTTATATTATCCTCATAATATAAGTTAATCATGTCATAATATACACATATTAATAAACTTACAGAGGGGCGCATGGCAAGGGATTAAAGCAAAAATTGGAAATAACACCAGTGACCGAGAGATAATTGGTTCCAACTCACACATAAATAAAATCAGTCAAATGAAAACAAAAAGTAAAAATATCGATTGATGAAATAAATACCAAACCAAAATTTTCATGGCTGTTATACCAGCCCAAAGAACATTAAATTCAATATATTACAAATATTTTTGGTACGAAAAGAAGCATGATTTAAATCTAGACTGTTACAGCAAGCCTAGCTTCAAAATAAATAAAATTGAATACCAAAAATTACTCACACACTCTTTATTACAGAAAATAATTAATTAAACCTATAAAAGCAACGAAATGTTATAAGTAGGTACATCAAATTTTTGGACAAGTCATTTTATCAAAATAAATTTCACAAAACATTAAGATAGTTCATTTTCATACAAAAACTATGATGGGTCCTGAATGTTGGGCGTTAGAAAACTAAGAACGAAGGTTAAAAAGAAATCTAAATAATTTATACAATGCACATTGACATACTTTTTTTAATAACCTAAAATTTTAAAAATCTTGGACAAGCCATTTTATCAAAATAAATTGCAGAAAACACTAAGATAGTTCATTTTCAAACGAAAAAACTGTGTTGGGTATCAAATGTTGGACTCTAGAAAACCGAGAAGGAAGATTTTAAAAAATCTCAAAAACTTATACAATGCACATTCGCATACATATTTTCATATATTCAAATTTAGAAATTTTTGGACAAGTCATTTTATCACAATAAATTATACAATACACCAAGATAGTTCATTTTCAAATAAAAAAAAACTGTGTTGGGTACCAAATGTTGGGCTCCAGAAAAACGAGAAGGAAAATTAAAAAAAATCTCAAAAACTTATACAATGGACATTGGCATACATATTTTCATATACTAAAATTCGGAAATTTTTGGACAAGTCATTTTATCACAATAAATTACACAATACACCAAGACAGTTTATTTTCAAACGAAAAAACTGTGCTAGGTAACAAAAGTAAGGCGCTAGAAAACCGAGAAGTAAGTTTCGAAACAATCTAAAAAAACATACGTAATGCACATTGGTATACCTATTTTCATATACTAAAATTTAAAATTTTTTTAATAAATCGTTGCATCTCAATAAATTGCACAAAGCACCTAGATAGTTCATTTTCAGACGAAAAAACTGTGCTAGGTAACAAAAGTTTGGCACTAGAAAACTAAGAAGAACGAGTCAAACAAATCTCAAAAAATTACATAATGAACATTGGCATACCTATTTTCATATCCTAAAATTTTAAAATTTTTAGACAAGCCGTTTTACACAATAGGTTGCAAAAAAAACACCAAGAAAGTCATTTTCAGCATGAGAAAAACTGTCAACATATCCAGTATTGAGTGCTAGAAAATGGAATCTTTTGGTCTGGTCTATAGCGCAGATCTCAGATATATATGAATATTATATATGTTTATTATAAAAAAATTATTATATTTTTCATTTAGATACTAATTACCTAAATTGGCATAAGACTATTTGTATATTATGTATTGTATTTCAATTGAATTATTCATTGTTTTCAATCTATCACGTATTGTATTCTTATTTTAAAAGTATTTTTCTCATACTATACTCGATTAGTATGATTCAAATTCTGTTAAAATCTTAATAAAAATGTCTACAACTCTTATATTTTGAGAATCTTCCAATTCGTAATGAATGATGATTGAAAAGTGGTTGTAAGTGTTGGAGAGAATCTTCCAATTCTCATGTTTACTTAAAGTTTTGATTATTATAAATTTGGAATTGAAAGATGCTCAAAACATAAAAGTTATAGATCTTTTTTTTAAGTTTCCAACGCAATTTGAATCATCCAAATCGGACATCGTATGAGAAAGATACACTTAAAATACGAAACAGTGCGCAGAAAATGTTGGCCGTCATCCCAAATGGTGGCCAAGGAAGAAAAAAATCCATATTTTCAGACCTTGCTGAGGTGGCGTCCCGCGTGGCGCGTCCAGGTGGCAAACCAGACCGCCAACTGAAGCGGCAGCCAGATTTAGGACACTTGTGATATTATTTAGTGACGTTAGGACGGACGTGAAATTTCGATTTTAATTTAAGATTATTAAGAAAAAATTCCTCCTTATTATATGACAGTTTTTTAATACCCAGTCGAGCTTATTATGTCATGTACCGGAATGTGCAATTAATTATTTAATTAATTTGTATGTCACAAAAACTTTTTTAATTATGTTAACGATTTTTGTTTTCCGGAATTTCCTTCCCATTCCTCTGATATGATTCCATCGACTAATAAATAAATAATAGAGGCGCGGCCTCCGCCTATCTATTATAACTTTTCTTTTAACAAAAAAGGCTATGATTTATTAAAAAAAAATTGTCTTCATTTCAGAAGGAAGGCAAAATAAAAACACAAACCCAATTTACTAGTGGAGATAAACCTTTCATAACATAACTGTTAGAAAAAGTGTGTGGAGCCGTTTTGTGCGGGCCGCTGGCTGGGCCAGCGGGTCGCCGAAATGTCCAGCGGGTCGCAGGTTGGACCTGCGGGCCGCTGGGATGTCAGGATCAGAACCGACTCTGTCAGTTCCGATCGACTCCTATATATACCCCTCTGTTATAACCGACCTCTCTATTGGAGACCCTTCGTGTCTAAGTCCAGAAACAAAGAGAGAGGTTAGGGTTTGAGAGGGAGGAAGCCATCCGACTGCTTGGAGCAATCGGATCACACGCACGAGTTGAGATCGGCACTTGGAAGCGTGAAAGGTGACGCCAAGCCCTAACTTGTGGTTGTGGTGTACCGGTTGCATACGGAGAGAGACAAGGCGCTGCAGAACCGAACTCCGAGAAGAATCTAGGTGTTCGATCAACTTCCGCTGCGGTATATCTAATACTCTATGTTTATTTCATAGGTTAGATATGCATATAGGTGTATACCTAGTTAAACCTTCATTGGTATCAGAGCCATAAGGCTTCTTTTCGAAGTTTTGGATCTGTTTAAGCCTTAGGAACACCATGGTTGCGGTAGATCTATATTTGGTTGTTACGGTTTTACTCAACAAAATCCTAGACTTGAATTCTACGTGTTTTAACGCTAGATCTCGGTAGGAGTTCATAGTAATACATAGTAGAAAGTCTAACAAGGGTAGGGTAACCCTTCTGGCACAAGAAAACCCTCTGACGCATCCCGGTTGCGGGAATACCAGAATTAGGGTTTCAGCCCGTCAGTTTCAGCGGGCCGCAGGCCGGGTCAGCGGGCCGCTGAAAACTACAGTGCTGACAGACAACATCAGGTTGTTCTGTATAGTTGTCAGATGATCGCTGGCTGGGCCTGCGGGTCATCTGAACATAGATTTGTGACCAGTCGTACAATCTGTCATTTTCGGTGGGTAGCCGAAGTTTTCGGCGGGCCGCTGTCTTTTTCGGCGACCCGCTGTATTTTAGGCGGGTCGCTGGTGGTTTCGGCGGGCCGCCGAACCTGATATTGACAGAAACAGTAAGACAACCAGAATGGGATCTGACCAACTTTTGACCTCCCTCATTAACCAGCATGGTGTTTACAACTATCCTGGAGATAGTTACATGGTTTATACCTTCATTAGATGCATACTTGCATAGAGAGTGATGGTAGGTATTTATACCTCTCACTATTGTTGGCATGTTTGAGTAATGGCCCGGGGTCATTGACTCGCATGCTAGGACAGCACATAAAGGGTGACTTTGGACCTAAAAGAACCGGGTTTCTTGTCCAATGTCTGAACCTCGCGCCAATCGAGTTGATCAGGGGGCGGTGCACTTAGTATATGAGACAGGATTGGTGGCCCTGGTTGTCATCTTTCGGTTATCGTTGCTAGGTCTTGCATCATCTCTTGGATCGATTCAAGGGTTGTGCGGTGGGGTTAACTTGATGTTATAACTATCGTGTTATATCATATATGTTGATGCTAACATGCATACTTGTGCTTTGTCTCTATTTTGTAGAAAGATGTCGGCAAAGAGCATAGTCGTTGATCTCAATGCTGGAGAGAAATTGACGAGTATCAATTATGATGTGTGGCATCGTAAGGTTCAATTTCTGCTTGAGACTCAGGACTTACAAGAGCCATTGACAAGGGAACTCACTGAAGCCGAAAGGGCCAATCCAAGGCGAGTTCAAGCCAATGAGGAGTTTAGAAAGAAGGACCGTGCCGCTCGCATTACGTTGCTGAGTAGCATGTCAAATGATCTTCTCCTCAGGTTTGAGAGGTACCGCACCACGAAAGAGTTGTGGGATGCAGTTAAGCTCCAGTATGGTGGTACTTCAACCACTAGGCTCCGTCAACTCATGCTTAGATTTGATGGCTATAAGAAGCGTCCCGAGCACACCATGCGGGAGCATATCTTAGCCATGTCTAACATGATAGGTGAGTTGACTCAAGCGGGTCATGTCCTATCGGATGAGCAGCAGGTGCAAGCTGTCATCCGCTCTCTACCTCGCTCATGGGAGCATATGAGAGTTAACCTCACTCACAATGACAACATACGCACTTTTGATGAAGTGGCGCGTCATGTGGAGTTGGAGGAGGACCGCTTATCGGCCGAGAGGGCAGATAAGGCTGCTGGAGAGGCATTGATTGCCGCCTCAAAGAACTCGCAGCGGAAACCGAAGAACAATTCCGGTTCCAAGAAGCGTGCGGGTGGTATTGGCGTGGCCAATGCTAAGATTGACAAGAAGCGCAACAAGAAGCGCGGACAGGGGAAGGAGAAGCCCAAGGGGGCTTGCTTCAACTGTGATCAGATTGGACATTTCGCTCGTGACTGCACGAAGCCGAAAAAGGTACTTTCTGACCTGAGCAGTGATTCTGTCTCAGTTTCAGCGGGCCGCTGGAATGACCAGCGGGTCGCTGATTATCCCTCTGCAGGTTCAGCGGGCCGCTGGAAAGACCAGCGGGCCGCTGATTTCCCCTCTGCTTGTGATTCAGCTTTATTTGTGTCCAGTTGCTTTATGCTTACTAATAACAATCCTGTTTGGACTGTTGATTCTGCAGCAACTGACCACATAGCTAGGGATCGAGCAGCATTTGTGGACTATCGTCGCATACCGGCAGGAAGCAAGCGCATTTTTATGGGAAATAATAGTAGTGTCCTCGTGCATGGCATTGGCACTTGTGAGCTAATGTTTCGCAATGGACATAAATTAGTTCTCCATAATGTCTTGTATGCGCCTGATGTGAGGCGAAGTCTTGTATCTGTTTTAGTTCTTGTCAAAACTGGATTAAGTGTTGTTTTTCTTAATAATTGTGTTGAATTGTATAAGAATTCTATGTTGATTGGTAATGGATTTCTTGAGAACAATTTCATGATTTTAGACACAATTGATGGCTCTTCTTTCTCTTATGATGTTTCTTCTTCTAATGTTGATTCTAATGTGAATGATAACATGTTGATTTGGCATGCTAGACTTTGCCATGTAGGGCAAGATCGGATGACTAGATTGGCTAAGGTTGGACTTTTGGGTCCCTTAACCAAGGTCTCCTTGCCTACATGTGAGAGTTGTCTAGCGGGTAAAGCTACCCGAAAGCCTTTTGGTAAGGCTGTTCGTGCCACAACTCCTTTGCAGTTGATACACTCGGACATTTGTGGTCCTTTGAGTGTTAGGGCTCGACATGGTGCCTATTATTTCATCACATTCATTGATGACTATACACGATTTGGTCATGTCTATTTGATCTCCCACAAGTCTGAGGCACTGGGTTGCTTCCAAAAGTACTTGGCGATGGTTGAGAATCAACAAAATGGACTTGTTAAAGCTCTTAGGACAGATCGAGGTCGAGAGTACCTCTCGGATCAATTCAAGAGCTTGTGTGATGAAAAGGGAATCGTTCGTCAGTTGACAACTCCCTATACGCCTCAACAAAATGGTGTTGCTGAAAGGCGTAATAGGACCTTGTTGGAGATGGTTAGATCTATGATGGCACAAGCAAGTCTACCAATCTCGTATTGGGGAGATGCGCTGTTGACCGCCGCATATGTTCTAAACTGTGTTCCCTCGAAGTCCGTGGCAGCCACCCCCTATGAGTTATGGACTGGACGAAAACCGGATTTGGGTAATCTCCATCCATGGGGTTGTTTGGCTTATGTCCATGATCCGTCTCACAAACATGGGAAACTTGGTCCGAGAGGGAGAAAGTGTATCTTTATAAGATACTCTGATGCTTCCAAGGGTCACGTGTTTGTTGGAGAGGATCTAAGTGGGACAGTCACGGAAATCGAGTCGAGGGATGCAACGTTCCTTGAAAGTGAATTTCCAAAGAGAAATGAGGTTTCTCGAGAGGAAAGGCTATATGAGTCAATTCCTTCCACAAATGACAGTAATGATCAGGATGTCGAGGCGAGAGGGGGGTATAGATATCCTCCTCAACCTCCTGAGATCAGAACCGTTGTGGAAGAGGTAGCTCAGCAAGTCAGAACCTCTCAGGCGTCCAGTTCCAGCGGGCCGCTGGCCAGGCCAGCGGGCCGCCAGAACTGGGACGACTTCCAGGACAGAGGTCCTGTCAATCTGCATCCAGGTTCTGCGGGTCGCTGGGAAGACCAGCGGGCCGCTGGTCCTGAGACTGATATGCAGACTGATGAAGAAGTATTTGAACCTCGCAGGTCTGAACGTGAAAGAGTACCCCGCCGACGGTTTGAGATCGAAGGGGGGGAAGTGTTCTTGACAGCTCTCGATGGATTGGTCATGCCGAAAAAGGATGATAAGCCCAAAAGCAAGAAGGCTATTAAGGCTATCGATCCGGATGAACCAAAGAATTTGCAAGAGGCGCTTTCTAGTTCTAAATCAAAGGAATGGTTGTTGGCCATGCAAGAGGAGATTGATTCAATGAAGAAGAATCAGGTTTGGGACTTAGTTGACTTACCACGAGGTCGCAAGGCTGTTGGGAGCAAATGGGTTCTCAAAGTCAAGCGTAAAAGTGACGGGTCAATTGAGCGTTACAAGGCTCGCTTGGTTGCGAAAGGATTCACCCAAGTAGAGGGAGTGGACTATGAGAAAACCTTCTCACCTGTGGTTAGGTTTGCCTCTATCCGCTTGATCCTAGCAATTGTCGCTGCAATGGATCTAGAACTATATCAAATGGACGTGAAAACTGCATTTCTTAATGGAGAATTGCAAGAGGAGATATATATGGTTCAACCCGATGGATTCGTGGTTGAAGGGAAGGAGCACATGGTGTGCAAACTTCGCCGTTCTATATATGGTCTCAAACAAGCATCACGACAATGGAACCTCCGATTCCACCAAGCTGTCTTGTCAAACGGCTTTAAGGTGATGGAAGAGGATCATTGCGTGTATGTAAAAGGGTCCAATGATTGTTTCTTGATCATAACATTGTATGTTGATGACATATTGCTTGCGGGTAACAACAAGTCGCTGATTAGTTCAACGCAGGCTTGGTTGTCCTCTATGTTTGACATGAAAGATATGGGTGAAGCTAGCTATGTGCTAGGTGTCAAGATAACTCGAGATCGAACTAAGAGATTTCTCAGTTTATCTCAAGAGACTTATGTGAAGAAAGTCCTTGAACGATATGACATGGATGGATGTCGATCGGTTGACACTCCTATTGATAAGAACACAAGCTTGAGTAGTGACATGGGTCCCAAGACGGAATATGAGAGAAAGAAAATGGATGATGTGCAGTACTCTAGCGCAGTTGGAAGCTTGATGTACGCCATGTTGTGTACAAGACCCGATATTTGCTATGCGGTGAGTCTTGTCAGCCGATTTCAATCAAATCCTGGATTTGCTCATTGGCAAGCAGTCAAGAGGATTTTGAGATATCTCAAGAACACATCGGATTATGTGTTGTGTTATCAAGGCAGAAACCTAGACCTAATTGGCTATTCGGATGCTGATTGGGCTGGTGACTTGGATGAGCGCAAGTCCACCTCAGGTTTCATCTTCATGCTTGGTAACAATGTGATCTCTTGGGGTAGTAAAAAGCAGACCTGTGTCGCTTTATCTACCATGGAGGCCGAGTACATTGCATGTTCTGCGGCAACCCAAGAGGCAATATGGTTGAGGCGTTTCCTAGAGGAACTAGGGGTAGTCAAGGTGCCCAACGGACCTGTGACGATTTATTGCGATAGCACGGCTGCTATAGCATTCTCTCGAGACCCCAAGTATCATGGAAAAGCAAAACATATTGATACGAGATATCACTTTGTTAGAGACAGACAGTCACATCGAAAGATTGTGTTGAAGCACATTTCCACCGACGAGATGGTGGCAGATCCATTCACGAAACCTATCGCAAGGATGCAGTTTCTGAAGCTGATTAGGGTTATGGGTCTGAGGTCTGCCAGCGGGTCGCTGAGTGGTTCAGCGGGCCGCTGATACTAGCTGCAGGCCGCTGGACAGATTTGCTGAGATTGTTTCAGGATCGTTTTCAGCGGGTCGCTGGATGACCCAGCGGGCCGCTGATACTGAGAATTCTGTAACATTTTATCTGTTATGTATGTATGTGTTTGAACAATTATATTTTATTATTAAATATATTGAGACTTGCTTATTCATTTCTGTTAGATGTTGCATGTTTATTGTTCAATTAAATGTTAGCATGTTTGGTAGTGTGTCATTGGACTTTAGGTTGTCTCGCTCACACGAGCAATCGCCTCTAATGCCCGGGGCATGTAGAGATGAGACTAGATTGAGCTATGTGCGCTTAGTCAGGGACTAAGGAGCCATCTGGGATAGTCGAAGCTCATTGTCGCTTCAGTCTGGGACTGAAATGAGGCTTGTCTTCTTTTAGGCGATCCGATATGATTGTTCCCCAAGTGATCATATAGTTCAATAAAGCCGAGGTGAGAATCTCCTTAGAACTCCGGGAGTGTCTAAGTGGTAGAATCTCAGGATTAGTTGCAATAAGGAGTGGTCTAGACCATAGACACTTGGTTTGCAAACTGAATCTGGACTCGTACAATGAATAAGAACACACGTCTGTTTAGCAGATATTTCATTGTAACATGTGCTCATACCACATGTGCTAGGCGATATATGGAAATGGGTTGAGTGGTTCCAGGACCAAGACCGTCTGACTCCCCATGTGTGAGTTCCATCCTCACGTACCCTTGGACTTTTGACTATGTCATGAGAAATAGGGTCAGTGCAGCTACTTTGGTGTGTACCCTATGGTGATGTATATTCCGCCTGTCGGGGCATTGCTGGGCAAGCGACTGATCTTATTTTGAGTTTCATGAGACGAAAGGAAGATTCGACTCGTCATGCACAAACGATAGATTTGTTGGTGTTCAGGATCCACCAAAACTCGTCTTGGAGACTGAGATTGGGAACATACAGCAAACTAAGACTGAAAAGGAAAAGACATGTATCATTGAGCGGTCGATAATGTCTGATCTAGTGCGGACTTGAGTGTTTCTAAGGTACTAGTATGCACAATTAACTGTTCTTTTATAAAAGGGTAGATGCTCTCTCGCTGGCTTTGAATTTATTCTAAGTTAGGCGTTTGAGCTCCCGCTTGACAGGTGTATGCGCTGGTCGCACGTTCCATTTGCCGTATGAGGTCTTGCTCAGTGTTTGGTATAACGTCTCTAAGAGGGAGATGTTAGAAAAAGTGTGTGGAGCCGTTTTGTGCGGGCCGCTGGCTGGGCCAGCGGGTCGCCGAAATGTCCAGCGGGTCGCAGGTTGGACCTGCGGGCCGCTGGGATGTCAGGATCAGAACCGACTCTGTCAGTTCTGATTGACTCCTATATATACCCCTCTGTTATAACCGACCTCTCTATTGGAGACCCTTCGTGTCTAAGTCCAGAAACAAAGAGAGAGGTTAGGGTTTGAGAGGGAGGAAGCCATCCGACTGCTTGGAGCAATCGGATCACACGCACGAGTTGAGATCGGCACTTGGAAGCGTGAAAGGTGACGCCAAGCCCTAACTTGTGGTTGTGGTGTACCGGTTGCATACGGAGAGAGACAAGGCGCTGCAGAACCGAACTCCGAGAAGAATCTAGGTGTTCGATCAACTTCCGCTGCGGTATATCTAATACTCTATGTTTATTTCATAGGTTAGATATGCATATAGGTGTATACCTAGTTAAACCTTCAATAACAAATCAAATAGACCCTCAAAAAACACAATAAATCAAATAGCTAGATTCTATTCTAGCAAAGTAGCAAGCACTAACGAAAAATGATAATAATCTACGCTTATTTTAGACTAAGCGGCGACCTTGGGTCGCCATACCTAACGCTAGAAGTGACTTTTGACTTTCGAGAGTGAGGGACAGAGGGATAACTAAAAGAAATGGAAGAATGTTTTGAGAAAGAGAGCAGAAGGGAGACATAAGTGGTCGTCTTTCACCTCCACTGCTGACTAAGCTGCTGGCCTGGAGTGGATTGTCCATTTGTTTTTGTAAGTATTTACGGCCTACATGAATACATGATTATTCTATGAGTTTCACTCTATGAATTATTGCTTGTGATTAGTTTCTTTTTTGGATTTTCTGGGTATCGGCTTACTTGTTCTTTGGATGCCAAGTTTGTCGTTCAATTGGTCAAACTCTAAACACACAAATGTTCGGTAAAAATGTAAAATGTTTCAGTGGTAATTAGTAGGTAAATTAATCTATAATCAGAAACTCCTCTAGACCAACTTGGGGCAAGACAATGTATTTATGTCTTGTTTGGGTGGTCGTTAGGTACAGTCCCTACATGGTAATATTCGCGTTATAATGGCTATTATAGTTATCACCTACCTTTTTCTCAGAGGTATGATCCGTTAAACCTTTACTCATGGCCCCTGTTGTGTTTTCTTTTTTTTTATTATTATTATTTTTTTTTTGACCTTGTTGGTACTGAAAGGCCAGTAGGCATTACATCAGATTGTCGGAATAAATAAAAATAAAATTCAACTTAAGAGATATTATTGATCCTCACTTGCATAATTTGCAAGGTGATGAGCCATAGTGTATTAGTGTGTCTGCCCTTGGATGTACCTACAGATAAATTGTGGATTCTGTTCGAGTGTCATCAGTAGGTCCAGTACCTAATGGTTTAGCAGCCATTCAATTACTTTTCGACATCTTGCTCCTGAGAGGACTTGCTGCAGATCCTGGCAATCTGTGTAAAATGTGTATTACTCTATTCATTTGCTTCTTACCGTAATTAGAACCACACTAAAAAGCTTTTACTTCTGTATGGAGAAGTGAGTGCGCCATATTCAATTAATTCTAGCCCTTTACAATGTTATAAGCCCATTCCCAGTTTTTGTCCCCTTTAACCGGTATGACGCCACGTACAGGTCGGTGTCGGGTGATTCAGCCGAAGGCCTTGCTGGAATTCACTGGTCAGTGTCTTATAATAGAGCTGATGCAATGGTCATCTATCTTAGTTGCAGGGCAACCTGAATGATATCATGAATGTTTCCCTTCTTAGAAGGTCCACATCAAATTGACGAATGTAAGGAGGTTCGGATCAAAGTGAGTTCATAATAGTATTTCCTTGAAATTAGTGGACAAGTTATCGGATCTTATCTTAGGTTAGACCCCAACCACATTGTTCTCACATTTGACATGTGAATAGAGTGTGCTATTGATCGTCTGTTATTTCGCCACATTGAGCACAGGGGGCCAGTTCTCTTCCAAATCTAACTGCATATGTGGCACCCAGGGATAGACCACCATTTGCAGCCTTTCCACAAGAAAATTTTAATTCTTTTATTCCAACAAGTCCAGATAGCTTTCCATAGTTTAGTATCATTGAACCGTGTGGTATGTTGATGTTCTGCTATGAGCTGATATTCTTTCTTCCGAGTGAATTGACCACTGGAGGTGTATGTGAAGAGTAATCTGTCCTGGTGGGATGTACGCATTGGTGGCTGGGTATTGGCTGGCAAATCGAATAATTAGACCAAGTGAAACAAAGTTACATATAAAGTTCAATTTCAATATCTGGACAGTTGGCCTTCAAAAAAATTTTAGGGCCTTCAATATCTTGGACAGTTGGGACTCCTACAACCTGTATAAAAATAGGGACCATAGCATTCAGTTTGCAACAGAACCTATGATAGTAAGCTGAGAAGTTTACAAACCCTTACCATTTCTTTGAAATAAAGATTCGTAATAATTGAACTACTATCAGATATAACTATTTTCACATCAAATCAAATAGCTTTGTCAGGTAGTCTTGATTAAAGTTTCAGGAAAGGTATGGTTAATTTGTGATTAGGCTGGGTCAGGACTGGGTTCAGGACAAAGCCGACCAGATCGATTTGTTGACTTCCTGAGCTCCAGTGCTTGGCCCTACTCTTGGTCCATCTCCTGATGTTGGGTTCCGTTTATATAAGATAATATATCTGGAAAATCAAAGCTAGAAAAGTAGGTTCTGGATTAGAAGTTTAGAACTGTAACCTGTTCATCAAAAGTCTACTAAAAAGCAGCATTGATATATAAATTGTAGGCAGAGACAGTCTGTTCCATTGTCTGCAATTGTATCATTTAGCAAATTTTAAATTAATAAATTACATGATTGCTCTTTAATGTTTTTTTGCAATCAAACGTATGTAGTTGTTGTTCCCACAAGGTTGTTCTGAGAAATATTAACCATATAATACATATGTATTAACATCTCTATCTTATTACTAATATTTATATCTTTCCTTAATTAAAATTAGGAACCAAGGAAAAACAGAAAGCCCTGTCACCAGAGATGAGCACTGTGGGCCATGATTTGGGCAATGATAATTGCTGTATGACAGTATGTGATTGGAGAATTGATGCTTCAGTCGCTCATAACAACGCGTGGAGCCCTGACGACCTCTGTAGATACTCTACTACTTATCTCCACGGGCATATCTCTAAAGTTAAACATTTTTTGGGACGAAAGTTTTCCGACCCATTGCTGCAAGCAGAGCTTGATTTCCTTCCATATAGAGTAATTGAAGGCCCTGATGGCTATCCCTCAGTCCATAGTGAATGCATGGGAGAGAACAGAGCATTTAGCCCTACAGACATCCTAGCTATGTTAATATCTTATTTAGAATTTCTAGCAAGTAAAGAGTATCCTGTAAATCATAGTAGTTATCCTCGCTGTATTGGAGTACCAATTTACTTTACAGATGAGCAAAGGAATGATGTACTTGAAGCTACAAAAGTTGCTGGGTTGACGTCTCTCAGTCTACTTGATGAGACAGCTGCTATGATCCTGGGGTATGAAAATAGCGGCCACATAGAAAGTAGTGGCATCATGGCATTTGTCGATATTAGCTACGCCAGCATTCAAGTTTGCTTTGCTGAGTTCAATACAGCATATGGCCATCCAAGTTTATATGCTACAAAAGTGTGCACCAAGATATTGTATCAGGCTTATGTTCGATCACTGGGAGGAAGGGACTTCACCAAAATGTTTTTTTTGAGATAAAAGTATGGGTCATGCCCATTACCTTTTCATATTGAATTAAAAAAGATTACAAAGTACAATAAAAGAAATAAAATGAAAAAAAAAACAGGAGGCTCTCGTTCCCGAGCAGGGAACAGCTAGCAAGTTCAACTAAAAGACAAAAAGGAACCAATAAAGCTGAAGAAAATAAAAACTTAATAGAAAAAAACTATAAACTAAAAAACGAGTAGTAGAAAAACAGCATAGAACTAGTTCGGATGTAAGGTGCACCAATCTTCTAGGATTAGAGCTGTTAAGAAGGAGGCTGTGCTGCCCCAATATTGACTTCACCAAAATGTTGTTTAATCATTTTGCAAAAATGATTAGAAGGAAGTCCTTTATTAATGTTTATAAAAGTGCCAATGCCTGTGTTCGCCTCAGTGATGCTTGTGAGGGTTTGAAGAAAAAACTAAGCATGTATCATGCGGCTTCCTTTTGCATTAGAAGATTTTCAGGTTTCAAGGACATTAAGGGGTCCATAACGAGGAAAGAATTTGATCGCATGAGTGCCCCAATATTGAAAAGAATCAAAGAGGCACTGGAGAAGGCATTGGTTGACTCTGGGTTTGATAGGTGTATGGTTGTTGGAAGTGGGTGCTCTTTGCCATCAATCATTGAAATTATAGAAGAAGTTTTTGGGGTGAAGCCAATAAAAGTTGCAAATCCTGATGAGTATATTGCAAGGGGATGTGCCATATCACAAGTACCGTAGATAGCCAGACGAATAACCAGTTTGGTACGTTTGAATGAAGTTTTGGTTATCTTTACAAATTTCTAGATACTTATAATTTTTTTTTTTTGTATGAAGTGCATTGTATGTTGAAAAGGACGGCCTTTGAAAAGACTCACATAGAATGATAGAATCAAACAGGAAAAGCAGATGTTCACTATTGTTTGTAAAAAGAAACAAATGGGAAAAAACAAATTAAAGAAGCATGTTGTTAGACCTTCTTATCTATATGATTTAATATTTTTTCCTCATTTCACATATAATTATTTTCTTCTTAACAGGCTATAGATGTGCAAACTTCAGAACTGGTTTCAGTTGAATCACCTTGTGAACCAAAAAAAGATGAAGATTCAGGAAGGTTTCTTTGGAGACGAGCTATGCATAAGAAAGGACCTTCATTGGAAATTCTCCGTAAATTTCTTGAAATGGTATTGTTCATATGTTTCCTTGCTCTCTTTTGCAAATACTTGCATCAAAAAGTTGACCTTATAGCCTTAACAGATCTGAATAGCACATCATTTTTTGAGATACCAGAAATGTAAAGTGTAGACTCTTTAGGAATATGGTAGACAAAGATTTTTTGAAACTAAAAAAAAAATGAATTTATTATTTTTTATTTTTTGAGATTTTGTAAATGTAAATTGTACACTCTTTAGGATTATGGTAAGCAAGATTTTCAAAAGAAAAAAAAAATACATCGTATTTCTATAAGATAGTATAATGTTGTTTCATAAAGATAAAAGGTTATTTGAGTTTTCTTTTTTTGGCAAGTTATATGTGAACTTATGGTAATTCAGAAGACAGTACATTGCTGCTTTATTAATTAAAAATAAACAATCATTGGGTTTTTTTTTTTTTTTTTTTTTGATAAGTTATATTGAACTTTTACGAATTCCAGTCAGAGAAACTTTTCATTTTCTTATGAGATCATTTTTCATGTTTTCCATGCATCTCTTGTGTTTTAGTTCATGTTTTATCCATCTATTGAACTATTTGTGCATGTTAACAAATAATCGTTTTTTCTTTAGTCTGTATAAGTCCTTATATATCTTCAGTCCTTCACACATGTTAATACAATCACCAGAACATCGGTCGTATAGGAAGATCAAAGAAATCAGAAGATGAGTTATTCTGGCTCTGTAAGGCGCAATCTCCAAAACAAGTAGGTTTCCTTCCATAAAAACTAAATATCAACTTCTTTTTTTTGTCAAAAAAGTTATACAACTTTAGTACTACTACAACTACTAATTACAGCATATTATCTTGTGAAACTTTGTCAACATGGTTACCAGAAAATTGCATTTGTAGATAGCACAATAAAGTCAAATGAGAAGTCCAGTTGGTTTTGGAGGGTGCAATCCATGCAGAAGGTATGTTCAACTTTCAGGCTCTGTCGACCTTTTTGACCAATAAAAAGGGCCATGGGGCCTTGCATATATAAATCTGTTGTTGCTGCAGCTCCATGTCTCAAATTTTTGTGATATGAGCAGGCATTCCAACAATCAATGTGAGCAACACAATAAAAATGTATTGATTCTAACTATTACGAACTGTCTAATAATAAGAATGATTTTATTCCATAGAAAACTCAAAAATATAAAAAAATGAAAAATGACATAAAGAATTAAGCAGTTCAGATTAGTTGTTCGGATCTCAATTTGAGATTTGGAACTATAGCACTTGGTGATTTTGTAGTAGCCAGCCTTCACACATGAACATGCACATACACAAACTTGCTAATTTGTGAGTTGTACTAATAACAATTTAACCTGTTTCTCAAATGCAAGAGAGATGGAACCAGCATAAGTCACACATCAGAAGATGAGGAAAAGCAAATGAGCCTGACAATGCAAACAAAGAGAGACTTGCACTTCAGCTTGAACTTTCCAAGGCCCAGAATCGCATAGAATTGCTCATGTCTGAAAGAGACAATGCTATAAAGGAAGTTGAAGAGCTACGCCAATTGTCGCAGCAGCAAGCTCCTTGCAGGCAATTCATTGGATGTTTTGCTCAATTCAGCTATTTAGAGCTCCAAGATGCAACCAACAACTTCGATGAGTCATGCAAGCTTGGAGAAGGCGGTTTTGGTGTTGTCTATAAGGGAATCCTCCACAAAACTACTGTTGCAATAAAGATGTTAAAAGATGGAAGCAGCCAAGGAGCGAACGAATTTAATCAGGAGGTAATTAATCAACAAATTATCAATTTTATTAAAAGGAGTGTCTTGTAGTTTCTAATAAAGTACAAAGAAAAAAGATAATAACAGGGAAAGAAGGAATCTTCATCAATTTCAAAATCCTTCAACCTTCATGGGGAAATCACCAACCTCTGAAAAAGTCATACTTGTTTTGTACCTTTTAAAAAGTCTTGGTGATTTTCCTTTACATGTGCTCTCATAGTGCCTTTTAACATCATTTAATTCTACCATCAAGAAAATAAATTTGAAATTTCCTTTTGGGTATGTCTTTGGATAATGTAACTGTTCTGCTAAAATGGAAATGATAAACAACTCTAGCTGAATCATTGCAATATATACAAGGAAACATCTAGCTTACATACATACTACATTCTTAATGTAACTTATTAGGAAATTGCTATGTTGGCTGTGTCAGAAGGCACTGGATGCATTTTCCTTGTCTGTGCTTTTTTTAAGTATAGTTTTGTGAGCAGTCATTACTCTTGTAGGAGAAAACATATTCTGGAATTACTAATTGATAGGTTAACCATAATTTTTTTGACACTAAGAAGCTCCTTATTTTAAACATCATAGGTTGAAATTCTTGGCAAGATCCGGCATCCAAACCTTGTGACTCTCATAGGCGCATGTCTAGAGACCCGCACACTTATTTATGAGTACTTGCCTAATGGTAGCCTAGAAGACCGTCTAAAGTGTAAAAACAACATGCTACCACTATCTTGGCAAGCTCGAGTTCGTATTTCATTTGAAATCTGCTCTGCACTAAGTTTCTTACACTGTAGCAAACCCCATGGCATTGTGCATGGCGACCTCAAACCTGACAACATTCTTCTTGACTCAAACAATGTCAGCAAAATCAGTGATTTTGGCCTCTGTCGTCAATTAAATTGGACAGATAGTGCAAGTATGCCATACCAATGGACAGATTGTTTAAAGGGAACCCTTGCCTACATGGACCCAGACTACTTCTCAACTGGGAAGATAACTCCTAAATATGATGTGTATTCATTTGGCATTATGCTGTTGCGCCTAGCTACTTGCAAAGACCCACGAGGAATAAGGAACTTAGTAGAGGAGGCGAAAAAGAAGGGCACATTGAATACATTAGTCGATGCTTCGGCTGGTGCCTGGCCATTTAAGGAGGTCAAGAAGATGATATTACTAGGCCTCAGATGCAGTGACCCGATAAGAAAAAATAGGCCAGATATCTCAACCAAAGTATGGAAGGAGCTCAAGTCCATGGTTGGAATTTGCTTCTGCATCTCCGTCATCATAGACATATTCTCTAATTTCTCAGTAGGTACATCATTAAAATTAATGGCTAAAGAATTCCACGCTACCCAATATTGCCAATATTTTAAACATCATAGGTACCCAATTTTCATGAATATTGGGTACACTTTTGCAGTAAATTGTGTGCTAGCTGTTGTGGTTTATATAACCTGAAGGATGTTATTACTTTAATTCAGTATTACAATATTCCTAAATAATGCATTGAAATTATGCTTTACATTTCTTTGAAGTAGAATCAGATTCAAATTAGGTAGTTCAACTTGTTAATTATAGTGAGATTAGAATGAGTGAGTTGTGTTTTCCATTATTAAATATGCGATTATTTAGGGGAAATTCAGATTATAGCCAGGTTCAGTTTGGAATATTTACGACCTTGAGCAGCTACCATAGTTTAAAATAATTGTACCTAGTTTGGCTCACGACATATCATGATAACAGACAACTCAAGTTAATTTTAATTTTATTATCCACTTCGTTGAAAGTGTTTAAATATTGCTCTCGGTTGCTTGGTTTTGTCACTTATATTATATATAATACCTTAAATATAATGACAAGTTAAAAGGCTTTTAAGACTTCAGAGAAATAAAAATGTGAGAACTGAGTTCCAGCAACCCATATATCTATGGACGCGTGTGATCTGGATAGATTGTGAAATAAAATGAATTTATTAACATATATATAACGTTATGTGATGCACGAACAATAGAGAAAGATAATGAAAAATTACGAATAATAAGAGAGATTTAGAGTTTAGAGATCACACATACTTTCAATTCTTAGATAAAATTATATTCTCAAACATAATTAAACTATTAAAAGACCTGACGGTTGTCTTAAATAAGCAAGTACAAAATCCTAAAAATTACTAAAACTGTAACACCCTACCGACATTGACTAGTGTTGACCAACTTTGACCTGAGTTTGACCATATTTGACTTTGTTGACCTGCTTTGACTATTTGTTGACCGAATGAAAAGAATTAAAAACTTAGGCCTGCTTTATCTTTTATCCCACCGCCTATGGCCATTATTATCGAGTGAAAAAAAAAAATGAAATTTTGCCAAACAGAGTGTTGACCTCCTCTTTAACCCACGTATACACAGATCTTTCATATATATCGATCGAATATGCTTTTGATTCATGAACCATTTTGTTAATTTGTTAATTCGTTCTCCTGCTTCTTTTTCTGAGCTGAACCGAAATCCTCACGACCAAATTGAGTATGCCAAAGGAATTTTAATTAGTTGGCCGATTCAAATCTGAGTCCTACGTCGCATGTGATTATGTTCGTGATTTCTGAACCATTCAATCAGGTAACCGGACTTCTCTGTATTTAATTTCGTTTAGATTGATTGATTGATTTATCGTTTGATTTTGATATATTGAATATGTTTATCTGAATTGTTGTTGGTATATTTTACGGGATTTCGGGTTTGGAAATTGGATTTGAATCTGAATTTGAAGCCCTGATCCTCCTGAGTTCGGGGAGGGGCCGGTCCTGATCCTCCTGAGATCGGGGAGGGACCAATCTGACTGACTGACTGTCTAGACCCGTTTATCTCCGTAAAATATATTATTTGTACTGTGGATTAATCCGATCTTATTGATTGTTGTTATATTAATTAAGTATAAAGAAGCTGCGTCGTTAAATAACCGGTTACTGAGGTTTGCACCTGACTCTGTTTGTTTTTCTGTTGCGACGTAGGTTGACGGGCCGTCGGATGGATGCAGAAGATACCGTTCCACCTCGCGTCCCGTGACCCGTCGGTGCGGGACGTGACAAAAACATCCCTAAAAATTGCTAGAATCGTAAAAAAAGTCCAAAAGTCCATCAAGAAAGACTCGGATTTGGAATTTGAGCTGACGATTTGGCAAAACAAGACATACATGGTTTTGTTTTGGACTTTGGGTCACTGAGCTCCTATCGAAATTTCAGCCCGATCCGACTGTCGGATCAAAGGTTACACCCCTTTTTGTAAAGTGTGTGTGGGACTATATTGTATCATTATGCACTTATTATTCAGATTCTTGTTGATTTTCCTGAGTTACACGGATAATTTTAGAAAACGTTGCTTGATAAGTTGATACTTATGCTTTCCTTCACTTGGCGGATCAACGCATATAGATGCACATAGTAATTCAAGTTTTTAATATATAGTGTGATATTAACTTGCACTACTCTTAAATAAGCTTTTTTTTCTATAGAAGTTCTGATAAAGTAACTTTCTTTTAATTATTTCGCAAAAAGTTTAATAAAATATATATTATGTTTTTTTATCAGAATGAGATTAATGAATGTTTTAGTCGAGCTGCATGTGGAGGTAAATGAAAAGGACGCTATCATGGTCTCATTAAGGCCGTGAATATGACTACCCCTGCCATGATAAAATCTTAAAAAGATGTGTATCAATGTGTGCTCTAAGAGGGGGTTTATTTAATTTCCAGGCTTAGTTTTACACTTTTCTCAATTATTCATGCATATTGAACATATATGTTAATAGTACAAGTTAAAAAATATTTTTCATAATTTACATAATTATAATAAGATTGATACTTAAATCATTTGCATATCATTCTTTGTATTATGACAATTAATATGACGTAATACTCCACTAAATACTTAAATCTGGTCATTTCTATTAACCAAAAGCTAACAAAAATAGAAACAACAAGGTGATTAGTTAGTTAACAGCCGTTGCTATACAAATACTGATATATAAATGCTGACACTCAAATACATAATTCAACGTTGTAAAATACCAACCATTACCTCTAGATAGCCGCTATCTAATATATCTAAAAAAAAAAAATACCAACCATTAAAATTATTCACAAATCGTCGCTTCAACCTAGACACAATTATTGGTCCTTCAACTATAAATCTTCTTTCTTGCTTTGTGTCTTTTCCGTTCCTCATTACACCAATGCTTCTTACTTGTCTAATCTATCTAGGTAATAAAATAGCTCCCTAGTCTGTTACACTACCGAGAGAATTAGAACGTAATTGTAGTGTAATTAGGAGAGAAATTGAGACAAGAGTGAGTGTAATTGGGAAGAAAGATGAGAGGAAGAAGGATTGAGCAATAAGGAACATATAATCAAATCTTTATTATCAATTTTCATAATTTCTCAATACAGCGAGTTTCCTTCTTATACACAACTTCTAACAGAAAATTACATTCTTCACCAATTCTATTTCTACTATTTTCTACTAACCAATTGCAGTTTGACACCTCATTAATACAATTAACTCTCAACGGCTACTTCTCACCAATCTTTAGACAATCCAACGACTCAGCTTATAACTCCGTTAGATTTTAATTCCTTCTGTCGTCATCAATTTGGGCCGATTCACCAACGGCGTTTGCATTTCCGTTACTCGTCTCTCCTTCAATTGAATTGTCGACTAACCCGAAATGAGATCAGGTGTTGCGCGACACCGTGTGTAGCGCGCATTTGGGCCGTCTGATCTGAATCTGATAGATAAGGGAGCTCTGTGAATGTAACAGATTGATAGGCCCGAAAAAAAATGAACCGCCCAATCAAAATCGAATGACTGAAGGGTGCACTACACCATGTGTCACGCGACAGCAGAATCGGATTCGACTAACCCAGCTCCTCTAACAGCTATCTTCAGCCTCAGATTATAATCTGACATAGCTGGTCTTCTTCACATCGCCCTAAACCTTGCTCTGAGAAATGCAACAAGCTGGGACCAAAGCACATATAAGATATTTACTCTTTAAATCTCACCCGAATTCTGTCCTGAACTTCCTCCAAGATCAGTATTCAGCTGACAAGATCGATTGTCTTTCTGCAACTGTCCATCAAACTAATTGGCTGAGCACTGACCATTCTGAGTTCACTTTGGGTCATTCACTGGAGCTATGACTGCAGTGGACACACCTGCAAGGATGAAAAATTTGACGTTTTGTTTTTTAAAGAAAATGCAGAGCGCAATTGCAATTAAACTCATCAGCAATGGTTTCCTTAGATAATTTCTTTTTATTTTAATACTTGAAAATGAGTTAGGCTGGCTTTGCCTGGCCCATCAGCACTAATTAATGTGTGATTTGCTACAATAGAGTTGAATTTCACATCCGAATCTGTTGAACAAAAACTTTAAATAAAATTCTTTGTGCCAAATATATCGAACTATTTTGGTTTGCAAAGATGAACCAAATAAAGCGTGGGATTTATTATAGTATGCAACAATTTAGTGATTCATTTAAAAGCATTTCTCTTTTAAAAAGGACAGTGATTATCCGAGGTATATGGTTATGATTAGACAGTGGTGATACATGTACTGCTTCAAATGTAATTACAATGGATGCGAACTCGCAATTCAATAATATTGTTTTATTAACCCATTTTAATTAAAAACGAAGGAATGCATATGTAAACATTGACATGGAAACCATCATAACCATTAGAAGAATGATATCCACTAGAAAATGATATTCTGAATTAGGTATCATTTAAAAATGTGATAAAGAGAGGTAAAATTATGATAAAAGGTAATGACGTCGGCCAATAAGTTTAAAAGTTGTTGTTACTTGCAAAAATAAGAATGATATAATTTTTATGGCAAAATGTGTAATATTAAAATTTGAAAAATGTAAACATGGTGTTTTTTTTATTTCAGAAGGACATATATAATATTAAAAAAAGGACAATTTTAAAACTGCTAGAAAGATACAACAGAATTCCGCCCTTCAAAATTTTATCAAAATTATCAATCAATTTTATATTAAAATAATTTTTCTTTGTTTGGGTGAATATTTCTTACAAATGTATTAACTTGATAATTTTTTCAATCATCAACATAACTTGAATTTCAAAATATGGCATTTAGAACATGATCATATATCATATATGCACATCACGCACATAAAAGTAATAGAACTTGATACAAGTTTCACTAGTCATCAAATAGTAAAAAATCGCAACATTTCAGATTTAGTTTATATTTTATGGAATAATGGAATATCAAATTACACTTGAATTTCTTTGAACTTGATAATAGATAAAACTATAAGGCCAAAAACATATGTATAAGTTTTTTTTTTTTTTTTAAAAAAAAAGAGTTCAACGCATTAAAAAAATATATTTGCAAGACTATTTAAGTTAATTCATTACGAATGAATCTCAAATTCTGGTAATTAATGCAAACAGTAGACGGTTTTATTTGTTTCCATGGGGCAGGTTTGTAATTTTTTATCAATATTTTAATCCAATCTAATTATAATGGATTAAAAAATTTCTTTAGTTGATCCATCCATAAATCAATCCAACCCACATAAAATTTTAATCTATGGAGTTTTACGGTATTTCGGATTAAACAGGTTATGATTTATATAGTCCATAAATAAAACTAACAATATTAATATTCAATAAAAATAACATAAAAGACCTATTAATTAGAACAAATGGCGGACAAGGCCCTCCATATTCAACTGGTATTTGCAACATTTTTTTTCACGTGACAAAGTTTAAAATATTCTTGGGGAAAAATATTCGACTGGACAAGTTGAATTCTGGAGAAAAATTAATAGCGCATGCAACATTTTTTTTTTTTCAAGAGACAAAGTTTAAAATATTAAAAATCATACCCTGATTGAGTTTTGCCAAAAAAAAATAGTAAATGCGATTAAAGATAAGCCATAAAGGAATATTTAATTAATTATAAATGAGTAAGGCAAGACGAGTCGGTAAAAACCGGATTATCAACCCTTGAATTAAAATCCAACCCAGTACATCCTGGTTAGTAATTATGAAACCTTAGGCCCGACGAAAGGAAGAAATTAAATTAAACCTGACCCAACCTGAATAATGTTTTGAACCAGTTAAAATATGGATTGGATTAAATGGATTCAACGGGTCAGACGGGTTTTATTTTTTCTTGTACAGCCCAAATTATTCGGAATTAATTTTGAGAAATGTTTTAGAAAACAATAAAAATGAGTTGTCACTTGTCACATGTTGATTCCTCCACGGCTCCACTAATGAAGGATCTTTAACAGGGTGCGGGAGAATGGGATACAAACATAGTAAATTAAAAGTTGAGCCATTCAAAACAACAGCACAGGCCTCGGCAAAACTTAGACGGGTAGCCCCAAACAAAGATCTGACGATCATAACCAGTGATGTAAAAGCAGAACAAGTGATTTTGGTGGGCCATGATGACCCGTGTGATGGGTATGGAAGAAGAAATAATGTGGCGTTCACTGATGATCCGAGCAGAGAGAGGCACTGTTGCACGGTTGGCAATGACTTCTGAGGATAAGCTGGTTAAAAGGTTGGAATAGGGAAAGAAAACTGCATTGCACTGGTTAGCTTGCATGCTGTACAGCTGCTCGCCTGTCACCTTGTGAAGTACTTCAGCTGGAGTGTCTGCAGCTATGCTTGTTGTACTGGCCTTTTCTGCAGATAGCGTCTTCCTGTTTGTGCAAGCTTGGTAGACATTAGACAACAGCATGAGAACATTTTTATATTTAATTTGAAAAAACATCTTTTAATTTGATTTGAACAACGAAGATATGAAATAGTGACCATTTGACGACAGCAACGCTGCGGGCAACAAGCATACAACTGCCCTTGCATAGTTGCATGTATTACACGGTACAATTGCTCTTGTGTCACAGATGTCACAATACACCGTCCCCTTGCCAAAACATGCTTTGCATCTAGCCCAAAAATAAAGCCACATCATTCGTTTCAGATCTCTGTCACATACCCAACCAGCAAATGAATTAATCCCATTTGAAAAGTAACTGTTGTGTGAAAATCATACCTGGTAAGAGATCCATTTTGGTTGTTAATTGAACCTATTCCAGAACATTTGGCACAACGTGTTCTCTGCTCGCCATTGCAGGATGGACAAATAATATTTCCTCGGCCGTCGCAATCTGCAATTTTCATTTTTGAAAGTAATCCCATTTTTGCACATAATCGGTGTATTAAGGATCCTAAAAAATATTTTTCATTTCAGCAACCCCCGAAGTTATTCCTGTTAATTATACAAATATATATGCAATTTACCCCATATTATATTTGTAAAATTTAGCAAAACTCTGTTTGGTTTATAAATCCATCAGTAGTTTGCTATAATATTTGGAGTACAAAAACCAAACTACTCCAGAATTATACCCATATTATGCTTGAATATTGAAATTTTAAACCATGTCAAAGTATTCCACAAGTAGAAACATGCTACAATGAAAAGTAAAATGAGCGAATAAAGACTAAATAAAGAAATAAATATTGTATCGATTTTGTCAATCCCTTGATTTGGAATAGACCTTTTAACATTTACAGGTCAGTTTTTCTCCTACCATTTTCTCATAAGGAAACCAGCCTCCAAGCATGATCAAGAGATAAATACAATGTTAGCAATGCAGTATTGTTTTTTACCACTAACAGCAAGGAAGTATTGCTTGTACTGCTAATAGCAATCAACTAGATAAAAGCAAATTCATACATGACAGTCCACAAAACCACTGTAACTATTATTTGCACTACCAATAATTGTAAATGCTAGAATAGGAGCAAACATAACATACTGTTGCACAATTGAACAAATTCAGTGTGAGGGAGTGTGAACCTGAGCTCCTTTTCAACAAACAGTTGAGGGGAGTCAGCCTTTACATCCAGTTCCCATACATCATACTGCAGCCCTTCGCCTGCATACCATCCACTCACATATGGCTCTTTCTCTATTACAATCTCTCTTTCCTCAATGAAGGTTTCTAATGTCCCCACATATGCCAAGTAGTTTTCCAAAAAAATGATCTGCCCCTTGCGTGCAGGTTCACTTACCGAGCAATACCGGTGCCCCACATGGTCCATCAGCAACTGCCGTACTTGCACTTCATCCAATGCACAACTACAAACATATTTGGATTGCATTATCTCCTCATAATTTATTTTCTAAGAAAACTTTTGGAACTCAAGTTCTCAATTTGGCATCTATTGAATCCCTTGTTAGAAAACAAAAGGAACATATCTTGGTACAGATCAACTAAAACTAATGATTCTGAAAACAAAAGATAATTTTTAGGCCTATATTAATTAGTTTAATGAAGAAAACTTTTGCAATTAAATAACGAACCTGTCAATTTGGCTTGAAGGACCACCGCTTTGATGATCAACTACATAAAATTCAAACATGTTAAAAATGCAATTTAGCAATAGATTCAAATAATACATTGTATGTAGTACCGATTACCTCCTTAATTATAACTAGGAGATAATTACACAATCCCAGCAGAAAGTATATATATCGAGATCTCGAACAATCAAAGAAATAACAGAGGGATGTGAAATTGACAAAGTGAAAATATTCATTTTACCTTTGGAGAAGTTGAATGGCAGCCATAGCTTCTTTCTAGAAGGCCGCCATGCCGCCTCCTTACCGTCAATCCCTATGCTCCCATTAAAAAGAAAGAGCAAAAATCAAATTAATTCTCAGCTAGTTATCCTGAAACCTAAGCGTGAAGTGACAGACTGACAGAGAGAGTGAGGTACCTCTGACCATAGCATGGGCCAGCTGTTGCTTCATTGGGATTTGGGGGCAGTGGAGACTGTGGTCTGTGGAGAGAGAGTACAGACTTGGCTGCTGCTGCTCCAAAGGGGAAAGTGACGGGGCGACTATAATAAAAAATATGAACAATTAAAATGATGCTTCGGGACGCCTTCATTATTATTAGGAATATCGAGCGCTCGATGTATATATTTATAATAAAAATATTTTTATTATGTTTTTAGTTTAATTATGTCCATTTTGGATATATAGTTAAGATATATTTATCTATCTTTAGAAATATAGTCTAGTTATTGTAAGTAATTTGATTTGATTAAAGTTAAAGAGTTTAATCAATTTAAAGAAAAAATTATATGTGTATATATAGTTATAGTTATCAGAAATAATATGATTTATATTATGTTGATATTATTCATGAAATGTAATATGTTTATAAATGACTTAAAAATATATATATCATAAAAGATTTGATTTTTTTTTTATATTTTTCAATTGAATGGATTTAATTTATATTTTGTAAACCGAAATTAAGAATGGTGATGAAGAGAAATTAAGGTGGAGAGGGACTCTAAGCAATACAAAAGAGATGGAGACATGATGGAAATGAAAATAGAAAGGGGTCACAAAAATCAGAAACAAAACAATGTGTTGCCAAATTATCATCTGATGTTGAACCAAGTCAGTTTTATGAGCAATAACACCCGACACACAATTAGTTACAAAGTATCACATTACAGAAATCAGAAAAAATACTATTGCACAACTATTTCACAATACTCGGAGTGTCGGATGATATTTAACTAAAGGCAGTGGCGAAGCCAGGATTTCATGTCAGCGGGGTCCATAATTTTTTTTTCTATAAACATATGTAACAACAAAACATCTAATATAGATATAGTATAATAATATTGTTCAAACAAACAATTCTAAAACAATATAACAAAAAAATCATGAAAATCAAATATATCTATAATAACGATACAAGATCTAAAATAATATATTCCATATCCAAAATAATAATTCAAGACAATATTAAAAAAATAAAAATTACAACAATTCTCTACGAGTTTTTATTTTTTGATAATTTTGCATAATAGGTTCATTAGGAATCTCATGAAACACCTCTCTTTCTATATATGTTACAAGACAATCATTCATCCAAGCATCTCCCATTCTATTTCTAAGTTTTGACTTAATAAGCTTCATTGCGGAGAATACTCGTTCAACCGGAGAATTACTAAATTACAAAATAGAGATGGTAAGAGTGCTACCTAGAGGCGAGACCGAGAGAGATCCATTAGTGAGGCAGTGTGCCGAGGGGAAAGTCGGAAAGACCAGGGTCGCCGTCCAATCGCAAGTCAAGGGGAAAGTCAGAAAGATCAGGTCGCCGTCTAATCGAAAGTTGCGACTTGCGAGAAGCTGAACTGCGAATGTAAGGAGAAAGTAATTTGTTCGTGCACCGTCCGATCAGCGATTGTAAAGACCATAGTGGCCGTTTGATCAGAGGGGTCAACTAATTTGTTTGTGTCTTCGTGAGGAAGGACCAGCCGATCAGGGTAGGAACTAGGAAAGCAAGCAGCGATTAATTTGTTCAGAGGGGTCCTCTCAAAATTTCAGATGGGTCCATATATTTTTTCCTATTTATATATAAGTACTAGTCTATATAATTTTTATTTCTTAGGTGGGTCCCTGGACCCAGCAAGATGTGCGTGGCTTCGCCACTGACTAAAGGCTCCCGACACCCACACATCTTTATTTATAATATTGATTAGTTTATTAAATTACGTTATATTTTATCTAAACGAAATATTATACTATATTTTGCAGACTTTAAATTTTTTTTTTTTACAAAGAAGGGTCAAAGTTTTCCGATTTTTATAAAATTAAATATCCAAAATATTCTAAGCCGAATTATAAAACCTAGTACAAATATATTTATTGTTCTTGTAATTCCTATTTCGAAATTTACGTCAGGATTTGTTAATATTATTAAATTTAAATCGGGATTGGTAAGAGCATTAGGCTGGCCTCCAAGACGTCAAGGGTTCAAGCCCCGCATGCACCTTCAATTTCAAAAAAAGTTGGATCTCCTTCTTTCTTCAAAAAAAAAAATTAAATCAGGATTTGATGCACATGATCAAAAGACTTACATTTTCGACATTGCCATAATTTTTTGGGAATAATGTAACAACAATAAGTAAATTAATATTTTTTTAAGAACAATAATGTCTAACGTTGGTCTAGATGCCACTAACATGGAACAAGATGTATGTGCAACCTACCCTCACCCATGAAACATAATCACTCCGGAAGTCTATCAGGAAATTAATCAATTCATTCACTACTTCATTGCTGGACCTGGCCTCATCGGCTTGAGAAAGTATCTGCTGCTGCTTCTCTCTGAATAAATCGACACTAAATGAATGAGTTGGTTGCTACAATTCTAATGTTAGCCAGTAAAGAACCACTGGAGTGTCTTAGAAAATCTCCGACAAAATTGAGTTTAATGAAATAATAACGAAGTGTTAAATGACAACTAGATAAGTGTTGGAAATTGAGAAAATGTGTGAGCTGCTAGGAACTTTATTAAAAACAAATATAGCTGCTCAGAACGGGAGATGCTACCAAATATTTTCTCCACTTCACTGTTAGATCTACTGCTTGAATTCTCGGAGAAAATTGCACTAAGACAGTAAGACGTGAACATTTTAGTCAAAAATTACTAGAAGTGATTATGAATAACTAAATTATCAATAAAAATTAATATAAAGGTAAATATTCATAATTAATTTAATTTGAACGGAAGATATCCAAATGTAAATATTTGAGAAGTAAATTTCTAAATAGAGAAGATCAAATGGGTAAGTAACTTTGCCTAGATTTTATTTGCCATTTGAAAAAATAAAGAGGCGCTGTGGGTTCGATGGAGCAATTTCTAATGCTAGAACCTAGAAGTGAGCGTTGCACAGGAAGCCACATGAACAATGCAATATATTCGCATTTCTCCAGTTGCAAACACCTCTAACAAAACAGGACGTCTCCTTTTGTTTCTTGTAAATTGATTGATAGCAGATTTCTTTTTATTTTTTCCCCTCAGTGACTCAGTCAGGTGAGGTCTGACAAACATCAGAAAACAACCAATACAGTAAAAGTATATTTACACTCTTTTGTACCTTCTGTCTCACCAAATATGTGGAAAAATTGAAAAAGATAGTTACAAGTTGAGCCATTCAAAACAACAGCACAGGCCCCAGCAAAACCTCGATGGGTAGTCCCTAACAAAGATATCCCAGTCATAGCCAAGGATATAAAAGCTGAAGGAGCGATTTCGGTGGGCCATGATGACACGTGTGACAGGCACGATGGAAATGATGTGGCGTTCAGTGATGACCCGAGCAGAGGGAGGCAGAGGTGCACGCCTGGCAATGACTTCGGATGACAAGTCGTTTAGTTCGTCGAAATTGGGAAAGAAGGCAGGGGTGCACTGGTATGCTTGCATGTTGTACAGTTGCTTGCCTCTTGCCTTGTGAAATACTTCATCTGGAACGGATGCAGCTTTGCTTGAAGTACTGACCTTTTTTGTGTATTGTGTCTTCCTGTATGGGCAATATATGTAGACAAGTTAGGAACAAAGCTTCAGACCGTCTTTAGATTTAATTGAAAAAGAAAAGGTGAAACAGTGACCATTTGATAACAGCAACACTGCGGGTGAGAAGAGAACCACGGCCATTGCATGTATTACATGTCACGGTTCCTTTCGAATTGCAGCTTGCACAGGACATCGTCCCCTTGCCAAGACACATTGTGCATCTGCCCCAAAAGAAAGACGTGTTAACCATGAAAGATCTTAGAAATTCACCAAACTGACAAAATGCATTAATCCTATTAGAAAAACTAACTATTGTGGGTAAATCATACACGGTATCAGATCCATCTTGGTCAGATACTACACCTCTTCCAAAGCATTCAGGGCATTGTGTCATTGGATCCATACCATGGCAAAATGGACAAGTAGTCTCTCCTCGGCTGTTGCAATCTGCAATTTCATTGCACACAAGCAGCAGCTTAGTAATGAGGATCCCATATACTATTATTCGCTTTCAGCATCTCCCCAGATTATTCCCAAATTTGATGAATTAGACAGATAAAATGCAAATCCCATATTGTATGCAAAATTTACAAAACTTGGTTTGCTTCATAAAAGCATCAGTATTTTGCTATGTTATTTAAAGTACAGAAAAACAAATTATTCATGAATTACATCTGTGTTATACCCAAATCAAAAAATTTCAATCTTGTCAAATTATTCCCTAATGTGTAGACTTGTTACAGTGAGCAGCAGCATATGTGTAAATAAAGACGACAAAAAAAAAAAAAAAAATTGTTATCCATTTCGGCAGTCCTTCCTTTGGAATACGTTTTCACATCTAATGGTCATTTTCCACCTGCCATTTCTTATAAGAAGCAGCATCCAAGTATAACTAAGAGAGATCTAGAATTTTAGTAATGCAGTATTTTTTGTACGGCTAACAGCAATGCCAAACTACATATGATTAGAAATTCACACATGACAATCCATAAAGCCATAAAGGAGTAAATGCTGGATGTGGTGCAAAGGTAACAAACCATTGCACTTGCGAACAACTTCAGTGTGTGGGATTTTGATCCGGATCTCCTTTTCAGGAATGAACAGTTGCGGGAAGTCAGGCTTTACATCCAGTTCCCATATTCCACACTGCGATCCTTTGTCTGGACTATCAATCTTTCCACCCATATATGGTTCCCTCTCTATTACAGTTTCTCTTTCCTCAATAAAGGTTTCTAATATTCCAGCATATGCAGAGCAGTTTTCGATAGAAGTGATCTGCCACTTACGCGCAGGTCCACTTCCCCAGCAACACCTGTGCCCTACATGGTCAACCAGCAACTGTCGTACTTCTACTTCATCCAACACTGAACTGCAAATTTAATTGATCTGCAATTACTACCTGATAAATTCATTTTTTTATTGGAAAACCTTTGAACTCAATTGTGAATCTATTAGCATAGTTGAGTTCCTCTGTTAAAAAAAAAAGAAAAGAGGAATATATATATTTTGGTAAAGCTCAACATAAACTAATGATAACAACAAAAACAACAACATAAACTTATGATGCTGGAAACAAAAGATTTGCTATGCGTGTAAGGCGAATATTATATAAATTAGTTTAACCAAACCGACATTTCTGCAATTATATAAATAGTAACATGATTGGATGGGTAATGGGTTCACACACACCTGTCAATTAGCCTTGAAGGGTCACAGCATTGATGGTCATTGTAGCCTCCCTGATAACCATACCCTCCTGGAGCAGCAACTATCAAGTCATTTGCATCAAATTCAAACATGTTAAAAATGTTATTCTGCAATTCACCCAATTTTTATGTTGCACGTAATACCAATTACCTCCTTAATAAGACATGACCAATCATCAGACAATCATGCAATTCCAGCAGAAATTAACCGATGAGGTTTCGAATAAATCAAAGAAATAACACAGGGATTGTAAATTTGACAAACTAAGATTATCTTTTGACCTTGAAAAGGGGATAAGGCATGGGCAAATGGAAGGGGTGGTGGGTCGGGGGAGCCGACAAGGGCACCGTGATTGGAAGGAGGAGGGTAGCAATTGAACCTTTCGCTAGTCGTCTCAGAGAAGTTTGATGGCAATCTTACCTCCTCTCCAGTTGGCACATGCGGGTAGTACTCGTACGGCCTCCATGATTCTATCTTATTGTCATCTGTACAATCATCTATACTCTCACAAAACAAAAACAAAAAAGGAAAAAAAAAAATGAAATTCTGGGCAAAAGATTGAGAGGTAGAGAGCAAGAGGGCGAATAGTAGTGGTACTGGTACCTGAGAGGAGGGGCTTGCTTTGATGGTGCTCCATTGGGGCGTGGAGAGAAGGTAATGTCTGTAATTTTGTATGATTCCAATGGGAAATGGGGAAGAGGGAGGTCCGTATCCTCTGCCAACCTTTTCTGGTTGGCAGGTGCCAACCCTTAATCCGAGCCGTTCGATCTTGATCGGACGGTTAATTTTTTTTCGGACCTATCAATCTGGTATTATTCACGGGGCTCCCATAACCATCTGATTTAATCTGAACGGTCCAGATTCGAGGTGGGCACCCTGCCAACCTTAAAAGGTTGGCAGAGGATGCCATTCCGGAAGAGGGAGATGAAGAGGAAGGGGGTAGAATCGGTATGTTACAAAATTTGATGCTTCCGGGTTTCGTAATCGTATTCGTTCGTAGAGACGAGGCTTCACGGGTCCGACTCCGAATCCGATATGACAACGACGCACCGAATTAGGACGCCTAAACCATTGACATTTGTTGTTGGGTTTGTTTGTTGCTTCTTAAGTTCTTATTATTATTTGAGATGCAATTTTCATCGCGAATGTTTACATATAGACCTGCTAACGGAGCATTCGTCAACGTGGTTCCGTGCACGTTCCGTCCTCACGGAACGAGTGACGGAATGATTTCGCGTTTCGTCGCAGCAACGGAACGGATGACGGAATCCTCTCTGGTAACGTTGGAAAGGGCGGAACGTGAAACGGAATGGTATGTACCGTCCACGTTTCAATTCGTTTCGTCCATAATTCTACAGATTTAGAATAAAAAATAGCAGAGCAGAGAAAAAGAAAGGACAGCAGCTTTTTCCCACTCCTTCTCCCTTCTTCTTCCTCCTCCTTGCGCCGATTTGAAAATTTCCTCCATGAAAAAAAACTGATGAAATCTTTTTCCAACCCCAAACTGCCAATATTCCTTCTTCCTTCTTCTTCAAGCTTCCTTCTTCCTTTACTCCAACGCCAAACTACTTTCTTTCTTTTCTCCCTTCTTCCTTTTTCTTCCCCGACTATGAACTGCAGCGAGTCAAACTGTTCGTCATCTTCCCCGACTCCGATCGACGTTCTGCAAACGTTATCAACGTTTATGAGAACGGAACGGCAACGAATCAAAATATTCAAGTCGTCCATCAAACGAAACGAATTACGGAAAAGAATTTTCAAACCGTTTGATAAACGGAACGAATCACGAATTTATGTGATTTCGTTGCCGTTGTGAACGTTAAACAGGCCTATTTACATACAGATTTTGCCACCGCCGTTAGATCTCAGTAGGATCGCACTTTTTTCTTTTTTCTTCTTTTTTTTTTTTGCTCGGATTGATTTAGTCTTATTTTCTCACAACTACGCGTTTTCATAAGTAAGATGCTAATTAAAATATGAGGAGGGTTCTGCTGCCCCTATAATTTGTTGCTCCCGAATGCCACACTTCTTGAACCGTTAGATTTAATTTATATCAATGGTTGTGATTGAATCTACTACCAACAAACTGTGTAATTAATTAATTGAACTTCCAACGACGCTTCACACCTTTTTTTCGTTTCCAATGCAATAAAAAGAATAAACTTTTGTGGATCTCCTTCCTTTCCATTTTGTCAGGCTCAGGAAGTATGAACTATGAAGTCACTGTATATCCTCTCCCACTTCCTTTTCCTTTTATTTCACCTTGTTTTTCAAATTCATGTAATGATATCCATGCTTTAATTCCATTTTTTTGAACTGGCCGAATTTCAGATTTTTTTTTATTGAGCTTGTTAATAATATTTTTCATGCCTTTTTTTATTAGATTCGTTTACCTGTGCATGCTTTCATTTGAGTGTCAAAGTTTTGAACATAAAATTTGCAAACCAATCATATTTGGTTATGTTAATATTGAATGGAAGTGGTACTATATCAAGCATGCATGGGATTTACAAAATCATTAAACCTTGAACACGTACACATAATGCAGTGATAGATCAAACTACTTGTTTTAAAGCACTGGCCTGAAGTCAGGGGCGATGCTAGGTGTCTTTTGGTGGGTCAAGGACCCACCTCAAAAAAAAAAATTTACATGAGATATAACAATAATTTATTAATAAAAACAATAAAAGGATATATGGACCCATCTCAAAAATTGGAAGGACCCAGCTAAACAGGTTAGATTTGATTTGAATAGCATTCGCACAGGACCCAGATCGCATTTGTTCCTAGCGAATTGTCTTCTTCCTTTGCAATGAAACTTATTAAAATAAAATTTAGAACATAATGATTGATGTTTGGATAAATGATTGTTGTAGAGAGGTGTTCAAATAGATTCCTAATGAATCTATTATGCAAAATTATCAGAAAATAAAAATTCATTGGTAATTATAATATTTTTATTTTTTATTGTCTTGAATTATTTTTTGAATATTGGATATATTATTTTTTTTATTTGTGTGTTCTAATTATAGATGTATTTAATTTTTCATAATTTTTTATGTTACATTGTTTTAAAATTGTTTATTTGAAAAATTCATGTTATACTGTCTATATTAGACATTATTTCTTGCATACTTTTAAGAAAAAAAAAATTTACGGACTCTGCTGATATGAATTTCTAATTTCGCCACTGCCTGAACTTGAATAAATGAAAGGAGACAACCGACGAATAACGGTTCAAGGACGAAGTTCTGAGTAGCAAGCCAAAAGAGCTCTCTGCAAGCGAGAGATGAAGTAGAAAAAAGCACAGAGCCAATGCTTGTTGGGAGCCTCGGAGTTGTTGGGAATCTTGGGACTTGGGATATTAGTTTCTTTCAATTTTTTTTGTGTTTGGATAAAGTGAGAGGACCCTGTCTTAACTATTTTAAGGTAGAGCTGTAGAGATCAGATAACCAATCATGTCCATTGATATGAATTAAATCTAACGGTTCAAGATGTGTGGCATTTGGGGGCAACGAATTATAAGGGCAGCGGAACGTTCCTCTTAAAATATTATGTTTGAAAAATAAATCGTAAATACAACTTAGCATTATAGGGTAATTATTTGCGGTTCGCACATTATGTTTATGAGAAATATATAGGAAATTTGATTTCTATTTTATCATTTATCAATAATTTAACATTAAAATTCAACAATTTTAAATTAACGATCACTGATACACTATAAAACTTTACTCAATTGTTTTATGGGGTTTCGTTGTATGTAATTACTATTCCTATATTAATTCGCCTATATTAATAATTTTAATTCCTTACTTTATTTGAATGAATGAAACAATAATATCAAAATGATTTTGCCAAGGAATGCTTGCTCTTCATATATGACTCATCTGACATGTGTGAAATGAGCTGTGATGGACTTCCTGTCTTATAATTATTGTCAACAAATTTTGAACATAAATTTCAAATCCTAATGCTGTTATTGGATGTGAAGCTGATTGATGGAAAATAGATTATTGTTGAGCTGGAGGTTCATTTATAATATTGCTATACTATTTTAGTTGTTTAGGCTTTCATGTTAAAGCAATACATCCTAGTGTTTGGTGAAAGCCCAGTGTTCTTCCTTTTTATCTGCTATATATGATGATTTTTGGGTTTATGAAAGGAAAAAAGGAAACTCAAAAAAAAAAAAAAAAAACATTCGGAACAAAAGGGTAAACAGAAAATATTATAGGCATGCTCCACCTATTGCCAAATCTTAACTAATTGTTTTAAAAAAAAAATCTCCTATATCAATTCACTCTAATGTAAATTATGCAGGCATGAGAACTGAGGAGATCCTTTCTTTTATTATTAGATAAAAAACAGTCAAAAGTCAAAACTTAAAATTTTTGGAGTTTTGCTATGGTGAGTCAGGACTCACAGAGTCTTCCGTGAGTCGCAGTCAAAACTCTTGAATCTATCCCAAGATGATTGATCCAAACCGTCCAATATGATTTCCTTATTGAAATCTCCATGTTGACCAAATTTTATATTTTTCTGAAATTTTTAACTATTTTTTTTAAATTTTAAAAATCGCTAATCTAATTAATTATGCACCGTTCAAAAACAACAGTTTCTAAAAATCCGAAAAAAATACTTAAAAATTTCGAAAAAATATAAATTTTGGTCTGCAAAGAGATTTTAATATGAAGATCATATTGGACAGTTTGGATCGGCCATTTTAATTCAGATCCAGGAGTTTTGGTCACGACTCATGGAAGACTGTGAGTCACGACTCACGACTCACCATAGCAAAACTCAAATTTTTGAATAATAAGCTTTACCAGACTCTGCAGAAGCTGACTATCTACGCATCAAATTCCAGTCTTCAAAGTTCATTTTAGAATGTTTTGGCTTGATTCGTTGGGATTAACGAGATGCCAACGGTAAGATTGTCAGTGCTGTGCTTAAATGAGGTATCAGAATATATGATCTCCACCGTAGGTACGATAAAAAATTTTGAAGCCTTTTTTGAAAAAAAATATACTATGCCTTTTTTTTTGGAGAATCAAATTTTTTGGTACGGATTCTTTTGCTTTACAATTTCCGGTAAAAAATCCGATATGAAACTAATAGATTATAGCTCTTTAAAAGAGGAAAAAGATGCAAGTTTTGGTCCCGTCATGTACTCGTGTATATATAAAAAAAATAATAAAATAAAATTATAGGAAGTTAACGGGAAAGAAATAACGTAAACAGTAAACTGTTTGTTGTCCAAATTAAAATTAAAATCAAAATTATAAATAAATATGTGTGGGTGTCGGAATCATTTAGTTAAATGTGGTTCGATACTCTAAGGATGTGCTCCAGGATACGATTTTAGGGGGAGAGGAACGGAAGGTGAGGGAGAGGGGCGCTAGTTACTCGCTCCAAAACTCAAAAGCGAGAGTAAAAGAAAGCGACACAAGGTGCGCTAGTTCCATCGAAGAGCTGATTTTCGTTACTCCCAAATCGGAGTGTACATGGAGTAAAGAGTAGTTAAATTATATAAATGCCCTCTAAAATTGGAGCGCCAAATATCATTTTCACTCCCGCCAAAGACTCCCGCTAGTTTATTTGGCACATGAACCTTCTATATAAGCTGCTATTTCTCCAAACTTTTGGTACTTATCTCTTTTCTGCTGGAAACGGAAAGAAGAAAACTGCAACAGTCTTTGCTCTTTGTGGTGCCAGAAAAAAAAAGGTTCATTTTCCTTGCAAATACTTAAATAAAATCTGAGATTTTTGTTTCTGTCTTCTCAAATATTCAACTTATATGCTGAACATAACTTGTTCCTTTCATAATTGCAGTTCACATGCTTTGGGTAGAATTTTTCATTCTCTAGATTTTGTGTGCTGCTCCAATTTTCTCTATATTAATCACCCAGGTTTGTATTTTTATCTTTCTTTGTGTGTTTTATGTTGTTTTATTGTTTGTTACCTGTACAAGGTAGTAAGAAGGAAAGCCCAAATGCTTATGATCATGGGTTATTGTTTGATTATGATTAATTACATACTTTACTATACATAATTTGAGATTTTATTTCAATTTACTTAGTTTAGTATGCTCAAATGCTTCATTGAGAAATATTGATGATTACAAGCAACTACCATCTGGCTACAAATGATGATGCCAGTGGATTTAATTTTGTGGCAGACTATTAATTTTTCATGCCTCAATTCTGGTCCTAATAATAAGCATAATAATAGATTTATTTTAACTACTTGTATTTCCAGTGAAAAGAAAATTGTTGATGGACCAGCTACACAATAATAGACTTCATGTATTACGTCGTCTCCATTACTTGGCTTTACTTTACTTTTTTATGCACTTGTTGTGGGTGATGTTTCAATTGGCGAATGAAACAATTAAAGATATTGAGCGGGAGTTAAAGGCTGAGAGGGACCGTGAACGGGATAAATTACTCTATAGGCTTATCCACAGTGGGCAATGTCATAACATAGTCAGAATGGATGCTAGGTCGTTTTTGAACTTATGTCATGTGCTAGAAGAAAAAGGTGGTCTTGTTCCAAGTAAACAAGTTGGTATTCATGAGTTGGTTGCGAGGTTTATATACACAATTAGTCATAATGAAAAACACCATCCAACAGCATTCTTTTTTGAGCGTGGGAGAGCTACTATAAGTCGTGATTTTCATAAGGTCATGAATTCTATAATAGAGTTAGAAGAAGAGTACCTCAAACAACCTGATGGATCAACTGTTCCTCCCGAAATATTCCTCAAAGACAAATTTTTTCCTTACTTTAAGGTATCTGTTAATTCATCAAATTTTGTAAAATATAATAATTATGCTATAGCATGTATTTATTTCATCTATATGAATCAAATTTAAATGACAAGATTGTGTTGGTGCAATTGATTGCACACATATTAGAGCAAAAGTTGAATAAAAAATAGCCACCAGGTATCGTGGTAGAAAAGACAACCCAACAATGAATGTATTGGCTGCATGTACATTCGATCTAAAGTTCACATATGTCTTGGTTGGATGTGAGGGTACGGAAATGCATTAAGTAGAAGGTATCCACTAAAAATACCAGAAGGTAATTGTACTAGTCAATAATTTTAATTTCATAATGAATATCATTACTTTAAGTAAATTAATAGTCACTTTTTTTACTAGATACTATTAAACTTTTATAGGAAAATTTTATTTGGTTGATGCTGGATTCATGATAAGGAGTACCTTAATTACACCATATAGAGGAGAGCGGTATCACTTGAAGGAGTATTCACAGAGTAATCCCCCTCGAACAGAACGTGAATTGTTCAATCTCCGTCATTCCTCTCTAAGAAATGCAATTGAACGTTGTTTTGGTGTCCTTAAGAAGCGATTTCCTATAATAAGAAGTACCACAGAACCACATTACTCTACCGATACCCTGAAGAAGATCATATTATCATGTTGTATATTACATAATTACTTAATAGATAAGGATACCGACCTACCAGCTATGCTTGCTGAGGTTGATGCAGAAAATGAAAATCGTGCAACTAGGCGTCCTAGTCAACCTGCTAATCGAGCTGAAGAAGCAGACAAGAGGAGAGGGGAAGCCATGAGAAATGAAATAGCAAATAATATGTGGAGGAATTATGCAAGTACAAATTTGGTTAAAGTGCTTTTGTTGTAACTTTTCTTTTTCGCTTGTTGTAACTTTTCTTTTTCTTTTCTGTTGGACTAAAGTGCTTTTGTTGTAACTTTTGAAATATTAGACATAGTTAATGACGTGTGTTGATTTAGTAATGCTTTCTTTCTAAGATCATATATGTGTTGATTTAACTATATATATATATATATATATTTTTATTTTACTCATTAATGGCTGTCTATTTTCTCTTTTATTAGTAGTATCTTGTGCAGTTTCACAATGACGAACCAGCAAGGCAAAGCTAATAGGAATGAACCATTAATCTGGAATCAATCAATGGATCGTGCATTAATAAATGCATTTGTACACCAGCAAGACATTGGTAATAGAGTAAATGGCTCATTCACAAGCAAGGCACTTGAGAATGTTGTCAAGGAGGTTTCAGAAAAATTTCCTAGTGAGAAGCTTGACAAGGAGAAAGTGAAGAATCGCATCAAGTATATAAAAAAAGGATTTGCAGCTTGCTATGATATATTCAAAAACTTAAGCGGTTTTAATTGGGACGAAGAGCTGAGCATGTGGCGTGCAGAACCAGATGTGTGGGATGACTTAGTAAAGGTATGCTTATTTTACAAATAAATATATATACTAGTACCAAAAAAAAAAACTTGGTCAAAGGAAACCTAACTGTGATATAGTTGAAATGTCTCCAGGGGCATTTCGGTCAAAGGAAAGAGGATATACTTGAAATATTCAAATATGAGTTATAAAAGCTTGATGTTTAGTTGAAATGTGATATTGGTTAAGCATTGCTGGTAGAGATAAAATATCATTGTTGTTCTTTTGAGATTATCATGCTGACACCTGTTGCTTGTGATTCTCTTGTTGCAATTGAGTATGGTGATAATTGTTATTCTGTGTGAAAATGCAAGGAATTGCCCACTGTGAAACCTTTGGTCTTATATATTGTATTTGAAATCACTGGAAACAAATCCTTAAATAGCCAAAGAAGAAGAATAAACTGTTTCTTTTATCTCATGATATACTAATTGAATTAACTATTTTAGTTGAAATATTCAATTGAACCATGTCCTTTGCAATTTATTTTTTTATTTATGTTAATATACTAATTTCTTTACTTTTTTAATTATTTATAAGAAACATCCTCAAGCTGCTGCATGGAGGAACAAACCTATCCCCAATTATCACAACTTATGTCTATTATATGGTGCTGATCGTGCAACATTAGAAGAGACAGAAACTGCTACAGAGATGAGAGAGAGAATTAGAAGTGAACAAGAAGAAAGTCGTGCTAATACAATTGAAGAAATTGATCATATGGTCCTTAATGATGAAGTAAGGTTGGAAGGCTATGACACACCGCCAAATGCTGAAGGCCGAAAACGAGCAAAAAGAAAGGCTACATTGGTTGAGGAAGTTGCTTCTATGAAAAAATCATTTCAATCTGCTGCAGATGCCATTGCGAAAGCTGCTGCTGAAATGGTAAAAATTCAACCAGCTAGTGACACGGTGACATCTCAAGAAAAAAGCCCAATGTCGAAAAGTGAAATATGGAAGTTGCTAAAGGAATTGAATCTGAATGCTGTACAACTGCACAAGGCATATATTTTCCTGATCAAGAATCCAGAAATGCTGGATGGTATTCTTAGTTGTCCATCCAGCGATCTAAGTGAACGAAGAGATCTTCTATTTGAAATGATGAAGTGAGATTAGCATAGTAGAGCCTATCAACCTTTTGTTTTGATGCCACTAGGCATCCTTTTGTGAATTCATGTTTTATAATCTCAATGTTCAGAATAGTTGATAGGGGCTGATTTGGGAAATGTTTATATTTTGTGAATGTTATATATTAATGCCAAGATTGCAATTTCTCTTTCATATTTTTGGTGGTTTAACAAAATGTGAAGTTATGCTTATTTAATATGGCTGGTTCTGTGATTTTGAATGTGGTAAAATGCCAAGGTAGTTTGATGCCAGTTACTGGGTGCCTTTTTTTAAAGGTATATGTGAAATTTATGAACATGAAGCCCCCAGCGCCTAAAGTTGTTGTTTTGTTTTTTTTTCAATTTTTTTAGGTTTTTGGTATGTACTGGTAAGTGCTGGTAGGAAAGGTCTAGACAGTAACAACACCTTTTATTTTTAGTTATTTTGTTTTAAAATTGTGTAATGTGTGGGGGTTTGGAGATATTACAGGGGTAATTTGTGTTCTTATGCATTGGATTTGATCTCACAGTTGCCACATTGTACAATTCACAAAGCCTATGTACGGGTAGAAAGGTAGTAATAGTAGCTATGTTCACTTTGGTTAAGTAGTTTTATTTTTCTTTTAATTACGGTTTAATTTTGTAATTTGTGGGGGTTTGGAGTTGAAGGAGAGTTGATTTATGTTCTCGTGCCATGGAACTGATCTGTATTACATTTTTTTTCAATTAATGCTAGGCCAATGTGCATTCAGTAAAAAAAATGTGGTAAAAAGTCTTCATCTGTATTATATCGGGTAGGCTTTTTCAATGTTGCAAGTCATAAGTATTTTTTTGACGAACCCTGGGGTTTGTTTAATTGTGTAACTCGTGGGGGTTTGGTGAGAGACTGAGAGCACCACGGTGTTGGTACGGTATGGAGAAGGAGTTGGTACCGATGGCATCTAGGAAGAGTGTGTCGTACCAGAGATGGGTCCTTTGGTATTGAGGTAGCAGAAAGAGGGTGTTTCATTGGTCAATTTGTTATGAGTTCATTCGTTTTAGTAGGATTATCGAGTGATTAAAACAGTGAAGTTACAAATTCAATACTGATGTTGGGTTATGACAATATTAGTCATCATTAACTACCATTGCTCTTGTGGCGTTTATTTACCTATTGTATCTCTTGTGAAAAGTCAGATATTGATAGGACTCAGGTCTCTCTATGCAAATTTGACAGTGTTCTAGTTTTCTTGCATTCACTGGTTAGACTTAAGTAGGACTCACTAGGTGAACTGTCATATTTAGTTTAATAAGAAATAACTAAAAAGCAAGGGGCTTGTTTGTAAAAGCTGCAAATTAGCTTGTCAAAATCTGTTAGTTGCGACAATACTGTTATATCTAAAATTCTCATAATTATCAAGATCTTCCCTGGAACATAGTTATGTGCTTCAATTTCATGTATGAGAATTGACTTCTGTAGTTTAGAGTGACCATGGTCCAACAAAGTCAGGATAAGAGATTGAATATTTTTAAGGGCTTTACACGATATAGCTATTCATTTTTGTATAATTATACGCTAGTCTAAGCCCAGTAAGCATGACCTGAATTGAGAATTTGAGCATGTATCGTATTTGATTAATTAAAATGAATGCAATCAATGAAAATCTTTTTTGTCTGTACTGGTAAGTGCTGGTAGGAAGGGTCAGGACAGTAACAACAAGTTTTTTTTTTTTTTAGTTGCTTTGTTCTTTCTTGCAAAAAAGATTGATTCGATCAGCTAGGGAAGTAGCTTTCTGGTGACAGAATTTGATATGGATATGGTCTCGAAGGGCAAAATGGTCACTCAATCTGTTATTCAATTTATATGTGGAACTTTATATTCTTCCTTTCCCTTCCCTTGCGTAGACATCCGGAGCAAGTAAATTGTTAACTTTATTACTTTCCACTACTTACTCTTCCTCTCCTAACCTCTCCATCCCCTCCCCTTCCTCTAATACCCGAGTTGTGGAGCACAGCCTAAGTATTGTAAGATTACAGATTTTCCATTTTCTATAACATGATATGCTGTAACTATTTGTGTGTCTGGTATTATTGCTCATAAAACTGACCTCGTTTCATCGACATTCAATGATTTGGCAACGCATTATTTTTTTCATTTTTTTGACACATTTCTATTTTTATTTTCATCTTTGCCTCTATCTCTCTTTTGTGTTGGAAGCATACAATCTATTCATAATCAACACTTATAATTTTGATATGTCAAATCAACCTCTGTCTCTCTTTTTCTTCATTGCAATAAAAGAAAACGTTCTGGAAAGATTCAGCCAGCTGTTGTTGAGACACGACAACAATTTCTAATTCTCCGTCAGGATACACCCTAGGATGCGGGTGCATCCTTTGACATGCATTCTTGAGACATCACAACTTCCAACTCTGCGCCAGGATGCACCCTGAGATGCGGGTGCACCCTTTGACCTGAAATGCAGCAAAAACAACAAAGCGGCAATATCTCTCTCTTTCGTACAAAATTGACAAAATCATGCACAATGAACATGAAAAAGGCATAAGTTAGGAATATAATTAGACTTAACCGGATACAAATACTATGTCATTTTCATGTTCATCACCTATCCTTCTCTTCTGTCATCTCTCGTCCTCCGCATCTCCTTTGTCTTGTTGTCTCCCGTCTTGCTCTTTTCTCCTTTGACTCCACCTCTCTTCCCATACCTTAGTCTCGTTCCCCTTCATCTTTACCATCACCATGTGAACAATGTCTCACTTTTTCAAGATGACATATATAATAACAAAGTGAATAAATATAAAAAAAAAATAAGATGAACAAATAGAATCAAAGTGAATAAATATAAGAAACAAAGTGATCATATATATCAATCAAAGTAAATACATAAAATAAACAAAAGTGAACTCATATAAAAAGTGGAAATAAATATATATACATATATATATATATATATATATATATATATATATATATATAGAAAAATGAACATATACAATAAACAAATTGAATAGATAAATTTATTGGATACTCCTTTAGTATTGCTGACTTATTAGATATTAGAAGTAAATACTTAAAAATATTACATAAGAATATAGAATTATTTCAGAGAAAGAAAAATAGAAAAATAAAAGAGAATGAGTAAAGACATTGAACAGAGAAAAATGCAGAAGAGAAGAAAGAGTATGAAGCACATAGAAGGAAGGGAGAGAAGAGAGCGGCTAAAAGAAGGAAGGATGAGGAGGGAGGTAGGGAGGGAGGGGAAACACAAAAGAGGGAAGAGCGTTGAGAGAGAGAGAGGTAGTGGAGAGATCGGAAACACGATATGAAAGGAAGAGAGGGGTACTTTTTTCTTAAAGGGCCGAAATTAATGTTAAAATTTTCACTAGGGCTCAACTCCTGCTAATATTATCGAAAATGGCCTAAGCTGAACTTGTGCGCTTCAATATTTTGCAGCAAACTATATGCTTTCTTAATAAAAATAATACTTGCATTTCTCAAACTACACCTTGCATGATGATTGCTCACTTTCAATTGTGCAAATGAATTCTAAAATAAATAGCACATATAATTGAGATATAAAAAATTTTAACGCCAATCTTCATATGAGATTGAGATTGATAGAGATTACCAATTTAACATTTTTTTAGTTAATATTTATTACTCTCCATAATTTAAGAGGGATAGAGGGAAATAAGTCCGATCAAATGTGCTTATAAAAAAAATGAAATGATCTATTGATATTATTCTCCAAAATGGTTCGGATCCGTTAAGTCCAATACCAAATATATTAAGTACAATATTAAATATATAATATTCAGTCCTGACCTTTTTGGATAATATATATTAGGAGGAGTTGAGCTCTAGTAAAAATTTTAATATGAATTTAAGTCCTTTCAGAAAAAAGTCCGAGAGAGAAGGGAGGGAAAAGGACGCGCGGAAATAATAGGAGGGATGAGAGAGATGGTAAAAGAATCAGTCCTGATATGGGACATCCTAATAATTTTGACATCCTGACATCCCACAGACCCATATGGAATAGCCTGGCCCATATGTGATGTGCGTTGCAATTTGAGGGCCGAAAGCTGAGTTAGACGTCACGCTGACATCATCATAGTGCTGACTGACGTCACTAGACATTAAGAGTATTTAAGTTGATATAAGGGAGTATATAAATGTGTTTTTTAAATAAGCTTTAAAGATATTAAGGGAGCATATATTTCTTCATAAGGGAGTATATACTTCTTCTTAAGGGTTCAAATAAGCATATATGATACAATTTCAAATAAGTTTGTTCAAATAAGCATTCCATATACTAAGGGAGTATATACTTCTTCATAAGGGGTCCAAAAGTATTCAAGATACTAATTTCAGATAAGCTTGTTCAAATAATAATTGAAGGTACTAAGGAAGTATATACTGTTAGAGTTATGTCCTTCGAGTCAATCATTTGATGATTTTATATTTAGTTTATGTGATTGATGATATTTGATCATTTGTTCCTGGATTTTATTATTGACAGTTCATTCAGGTTGAGGATCTGAATTGTGGATCACTGTATTTCATTTAATAATAAATGACAATAATAAATCGAAACTGTCCATAGTCTTGATAATTAACAAGGAACATTAATTATCATATAAGACTAGTATGCAAGTTAAGCGATGATTAAGTTCTACAAATCATAAGTAAGAAGTTACTAACTTAATTGCATATGTATATGTTACTAGAACATAGTACAGGACATGACCCCGATGAAATAAATATATGGATTGTGTTAAGTGTCATTATTTATTTTATCAGTGTTAGATTCCAAGTTTGAGATGGTTCAGTTTTTCCACACGAGGATAGGTTCTATAAATATCGTCTACCGCTGATTCCTGATAAGGGCTGCTATACGGACTTTATTTATGTTCACTTGAATTGTGCGAGGAAAAACTGTTCATCAAGACAACCATATGTCCCTCATTAGTTCAACTGATGAGCGATGATATCTACTGGGCCCCTTGATGGAGATGGATTGCTTGCTAGCAACTTGTGCAATCATCTCTAGATCAAGAAACGTATAATCTGCAGGAATGACACATTCCTATCTTGGATTATACAAGGATGTCATGTGACATAGGAATCAAAATAATAAGATACTTGTTTTCTTATGCAGGATTAAATGATTGTATTAGTACATTATTCATTTATGCGAATTGGGAATCATAACGTGTTGCTAGATACCGCTTATGATTATTGAAAATAAATAGCGATTTATTTTCATGGCCAACATAGCATGAATCCTCAAAGGGTCACACAAATAGGACTTTAACCATACGTGCATTATTTATTTATTCGTAGCAACGAGTACTGCGAAAATATGATAAGTTGATTAATTAATTATATACCGTTATGAACCGTTATAATTAATTAACTCAAATGGATCATATAGAAATAATATAATGCATATGATAATTCCAAATTAATTATTAATATGTTAATAATTAAATTCGTTCAACATATATTTATTATATTGAGCTAATCGGTCTTTTGTTTAATCAGTTAATTAAAAGTCCGATTTGAGATGGATTAATGGAGTAAATTAATGGGCCATTATATCATGTGGATTAGCCCACATAGGCTCTGAAAATTTCGGATTTAGAGGGGCAATTTTGTCGAAGCAAAAAATGGAAGAGAGCTATGCTTTATATAAGGTAGCGTTGTTTATGGAAACGACGTGTGAAAAACCTAATTGCTCTCTCTCTCTCTCGCCGACGGCGCAAGGAAGAAGAAAAAAGTTCTTCTTCTTGCGTGTGAAGGCGCCTCCATCCCTCTCTATATTGCTCATGTGCTGAGCGTTTCTCTCTTCTAATTAATTGTTAATCGCGCGAAGAAGAAAACAGGGAATTAGCCATCGTCTCGGATAAGCTAGCACTTGTCTTGAAATTTTGGTTAATCTTCTAGGTGGACTAGAGGCAACCGGAGGCAGCCACGAGGTTGGTGAGCACGCCATCGACTCCTAAGCAAAGGTCGAGCCTTTTAGTTACGATGCTAAAAGAGGTATAATCTCCTACACGTTCTCTTTTATATATTAACTAATTGAATAACTAGATTCGTTAATCGTGCATGTTAATTGCTTATTAAATGTTAATAAAAATTAAAATTGCACAAGGACTTGAGTTCCTAACATATACATCTTCATAGGGAGTATATACTTTTTCATAAGGAATTCAAATAAACATTCAAGTTACAAATTTCAGACAAGCTTGTTCAAATAAGCCACCAACATTAAATCCAATTTAATTGTATATCAATCCTAACAATAAATCAAGTTCAAATTATTATTCATTCAAACAAAACATAAAATCATTACAACCATGCTAACAAACTTAATAAAAATTGCAACATCAAGCATCAATCATCTTAGTGAAAGTCAAGGTGAAGGTGAACACATTCGCTCACATTCTTGAATTTAGGCTTCACTCGATTTATAAGGTCTAATAACAAACAGTAAGCAATCACGCGCTTATCATCACCTACATCAATCTGCAAAAAAGAAATTGTACAATTTTAGAATATATATATTCCCTTTATCATTGTATTCAACACCAAATAATAGATATGATCTTGAATAATGCGACAATACTTAATACATATTCTTTTTTCAACATACTTAAATGTATACTCCCTGAATTTATATATTTTACACCAACAAGTGAAGATATAATTTTTCTGTGATTTTCGTAATTATAGGGAACAATAGATATATATATTCCCTTTCAGCATACTTAGATATATACTCCCTTAATCAATTTATTTAACCGACTACATTGATGAATATACTCCCCTAATCAAAAGAGCTAACACCCGTTCCTTAGATATATACTCCCTTAACAAAATTAACTGACACATGTTCCTTATTCAGCATACTTACATATATACTCCCTTAATCATTATATTTAATCCCCTACATTTGATGAATATACTCCCTCAATAAAATAAGCTGATACATGTTCCTTATTCAGCATATTTAGATATATACTTTTTTTAATCTAATTAAAAAGCATCTCTAGTAACAAAAAGAAGACATAAGCTTAGTTTATACTTCCATTGCAGTTTATATTTACTCCCTTAATTTAAGTTAACTGCACTTTTACAAGACACATTCATAACCGACTAATAATGCATCATCTTGATATATACTCCTTTAGTATATCCTAGATCAAATTTGAACAATTTAAAAGATTGGGAATCTATTTCAAATGTCAAAGCAAAATTGATGAGAATTGAGATTAATACCTTGAATAAACGATATCAATGATGTAGATGAAGCCCTTTTATCGATTATGATGGAGACGAAGCTAGTGCCACTAGCAATTGCAATAAAGGCCAACTTGACCAATTATATAATCAAATAATCTCATGTACACAAATAAATAAACACATGAAAAAAATGAGTGAATAGTATATATTTTACAATTAAGAATACATTTAAAATACACCCTTTTACATAAATAAGTGAGCACATTTTAAAAATTAAATACTCCCTTATCACATTATTTATTTACTCACTTATGATTATTTATTAATTTAATTCTCAGAAAATGACATCAAAGCAATCAGTGTTATTTATGTACACAATTATCTTAGATAGATACACCCACATATATAATTAATTACTCCTTCAATATTATTTATATACTCTCTGAGAGTTATTTGCTTATATCCAAGTAATGATATAAAAGCAATAAGTTAGTAGTATCTGGTATTATTTCCATATACCAATTGTAATTTACAGGTACTCGCTTTGGCTTATTTATTTACTCATGATTATTTATTTACTTCTAAGGTGATGACATCAAAGCAATCAGTGTTATTTATGTACACAATTATCTTAGATAGATACACTCATAAATATAATTAATTACTCCTTCAGTATTATTTATATACTCTTCGAGAGTTATTTACTTACATACAAGAAATTGCTCTGTTGCTGACGGACAAATGCAAGACAATTATCTAGTGAATTATCAAAATTAATCAATATTAATGTTTCTAATCTAGTAAATCAACATTTACAATTGGGATATAAATAATCAGATTCTGATATGCAGCAAAAACTATTATACAATTCATAATTTATAATTCTAATATGGTAAAACATTACTTCAACATCAAACGATTGATTTTAAAACAAAATTGAAACAATAGAAGACATCTGAACATATTTCCAATTTCAAACCAAAATGTAATAGAATTAAGATCAGTACCTTGAAATAAAAATTAATTTGATGTAAAATAAGTAGCTTAAATGTCAAAACGAAACTTGAAATCCGATCTGATCAACAATTGAATACAACAAAGTCATAAATCAGACAACAAAATTGAAAAATATGAAAGCGATAAAGAATTTGTGACATGATCTGATCGAGATAGGGATAGACTAACCTGATGGAGAGTTGATGACAAATGCGTCGCATGAATGCTTGAAATATGATCTGATCGAGAAATAAAAACAACTAAATTGAAAAATAGCAAAAACGATGATGATTTCGTGATCTGATTTGATCGAGATAGAGATAGACTCATCTGAAAGAGAAAAAAGAAAGGAGCGCGCTAGTAGTGGTACAGAGAGATGCTCCGTAGAAAGAAGCTCCGAGAGAAGAGTTTGATTTTGGATCTGATCGAGAGAGAGAGAGGTTTTACGAAAATGATTTATTAAATATGCAATCACGTGCATCTCACGTGATTTTGTAAATGGACCTTCCGAGCTCCAGTCCCGTAAGACGGCAGGATGTCACATCTTTAAATGTTACTTAGGATATTCCTAAAAGAATGGAAGGCAAGTACTAATTATCTCTTTTGGTATTTTAATTTGGTCCGACTTGTCTTCGGCCCACTTTGAGTCTCTGGGTCTGGTCGTTTTCTTGTTATTTAAAAAAATAAAATCAATAAAAAATTGGTCGTGGAAAGTGGAAACCAATTGTATTGCAATTATTCTTATCTTTTTTATACTAATAGCACTGCAATTGGCCAATTGCATAGCATTGACTAAAGGCGACGACCCTGTTTCGCCCTTGTAACGAATGATAGATATGAGAATGAAATTTTAACGAGTGTGAAAAAGAGCGAGAGTAGAAGACCGACAGAAGTGGTCATCGTCGATCTCTACTGTCGAGTAAAACGGCTGCTGAGGAGTACTAGTATACCGTCGATTTGCTTGTTTGTAAGTATTTATAGCTTATTATTATTTGTATCACTTTCAAGTCGTGAACAAGTGGGTCCTTTTTCTCTTTCTTTTTTTTTATTGAAAACATCTTTTCTTTGTTTTTAGGAAAATAGTACATAGTACTTGTTTACTGCTTTTCTGGTTAATTCGAGTTGTGATTTCGTGGTGGAATCATCTGGCAAATTGCTTGTTATTAATTTCCTTTTCATGATACCTGGTGCCAGTGCTTTTGGATGCAAAGCTTGTTATTCAATTGGTAAATTATTCTAAACACAAAGTGTGTGTAATGTTTCAAAGGAGATTAGTTGGTAAATGGGAGCTACAATCATAAATAATAAATTCCTCTGAGCATTCTGGGTCCGGACAGAATATCAATGTATCCCTCATTCTCACAAAATTTATTTTATTTTAGTTATTTATTTTTTTTGAAACAAAGTACCCCAAGCAGGGGGACCCAATATCATTGCTAAAGAGAGAAGTTATTAGAATAGAGTGACCTGTAGGTATAATCCAACTCGGTAGAAGTAGGCTTATGATGGCTAATTGGCTGCTACAGTTATCACATGATTATTTCTTAGAAGCATGATACATTGACTTACTTATTGCCCCTATTTCCTTAGATTTCTCCTAAGGTACCAAGTAGAAAAGCTAGACCAAGTGAAACGAAGTTATATTTAAAGTTCAGTTTTTATACCATGATAGTTGGGAGTCCTAAAACCTGTAAAAAGATGGTGTGGTTGCTGATGTATGGCATGTTGTCAAGGAATCAGCAATTTTTAACTGCTCTCAGATAAAAACACTTTTAGATAAAAAATAAATAGCATTGTCAGGTAGTCTTGATTTTAGTTTCAGGAAAGGTTTTGTCATTTTTGTGGTCAGGCTGGGTTTTGACTGGAGACAACCTGATCTTAAGATTGCCTGAGATCTAGTGCTTCCCCCTATCCTTACTTAGTTTTGCTCTGATGTCTGGTAGATTTTGTATTACATCTCTATACAATCAAAGCTAAAAATTTAGATCCCAGATTGGCACTTTGATCAGTTTTTGTTTTGGCAACCAAACAAAGCAGGTTATACATACATATATGTATGTATATATAGAGAGAGAGAATGGATATAAAACACTAATGTGTACAGATCGTCCCCGTATACATGAGTCGTTTTTCGAGATCCAAAATTCAAACAGTCAATCCGAACCGTTTAAGTTGTTCTCCATATTGAAAAATCCTTGGAGACCAAATTTTACATTTTTTTAATTTTTTTACTATATATTATGATATTTTCAAAAAATACTACAATTGGAATATTTCAGGCCCTCCAATTTGAAAATATCATAATATATAGTAAAAAAAATTGAAAAAAATGTAAAATTTGGTCTCCAATGATTTTCAATATGGAGAATAACTTGAACAGTTTGGATTGACCGTTTGAATTTTGTATCTTGAAAAACGACTCATATGTACGGAGATGATATGAATGTATTTTATCCATTCACTATATATATATAGAGAGAGAGTAAGCAGAGCAATCTGTTCTATTTTCTGCAATTTCACCATTGAGCAAATTTATCAAACATATATAGTTGGCAATTGGCATACCAATGAAAAGTATATGCAATATATATTGGTACACAGAAAACATACATGCGTGATGTTTTCTGTTCACCTGAGCTGATGACAACATACATTCACCATCTTATTAGATTTATCCATTAAATTCTACAATCTACACCAAGTAATGATTGATCCCATAAGGCCATAATGTTCACTAAAACTAGTTATGAAAACATCAACCTTGCTTTCCTATAATTGTTCACATTTCTTTGGTGAATCAAAATTTTATTCATCATTTATATGGATTACATATTATTTTATCTTATAACTAATTTAGATCTCTTTCCTTTATTAAATTATACAGAAACCAAGATAAAATTAGAAAGCTTGTCACCAGAGATGAGAACCATCGGCTATGATTTGGGCAATGACGGCTGCCGTATGACAGTGTGTGATAGGAGAATGGATGATTTACATTGCACTAATGACAAAGAATGGACCCAAGACCACCTTTGTAGATACTCCACTACTTATCTCCAAGGCCACCTCTCTAAAATTAAACACCTTTTGGGACGGAAGTTTTCCGATCCAGAGCTGCAATCAGAGCTTGATTTCCTTCCTTTTAGAGTAATTGAAGGCCCTGATGGTTACCCCTTGGTCCACTGTAAATGCATGGGAGAGGACAGAGCATTCAGCCCTACAGACATTCTAGCTATGTTGATTTCTCATTTAGAATCACTAACTAGTGAAGAACATCTAATTTATAGCGATTATCCTCGCTGTATTGGAGTACCAATTTACTTCAAAGATGAGCAGAAAAATGATATACTTGAAGCTGCAAAAGTTGCTGGGTTAGTGGCTCTCAGTCTGCTTGATGAGACAGCTGCCATTGCCCTGGGGTATGAAAATAGCTGCCTCTTTAATAGTACTGGCATCACCGGCGTCATGGCATTTGTTGATATTGGTGATGCCAGCATGCAAGTTTGCTTTGCTGAGTTTGAGACAACATGTGGCGCTTCAAGTGTGTATGACAAAAAAGCGTGCACCAAGATTTCGTATCAAGCTTATGTTCGATCGTTGGGAGGAAGAGACTTCAATAAATTGTTGTTTATGCATTTTGCATCAATGATTAGAAAGGATTATGGTATCGATGTTTATAAAAGTGCCAATGCTTGTGTTCGTCTAAGTGATGCTTGTGAGGGTTTGATAAAAGAACTAAGCATGTGTGATACGGCTTCTTTTTGCATTAGAGGTTTCTCAGGTTCCAAGGATGTTAATGGGTCCATAACAAGGAGAGAATTTGAAAGCATGAGTGCCCCAATATTCAAAAGAATCAAAGAGGCACTGGAGAAGGCATTGGTTGACTCTGGGTTTGATAGGTGTATGGTTGTTGGAAATGGGTGCTCCATGCCAGCAATCATTAACATCTTAACCGAAGTTTTTGGGGTGGAACCAATAAAGGTTACAAATTCTGAAGAGTTTATTGTACGGGGATGTGCCATATCACATGTACCTTGGATAGCTAGACGGAGAACCAGTCTGGTACTTGGAAATTATTTTTTTTTAATCCTAATCAATATTCAATAAATTTAAGATACTTTGGTTACTTGTTAAAATGTGCATAGATGTTTTAAATAAGGAGGCCTTTAAAAGCCTCGGAATCAAAACAAGATTGCTGTAAAAAAAAGCAGGTATTCACCAGATCTTTGTAAAAGGAGATACAAAAGAGTAAAAAAATAAAAAGAACAAAGAAGCCTTTTTACAAGATTTCGTTATCTATCATATTTAGTGTGTGGCTTCATTGCACTTGTAAATATTTTGTTTTTAAAAGGCTATAGATGTGCGAACTTCAGAACTGGTTTCAATTGAATTGCCTAGTGAAGTAAAAGAAGACGAAGATACAGAAAGATTCCTTTGGAGAAGGGCTATGGAAAATACAGGACCTTCATTGACATTTCTCAATCAATTTCTTCAAATGGTATAGTTGCATAAGTTTCCTCTCTCCTTTTGGAATATCTGCATCAAGTAGTTAAGAACTACATTGTTTTAACAGATGGAAAATTAAATGAATTAAGAAAATACAAAATAGTATAATGTTGCATCCTAAAAATAAATGATTATTTGGGTCTGTGTTTTGAGAAGTTATGTGGAACTTGTAGGAATTCCAGTTAGAGACATTTTTCATCCTTCTAGGAGAAGATTTGTGATTTTTTTTTTTTTTTTTTGAAACTAGAAGATTCGTGATATTGTCAATTTAGTAACCTGTTTGTTAAAATATTTGTGCTAACAAATAATATATTTTGTGTAAAAGCCTTAACGTATTTTCTTTAATACAATCATCAGAACATAAGTCAAATAGAAAGATCGAAGAAAAGAGAAGATGAGTCATTCTGGCTTTCTAAGGCGCAATCAACAAAACAAGTAGGTTCCTTCCATGAAAGGTTAATTAAACTTTTTTGACAGAAAAAGCTATGCATCTTTTGCCTACTACTACTGATTGCAGTTTATTATATATATTCCCTTCATCAACATGTTTACCAGAATATTGCTTCTATAGACAGAGCAATGTTGAATGACAAGTCATATTGGTTTTGGAAGGCTCAATTCCCACTGAAGGTATGTTCTTATCTCAGCCTTCATCAACATTTTTGAGAAACAAAAAGGTGGCGATGGGCCTTAGGAAATGCCAATATGTTCATGCAACAGCTTCACGTGCCAAATTTTTGTCATTTGAACGGACAGTCCAACCATTAAATGTGAATGACGTCACAAAAAAATCTTATACGAAACCCTCTTTTAATATTTCTTCAATTTTTTTATTATATTTGGATTGATATAACTTTATTGATTTTTTTAGATCCTGATATGTCACAAAAAAAAGTATTTACTCCATAAAAAGTTCATAATATAAAAAAGTGAAAAATATTCTCCTAATTTGACATAGAGAACCAATTAAGCAGTTTACAATAGTTGTTCGATCATATTTTGAGAATTGGAATTAGAGCACTTGGCAATTGACACACAAATGCACACACATAGTTGTGAATTGTAACTCATAACAGTTTAACTTGTTTCTCAAATGCAAGAGAGATGGAACCAATATAGCGAGATTTGCACTTCAACTGGAACTTTCAAAGGCCCAGAATCGTATAGAACAACTGATGTCTGAAAGAGACAATGCTATAAAGGAAGTTCAGAAGTTGCGCAAGTTGACAGACCAGCAAGGTCCTAGCAGCCAATTTATAGGATACTTTGCTGAATTCAGCTATTCGGAGCTCCAAGATGCAACCAACAACTTCGATGAGTCATTTAAGCTTGGAGAAGGTGGTTTTGGAATTGTGTACAAGGGAATCCTCCACAAAACTACTGTTGCAATAAAGATATTGAAAGATGGAAGCAGCCAAGGAATAAATGAATTTAATCAGGAGGTACTCAATTAGAAAAATTACACATTTTATTTTAGGAGTTTTTTGCAGTTTCTCAGGTAATATGAAGGAAAACAGATGATAACCGGAGAGGAAAGGACATCTTGGCAATTTCAAACTTTTTCCAAACCTTCGTGGAAAAATCACCAACATGCTGCAAAATTCATACTTGTTTAGAACCTTTAAAAACGCCTGTTAAGTTTTTTTTTTTTTTTTTTTTACACATACAAATTATCCCAACCTTGCATGTAATGATGTACATCAATAGATCCTCATATATGAAAAAGATCATTTGATTTATATCTTTAAGAAATTGAATTTGGAATTTCCTTTTGAGTGATTGTTTGGATAATGTATACTGTAATGCTAAAATTGAAGCAATACACAACACTAGTTAAATCATTGCAATATATATAAGGAAATATCGAATGACATTCACAATATGTAATGCAAGTTCTCTGGAATATGTTTGCTGGCTTTGTTGGAAGGCACATGATGTCTATAGTTTTGTGAGCATTCATTATTCTTCCAGGAGAAACACATATTTGGAAATTAATAATAAGAAGCTCCTTGCTTTAAACATTATAGGTTGAAGCTCTTGGAAAGGTCCGGCATCCAAACCTTGTGACTCTCATAGGGGCTTGTGCAGAGGTCCGTGCACTGATATATGAGTACTTCCCAAATGGTAGCCTAGAAGACCGTCTAAAGTGCAAAAACAACATGTCACCCCTCTCTTGGCAAGACCGAGTTCGTATTTCATTTGAGATCTGTTGTGCACTAAGCTTCCTACACTGCAGCAAACCTCATGGCATTGTGCACGGTGATCTCAAACCTGACAACATCCTTCTTGACTTGAACAATGTCAGTAAAATCAGTGATTTTGGCCTTTGCCGTCAACTAAATTGGACAGATAGTGCAAGTATGCCATACCACCTGACAGATTGTTTAAAGGGGACACTTGCCTACATGGACCCAGAGTACCTTTCAACGGCAAAGATAACTGCGCAATATGATGTGTATTCATTTGGCATTATGCTGTTGCGCCTAGCTACTTGCAAAGACCCACGAGGAATAAGAAATTTGGTCGAGGAGGCGCAAAAGAAGGGGACATTGAATACATTAGTTGATCCTTCAGCTGGTTCCTGGCCATTGAAGGAGGCCAAGAAGATGATGTCATTGGGCCTTAGATGCAGTGATCCAATAAGAAAGAGTAGACCGAATCTCTCAACCAAAGTGTGGAAGGAGCTCAAGTCCATGATGGAAGTTGCTTCTGCATCGCTATATTCTTAGTTTGTACATCATTATAATTAATGGCTGAAGAATTCCATACTACATACTAGCTTCTTGTTAGTAATATTTTATTAAGTTTATTTCAAACTATTAACCGAGCAGAGTAAGTTAATTTCATGGATATTGGGTAAAACCTGAAGGGTGTTATTACTTTAAATTTAATTGAATATTACGATATTCCTAAATAATGCATTGAAATTATGCTTTACCTTTCTTTGAAGTAGAATCAGATTCAAATTAGGTAGTTCAATTTGTTAATTATAGTGAGATAAGGATAAGTAAGTTGTGTTTTCCATTATTAAATATGCCAGTATTTGAGGGTATTCAGATTATAGCCAGGTTCGGTTTGGAATATTTACCACCTTGAGCAGGTAACATATTTAAAATAATTATACCTAGTTTGGTTCACAACATATCATCATAATAGAAAACTCAACTTTAATTTTAATTTTATTATCGACTTCGTTGAAAGTGTTTTGTCACTTATATATAATACCTTAAATATAATAACAAGTTAAAAAGGCTTTTAGAGAAATATAGATGTGAGAATTGAGTTCCAGTCACTACGACAGAAATGATTTTTGGAAACACTCAATTAGAAACGGTTTTTAATAAATTCGTTTCTAAAAATAGATAGTGGCATTTTCGCAATTGTCAGATGAAATTTTTAAAAACGGTTTTTTATCAGAACCGTTTCTAAACTTTAAGCAAAAAAAAAAAAAAACACTGTATATTATTAGAAACGGTTTTTTACCAAAAACCGTTTCTAAAAATAGTATTTTTAGAAACGGTTTTTAGTAAAAAACCATTTCTAATAATCAAACTGATATCATTTTTTTGTTTGATTTTTAGAAACGGTTTTTTACTAAAATTCGTTTCTAAAAATACTATTTTTAGAAACTGTTTTTACTTAAAAACCGTTTCTAAAAATCAAAATGATTTCATTTTTTTGTTTGATTTTTAGAAACGGTTTTTAATTAAAAACCGTTTCTAAAAATCAATTTGAATTTTTTCACTTGAATTTTTCTTCATGTTTTTATTTTCTGATTTTATTATAATGCAAAATAATTAACTATTATATTTTTTAAATTCTGATTTTCTATTAAAATTACGAAAAATAATATTAAGTTATAATTTTTATTAAATATATAATATAAAATAAATTATATACAATTTTAATGTGTTCTTTAAAATTTTTTTTTTTTAAAATATTAATGATTTTTAGAAACAGTTTTTAATTAAAAAACCGTTTCTAAAAATCAATTTGAATTTTTTCACTTGAATTTTTCTTCATGTTTTTATTTTCTGATTTTATTATAATGCAAAATAATTAACTATTATATTTTTTAATTTCTGATTTTCTATTAAAATTACGAAAAATAATATTAAGTTATAATTTTTATTAAATATATAATATAAAATAAATTATATACAATTTTAATGTGTTCTTTAAATTTTTTTTAAAAAAAATATTAATGATTTTTAGAAACGGTTTTTAATTAAAAAACCGTTTCTAAAAATCAATTTGAATTTTTTCACTTGAATTTTTCTTCATGTTTTTATTTTCTGATTTTATTATAATGCAAAATAATTAACTATTATATTTTTTAATTTCTGATTTTCTATTAAAATTACGAAAATTAATATTAAGTTATAATTTTTATTAAATATATAATATAAAATTATAATATATATTAGTTTATATGTTATATATATTAAAACCAATAAAATCATCTTATATATTATGATTAATTCTGCAAAAAATAATTTAAGGTTTTTTTTCCTTTTTAAGATATGTAATAGATTGTTAGAATTATATGACATATATAAAAATTATTTTATTTATATATATTAAAAATAATAAACTTTTATGAAAACAATCCTCTCAGTTAATCCCATAGCTTCAGATCAATACGAGATAATACTCAACATAACACTTTTTATTGCGCTAGAGAGGAATGACAAGAGGTTCATGCTATATCCAGACAGGAAAAAGGATGCAAACACCCATGTTAACTATAATAAAAGTCACTTGATTTACTACATTTCTCTTTTTTATGACTAATTTTTTATTTTTAAAAAATTCTAAGTAGTTTTATGTGATGTTTAGGTTTGAAAAGTTTCAAAATAGATTTTGGAGGTTCAGACAGCGTTTTTTGGCCCCGAAAATGGTCGTTACGGGGTAAAGTGCTCATATGCCCAAAACGGACGTTCCTATCAAAAGTTAAGCCTCCTTGAAGTTATAGTGTTCCAAAATATCGATTTTTTTAAGTGTTTTCTTTCATTGTAAGCAGCCTAAGTTGAAGGGACACAATTGAGATTCCGAAACTTAATATTTTACCCTATTTTATTACTATACTTTACTTTTATTATACTTTACCATATAACAGTACTTTATTACTTTTCTTTTACTATTTTTACTATAATATTTTTAGAAAATTTGAAAATAATAACATAAATTATTTATTAAAACAACTATTATTAAATTTTCAAAAGTTAGGTCAAATTTAAAAAAGTTAAATTGAAAAAATTAAATTGCGCTGAAAAAATATGAAACGCCTAGTTTCGGAATTTAGAATTTATGTTAATACAATGTTAGAACAAAAAAACCAACAAAACATCAAGGAAAAAAAACAAAAAAAATCGGAATTGATTTTTAGAAACGGTTTTTAAGTAAAAAACCGTTTCTAAAAATCAATTCTGATTTTTTAAATAAAAAATTAATCAAAAAAATTATATATATATTAGTTTATATGTTATATATATTAAAAACAATAAAATCATCTAATATATATTATAATTAAAATATCTATTTTGTATTATTAAGACAGCCAAAAAACAGAAAGGAAAAAGAAAGAAAAGAAAAAAATCTAGTGTATTTTTAGAAACGGTTTTTTATAAAAAATCGTTTCTAAAAATCAAACCAGATTTTTTATTTTTAGAAACGGTTTTTAGTAAAAAACCGTTTCTAAAAATCAAACTAGATTTTTTATTTTTAGAAACGGTTTTTAGTAAAAAAACCGTTTCTAAAAATCAAACCAGATTTTTAAAATAGTTCAGCGCCCTGTCTCCTCTCTCTCTCTCGTTCTTCTCTTCTCTCTCGTTCTTCCTTTGCCAGGTAACACAAATTTGGAAAATTGAACTAATGCTAATATGAGTACTCTCTTGATATTGGCTACGTTACTGAATTCATTTTCTTTTTCGAGATTTTCAGCATGTCCATCAATTTTTCCGAAATTTGCTTCAGATAATGGATTGCTTGTGGCCAATGGCACTTATACAATCACTGCAGGTAACTGTGTGCAGTGCAGCTGCGGCCCAGGAAATCTCAAGTAAATGTTTTTGTTTTCTTGTTTTTTTTCATTATTCTTGTGACCCCTTCGTGGTAATTATTCTTTATAGTGTGGTTAAATTTGTAAAACCTTCAAAACTGAGTACCTGATTGTTAATTGCATGAGCTAAAATGGTAATGTCGAATTAGTTAAAAATGGTAAAATGTTTGAATGTTTGAATTAGGTGTGTTTGAATTAGTTTGAAACCAAATATTTTTATTTTTACTAATTAAATTTGTTTAATTGAATCAGGTTTTGCATCCGGTAGGTCAACCTTGTAGCGATGAAGTGCTTAACACTACTTTAGATGAGTTTTATGCATATTTACATAGACATGTATAAGTTTTATTTTTTTTTATTGTATGTGAATTAGTATATTTGCTACAATATATTTATTTTTTGCTAATAAAATTGTTTTGTTTTGATATATGAATTGTTTGTTTTGGTATATAAATTGTGTTTGCTGTGATATACCAATTGGTACAAATGTTTCTGGCTAGCAAAAATGGGGCTAGCCCGAAATATTTTTTTTATTTCGATTTATTATTAGAAACGGTTTTTAGTTAAAAATCGTTTCTAAAAACAATAAAAAAGAATTAAATTCTGATTATTTTTAGAAACGGTTTTTAACTAAAAACCGTTTCTAATAATAATAAAAAAAAATATAAAAAAAAAATAAAATTCGGATTATTTTTAGAAACGGTTTTTAACTAAAAACCGTTTTTATTAGAAACGGTTTTTAGTTAAAAACCGTTTCTAATAATAATCCGAATTTTCTTTCAGTTTTTGGAAACGGTATTATTAGAAACGGTTTTTTATATATTTTTAGCACCACCTATTTTTAGCACCGCTGCCAAACCGGTGCTAAAAACATATAGAAAACCATTTCTAAAAATGAAAAGTGGCGCAGTGAGTAACCCATATGGACGCATGTGATCTGGCTCGATTGTGAAATAAAATGAATTTATTAACATATAACTTTATGCACATACTATTCAGGTTTTCATTAACTTTCCTCAGTTACATGGATACTTTTAGAAAACGTTGCTTGATAAGTTGATATTTATTCTTTCCTTCACTTCCTGAATCAACGCATAGATGCACATAATAATTCAAGATTTTAATATATAGTGTGATATTAACTTGCACTACTCTTCAATAAGCTTTTCTATAGAAGTTTTGATAAAGTAACTTTCTTTTAATTATTTCGCAAAAAGTTTAATAATATATATAGAGAGAGAGATGCTATGGAGCACATCACGGTGTATTAAGGCTTTTGTACATCGCAATCATTATTCGTCAATCGTTTTACAAATTGACAGATCTAATTAAATCAATTCAATCTACATATTGAAATATCATAACAAATCAATTTTTATATTTTTATAAATTTTTTTACTATATTTTTTGATTTTTCTAAAACTTTCTTTTTTTTGTGTACCAACTAATAATAAAGAAATTCCAAAAATGACAAGTTTAAAAAAAAAATCAAAAAAATAGTAAAAAAATACTAAAATTAGAAAAGTTGATTTTTTATGAGATTTCAATATATGGATTTGTTTGGTTTAATTAGATTTGTCATTTTGTAAAACTACGACATATATGGTCATGTACAAAAGTCTCAATACATCGCAATGCACCATTGCATTTATATATACATAGAGAGAATAGATATAGAACACTAATGTGTATAGAGACCTCATACACATCAGTTTTGTGCCACTGGATCGCTTTAAAAATCGTGCGGAGATGGAATCTAATGGATCATATTTAGGCCCTGGATGGTTTATTTTTCCCGCTGTCTCCGTTAACTCCTCTCCGTCTCTCTTCGATCCCCTATCCTCTTTCTCCCTGTATCATCTCCTCAGACCTTAAACTTGCTATCTCTGCCTAGCGCCTCTGCTTACTATCGAAGAATCCCTATCAGCACCTCCGCCTCTTCTCCAAACTCCTCTTCGGCCCCCTCTCGAAGCATCCAGATCGGCACCTCCACCTCCTCCCGAAGCAACCCAACCAGAGCCGCCTCTGCAAAGCAACCCCATCCTTCCTCTTCTTCTTGCCAAAAAAACCTAGGTAGGCCGAACTCTCTCGATCTCTTCCTTTCTGTTACCATGTATTTCAATTTTCGGTGTAATTTGTTCAATTTGGGTATTATTTTGTTAATTTCGTTTCAAAGTTTTAATCAATTTGTTTAATTTGGGGGACAAAGGTAATTTGGCTTACTGGATGCATGCTTGTCTAATGCTATTTACTTTAATTGATGGTATGTCTTTTAATTGATGCTATTTACTGGATGCTTGTAGGTACATGGATGCTGGTCTCCAGTTAGGTACACGCCTCTGTACCTAAAACTTGAATCACGTTGGTACATGGTTGCGAATTGTGGTTCTTTCCATTCAGCAATTGTTAATCACGTTAGAATATGGTGTTGCCTCTGTACCTAAATCACGTTGGTACATGGAAGCTTGTCTCCATTTGTATGCATAACAAATATATGTTTCTTTTGATTGATGTTTGTTTTAATTTGAAGGCTACTTGAATGAACTGAGATCAGGTTGTACTCTAGTGGATGTATATGAACTGATATTTAGCGTAACCTATTGAATATTTTCTAATACCCAGTGGACGTATTACGTATATGGATGAATATTTTTCAAGGATATGGAAGCATTAGCTCAAGTAATAATTGACACATTCAAGTGAACAAATTTTCTAATTGATGGTAATTTTTTTTTTAAAAAAACTGCATTATTTTCTAATTGATAGTAATTTTGTGTGCTAAATAATCTTGATTTCCAACAATGAATATTAGGGGTTAGGAATTAATACAAGGAGTTGTCAACGTGTAGTTTTTGGCGAGCACAGGTGGTATCAACAGAAAAAGTGTGAGCACAAAATAGAAATTGGGAGTTTAAAATAAAAATTTTGCAAATTTTAAATGCGAGCACTGATGGCATCAATAGAAAAAGTAGTATAGTTTGTCACGAGTAGATTTTGATGCGAGCACATATGAGAGCAAATAGAGGAGAGAGGATTTGTAAAAAACAAGGTTCAGAAATGTTGCGTGTTGAGAGGAGGCAAAAAATGGAGAGGGTTTAACCGCGAAGAAAATATTTCGTGCAGGAGCAGGTGCGGAGAGGAGGAGGAGAAAAAAAAAAGTAACGGAGAGGAGGGTTTAACCACGGAAGAAATAACGGAGCAATTAAAAACTAACGCAGATCAATCTATCACAATAAGCCCTTGATCTTAGACGATCCAATTGGCACAGATCTGATGTGTACATGAGCTCTTTGCCGATTAGTGTTCTATATCCATTATAGAGATAGGCTAAATTAGACTTCCAGCATACAGAAGGTCTGTGTGCTGAAGTTTATTAGCCGTTCGATCTGGCATCTAACGATCCAGGTTTTGTCGTTGATGGAACTATTGTCTTTTAAAATTTTACGCTATGTCTCCGTTTCCTCTCCGTTAACGCATAACTCACAGTCGACTCTCTCTCTCCTTCTCCCCTTCGTTCTCCCCGAAAGCAAAATCTACCTTCCTCTTTCTCCTTCGAAGAGAAAACCCTATCCTCCCTCTAGTCCTCTATCTTCTCTCACTTAGAAGCCAGCGCATGGATTAAACCTCTCTCTTCTCTCACATGGACTATTCGCAAATATCAGCTAGCATATCTAAAAACCGAAAACCCTAGACTCACATATATGCTTGCAAGGTCAGGTGACTATTAATCTTTTGCTAATTTTTGGTGATTTAGACCTCCGTACAGAACATTTAAGGAAGAAATACTGAAGTTTCATCATTATAGTGAAAAGTACCAAATTTTATCAACCTGATAAAAAATGCGAACAAAATTTCACCACGAAATTGCTCTTTATTGCACATAATTTCAGCATTCTGACATTTTATTGTTCGTATTCTGGGTTGTGTAGCAACTAGTGAAAGGGGCTTGAATTTAGAGTTCGGTCCTCCCCTTCTTTCATTTTCGGTTCAATTTGTGATTTTGAGTGATAATTCTGTTCAATTTCATTTTCTTTTATCTTCCTTGAATTTTTGTTGCAAAACAGAACTATTATATTATAGAAGGCCATACTGGTATACATTATTGTAGATGCTTAGTAGAAGCAGATAAATGTAAGAATACAGCTGGCTGATAGGGTACATAAATGGCTTCATGTAAACCTGAATTGACTTTTATTTTACTAGTTGAATAAAGTATTGTTGCATAATTGCATGATTAACTTATTTTTGTTCTATAAGAGATTAACTAAGAAAGAAATTTTTGTTGTTTAGATTGCGATAGTTACTGAAGGAGACAACCAAGAAAAATAGACAAATAGACGTCAGTGAAACCATTGGAAAAGAGAGTAGCAAAGACAATGAAGCCAGTAGACAAAAGCTGATTATTAAAAGAGTTTCTTCACTAATTGATGATTTCTGGTGGACGTACATGTATTAGTGAGAAGTTATTTAGAAATCTATTTTCAGGTTGTACATGTATTATTGATGAAGAACTCTGTGTTTGTTAAAATGGTTATATTTATTGTCTCTGTGTCTCTGTGTTTGTTTTTAAGTAATAGAACACTCATTTTCAGTTACTGCAGTTCAAAATATAATATTTCAAGTTTAAATTGGACAAAAGGTTAACTCCAAAGAATTGCAACTAGATGCTAGTGTGCAGTTTATGAAGATGTTAATCTGTATTCTAGCTATTTCATACTGCATTGTTTTGTTTCGATAATAAGACTGATATATTTTGTTTGTGTACCAGTACAAACCATTCCATATGCATCACAAGCCAACTAAATAAAAAGTAACAAAATAACAAAGCCAGCAATTTTATTCCATTAGTACTACAAGAGTATCAAGTGCAAAGCAATCTAACGGCCCTAATGCAACACAAGCAAAAATTTCAAAAATCTGATCTCGAAACAACAAAGATTATTGTGCCTTGATTCAGGCCAATCCAAGTTATTCAACCAGCATGACAGCTTCTCACTAATTTCCCGCACCTTGCTCGCATTCTCAGGATTGCTCGCCTTCTGGGACAACCAGTTCAGACTTTGTCAGACTGGTTTCACTAACCACCTAAATTAAGAAAATAATAAATTATTAAGATTTGTTGGAATTTAAGTGACTTTCTAAGTACTTAACTTGTAATGACTCTCTAATGTACCGAGGTTCCTTTCTAAGTGCTGAAATATTATGTACAGAGATATAATTCCAGGGTTACTAGAACAAGATAAGTACTTAATTCCAGGGGTTCTATACAAATTATTTAATGGAAAGCTAATGCTTATAAATACATAGGTTCTTTTCCAACGCAAGAAGGCATCAGTGGTATGGTTTAAGTTTAAGAATTGCTAAGAAATACTCACGCACAAATACTGACCCAAGAAAACAAATGAAGGCAGCAATGGTATGGTACACCTTAGAACTAGCAAGTGTTGTGAATTAATTTCAGGCCTAATCATTCAATTTCGTACCCATTTTTTAGTTTGGGATCCGACCACAACTTGCTGAAAGGAGTGTCAGTACCCATTGTTAGAGAAAAGGAAAAATCAAGGTTGCAAATCGAAATCACATATATTGAGAAGAAATCAGTGCAATCAATTCGAGTGTGAGTAAACAAAGCTGTAAAGAGTTACAAATCCAGAGGTTTCTTACAGATTTGAGGCCGATTGAAATGCGTGATATTCGATCTCTTCGTCAAGCTAGAGTTTCGAAGCGCGAGAGAGAGACACACACAGAGAGCGGAAGAGAGCGGGTTCGTTTTTTTCTTTTTTTCCTCAGATCGCTGAAAGGTGGCTTGATTTTGATCGGAAAGAAAGGCATTTAAAGCTAGGATTTCATCTCCCTTTCCTTCTTTGCGTGAGAGAGAGTTGAAGAGAAGTGGTCTGTTCTTTTTCTTTTTTTCCGATCTACAATAGGTTAACGGAGGAGAGAAATAACGGAAGTACAGAGAGAAACGGAAACTCAACCATTCAATCAGCGCTTACCATCAGATCTGAGATCGGACGGCTAAAAGACTTGAGTACACAGACCTCCTGTGTGCTGGAGTCTAATTTAGCCTATCTATGTCTATATATATATATATATATATATATATATATATATATATATATATATATATATATATATATATATATATATATATATATATATATATATATATATATATATATATATATGTGTGTATATAACATATGGTGCATACTAATGTACCGGAGCTTCGGTGCATACTGATTCAAACTCTTCGATCTGCTTCAAAATAATCGATCCAAACCGTCTAATATGATCTCCCTATTGAAATCTCCTTGCCGACTAAATTTTATATTTTTTTCGAAATTTTTAAGTATTTTTTTTCAGATTTTTAAAAACTGTTATTTTTTAACGCTTCAGAAAAAAGTGAGATCAGTGATTTTCAAAAATTCCAAAAAAATAGTAAAAAAAATCAAAAAATATAAAATTTGGTCAGCAAGGATATTATAATAGCGAAATCATATTGGACGGTTTGGATCGATCATTTTAAAGCAGATCAAAAAATTTGAATTAGCATGCACGTACATTAGTATGCACCATATGTTTTCTCTATATATATATAATGTAAAATTTGGTCTCCAAGGATATTTCAATATGGTGATCAACTTGAACAGTTCGGATTGACCGTTTGAATTTTGTATCTTGAAAAATGACTCGATGAAAAATCGATGCCGCGATAGCATTCCTATATATATAGAGAGAGAGAGAGATTGGCTAAAATGCTTTGCAAAGCATAGAAGGGCCGTACTTCGGATCTATAAACCGTTAGATCGAATTCAAAATGACCGATCCAAACCGTCTAATATAATCTCCCTATTGAAATCTCCATGCAGACCAATTTTTTCATTTCTTCGAAATTCTTAAGTATTTTTTTCCGAAACGTTATAGTGAAAGATTATACTATAGTGAAAATATTCATTTTACCTTGGAGAAGTTGAATGGCGGCCATAGCTGTTGAAATTAATGTTTTAGTTAGTATTTGTGTATTAGGATGGTAAAATAGTAGGCTAATAGTTAGTATAGCTATTGGGCCTTGTTTGGATATGTTTAGATATGTGTTTGGACTAGTTTTGATGTTCTAAATGGTCCATATAAGGCCTAGTACGGGATTTACATATGTGTGACCAAAATCCATATAATAGTTGATGAAAATTAAAAAAAAAAACAAGTGCTTGGGCAGCAGCCACCTTTTTCTTTCTCTCTTTCATTAACACACAAACCCTAGATCTTGAAACAAAGGCCAAATAGGCCAACGTAAGTGGTATCAGAGAATAGGTTGAGGATCTATTAAAGTGGAAAAACGAAAATAGAAGTTGGGGAGAGTTTTATGGCGTTGCAAGGAGATGCATGGCCGGCGCGAGGTGCGCAACTCGTCTTCGACGGAGAAGATTACGACTATTGGAGTATCATGATGAAGACTCTCTTCATCTCACAAGATTTGTCGGACATTGTAGAAGAAGGGTTTGTGGAGAAACCTCCAAAACTCGTAGAGGAGAAAGATGAACACGGCAATGTCAAGACTACCACCGTAATAGTCGATGAGAAGGAGAAAGAGAACAAGAAGAAAGATGCGAAGGCTCTATTTTGCATCCAACAAGGTATTTCCCGCAAGCTCTTCCCTAGGATAATTGGGGAAAAGACGTCCAAAGAAGCGTGGGATATTTTGCAAAGGGAATTTCAAGGGACCGACAAGGTGAAAGCGGTAAAAATCTTGTCTCTAAAAAGGAATTTCTAAAATTTGAGAATGGAGAAAGAGACTTTAAATGAGTATTTCTCAAAGATGATTGAATTGGTAAACCAAATTAAGAACTTGGGTGATGACATGACCAATAAGGCAGTTTGTGAGAAAATCTTGATTAGTCTTACCTCCAAATATGACAATATTGTGTCCATAATTGAAGAAACCAAAGACCTCTCTAAACTTAGTGTTCATGACTTGATGGGTTCTCTTGATATGCATGATCAAAGGTTGAGTAGGCATGGTGATAGCTCTCTTGAAAGTGTTTTCCAAACAAAGGTGAATGTGAAAGAGGGTTCTAACCAAAATGCAAGTAAAGGAGAAACATATCTTGGGGTGGTAATTATGGAAGAGGTCGAGGAGGTAGAGGCAATGGTGATGATAAATTTTTACAATTTTTGCAGAAAGTCCAGTCACTTGGAAGAAACTTGTTACAACAAGGGGAAACCTCAATGTTACAATTGCAAGAAGTATGGCCATAAGCAAAAAAAATGTAGAGACAAGAATAGAGAGCAAGCCAATTACACCGAGGAGAAAAAAGATGGTGGACCTAATGAAAGCACCTTTTATGCATGCCAAACGGCAGTTGAAACGAAAGATGATGTATGGTTTGTTGATAGCGGGGTAGCAATCACATGGCCGGTGATGAGTCAATCTTTTACAAGCTTGACACGGCCGTCATTACTCAAATCACAAGAGGTAATGGTGCGTTGCGAAGTCAAAGGGAAAAGGCACGATTGTTGTTAATTCCAAGAAGGGAAGGATGTCAATTCATGATGTGTTGCTTGTGCCGGATTTGGCTCAAAATTTGCTAAGTGTTGGACACTTAATTGAGCATGGTCATGCAGTTCACATTGAGGGGGAGACATGTTAGATTTATGATAAAGTTAAAAACAAGAGAGAATTGATGGCCGTGGTGAATATAGAGCGGCATAGAAATTTTTCTCATATTCTCAAACCCACAAGTGGTGTTGCTTTGAAAGTAGATGTTGAAGATGTGTCATGGTTGTGGCATAAGAGGCTTGGGCATGTAAATTTTGAAAGCTTGAAGTTGTTGAGTAGAAAGAACATGGTGTATGGCTTGCCAAATATTGAAGAAAAGAAAAATGTGTGTGAAGCATGTGCTCTTGGTAAGATACATCGGGAGACATTCCCAAAAGAGAAGGCTTTGAGAGCAAATGCACCATTGAAAGTAGTTCATACCGACATTTGTGGGCCGATGAGCACTAACTCTCATGGAGGTAATCGGTACTTTATCACTTTCATTAATGACTTCTCAATAATGTGTTGGATTTTTTTTTTGAGACAAAAATCGGAAGCATTTTCGGTTTTTAAGAAATTTCAAAGAATGGTTGAAAGACAAAGTGGTAAGGTTATTAAGAAATTGAGAAGTGATAGAGGTTGTGAGTACAATTCTAAAGAGTTTGATAAGTTTTGTGAGGATATTGGTCTTGAAAGACAAGTGACAATCGGTTTTACACCGAAACAAAATGGAGTTGTAGAAAGAAAGAATAGAACCATTGTGGAGATGGCAAGAACCATGATGAATGAGAATGGATTGTCATTGTCATTTTGGGCGGAGGCAACATACACGACGGTTTAATTGTTGAACCGCTGTCCAACAAAGGCGGTTGAGAACAAGACACCATTTGAAACATGGTCCGGTGGTAGAAATCCATCGGTGAATCATTTAAAAGTATTTGGATCGGTTTGCTATGCTCATGTTCCAAAGGAGATGAGAACCAAGCTTGAAGATAAATGTGAGAAATGTGTATTTGTTGGATATAGCACAAAATCAAAGGGCTATAGGCTCTTTAGTTTGAAGAGAAACAAAGTGATTGAAAGTCGTGATGTTATTTTCAATGAGAAAGACAAGTGGGATTGGAAAGAAAAAGGAGTAGAAAGTGTGTCAATGATAGTGCATGAAGATGATCCAAAAGAAGGGTCAAGTGGTGCAAGTGAAAATAGCCATGATCAAAAAGAAGAAGAGCAACCACAATCTCCTATAACACATATCGGGTTGAGCTCCTCGACTCCAAGCTCAACTCCGATAAGATTGAGAAGGTTAAGTGATGTGTATGAAAGATGTAACTTTTGTGTTGTTGAACCCGAAAGCTTTGAGGAAGCGGTTCAAGAGGAGGTTTGGAGAAATGCTATGGAAGATGAAATAAAAATGATTGTAAAAAATGAAACTTGGGAGTTGGTTAAAAAATCAAAAGAGAAGGATGTTGTTGGGTTGAAGTGGATTTATAAGACAAAGACGAATCCGGATGGTTCGGTGCAAAAGTTCAAGACAAGGTTGGTTGCCAAAGGGTATTCACAACAACCCGGCATTGATTATTAAGAGACATTTGCTCCGGTAGCAAGGCATGAAACAATAAGAATGTTGATAGCATTGGCCGCACACAAAGGTTGGAAGCTTTACCAACTTGATGTGAAATCGGCTTTCTTGAATGGAGTGTTGAAAGAAGAAGTGTATGTGGTGCAACCACAAGAGTTTGAAATTGAAGGTGAGGAAGAGAAAGTATACAAGTTGAAGAAGGCTTTGTACGGGTTAAAGCAAGCACCCCGTGCATAGTATGGAAACATTGATGGATACTTCACCGACAAAGGATTCAAGAGAAGTCCAAGTGAGCCAACACTCTATGTCAAACATGGTAAAACTGATATGCTTATTGTCTCTCTTTATGTTTATGATTTAATATTTACAGGAAATGATGAGAAAATGATGCATGAATTCAAGAATGACATGATGAGAAAAGATGAGATGAATGATTTGGGTATGCTACATTATTTCTTGGGTATTGAAATTGATCAAAGGGATGATGGTGTTTTTATTTCTCAAAAGAAGTATGCCCAAAGTATTCTCTCTAAATTTAAGATGGAAAATTGCAATCCGGTAAAGACACCATTGTTGGTGAATGAGGAATTGATGAAAGATGATGGTAGTGGGAATGCCGATGCGGCACAATATAGAAGTTTGGTTGGAAGTTTGTTGTATTTAACCACTACTAGACCCGATATCATGTATGCTTCGGGATTGTTATCAAGGTTCATACATCAACCTAGCAAAATGCATCTTGGTGTTGCAAAAAGAGTGTGAGGTACATTTAAGGTACCAAAAACTATGGTCTCATGTTTGAAAGAAATGAAAGAGAAGATATTGAGTTGTTTGGATATTGTGATAGAGATTGGGTCTGTACTGTGCATGACATGAAAAGTACATCCGGGTATTGCTTTACACTCGGATCAGGTATCTTTTCATGGGGATCAATGAAACAAGAAAGGGTGGCGTATTCTTATGGGGAAGCCGAATATGTGTCGGCAAGTGAAGCAACTAAACAAGTGGTTTGGTTGAGAAATTTTTTAAAAGATATGGGGGAGAAGCAAGATATGGCCACGGTTCTCTTTTGTGACAACAAGTCGGCAATTGCAATGTCGAAGAATTCGGTGTTTCATAAAATAACAAAGCACATAGACCTCAAGCATCATTACATTAGAGAGATGCTGGAAGATGAAGATGTTATGATCAAGCATGTGAAGACCGGTGACTAATTGGCAGATATTTTCACCAAAGCACTTCCTTGTGATAAATTTGTGTATCTTAGAGAATTGTTGGGGATGGAACAAAACATTAAGGGGAGTGTTGAAATTAGTATTTTAGTTAGTATTTATGTATTAGGATGGTCAAATAGTAGGCTAATAGTTAGTATAGCTATTGAACCTTGTTTGAATATGTTTAGATATGTGCTTGGACTAGTTTTGATATTGTAAATGGCCCATGTAAGACCTAGTACGGGATTCACATATGTGTGACCAAAACTCATATAATAGTTGATGAAAATTAAGAAAAATAAGTGTTTGGACAGCAGCCACCTTCTTCTTCCTCTCTTCTAACTAAAACAAGTCATTGGAATTTGGGGGTAGTGGAGACTGTGGAGACAGAGTCCAGAGTCCAGACTGCCTCTGCTGACTGCTGCTGCTGCGGCTCCAAAGGGGAAACTGACGGGGCGACTATAATAAAAAAATATGAACAATTAAAATGATGCTTCGGGACGCCTTCATTAATATTATTAGTTTATTACATTACGTTATATTTTATCTAAACGAAAGATTATACTATATTTTGCAGACTTTAAATTTTTTTTTTTTACTAAGAAGGGTCAAAGTTTTTCGATTTCTATAAAATTAAATATCCAAAATAATCTCAGCCGAATTATAAAACCTAGTACAAATATATTTATTGTTCTTGAAACTCTTATTTCGAAATTTACGTCATGATATGTTTAATATTATTTAAATTTAAATCAGGATTTGTTGTACATAATCAAAAGACTTACATTTTCGACATTGCCATGATTTTTTGGGAATAATATAACAACAATAAGTAAATTAATATTTTTTAAGAACAATAATGTCTAACGTTAGTCTAGATGCCACTAACATGGAACAAGATGTATGTGTAGATGCCACTAACATGGAACAAGATGTATGTGCTACCTACCCTTAGTGATAGTCCAAAAATCCTTGATCCTTGGCCCGTCCTTTGGAAGACCGTCCAAAAGTCCGGACCGGACCGGCCATTTGAAGGGCTTTCGATGGAAAAGAGTTTAGAAGGGCCGGATTTTGAAAGGACCGGGTCTAATTTTTTTCAAAGACGGATGTTGAAGGGCCGGGTTTCAAAGGACCAGGTCCGCCGTAATCCTTCAATTGTAGTGAATATTTAATGATGATGAGACGATAGAGATTAAAAAACTATTAAAAAAATTAAATGTAGGTATTATTTTAGAAGGACTTAGAAGGGCCGGTCTCATGTTTCAAAAAGCAAACCCGTCGAACCCGGCCCATTTTAACCCCTTTTCCTAGTCCGGTCCGACCCGACCCTTCTACTAAATCCGTCGAGTCCGGTCCTTTGAAATCCAGCCGGCCCTTTTGTCTTTCACTACCTACCCTCATCCATGAAACACAATCACCTCTATCAGGAAATTAATCAATTCATTCACTACTTCATTGCGCGCTGGACCTGGCCTCATCGGCTCGAGAAAGTATCTCCTGCCGCTTCTCTCTGAATAAATCGACAGTAAATGAATGAGTTGGTTGCTACAATTCTAATGTTAGCCAGTAAAGAAACACTGGAGTGTCTGGAGTGTCTGGTGTGTTTGGATGGGGTGTGATTGGGTGGGAATAAGGAATAAGCCCCTTATTCCTTATTCCGGTGCCAAACCAAACACCATGGGAATAAGGAATAGAGGCCTATTCCCGGCCCAATTCTAATTCTAACAAAATGTTGGAATTGGAATTAGGAATAAGGATTGGCACGAGATTCTAAATCCGGCCCCTTATTCCTTATTCCTATTCTTATCCACCAACTATCCAAACACACCCTTAGAGAATCTCCGACAAAATTGAGTTTAATGAAATAATAACGAAGTGTTAAATGACAACTAGATAAGTTTTGGAAATTGAGAAAATGTGTGTGCTGCTAGGAACTATATTAAAAACAAAATATAGCTGCTCAGAACGGGAGATGCTACCAAATATTTTCTCCACTTCACTGTTAGATCTACTGCTTGAATTCTTGGAGAAAATTGCACACATTTTAGTCAAAAATTACGAGAAGTGATTATGAATAACTAAATTATCAATAAAAATTAATATAAAGGTAAATATTCATAATTTTTTTTGAGGTAAATATTCATAATTACTTTAATTTGAACGGAAGATATCCGAATTTAAATATTTCAGAAGTAAATTTCTAAATACAGAAGATCAAATGGGTATGTAACTTTGCCTAGATTTTATGTGCCATTTGAAAAATTAAAGAGGCGCTGTGGGTTCGATGGACCAATTTCTAATGCTAGATGTGAGCGTTGCGCATGAAGCCACACGCACAATGCAACATGTTATCATTTCTCCAGTTGCAAAAACCTTTAACATAACAGGACGTCTCCTTTTGTTTCTTGTAAATTGATTGATAGCAGATTTCTTTTCTTTTCCCCTCAGTGACTCAGTCAGGTGAGGTCTGACAAACATCAGAAAACAACCAATACAGTAAAAGTATAGTTACACTCTTTTGTACCTTCTGTCTCAGCAAATATGTGGAAAAATTGAAAAAGATAGTTACAAGTTGAGCCATTCAAAACAACAGCACAGGCCCCAGCAAAACCTCGATGGGTAGTCCCTAACAAAGATATCCCAGTCATAGCCAAGGATATAAAAGCTGAAGGAGCGATTTTGGTGGGCCATGATGACGCGCGTGACAGGCACGATGGAAATGATGTGGCGTTCAGTGATGACCCGAGCAGAGGGAGGCACAGGTGCACGCCTGGCAATGACTTCCGATGACAAGTCGTTTAGTTCGTCGAAATTGGGAAAGAAGGCAGGGGTGCACTGGCATGCTTGCCTCTTGCCTTGTGAAATACTTCATCTGGAACGGATGCAGCTTTGCTTGAAGTACTGACCTTTTTTGTGTATAGTGTCTTCCTGTATGTGCAATATATGTAGACAAGTTAGCAAGAAAGCATCAGAACGTCTTTAGATTTCATTGAAAAAGAGAAGGTGAAACAGTGACCATTTGACAACAGCAACACTACGGGTGAGAAGAGAACCACGGCCATTGCATGTATTACATGTCACGGTTCCTTTTGAGTTGCAGCTTGCACAGGACATCGTCCCCTTGCCAAGACACATTGTGCATCTGCCCCAAAAGAAAGACACATTAACCATGACAGATCTAAGAAATTCACGGAACTGACAAAATGCATTAATCCCATTAGAAAAACTAACTATTGTGGGTAAATCATACACGGTATCAGATCCATCTTGGTCAGATACTACACCTCTTCCAAAGCATTCAGGGCACTGTGTCATTGGATCCATACCATGGCAAAATGGACAAGTAGTCTCTCCTCGGCCGTTGCAATCTGCAATTTCATTGCACACAAGCATCAGCTTAGTAATGAGGATCCCATATACTATTATTCGCTTTCAGCATCTCCCCAGATTATTCCCAAAATTTGATGAATTAAACAGATAAAATGCAAATACCCATAATGTATGCAAAATTTACAAAACTTGGTTTGCTTCATAAAAGCATCAGTATTTTGCTATGTTATTTAAAGTACAAAAAAAAACAAATTATTCATGAATTATATCTGTGTTATACCCAAATCAAAAAATTTCAACCTTGTCAAATTATTCCCGAATTGCAGACTTGTTACAGTGAGCAGCAGCATATGTGTGAATAAAGATGACCAAAAAAAAAAAAAATCTTATCCATTTCGGCAGTCCTTTTTCTGGAATAGGTTTTCACATTTAATAGTCATTTTACACCTGCCATTTCTTATAAGAAAGCAGCATCCAAGTATAACTAAGAGAGATCTAGAATTTTAGTAATGCAGTAATTTTTGTACGGCTAACAGAAATGCCAAACTACTATGATTAGAAATTCACACATGACAATCCATAAAGCCATAAAGGAGTAAATGCTGGAAGTGGTGCAAAGGTAACAAACCATTGCACTTGCAACAACTTCAGTGTGTGGGATTTTAATCCGGATCTCCTTTTCAGGAATGAACAGTTGCGGCAACTCAGACTTTACATCCAGTTCCCATATTCCACACTGCGATCCTTTTTCTGGACTATCAATCTTTCCACCCATATACGGTTCCCTCTCTATTACAGTTTCTCTTTCCTCAATAAAGGTTTCTAATATTCCAACATATGCAGAGCAGTTGTCGATAGAAGTGATCTGCAACTTACGTGCAGGTCCACTTCCCCAGCAACACCTGTGCCCTACATGATCAACCAGTAACTGTCGTACTTCTACTTCATCCAACACTGAACTGCAAATTTAATTGATCTGCAATTACTCCCTGATAAATTCTTTTTTTATTGGAAAACCTTTGAACTCTATTGTGAATCTATTAGCATAGTTGAGTTCCTCTGTTAAAAAAAGAAAAAGAAAAAAGGAATATAGATATATTTTTGTAAAGCCGAACATAAATTAATGATGCTGGAAACAAAAGATTTGCTATGCGTGTAAGGCGAATATTATATAAATTAGTTTAACCAAACCGAAATTTCTGCAATTATATAAATGGTAACATGATTGGATGGGTAATGGGTTTAAACAAACCTGTCAATTAGCCTTGAAGGATCACAGCATTGATGGTCATTGTAGCCTCCCTGATAACCATACCCTCCTGGAGCAGCATCTATCAAGTCATTTGCATCAAATTCAAATATGTTAAAAATGCTATTCTGCAATTCACCCAATTTTTATGTTGCATGCAATACCAATTACCTCCTTAATAAGACAGGACCAACCATCAGACAATCATGCAATTCCAGCAGAAATTAACTGATGAGGTTTCGAATAAATCAAAGAAATAACACAGGGATTGTAAATTTGACAAACTAAGATTATCTTTTGACCTTGAAAAGGGGATAAGGCATGGGGAAATGGAAGGGGTGGTGGGTCGGGGGAGCTGACATGGGCATTGTGATTGGAAGGAGGAGGGTAGCAATTGAACCTTTCGCTAGTCGTCTCAGAGAAGTTTGATGGTAATCTTACCTCCTCTCCAGTCGGCGCATGCGGGTAGTACTCGTACGGCCTCCATGATTCTACTTTATTGTCATCTGTACAATCATCTATACTCTCACAAAACAAAAACAAAAAAGGAAAAAAAATGATATTCTGGGCAAGAGATTGAGAGGTACTGGTACCTGAGAGGAGGGGCTTGCTTTGATGGTGCTCCATTGGGGCGTGGAGAGAAGGTGATGTCTGTAATTTTGTATGATTCCAAGGGGAAATGGGGAAGAGGGAGATGAAGAGGAAGGGGTAGAATCGGTATGTTACAAAATTTGATGCTTCCGGGTTTCGTAATCGCATTCGTTCGTGGAGACGAGGCTTCACGGGTCCGACTCCGAATCCGATATGACAACGACGCACTGGATTTGGACGCCTAAACCATTGAAATTTGTAATTTGTTGTTGGGTTTGTTTGTTGCTTCGTATTATTATTTGAGATGCAATTTTCATCGCGAATGTTTTCATACTGATTTTGACACCGTATGAGAACTCCGCCGTTAGATCCCAGTAGGATCGCAATTTTTTTTTTTTTTTTTTGATAGCTCGGATTGATTTAGTCTTTAATTATTTTCTCATAACTACGCGTTTTCAAATGTAAGATAATATATTAATTAAAAATTATGTTTAAAAATTAAATCGTAAATAAAACTTAGCATTATAGGTTAATTATTTACGGTCCGCGCGCATTATGTTTTTGAGAAATAAACAAAGTTCCAATATCACTACTTTTGGATAACACAAGTTGTTACAACTTCTCATTTTATCAATATTTAAAATTTATTAAATTCAAATGCTAAATGCAAATAATTGATCTTGTTCAATTTAACGAGTAATATGTTTTTATATAAGTTTTAGAAAATTTGGAATCGATTTGATACTCGATCAAGTGGTCAACAAATGAACAAACCTGCTTAATTATGACACATTAATTCTAATACGTTCATCATTTGACCATTTGATTGAATATCATACCGACTCAAAATTTTATAAAACTTTTATAGAAACACATCGCTCAATAAATTGAACAAAATTAACGGTTTGGATTCAGCGTTTAAATTATAAAAATTTTAAATATTGATAAAATATAAAGTTGTAGCAACACGTGGCATACCAAAGTGAGGGCACTGAAACCTTGCTCATGGCAAATATAAGAAATTTGATTTATATTTTATCATTCATCAATAATTTAAAATTTAAAAATTCAACAATTTGAAATTAACGATCACTGATACACTATAAAAATTTTACTCAATTGTTTTATAGAGTTTCGTTGTTATGTTTACTTTATTCCTATAATAATTTTAATTCCTTATTTTATTTGAATAAATTGAAACAATTATTATCAAAATGATCTTGCCAATGAATGCTTGCTCTTCGTATATGATTCGTCTGACATCTGCTGAAAGGAGCTATGATGCTAAGACTCCTGTTTAATAATTTTTGCTAACAAAATTTGAACATAAAATTCAAATCCTAATGCTATCAGTGGATATGAAGCTGATTGATGGACAACAGATTTATGGTTGAGCTGGAGGTTCAGTTAATAAGATTTGGTGTGTTTGACACGCATGAGGTTAGTAGGGTTAGTGGTGGTGTAAGGTTAGTACTTTTTGAGATTTTCGAGGTACTTTTTGAAATTTCGAGGTAGAATAGTGAGGGGATGAGATTTTCGAGGTAGCCCCAACTAACCCCACTAAACCCTCTAACCCCTCTAGTTATTTAGGCTTTCATGTTAAAGGCTTGTTCTGATTGTTCCTTGTAACTTGTAAGGCAATACATCCTATTATTTGGTGAAAACCCAGTGTTTCTTCCTTTTATCTGCTACTAGAGGGGCTATCGAGCTTTGCTCGATATTTGACATTGTAATAAAAATTAAATATGTTATCATTTAATAAATGTTGATTGTAATTAGGTTGTTATGTTTATAATTAATTTAAAGTGTAATAACTGGTAGGGTAGAAATAATAAATTATATCTCCATATGTTGAAATGTTTTATACTGACGATATAATTTTTGTGAAGTAATTCGACAATAAGAGAGGAATGCGATGGAAAAATATTAGAAACATAAAAATTAAATTTGAGCTAAAATGAAGAATTATTGAAACATACATTGTTGATACCATAAAAATTTAAAATATAAACATAAATTTCTACAGATAATATTGATCGTCAAACATGTCGGCAACAGGATCGTATTTATCATCAGGATAATAACATTCGCCATCAATATGAAATTCAGCAAATATGTACTGTCATCATGGATGTATTGAGGAATTGGGTACCTAAAAAAAATTGATGGGAAAGAATTGTGAACATATTTAAAATTACAAAAAATATAGTAGTAAAAAAAGCAAGATCTATATCATTATGAAAAAATTAACAATTAGTAGTCTACTTAGGCATTTGAATTACTTTTCTTGACTTAAGTTTCTAAACTATCACAAATAAAAAAATGTTGTTCCATCATTTCTCATAGAAGCAACTGAGAGAGAGAGGTTGAAATAAATTATGTGATAAAAATGACGTAGTATAATCAAAATGGATATTAATAATGCAACATAAAGGAAACACAATTCTAAGCAATACATATTACAACACAATAAGTAATACATAAACAATTAACATACATCTGATGGAACAGACCAGATTAAGTCGGATTAGAAAAATCAAAGATCTTGATGGAGTGTCGCACTAATACTAACTAAAACAGGGACCGACACCCACACATCTTTATTTATATTATTGATATACGATGATTTTTGGGTTTGTGAAAAGGAAATGAAAAAAGAAACTAAAAAAAAATTCGGAACAAAAAGGTAAACAGAAAATATTATAGGCCATGTTCCACCGATTGCCAAATCTGAACTATTGTTTAAAAAAAAATCTCGTATATCAATTCATACTTTGACTGTAAATTATGCAGGCATGAGAAATGAGGATATCCTTTCTTTATTATTAGATAAAAAACAGTCGAAACTTAAAATTTTTTAATAATAAGCTTGTACCAGACTCTGCAGAAGCTGATTATCTACGCATCAAATTCCAGTCTTCAAAGTTCATTTTAGAATCTTTTGGCCTGATTTGTTGGGATTAACGAGATGCCAACGGTAAGATTGTCAGCGCTACGCTTAAATGAGCTATCAGAATATATGATCTCCACCGTAGGAACGATAAAAAAATTTGAAGCCTTTTTTGAAAAAAAAAAATTATAAGTTTTTTTTTTTGAGAATAAAAAATTTTGGTATCGATTCTTTTGCTTTACAATTTCCGCTAGGAAATCCGATATGAAAACTAATAGATTATATAGCTCCTTAAAAGAGGAAAAATTTGCAAGTTTTGGTCCCGTCATGTACTCGTGTGTACATAAAAAAAAAATAATAAAAGATTAAAATAAAATTATAGGAAGTATAACGAGGAAGAAATAACGTAAACTGTTTGTCATTACAATAGATCGCCTCATTCTTTTTCCCTCCACACGATCCAGGCCCATCAACATAAATCCGCTGATATCTGACCAATTTTTTCCTCCATCAGTCCTGATTTAGAAGAATAAAAGTAAATAATCTGTTACGAACTGCTTAAAAACACATAAATATTCAAGGTAAATTATGTAATGTACCATTTTTTTCATATGAGTTTTTTTTAAGATCATTATTTCAAAATTATGAATGACTATAATTTATTTGAAATAAAAAAAAGGGTAAGAAAGAGTAACGCATGTCAATTGACAAATTTGTTGCAATTTCAGAAAATTAAAACTTTAAAACATGACAAAATTATTAGTCTCATACCTCCTCGTTCGGTATTGCAGCTAGGGGTGAAAACAGAGCGGATACGGATTGGATGGTGGTGAAACTATATCCGTATCCATATTTTTTTTTATCGGATACATATATTGATACGGTTTGGATATTACGCGTATTTTTCAAATTCGGACACGGTTAGAAGTGGAGTTTATCCGCTTCGTTTTCAAAACCCATCTAAAATTCAGTACCGTTCACAATAAACGTAAAACATCAACTTTTAAATTTTAACTGAAGCAAAAAATTAAGTTTTTTTTTTCTTGAAATTATCTTCTGATGATTTTCCGACGAAATGAATAATATTCTTCCATATCCGAAGCGATTCAACATATATAAAAAACATTGTAGCTGACAAACACACAGTAAGCCACCAAGGGCAAAGAACTCAATAATAAATTGATAATATTTTTTTTCTCATATTGCGACAAACGAAGGAATAAGATAAAGGATGCTTGAAAGAAAAATATTTATGGGAGATGCTAACGCATAGTTGGCATGCACTTGGCAATGGTATTTAGTATGTGAGAAATTTTGTCATGATAAGTTATTTTATATAGGCTAAAATTAAAATTATTATGTAGAATGATGAACAACTATGATTGATTATGACTCTAATGACTTTTCACAAACTCATTCATGGCATAATTTTTCTTAGTGTATATATAATTTTCTACTTAAGCTGACAAGCCGTGTCGGTCGATGAACTAAAACGTTGAATAATGATGAAATGAGCATTCTTGTTACAATAAAGTGCATCAAGACTCGATTCAGTTACTCCATCGTTTTTCTTATAGGAAACAATTTTTTTTATCTCGTGAAATAAAATAATTTCAATATTTGCTTTTTGTTTTTTTTTTGTTAAAGTATATGTACTGTTTCAAGTACTTTCAATTTTTCTAGGTTGCGTTTTATAATAGAAGATAGCAAACTTTCTAATAAAAAGCGAACCAAGCGCCTCAATAAAAACAGTACGTGACACATCCTTTCCCATTATAAAAACTAAAAAAATAAATCCTCGCAAGGTTTATCTTCAACCGTTCTGATTTTAAATAACCGTTATTTTTTTTAAAATATGCAATATTTCCAAATGAGAGGGCCAAAACTCTAGGGGTGTCAATGAAACCCGTTTACCCATTTACCCAACCCGTACCGCATTCGATAAGGTGGGTATGAATAAGGTTTTATTTTCGTTAGATTAACGGGTACGGGTACGAGTAAAGAAAAATTTTCGTTAACTTATCGGGTACGAGTACGGGTACGGGTAAGGGCTATTTCGCACCCATTATCTAACGGGTAAAATTTTACAAAAATATATGTATATATAATCATATTATTAGCATATTTTATAAGATATGTTATTAGTTTCGATCTTCATCCAAATTAATTTATGTTGATGAAAAAATTAATTTGTACTCTATTATATTATAATTTATAATTAGTTATATAGATTTCTTTGAATTCCATTGATATGAGAATAAATTTCATGATATTTTTTATATCTAAAGTATTATTTAAATGTTGTACTTTTTCCATATATTTATTTGATATTATTTTATTTAGCACATTATATATTTTTTTATTAAAATAATAATATTATTATTATCCATTATGTACCGTTATCGTACCTTTATCGTTAATTCTTAACGGGTACGGATAAAGTTATTTTTAACGGGTACGGATATGACGCGGATCGACAGCCCTACAAAACTCAGTCGGCGCAAAGACCAATTTTGAATGTCCGGTTGCGAAATTGCTAATATGATGGCGTTCGAGAAAAGTAAAAATGAAGATTAAAAATGAAGAAAAATCTAAACAGTTGACGCCACCACCACCGCTAATGCATTTATTGTGGACAATGGGCCCACCTTTGTGCCATGACATCTCTCCGTTCCCATATTGTAATATTGAGACGATCTGATTCCAATAATTAAACATCAAATAAAAATTCAGATAATATAATTTTGTACAGAAGTCCAAGTCTTGTAGCTTAAATAATATGAGTTCTAGCTTTGATAAACTAAGTTAGAGGCAACTCATTTCTATTTTTACAAACATCCAACACTTATTTAAATTAAAGATGAGTAAACAATTTAATAATTAATATTTCTTTTTAAGTTTAAATAAAATGCCTGAAAAGATTGTAAAAAATAAATTTCGCTTTAAGTTTAAAAGTTCCTTTCCTATCTACATGACAAAACCGCTAACTAGAAAATCAAAATCCATGCAGTGTAAATTGCGTATTTTGCGTACGTTAGAAGGTACATTGCGTAATTGGGAAAGCAGGGGTCGCTTTAGAAAAATCCTTCGGAAAAAAAAAAAAGCAAACGCTTCCCTTTGACTCCTTTTCCCTCTTTACCACTCCGACCACTCCGATACCAACAAATCTCAAATCTTTTATCAAAAGAGAGAGAGGAGAGATTTGGGAAATCCATGGCAGTTGGGTGGAGCAATTCCTCCGTTATTCCACCCAATCCATCGTTATTCCCTCCATCTCCGCCTAACAATCCCTGATTATTCCACCTCTCTTTAACTTATTCATCTGACCTTTTCCAAAGCACAATGATTCGATTCGTTCCCATCCATCACCAACCCTGAGAAATTCACCTCCCCACCGCGTAATTATCCCCCTTTGACCTAAAGTTCCTCGCTTTCTCTCTCTCCAGTTCCCAATTCCCAGTTCCCCCTTTTGGGAATGGAAATCGAGTTCCATTTCCTCGATCCCCAATCTATTCCGCTTGTTCCGATCAAATCCCCGATTCCAGTCCCAGCCACGATGCATCGCGACTACACTCTGGACCTCCCCGACGAGTGCCTCTCGCTCGTCTTCAGCTCCCTCTCCCAATCCGATCGCAACAAGTGTTCTCTCGTCTGCCATCGCTGGTACCGGGTCGAGGGTCAGAGCCGACAGCGCCTCTCTCTCCACGCCGCCTCAGCTCTAGAAGCTCTCCTTCCGACCCTCCTCACCCGTTTCGACTCCGTCACTAAGCTCGCTTTGAAGAACGACCGCCGTACGGACAGCATCTCCGACGACTCTTTGAGCTTCATCTCTACAAAATTACCGAGGTTAACTCGTCTGAAGTTACGCTCTTGCAAACAAATTACTGAGCAGGGGATTTCCACACTCGCCACTAACTGTAGATGGTTAAGAAAGATCTCGTGCGCCTCGTGCTCTTTCGGGCCGAGTGCGCTCGCCGCAATCCTGATCTCTTGCCCCTTGTTGGAGGATCTGTCTCTTAAGAGGCTCAGAGGGGTTATTAACAAAGGTAATGGTTACACTAACAATGCAGAGGAGGTGCTTATCGGGGCTGGCTTTACTGGGTCGGATTCCCTCAGATCCATTTGTCTCAAGGATCTGTACAATGCTCAGTGTTTTGTGCAGTTCCTTGCTGGGTGCAAAAATCTGCGGACCATTAAGATTTTGCGCTGCTCAGGTCCATGGGATGGATCTTTGGATGAGATCAGTTCCAGGGTCCCTGGTATTACTGAAGTTCATCTTGAGAAATTGCAGGTTGTTAAATATTTTGCCTTATTCTAATTTTAGAAAGCTTGCATGTATTGAAGGTTGAGTAAAGCTGTCAATTGTCTTATTCTGATTACATTTGAACTTTAGAGAATGTTGATGTTTTTATTATAGCTATGTGTTAACATTTTAATTATGAAAGCTGTATTTCCTATAGTCATAATAGTGTTTGAACTGATAAAGGATGATTTTCAGATGAAATTTTCTTAGTGTTATTAATTCAACTTTAAAATCTGGTTTGGTTTGATTTGAATATTCCAAGCAAGTTTGGTCAAAATGTTTGTGAAATTAGGCTGGTATTAGAATTTGAATTTAACTCTTCCTTTTCTCGTGGCAAAAAGCTTATTGTTTTGTTATTTATTGTCAGCATTTCTTTCCACTAATCTTATGGTTTCTCATTCCAAGATGAATCTCAGTTATGCAATGGGAATTAATTAATTGAAGTAACAATAATCATACAATATAGACTCAGTTTATTTTCAAAAAAAAAAAAAAAAAAAAAAAAAACAATATAGAGTCACTTTTTCGTAATTTGTTATTTTTTAACTTGTAATTAATTAAAGTAACAATAATCATACAATATACTTCATAGATGACAATAGGCTGCTTTCCTTAATGTCTCCTATCTTTAATTGTCAGTTTCTTAGTTCAAAACCAAAATTTGATTACATTTCGGTTCCTTGTTGAACAGGTAAGTGACAAGGGGTTGTTTTGCCTCTCCAAATGTACTGACCTAGAAATCCTTCACATAGTGAAAACCCCAGAATGCACTGATGCCGGCATTGCAGAGATCGCTTCCAAGTGCCACATGTTGCGCAAGCTTCACATTGATGGTTGGCGCACCAACCGCATTGGAGACCTTGGGCTGATTGAGATTTCCAAGGGGTGCCCCAAGTTACAAGAACTTGTATTAGTTGGGGTTAATCCTACATTCCGCTCCCTCGATCCGATTGCTGGTAACTGTCGCCAGCTGGAACGGCTTGCTATGTGTGGCTGTGAAACAGTTGGGGACAGTGAGGTGGCTTGCCTTAGTGCACGTTGTACGATGCTTAGAAAGCTATGTATCAAGGGTTGCCCTGTGTCAGATAATGGCTTGGCGGCACTAGCACAGGGCTGTCCCAGCTTAGTCAAGGTGAAGTTGAAAAGGTGTGGTGCCGTGACACCCAAGTGTATCGAATGGCTTAGGGCAATACGGGGAGACAGTTTCTCAATTAGTCTGGATACCATGGAATCACAGCAGGAGCAGGTATTGGTCTTGGGCCTTGGCATATAGAATTTTCGTAATCAGTTTATTTTTGACCCTGTCAGAGTTTTGTAGCCAATGTGTGCTAGTACCAATTATGCTATTATGTTGATAAGACCATGTTTTATCTTCTTTTTCACTTCTTTACTTTTTTGTTCTTTTGTGTTATTTATTTATTATTATTATTGTCATTATTGGTATAGTTGTTATTTCTATTATATCATAGTATTAGTATCCTTATTATTACTACTTATTACTATTATTTTGTATTTGGTGATCTTCATATTGTCAAGTTTCGTTTCTAGCCTATCCCATCTTGTTTGGCACAAGAGGCTTAGTTGTTGTTGTTGTTGTATTTTGTGTGTGTGTGTGCGTGTGTGATGGGAAGGTTCCTTAAGTTTCTCTTTATATTTGCAGTTTTGATTATGACGGGAAAACTGCTTTTGAGTTAATTTCATAATTAATTTTTTTAGGAGTGGTTCAAAATTCAAATAATGTTTTTATTAATCATCCAACTACTTAGGTGATGCTGCATTTGTTACAGAGACAAGAGACCACATGCTGAAGCAAATGATTTAGCGTATTTAGTTAGTAGTGGAACACAAATTTAACATTATTTAACCTGGGAGCAGTACATGCAGATATCGGTTGTACCTGTAAATTAGATTCGCATTACAAACTAGCACTATGTATTTATGTGTGGATGCAGGTATTGGTATAGTACACCAGTGTCCTTTCTCCATCAAAGCCTACTGACAAAAACATAAAAATAATGCTGAACCTGAGATGAGCTGAAAGGAGTACCTATACCAGATACTGATTACAGTATTTGCCTCTTCCTCAGGATATGGATATTGTAGTAGGCAACGAAACAGGTGCAGGAGACCAGATGACGGAAATGATAGATGGGATGGCAACAATGGACCTTACTACAGGCAGCCAGGCGGCACAGCAGCCGAGGGGTGGTCGTATGCGGGCTCTGATGCTTGTTGCAATTCGTAGGTTTTCTGGTGGTGCTGGTCCCAGCGGCGGCAATGCTGCCAATCCTGGTGATAATCTCCCGTCTGCTTAAGCTAAGCCATGAGGTTCTTTTCCTTATTATTATACTGAGGCTTCTTTTTCCCCTACATATAAGACCCAGCATGTAATTTTGTTGGCATTTGTGGCATGGAACCCTGTGTTTTGTGGACGTTCAATGAAACCATTGCTATTTTTGCAGCTAACTATTTTCTTTGTTCTTTGCAATAAGAACCTTATTTTTTTAGATATAGCCTGCATTCAGCATTCTTGTGCTTTTAATGAACTTTTTATCAATGGATTTAGTTTAAATCCCATTGAAAATTCTAGTGGTTATTTTACTCATTCTTTGCTCCGACTTTTTAAGACAGAATTTACTTTGCTCTGGCTTGATCATAATTTTATTTGCTTGCGCCAGAGTCTTTGTACTCGGGTTGTTGTATCTCAAATAACTACAAGCATTACTGTTACAGGCTTACAAATATGAGAAAAGTTGGGTTGTCTGTGTATGGTCTAGTATTTTCTTTAATCTGAAGAGCCTCCTCTCTTTGTTGCTTATTTGCTTTTAGATTAATGTAAATTTATAATTTCTTCCTGGAGGCAAAACATATAGTGTCATGTACATTGAGTATAATCAGGAAATGCGAACCTCTTTTCGTTATATGACTTGATGCATTTTCCATGTAGGATTTCCTCCAATAATGCAAGTAATTTATATGAACATCAATATTTTTTAGGTCGCATTTTGTTTGAAGTAGTGATAAGATGCTCTTATCTTGTTTTTAACAGATTTTGATTAGGTGTGTTTAGTCATAAAGGTGTTATTTAATCAAATTTAGTCCATTGAATGCAGGCTTAATTTTAAATTGCTTTTGGAAATAAGCCAAAATTTGTTCTTTTTTATTTGACATTCTATAAGATATCAGGGTATTATTTGGTAATGTATAAACGTATTAATTGTCTGCTGTATTTCCTTTCGAATTAATTGTCTGCTGTATTTCCTTTCGAATTAATTGTCTGCTGTATTTCCCTTCTTATAGTTATTATTGACCACTTGTAGTGATATTTTGTAGGTCATGTGTGGTGGTGGGACCAAGCTAGCAGCGGCTGAGGTGGCGTCTCTGTGCTGGAGGACCATATTTAGCATTGGGGCTCCCTTTGTGTTTTAAATTATTATATATGCTTTCTTGTATTAAACATCTATAAATTAACCCTTCCTGCTTTATTCCGTTTGTTTGTCCTTAGGGTGGAAAACTTGGGATTCTGATGTGTTCTCTTTTTAATATCAAGTTGTTTGTGGATGTTTATTTGACATTAACATGTGGCGACTAGTGTTATTGGTAATGCTTAGGGTTTATCATTTGAATTTGATCCGTGCTTTGCTGACGTATCAAGCTGTCCATGTTCCTAGTAACGTTCTCTGAAAACAAAGCAAACAAAAAGCTTTTCTCCCGTGTATTTCTATTTGCTTTTAATTTCTTCGGAGTAATGCTATTGTATATGATAGGCAGACTTTTTATAGATCCGGAGGAATTAAAAGCATAAAAAATGATCTGAAGGAATTGGTTACTAACACGAGCAATATACTACCTGACTAATGCAACAACAAGAGTTGAAATAAAAGAGAATACGAGATCAAATTTGATGGTCGTTAGAGGTCAAATCTGACGGTTGCATTTTGTTGTTACTTTATTAGCGACCACACAAGTATACAACTATTCCGGTAAACTCAACATTCCCTGATTAAATAGAAATATAGAATTGAATAATTACTCGCGCATTGCTACTACTATTAAGTACGTAGGTGGAGCGACGAGAAGGGATTTCCACTCCACATGAAAATCTGATGAATGCCAAACTAGCCAGATCTTTTGCCCGCCCACTGCCACTGGAGAGATTTGTGATCGAGCGATGCCGGAGTAGGCAGTTTCCCTCTTCGACCACCTCTTCTCCTGTCAGCATCCCCGGCCTTCCATCCGCCCCTTCAACAGCATTTTTTCAGTAATTCGTAAAACCAACCACCCCAACCGCTACTGCACTGTCGTCTCTCTCTTTCATCGCCTGTACCGAATTCGACACAGAGGCGTCTATCCTAACGCCCTCACTTTTGGTATCGTCATTAATTGCTTCTGTCGGATTCTGTATTCTCGCCCAATCTTTGAGACAAGGATGCGGTGCTGATACCATCATGTTTAATTCCCTTCTCAAGGGCCTCTGTGCAGCAAAGAATATTCAGGATGCAGCTAAGCTGCTTGCTAAAATGCTTCTCATGGGATGTCCTCCAGATTTGATCACTTACAGTACTCTTATTGATTGTTTATTATAGCAATGGCAACACTAGATGGTAAAGCAAGGGAGTTTCTGTAAGCCCAATGTTGTAACCTACAACACTCTCATCCATGGATTTTGTACAAAGGGTGATATTGCAGTAGCGAAGAAGATGTTTGAAGAAATGCTTGCTGAAAGAGTGACACCTAATGTGATCACTTTTAACATTCTAATTGATGGTCATTGCAAGAATGGGGATATTATTGCAGCACGAAACGTGTTTGAAGATATGCCTACCTATGGATTTTCTGCCAATGTAATCACTTTTAACACTTTAATTGATGGCCTTCACAAAGGTGGGGATTTTACTGCAGCACAAAAGGTGTTTGAAGAAATATCTACCTATGGAGTTGCTCCAAATGCATATGTCTACAACAGTCTCGTTCTTGGATTTCGTGAAGTTGGTGATATCAACAGAGCTTTTGAACTCTACGAAGAATTAGTTATCTGTGGACTTGAACCAGATGTCCATATATATACTACTTTAATAGCTGGTTGTTGCAAAGAGAGGGCCTTTTTGCGTACTTCGAAGATTCTTCAGGAGATGATAGAGAAAGGGGTGATTCCAAATGTTGCCACCTATAATTCTATTATCCAGGGGCTATCTGCTGTAGGCGAGTGGAAGCATGCAATTGGAGTATTTAACCCTCCCTTTTTTCTCTTCTGATTTTGGCAGTGTCTCAGTGCTATTACCAATTCTGCTGTGCTTTCCAGTACGTCCCAAAAGCACATATATCAATTTATGTTAGAACCAGTAAATTAAATGAACAGACCCCTGTAGATGTTTCCTAATCTGTTCATGTTTTCTAATTTGGTCGTTACAGTGCTAATTCCTTCCTATTCAGACAGCACAACAGGGAAAAATGAGATAGTTGCTCAGGATGGGAACCTTGGTATTGGATCAGATATTAATACACATGAGAGAGTGTCATTCTATTCTTAGAGCAGTTGACAGCTTAATCGCATGGCTACTAATTCTGGCTTGTCTCGTATTTGTTTTAATTTAATTCAAGTTATCATACGCTTTCATCTTAATTAATTTTGCCTAACATTGTTGCTGTTTCAATTATTTTTTATTATTATAATATAGTAATAAGAGATACCTATAAAAAAAAAGATCATTACAGGGAGCCTTTTTATTTTTCTAAACAATTTATTTCCCAATAATAAGTTTTTTCATCTAAATTGTTTTACCAATCAGGAAACTAAAGATAAAATTAGTTCAAATTCTCTGGCACTCAGGGGCTAAGAAGAAACACCACTTGGATAAGTGATTAACATATGTAGGCCGAAGGAGAGAGGAGGTCTAGGTGTAAGTGTAACAAACCTCAGACACATGAACATGTCCCTCCTTTCCAAATGGGTTTGGAGATATCTAAAGATCCATCCCAATCAGACTGGTGAAAGGATATATAAATTTATAAGTATCATAACAAAACCAATAGATTTATTTGGTCTCTATTCGGAAGATATATTTCAGAATTGGAGCCTATACTTTAAGGTACTTGTCAGTTTCAGTTAGGGGATGGCTCTAAGATACTATTCTGGAATGATAATTGGTTTAAAGGGGTGCCTTATAAGCTAACCCATCCCTTTACCAGATCTGGTCATGCAAATTATTTACAGTTGCAGCAGTTGTGGGGAGTAACTTCAGGCTGCTTAATTTTCATAGGCAATTGTTACTAATCCAGTCTCGTCTATTTCAAGAAATGCAAGAGGCAATTCAGCAAATTTTGCCTCTGCATAACACCCCAGATAAATTGATGTGGTCTTACTCTAAAACCTTTTTTTCCATTAAGAAATGTATCTTTGGATAGATGTCAGAAATCAATAGTGGGCTTTTCTCCGAGATATGAGACATGAAAATTCCACTCAATATTAGAATATTTCTGTCTGCATAGTTTTTTTTTTTTGAAGGTTAGTTGGCGAGTGCCAACCAACAAAAAAAAAATTTATTAAAAAAATAAAGATAGAAAGTACAATCTAATAAGACTGATTATAGATAAAAAGAAAAGAAAGTCTAAGATGTCCGAAAGACACCAAATAAGTCTAGCCTAAAACAACAAAAAGAAATCAACAGTTTAAAAACCACTGTCTAGAGGAAATGATTATGTCATTGGCCAGTCGTGCGGGCGTAGAGGACCGATTATTGAAGATTCTAGCATTTCTCTCCTTCCAGATTAGCCAGCATCCTGCCGCCCAAGTCGAGTCCCAAAAGATAGGTTTTAATCTATTAGCGGGGCTTCTGTTCTTCCACCAAAGATCTAATAAGTTGTCATGCCAAGTAAAATTATTTGAGCTCATGAGCTGAGACCAAGTTGATTTTGCAAAATTGCATTCTATAAATAAATGCTCTCTATCTTCAATAGAAGAAGAAGTACAAAGAACGCAATTTGAAATAGATGGCCAATTTCGTTTTTGCAAATTACTTTGGGTCAAGATCTTGTTCTTAAGCAAGAGCCAAATGAAGAGTTTGACCTTGGTGGGAGCTTTTATCTTCCATGTGAAAGGGAGTATCGGATCTCTGAGACCGTTATCGACTAGAAGTTTGTAAGCAGAGGCCGAAGAGAAGTTACCATCTGGTGTCCATCTGCATAGTTAGAGGAGGTTGTTAACTAAAGTGAATTTGGGAGCAGGAGGCGAGGAGGGAGTCAGAGGTGTCCTGTGTTTACTGTCAGGAGGAGTCTACCGATGACTTTCCCACCATGCCCCCTTCATAGATTAATTTGGGATTGATTCTTAGCTCAATACCATATAAACAGGCCGAGATGTTTAGAAGATCTTTTTAGTTCTTCGCTCTTGTTAGATAAAATAAAATGATAGTTATAAGATTTGCATTAGTGCTGTTGTATGGATTTTATGGCTAAATAGAAAAATGCTACTTATTTCAATAATAGTGCTGGTCATACACTAGATAATATGCCATGCCAACAAAACATATCTTGATTTATTGGTCAGACTTACAGGCCCTAGATGCCAAGGAGAAGGTGATGCAAATGATACCAGAAGTGGAGATCGTTCCTCTTCAGCTCCCAGAGCTAGTGGTGGGTGGTTCAGCAGCTTAAAATGATGTGGAGCTATTTCTCTTTTATACTTTTTTTTTGCTTGTGTATTGTTTTACTTGTTTAGTCATTTTGGGGTGATAAATAGTTGGTATGTTTTGTGCTTATGGGCTTCTGATAGAGGAGTGAAAATTAGAAACAGGTTGATTGATGGATATCGATAGAAATGGTACGCTGGTACCACAATTTTTTTTTTTTTTTTTTTTTTGAAATATGACCATTTATTTATATATAGAGGCATAACCCATTATATGGAATAGAGTTTTATTCCTCTTCCGCATTTAGCAGGAATTGAACTTGTTATCTCTAGAATAATGACGGAGCTTTGTGCTGGACTCTCTAGACTGGTACCACTTAGATTTACATACTAGTGCAAGTTGCAGCTTTCATATTTTTGGGTTGGTTTGATTTTGCTAACCTGAGGGATTTTGAGGTGCTATTGAGATATTAATATAATTATTTTTTGTGCTTAGTAGTAATGGAAAGTGTGTGTGTTTTTTATTTATTTTTATTATTATTATTATTTTTTGGGGGCGGGGGTCTCTTCTTTTTTTCCAAAAAAAAAATCCATTATAAAGCTCTAGAGTTGTTTGAACGAAGAGTTCTTATATCAAATTATAAGCATGTTAAATTTTATTTGAAGACATAATGTGACCACCATCGTGACATGGACATTGATTAGTGAATGCTTGTTTAAAATTTAGTTTTACGTTATTATGACATCTGGAGCCAAATGTAGTAGTTTACTGTATGGAATAAGCGTGCTATTAATGTAATAAATATAGTTTTTTTTTTTTTTTTGTGTAGGTCATTTATCTCTATCTCTCGGTGTAGTATTTTTCCTTTGCAGTATGAAAGTCGTGGAAATAATATTTGTAATTCAGTGCTGATAAGTGCAATCAGAGGCTAAGGCAATCACGCAATCATATGCTAAAAATGGAAAGAGGCGTTCCGAAAACAGAAATCTTCCCGTCTGTTCCGCGCGTCTTCCTTCCGCTCACCCTCCCATCTGTTCCCCTTCACCCGCGCGCCCCTTTGACCCGTGCGTTCCTCTCACCCGCGCGCCCCCTCCCACCCCCGCGTCCCTCTCACCCGTGTGCTCCTCTCACCCGCGCGCCCCCTCCCACCCCGCGTCCCTCTCACCTGTACACCCCCTCTCACCCGCGTCCTTTCCTGTCCCTCTCACCTCCTATCGTCTCTTTCTCTCTTTTAATGTCTCATTTATCGTACCTTTTTTTTACATTAGATACTCTATTATAGTTACTTAGTTACTCTCTTATATATATTTAGTTACTCCCTTATATGTATTTAGTTACTCACAAACAATAGTAGATTCAGATTTGAATGTTATTTACTCCCATACTAATTTACTCCCCATAGATGAACTAAATAGTTAAATCTATAATATATTCCCTTATGTATATTAATTTACTCCCTTAAACAGACATAAGTTACTCCCTTTTTCTATATTAGTTACTCCCCTTAAATGAACTAAATAGTTAAATCTATAACATATTCCCTTATGTATATTAATTTACTCCCTTAAACAGACATAAGTTACTCCCTTTTTTTATATTAGTTACTCCCCTTAAATGAACTAAATAGTTAAATCTATGATATATTCCCTTATGTATATTAATTTACTCCCTTAAACGGACATAAGTTACTTCCTTTTTCTATATTAGTTACTCCCTATATATGAACTAAATAGTTAAATCTATAACATGTTCCCTTATGAATATTAATTTACTCCCTTAAACAAACATAAGTTACTCCCTTTTTTTATATTAGTTACTCCCCATAGTTATTTAGTTACTCCCAAACAATAGCAGAATCAGATTTGAATGTTATTTACTCCCTTACTTGTATTAGATACTCCCTTACTACAAATTATTTACTCCCTTACAGTTATTTAGTTACTACCAAACAATAGCAGATTCAGATTTGAATATTATTTACTTCCTTACATGTATTAGATACTCCCTTACTATAAATTATTTACTCCCTTATATTTATCTAGTTACTCCCAAACAATAGCAGATTCAGATTTGAATGTTATTTACTCCCTTACATGTATTAGATACTCCCTTAATACAAATTATTTACTTCCTTATAGTTATTTACATAATCCCTTACTGAAAATCAGAGGAGGGATTGAGGAGATAGATGAGAATGAAAATCGTGCATGAGATAGAGGAGAGAGATGAGGGAAAGGGATGACGAGATCAGAGGAGGTGTGCGACGGGAGTGTGAGGATAGAGGGAAGAGATGAGGGAAAGGGATGACGAGATCAGAGGAGGTGTGCGACGGGAGTGTGAGGATAGAGGGAAGAGATGAGGGAAAGGGATGACGAGATCAGAGGAGGTGTGCGACGGGGGTGTGAGGATAGAGGGGAGAGATGAGGGAAAGGGATGACGAGATCAGAGGAGGTGTGCGACGGGGGTGTGAGGATAGAGGGGAGAGATGAGGGAAAGGGATGACGAGATCAGAGGAAGTGTGCGACGAGGGTGTGAGGTCGCCCGTGAGGGGAGAGGGGGCGCACGTGAGGGTGAAGGGAGGGGAGAGGGGGCGCACGTGAGGGTAAAGGGAGGAGATCGCGCGTGAGGGTGAAGGTGAGGAGAGCACGCACGGAAGGTGAGGGTGGAGGGGAACACACGGAAGGTGAGGGTGAGGGGAGCGCGCGACTTGATTGCTTGATTGCGCTAGATGTTGATTGTGTTAAGTAATTTCCTTTGTAATTGTAAGTCCACATTAGTATGACATTCAACTGGGCCTTTAATTAGGCCTGAGTGTTTCCTCTTTCAGACATCGGTATGCACGACGCCGATTAGTACCCTTGGTTTGGACGTCTAATTTGATCTGATGAGCGCAGCGCCAACTGCCAACGCAAACCTTCAGCTGGACGAGGCCGTGTCTGTCTTTCACCTCCTTTCCTCTCCTGACATTAATCACCCACCTTAAAATCAATTGCCGAACCCAAGCATCCCGGCTACTACTACAGTCCATACCTGAGGACTGTTATTCTATTTGTTTGGTCTGTCAATCAGCGAAGGATGTGGTGCTAATTTCATCATGTTCGAATCCGTCATCAAGGCGTTTTGTGCTCTGAACCAGCTTGGTGTTGCAGCTAAGGTGTTTGCTGAAATGCCCTTAATGGATTTCCTCCTGATTTTATCATTTACATCACAAAATGATAACTTTTAATATTCTAATTGATGGTTATTTCAAGAATGGGGGTGTTATTGCAGCACAAAATGTGTTTGACTAAATGCCTGCTTGTGGAGTTGTTCTAGATTTGCATACCTACGAGTCTACAACTGTCTTATTGATGGTCTTTGCAAGAACAACAATGTTATTGCTACACAAAAGGTATTTGAAAGAAATGCCTTGTTGTGGAGTTGTTGCTAGTTTACATACCTACAACAGTCATTAATGGTCTCTACGATTATGGTGATTAACATCGTGCTTTGGAATTCTTTATACAATGGTTGCAAAAGAAATGGTTCCTGATGTGATTACCTACACTACACTCATTTGTAGTCTATGTAGTGAGGGTAACATTGATATTGCTCGTGAGATATTTGAAGAAATAATGGCTGAAGGAGTGGTTCCAGATTTCTATATTTACAATGTCCTCATTCTTGGGTTTTGAAAGAATGTCGCAAAATGGCATTGAGAAGATGCAGAGGCAACTGCTTAAGCCAGATGCAGTCCCTGTTGATATCTTTCTACACTCTACATGTATTTACAAATTGCGAGAAACCTGATGAAGTTCAACACATTATTTCTGAGATGGAAGGTGTCAGAAACCATTGTGGGACCGCAAGTTTGAGGATTATTTTCTGTAATTTCATTTTTAGACTCAATTGAATTTGAATTTGATATGTAAGATCCTAATTTTAAATTTGTTTTGCAGACTGTTGCACACTAATGGTCTGATATATGGATACTGACAAGTGACAACTTTTAAATGTTCAATCTTCAATCCCTCCGTCTCTGCGATGCATGTAATTATGCAATGTTCTTTATGTTTTAAGTTGGAACTAATAATGAATCACGTCTTAAGTAACAGGCAGGAGGGAAAGGTCTGTACCGTGTTACCACCTGTCATGTTAACACATTATGAAAAGCAAAGGGAAAATTTTGGGCTGAGATGGGATTCCTTCACGGTTATTCTAGCCTTGGGCGCCTCGACCTACTAAACAACGCCCGTTAAGTTGTGGGAAATGCATGACCAAAGTACCAAAACATGAAAAGAAATAGAAACATGTTGTAGGTTACTGGGTCCCTCCCCTAGCTATATTATTGTTAATATAGCACAGGACGTACATTTATCTATCTAATGTTACAGTCGACCTGTCCTCTCTCCCTCCCTTTGTCTGTAAGCTCTATCGTTTTGCCTCAAACTAATACTGTTGTGGAATTGCAACAACTCATGCTACCAACAGAGAATCATGCAATCAGCTGTACATACATAACCTGGTGCAAAACAGTTGCATGCGACATACTGATTAAAATTAGCTGTCACTGATGTTGGTCTTCATTTTATTGATTTGCATATGTACGTCAGAACTTCACCTCTACAAGAAAAAAAATATATAAATAAAAAAGAAGAAGAGAGTATAAATCATAGACATTTATTTAAAAATAAGTTGGGAGGCTTGACCCCAATTTATCTTCAAAAAAAAAAAAAAAAAAAGAAAAAAGAAGAGAGTATAAACTCTTACTTATTGTACGAAATTATATTTAACGTAGAGGCCATATATTACAATCTGCTTAGCAATTTGTAGATTAAGTTCAGTGAATTGAATCCACCCAGCTGGTTTATATAATAAAAATTTTGAATTAAGTTCTGATCTTTAATCCTATGTATTGCAAATTGTGAGATTCTACCTTAGTGTGTATTATGTAATAGAGAGCACGCTGATAGCATTGTCTTTGCACCAAGTAGAAGGACAATACAAAAGAGCTTATAATGAGATTGTTATAAATGTGATACTATGCCTTCAACAACTGCAGTTAGCTAGTACTCTATAATATTTGATGTTATTGAAACCTGATGACTTGATACCTTTGGTACATGCATAATGCATTCAAACTAATTGTACTTCCCAACAAAGATAAAAAAAAAGTTATGTAGCTTTAACTATTTGATATATTACAAAGTAAAATATAATTACTCAACAAAATTAGAAATTAAGGCTAGCTCTGTTCTCAATATTTATCTCTTTTCAAGGGCATCTTCTCTGAACTCGTCGGAATTGAGATACGTACGTACCAAATAGTAGCATAGTATGTGATCAAAATTGCAACTTAAATGCATCCATATGTACCAGAATTTACAAATATGCTATGTGTTATATTAACTCAACAAAAGGAAAAATTGTTCAGTCCATCCAAAGGAAAATTAATGTGTTTCACTACTTTCATATAAAAGGTCAACATAATATATTCTCTAATTAGTACACCAGACATGAAAGGGCTGTGAATTAATAAAATTTCCATACTAGATCCAGAATGGAACAAGTCATGACCAATGACTAAAAATGTCTTATAATCCGCAGCATGCAGCAACAACTCAAAATGTATTATCCTTGACCACTGACTAAAGACAGATTTTCAATGCAATTAATGTGTTTACTCTTTTTGATATTATTCATTTCAATTTGTACACGTTATTTTTTGTGTTAAATGTTCGCACGATGTTAGTTAATATGTTGATTTCCGGATTAGGTAGCTTCAATTAATTATATACTTGTGGTGAGGTTATTTTTGAGTCAATTAATTTGTGATATCAATTAAATTTATTTTGACATGATTTTAGTTGATCGAACCTCAACATACGCAACAGGGAATTTGCTCTCTCGACACAGCTTTTAGACACTATTATATTAATTATAGATTGGAACATTGACATAAAAACATCATGATGGGCTATAGTATGCACCAACCATGGTGTGGTTGGAAAACCAATAACTTGTCGTTCAATTCAGCATCATATTAGTAATAATGATCTGGAATAGAAATGCATCGATGCCGTACGTAAATCACAGCTTCAAAGCGCCAAATTGTATCTCTGTGCGCACTGGCAGTAGTAAATTCATGTTGAGTGTTTCTTAATTAGCTTTGGATATTGTTTCGACAAATTTACGTAATATATATTATATATATACACACACATCATTTTAGCCATAAATGTTACAAGTACGCATATAAGAAGTTTAATATTTCTTTTCTTTTTTTTTTTTAGGGAGGCTATAGCCATTCAGATTTTTCAAATTAAACGCACGCAGAATTTGAACTCTTGACTAGTGCTTCTATCATTGTTCTACCACATACAAAAGGTTAAAATTTGAAGGAGCTTCGACATTTTGCCTGTATATATGTATGTGAAACCAACTTCTCTAACCCTCAATCGTACGCTGCGGAGTCTATTGCAACGACAATCAAATAGTCAAATTCATAGCACTAGATGGTGAGCTTACATTCCTTACAAAAATTAAGTTTGTTGATGAAAGTCCCTAGTGTACTTAATAGAAATTTCTGTAGGGTTGAACTAAAAGAAATATTTTTTAATCATTATATTTGTACATTAATTCAATAACAAAAGAATAAATTAACTTGATAATCTCTGATGAATTTCAGAGGTTAATTAGAGTAAATACAAGACTCCCAAGAACTCTCTTCCCTCCCAAATTTTATTTCTCTCTAATGCTTTTTTACAGATTACAATGTGAATTCTTTTCTCATATCGATACAGAGGGCCAGTGCCTGAATTTATAGCTATCCTTAATAAATATTGTCTAGATACATGCCATAAGTTTCTATTCCTAATTTAGGAGATTGAAAATAAACAGTATCTAATACAGAGGCTGATAAAGCAACTAATTTCGCATATAACACAAATAGATGGCAAATAAGATTTGTGAAGATTTGTCTTGATTCTCTGTATTGTTCACAACACTCCCCCTCAAGTTGTACCATAGATGGAATCTGAGGTCAACTTGCTCATCAGTTTGCAGAACACTCCCTTTGGAAGAGCTTTGGTGAATATGTCTGCTAGCTGATCTTTACTGCGAGTGAATGGAGTTTCGATAGTTTTGTCCAGTACCTTTTCTCGTACAAAGTGGCATGCTACTTCTATATGTTTAGTTCGCTCATGAAAAACATGATTAGAAGCGATGTGAATAGCTGCTTGATTATCACAATATAATTTTGTTGGTTTGCCCTGCATGTCGAAACCCAATTCTTTGAGAAGTAAACGCAACCACACAATCTCACTGGTTGTTGCTGCCATCGCACGGTATTCAGCTTCTGCACTTGATCTTGCCACAACTGTTTGCTTTTTGCTTTTCCAAGTAACTAAATTACCTCCTACAAAGGTGCAAAAACCGCTTCTCGACCTTCGATCTATCGGGTTGCCTGCCCAATCAGCATCAGAGAACCCACTTATGTCCACATGTCCATTATTCTGCATTAGAATTCCTCTTCCTGGTGAGCTTTTCAAATATCTCAGGATTTGATTAATCAGCTCCATGTGATGCCTTGTTGGTTTCTGCATAAACTGACTCACAAAACTCACAGAATAAGCAATGTCAGGTCGAGTAATAGTGAGATAAATTAATTTACCAACTAATCGTTGAAACTGACTAATATTTTCAAGTATATCTTCATCTGAGCTGAACTTGTCATTATAATTCATAGGAACATTAGATGGCTTAACCCCTAATTTTCCAGTCTCTTTCAATAAATCCAATACATACTTTCTTTGAGATAAAAATACCCCTTTATGAGAACGTGCTACTTCAATACCAAGAAAGTACCTTAAGTATCCAAGATCTTTGATGTCAAATTCTGTTCTCAAGTGAGTTTTGAGTGCTGTTATTCCATGTTGATCACTACCTGTAATTACAAGGTCATCTATATAAATTAGAATAATGACAATTCCTCTGTTAGAAACAAATGTGAACATTGATGAATCAGCATCACTCTTCTTGTAGCCAATTTGGGTCAGGGCTGAACTTAACTTGCCATACCATGCTCGCGGAGACTGTTTCAATCCGTATATCGCCTTCTTTAGACGACACACTACACCTTGTTTTAATGATATACCAGGTGGAGCTTCCATGTAGACTTCTTCTTCTAGTTCTCCATGAAGGAACGCATTTTTCACGTCCATTTGAAACATAGGCTAGTCATTGTTAACAGCCACTGACATGACAGTACGTATGGTATTCATTTTGGTAACAGGGGCAAAAGTCTCTTTATAATCTATTCCATAGGTTTGTGTAAATCCTTTAGCAACTAATCTTGCTTTATGTCTTTCAATTGATCCATCACTGTTGAACCTAATTTTGTAAATCCACCTACAACCAACAAGTTTCTTATTGTTTGGTAACTTTACCAGTTCCCATGTATTATTTCTCTCAAGGGCCATTAGTTCCTCATCCATGGCCTTTTTCCAAACTTCACTCTTACAAGCCTCTTCAAAATTTACAGGTTCAGACTTATCTTCAATGATAGTCAAGAAATTCCAAAAATTATTAGAAATTCTGTCGTACCTTACATGTTGTTGGATCGGATGTTGGGTAGTGTAGTAGGTCACAAAATCTCTCAATCGAGTGGGTAGGCGCACAGACCTAGTAGACCTTCTAGCTTGAGGAATTTCAAGGTTATTAGGTTCTTCCTCTCGCACCATACCTTCATCAGTTATGTCTCTATTCTCCTCCTCAACGTCAACTTGGTTTCTGACATTTGTCTCAGTGCTATTAACTGGGATAGGGATAGGTTCGATGGTGAATTGCTGTAATTCGAGTTGCTCCCCCTGACACTTGACTTCATCTGAAAAGTACTTATTTTTCTCATTAAATTCTACATCACGAGAAATATAGGTCCTTTTGGTAATTGGATCAAAGCATTTATAACTCTTTTTATTTGAAGAATAACCAAGGAATACACACTTGCGTGACCTAGGTTCCAATTTTCCTCCATCCTGTGAATGAACGTAATAGATGCACCCAATGATTCTCAAGTGAGAAATATCAATTGTGCGATTGTACAATATTTCCAAAGGACTTTTAAAGTTTAAAACTCTACTAGGCAACCGATTTATCAAGTAGCATGCAGTAAGCACTACATCTGCCCAATAGTGTTTAGGTAAGTTTCCAGAGAATAAGAGAGCCCTAGTTACTTCCAATAAGTGTCTGTTTTTTCGCTCCGCAATTCCATTTTGCTGTGGGGTGCCAACACAAGAGGTTTGATGAGAAATGCCCATTTGTTTTAAAAAACTTTGAAATTCATGGTTGTATTAAATTGATTCCGTATCATATTGCAAAATTCTTGAAAAATAGTGTAGACTTCCTTTTTAGATTTAAGCAAGTATAACCAGGTAGCACGACTTTTATCATCAATAAATGTAACAAAGTATTTGAAACCTTCTTTCGATTCTACAGGAGCATTTCCCCATACATCAGAGTGTACTAGTTCAAATAAATCACTAGTTTTATTGAATCGTTCAGGAAAAGGTAATCTATGTTGTTTGGCAAAATGACAAGAATCACAACAGCTTGAATCAAAATTTAAAGACATATTTAGTTTGTGTAACACTCTATCAGATGGGTGTCCAAGACGTTGGTGCCACATTTGAGAAGTAACAGATTTTGTTGTTGCAACTGTATAAGCTGACGGCTTCAAGTTCACCACATATAATCCATCCCTTAGACATCCTTCACCAATCTTCTTCCCCGAAACACGGTCCTGGAACACTACTTTCTGAGGAGTAAAGATCACATTACAATTCCATAGATTAGTGCATTTACTAACAGAGAGTAAGTTTGCTTTAGATCTGGAACCACTACAGCATCGATTTTCCTTTTGAACAATTCTGTGTTTCCAATTCCTTTAGTAGGTATAGTAGTTCCATTAGCGACTGTTACATGAGAATAGTTGGCATTTGGACTGGTATTTGATAGAAACTCACTTGAACTAAACAAATTGTCAGTTGCACCAGTGTCTACAACAATTTGAGAATTATGAATAGAGGAAAGAGCATAACAATTATCAATGTTTAATCCAGTTTTGACCAAATCAGCCCTAGCCGTACCTGAAGTTCCTGTACCATCTAGGATTTTAGCATGTGATTCCATAAGAGCTTGCAATTGACGGTTCAGTTGGTCAAGTTGAGTTTGAAAGCTTTTACCAGCAACCATTGGATTATCAGTATGCACCACGGCTTTTGCCTCTGCATTTCTGAATTTAGCTGGTTTCAATTCGGGATGCAATTCCCAACAGCGATCTGTGGTGTGCCCATCCTTACGGCAATGATCACAATAGTACTTTGATTTTCTTTCTTTGTTCTTGTTCCATCCTGTTTTAGAACTTGAAAAAAGAGCAGAAGTTTCAGTATTTATTGGAGAAACTCTTACCTTGCTTTCGGAGTTCATGACTCATTTTCGAGTCTCTTCTCCTTGGATGTTTGCACACACAGTTGTAAATGATGGCAATTCAGCCCTCATCAATATGTCTCGCTTCACTTCTTCATATTCAGATGTAAGACTAGCTAGAAGTGTAAAAACCTTGTCTTGTTCTTCTCTTTTCTTGTACTCATCTACTGTTAATGCAGCGGGTCTATACTGATTTAATTCTTCAAGTTTCTTCTTCAAGTTGCTAAGATGTTCTGTGAAAGATTATTCTGAACTTTGCTTGGTGCTTGTAATTTGTTGTTGAAGTTCAAAAATTCTGGACGCATTGTTCACCTGTCCATACATCTCTTTCAGAGATTCCCAAAAGTGTTGTGCTGACTCAGAATATGCAAATATCTCATAGACTTGAGGTTCCATGGAGTTGAAGATCCATGACATGACCTGATGGTCATGTTTTTGCCAAGTTTTCAACTCAGTACCTGTCGTTGTTGGCTTCTTTGTGGTACCATCGATATGCCCAATCATGTCTTTGCCTCCAAGCGCAACTGTTACAGCGCGACACCATGGTAAATAGTTTGTGCCATTGAGGAGCACATTCGTAAGGGAATTTTTGTCGGTCATATTTTAGAAATTAAATACTGGTAAACAATTCCAGCAAAAAGTAACTTTGAGGGATTGAAGGACTAGGGATAGATAAAGATGTCTAAATCACCTTCGGCATTGCCATCAGTAATTAGCATCTCTAATTAACCCCCATTCTGATACCATGATGAATTTCAGAGGTTAATCAGAGTAAACACAAGACTCCCAAGAACTCCCTTCCCTCCCAAATTTTATTTCTCTCTAATGCTTTTTTACAGATTACAATGTGAATTCTTTTCTCATATCGATACAGAGGGCCAGTGCCTGAATTTATAGCTATCCTTAACAAATATTATCTAGATACATGCCATAAGTTTCTATTCCTAATTTAGGAGATTGAAAATAAACAGTATCTAATACAGAGGCTGATAAAGCAACTAATTTCGCATATAACACAAATAGATGGCAAATAAGATTTGTGAAGATTTGTCTTGATTCTCTGTATCGTTCACAACAATCTCTGTCTAGTATTGAATAATAGGAAAAATTACTTTTATGCCACTAAAATTTTTTGTCAATTCGGAAAATGTCACTCTTAGATTGCTAATTATATTTATGCCCGTTTACCCATTTTATCCTACCCATATCGTGTTCGATAAGATGAGTATGGGTCAGATTTTATTTTCGTTAGACTAACGAGTATGGGTACGTGTAAAGAAATTTTTTTTATTAATTTATTGGGTATGGGTACGGGTAAGGGCTATTTCGTACCGACTATCTAACGGGTAAATTTTTACAATCATATATATATGTATATTATGTAAAATATGTTTTTAGTTTCGATCTTCATCCAAATTTATTTATGTTGATGAAAAAATCAATTTGCCCTCTATTATATTATAATTTATAATTAGTTATTTAGATTTTTTGAATTCCATTGATATGAGAATAAGTTTCTTGATTTTTGTTGTATATAAATGTTGTACTTTATTCATATATTTATTTGATATTATTTATTTATTATATTATATATTTTTTATTAAATTAATAATGTTATTATCATCCATTATGTACCGTTATCCTACCCTTACTGTAAATTCTTAACGGGTACGGGTAGTGTGCGGGTAAAATCATTTTTTTTTAATGGATACGGATATGATACGGGTAAATAAAATATTAACGTGTGCGGGTGTGAAAATACCTTCTACCGTACCCATTGACAGCCCTATCATTAACCTGTCATAAATTTTATTAATGACCAAATTGTCCTTTTGAAAAAAAAATCCTAATCTAAAATAAAAAGACGGCGCTGGAGGGAAAAAAAAATGAATGCACTCAAGAAACAAAATTTTCATTATTTTTATACCAATAGTACTGTTTAGAGTAATCATGATTTTTTTGTTCGTCTATATTATCTTCTTTATTACATAATAACTACCTTTACTGGTTGTGTGAAAATACAACTAAACATCATATGTCCATTGTATTTTCTAGATGCCTTGATATGCTAGAATATTTAAAAGGTTAAATGGCCATCTCAATTGTCAGATGGCATAAAATTAAATTTTATTATTTTATAGTGGCATAAAAATAATTTGTTGTTTAGTGATGATATTTCTCTGATTTCAAATTTTTGTAGTGGTATATATCTAAATCACCAAAAAAAATAATAATAATAACAAAAAGAATAAAGCAAACCTAACATACAGTTATTTTCTGAACAGAACACCCTATATATAAGAAGTGTTGAACATCAATTTCGAACAGTAATATATGTGTGTCAGTGGGAAACACATGTGTGGTGGGTCGTGACAATTCCTGGCTTCCTGCATTATAATATGTAGCAACATTAGAAGCAGTTAATCAGACCTTCCAAAAAGAAGCAGTTAATCAATTTATAGCACAGCCACAAAGTCTAGAGTACATATGCAAATATTGGCCATGGAGGCCGAGTCTGAGGGGCTAGCTGTAAACCTTAACCTAAGCCTTTCTCTCCATTTTTCACCACCTGAATCATCGACACCGTTGGAGTTGGCAAGGGTATTCTCCTGTCACTACTGCAACAAGACCTTTCACAGCCCGCAAGCACTTGGAGGGCACCAGAATGCACACAAACTTGAAAGAGGTATTGCAAAAAGGAGAAGAGAGTTAGCTTGTGCGCATAGGCGGGCAGACACAGAGCCTCAAAATGGTCAGTTCCACCTGCATCTTAAAAGTAACCATCGAGGAAACAAAGAACGTAGAGTTCAGATAAATGAAAATGAAGATTGTGAGATAGATGTGTCCCTTAAACTGTAATAATGCAATATGTCTGAGAGTTGGCGCAGTTATATATATGATCTCTGTGATAATACTGTAATTGGACATATTGGATAATTAAATTTTTTTCATTCACATTTCTAAAATTATCACTTTTAAAAAATTGATTTTGAATCAATCTTGAACTTCACAAGCTCGTCATTTCTGCCAAAATCAAGTATGTGTTTAGCTGGAGTACTGCTTGCCTTCTTGAAATCTCCACCTTGGTATTACTAATTTTTCTCATCTGCATGAGCTTTAATATTATGTATGGTTGCTAGCTTGCTGCTATTAATTTCTGAACCTATAATGTGCTTTATATTGAAAACAATAACACTAATGATGTTTCCTACTTTTCCTGATATATGTACTATATTATTTGGATAAATTGGATTTAAATTGATATTATATGTTATTTAAAAAAAATTGAGATTAATATAATATTAAAATACAATGGTTTGCTGCAACTTTGTCTGATATATGTTGTTTTTTGGTTAGGATCAATGCAGTTTGACGGATTTCTCCGTCAACCCGATTAGATCTCAAATTCAAAGACTCAACGGATCAATCTAAACTGCTTAATGTGTTCTTCATATTAAAATTTTTTTGCCGACCAAGTTTTATAATTGTTCAAAATTTTTCAATTTTTTTTTTGGATTTTAATTAAAATACTGATGTTATTAGAGGGATTAGAACAAAATAGATTGAGAATTTTCTAAAATTCTAAAAAAATAATAAACAAATTAAATGATGTAAAATTTGTTCATTTGAACTTTCGAATTTAAAAAAAATTGGGTTTGACAGAATCCTCCGTCCATATATATCGTTTTGATCTTAGCATTTCTCTATATCTAAAGTATATATTAAAAGTCGTGGCCGCTATGAAAAGTGGCCACAAATAGAATTTTTTTCCTTTTTTATAATTTTTTTATAGTTTGTTTAATATAAATTAAAAATAGTCGTACCAATCATTAATATTAGCAATATTTTTTGGACAGAAAATTTATGTCAAGTTAATATAGCGACTTTCTATGAAAAAAATTACTAATTTTGAACTTATAAATTTTTGTCTATAAATTTTAACAAGTATTTTACGATAGATTTTTTATATTTTACATTAAAATTTTTTATATTTTACATAGTGCAGCGAATGCGACTGCCATGTTTAGTATATATTACAATGCAACAGATTTGGCACGTGATGAAACAAGGGTTTTAATCTTGGTGTCGTTTCTGATGTTTACTAGTGTTTTGTATTTGTATCTTTATATTCTATTCTTTGCCGAGAGGTTATATATATATAGGACAGCCGCACCAGTGCTGAGATCAAGGATGCACACCGATGTAGTTGAGAGTAATATATAACTGTCTAACTGGAGGTCTATTGTATCAGGAGGCGATGGACGTGTGTTTGTAATGACTGTTTTGAGCTTCTTTTAATAGATAAGTAGTGGGATTTTTATCCACTAATTTCTAAAAAATAAATAAACAAATAAACATGGCCACAACCTTGCTCTAAATACAAGTAATAAAAATTATTTCATGAAATTGGAAGCAATAGAATAACTCCAGTCCTTGTGAAGTTTGAGAAAACTCTTTACACCCACAACCTTGCTCTAAATACTTTCAATTGACTAAATAGTTTAGCCAATTATAAATCACTACCACAAAAAAGGCTTTCTGTAACAAGCCATTTATAATGTTTTCTCTAAAACACGTTACAGACCAGTTGGCGGGAAAATCCTCATTTAATCTGTAACGTTTTCCATATATACACGTTATAAGAAGTTCCCGTCATAAAGAGGAAAAAAACATGTCAGGTCTTCTGTAACGCCTTTTACAAAATAAGCGTCACAGATCTGTGACGCCTTTTCCGTAAAAGGCGTTACAGAAGCTAACGGACCTTTTATGACGCTTATTCCACAAAAGGCGTCACAGATTCTTTCAGATATTTTTTCGCCAAAAGATTCCATGGAGATTATTTTAATATTATTTATACTTTCTGTAACGCCTATTACTTAAAAGGCGTCACAAATCTGTGACGTCTTTTTTCTAATAGACGTTACGGAATGTGATAATATGTGACGTTTACGTCATAAAAGGCGTCACAAATCCTCAGTAATTGAGAGAAAAAACAACCGATCGATTTCTGGCCTTTCTCCCTCCTCCATTAAAAAAATTAAATTTGAACAAATTTTCATATTTTCGTATTTTCTTGTTATTTTTATTTCGGTTTGTATTTTAAAAATAGGAAAAAATTAGGAAAAAATCTGAAAAAAATAAATTTGTAAAGAGAGATAGAAGGAGAACATAATAGTTAAGAGAAATTAAATTTATTTCTTTTTTTCTATTTTTTTCATATTTTATTTCGGTTTTCTCTTTATTGATGCTTTAAATATTAATGAATACTTTGTTTTTGACATTAAATTTTCAGGTCATTCAAGAAGAAGAATTACATCACTAGGGTAGAAGAATTTCATCGTATTTAAGGTATTTTTCATAAATTTTTGGATTTTTTCCATTTTTTATTTCTTAATTTTGCATGCATTTAATAATTTGCATATGCATTTAATAATTAATGGTATTGTCATATAGGACCAAAAAAATATCGGAACAAAAATACCAAATTTAGGTCATTGCCCGTCTGAGATTAATCCATTAGGGATTAAATCTCGGATAGTCCCCATTTTTTGGGACTGCTCTTTGGATATTCTGTCTCATTTAGGATTAGCGAGTGGTACGCTAGATGTAATCTGTTGTTTGAGAAAAATTCGACGGCATTTTCCTTTATGTTCCCACGGATGCGTTCTCACGATCAATCGTGTGTTGGCGCATTCAGGGAACATTAGGGGAAATGCTGCCGAATTTTTCTCAAACAACAGGTTACATCTAGCGTACGCTCGCTAATGAGACAGAGTATCCAAAGAGTGGGTTAGGATGGTGACCGGCCCGAAAACATTAATTACTAAATTGACTCATACCCTGACATTTTGCATAAATTTTTTTCTTGTTTAGATGGATCGGACGTGGATGTACTCAAGTGATCGATCAACATTTCTAAAAGGTGTTGAAGAGTTTATGCTTTGTGCTAAACAATATCTGAGAAAGATTGAAGATGAGAAAATTTGTTGTCCTTGTCGTTGTTGTCAGAATTTGTTGAAATCGTCTAATTTGGAAGAAGTGAGAGCTCATTTGATTAGAAATGGATTTCAACCGAATTATACTCGGTGGACACTTCATGGAGAGACTGGGATGGGACTTTTTAATGTTGGGACTAGTAAAAATGTATTCGATTCACAACATGATCAGGAAGAAAATGTATTATTGAATGATGAAAATGTATTTGGTGAAGGAAATGATGTATTTGGTGAGAGAAATGATGTATGTGATAATGAAGACGTGTTTGAGACTGAAAATGTAGACAATACATGATTGAATGTTGATTTAGATGAAATTTTGAATAATGTAGATGCAGACTTTGTTGATAATGTTGAAATTTTTGGTATGTTACGTGAGGAAGATAAGATTAAGTTATATCCTGGTTGTGAATTGTCTAAACTTACTGCTGTGTTCAAATTGTTTAATCTGAAAGCCAAAAATGGATGGAGTGATGCCAGTTTCACATCTTTTCTTAAACTTTTGCGTACAGATTTTCTTCCCAAAGATAATCAGTTGCCGGATTCAATATATAAGGCCAAAAAAATGTTGTGTCCTTTGAAACTCGATGTAGAGAGAATTCATGCATGTCCAAATGACTGTATATTATTTCGAGATGAGTACAAAGATCTGGATAAATGTCCAAAGTGTAAAGCATCACAGTATAAACCGAGAGATGATGCGATTGAGGAAGGTAGTAAGGGACCAGCTGCAAAGGTTTTGTTTTATCTTCCAATAATTCCAAGATTTCAGAGGCTCTTTGCTAATGCGAAGGATGCCAAATTGTTGAGATGGCACGCGGATTGCCGGAAAAAAGGTGATGGAATGCTTCGGCATCCAGTAGATTGTCCGGATTGGACTAACATAGACGGTGCTTTTGAAGAATTCGGCAGTGAACCTAGAAATTTGAGATTGGGGTTATGCACAGATGGGATGAATCCTTACGGCAACATGAGTAGCTGTCAAAATACGTGGCCAGTCTTATTGTGTATTTACAACCTTCCTCCATGGTTATGCATGAAAAGAAGATACTTGATGATGCCCTTGTTGATTTCAGGTCCTAAACAACCAGGAAATGACATAGATGTGTATTTGCGTCCATTAATAGATGATCTTAAAAAATTGTGGAATGAGGGAGTGAAAGTATTTGATGCAAACTCTAGAACTGAGTTCAATCTCCGTGCCATGATATTTTGCACGATTAATGATTTTCCTGCATATGGTAATCTATCCGGGTACAGGAATAAAGGAGCAAAAGCATGTCCTATTTGCCAGGAAAACACCCATTCTGTTTACCTGAAAAACTGTAGAAAAAATGTTTACTTGGGACATCGCAGGTTTCTTAGGAACCGCAACCACCCTTACCGTCGAGATAAGGAACGATTTGATGGTAAAGAGGAGCATGACAGGGCCCCAATGCCAAAATCTGGAAAGACAGTATATCGACAGGTCAAGGACATAGAGGTCAAATTTGGTAAGAAATTTGCAAATGAGATTCCGAAAGGGATATGGAAGAAGAAGTCTATTTTCTGGGATTTTGAATATTGGCAGTTTCTGGAGATTAGGCATTGCCTAGATGCGATGCACATAATCAAGAACATATGTGAAGCTTTGATTGGTTGCCTGTTGGAAATTCAAGGCAAAAATAAAGATGACGTGAATGCAAGGAAGGACATGGTTGAAATGGGAATCCGTAAGGATTTAGCAGCACAAGATAAGGGTAATAAACAAAATTGGCTACCTGCAGCACAATTTAGTTTAACCAAGGAAGAGAAAAAAAGCTTGTTGGGTTGCCTGAAGCACATTAAGGTTCCTTCGGGTTATTGCTCAAATATTTCTAGAAAAGTGTCTATGAATGATAACAAATTGATCGGTATGAAATCACATGATTATCACGTCTTGCTGACCGTTTTACTTCCGGTCGCAATCAGAGGAATTCTGAAGGAAGAAGTGAGAAAGACTCTGACTAAGTTGTGCTATTTTTTCAATGAAATTTGCTGTAAGGTGATCGATCCAGTCAAAATGGACAAGTTACAGCATGATGTTATTTCTACCCTATGCGAGCTGGAGATGTATTTTCCACCGTCATTTTTTGACTCCATGGTGCATTTGACCATCCATCTGGTTAGAGAGATCAAAATGTGCGGTCCAGTATTTCTACGGTAGATGTATCCTTTCGAAAGAGCAATGGGCCAATTGAAAGGGCTAGTACGTAGCCGATCTAAACCAGAAGGAAGTATAATGGAAGGATATGTTGCCGAGGAGGTTATTGAGTATTATACTGATTATTTGGAAGATGTTCAATCTATCGGCCTTCCAAAGTCTCGGTATGAGGGTAGACTTGAAGGAAAAGGTACTATTGGAGCCAAAACTTGTAGAGTGGGTCTTAATATGAGAACAAAAGCACACATGAAAGTCCTACAACACCTTACTGTTGTTACTCCTTACATTAAAATGCATGTAGCCGAGATACGCAAACAACACCCATCTTACAATGAAAATGTTATTAATACAGAGCATGAACTAAAATTTGTGGATTGGTTTAAAGAAAAGGTAGAGTCCCAGTTGAAAGAAGGAACCGAGGTCAATGAAACCGTGAAATGGTTATCTAATGGTCCTGATTCGGTTGTCGAAACCTACCAAGGGTATGACTTGAATGGATTTACCTGGTACACAAAGAACCAGGATGGTAAAAGCACCGTACAAAATAGTGGAGTGTCAGTTGTAGCTTTGTCTAGTAATAATGAAAAATCTGCTACTTATTATGGGTGGATTGAGGAGATTTGGGAACTAGATTACATGAAATTCAAGATACCCTTATTCAAGTGTGCATGGATCGACAACCTTCACGGTGGAGTCAGAAAAGACAAAAATGGGTTCATACTTGTGGACTTCAAAAAAAGGGCTTATGGAGACGACCCTTTTATACTTGCAAATAAGCAAGCCATGCAAGTGTTCTACGTTGAAGATCCATCCGACAAGAGACGACATGTTGTTTTGTCTGGAAAGAGACGCATTGTTGGTGTTGGAGGTGTTGTGGACGAAGAAGCATACGACCACTTTGAGGAAACACCTCCATTTTCCACCGGTATCGATGATGCATCACAACCAGTATCGATCAGTCACAAGCGTGCAGACAACACGGAAGGCGTGTGGGTCAGTAAGCGAAAGAAAAAGAAGAAAGCAGATGCATAAGATATCCCATGTGAGTTACTATATATTTGATTGAAAAATTTGTTCTATTTTTATAATATTTGATACTTACATTTTTCTATTATTTTTATAATATTTGATACTTACATTTTTCTATTATTTTTGCAGGTTTTAATTGGTTCAAATTTTAATAATATGTATTTGTTAGTTGTGATTTTAGTGGTATTTTTTGTAATATGTATTTTTTTTATTTTTAGTAATATGTATTTTTTTATTTTTGGTAATATGTATTTTTGTCATTTTTATTTTTTATAAATTTTTAAATTGAAAAAAAAACTAAAAGTAATTTATTGAAAATATTTAAAAATAAAAACTAAATGTAATAAAATCAAATGGAATTTAAATGGAAATAAAAACTAAAATTAAATTAATTGAAAATAAAACCGGATGCATAAATTTAATTAATTAATTAATTGAAAATAAAATCGCGTCGGGATGAAATAAATTTAATTAATTTTATTGAAAATTCCGCTTCCGCTTCGATCGGGGGGAAAAATTAATAAATCGCCAAAACCCAAACAATTTAAAACGCTCTTCTGTAACGTCTATTAGGAACTAGACGTCACAGATTTGTGACGCCTATTTCCTAAAAGGCGTTACAGAAGATGTTTTTTCATTTTTGGCCAGAAAAAAAGTAAAAGGGAAAGCCTTCTGTAACGCCTATTAGAAAATAGGCGTTACAGATCTGTGACGCCTATTTTCTAATAGACGTTACAGAAGGTTTGTACAAAATTGTAGGTCAAAAGGAAAGCCGCCTCTCTCTCTGTCGAGCATTCTCAAAATTTCTCTAAGTATACACGCGAACTCTCTTTCACTCTCTTTCACTCTCTCGATCTCCGCCGGCCGCTACTCTCTCTCGATCCGCCGCTTCTCTCGACAGCGACTCAAGGTATAATCTCCGCCGCTACTCCCTCTCCTCTAGCTTCCTTGAATATTCTCCCTCTCCTCTTCCTTTAAAATTAATTCCTTCCACTTCTCGACAGCGACTCAAGCGTTTGTCCTCGACAGCGACTCCTCGACAGAGATTGCCCTACTTCCTCGACAGCGACAGCACCACCAGCACCCAAGGTTCGATCTCTCCCTTTATCTATTTTAATTTTAAAATTTAAAATATAGTAGGGGCTGTTATGTAAATTTCGTGGGGTTTATAAATTTTGTGGGCTGTTATGCAAATAATTTCGTCTAAGTTTGGTTGAAAAATTTGTTTGTATTTTGTTAGAAATTTTATATGGATTAAAAATAATGAAATTTAGGGGCTGTTATTGCATGATACAAATTTAGGGGCTGTTTTGCATGAAATTTAGGGGCTGTTATTGCATAAATTTTTATATGGATTAAAAATAATGAAATTTAGGGGCTGTTATTGCATGATACAAATTTAGGGGCTGTTTTGCATGAAATTTAGGGGCTGTTATTGCATAAATTTTTATATGGATTAAAAATAATGAAATTTAGGGGCTGTTATTGCATGATACAAATTTAGGGGCTGTTTTGCATGAAATTTAGGGGCTGTTATTGCATAAATTTTTATATGGATTAAATAATGAAATGGACAATGAAATTTAGATGGGCTGTTTTGCATAATAATTTATATGGATAATAAAATGAAATTATGGGGCTGTTCTGGGGTATAATGGGGCTGTTCTGGGGTATAATGGGAATGTTATGGGGCTATAATGCGGCTATAGGGGCTGTGATATTAATTTTGAAATGTTAAAATGGTAAAACTATATATATATAGGGGAGGTTATGTGAGAGGAGTCGGAGAACTACCCAAGGTATTGCATTTTCATATTTAGAGTTTAATAGCCGTTTACCAAATAATATAGGATTAGGGTTTACGGTTTTGGATTTAGGGGTTTAGGGTTTAGATGTGGCTTGTTTAGGGTTTGATAATTGACAAATTTTCAAATAAATCCGGTGGTATATATAATCAAATAATTAACTTAGCTAGGCTTAGGATTTAGGGTTTCATATAAAAATCAAATAGTTTGGGAATTTATGATATCAACTAATATGATGTTTTCCATTGTTTTTAAATCAAATATTGTAGCAAATCGATCCAGTTGGAAAACCGTTTACGAATGAAAACATTGGAGAAGTCGTCGATGAACTTATGGAATTCATGTATTCGAATGTATTTGGATAACTTAATTTGTGGTACATTTGTAAATAAATTTGATATCTTAATTGGTTTTTTTTCATTTGATATGTGCTTCATATATATATGTGGATTGCATGATGAATATGTGTGTTTGATATATATTTGCTTGATATATGAATCTGTTTTGGTACATTGAAAATCAATGTACCAGTTGGTACGGCTAGCAATATGGGGCTAGCCACAGAATATCACGTATACAAAAAAAAACATTTTCTAAATTTGTAACGTTTATTATTAAAAAACCGTCACAGATTTATGACGTTTAATTACTATTAGGCGTTACAAAAGGGTTAATGGGAAAAGGAATAAAATAAATATAAAATATAATTCCGGAACTTCTGTAACGTCTATTAGAAATAGACGTCACAGATCTGTGACGTCTATTTTGTTAAAGGCGTTACAAAAGGCAACGTATAAAGAAATTTAAAATATTTAAAGCAGCAATCTGTAACGCCTATTTCATAAAAGGCGTTACAGATTCGTAATGCTTTTTAGTTTTGTGACGGAGGGTACAGTAACGTTCCCGTAAACGTTACAGATCCCTTTTTTTGAACGTTACAGATTCTTGAATTTCGCGTAGTGAATTAAGCAAACATACAGAAACAGATATTGTGGTTTAAGAATTAATTGAAATCGATTGGATATTACGGCATTAGAACTGAAATTGAAAGAACAAAAATATATAGAAAAAGAAAGAAATAAAAAAAAAAATCTGAAGTCAGCCTTTTGTGCTGGGCCATAGTTAAATGAAAAGCGCAACGAATAAAAGAGAATTGGGCTTCGTTTGCTATTGCTGCGGCAATTTCTCCGAAAAAATTAAAAAGGTTAAAATATTATTATAATTTTCAATTTTATTATTAAAATAATCAGAATTTTAATAATAATGTTGCAATATCGTGTTTTGAAAACCGATAACTAGTATCGTTCTTTGAAAGAACGATACTAGCTAATATCATTCTTTCAAAGAATGATATCAGCTATTACGTCTTTTCAATTATTTTAATGATTGTTTTTAATGTTTTTAAATAAACTTAATGTATTTTATTAATGAAAAAAGTTATATATATTTCTTTTAAATGCATTTCATTTGTATTTCTTATGTATAGTTTAATTATTTCATTGAAAATTAGTTATTTATTAATATAAATAATTTTAAAAATAAGATAGTGATTTTATATTCAATACAAGTTAATAATGAAATTTATTCAACGTATTAGATGCAAATAAAATATTTATTTAAAAAAGATAGTCATTTGGTATTTCCAAAAATTATATATTTATTTTTGAAATAGATAGCACATAGATAACACATAACACATAACACATATATATCACAGAAAATTAAAAAATCAGCGAAAATGAAGAAAAATCACACCAAATGTATTTTTGAACATTAAAACATATCACATAACTTTTGATAGGAATTTTCGTTGGAGGCGATTGATCCCAATCCAGAAATCTTGCAATTTATCCTGTAACGACTATTTTTGTGGCCAAAAAACACTTTCTGAATCCCCGGAATCCATTTTGAAAGTTTTCGGCTCAAAAATTAACATAAAAATTACTATAATATATTTTTAATAAGAGGATCGAATAGAGATGTAAAAGTGATTGTTAAAAATTTTTAAAAAAATTGAGCATAATAAAGGACAGAGAAAGATATGCTAGTATACATAGAGATAGAAGATAGAAAAAAAAAACAGAGAGACCGACGGAAGAGTGAAGATAAGATGAGAGGAGATGAAATGAGAGGAGTGAGATATGGTGGGATGGAATGGGATGAGATGCGAAAAATATATATAACACATAAATATTTTAGTATGCTTATATATTATATTGATTCTATTTTAACTTATTTTTTATAATTATTATTTATAATTTAATGTGTTTATTATGTTTAAATATTATTTATATGCAACATATTATTAAAAAAATACAACTTAATAAGAAAAATACATATCAACAATACCAAATCATACAAACATATCAACATATTTTAAATATTAAAAGTATATTTATAAAATATTCAAAGCACGTACAGAAAGGGTAATGGCCAATATTGTTCTTTGAAAGAACGATATTTAGTATCGGTTTTTTAAACCACGATATTAAAACAGTATTATTATAAATTATGATTATTTTTTAAAAAATCAAAATTTAATAATATTTTAACATTATTTTTAATTTTTTCGGCAAATTTCTGGACAGTGATTCACTTGGCAGCTGCTGCAAGGTTTCGGGAAAAAAAATATCTGGACCGAGTTTTTCAAAAATAAAAAAACCGATTAAATGTTAAGGTCGAGGTTATTACTTTAAAAATTAATTAACGATGTGAGATAATCGGCCTTTATAGGAAGCTATATATTAAACTTAGTGGTGGGTGCTTGTAATAATTGTGATGAGATGATTAATCCAGAATACTCGACATGACAGAAACAATGGCCTGCATCATTGCGGAGCTGATTTCCTCTTCGTTTTAAATAAATTTTAGAAACGAGCATTTGGTTGTGTAGTAAGAGGTTGCATAAGTTAAGGATGCCTAAGTGTTTATGTAGTGTTATGTAATTGATGTTTGGTTGTTTAGAAGGATGAGTAACTTAATGCATGCATATATTTAAGTTAAAATACTAAAATGCACTTAAATTTGAATTATTTAATTTGAATTAGTATTATGTATTAATAAGACATTGTGACCTTATTATTGTTAATTATTAGTTATTATAAAATTTATTATTAATGATAATAATTAATCCTAAATTTAATAATTATAAAAATTAATTATTGTTAAATAATGATAATTATTTAACAATAAAAAATTATTATTGATTAATTATTTTTAATTAATTATTATTATTTAACTGTTAATATTAATAAATAATATTACTTATTATATATTATTAATTAATTATTAATTATAATAATTAATATTTATTATAATTATGATTTTTTAATAACTATTGTTACTTATTAAATATTATTATTTATTAGTTATTATTAATTATTCGCTAATCATTAAATATTATAAATTACTAATTATTAAAAAATTAATTATTTATGATAAGAATAAATCATTTTTGTTATTATGAAATATTTACTTTTAATTAAATATTATAATATTATGAAATACTAATTATTGTTAATTGTTAATTTTTTAATAATAAAAATTTATTATTGATTAATTATTTTTAATTAATTAATATTATTATTAAATCGTTATTATTAATAATTAATATTACTTGTTAAGTATTATTAATTATTATTATTTAATTATTAATTATAATAATGAAATTTTGTTATTAATTATGATTTTGTAATAATTATTGTTACTTATTAAATATTATTCATTATTTGTTAATTATTCAATATTAATATTATTATTTATTATTAATTATTTTTAAGGGGTATTGTTGGAAAAAAATTAAAGAGGATATTTGGTGACTTAAGGATGCATAACTTAAGTTATGCATTTTTTAAATCACAAACAAACGGGGCAAAGACATTAATAGTGCAATAAGACATTAGGTCAGTATTATTTGAAACAAGGGAAAAATTGGATCAGTTGACTCTGGAACGTTGACTGCTTATAACTGATGTGTAGCTAATAATACCCTAATATAACCCAATAAACACCGCAAGCGTACGGTAATCGTTGGACAATGGTTAGGGGTCGAACCACAAGGACGGTCAAACAAGTACTGGTCTTACGCTTTCACAAAGTCTAGATCTAGCAATTGGAGTCGGGTTTTCAAACAATACAAGACAAAAGATTGAAATAAACTAAAGGTAAACCAAACAAGTAGTAAAAACTCAAAGGTAACAATTTTTGGCTTAAAACGGTTGTAAACTCTTATAAAAAGGCGTCCTAGGGGGTCGGTTTCACTCAGGTTAGGCCTCGGGCTGTCGGTGCTGGTCACTTTCGCGCCAAACACCGACTAGTGCTGTGGCTGGTACAATTGTACCCCGCACAGGCCCAGTGTAAGCCGCACAGGCACACTGTAGGCCGCACAGAGACAAGTGTAGGCCGCACAGGCCCTCAGTTAATGATGTGGAGAGACGGTAATTTAGTTTCTAACTTGTGTGGGACAAAACCAGCCGGACTTGGACTTCCTAGACCTCAGCCGTCGCTTGTTGGTAAAGGTATCGGAACCGGAACCCAGTCTATATCCCCAATAGTCTAGTTAACCCTCAACTTTCGCTTGTTGGCTTAACTATTCTAAGTCTACTTGTTGATTTCCTAAAGGTATCTACTTAACTTTCGCTATAGCAGAAACGTTCCCCTTTCGGGTACCAATTGGACTACCTTTCGGCTTATATCCTACCTTAAGACACTTGTTCAACCTAAGTCAAATGTTTTACACCCTTGGCCTAAATTAAGTGTGCGCAATCACCTAATAGGAGGTTCAAACAATAAAAAAGGCACAAACAAGCATAAACCATCAATAATCAAACAAGTAGTACACAATAGAAACTAAAACATCCAAATCAACACATCAAACCTAACCACAAGTTCATCCTAGCCCTAGAACACAAGTAAACTAGCCTAACATAGTGCAAGAACAGACACAAATAGCAAAATAAAGGGATACAATCTCCATCTAGACTAAAGTGAGAAGAAAGGGGAGGAAAAACCCCTGGTCAAGCCCTTTCTGTCTTCTACAAGTCGAAATAGAGCAGATCTGAGCAAAAACCGCGTGAGAGATGGCCGGAATGACGGTCTCCAAGGCGAGAAGAGGTCCTGTGCGGCCTACAGGGGGTCCTGTGCGGCCAACACAGGTGGTTGTGCGGAGTACGATCAGGGAAAACAGTGGATTTGAGGTGGAAATGAAGTGGAGGCGCCGCCAGGAGTCTCTAGGAGCGAGAGATGTCGAATTAGGGCATGGGAGGCGCTTTATATAGGGTGGTAGGTAGGGTTTGGTGAGTTGTGCGGGGTACAATTGGGCTGTGCGGGCTACAGGAGGGTCCAGTTTGGGTTACAGCTGAGTTCTGGGCCGGGAATGAGTCATCCAGCCCAGTGTATCCTGCACAGGAGGTGTCCGTACTCCGCACAGGAGGTGTCCCATGCTTCGAGAAGAATCCGTAGGCCGCACAACAAGGTGTGATCCGCACTGGAGGTGTCCGGGATGCCATGTATGCCGCACAGGTACCTTCCTGGGCATGGTGTAGGCCGCACAACGTGACCCGAGCCAAGTATGAGTCATCTGGCATGAGTCACTCCGCACAGGAGCCAATGTAGGCCGCACAAACTCCTCTGTGAAGCCCGAAATGCGCCGAATTACGTCGGTTATGCTCCAAATCTCTGAAATTTAAAGAAAAACCAAAAGCAGTACCAAATCCTACAAATATAAACTGAAAACACACAATTTCAAGTGTTTAGGTTGTGATTTTGGGGCTAAGTCCGGCCAAATACCATATATATAAATGTGACATCAATAACGTAACATGTCAGTTTGCTATTTTGAAATCAGGCCGCCGAAATTCTTTACTGGATTGATCTTTTATATTATAGAGATTCCTCCATCATCTCATTGGAAACATAATATATATATATAGATCTTTACTAGGTCAGAATTTCTTTTTGTCTCTTGTATCTATATATTGACGGAATGCAAGCCTTTAGAATTACTTATGTAATATGGTCAAGTTTTTTAAAAATATTTGAGAACTCAAACGCAGAATTAATGTGTAATACTAAATTCCATATATATATATATGAGAATATACCTATATAGAATTGCTTACTATCATCCTCTCTCTTTCATCATCCCTATCATCCTATCAAGCGCCTACTCATGTTACCCACCCTACCTTTCATACAACGTTTACTCACTCCCTTCCATCCAGACATCATTCATCCCTCCCCTCTCTGCGTACCCACCCTATCCCTCTTGGCGTCTATACTTCCCTACCTCCCCCTCCCCCACCTCGTGATGTCCTGTAAAATAATACTAATTGTCCTATATTAACATACAAAAATATGAAAATTAAATTTTAACCAGACTTCAGCATAAAAACTAGGATAATTAGTATACAAAATTAGGACAATTATCATACAAAACTAGAAAAATTAAAATTTAAGTGAACAATAATACTAACTGTCCTGAAAACTATGAAAAGTAATTTTTTTCTGAACAAATAGCATACAAAACCAAGATAATTAGTATACAAAACTAGGACAATTAAAATTTATCCGAACAATAATAACAACTATCCCGGGAACTAGGACAATTAAATTTATCCAGACAATTAACAAACAAAATCCGGACAATTAGTATTCATAACTATGACAAATAGAAAAATAATACTAGAAAATAATATGTGGGGGGAGTGAGGGCGTGGGGTGGGAGGTCAGCATGAGGTGGGGGAGAGAAGGAAGCGTAGGTGCTAGGAGGAGAGGATGGAGTACGCTCTGAATGATAAATTCAGGTGATGATAAGATGAGCGACAAAATTACAAAGTTAGTTAGCATTCATACTTTCAAAAATAGAAAGAGAAATATGTACTCCAGAAGATGATGGGATTATTAATTCTAGAAACAGTGGTTATCAGCCCCGTTTACCTATGAGAGTAGATATATATTGTGCTTTGGATAGTAATTAAATATCGTTGGTGTTATCGAGTGAATCCTGATTTTTAAAGTTTAAAATGACTTATTGGAACTAATGAAATGCATTTTTCATATTAGAATCCTATTTAAAATTTTACATTTTTATTATCTTTAATGATATTTAAAAAACAAGCTTAATCAAATAATTTGAGATTGCACCATTCAATAACAATGATTTTCTGATCCTTCGAAGAAAACTGACTTTCTAAGTATTTGTGTTATTATTTATATATCATTATATATCTTCTATCTTTGATTTCAAAATACCATCATTAACTAATACATTTATTTGTCCATCAAATCACTAGCGCCCCCACCAAGCAATGATGTAAGACCATGAAATTCTTTTTATAGAATAAAATCACCGAACAACCCCAGTATATATTTACAGCCAAAGAGCGCACTCGATCGATGATGATGTTTGATGAATATATATACACTTTATTTGAGAAACCAAATAATATGCTATTCGTAAGATTTCAATGCATAATGCATATATATACTAGGGGCTCGTTTGGATGGGTTAGGAATATGGTAGGAATAGCATAAATTTAGGAAAAAATACTATTCACCGGAATAATGGAAATTTTCTATTATGGGAATAGGAAATGTTGTTTGGATGATGAGTTTAGGAATAACGTTGGGAAGAGTGTAATTGAGATGAAAAGTAGTGAGAAGAGTGTTATTGGAAATTGTGTTAGGAATGAAATTGTTTATTCCAAAATGGTTTGGATGAAAAATTTAAGAATGAAATTGCTAATTCCAGGAATAGGCCTATTCCCGGCCATCCCAAACAAGCCCTAGAATTATAATCATAAGTGATCTCTAGTTAGGACATATATATCTCTTAGAACGAGATTAGCTAGCACTTGAGCATATGGATCGTCCTCATATGCCGGAGTCATTTCTGAAATCTAAAATTCAAATAGTTAAATCCGAATCATTCAAGTTGTTCTTCATATTGAAATCTTCTTTAAGATCAAATTTTACATTTTTTTTTATTGTATATTATGCTATTTTTCAAATTGAAGGGTTCGAAATATTCTATTATAGTGTTTTTTTTTTAAATAGCAAAATATATAGCAAAAAAAAATTTTAAAATAAAATTTGATCTACTTGGAGATTTTAATACGGAAAATTAATAATTTGAACGGTTGGAATTGTCTGATACAGAGAAACAATCCGTATGCCGAGTGTAATTTAATTAGCCTATATATATATCTCCTCTAAGAACAACTTATATATATACAAATATTATATTGGTTCGGAATTATATGTTAGCGCAAGTTGTCACTCCATTTTTGTTTTATGTACAAGTGGAAGTGGTGATTGACTTGGATTTAAGGTAACTTCTATTGTTAGAAACCTTTATAAAAGTTCGAGCATGGTACCTTCCACGTCCAGGATAGGCATCATCTGAGCAACCACGTTCCGGATAGGTACCATCTGATCGTCTATATCTGGTGGAGTATGCAAAAATTAATTAAATTCTATTGTCAATAGTTACAGAACTATCCATCCTCTTATAAAATTACACGTGGGTTCCTCGGTCAGACCTCATTAATTGTTTTAGTGGATCATTATACGAACTTCAATTTAATACTATCCACTTGCTATTACGTACCTAATTGCTTGAACCCTCAATATCAGTGTTTAGTCAATTAAAAACATTGTAATTCATCTGAATTTGATGGTATCATATATAACGTTTCGCATGAATTGGGAAATCGAATGAGCATTATAAGAACTCCAAAAATTCAAATTATCAAAATATTTTAAGGATTTAAGGATGATCAGTTCTGGCTGATGCATGTATTTTTTAGAGAGTTTTTTGTTAAACAAAAAAAGAAAGAAAGAAAGAAAGAGGGAGGTCTTTGTCATTCAATTTTTTTCTGAAATTAAATATGCATGCGGAAACGCTTGACTTTTTTGAAAGCTAGCCTAGTGTTCTTATCACTGAGCCACTAGATCACATACTAGTGTAATTTATCCAGAAAGAGAGTATTTTATCAAACAATATTGCATTTTCTTTTTGCTACATCAAAATATATATTACAAGCAGGGGCGAGCCATGTAGGCTTTGGTGGTTCCATGGACCCACTTGAAAAAGAAAAATTACTTAATACTGTACTTGTTTTTAATTTTAAAAAAAAATCACAAAAAGTTAGGGACCCATCTCAAAAATTCGAAGGACCCAGCTGAACATGTCGTGTTTGATTTGAATTACATAACGATGCATAAAAAAATATCATAAGGACCCATGTAGCATTTGTTCCTGGCTAATCACCTTCTTCCTTCCTCCCAATAAATCTCTTATTAAGACAAAACTTAGAATAGAATAAAATATTTGGATGAATAATTATATATACCATATATATACTAGCGTGAATCTCACGCATTGGGTAATTCGTCCATATAATGTTTTGACAATTCAGATATTATATAAAAACTGCCACTAAAAATTCTAAATATTGTTCCTATCAAAAAAATTCCGAGAGCTACAAAAGATCAGAAATATTGTGGTTTGAATAGTGGTCGAACTCTTCCATATTCCTCCCATCTTTATATATCTATAATATCGAAAAATAAGTGTTCAATGAGATTTATAAATGAACTTATTATGCAAAATTATGAAAAAATTATAAATTCGTAGGAAATTGTTGTATTTTATTGTCTTGACTTTTAAATTATTTTTATATATATTAAATATATTATTTTAGATTTTCTATTCTTATAATATATATTTGATTTCTCATGAATTTTTTTAAGTAACATTATTTTAGAGTTGTTTATTTAAAAATTATTATTAAAGTATGTCTATATTAGATGTTATATCATACATATGTTTTCAGCAAAAAAAAATTTACGGACCCTGCTGACACAAAATTCTAGCTTCGTCGCTGATTACAAGATGGGTGTAATTTTAAGTTATGCTTTTCTAAAACAGTATAGTTATCTATAATCTAAAGTCAACAAGAGGAATAATATCTTTTTATTAAAGGAACCCTCCGATTAATTTCATTTACCCCTAGATATCACTATATAAATTAGTGGCATCCCCAAGATCCTTACTACTCACATCACATATACCTAGAGGATATAACGCGAGTGGATAGTGCAAGTGCAATAACGAAACAAAAATAAAATGGAGAGCATGAATGATGCCGAGAAAACATTGATCCACATCAGCCACCTCCACCCTCTTAATCTGGTTGCATCTCCAGAACCAAGACCTGTGTGCCATGCATGTCACATACAGTGTGGTGTTGAGTGCTACGGTTGTACCAAATGTCGCTATTTCCTCCACATCACCTGTGCCACCGCCAAAAAAGAGTTGAACCACCCCGCGCACCCAGAGCACACCCTGACTTTCGAGCTAACTCCACCTTACCCCTCTGGGAAATTCAGCTGCAACACCTGTGGGATTGAAGGCACAAAGTTCTGCTTCAGTTGCAAAGAGTGCAACTACAATCTTCACCTTGACTGCTCTGGACTCCCACATTCAGTCAATAGTCATTCGCACAGCCACCCTCTCGTTCTCACTTACAAGAATCCCTTTCTTTCAGACACGGTAGGGATTTGTGACCTGTGTGAAAACTATGTCGATCCATGCAAATGGTTTTATCTTTGTAGGAATTGCGATTTTTGGAGCCATATCGGATGCTTACCAGAAGCAATAGAAGCACTATTGCCTGATATGCCGATACAGCCTGTTATGCAGCGACCACGACCTCAAGGAGGACCACAACTGGGTAATGCAGCAACTAATATGGACAATCTGCAGATGCAACAACTGCTCAGTACTCAAGCACAGATGCAATCGTTGATGGCTGTGAATGCACAGCTACAGGCGCAACAACTCATGAGTGCGCAAGCGAGCATGGGTCAATCGTTGATGTTTACGAATGCAAACCTACATAGCATGTGGAGGCCTAATTATGACAGTATTAAAGATTCCATTTAATTCAAGATTTTATCCACCTCTTCATGTTCTCATTTCGTGGTCTCAAAAGTCAAAATGAAGATTTCTTAAAAGTTCATATGTCATGACTGAAAGGGCAAGTCAATTAAAAAAAATAATATAATTCTATTTTTCATTTATGAATTGATGATTAATTTAATTAGTGTTTTAAATTTGGATAATTTGCTTCCGCCAATGTTGCTATATTTTCACCGCGCATTAATTCAAGTACAAACTTCTGATCCTGCATGATACTTCTTCATGTAGTACACACTAACTCCCATAAAGAAAATATGCAACTGGTTTATTTTTGTTTGCATAAATGGCAGTAGACGTACGAACATTGCCCTGGATACTGAAAAAAATGGATAATCTTTCATATTACATGGTCAATATTCCGACATAGTTGTTTGATGACTCCTGTAAGTTGCGTTGTTAATTTTTTTTTTTTTTTGAAATATTGGATGACAAACTAATTAAAAATTTAAAGATATATTAAATAATAAATTCATTAAATTCATCAAATAAGGTCTACAATCTAAAAACAACACATGCGCCATTCTAGTAGCCTGCTTGAACATTACAAGTGTTCTTACTTAATTCAAAGAATAGAAACCTACCGGATAACTATATATAGATAGGGTCATGCTACGGTGGACAGAATTTAAGCCCGATTTTATGCCTGACTTCAGTTATACTAAATCAGACCCTTCCACTAAAAACCGGGGTAGTGCTTTGGGCAGCAGTCATTTTGCTTGGAGCAACATGATTTATTTAAAAATTGACTAATTTATCCTTCAAATAATTTGCTTCTTTTAAATTATACAAAATGTCGCTTGATTTTATGAGGGTATTGTTGTCCTTAAATTGGAGGTGTGATATTTATTATGCACCGTTGATTTTATAGAAAATGAACGTCCACATTAAGCATTTGCCATATATATATATATATATATATATATATATATATATATATATATATATATATATATATATATATATATATATATATATATGGATCAATTATTAACGAGACTTATCAGTTTCCTCACTTAATTCACAAAGAACATCCGAAAAGCTTGCCTACTCGAATAACAAGAGTTGTCATCAATTGTTTTCGTAATGTTAATATACAAGTAACATTAAATTTTTACGATTGGTCAAAATGAGTGAAACAATTTTTGTGTCATTCGAGAACAAATAATGATTAAGAGTTGTCACCCGAACAAAGGACAAAATTAAGTTTCTTTGTTTAAAGCAAGTTTTTGTAGAAAAGTAAAACAAACGAATTTATAATGTTTATTTGTTATTTGCATTCCATCACAAGAGGACCTCATTAATTCTGAATTACAAATTCTATTATCGCAATACCTTTTTCTTAATATTATTTGCTGATATTTTCTCTTTTTTATTATTTTTTTTAACCTCCTCCTTTCCATAGAAGGAGTAAATATATATTAATCCACACACTTAAATAACATTTTTAATGTCAGCTCTTCATAATATTTATTTCATCATGTTGTAGTTGACTTGGACTGGAAGGTCAATTCAATAGTTGGAAACTTACAATATGTCGAAAAAACGGTTTGCACATGGTGCCATGTTCGTAAAGGTACCAGCTACATTGAGTTCACTTCCTCTCAAGCCTCCGATCGTGGAAATAGTCAATACATGCATCTTTGCACTTGTTTATTTCTATCCAGCAGCTGAAGTATACGGTTTTGAATCTTCATAGCTAATTAATAATCTCAAATTGGGCAGACAATTTTTCAAACGCGAACACTCGATCGGGGTGGAGCCATTATACGATATGATATAATATTAATAGTCTCCAAACTCCAAAGGGGCCTGGCGCCCCCAAGTATTAAAAAAAATCTTTATTTTTCGAAATATTATATAATATTTGTTCAAAATTCAATAATTATTTTACATTTCCCTCCCCTTAAAACACAAACTCACAGCTCATTTCAAAAGCCTAAATCTGTGACTCTGTCCCTGGTAAACATTGATAATGGGACCATTATACGCACAATGAACTTTCCCAAACATACGAAAGTCCGCAGCTTTGTGCTATAACCAGAATAAAGAACCTTGTCTCTGATGTTTAATTCGACGACCGACGCATATGATCTCTTACAGCTGTAATTCAAATTGCATCGATAGTTAAATTTAGTTTCAGAAAACAGAGGAAATGATCATGCAAAAATAAATTGCCCTTAGCTAATATAACATGGATCTTAACTCTGCAATTCCCGTCATCAATAGATCATAATAGTAAGGGTGTCGTTTGGATAGATTAGAAATTGGGTAGGAATAGCATAAATTTAGAAAAAAAACACTATTCACAGAAATTGTGGAAATTGGCTATTTCTAGGAATTGAAAATGTTATTTGGATAGTGAGTTTGGGAATAGCGTTGGGAAGTGTGAAAAGTAGAGAGAAAAGTGTTATTGAGAAGAGTGTTATTGAAAATTGTGTTAGGAATAGAATTGGCTATTCCAAAATGCTTTGGATGAAAAATGTAGGAATGGAATTGCCAATTCCTAGGAATTGGCCAATTCCATCCCATCCAAACGAGCCCAAGAACTTTAATTTGTTTATAAATTTTCAATCATTTTTTTTTTTTTTTTGGGTGGGGGGGGGGGGGGGGGGGGGGGGGGGGGTTGGCCAAAACCACACCTACAAAATTTCATTAAATAAGGAATAATATTTACAAAGTACAACAAAGTTTTCTCAGCATTTTATTGATTTCAATATCTCAAGATAGACATCGTATTTTCAATTCTAAAATGAACAACAGCTTTTGCCACTATATGCGATCATACTACTGACAATCAATTAATTTGACTAATATCATTTACTTAATTAGTACATGAACATCATTGTAATTTGTAAATTAACTTTACAGATTTTGTTAATATCTTGACCAACTTTCTATTAATAAGTAATTTTATTTAAAAAAATTAAAACCTCTAAAATTGCAGAAACAGAGTGCATGGTCGTACGATAAAGATATCGTCAATAATCTACGTAACTACTTAAATTATTATATGTATTAATTCTTGATAACCCAAGTCAATGTTATAAATCATTATTTTGTTCATTAATTAATGTTTCTTTCTATATATTCTAGATACTCGTTCTGACTATAAATTAAATGGCTTCCCTTTAATCACATGTAATCACATCGAGAGCAACAGAAGATATACCTCTAAGGTAAAAGAATAATAAATGGAGAGCATGAACAATGCTGAGAAAACTTTGATCCATATCAGCCATCTCCACCCTCTTAAACTGGTGGTTTCTGCGGAGCCAAAACCAATATGTCATGCCTGTAAGATACAATGTGGTAATCGGTCATTTGGGTGCATCGAATGCCAGTACTTTCTCCATGTCACGTGTGCCACCACGAAAAGATGTTTGAATCACCCAGCACACCCAGCTCATAACCTCAACTTTGAGCTCACTCCAAGTTACACCAGTGGAAAATTTCAATGTGACGCTTGTGGGGACGAAGGAAACACCTTCGGTTTCAGATGCAGAGATTGCTATTATGATCTACACCTCCACTGCAGTGCACTGCCACATTTTGTCAACCATCCCTCTCACAGCCACCCTCTTTCTATTGTCTACAAGAACCCCTATCCATCTGGCACATGTGTATTTTGTGACCTTTGCAAAAACTATCTTGATCCATGCAAATGGTTTTATCTTTGTACGAGTTGTAATTTTGGTGGTCATATTGGATGCTTCTCTCCGGAGAAACCAGAAGTTCTGTCGCCTGGTCTGCAGGCACAGCCAACTCTGCCATCCAATCCTCAAGGGGAGACCCAAGCAAATGTTTTGCTGAATACTGTGAACAGCATCAAACAAGAACAGTTGTTGCTTGCACAAGCAAAGGCAGCTCAAACAATGATGGTTGGAAGTTCTAGACTTGTTAATAGCTTTCAATGGAGGAACAATTTGCTGTAGCCTTTGACATTGCAATTAATTGGCTTCTTTTCATATCACTATTTTTATGTGTTTTTTCGTCTTAATTTTACATTAAATATGGTTCCTTCTTTATTTGTACGTGCCGGGATGGAATGTCTAGGTTGGGATTTAGCTCGCATTTCATTTGTGCGTATATCCAGTTATTGAATTGTATTTTTTTTGCTTAGTTGTTTGGTGATACTGTTTGCAAATCTTCTATTTCATCATTTATGTGTGGCTAAATATCATTATTAACTGATTCAGTGGGTTGATTGTTTAAGGGTATCCTTTGAGACTCAATAACCGATGTTGTTGAATCAGTTATTTGTTACATACTGCTTAATTTCCAGGTGGAAATCACCAAATTGTTAACTTGATCTCCTTTCCATTAAAATTGGTAAAAAGATAGATAATTGTTAACTTTGATCCTGCACATTGTTTTCAGATCTGGATAAGTGCGTGATCAGTCAAAAGTTAGACGGTCATTTCCGTGTCCTCTATATTATAGTATATGTGTAATTTTTGTTGCAGCATTATTTATAACTAGACAAGTAATGGCGCTTTGGACGATCCATTGATAATTATTATTATTGTATATGTTACAGCAAGCTATGGTTTTTACTGTTAGAGAGAAATGAAGGAATTCTGAAGGATACCGTAAGAGTTAATCTCTATTTTCAATTTAGTCCATATACATAGTACAAATATATCACAAGCCCATTGGGCCCAAAAGCAATTTGGTGCATATTCTAACAGTGCATCTAGCGCTAGCGCTAGCGCTTTCATACATATCGAAAATTATTAAGCCTTTTAATAAACATAAAAAAAAAAAACAATATAAAATCAATAACGAGAAAGACTAACAAATTCGTTTACCCTACGCAGTCAGATGTTGCATAAAAAATAATGATTATTTATATATAAAAAAAGAACCCTCTGAAAGAGTTTTCACTACACAGTCAGATGTTGTAACATCCGTTAAAGATTTGTACGATAAATACTGTAACATAAGAATTTTTAATCGGATGATTAGCTATGTTAATAAAATTATTGGATTTGGAATTTAGAAAATCAAAATAAAATAACTCTGTTATCGGTAGTCCAAATATTTAACAAATTAAGCTCTGAATTATTTAGATTATCTAAACAGTTCAGTTGATCTCTGAAATTTATTAACAATCTGATTTAGGAATCGAGAAAATTAATTTCATGATCTGACCAAGAAAATCAAGGATGATCAATTGTCAAACTAGAATCATAATTAAGTTCACGATTAATTAAATCACCATGAAATCTGATATATATTACTTAAATTTAGCAGCAAAGACAATTAATTTGATTTCTGAATAATCTGAGACGTTGGATGTGGGTTTTTTAGATGGGATTAATTAAGGTCGTTCGATCGGATTGGAGATATCCATTCGATCGGATTACAGCCTTTTATTTCTCCTCTTTCCTTCTCTGTTCCGATTGGCTCCAGTAAAGGCGAAATTGTTTAATGCGAGTTAATAGTGATGGTCTGTGCCGCTGAGTCACCTTTCTCCTTATTTGCGTTGGCAAGCCCATCTGCTGCCACATCAACTCTGTGGGCCCCATGTTCTCTCTAACTTCAGTCTATACAAACCCCCTCTTCACTCTCTACCTTCTCTTATTCGAAGACCCACAGAATTAATTAGAAACACAAGAGAGAGAGAGAGAGAGAGAGGGAGAGAGTAGAGATGGCGGCTGACTTGAAAACCCAATTAACGGCGGCCATGGTGGGAGGCGAAGGTGGCAGCGATGGCTAGCAAAAGGGAAGGCAAGGTGATGGCAGCGGTGGTGAGGCAAGGCAGTGGTTAACAATATCACTCTTGCTTCTTTTCCGAAATGATAAAATTGTTTCTAACCATGCTCAATTGGATGTCTATGTAATCTGTGGAGCTATAAAGATATCTGTTGAAAAATAATAATAAGAATAATTGGTTCTTGGGTTTGCTAAATCCGATCTTACCTCTAATTTCATTCTGTTTGTTTAGATGAGGAAATGGATGGATTATTTGGGAAACTCAATTTAGGAAGTACCACAGTGGTACCAATTTGATATGGCTCTGTTTGTGTAAATCTAGGTTCTGGAAATTATAGTTATTGGATTCATATCAAGTCAGAATGGGTTGTTGAGTAATTAGTGTTGAAACCTATTATCTGACATGATTTAGGGGATATGGATGGATAGAATTTGAAATTACATATTGTTCAATTAAATTATTTAATTTGATAAGAAACATTAAATGGGATTTGAAACGAATTGATTCCATGGTTTGGTCGAGGAAAAAGGGTTAAGCTTGCCAGTCTGAATAGTTTGAGTTTCTTTTAATGAATAAGATTCTGTAATTAATGGTGTAGTTTTTGATACTTGGAAATTTTAGAATTTGGGCATAAGGGTACTGTTAGGATGTTGTGAGCTATGAACTGATATGTACCTTAGTGGAGATGAAGAAGTAATTAAAATGGGTTTTATTATGTATAAGCTTGATATCTGTTAAGTATATACGTAGGGTACTTAAAGGGTGGTTAATTTCGTAAATACTGTAAAGATGCATATGGTATATAAAGGTACATGAATCATTCAATTTACATATGCATTTCTAGTTGTAGTTAATATATTTTGTCCTTAATGCATATAGTGAGTTGTGTAGAAAATGTGTAGATACTTGAATTTGGTTAGTGTGGTACAGCACTTGTACCAATTGATATAAATAAAAGTAAATTGGTAGAAACACATGGTTATTTGGTTATTAATTATAATGGTACACTTGGGTTAAGTTTGTTTTCTTGCTTCCTTTGAGCGAATGAGATAAATAATGTTTTTGAGTTGGAAGTTTAATTGCTTGGGTTATTAATCAATTGGAAATTGGAAATAGTTTTGGGCCGAATTAGTTTTGGAAATCATGAAGTTACCAATGGATATTATAGTGGTTTCTGTACGTGCTATGCTTGGCTTGTACAACCTTTCTTATTTTTGGTTGGTTGCTATTCTTAAATACTTTATGTTGCGTTGCCATAGGAAAGGAAATGGATACCATTGACATGGTTCTGTTTCCTTTTCTGTTAGTTACTGGTACGTTTTTGTTGGGAACCAGGGGCTTGTTTGTGAAGGATCATAGTATATGGACTGATTTGTAAGAGAACTGGTTGTCAAGGACCCATTGGTAAACTCATTTGAACTAGTTCTGGACCGTTATGTGAATTAAGCTGTTAACTGGGTTATCAATATTATAAATAAAGATGTGTCGGTGTCAGGATCGTTTAGTTAAATGTAGTTCGACACTTCAAGTATTGTGAAAGAGCATTTTTCCTATTTCTGTAACATGATAATCTATAACTATTTGTGTACTGGATATTATTCCTCATAAAATTGACCCGCTTCACCGGCAGACAATAATATGACAGTACATTGTTTTGTTTCTGATTTTTTGACCCCTTCCTATTTTCATTTTCATTGTCAATTTGTAATAGTTAAGCTAAAAATATTGTAAATTATGTTGGACATATATTTGGAAAACTCAAAATTCATTCTAGATAATATTGTTGGATATATTATTTTAATATATTCATATCTTATTGATATGATCGTGATATTTATTCAAAATAATATGTCCAACATAAATTTTGGACTAAGAGTACATATATATATGGTGCTTTGTTTTGTCGCCAAATATCATTTCTTAAAAGATACCATGTTGCAATCATATTTCTTTTTTATTTTTTTATGTTGATATGCTGATGTTGATCGATTGATATTTATAATTTATAATTGGGTTGGCTTTTTTCCTCAGATATAAACTGCAAATATTTCCTTTTAAAACATAGTATATTTAGAAAATATTGTATTTTTCTTTTGAAGCATACATGATTTTTTGATGATAATATTTTTTTTTCTATGCCTTCTCTCTATATATTATATATTTTGTTGCTGATCAATGATTATAATGGTGTGCCATCTTATTGTTCCTTGGTAATATCTCAGTTAAAATTTTAGTTTATGTGCAATCTCATTTTTCCTTTCGGCTTAAATTAAAGTTTATTACTTCATTAGTATTTTTCTATCATTTATAATATTAATACAATAAAAATTCATGTATCGAGCGAAGCTCGATGATCCAATCTAGTTAGTATCAATCTAGTTAGTATAAAGATGGGAGAATAAAAGAAAGCCGAGGGTTGTTAAGAAAAAAAAATGCAGATGGCGGGTCGGATCTGTTTAGATTTCGGATATGGCTCTGTGTTGGTTCAAATTCAAACTCGAAATTCCACCTCTGTTTGTGAATGGATCCGCTTATTTATTCTTGTGGGTTGCTACGATTTGATTAATTGAGGTGGGTTGGAGTTAGATAAAATTTATAACCACATCTCTAATGGGTTTTGAAAATAAGGAAATGCAAGCTGGACTTTTTCCTGACAGGCTTAAACAATTGTTGGATTTTACTAAATATGGACCCAAATGAAGTATGATTGTTGGGCTGAGATTTAAAATAAAATATTGACTATTACAACTCTGATGATGATAATAAGATAAGCGGGATAATGTCAAGAGCTGAAAGTTATGCATTGGAATAGATTATATAAAGCTCCACTGAAGGTGTTGGATAGTCGTTACTCGTTAGTTAAGATTTAACAATTTATATATGTTAAACAGGAACGACTAAGACGTGATAAACACAGCGGGCACAGGTGCAGAATTACGCGGTTTCTCTGTTAGAACTCGAAATTCAGTTTCTCTGTTAGAACTCGAAATTCGGTATTTTTAAATTCATACATGCCATGTTGAATAATCAATTGGTGGTGCATTCTCTTGTGCATATAGATAATTAGAAGCCCCAAAATAAATAAACTGCATGTTGAATTAGATATCCGTTTGATCTATTGCAACTGTTAAGTCTGATGTAGATAATCGTTTGATAATCACTTGTAAAGTCAGACTTAAAAAGGAATGGAATGGTTTCAACAAATTGAATTAAAACTATCAAGTGATTATATTTTGTGATAGAAGAATATGACCAAAACATGTAAACTATTTATATTCAGTCTGCATAGCATAACTTTATGATTATAACTCATTCCTCGGTGTTTCGGTTTGGCCACCGACCCGGCCAGGATATTAGCGCTACTATCACTGGATACTCCCTCTGTCTGGATCTGTACCTGTGGTTTTGAGAAGAACTCTCTCGGTATCTGTCGGACCTGGAGAACTTGTGTAAGTTATCTGAACGATATGTTGTGATGGTTATGCTTGATTTGTAATTGTTGTGCATTTGCATGTATACAACATGTCGGTAAGCGATCAATTTTTTATAGGATCAAGGATATTAATATGGTTATTGATTTATGGGTATAAATTTCGATGCTCGGATTCGTACAAAGTCCCGCGTACTTGAACTAAAACCCGCACTAAGAATGTATTTCTCATTCCGTACATTTGTTCTGCATATTTCTCCGGACGATTGGGGTTCCAGATTCAGAGATATGGGCTCGCTTAAGTCAAGTGATGATCAAGCAGATCCTTGCTATAACAATTTATTAGTTTGGAGTTCAGTCTGATTATTGGAAAAATTGTAATTAGCTTTGTAGTTATACATTTGTGCAATGAATAAAGAAATATTTTATTATGTTATCTATGGCATTGTTAAACTGATAATTGATTGGAAAAAAAAAATGTGTTGCCTTGCGAATATACAGGTAACTGTGTGTTCACGGCGGAGATGATTGTCATCCCTGGTTGATGGGTGTGACAGATGTATTTATTATTAAAAATTTACCTAATAAATTTATTATTAAAATATCAATTTCACTAAATATTGGATCCTTTTAATTGGATACTCTTTTTTCTATTTTTGTAGTTTATAACTAATAAGCTGATAAAATTTGAGTTGACATTGAGACGTTGACGGCTCGTTTGTTAATTTTTTTTTTTTAAAAAAAAATAGTTGCTAACTCACTTGATTCTGTTTATTAGATTCCTCCTCTAATTAATTGGAAAATAGAATTCAATGATGTGATAGGACCTCTCGCCGACTAACCTTATTAAAAAAAAAAAGAAAAAAAAAAGTGGCAGCTGAGTACATCATGCTCTCGTTGATTATTCTTGTGTTCTCTATTTGCATTTAATTATTGATTTTTTCTTACTTAATTTCTTATTTCCTTCGAAAGGAATAAATTTGCACCCATGACCCGGCCAGCTCAACGATTTCCATAATTGGCTTCCCAAATAAATGGCAGTTGTTTCAATCACTTTTTAGTATTAGTGCAAGCTTCTTATCCATAATTTTTGTTGATCAAGTGGGGGTTGACTTGAACTGGCTCGCCAACTGCTATTGTTGGAGTTTACCTTATTAACTTTTCACATGTTGGCCTGTTGCTAAGCTAGGGGATAATGATACCATGTGACTCCACTTCGTCTTAGTTCTTGTGAGTTGTGACTAAGGATGGTCGATACGCTGTCATATTTTCGTAAAGGACCCTCAGTCGGTTCTGTATTATTTATTATTTATTTTTAACCAGCTGCGCAGATTGATTTATTGGTAATTGGATTGAATCTCGGAATAAAATTAGAGAAATAATTAGTTTTATGCCAACATGAATTTTTTTAATTAGGAAAATTTCATTTTTAAATTACTAATTAAATTTATGCCATTATAGAATTGCTAAAACTAATTTTATGTCACTATCTCCAAAAACATACTAAATTCTAAAATTGCCATTACCAAATTTGTCATTAATTTTTCAATAAATTGTTACTCGTATAACATTTGGTGAGTTAGTAGAAGATTGAAATTTATTTATTTTTTTCTCCTCCACAATATATTTTTTCGGTGAGTTACTCATTACTAGAAGAGAATGTTCATCACTAATCACTTAATTTTATGTATTCAGCAAAAAAGAAATTTTATTTTGTCCGTGATCATTTATAGGAGAATATTATATATTAATTTTATTTATTCCACAATTAATTTTGTTGCCATCAGGCGTATATAATCATGTCTACAAAGAGCATTATAGTTTAATGGTCTGTACTTATGTGAGAAAAATCAGCACAAAATATTTTTTGCGAATAAATCTTAAAAACTGAATTTTTTTATTTGAAAATTAGAATTATGTCATTGTTAGATAACTAATTAGATCTATGCCGTTATTTTATGCACCACTGGCATATAATAATTTTGTTATTTTGCAGTGGCTTAAAACTAATTGTTGATAATTTATAATGGCATAAAACCAATTATATCTTTTGTGATGGCATCTTACTAATTTTTAAGTTTTGCAGTGGCATATTTAAAAGGGTAAAACTGTCCTATAATTGTCTGGTGGCAAAAAAAATAATTTCTATTATTTTATAGTGGCAAAAAAATAATTTGTCATTTTGCGATGGCATATCCCTAATTTCAAATATTTACATGTCTTAAATCTAAATCGCCCTAAATTATATTGTAGAATTCATTGTACTTGACAAAAGTGAATAAAAATTGTACTAGTTAGCATAATGCATTATTTCATCATGATGTAAAATTTTGCATATCGGAATGCAAGAGAGTTTTGCTCTTAATTAATGTATGAAAACTAGAATGTGGTGAATAAATATTATATATATAGTAATATTCAATAGTTCTTATTTCTGGTGAGCCAAAGAATATTTGCTGTTGGAAAAGGAATAGCAAATTCATCTTCAACGACCAATATGATAATAATAATTAATACGTTAAAGTACTGTATAATTCTACGTAATTCGATTTAAAAATTATATAAGGAATAGCTTATTCATATTCTAAGATTTTGTTCGAATATGAACAAGCACCCGAATAAGCCCAAATTCTTTATTCTTGTTGTTTGGTTTTCACGTGAATAAGGAATTTGGAACTTATTCCTTATTCCGGTACATCCAAACATCCCTTAGGGCTTGTTTGGATGCACATGGGAATAGGGGAATAGAGCCTCTTCCCGGAATTGGCTATTCCTAACACATCCAAACGGTTTTGGAATAGCCAATTCCATTCCTAACACAATTTTCAATAACACTCTTCCCAACAACACTTTTCTCTTTACTTTTTCACACTTCCCAACGCTATTCCTAAACTCACCATCCAAACAAGATTTCCTCTTTCCGAAATAGCACTCTTCCCACTCTTCCTACTTTTCCCACTCTTCCCACTCTTCCCACTATTCCCAACCCATCCAAACGAGCCCCTATGTTTATAACTAGATAATTTAAGCCAATGCTAAGTATCAGTTTATTTTATTTAATTTTTTATGCAAAAAGGCTAAGTATCAGTTTATTTTATTTAATTTTTTATGCAAAAAGGCACTTGTAGCGTTGTTGATGTGCTACTAGTTCTTTCCTATAAATAGCTTCTCTTAGACGATTACTAATCATATTCAGAAAGTAAGCTAATATAAGAAAAGAAATAAGAAAATGGAGAGTATGAACAATGCTGAGAAAACTTTGATCCACACCAGTCACCTTCACCCTCTTCAACTGGTGACATCTCCAGAACCAAAACCAATATGCCATGCATGTAACATGCAATGCACCGATCGGTGCTTTGGGTGCCTCAAATGTCGCTATTATCTTCACATCACCTGTGCCACAATCAAAAAACGGTTGGACCACCCCTCACACCCAGCTCACACCCTCTTATTCGAGCTTACTCCAACTTACGACAGTGGAAAGTTTGGGTGCAACGCATGTGGAGATGAAGGCAGCACCTTCTGCCTCAGATGCAGAGAGTGCAACTATGACCTGCACCTCCACTGTGCTGCGCTGCCTCACAAAGTTAACCATCATTCTCACAATCACCCTCTTTCTCTCGTTTACGAGAATCCCAACCCGCACAGTAATGGCACCCCATATGCCTACTGTGAACTTTGCAAAGCAACCGTTGATGTCTCCAAATGGTTCTATCGTTGTAATACCTGCAATTTTGGTGGCCATGTTGCATGCTTCGCTCCAAACACAGTGGAAGCGTTGTCGCCTGGTTTGCAGGCCCCAGCGCCACCACCGTCACCAATTCCACCACAACCTCAAGCAGCATCCCAAGTTGGTAATGTGACAAACGAAGAGCTGCAGATGCAATTGATAGCTGCTCAAGCTAAGGCAGCTCAGTCCATGATGGTAGCAAATGCTATGCATAATGCTGGAAATACCTTTCGCTATTCCTTTGATAATGTTCAGTATACAACACGTTGGATGTGACACCCGCCAAATCCACTATACTATCGTTGATTAAATGGTCACCAATTAGCATTTTTCTTCTCGATTTATCTACATATTCACTCTTATGTTGTTTAATGTCACATTGATTTTGTGTCGTGCGTGGTACGATTTGGTCGACATGAAGTGAAGACTGAAGACCATGGAGCGAGTGATGGACTACATATGGGGATCGGTGGAGGAGCTGATCTTGTGGAAGTATTATATTGGGTGATTATTAATTATGCTGTGGTTTCTCCCTGTCAGTATGTTTTGTTGATTGTTATTTATTCATTAAGCACATGTTACCTTCAATTTTTTTTTTTCTCGTTGAATGTAGTGTACGTCCAAGTTGTGTACTCTCATGGCTCGATTCGTCTGGTTGTATTGATCATTCTTATTGCATTTCAGAAATGATGTATCGCTAAATTAATAAATGTTTACACATGTATATACCTGTCAACGGAAACCGTTGAACCGTTTCGCCGTGACGTGAAACGATAACGAAACGGTTCACGGCACCGAAATTATGACTGTTAGCTAAGTGGAACGGCAGACGGAACGGGCTGGTAAACCGTTAATCTTAGTGGAACGGCAAACGAAACGGATGACGACGTTACCGTTATTGCGTTTGGGCGTTAATTGCAGGCCGCTGCTATTATTTATTGCAGAGGAGGGGTATCGAAGTCTCTGGAACCACTGGAGGCATCCAGCGTACCCTATCTCTTATACGCGAAGAGAAAGAGGCGCATCCTGTAGCCGCCTCATTCTTATCTTTCCGCCAAACCCTAGATGTTGTCGCCTCTCTTTCTCTCTCGCTCTCTCTGTCACAGACGCCTGTTCCCTCATGCTGTCGGCCATGGAAATGGCGACTGCGATGGTGATGGCGACGGCGATGGTGACTTACTGACTTTCTCTTGCTTTGTCTCTACTTTTCTGTGTGTCTCTCTCCGATCGATGTGAAGGAAATCATGACTCATAGATCTGAAGGTACGACTCTATCTGTGTCTCTCTCTCTTCGTCGTTTGATTTTCTCGATCTATAAATCTCTTTTGTGTCTCTCTAATCATTTTTTTTGTCTCTTGTGGCTAAAACCTAGCGATCTGGCCGATGGCTTGCCCACTGGAGGTAAATCAGCTGGTTTCGAGGGGTCTTGTAGACTGTACCTGCCTCTCTTGTAGACTGCTGACGATACCTCATCAGAGGATTGAGCCACGAGCAGCAATGATGAGTTCTAGCCCCTTTTTAAGGAAGAGAACACAGAGGCAGAGAAGAAGAAAGGAAAGAGAAAGTCAGGAAAAAGAGAGGCGAAGGAAAGTGGTAACTTTTTCTTGCTAATTTCTGTACTTGTGAGTTCTTCTTGTGAGTTGTCAATATTTATGTTTCGTTGTTGGCAATTTTCCATGGCTTCACCTGAAAGAGAAGATGATGTCTCGGAGCCAGATTTGGTGTCTGATGATGAGTATGCCTTTTTCCTTTGTCTTGACTGATACTTGCACTGGTTCTTGAACTGGTACTTGAATTGATACTACACTTGCACTTGATTTGTCTTGACTGTTCTTGAACTGATACTTGAACTGATACTTGAACTGATACTACACTTGCACTTGATTTGTCTTGACTGTTCTTGAATTGATACTTGAACTGATACTTGAACTGGTTCTTGAACTGGTACTTGAACTGATACTACACTTGCACTTGATTTGTCTTGACTGTTCTTGAACTGATACTTGAACTGATACTTGAACTGGTTCCTGAACTGGTACTTGAACTGATACTACACTTGCACTTGATTTGTCTTGACTGTTCTTGAACTCATACTTGAACTGATACTTGAACTGGTTCTTGAACTGGTACTTGAACTGATACTACACTTGTACAGTTGTACTTGATTTGTCTTGACTGTTCTTGAACTGATACTTGAACTGATACTACACTTGCACATGTAATTGATACCATACTTGAACTTTGTTGATGTTGTTGTTGTTGTCTGCAATAGCATGGGTGTTGGGTTGCATGGGGAAACACAAGAGGATATTGACAGGATACAATTAGAAGCTGATCCTACCTATCAGCCTCAGGATGAGGCAGCACCTGTTGTTGAGCCAGCTGGTGCTGAGGCAGCTGATGGTGAGGCAGCTGGTGGTGAGCCACCTAAGAAGAAAACAAGGAAGACCACTAGTGATGTTTGGAATCACTTTACAAGGGGCCCCACTAAACCTGATGGCAGTTACTATGGCATATGCAACTATTGCCATGCCAAGTAAGATGTTTACTAACTTCTCAACTTTGTTATTTATTTTATGATTAATTATTATTTATTTACTAACTTCTGAACTTTTCCATGTCAGGTATTTGCAAGGTCAACAAAGAGGGACAAGCTCTATGAGAAACCACATAGATAAAAAGTGTAAGAAGATTCCAAGAAACAAACCAGAAGCTCTGCAGAAATTATTGCAAGCAAAAGCAGCAGGTAATTAATTTTTTTTTTATTTTCATTTAATTATTTTGATTTAACTTGTAATTGTTTGAACTAATTGTTTCTTCTGATTGATTACAGGTATGGAACCACTTGTGGCATGGTCATTTGATCAGATGAAGTGCAGGAAAAGTTTGGCAAAGATGGTGATAGCCCATGAATACCCCTTCAATTGTGTCAACCATCATTTCTTTAGAGAATTTCTAAGTGAGTTGCAACCCTCTTTTAAGGTTCCATCAAGGAACACACTTAGGCAAGATTGCATGAAAATTTATGAAGAGGAACAGGTCAATTTGTATGAATTGTTTGGACAGGTTAATTGTAGGTTTAGTTTCACAAGTGACTTGTGGTCCAACAAGGGTAGGGATAGGGGGTTTATGGCTATAACCTGCCATTACATAGATGAAAGTTGGATTTTGAGGAAAAGAATTTTAACATTTGTTCCTTTGCCAAGTCCACACACTGGTAGACACATAGCTACTGCTATTTATGAAAAGTTGTGCTTGTGGAATTTGGATAAGAGGGTGTTCTGTCTGGTCCTTGACAATGCATCTTCCAATGATGCTTGCATATCTGAGCTTCTGTATACAACAACCCTTAAGGAGGACTTACCAGTTGATGGTAAAATCTTCCACCAGAGATGTGGTTGCCACATCTTGAACCTCATTGTACAAGATGGACTGAACTGTGTGCACAAAGAGATTGAATGTATAAGAGAAACAATGAAATGGATCAAACATTCCCAAGGAAGGATAGAGAAGTTCAAGCTGGCTTGCTCCCAGGTCTGGAAATAATTAATTGTATTTAATTGTATTGTAATTAAATTAAATGAATGTACTTATATTTTTTCTATGTAATTGCAGGAAAATGTTACATACAAAAAGCCACAGTGGGATGTTCCAACAAGGTGGAACTCCACTTACCTGATGCTGGAGCTTGCCTTGGAACTGAAACCTGCAATTGTGAGGTATCCTGTTCTAGATAAAAAGTTTTCCAAAATTTTAGGTGATTCTCAGTGGGCTATTCTGAGAGAGTTAGTAAAACACTTGAAAGTTTTCTATGAGGCCACACTCAAATTGAGTGGCACAAAGTACCCAACTCTGAACCTTTTCTTCTCAGAGTTTTGTGAGGTTTATCTTGCTATTAAAAGAATGAGTTCTAATGAGTACCCTTTTATTGTGAATATGGGTACTCAAATGCATGCCAAGTTTAACAAATATTGGAGCATAGGGAATTCTCTCTTGGCCATTGCATGTGTGTTTGACCCTAGATGCAAGTTAGATGTGGTGCAATACTACATGGAAGAGATGTGCCCTGATGAGTGTGATGGTTTCATTTCAAACTTAAAGGAGTGTATGTCTGACTTGTTCAATGAGTATGTAGAAGCAAGTACAGAAGAACCAAGAATGCCAAAGAGGTTGTTTTTGTCTTGACTCATGTTCTGTTTAATTTCAGTAATTATTATTTATTTTATTTTGACTAATCATTATTTCTGTTAATTGTCAGGCAAAAGACTGATATTGGTGCCTCTAGCAATACCACATTGATATCTAGGAAGGCTGGACTTAAAGATTATTTGAAAGGAAAGAAGGGAAATACAACACCTAAGTCAGAATTAGAGGACTATTTAGGTAATGCACTTGATACTTGATACTACACTTGCACTTGCACTGCTACTTGAACTGGCACTTGCACTTTTACTTGAACTGGCACTTGATACTTGATACTACACTTGCACTTGATACTTGATACTTGTTGTTATGTAAGCTCTGGCAGAGATGATACTACACTAGTACACTTGCACTTGCACTTGATAGTGCACTTGCACTTGATACTACACTTGCACTTGCACTTGCACTTGCACTTGCACTTGATACTTGATACTTGAACTGGCACTTGCACTTGATACTTGTTGTTATGTAGGCTCTGACAGAGATGATGCCAGCTTGGATGATGACTTTGATATCCTTGCTTGGTGGAAATTGAAGGCACCTAGATACCCATTATTGTCTAAGCTTGTTAAAGATATCTTGGCTGTTCCTATATCAACTGTGGCCTCAGAATCTGCCTTCAGCACAAGTGGCAGAGTGATTAGCCAATGGAGAAGCTCCTTGTCTGATGACACCATTGAAGCTCTTCTTTGTGTTCAGGACTGGTTGAGGGCATCCATTGCAGGTATACATACTATTTTAATTGGTTTCATTTCTTTTTTATTCTTTACTAAATGGTGCTTGTACTGTTTTAATTTGATACTACATTTTTTTTTTGTAGAGAATGCAAATGCAAATATTGTTGGTGCTCCTTTAGGGATCATTGAGGAAGAAGAACTCAATGTGGAAGGGCAGTGAGTTTTTTTGTTATTGTTCAAGTATAGTTCAAGTATCAGTTCAAGTTCCAACTGTTCAAGTGTAGTATAACAAGTTCAAGTGTAGTATCAAATTGTATGCCCCTAATGCACAGTTGAAGCCTGGATTGTTGGTTCTTCCAGCAAGTCTTTGGCTCCTCAGGTCTCATACATTGATCTTCAATGATGATGTTGTCGACTTGTTTTTTTTTTTATATATATGAATGGCCGAGATTGGTATCAGTTGTGACTGAGAAGGGAGTGTGTGATCTGGGTTGAGTTCAGGACAGATTTAGGCTTCAGGGGTGCATTAGGAAAAATACAAAGTGACCTATTTGAACTTGTTGGTTTACAGATTTTTGGTTGCATTGCATTTGAGAAGTTGGAACTTGGAACTTGGAACAGATTGTCAGTATAATTTTTGTGACTTGTGAATTTAGGAAGACTTGGAACAGTTTCTATCATGTATGTTTGTTACTTGTTAAATTGGAACAGTTTGTATCATATTTTCCTTGTGAATTGGATGTTGGAACTGATTGTATTAAGTTGGAACATGTTTTGAGCAGAATTTTGGTGACTTAGACTTGTTTTCTATCTGTTTTGGTTTGTGGCAAACGACTTAACGCCAACTCGTTAAGATCGTTAAGCTAAACGAAACGAATAACGCAAACTATTTATGTTCCGTTAGCTTAACGACACGGCAAACGGTTTAACAATTCACTTCTATACTTAAACGATAACGCAAACGGTTCCCAGCGATTCCGTGGCCGTTAAGAACGTTAGGCAGGTCTACACATGTATGCCTTGGAGCTTTTTATATATATATAAAATATATGAGAAAAGTTATGGTGCATATTGTGGAGGAGTTTCAGTGCATAATAGCTAGGGAGATCATATTACTGTGCAGCAATTTTTTACTATTTTTTTTTAAAAATGGTGGAAAATCGCTAATTTATTTTTTTTCTAAACCGTTAAAAACAATTCTTTTTAAAAATCCGAAAAAATTAAAAATTATGAAAAAATGTAAAATTTGGTCGGCGAAGAGATTTCAATAGGGAGATCATATTTGACAATTTAGATCGGTCATTTTCAAGCAGACTAGTTTGAATCAATATGCACCGAAACTTCTATATATTAGCATGCACCATATATTTTCTATATATATAGACACACACACATTGGATCGTCCCCAGTACACCCGACTCGTTTTCAAAATCCATAATTCGAATGGTCAATCTGAACAATTCAAGTTGTTCCTTATATCTAAGAACTCTTGGAGACCAAATTTTATATTTTTTTGATTTTTTTGTTATATATTATGATATTTAAAAAAAAAAACACTATTTAATAGTTGGAGCAATTTGAAAATTAAAGATTCTATTTTCCGCCTTGAAATTATCTTTTACTAAAAAAAAACAAGCAAATGTAAACTCACAGAAAACTTTAAATTTTAAGTAAAACTGAAAAATACATACTGAAAGCCCCGTCCAACCAAATTCGCAGTATTTCGTCCTCACATGACTCTGTACCGGCTTTCCTCTTCGGTAATCCTTCTCAGGTGACAAAAATAAGTAAATTCAAATGCAGTTAATAGTTAAATTGATAAAGTACAATTAAATAATTGGTATGTCATATCCAACGTCGGACATAGTGACCATTGTCCCAGAGGGAGCTCATGTCGTGGCCAACATTGCTCATAGTATTTGCAAACATCAGTGATGAATTCAGCTGTAATTCGGCCTGCATCTTTTGCCTCTGCAACTGTAGCAGAGCATTCCTCTGATTATTAGCACCCTGTATGGCACCACCGTATGGTTGGGGCTGCTGTGTTGTTGGCGTTGGTGGTAATGGTGCCACCAGACCAGGCGACCACACTTCCAGTCTCTGGGGAGATAAGCAAGCAACGTGGCCACCAAAATTGCAGCTATTACAGCGATAAAAAAATTTTGAGATATCGACATTCCCTCTACAAATTTCACAATATGCATATATTGCACCGTTATGGTTTCCAGGGTCAGCGTTCTCAGATACAAGAAACAAAGGGTGTTGGTGAGATGGATGATCGACTTTATGAGGGATAGCAGCACAGTGGAGGTGTAGATCATAGCTGCACTCTCTGCACCTGAGGCAGAAGGAGGTTCCAGCGACCCCGCAAGCATCGCACCTGAATGTTCCATCTGGGTAAGGTGGAGTTAGCTCAAATTTAAGTGTGTGAGCCGGGTGGGCGGGATGGTCCATGCTACGTCCGATGGTGGCACAGGTAACATGTAGAAAGTACCAGCAATCAGTGCAGCCGTAGGACTGATCGGCACATGCGATCTTGCATGCATGGCATATTGGTCTCGGTTCAGGAGAAGCAATGAGTTTTAGGGGATGGAGGTGACTGATGTGAATCAAAGTTCTGTCCGCATTGTTTATGCTCTCCATGTTTTCTTTGATTCAGCTCTTTATTTGTAATTCTATATCTATCTTCGTTGCCACAATCTAGGATTACTATTTATAAAGGTCAATTGCATAATGTAGAAAAGAGAAAAATGAAAGCCGAAGCTACGTGAACAGAGGATTCTGTCAAATCCTATCTTCAAATTTAGAAGTTTAAATGACCGATCCAATCCGTTAAGTGATTCTTATAATCTCGATTAAATTTTTTTATTTTTCTATAAGTTTATATATTTTTTTATATTTTATAAAATTTTGTATCTAATTAGTTCTGAACTTTCAATAACAACAATTTTTAAAAATCCCAAAAGTGTGTGTATATATATATATATATATATATGGAGGATGGATATAGAACACTGATGTGTACGGATTGTCCCCGTACACATGAGTCGTTTTTCGAGATCCAAAATTCAAACGGCCGATCCGAACCGTTCAAGTTGTTCTCCATAATGAAAAACTCTTAGGGACCAAATTTTACATTTTTTCAAATTTTTTTACTATATATTATGATATTTTCAAAAAACACTACAATTGGAGTATTTCAGGCCCTCCAATTTGAAAATATCATAATATATAGTAAAAAAAATCGAAAAAATGTAAAATTTGGTCTCTGAGGATTTTTCAATATGGAGAACAACTTGAAAGGCTCGGATTGGCCGTTTGAATTTTGGATCTCCAAAAACAACTCATGTGTACGGGGACGATCCGTACACATGAGTGTATTTTATCCATTCACTATATATATGTGTGTGTGAAAATTTTTTAAAAAAAATAAAAAATTTGGTCAGTAAGATGATTTCAATTTAAAAAAAAAAAAATTGAACAGTTTGGATCGATAATTTGAATTTTTAAATTTAAGATATAATTGTCAGGTTTGAGCGATCCATCAAATTGTTATGAAAGTAGCCAAACTCATGTAGAAAATGTAACATTTTTTTTGTTGATATGAAACTCTATAAGAAGTCCTGGCTTTTTCACTGAATTAAACGGTATTATTTAAAATTGAAGAATAAAATGAAAACCACCATACCCTTGATAGTTTTATAAAATAGATCCTATTTATTTATGTCCATCATTATAAAATTGTCAACAAATATATATATTCAGACAACGAACTATGTACCTTCATTTTTTGAGGATTTGAACAATGTATTGATGCATGCGGTTGCCAAACTTAACATTCATATGAACAACTCCTGTCACAATTATGCATCCTGCATCGAAAGAACTAAAAGAAATAAAATCATAAATGTGTTAGCAAAAAACAAAGAATGAAACCGGTAATCAAGAGGTTACTTTTTTTTTTTAAAAAAAAAAAAAACAAAGAATGAAATGTGAGGCTGCTTGATCACCAATTTATCTTAAAAAAAAAAAAAAAGAATAAAATGTGAGTTGGCAACGAATATACGTTATTGAATGTACGTCGATCGAAAAGATGTGTTTTATTTTATACTTTAGTTAGACTGCATAATTGCATATTATGACCAAAAAATTGCATCACATCTTCAGTATGAATTACAGGTACTACTGGTCTGTAGTTCTCGGATCATTCATGCAGTTTACAATGGGGTCGTTTGGATGGGTGGGGAATAGGTAGGAATAGCAAATCCTGGGACTAAATTTAAGGAAATAGTGAGATTTCGGGAAGCGTGGGAAGAGTGCTATTTCGGGACTAAGAATGTTATTTGGATGGTGAGTTTAGGAATAGCGTTGGAAAGTGTGAAAAATAGAGAGAAAAGTGTTGTTGGGAAGAGTGTTGTTGGAAATAGTGTTATTCCTGGGATTAGCTATTTTCGAAATTGGTAATTGCGTTTGGATGAAAAATTTAGTCCTGTGATTAGCTATTCGGGAGAATAGACTATTCCCAAGGGATCCAAACGACCCCAATATTTAAAGTCCATGAATAGCTGAGTCTTATGATTTAATGTTCGTACAATACTTCTGAACGGAGTTTGTACAATTATTGTGCAGTATAAATAATGGCTGTTGACATGACCTTGTGAATTGTAGAATATAAAACACATCATGGTGCCCCTCAATATGAACGTGCAAATGTGATTTACCTTCTATTCATGGAAAATACATTATGCTGCACCTTAATGGGAATGTGCAGATGTGATTCAACAACTTATGAGATAAAGGAACCAATTATAGTCCTTGATACAGCCCAAGAGTCAGCTGCACTTGCCAATTCAAAAACAAACAAATACATCCACTATAACGTCATTTATATTGTTATTATCTATAGTGTTGTATTCCATCTTAGCCAAATATATTGTTAAGCTGCTTATTTATCTCTTTTCTCACTGGACCAGTTGTCGTCGATCATATCAAGGGAGCTGCTTCAAATATAATTATTGCCTTGTTGGTGATGTTACAGAATCGTTCAGATTTTTGCACAAAAGTTTTTATAATACAGCAGACTAATATAACTACTTTTAATCATATATTTTATTAAAAAACATAAAAATATAAATAATTTTAAGCATTGTATTTTTTAATTTCTAAAAAATTGAATTGACTCGGTTAAAAACGACCATAATAGTTCTGAATAGCTTTTTGGGACCCTGCCTCCTAGTGTGTACTCAAGATCTGAGTAGCCATTTCTTTCTTTCTTTCTTTTTTTTTTTTTTGGTTGGTACCCACGTTTGTACGATCTGGTTATTTTGATGTTTATATGCAATTAAAGGGCTATATCGGTTTTATTTATTATTTTTCTCGACATTGATGAGCGCGATATTGCCAACTTTCGCATCCTACAATATATACTATCTTCACAAAAAAAAAAAAAAAAAAAAAAAAAAAAATATATTTCTATCTTAAAAGTTCACGGCTGGTGGATATGTGTATTTTAATTATATGGCTTTGATCGAGCAAATCTTTGTGTGTTGAGGGCAAAACAATTAAGTTGATATATACAACTTATTAGTAGCTAAAGTTGGGTTCAAAATTATCAAAAGATATGAAAAAAATTAAAATTTTCTTTCATGTAGATATCAATAGATATGACGAAGACAAAGATATTTTTATAATCATATCCGCTAAAATTTTCTTTACTGATGCCTATCACGATGCCAGCCAATAAACGGAGATAAAAGAAAGTGTATGTCAAATAATTTTATGGCAAGTTGTTACAATAACAGAAGACCTGCTTATTTATAATGTCTCTCTCTGAAGAAAGGTAATAACATCATGTATGTTTCCTTTATTTTTGTGTCCATTCATTCTTACTTTCACGTTTTTTTTTTTAATTCTATTCTATATAAAAGATTCCAAAGCAGATTTATGATTCATGATACTTTGTGATATCTATTGTGAATCATGATTCATAGAGAGCTCCGTGAACCATGATTATTTGATCGGTGAGTTTGCAAATAGATAAATCTAGGGAAAATTTTTTTTCGTACCCCTCAAAACTGAGGAAATGCAGGATTTGCCCCCCAAAAGTTCAAACTCCTGATTTTGCCCTCCCGAATGTCAGACGCCTTCTGTATTTGCCCCTATGTCATATTTTCTGATATATATAAGATTAAAATAATAAAACTGAAAATTTCTGACGATTTTACCCTTGTTTTAATCCAACCAGAATCGATTAAACAAGAGTCGACGGAACCCAATCCCATTCTTCTCTTCGAACCCTTCTTTCTCCTCTCGCACGAAGAACGAACCCTAGATCGGAAAATGTCGATCTCCATGTAGCACTTCCGTCCACCTCCTCTTCTTAACCCTAGATCGAAGGATTTCTCGTCTCGCCCGCACGATCTTCTTCTCTCTCGCACAAATGGATACAGTCGCTACCATGGCCATGAGAGCTCGAGCTTGAGCAATACTCTGCACGAAGCTTCCCTCCCTCGCATGAAGCAGGTTTGTTCGGAAATTTCTTTCTTTTGACCGCATTTGTTTTGTCAATTGGTTGTCATTTCTCTCGTGCATTTGTGCACGAAGCTTGAGCTTCTTTTGTTTTGTCTCGAAAGCTACTAGGTTGCATTTGTCAATTTATGTCAATTGTACTAAATTTATGACAATTTGTCAAATTTAATATAATTGAAATATCTGATCTATTAACCTCAAGTTCTCTGATCTATTAAATGGTATTTTTGCAGAAAGAGAATGTCGATTAAAAAAGTTGTAGGGGTCCAGATGCTGTTGAGAAGGGCACTTGATGATTGGTGTTTGAAGACATTTGATGACTGGTGTATTAGTTTGATGATTAGTCTTAAGACGTTTTTTAAGACATTTGATGACTTGTGTATTAGTTTGATGACTGGTCTTTAGTTAGTTTAGTTACTAGAAACAATTCTGTTTTCGGATGCTGCGTTTTGTGTAACATGTCATGACTGGTCCAGATGCTGCATTTTGGAAATATTATTGTGGAAAGAAACATGGTTAGTTTAGTTAGATGAAATGAAACATGGTTAGTTTAGTTACTGAAAACAATTCCGTTTCAGTGCTTTAAATGACTTGTGCTATTTTGAGCAATTCTGTCTCAATTACTTATCTATTTGCTTTGTTTATGTATTGCTGTCATGATGATGCACGATTTGCTATTGTACCATCACATAGTGATGCACGATCTTGCTTTCTTTTTCACAAACAAACAATAGAAAATTCCAAAATTAAATGTTGACCAACAGGGATGTGCTATTGTATATGGCTGAGCACTTCATATGTGCCAAGATGCTCAAGACTTTATATCTCGGATAAAACTTTTCTACATATAGAAAGCCATACAATACGAGCTGAGCAAAGTAAATAACAAAGAACAAGTCATGGTTCGTGCTTTGGTTCTGATATTTCCTACAAATTTATGATACACCATTTCTGATAAATAAAAAAGAGACAATTTGAACTGCTTCTAAAAAACAACAGTATATGACATAAAGTGTCATACAATACACTACAAGGGAAAATTTTTCCAAAACAAGAACATACATATGATTAGAAAGGAACTACTTGTGCATTCTTATAACTACAATTAAAAGAGCAATAACCATGACTAAAAGAGCAATAATGACAATGACACTTAAAGCACTATACATTTTAATCTTATCCATGTCACACCCTAAGACCGGGGTGTCAACAGCCGCCGCGAGTGCACGCTTACCTTCGCACACTCGCAAGGCATACTTTAATTTTTATCACTTTTTAAAATCTTGTAATATAAGTACCACATAATTTAAATATGAGAATCTATCTATTTGTATGCAACCAATAACCACACATGCATGTCTAAAAATATGATATGTATTATATATAGTTTAAACATAACTATTACATGTATGTAAATAAACAAATATACGAGAGTAGAAAACTGATAAGACTAACTTTTAAAAATATGCATTTCAGAGATGCATGATACTTAAGAATTATAACAAAATGCAAGTATGCATATATATTCTTGACATGTAGGTTTTAGATTGAAATCGAATTAAAGCTAGTAATACAAGTATTCAGACTACGTAGTTCAAATTTACAAAACATTTACTTAGTATGCATAGCGTACATGAACCCTATAAGCATTAGATGAAATTAAATTGCAAACGCACATGATTTCTGAAAAATTAAAACAAGAAGATAACATGTACCATTACGAAGTAAAAGCTAATGTTGCCATCATAAAAATTTCATTCTACTAAAGATGTAAATGTCAATATAGTTAAATATACATGCATTATCAAGAGTTCCAACATGCTTAGATATTAAGCACAAGGTTTACCTATACATTCAAGGGTGTAAAATGCAAATAGACATGAACCTTAGCAATCAATATAGAATAAAAAGCTTATGAAATTTCAGATTTACATAAGCATAAGCTACTGCACAATCAGGGTAAAAGAAGAATGCAACTATTTGCTTAGTGGAACATAAGTTAACGAATAATACACAACTATAAAAGTTAACTACACCTTCGTTTTTAAAACATGCAGCCAGATATAGACGAAATTTAATATACAATTTTGATTCACAAAAGAGATATATAATACTTGGAGAGTACGTGCTCACCAAATGACAAACAAAATGGCTTACTCCTTCGCAAACGCAACCTGCTCGCTAACCCTGGAACCCACAAAGTGGAGCAGTGAGATAAATAAAATTTATCTCAGTACGGTATTCAGTTCCAGCCACTTGAGTTTTGATTATCATGTGTTGGAACTAAATACATGACTGAGCCAAACAATTTTCTAATCAAATCCATTTTTATTTCAAATACACAAGTTTCAATAAAGCAATGGAATTATGAAATAAATTCAATACTCTTCAAAATCATTTAAAATTCAAAGTATGATAACTGTCATTTCAATTCCTTGAAAAAAACAATTAATAGTATGTGACAACTCACATTTAAAAACAATCACATTTTGTTTCAATCAGACATAATAATATCAATTTAATTAAATCCATGCAATATGCAATGTGAGCTCGGCAATCACTTCCATAACAATTCAAATTTCAAAGTATAACAAATGCCGACTCATTTGGTTGGACAATAATCTAATATGCAAGTCTGGTTTTTTTTCTGATCATCAAAGTCAAATATGTCGCGAGACCCTTCTATGAGGGCCTACCCCGACCAATTCAATTCATGTCGCGAGACCCTTCTATGAGGGTCTACCCCGACCAATTCAATTCACATATCATTCAAACAAATAAATCATCAAACGTACACGCAAGCTGGGAACACTCACACTTCGGTCCATTCTAGACTAGACCTACTGAGTCCCGGTACATAAGCGCTTATTACACGGTGCTTGGTAGGATGGGTCATGACTCCACCTCCAAACATTACGAGTGTCTATCTCAACCACACAAGCTGTACTTACCTCAATCACATCACATTTCAATCGGATACCATTCAATATGCCACTGTACAACCATGCATCATTTACATATTCACAAAACATACTCATGAATGAACCTCAATTATGAATTCAAAATGCCACTTTTCAATTATGCCACTTTTCAATCACTTTCCAAATTATGAATTTAGAATGCATAATAATAATATACCATATGTAATTAAAACTCAGGTGGAATCCGTACCTCAAACAGCAGCAAAAACTAAAGTAAAAGCAAGCAATCAATCTATTTCTACAGTGCCTCCCTCATGTCAACGGCTTTTTAAATTTCAACTCATAACCTCCTGACTCTACAGAATAAGAACTAAGCTAAGTCCTTGTTCAAAAAGAAATCAATAACCATCCATAATCAATCAACAAACAAAGACAATTCAAGTCAAGAAGTTTCGTGTTTGAAGTAAAAGGATAATTAGTGCTTAATTAATTATACAATTATAGTACACCTTATTAGTTGTACCAGTAGATGATTTCAAAGACTAGACAGTGGTTAACAACGCTGGAAATCAGTACAAAACGGTAGAACAATTCTGCTGGACAATTTCTGCTACAACCAATGAAGGGTATTTTTGTCTGTTTACAAAATATTCTTTATTTCAGGAACGGCTGAACAGAATCAAACAAAAATTTAACTGTGGATAAAACATGATAGGACGTAACTCCTGTAAAAATTTCATATAGTTTGGACATACAAATTAATTATAATGAATTTCGAAATCAGACAATCAAGTTTCAGAAATCTGTTCCAGCAAATCGTGCCAGCAAATATGTCTGAAAGTTCATGCCTTGAAACACTTCAAATAAAACTATAAAAATTTTGTAAAAATTACAGAAGCTGTCTCTAGATGTCTATTTTCAAATCTAAAAGTTTCAGGTCTTAACTGTAAATAGAGAATAAATGAAAAATAAAAAACCGCACTGAGGTCTGTCTGTTCCAGAAAACTGTTTTCAGAACTTTTCCTAGTTTCGAAAATCATGTAAAAATACCAACTAACCTCAGAAAAATACATATTAGATACCAAAATTTTCATCTAATAGTCTAGTTTCAAATGAAATAAATTTCATGTCCAAATTTGAAATTAATTTGAGGAATAACAAAAGGTAGAAACCTAATACAAATCAATAAATTTACTTACTCAGTACATGCAACAAATTGGAAGTGTGAAAAATCGGAAAAGACCTTCCAGGTTTGGATTTCTGCCACTGGGAGCATTAGGGGAACTTGCTTCTAAGATGGAACTTCTTATTTTCTTCTATGTATTTATTGAGCTTTAATTTCGGATGAGCTTTGAGGTAGAGAAGGAGCAGCTTAGTTGAGAGATGGAAAGCGAATTCGAGAGGAGGCTGTAGGCGAGAAGGGACCAGATCCATAAATCATGGAAAAGGTCTCTCCAAAGTTACTGCTTTAATTCATTTGAACATGGTGCAAGCATAACCAATTGGACTATAGACTACTGTTAATTGTGGGCTCTACACGCAAAGATATTATACTGGACAAGGTCACAAGGGTACCAAGCAAATGAAATGGAGAAGATTTGCCCTTCTTATCAACGTCAGCCAACCAAGAACAAAAGTTTATTTTTGTTTCTTTTTTTTTTTATAAAAAGAATATTAATATTTCCCCCAATAAACAGAACCATTACTCCTTGCATAAAAAAAATAATTATACAACAAAAGAAATGTAGTTAGACTTTTTATAATGCTAACTAGAAACTCAGAAATTTTCATATATCTATTTCCTAATAACATTGAGTACAAAATTTAATTTAATGCAAAGAAAATACTTAAAACAAAACCAAGCAAGCGCACCCAATTATAAAAAAAAAAAAAAAAAATTCAGGGTATAACAATCCAATGATGCAACAATTGCTTCAATTTTTCGCTCATTGTCTTGAGATTTCTTCTTGAATTCATTTATCAGATTGTTCATTTGAGCTTCACGTCTACCAACTAGGTCAGATTCAATGGATGAAATAACAACATTTCCCTTTGTTAGATAAATCAAATATTCCTCTTCCCACTTCCAGAATTTGCACCTAAAAATATTTTGGAAAGGAAAAAAAAAATTTCATATCAACCATTATCAAGGCTAGTAAATATATCACAACCATATATGTCAATTTTCATATTCAGAACCAGTATAATTATCAAGGCTAGTATAATTTTCTAATGGCTTAAAGCCTTTAAATCTTAAATAATTTTCTCCCGAATTTATATAAATAATTTTCGTACCAGCTATGTATTAAATTGAATAGAAATCAAACAAGTTACAAAGTCCAGTGACACCAGTTCTTTAAACTACTAGCATAAACTACCGAAACCCAAAAATAACTTGAAAAAACACTGAGCACACTAAAACCCATTACAACTCAAAGCACCTCAAAGAAGATTAACGGTTCGAGCAGATCAAACCCAGACGAATACAACCAATTTGTTCTAAAATTTACCAATTAGTCATGAAGAGTTTCACTGGATTACCTTGTTTACACATTTATAGAAGGCTTCAAGCAATATAATAAGTTCCTGCCATTCTTTTTTAGTGCCCAAACTCCCACTGCGTAGGTATCCAGAAGCTAGGCCATCCAATGAGAGAGAGCGGTACTAGATAGAAGGTCGATGGTTGAGAGAGAGGAGAGCGAGACTTCATCGACTGGTTGAGAGAGGTAATTAGCGATGTCTAGTGTTTGTGTTCATCAGCGAGAGACATCGGCGAGAGAGAAGAGACGATCTCTCTGAAGCGAATCGAATCGATCGACTAGGTCTTCCAGGTCTGGAGTCGATGGATTCATAATCGTCAGAAATTTTGAGTTTTATTATTTTAATCTTATTTATATTAGAAAATATGACAGAGTGGCAAATACAGAAGGCGTCCGATATTCGGAGGGGCAAAATCAGGAGTTTGAACTTTCGGAGGGTAAATCCTACATTTCCTTAGTTCTGAGGGATACGGAAAAATTTTTTCCATAAATTCTAAATTAACCAATTTAATCTATATATGGAAATCTCATGGCAAACAAAACTTTACAATTTTTGAAATTTTTTTCGATTTTTTTAAAACTTATCATTTTTGGACGATAATTCACTAATTTATTTCATAGACATTTAATTTAAAAATAAATTGGGAGACTTCATCCTCAATTTATCTTTAAATAAAAACATGACTCGAATAACACAATTGGAAACTCACCGCCTAAGTTACCCCGGTACTCCAAATATGGATAAGTACCGGTACTCGATACGAACCAGGTATGGGTACGCGTCCGGTACGACGCCGTACGTACCTGGTACGCCAGGGGGCGAACCGAATATTTTAATCTGGTCAAACTGACCGGTACGGTCAGCGGTTCGACCCCAGTACGCGTATCGGATCCTAATATGCGTATTCTACACAGAATTTGGTCAAATAAATTCCATTTTTTTACCTAGTATGGCCCCCACGCGAACACAGCCATCTATATCCACGTGAGTCTGACGCCATATGCAGCAACACATTGGTCATTCGAGTGCCTTACTCCTTATATACTACTATTTTTAACTTATCTAATCCGTGTGCCTTACTCCATATGCAGCAACACCCGCTTCAAAACCGGTTGCTGATGGACATCCCACTTCAACAATTATGGGCTTTAAGCATAAAGATGGCGCTTGGTGAAAAAATATGCTCTTGGGCCTTCAACAATTTCTGAATACTGTATGAAAGACGACCTATTGATTATATTTTTGAATATGCTAATATCCCAAAACTTATATTTTAATGAATTAGTGGACTTTGACCTATGCTAACTGAAACATTAAAATTATTAACTATTAGTAGTAGCATATCATAATGTAATTAGCTTATACGAAATAATTTTTCCTCTCCATTTTTGCTTTAATTAAATTAAAATTATATAATATATATACGTATATCGTCGTACCCGTACTGAAGATTTTTGAAAATTTTCGTACCTACGTAGCCGTACCGTACCAGTGCAACATAGCTCACCGCTGCATAAAAAATATTGATTTTCCTTTTTTTTTTTTTGAGAGGCAGCAATGAATCTCTCAATGTGAACATATCAATCGCTAGCTGAAAAAGTTGCGCATCCAATTTGCCCATTGCAAATGTTGCTCTGCTATTGTTTGGGCGTGCACCAAACAATAGTTTTTTAATTTATTAATATTTTTAATCATTTTTAAATAGTTTTAAATTATTTTCAATTAAAAATTATTAAAATTTCTGACACGTCGTCTCATGTTGTGTTGACACGACGTGTTAGACATATCGTGTCATAATATGTATTATGTTAGTCTATTCTTTCATCGACATGATACAACATGTTCAAAATATTAACTCATGTCAACACAATACGATACAAGTTCTAACACGTGTTGTATTTAATACAACATGATACGTTTGCAATACCTGTTTACAACGCAAGCCAATAAATAAACGAACATAAAAATGGTCAATGTAATTTATGGCCTGTTGCCACATTTATTCATTGTAAATGATGCATGCTAGGTTCGTTTTTTTGGCAGCTCAAATTAATGCTCAATCCCGTAGGCATTCCATTACATTACACACAGTACTATCTATTAAGCGTTTAAAATTACAAGTTATTAAACAAAGGGAAATTAATTAATAAATACATATGTTTAGTTTCTATTTGCTCTTTAAAAATGACGGGGTTACCATCAGCGATGTTCAGAACTCCAAAAGTTTCAGACCCAATTAATTGATAATAAAGATCACATAAGTATTTTTTTTATAAATGATCACATAAGTATTGAATTGTACATTTCTAATAGAGATCGAGTGGTTATCCACAAAAAAAAAAAATAAATAAATAGAGAGAGGCAATTGAACCTGATCACTTAGTAACAAATTCATTGGTAAGATATAATTTTTTATAAAACAATTGTGTAAAATTAATTAAAAATGATTATTAATAAATACGACCGACCACACATACCACCTCAAAGTTATTTTCGTAATTAATTCTCATCCATGTGTGCGTTGTTAAGATCATTAAAAATGTACTGTTTCTCACTACAAGCATATCAGGTACAACAATGTAGAAAACGTATACGTTGTGCGACACTAAATTTTAATTGAAAAGAAAAAAGAAAGAAAGCACAACACAAAAGTACATAATTAACACAGTACGAACTACGAAGCAACGTACCGCATCCAGGATCGCTCGCTGTGAACATATATAAATAACACAAAATGACAAAAAAAAATGACATAATATCCAAGATCTCTCGTTGTGAACATTAATTACTTAAAAAGTCTCGCGTCCATTCAGCAAACCGCAAATGTTGCTCTGCAATAGTTTGGGCGTGCACCAATTCCGCCTGGGCATATATCGAATCTATCCGTCGATCCTGCTAGCGGCCGCGCTGACGTTTGTGCTATTTGTTGCACTGGATGTGCTTGTGGTGGTGGTGCCGTTTGTGCTATTTGTTGTACTGGATGTGCTTGTGCTGGTGCTTCTGGTAATTGTAGACCGGGGGACAATACTTCTAGGTACTCTGAAAGGAAGCATTCGACATGACCGCCAAAATCACAACTCTCACAAAGATAAAACCATTTGTCAACATCAAGTTGCCTGTCACATATGTCACAAATAAAACCAGATGGATACCGATTCTCATAGACAAGAAAGAGGGGGTGGCTGTGTGAACGATCATTGATTTTATGAGGTATTGCAGCACAGTGGAGGTGTAGATCATAGTCGCATTCCCTACAACTAGTGCGAAAGGTGTAAGTGCCATCCTCACCACAGGCAGCACACGTGAAATTCACAGCGTATGGCTGATTTAGCTCTAAGACCAGAGTGTGAGCCGGATGTGAGTCGTGGTCCATGCTACGTCGGATGGTGGCACAGGTAACATGAAGAAAGTACCAGCAATCACCGCAACTGTAGGACTGACTGGCACACGGCATGTTGCATGCATTGCATATCGGTCCTGGTTCAGGCGATCTGACGAGTCTTAGGGGGTGTAGGTGGCTGATGTGGATCAATGTATCGTCTACATCATTTCTGCTTTCCATGTTTGTCTTTAGGTTAGCTCTTTATTTGTTTCTATATAAGATTATATCTGATTATCTTATTTTCCATGATCTATGGATGCTATTTATAGAGAGGGTTAAGCCATAATATGAAAACTGGAGTATATAAACATAATATATATAGTCACTTCCCGCTGTTGATGAATTGTCGGATATTAATAAAATTTATATAATAAATAAAATCATATTCTAATGTGTTATATGTTAGTCATTTTGGTTGCAAAGAAATATTCTTTTTAATCTTGAAGTTTTGAAATTTTGCAGTTATAGAACGTAGTGGGCAGTCGTCATAAAGCTGTCAACAGATATATATATACTTAATATTATGTCTAAATACATTTTTTAAAAAGTTTTTATGATTTGAGTGTTGCCTTGGTGAGATAGTTGCAAACATTAACGTCTAAATCAGCAACTCATGTCGCAAATAATTAATGTTCATCCACAATAACAAATTAAATAAATTTGTGCAAATATCGTAATACTTTATGTATATATAAACGTCGGTCACCGAAAAAAAAAAATGCTTAGCATGAAAAACTATACGTAATGAACTAAGAGTTTAGCTACGATGAGTTGCAACTCATGGAGTCTTCCGTGAGTTGTGATCAAATCTCTTGGATCTGATGCAAAATGACTGATCCAAACCGTTCAATATGATCTCCTTATTGAAATCTCCATGTAGACCAAATTTTATATTTTTTCAAAATTTTTAAGTATTTTTTTGGAATTTTAGAAAATCTATAATCTAATTAATTATGTACCATTCGAAAACAGCAGTTTTTAAAAATCTGAAAAAAAAAATTAAAAATTTTGAAAAAAAATATAAAATTTGGTCTACAAGGAGATTTCGATATGGAGATCATATTGGATGGTTTGGATCGGTCATCTTGAATCAGATTCAAGAGTTTTAATTGCAACTCACCATAGCAAAACTCTATATATACACACACACACTGTTCATCCACAATAACAAATTAAATAAATTTGTGCAAATATCGTAATACTTTACGTATATATAAACGTCGGTCACAGAAAAAAAATATGCTTAGCATGAAAAACTATACGTAATGAACTAAGAGTTTAGCTACGGTGAGTTGCAACTCATGGAGTCTTCCCATCAAATCTCTTGGATTTGATGCAAAATGACCGATCCAAACCGTTCAATATGATCTCCTTATTGAAATCTCCATGTAGACCAAATTTTATATTTTTTTTAAAATTTTTAAGTATTTTTTGGAATTTTAGAAAATCTATAATCTAATTAATTATGTACCGTTCGAAAACAGCAGTTTTTAAAAATCTGAAAAAAATATTTAAAAATTTTGAAAAAATATAAAATTTGGTCTGCAAGGAGATTTCGATATGGAGATCATATTGGAAGGTTTGGATCGGTCATTTTAAATCAGATTCAAGAGTTTTAATCGCAACTCACCATAGCAAAACTCTCTATACACACACCACACACTAGGGGTCTAATAGATCGAACTTCGCTCGAAATTTGACATATTAATATAAATTTTAAATGTTATTATTTAATAATGGTTGATTATGAATAGATTGTTATGCTTGCAACACAAAAGAGAGACAAAAGCATGATGAAAATGAAAATAGAAAGGGGTCACAAAAATGAGAAATAAAACAATGCATTGTCAAATTATTGAATGTCGGTAAAACGGGTCAGTTTTATGAGCAATAATATCTGACACACAAATAATTACAGAATATCACATTACCAAAATTAGAAAAACTGTAATTTCACAATACTTGAAGTGTTGAACCACATTTAACTAAATGATCCTGACACCCACACATCTTTATTTATATATATATTTTTTTATTTTTGATGTATAATATCGCTTGTTTAGTATGAATAAGAAGCACAAGGAGTTTTAAGAATCTATGTAGAATTGCCATCATGGGCCAACCTAAGAAGAGGGGATCTAGTGTCAGAAGTTTTTTTTTATCACAAAAATCTTAACATTTCTCTTTCGTTAATATCTTTAAATTTTAAAATTCAAACTTTTAATCTAAATCATTGCTCTTGTTCAATTTAACAAGAAATTTATTTTAATATAATTTTTGTAAATTGTAGAGTTCATTTCATACTCAGTTGAGAAGTTGAGAGGTGAAAAATGAATGTATTAGAATTTTATAATTAATATATCATAACTAACATTATTCGTTCATTTTTTTATCTCTCTATCGGCTCAGAAAAATGAATTCCTTAATTTATAAAATTATAAAAAAAATACATTGCTTATTAAATTAAATAAGATCAAATAGTTTGGGTTCGAATTTCTAAAGTCAATTTGTAGTATATTAACGGATTAGAGAAGTCATCACATTTGTGATTAAAAAAATAAATAAAAGTCCAGTTATTGTAAATTCGTACGGTACTTTTGGACGGAGTTTGTATAACTATGTACAATATAAATTATGTCTTTGTGACAACTCAAGAGAAGAAAATATATTCATCGTGGTGAACCTTAATGTGGACGTGCAAATTAATATATGTAGTCTAACTATATATTATTGAGAGAGAGCTGCCAATTATATACCTTGACACAGTCCTAGTCAGCGCATTAATTTGTTATTGTGGAGAAATTAACAGAGTATAATCATTTGGAAAATATTACGATAAATAAATAAATTAATTAAAACGCGGCAACAATATGTAACTAAAGTAATATGCATCATGAGCTATGGAGCAATTATGTTGGAATATTTGACTTAGTTTATGGTCGCTATCTGACCAATGTATTTGAAGTGGTAAGCTATGTATAGTTACGTTAGAACCTTTCAATTTTGCATTTTAACGACGTTAAAGAATAGAATTTCAATGTCATCCTTCTCAGTTTACAATTCAATCAATTTGCATGAAATGAACCATTACAAACTTTAATTAATTTGATTTCGAGATCTGTGATTAATAAGAGCTTATCGTTAATCGATCACATGTATAAATAACAATCTGAAGTTTGTATGTACCTTCCTATTTTACTTTTCCTTAAGGATGAAAAAATCTTGGTTCTCGTATTTTTCTCTCATTTCATCCTACTAACAAAAGATGCCCTCTATGGACATAGTTAAATAGGAATTCATGTTAGCAAGATCCATAAAAAAAATTTTCCTAAAAACATATGTACAATATAATTTCTTTGGCAAAATTGGATATAATCCCCCATAAACTTAGTCAATTGGATATAACCCCCTCTAATTTTCGAAATTGGATATAACCCCCTATAATTAGTCTAGTCTTGGATATAACCCCTCTTGATTAAATGTAAGCATATTTTATATAAAAGAAATTAATGTTTATATATCATGACAAAAATACCCTTCTCTTTTACCCTTTCTATTCATTCTTTTCATCTTTCAACCTTTCTCCATTCTCAAAATCACCTTCCTAGTTATCTCTCTTGGGACGTGCACATTATGGTTCTTATTACCCCACTTTCTTACTCGATTAGAAGAATTTTGCACAACTCTCACACAAGCTTCCATACCCAACTTTGAAACCTCCCTGAAGGACAACCCACGACTCTCTTTTTATTTTGAGCTTCTTTATGATATTAATCTCTCCTTACTAATACCTGAAGGTACTAAATAAATTTCGTGTAGTTTTTTTTTTTTAAAAAAAGACATTATTAATCTAAGTCGATTCCTTTTTTAAAATCTTTGAGAAAAAACTTATCAATATGTGTAAGATTATTTCAACCTAGAATGAATTCTCCTACGAGATTTACCCCAAAAAAATAAAAATAAAAAACAAAACAAAAGAAAAGAAATAGAGCTATGGTTTCTGCGTTTTTTTTTTTTTCTTTATTAAGTCTGGAGAAGGTCGAAAGATGAAAAGGATGGGTAGAAGGGGTAAAAGAGAAGGGTATTTTGGTCATGATTTATAAATATTAATTTCTTTTATATAAAATATGCTTATATTTAATCCAGAGGGGTTATATCCAAGACTAGACTAATTATAGGGGGTTATATCCGATTTCAAAGATTAGAGGGGGTTATATCCAATTGACTAAGTTTACGGGGGGTTATATCCAATTTTTCCTAATTTCTAATATAGATATCGTATAACAATATTTTTTCAAACAAACAATTCTAAAACAAATATAACTTTAAAGACAAATATTCATCGAAAAGCAAAATATATATATAACAACAACACAAGATCTAAAATAATATATTTAATATTCAAAATAATAATTCAAGACAATAAAAAAAATAAATATTACAACAAATTAAAAGGGTCAACAGTTTTGTGATAAAAATATAATTTGGTTATTTTGATTTAATCACAGTTTTGTAATAAAAATATAATTTTGGTTATTTCGATTTAAAAAAATACCGGCAGGAGGAAACAATTCAATTTCTGATTTTTTTGAAATAGATCCTCTGAATCTTTTAAATGGGTCCCTGTAATTTTTTTATTTACATATAGGTCCTATTCAAGTAAAAAAAAAAATTTCAAGGTGGATATGCATGTATTTTTGAGAGAGTATTTTATCACAGAATATTACATTTTCTTTGTGCTATATCGGAATATATATTACAAGATGGGTGTAATTTAATCCAGTTATGTTTTTCTAAAATAGTATAAATATCTATAATTTAAGTCAACAAGAGGAATATTAATTATGTTTTTATTAAAGGAATTCCCTCCGCTTAATTTCATGTACCCCTAGATATCACTATAAATTGATGGCATCCCCGAGATCCTCAATTACTTCACATCACATCTAGCTAGAGGCATATAACGCTCGAATTCTATCCTCTGCTCACCTTTTTAGGTGAGCAGAGTGCTCACCTTAGATCCGAACCGTCCGATCAATGATGGTGCCCCGTGAATAATCCCAGATTGATAGGCCCGAAAAAAAATTAACCGTCCGATCTAAATCGAACGGGTCGGATCGAAAGTGAGCACTCTGCTCACCTAAAAAGGTGAGCAGAGGATAGCGCTCCATATAACGCTAGTGCATAGTGCAAGTGCAATAACGAAATAAAAAAAAAAAAATGGCGAGCATGAATGATGCCGAGAAAACATTGATCGAAGCCACCTCCACCCTCTTAAACTGGTTGCATCTCCAGAACCAAGACCTGTGCCATGCATATATGTCACATACAGTGTGGTGTTCAGTGCTATGGGTGTACCAAATGTCGCTATTTCCGCCGCATCACCTGTGCCACCGTCAGTGGCGGAGTCAAAAAAAATTTGCAATGGGTTCAAAAAATTTATAAAATTAATATTTTTAATAAAAATAAATTCATACAGAATTATATATTTTTATCTCTTATTTTAAACATCAAAATTCTAAAATTTAAAGATTACAAAAATGAAAAATAATTTTAATCAATTCCAACATGGGAAAAAAATATTAGAAATCAAAATATAACACATTTCACTTAACTTGTATTTTTGTCATAAAAAAAATTTTACAAAAATTAAATAACAAAGTTATTGTATGCTTTTCCTAAAAGTAATGAGGATACTTGCTAACTTAACTAGAAATTATTTTGTCTCAAAATGTATTTTTATTGGAAGAATTGCTAACTTTACATAATAAAACACTCATGAAAATGCAACCATGAACCAAATGGGGTTCAATAGTGTGATAATATTTGTATTTTTACGGAGTTCAAATTTGAAACAACTATAAAAATATTCATTTTATAAGTATAAATTTTAATGTACGACATGTTTTTAATATAATTGAATGGGTCAATTGACCCCCATTGGATCAATGTATCTCCGCCACTGGCCAACGCCAAAAAAGAGTTGAACCACCCGGCGCACCCAGATCACTCCCTGACTTTCGAGCTAACTCCACCTTACCCCGCTGGAAAATTCAGCTGCAACACCTGTGGGATTGAAGGCACAAAGTTCTGCTTCAGTTGCAAAGAGTGTAACTACAATCTTCACCTTGACTGCTCTGCTTTTCCACATTCGGTCAACAGTCATTCGCACAGACACCCTCTCATTCTCAATTACAAGAATCCCTTTCCTTCAGACACGGTAGGGATTTGTGACTAGTTCGGAAACAATATCAATCTGAAATGTTTAAATAATGTTCAGAATAATCATTATCTGCACGTTAAATCTAAATTTTCTGTTTGTAATTCAATATTTTTTTAATAACACGGATCTGAATTATATTTTAGACCATATAAATGAGTATAAAGATGGATTATTATCATCAAATGACTTAGAGTGAATTCAAAATCGTTTAAAATGCTCAAATAATGCTCAGAATAATCATTCTTTGCACATTTCATGCATATTTTCTGTGCGCAATCCAATATTTTTTAATAACTTAGATACAAATTATATTATAGACCATAGAAAGAGCTCAAACATAGATTATTGTGATCAAATAACCTAGAATGAGTGTAAAATCGCTTAAAATACGCAAATGATGCTCAGATAACTCATTATTTGCAAATTAATTAGATACATATTTTCGGTGTATCCTCCAATATTTTTTAATAACTAAGTTGTGAATTATATTCTAGACCATATAAACTGCCTAAATATAAATTATTATGATGCTCAAAATAATCATTATTTGCACATTAGATGCATATACTCAATGTATAATCCAATATTTTATAATAATTAAAATGTGAATTATATTCTAAACGTTATAAAGAGCTAAAATATAGGTTATTTTGATCAAATGAGTTAGAATGAAATCAAAATCGCTAAAAAGATCCAATGACAAAGAGTAATCCATATTTGCATATTAGATGCATATTTTCTGTGTATAATCTAATATTTTTTAACAACTAAAAGCTGAATAATATTCTAGGCAATATAACGAGCTTAAATATAGATTATTGTGATCAAATGACTTAGAATGAATTCAAAATCGCATAAAATGATCAGAATAATCATTATTTGCACATTAGATGTAAATTTTCTATGTATAATCTAATATTTTTCAAAAACTAAGATTTTAATTATAATCTAGACAACATAAAGAGCTTAAAGATAGATTATTGTGATTAAATGATTTTGAATAAACTCAAAATCACTTGAAATGCTCAAATGATGCTCAGAATAATCATTATTTGCACGTTAGATGTATATTTTCTGATTGTAATCCAATATTTTTTTAATAACTTATATGAATTATATTCTCGACCACATAAATGAGCATAGTATGGATTAATGTGATCATTTAACTTAAGAGTAAATTAAAAAATGCATAAAATCCTAAAATGATGCTCAGAATAATTATTATTTGCATATTTGATGCATATAAACTTTTTGTGTATTATCTAATATTTTTCAAAATCTAGGATCTTCATTATATTCTAGACCGTAAATCAAGCTTAAATATGATCAAATGACTAAAAATAAATTCAAAACATAAAAAGTGCTAAAATAATGCTCAGAATAATCAGTATTTGCACACTAAATGCAAATTTTCTGTGTGTAATCCAATATTTTTAGTAACTCAGATCTGAATTATATTCTAGACCATACAAATGAGATTAAATATATATATTGTGATCAAATGACTTAGAATGAATTCAAAATCCATAAAATGCTCAAATGATGCTCAGAATAATCATTATTTGCACCTTTGATGCATATTTTCCGGGCATAATCCAATATTTTTTAATAACTGAGATATGAATTATATTATAGACAATAAAAAGAGCTTAAACATAGAATATTGTGATCAAATGACTTAGAGTGAATTAAAAATTGCTTAAAATACCAAAAATTCTCAAAATATGCATTATTTTCATATTAGATGAATATATTGTATGTGTAATCTAATAGTTTCTAATAACTATGATCTGAATTATATTCTAGACCATATAAAGAGCTTAAACATATATTATTGTGATCAAATGATTCAGAAATAATTAAAAATCGCTTAAAATACTAAAAAATACTTAGAATAATCATTCTTTGCACATGAGATGTATATTTTTTAGTGTATATTCCAATACTTCTTAATAACTAAGATATGCATTATATTCTATACCATAAATCTAGCTTAAATATAGATCATTGTGATAAACAGACTTATAATGAATTCAAAATCGCATAAAATGCTCAAATAATGCAGAGAATAATCAATATTTGCAAATTCGATGCAAATTTTCTGTGTATAATCTAAATTTTTTTATATTAACTAACATCAGAATTATATTCTAGACAACATAAAGAGCTTAAATATTAGTTTTTGTGATCAATTGACATAGAATGAAATCAAAATCGCTTACAACTCTCAAATTCTGCTTAGAATAATTATTATTTGTACATTAGATGCATATTTTTCTTTGTATAATACAATATTGTTTAATAACTAAGATCTGAATTATATTGTAGACCATATGATGAGCTTAAACATAGATTATGGTGATCAATGACTTAAAATGAATGAAAAATCACTTAACATTCATAACTTGCACATTAGATGCATATTTTGTATGCATCAACGAATATTTTTTTATAAAAATGATCTGAATTATATTATAAAGCATATAGTAAGCTTAAATGCTCATTATGGTGAATAAATGATATCAAATGAATACAAAATTGATTAAAGTGATCAAATGAAGCTCAGATTAATTATTTATTGCAAAATAGATGCATATAATCGGTGTATCAACAAATATTTTTCGATAACTATGATCTGAATTATATTCTAAGTCACGTAAAGATCATAAAGCTATATTATTGTGATGAAATGACTTAGAATGAATTCAAAATCGCTTAGAATCCTCAATTGATACTCAGTACTATAATCTAAAATTTTTTAATAACTAAGATCTGAATCACATTGTTGACCATATAAAGAGCTTAAACATAGATTCTTACTATCAAATGACTTAGAATAATTTCAAAATCACTTAAAATGCTCAAATGATGCTCAAAATAATCATTATTTTCACATTAAATACAAATTTTTGGCGTATAATCCAATATATTTTAAATAACTAAGATCTGAATTACAATTCTATCCCATATAAAGAGCTTAAATATTGACTATGGTGAATAAATAATATCGAATGAATTCAAAATCGCTTAAAATGCTCAAACGATACTCAGATTAATCATTATTTTTGCACATTAGATGCAATTGTTTTTGTGCATAATGCAATATATTTTAATAACTAAGATCTGAATTATATTCTAGACCATATGAAGAACTTAGACATAGATTTTTGTAATCAAATGACTTAGAATAAATGAAAAATCGCATTCTCAGAATATACATTATTTGAACATTAGATACACATTTTCTATGTATAGTCCAATACTTTTTAATACCTAAGATCTGAATTACATTCTATACCATATAAAGAGCTTAAATGTACATTATTATGATCAAATGACATAAAATGATTTCAAAAACGCTTATAATGCTCAGAATAATCATTATTTAGTATTTACACATTAGATGCATATTTTCAGTCTATAATCCAACATTTTCAATAACTAAGACCTGAATTATATTCTAGACCATATAACGAGCTTAAACATATATTATTGAGATCAAATGACTTAGAATGAATTCAAATCCAATAAATATTCAAATGATGCTCAGAATAATCATTATTTGAACATTTGATACATTTTGTTCGTGCATAATCACTTATTTTGTAATAACTAAGATCTGAATTATATTCTAGACCATATGAAGAGCTTAATCATAGATTCTTGTGATCAAATGACTTAGAGTGATGAAAAATCGCTTAAAATACTCAAATGATGCTCAGAATAATTATTATTTGCATATTAGATGCATAATTTCTGTGTGTAATATAATATTTTTCAAAATATAAGATCTTGATTATATTCTAGGCCATACAAATGGCTTAAAAATATATTATTGTTATCAAAACACCCTGAATGAATGCAAAATTGCTTAAAATGAGCAAATGATGCTCAAAATACGCTTCATTTCCACATTAGATGCATATTTTCGGTGTATTCTAATAATACTTTTTAATAACTAAAGTCTGCATTATAATCTAGACCATATGAAAAACTTAAAAAATAGATTATTATGATCAAATGACTTACAATGAATTCAAGTTCGCTTAAAATGCTCAAATAATGCTAAGAATAATCATTATTTGCACATTAGATGCATATATTATGTCTGTGTATAATCCACATTTTTAATAACTAAGGTGTGAATTATTTTCTAAACCGTATAAAGAGCTTAAACATAGGTTATTGTGATCAAATAACTTAGAATGAATTCAAAAATCGAAAAAAAATGCTCAAATAATGCTCAGAATGATTGTTATTTGCACATTAGATGCAAATTATCTTTGTATAATCCGATATTTTTTAATAACTATGATCTGAATTATATTCTGGACCACATAAAGAGCATAAAAATAGATTATTGTGATCAACCGACGTCGAATGAATTCAAAATCACTTAAATACTCAAAAAAAAAATGCAAGGAATAATCACTACTTTCACATTAGATGTATATTTGTAGTGTATAATCCAATATTTTTAATAAATAAGATCTGCATTATATTCTAGATCATATATCGAGCTTAAATATAGATCATTGTGATAAAAAGACTTAGAATGAATTCAAAATTAATTTAAAATTGCATAAAATTCTCAAATAATGCTCATAAGAATCGTTATTTTGCAAATTAGATGCTAATTTTCTTTGTATAATCCAATATTTTTTAATAACTAAGAGCTGCATTATATTTTTAGGACCACATAAAGAGCATGAAATTAGATTATTGTGATCAAATGACTCTGAATGAATTCGAAATCACTTGAAATGCTCAAATGAATAATCATTATTTGCAAATTTGATGCAAATTTTCTATGTGTAAGCTAATAATTTTTAATAACTAAGTGCTGCATTATATTCTACACCATATAACGCGCACAAATATATATTATTGTGATGAAATGAATTATAATGAATTCAAAATCGCTTAAAATACCCAAAATTCTCAGAATATGCATTATTTTTCATATTAGATGCATATTTTTAGTGTATAATACAATATTTTTTAATAACTAAGTTCTGCATCATATGACTACATTACGAGTTTAAATATAGATCATTGTTATAAAAAGACTTCGAATAAATTCTAAATTGATTCAAAATCGCATAAAATGCTCAAATAGTGCTTAGAATAATTGTTATTTGCACATTAGATGAAGATTTCTTTGTACAATTCAATATTTTTTAATATTAAGATCTGAATTATATTTTGGACAACATGAATAGCATAAAAATATATTATTGTGTACAAATGACTTAGAATGAATTCAAAATCATTTGAAATGCTGTGACACCCCGTAAAAGTAGCCAAGGAGTACCACGGCCCGCCGCGACTGCATGCTTACCTTCACGCACCCGCAAGGCTTACACATAACCAAACATTCCAAGACAGTTGCATGAAGTATCACAAATCTAAATGTAAACAAATACTTAAAAATTTACGAGTATCTATTACATCATAGCAGGTGGCAAGTTTTAACTAGTTAGACTTGTACATGTAGCTTTGGTTAGCTATACAATGTCAAAAGTACAAGTTAACTATACAAAATGAACATTTAGAAGTTCCACACTTCATGCTTCTACTCAAAAGGTGTAGGGCTTACTCTGCAACTCAATCCCGCTCGGTCTACAACCTGGAACCCACAAAGTGGAGAGTGAGATAATTATAAAAATTATCCCAGTGCGGTATTTAGTTCTAATCACAAAAACCCTGAAGGAACATGCTCAGGAACTAACTACTGACTAAGTTAAAAACAACATTTCATTATACAAGCAAGTAATATAACAATATACATATCAATTAGTTCAATCAACCACTCAGTATAAAACATGCAATGCATCATGAGCACGGTAATTATATCCCTTCAATAAGGATCACAAATACAACACGACATTTCAGAAACCGGCTCGAGTTGGGACATAACATAACATGCAAGTCTGGTTATAATCATTACGACTTCCTTTACAGATTTTATAGTCCGTAGACTCAGATTTTATAGTCCTTATACTCAGATTTTTATAGTCCGTAGACTCAGATTACCACAATTCAGATAATTCATAATTACAAATAGTACCACAAGTTGAGAACATCATCAGAATACCGGATTAAAGCGCTTATCACTCGGGGCTCAAGGAACGGGTCATGACTCCGTCCTTAAGTCAACCAATGTCTATTCAATTACACAAGTAGCACAGACCTTTTGAAGTCATACAATCGATAACCATTCATCATGTATAATACTTTTATATTAACATAAGATACAATTACAAATATGCATGCAAGAATGAATAATTCAACATGATGCAATGTCAGAATTAGAGTCCTAAGATGCAAATTCAGAGTAAGTGTAACCTCCACACCTGCAACAAAAGTAGACACAAGCAAGCAACAAGCAATCCTAGTTGCCACCAGTGGTATCGGCCTCCCCGAGTTCCGATACGTCTTTGTCCAAATCTATACAATAAAATTATTCTAAGTACTTACTCGAGAAAAACTAGGGTCTAGTTTAATCACAACCTAACCTAATGAGGTTAATTAAATCGCAACTTTTGGTATAGACTTGATCAACCTAATCTTGTTTGTTGATTTTCATAAGGATATTTAGACGTCTTTTGAACTATCTAAAAACTACGCTTTTGGTGTAAGTTAATCTCCCCTTTCAGATCTACGATTTACCCCGGATACTTTATCTAAATTAACTTGACTAACCTAACTTTGAAACTTGACTAAATGTGACCATCATCTAGAAGTTAATCAGATTTAATCAAGCAATTCAAACAAGCAATTAACATAATTCCCAACAAAAAAAATCAACAAAACATATTGTACAATATCAAGTCAAATCACAACAACAAAACCTAAGTTACTTCTCATGAGAATTAAAACGCACAACAAATAATATAGAAATAACAAGTTACAAGCCCATGAGAATTAGAGAAGAAAAACATAAAAGAATAAGCCAACTACTCCCTTATGCTTCCAAACATCTTCTAGAGCAGTGGGGTGTTGCAAGGCATGACTCTAACCTTCCTCTTGTTGTCGTCGCTTCAAGATTCGGGTTTGCTTCGATGAATTTGGTGGAAATAGCGCTAGAAAGGAGGATGGAGGCCTCCTCCAAGACTGAGGTTAGGTAACCCAAGATGCGCCTCCTGTGGGAGAAACAGGCATATATAGTAGGTCTTAGACAATTGGGGAGGAGGTCAGGTCGCCAGGTTGCGAGAAATCACCAAAAGATCAAGTTTCCATGCGTAAAAACCTTCCATATGAGCTATGACGATTGTCTGTTCGGACCGAATGGAGTCCCGTTCGGACCAAATGAGCTTTGTTTGGACCAAATGACTCTCTGTTCGGTCCAAACAAATTATGTTCGGACCGAACAAGAGTCTGTTCAGACCAGACAGTAAGTCTAGCATTGAGATAGTATTTTGACCATAATTTCTTCATCCGGACTCCGATTGAGGCGATTGAAAAATCGTTGGAAAGTTTAGGATGAGCTCTACAATGCTATTGATCCCATTTAGCCATCTTCTTCTCTTAAATCCACCATTCGGTCCGAGCATGAGTCATTCGATCCGAATGGTGGCCTGGACAGTAACTCTAAATGCTAGGAATGAGTCGTCTAGCGTATATCAAGTGTCAAAATCCATCTAAAGGGTCGAGAATTCACCAAAAATCATCAAGAAACCAGAAAACAAGAGGAAAGACAACGGTAGAGCCAATTCCTAGAAAATCATAGCAATTTATTAAATAATTTCATGCTTTGAGTTTCATTTGAGCGTCAAGTACGGTCCAAATACCAACAAATAATAATGATATTGGGTGAACTTTTTCGTCATTTCTCGAAGAACGATTGGGTTTCCTCAAAAATGAGCATAAGCCTTAGATTCACCCCTCACGAGCTTGGATTCAAGTACTGATGCTTCTTAACGACCAGAGAACATAGACGAGAATTCACTCTCATGAGGGTTTATTAATTTGTGGGTCATTTCTTTCCAATAGGCGCAAGCCCCTATTGTTAATTACCCGTGGTTCCCCACGAGAACCTCTGATTAAGAGATTCGAGAAATTATATGTAATAGGCTAGAAGAATTGTCATTCAAATGATTTTGGTATTTAGTAAGTGGTTTATTTATTTTGATCTAAACAAGACTCAATTGATGGCACCAGACCTAATTGACGGGGCACAATTGAGAATCCAAGTGATTTGTTTATTTTTTGCTTAAACCGGACTCAATTGATGGTACCAGACTTAATTGACGGGACACAATTGAGAATCCAAGTGATTTGTTTATTTTTGGCTTAAACCGGACTCAATTGATGGTACCAGAGTTAATTGACGGGACACAATTGAGAACATCATCTAAGTACATATAAAACCAAATATTTGAAATATCCAAGAACATTTAAAACTAAAATTATTTATTTAAAACACCGAAAAATATCTAAAACTAAGAACATCTAAAGCTAAGAATATCTAAAACTAAGAATCTATAAAACTATTTATCTAAGAGTATCTAAAAACAAATTATTTGAACTTTTTGAATTTTACTATGGGGACACTTTGGTTTCACGATCCTCGGCCATTTAAGGGCTTGTGAGAACAAAGGTTTGATTTTGCAATTCTCGGCCATTTGGGGGCTTGGAGAAAAAAAGAGATAGATTTTAACTTGACTTGATTTGATTTAACTTGACTCATTTTGATTTAATTTTATTTATTTTGATTTAACTTGATTTATTTTGATTTAAATCAATTTGATTTGATTTAATTTGATTTAAATATGCTTTGTGTTTAATATTATTTATTTGTTATTTATTTATTGTTGATTTATTATTTATTTTTTATTTATTCTTTATTACCTAAAAATTTTATTTCCTGTTTGTTTATTTATTATATATTTATTTATTACTTATTTGTTATTATTTGTTTACTTATCACCTTAAGATTTATTTATTATTTGTGATTTATGATTTAAATAAAATTTATGATTTTATTTATTATTTGATGATTTATTTATGTTTTATTATAATTATTCTTTTTTAGAAATCTTATTAAAAATTTATTTTTAATTTTGATTATACTTGACAAGGAAACCATAAAATTACTTAGGAAATTTTCTAAAGTATTTGACCATTTTTCTAGAATTTATATAATTCGTTTTTTCAAGACAAAAACACTTCGAAAATAAGAAACTACTTAATTTAACAAAATTTCATATGAAAATATCATTGGATTTGGTTTATTTAGATTTTTAGAAATTTTTGGATACTTTATTTGAATTTTTTCTGAGCTTCCTACTATTTTTGGTGAAATAACAAAGATTTTGACAATTTATAAAATTCATTTTTAAGGGGAAATACTTTAAAAAAAATAAAAAGGACAGATTTTGACATAATTTAATATCAAAATATAAGTAAATTTGGTTTCTACAGATTTTTAGGATTTTATGAATATTTTATTTGAATTTTATGAGTTTTCTACTATTTTTAATGAATTTTTGAAATTTATGATGATTTGGAAAATCCTTATTGGTCCACGTGTGCATAACAGGCTGACTGGGCGCTGACTCTCCTCAGGATTCCGTGTAGCGAGTGAACTGATCTGCCACACGCTATTTGCCACAGAAAATCCCGATAACTCGCGGATTTAAATCTTCTCCCTCCGACGACTGCGGCGTTTTTGCAGAAAAGTTCCTCCTTCTTCACCGGCACATGTGTCATCATATGTGGATGTCGTTGATCCTTTGTGGCATAGTCGTTTGGCACATGTGGATGGAGGGTAGGTGAGAAGAATTTTATGCGTCCAATACTTTCGTTGACAAATTAATGCGGGTAAGTTGACGATATTTTTCTGTAGTGCGCAACAATTTAATAATGATGTCATGTATAATACAACTCGGCTTTTTTTTCAATTGTGTTTAATATTGTAATGGAGTTTAGAGATGATCAAATTAATTTTAAATGTTTGTTACATAACAATCGGTGTGTAAAATAAAACAATTAATCATAATTTTTTTTATTAGAATTAATCTTACTTAATTACATTATGATGCCTAATCTAATTAAAAACATAATACAAGCAACAACATATAAGGAAAAAATTATATGTTCACAACTACAAAATTTTCTTCAATTAAACATAATCTTTGGTCATTTAATCGGATTTAAAGTCATATAATTCCTTCAAAATTATTAACATATGTAAATAATTAATTATGATTCAAACTCGGTTTTAAATTTTTGTCCGCCATAAAATTACAGTACAAAAAAGAATAATATGAAACAAAAAGGGCTTTTAATGTGCTTTGAAGTTTAGACTTCCCTTGTATATGTAGTTTATTGTTGGATATGTTTCCTATTATGCCTAGTCAACCCAGACCATTAACTAAGTTGTATATGTTCTCAAATTGCTAAAGTTATGCCTACTTCCTGTATTCATGTGCATGACGTTTCAAATTAAAGCGTACAACTAATCTAACTAGAACAGTTTTGTAAGGAAACAATCTTAGTTGGAACAATCATAGAATGACGTTCCAAATAAAATGTACTTAGCCTTCCAACTACTTGCATAAAATAAAAAATTAGCTACAATACAAACCTAACAATTATGAAATAATTTTAATAAAACATTATGTAAAATTTGAAATAAATATTTAGCAATATATCAAATAGAAAATTAGTCACAATACAAAACCTAATAAATAATTTTAATAAACAATATACAAAATCTGAAAATAAATGCTCACGATGTATGTCCGGTAAAATACATGTTTCGCAATTAATGTCGCGGCAAAACTGTGACTTTAGAATCAAGTTATAAAATAGGAAAAAAAAAAACGCAGTATAATACATTTGGTGAATGAAAAGTAGGTGAAGAATTATTAGTTTGTTGTGCAATCATGTGATTGAGTATCATGATTTTTGTAGATGTAATTTGGTGGGAGAAAAATTTTAGCAAAATTTATGATCTTCAAATGCAAGTGAAGTATCTCAAGCAGGCGGTACCACTTCAAGAAGACAAAAATATATATATTTTCCCTCAAGCATTAAAATGGTTTCGGAAGCAACTATTTAATTAGTTCTTGTCATGTAATTTCAGAAAATATTTCTCATGTACTGTTTGATTACCATTTTTTCATATAACTTGCGTAAAAATTTTCGTTAAATTCTAGAAAGATGCGGACGCAAGATATAATTTACTTGGCATCCTAATTTACTTTTTTCCATGTTCTTTTTCCTGTTCGAAACATTGCCACATGAAATTGTATGACTATATTTTTTTTAAAAAAAAATCAACTTATAAGAATAACATGATGAAGAATGGAGCAAAAATAAGTTCTGTCGATTTTGATAATTACTAATGCGTGCTTATTATGATTATGAAGAAACTCGGAAATTACTACCTAGTAAAAATTTGATAAAAAAATAAAATAAAAATATTTATTGAGAAGAAAACATCTCATTTGATTTCCTAGAATGATTGCGAGAATGGATATGACACCGTAGATCCATTTGTAAAGTGGTGTTTTTAATAATCGGTTCGAATTAATATCCACTTTATTTTGAAAGAATCTCATAAATAAAAGAGTTGAAAGAGTGATGTGTTACATATGATCCACGAAGACGCTGCTAATAAATCTAGTGAAGAAATTATTGTTTAATTATGAACAATATATGGTCATCATCAGTCGACAACTCGACATGCATCTGTTGGCATGTGTGTGTTTTTCCCCTTTAAGTAGTTTTTTTTTTTTTATGAACCCCCTTTAAGTAGTAGAATTCACTGTAATATTACATTGACTTAGCCACGACAATACTTAATTATGTGTTGAAATCTCTCCTTAATAAATATTTGAAAAATAAATTTGTTATTTAATTCATTAAAAAAATTTATGCATTTAATAATCGGTTCGAATTAATATCCACTTTATTTTGAAAGAATCTCATACATAAAAGAGTTGAAAGAGTGCTGTGTTACATATGATCCACGAAGACGCTGCTAATAAATCTAGTGAAGAAATTATTGTTTAATTATGAACAATATATGGTCATCATCAGTCGACAACTCGACATGCATCTGTTAGCATGTGTGTGTGTTTTTCCCCTTTAAGTAGTTTTTTTTTTTATGAACCCCCTTTAAGTAGTAGAATTCACTGTAATATTACATTGACTTAGCCACGACAATACTTAATTATGTGTTGAAATCTCTCCTTAATAAATATTTGAAAAATAAATTTGTTATTTAATTCATTAAAAAAATTTATGCATTTAATTAAATACCATAAATCAGTTTTTGACAATAATTTTTTTATTATTACAATAAAAATAAGTTTATATTGTTACAATTTTTTTGTGTTTTTGGTGTAAAAAATGTTATGGATGTCAGTTAAGGTACATATTTTAAATTTAGCCAAGAAACATTATTGCAATTTAAATATAAAATTGCGAATCAATTCATTTATCTAGCAATAACAAAATTGCCGGCAAAATTTATTATTGATAAGGAAAATAAAAAAAATTACTATTGATGCAGAAAAGTTATACACATAATATACGGGAAAAAATCCAGTAAAAAATATATATAAATGGCACAATGAAAGATTTATGCTCCATTAATCCTAGTTACAACTCACGATTCGCAAGTCACGAATAGTCAACAGAGAGAAGGCGACTATTGATGAGAGCATATGCTTCATGCCTTCAACATCTCTGGCATGATGCAATCATTAAGAATCTGGGACCAATTTGATTGTTAGACATTAGACCAACATTATCTTCAATATCTCTGACACCAACATTATCTCTAATCGTACAAGCAAACCAAAGACTGAAGGCAAATAGAAATTATATGTGCCACCAAGTCTTACACCCCTTTTGTATCTGCAATATGATTCTTTTGAGATCATTTTCTCATGTATGATGTACCATAATTTTGTAGTGAAGGTCCGCTGCTTTAATTTAGTAAGTATTTTTTGATATATTTAATTTTGAACCCAAAAACAGACTAATATTTGATAAGTGTTGTAAAAATGGCCGATTAGACAAACTAGTAGGTCGATTAGTCAAAAATAACGGTTCAATTGTTATAAATCGGAAACAACAGTTTAATAGTATAGGAAATTACTATTTTTCATATTTTTTTCAGGCGCCATCCTATACCATTGCATTTGTATATGTTCACTTTATTCATTTATATACCATTGCATTTGTATATGTTCACTTTATTCATTTATATGTTTAGTTTGTTTATCTGTGTATTCACTTTATTCAATAATAAGTTAGATTTTATTTTCTTGTATTGTTGTTCTGATTTTTATATGCATATTCAACTTATTTTTATTGAACTTATTTATTGTATGTGTTCACTTTGATTAGTTAAATGTTCTCTTTATTTATTTTATATGTTTACTTTGTTCAAACTATGGCAAGCGACGATAAAACTGCAAATGACAGTTATCATTTCTAAATAGTATATGCTATACCTACCTATTAAGATTCTAAATGCGAAATTGCATTAAGTCTAATTAACAGCTTCAAATTATGAAATTCAAGATGTATAGTCTAATTAACCAAAATTTACAATTTTTTAATACATTAAGAAAATACTCATGTTTTACGTTTATATCGTTGTTACGAGAATATCTATTGTGAACCATGGTTCATTTAGGTCTTCGTGAACCATGATCGTTTGATCGGTGATTTTGCAAATTGAGAAATATAAATTAATCAATCCAACCTATATATTAAAATCTTATAGTAAACCAAAATTTACAATTTTTAAAATTTTTTTACTATTTTTTTCGAATTTTTTAAAGGTTGCCATTTTTTATGATAATTAGTGAATTAACGTCCAAAAATGGCAAGTTTCAAAAAATTTGAAAAAAATAGTAAAAAAATAAAAAAATTGTAAATTTTGGTTTTCTATGAGATTTCAATATATAGATTGGACTTGTTAATTTAGATTTGTGAATTTACAAAATCACCGATCAAACGATAATGATTCATAGAGGACTAAATGAATCATGGTTCACAATAGATATTCTCTTGTTGTTACTACTTATTACTTATATAAATAATTACACAACCACAATACCACATAACTTTTGTGTAAAATTTCATTCAGATGCATCATAATTAGTAACTTAACGGTACCATACCCATCCATCAAATGAATTTTATTTATTATAATAACAATATAGGTAACTAACTGTCGAGCTTGGCACATGTTCTATTATTAAAGTCAATAAAAAAAGAAACTATTGCACAAATTAAATTGCAAATCTATTTAGTATTTAGTAAAAGAGAACCACATCTATATAATTGGTCTTAAGATATTGGTCTTTTCATCGAAAAACACAAAATTGAAACTTCGTACAAAAATATGGGCAGTTTGAGAGCTTTTATTCTCACCATATGCTATTATTTATTGTTTATGTATTTAATGCTGGATGGAAATATTATCAAATATACAAGTTAATTTATTACTGCATATTTCCATCATTTGCAACACAACTTTAATTTCTTTCCTTTTTTATTTTATTCTTTCTTTTCATCTCTTCATAATCAGTGTTATTCTCTCTCAAAAAAAAAGGGAAAAAAATAAAAATAAATAATAGGTGTCGGGTTGGAGCATTATAACATTTCGCAACCACAAAAAGACCGGATTAATGTCATGCATTCCACACTTCCACCCCTTCGCCATTTCCTCTCCATTTCAACTTCCCAGGTAACTCAACTCCCCAGCTAATACAAAAATGAAACACCGCCACCCTTCTTCCGTACTTCCATAGCTCCATTACCCAACTATAAACCCCAAACTTTTTCATTCTCCATCAATGAACCGTTTATCTCATACCTCATGACCATTTCTTCAATCTCTTATTGCTGATTTACTATTGATCAGTTCATGACCTTCCTTCCCAATGGTGGCAGTTTTCAACAAGGAGCTACTAAGTTGGTATCTAATAACACTGAAACTAAGAGAAACAGTTGATCAAAACATTCCCAAGTCTGGCCCTTCTACCCCCAACAATCCTCCTGCTACTCCTATTCCAACCCTTCCCATCCCTTACTCTCATCCCCAAACCCTTCTCTTGACCAATGGCGAATCCCACCGTGACCGTGAGATTATACTCGACTCAGACCCAAAACTAAACCCAAACCTGAATCAGGAACAGAAAGAGGAAACTTTAGCTCTATTAGAGCATGCACCACCCCAATTTAACATTGGAATTAAAACAGCTCAATCCCTTCCTACAATTCCAAGATCACCTGGTGATACGTGGGTTATATACATTCGACAAAAGCTACAGGAAGCAAAGGATGAAGAGGATAGAAACCCCTGGTCGAAGTTGTCAATTTACCGGGTACCGAAATCTCTGCGGGAAGGGGACGAGAAATCATACATGCCGCAAATGGTGTTGATCGGGCCTTACCATCATGGAAAAAAGAAGCTGAGAGAAATGGAGCCGCACAAGTGGCGTGCAGTGCATCGTGTCCTAGAGCGTAACCGGCATGACATTCACCGGTACATTGATGCAATTCGGCCATTGGAGGATCGGGTGCGGTCGTGCTATGAGGGACGGATAGTAATGCGCAGTGAAGAGTTCTTGCTCTCTCTGGTATGGTCACAGTACCTTACTGTTATCTACTGTCTAATAACTACTGTAAATTCTGTACTGACAAAATAATGTCACCAAGTTGTTCTTAATCTATTATGTTTGGCTTGGCATGATGAGGCATTTAATTTAAAATGTATCTTCAAGCTAGGTCAAACCATATTGAAGGATTAAATTAGATAATGGAAATAAAATATATGTTAAACAACAATTGAATCATAAGATAGCATAGCTTACTCAATTCAAGTTCTCTTGTTTCCACTTATACCATGCACTTTGTCTAATTAAGAAATCAAGATGGGTCCCTCAACTGATATCTTAAACATAGGCTGGAGTAGGATCCACTGCATTGACAAGAACCAATATTCGTACCAAAAAAGGAAAAATATATTGTTGCAGAAAGCCTGGATATTTTATTTGAAGACATACATACTTGAGGCATACTGCTTCTTCATTTATCTGGTAGCATGCTAGAATACTTGCTCCATCGAAATATTTGTATTTATTGAACATTGTAATTCAGAATAACAATACCATTAATTCTAGGTACTTGACGGAATTTTTATTTTGGAGCTATTCATTGGTGCTACCAGCCGGAACGGTTTTGTTGAGTTGGGATACTCCCTTCATGACCCAGTCTTTGCGATGCGTGGGGTAATGCACACAGTACAACGGGACATGATAATGCTAGAAAATCAAATCCCATTATTTGTTTTAGACAGGCTTTTGGCCACTCAGATGGGACGGCCTGATCAGCCTGCAAGGGTTGCAAAACTGGTTTTCTGTTTCTTCGATCCATTGATGCCTACAGATGAACCATTGCATCAAAAAGACAGGGCCCTGATGGAGACCTCCGTAAATGGGGTATTTGATCCTCTTTCTGATGTAGGGTTGCATTGTTTAGATGCCTTTCGCCGCAGTCTTCTCCGTACCAGCCCGCAGCCACAGCCACCCCCGCGAAGTATCTGGCGCAAGTGGTCTGCAACACGACGTGTTGCAGATAAGCGGCGCCAGCAGTTCATACATTGTGTATCAGAGTTACGTGATGCAGGAATAAGGTGTAGGAAAAGGAAGACAGATAGGTTCTGGGATATTCAATTTGACAATAATGGTACTCTGCAAATTCCAAGGATTTTGATCCATGATGGAACGAAATCATTGTTCCTTAACTTGATTGCATTTGAGCAGTGCCACTTGGATACATCAAGCAATACAATTACATCTTATGTAATCTTCATGGATAATTTGATCAACACTGAAGAGGACGTCAGGTAACCATAAATTTGACACACATAAGTAGTTTGATTTCAGTCAACACTAAGCAGACACCTGGATTTGTGCTTGTAGGTTGGTGTTGTATCAAACACTAATTTTAATAAACAGTTAATTAACAGATTTTCTTTTTATTATGATAATAAGAATGGTAGAGAGATGAGTATCAGGACCACAAAATTGCCAATTCCACTCTTATTGAGCCAGTACATTATAAAATTTTTTGCACTCTTTTAAATGGAAACAGTTTTCTGGTACTGCTTCCAGTGTACTTGTATGGAGAAATATGAATCAAAACCGCCTTCCATTTTGACATGCTAGGCATCAATTAGCAATTGCCTAATATCTTGTAGGTACTTGCATGATCGAGGAATAATTGAGCATTGGCTCGGCAATGACAAGGAGGTGGCGGACCTATTCAGTCGATTGTGCCAGGAGGTGGTTTTCGACTTCAATAATAGCTATCTGTCTGGTTTGTCTGACCGTGTCAACAAGTATTATAGCAGTCGGTGGAACACTTGGAGCGCCTCTCTGAAACACAACTATTTTAGTAACCCGTGGGCCATCATTTCATTTGTGGCAGCTGTTGTTTTGCTTGTGTTGACGTTTGCTCAAACGTTTTACAACGTCTATGCTTATTATCGGCCTCCTTAGAAAGTCTATTTGATTCATTTATTGCTCATCAAACATTCTTTTTGTTTTAGTTAATTTCTAGCTTATAGTTCTATCTTTATTTTTTATTTATGGTTAATTTTTTTGTAATTGGTTTTCCATAAATATGTTTGTTTGAACATATTCTAAGCAGATAATGAATGCTTTTTTAGAATGAGAGATGTAAAGCAGCGTTCTTAAAATTTAACATACTTGACCAGTACATTTTGCTTTAACATAGTCGTGGTTCTTCATCAATAGTAAGGAAATTAAATTCAATAATAAGAAGATTGATAAAACATTCAATGAAGAGTGAAGACAGCCTCTATATAACAACTTTGGATAATTCTGGTTAAGAATTCTTTTACCAGTTGCTGGTAATTTTCTGAAATTCTGTGTCTTGCTGCTAGTTTTACCTGTTGCCACAACTCCAATGCAGTATCTTCTATTACTTCAGCATTTTGATACAGTTAGTACTTAGTACCGAGCAGTAACTCTAATTTCATCCAATATATTAACACAGATATCTGCTGAATGACTCATGGTGGTTCCATCAAATTTTGTTAATACAGCTTCAAATGACATTCTGCTGATATACCATCATGGGTAATTGATTCAGTTGAGAGCAGAATCTTCTCTAACAAACCTACTAATACTTTTTCTTTTTCTTCTGAGATACAAAAGTAAGTTTTCATGTATTGTTTCGTTTTTCCAAAAAAGTAATAGAATATTTTAATTTAATCGACTACAAAATTAATTAATCAAAGGAAAAACACTTGGTTTAGTGGCAAAGAACAATGCACTCGAGTGAAAAGGCCGTACGTTTAAAATCTGTCTGGGAGTTCTTAATAGATATTTAATTTAAATATGTTGAGAGTCTTGACACCTAATTTATTTTAAAAAATAATTCAGGCAAAATCAATTATGATCGAAACAAGCATATATTAATAAATATATTCACAATTGTCGAATTTGAACCAAACTCTTCCAATTGTGATATAGAAAAAATATACTTCGTGAATTTTTGTTATTTGAAAACAATAATTCGTAAAATGAACAAAAAACTCTTTCTAATAGCGTAAAAAAGATCCAACAAAAAAAAAAAAAAACAAACAAAAATGAGCTGATGCAAATAATACTGCAACGAATTCGATCTTAATTTAAACCCTGACCAGACCTGACTGAAAAGTCAGCTCACCCAACACTAATAAAAAAGGATTTCTTTCCTTGAAAGAAATAAAAAGAAGTGAGTTTTGTCTCAACCGTTTCACAACAAATAACAAATCTGGGTCGAAAATCCCCAAATAAAACCAAATCAGATCAGAAATACATTCCAACCAAAAATGAAGAAGCAAGTGTTCATTCTAGCGGGACAGAGCAACATGTCCGGGCGAGGTGGGGTCAGCTGGTACCACGGTCGGTACCACTGGGACGGCGTCGTACCGGAGGAGTGCGCCCCTTGTCCCTCCATCCTTCGCCTCTCCCATGATTTGGACTGGGAGGAGGCGCGGGACCCACTGCACATCGACGTTGAGTCCAAGAGCAAGACCTGCGGCGTCGGGCCCGGCATGAGCTTCGCTAATAACCTCCTCAAGGAGATGGGTTGTGATTCTCCAACTCTTATTGGTCTTGTGCCTTGTGCTGTGGGAGGTACATTTCCCATTTGACTTTTGAAATGTTAGTAGGAAGTGAAGAATGTATTAGTATAGGTGCCATATGGGTTAGTTTAATTTGAGTATGGAAAAATTGGTTCCGAATCAATTTTGATTATTCTGGTTAATTCAGGCCTTAGTTGTCTTTGCCATCTCAGTTTTACATTTTGGTAATGCCCTATTTCAGACCTCGGGTCACATTTGTCTTGGATTTTGCTAGGAGTTGGTTGTGTTCCTGTCAGATTATCTTTAGTTTGTGTTGAGAAAAATATATATTGGAAATTCTGGTTGTATTGGTTTCTGCTTTAGGATGCAAGTGTTTGCGATTTTGCATTGCTAGAGTCTGAATCAGGTTAGGGTTAATTGGATTTTGTTGTTCCCCATGTTGATTAAAGTCAAGTGATTGCTTTTGATATTTACAGCTCTATATATTGTGATAAATATTATGTTTTATTAGGCATTGCAATATTTAAATTTTAAGAGGGCTAGATGATAGCCACTGGTTGCAGTATGGCATGCATGTACTTGATGCCCAACATATATAAGATACATAAGTTCACAGACACTGAACATATTGGCCAGTTCTTACAAAAATTATTGGACATAGAATTCAAAATATGAAATTAAACCAGATGGTATGGGTGGCCATTGGTGCTAGGACTGAACTCTAATTTAGTCTTAACTTACAAAATTATGCCCACACAGCTGCCACACTTTATAAAACCATAATGGTACAGGTTGGTAGTGGTAAAATTATACTGTAAGGTTTTCACCTAAATTTTAATGCTAATAATTGCATCCTTCAGTTATTATTATAATAGCAAGTGTTGTACAACAGGTACATCCATTGAGGAATGGAAAAAGGGATCAAAGTTGTACAACCATATGGTACAAAGGGCAAAAGCGGCAGAGGAAATTGGAGATGGAGGTGAGGTCAAGGCAGTATTGTGGTACCAAGGTGAGAGTGATACTGAGTCGGATCATGCAGCAGAGATTTATGGAGACCATTTGAAGAAGTTTATAGAAGATCTGAGGTCAGACCTCGGGCTTCCTTATTTACCCTTCATTCAGGTTTTGTTTTTTCTTTTTTGATATGTTATGTTGTGTCCATGTGGAATGTAGAATTTCTAGTGAAAGTGTTCTTAATTGCAAATTCTGTAAATAGGTTGCTCTGGCATCAGGGTCAGGGACACAAAGAAACATTGAAAAAGTAAGAAAGGCACAATTAGGGCTAAATCTCCCAAATTTGACGTGTGTTGATGCCATGGGGTTAACTCTCAATCCTGATCACTTGCACCTCACTACCCAAGCTCAGGTTAAGTTAGGCCAGATGCTATCTGAGGCCTACATAAAGCTTCAGCCTAGTTCTACAATACTGTTTAATCGGAAGCTGACAAAGAGCCAAGAAACAGCCGACTTGTCTGGTCAGATTTATCAAGATGATCCAATGTGTGATTTCCGTGAGATACAATTAACTACCAGCACTAGAAAAGGGAAGTATTTCTCTAATAATTGTTTGTTAAGTTTATATCAGAATAGCCGATGTGTTGTTTCTCTTCTTATGGCTAGTATTTTGTTATTGTACAGTGTATATTGTTATTGTTGTTGATTGATTGCAACAGTTTTCTTATTTTGTAAGTTGAAAACAATACCAATGTTGTTGAAACTTCGCTTTTCGTCAAGTAATTGTTGTTGATTAATTTATTTTGTAATCTGCAGTTATCTTTGCATAATTGACTGAAGTATTTGTTACTGTTTCAGTAATATATACATCATAAAATACAGGTACCATTGGTTGTAGTTTACACACACGCACACACAAAAAAGAAAAAAAAGAAAAAAGTAGAAGACATGCTGGAAGTAGACTATTATGATTTTTATAAAATAAAAACAAAATCACGACTCCGAGAAGATTTGTGCTCCCCTTGACCTTGGGTAGAGAAACTCATGAGTTTGAAAGCCTCTGTCATGTAGCAACTCTTATGTTGAGAAAAGTATCATGGAATGTGTATTAGCCAATTATTTCATTTTACATATTTCAACATCTTTAGAAAGCTCAAATGTTCGAAGATGTAGCAACGTACTACCTCAATTTCTCCTTGTAGTTTTGTGTTGCTGATGTTGTTAATTTCCTCCAATATTTCGTGTTTGTTCTCCATCATATATCAATGGTGTTATTTTGGCTTTTCCTTTGGTAGGATTGAGATTGAACAATATTATTATATATAACTACCCAGCATAAAAACTATCTTTCCACTTGAAGTATCATCAGCATGAGGTGATTGTTATGTCATGACAAAAAGGAGTACATGCTTCAGTTTGGGATTTGTAATCATTTTTCCTCAGTCACTTCAGAAGTGAAGCGATCAATGTATATGAGCTCGGAGAGTAATGTTTTTTTTTTTTTTTTTTTCCTGGTGATACATCAAAAAAGCGTTTAGGTTCATAGAAAATGAAGGTGAAAGTAGAGCCTGCTGTGTTACAAAATTAGATGATTGTAGAAGGACATAAAAAAATGACTTTGTACTCATCCGTATTATGGCTTCTGGTTAGGATAATGACATTCAACAAGATCTTAATATGGAGGTCATTGAACGGCTATCAGTTCTTTGATGCATGAAACACAAAATTTAGATGGATTGTATGGGCGCATCCATTAGTGCACATTTTAGCAATCTTCATTGATCATTTCCAAAAGTGAATAGACAAATAAAAGGCTAATACTTCCTAATTGAAAGGCTAATACTTCCAAAAATTGAAAATTAACGCTAAGCAAATGCAACAGCAATAGGATCAGCCAGCACGAGATTAACAGAAATATATATATATTTTTTTTTTATGGTAAACAATGCCCGTAGGCTTTAACAGAAATAAATTAACGCTAGACGAAAGATGGAAGTTTGGTAACGCTAATATGGTCTGTTTTGCATAATAGTTGTACACATTGTTGGTTGTGATTAAATAAAATATGATCAATCTCGTCTTTTGCAATATTTAAGACGCAAAATCAATGTTCGGTTCCGTGCTGACTTGGCAGCCTTCCCTCAGACATTGATGTTCTCAATTTCCTCCAATATTACATTTACTTTCTTTTTGTTCGGTTTAATAAATAATTTGAGCTCCAATTGAAAAACAGGTGTTTGTTTCTTTTTCTTTTTTTTTTTGTTCTTAATTTTCTGCCTATCAATACTATATTTTTTTTTTCTTTTCTGAGGTGATTTTGCATGAGAGGGCTGTTAAATCATGAGGAAAAGGTGTACATTACAAGCACCAATATCTTGCTATTGTATTCGTCTTTCCGTTGTGATATAAAAATTAAAGTTTACATTACAAGCACCAATACCATGCTATATAATTAGTTTACTTTCTCTCTTTTTTCTTTTTTATTCTTTCTCTCTTTTTTTTTTTTTTCTTTTTCCTTCTCTTTCTTCTTTTTAATTTTTACTTTCTCACTTTTTTCTTTTTTATTTTTATTTTTCCGTTTTCAACTTGTACTTCTTTTATTAATAAAATTGTCGGCGTGTGACTGCCACCTGGCCCTAAAAAAAAATTTTGAAGTTTATTTATCAAATAAGGTTTGCACAAGTTACGAACTGCTTTTTTTTTTATTAATTTTTTTCCTGTACGAATAATTGTTATTTTTTAGAGAATGAATAAACTATACGAATAATTGTTGGACGTTCTCGTCTCAATTAATCGCAGTCATGAGAAATTAATTTTCGGAACTTTGATCAACGTTTAAGATTTATATATTACAAACTACAAAGTACTCAAATTCACATGAGATGAGGAAAGCTCAGAAGTCGGAACCTTATAAGATGTATATTTAGCATTAACATATCCCTTTTATTAAAAAAAAAAAAAATGAAAGTGCTGTAAAAATCTGAGGGGCCAGACTACCAATTTGAACCCAAATTCTCTGTTTCGAAAAAACATCATTAGAAGTCATTCGTAAATCTCAAGCCAGTCCTACGAGGATTTAAGAATATGTATTCCTTCTAAATGAAATCATAAAAAGCTCTTTAGCAATCTTTGTTAGTGAATGATATAGAAAAACAATACAACGACTTATTCTCTGGGGAATCCTTATTAGTGCGCAACTGTTATTTTTAAAATAAACAAACACTACGAGTACTTATTCTTACAGTATAAAAATAGGGGACCATGACAAGCTAGTTGGTAAAATATGCAAAGTACTTTTGTGTTCAATCTCCGCTGACATAATTGTGAAGATATCGATCGTAACAAAAATTGCAATTAATATGCTAGATTAAAATTGAATGCGCAAGATTCCATGTAATTTTTTTCCCAGAGATTTTTAAAACTTTCAGTGGATCCGAAATAGAGGATCAAATTATGTACCAGTATTATATATAGCAACAATTTTGATTTTCCTTTTTTTTTTTTTTTACAAATAAGTGGGGTATAAAACAACCACTTTCCATTACAAAAAACAGAGAAATACAAAGTAAAATTACACAAAAAAAAAAGAAAATCTCAAGTACTCAAAATGGCACTGGATTGCTTTCCATCATCCCATTATCCCCTGGAATCCTCATTAATTATCCAGCGTCCTCATTAATAGAAGACTAAGGAATGAGAGGATGATAGAATCCAGGGGATGAAATCCTCTAATGAGGACACATTTTCTATTTTTGTCTGCACGTGTTTTTCATTTTTGAAAATCCAGAGAATGAGAGGCGCTGGAAGAATGAGCATCATGGGGGAGAGGGAGGGGAGGAAACAAATATGTATATAACTGTTCTAGTTAATATATATAACTGTTGAAGTTAATATTTATAAATGTTCTAATGATATATATATATATATATATATATATATATATATATATATATATATATATATATATATATTAAATACTCTAGTTAATATATATAAATGTTGAAGTTAATATCATAACTGTTCTAGTTATATACTGTTCTAGTTAATATATATAACTGTTGAAGTTAATATATATAAATGTTGAAGTTAATATATAACTATACTAACTTATGAAGTTAATATGGTAATTGTTGTAATTTGAATACTAACAATTTCGGTTAAATAGCGCTGGGTAAGAGAGAGTGAGGAAACAGAAGGACGGATGGAAGAGAAGGGAACAGGGGGACGGAAGGGCCAAACAGAGGGATGAGGCGCTGGGATGATGCGTTTTTACGTGTTTTCTGTCATTAATGAAGTATTATCCTCATTAATGACAGTTATTCTCTGGGGATGATGAGAATGATGAATTTTGGGATAATCCTTATCAGCCCTGTATCCCTATCATTTTTTTTTTTTTTAAATTACACAAAAAAAAAAGAAAATTTCAAATACTCAAATCATCTCTTTAAATATATACCAGTACCCCTGTCATCTTTTTATTCCTAAACCCTTCATATCCAAATCCTTATTACGAAATCTTACAATTAACCAAAATAAGAAATATTCTAAGGCAAAGAACTGTAATAGCCACTCGTTCAAATGATCAACGTGAATCAACCTCCTGCCCATCTCTTCTTTGCGAAGCATCCTCTCCACTGGGACGTCCATCAATTGAGGCACCATAAAAGGACTTCAACTCTTTCAAAATATTTTTTTTGAAGAAATTTTTTTTTAAGTATTCTGTACCGCCACCACATGTATAAGAATCTTAATTATTAGTTCTCTTAAACATTAATAATATGCATGCTGATGAGTTAAGATGACTCATGAAGCACTTAACTAGTTCCTTTATTTATTGCTGATGATATATTTATCTCCATCTCAATTACTAACAGCCATTATAATATGAAACAAAATTAAGAGGCTCTTGGAGCATTCCCAGACGAAAGAAAAAGCATGACGCCACCAACTGATGATTGACAATAACCACTAGTACAGTTGTGCAAAAAAAGAAGTCTTCCTTGAAAATTAGAATCAACATAGCTTTTCATTAAAGATTCTTCATTGTGACGAGGATACTACCACAAAAAAATTTCTGGATTTTTCTTTTCTTCTTGTTTGTTATAATCTCTGGTTATGGAAATCCTTGTTCCCATTAAAATGGAAACGTGTAGGAATTTTGTAATAGAGAGATGATGGGAAATAACTGATATTAATTGTTTGTATTTTGTAGAACGGAACGGATAGAGAGGCCTTATATAGGCTGAAAGAGAATAACGGTCGAATCCCTAGCTTTGTACCTGTCGTACATTCATGGTAATATTTTGAAAAAAGGAAAAAAAATATTGAAGGCTTATATAATTTATTTAAAGGTGGGCTCTTAATTTTCCGAAACTGTCCTATAATGAAAATATCCTCATGGGTCTGAGGCTAATATCCCCCCCCCCCCCCCCCCCCCCCCTTTCCTTTCAAATTAAAACTAGGATGGTTCTTGATCTTCATTTTCTCTACATTACGGTTTGAACCGGTGATGAAATGTAGTATGTGAATTATCAAAGTGGAACCTGATTCAAAAGCCAGTTCCCTATAGTGAACTAAACGGGTTTCTGGGAATTTTTTTATTTTATTTTTTTTTTTTTGTCTGTTTGCAGTTTATACGCTAATCCAAGTGTTAGCAGTGAAACATGGTTAAAAAGGTGATTTAGATATATGCCACTGACAAAATAAAAAATTAGAGATATGCCCATTTTAGAGTAATACTAGAATCAAACATATAGGACGTCACGATCTAAATATCAACTGTTAAAATTTCAAATGGCCGATCCAAACCACTCAATATGATCTCTATATTTAAATATCCTTGAAAATCAAATTTATATTGTTTCAAATTTTCTAACTATTTTTTTTCGAAATTTCAAAATTGGAGGGTTCATAACTTTTTAGATTGAGCATACTAGAAAATTCTAAAAATATAGTAAAAAAATTTGATAAAATATAAAATTTCGTTTCCAAGGAGATTTTATTATGCACAATAATTTGAACGGTTCGGATCGGCCATTATAATCTCAAAAATTGAAATTTTATCATGTTGGACGAGTGCATGTGTCGTATATGTTTGACACTAGCAATGCCATCATTAAATGACGAAAGATTGATATGACCATTCTGCCCTTTTGAAAATACCATTACAAAACATTGAAATTAGAAATATGCCACTGTAAAATATTAAAATTAGGAATATGCCAGTAATTGTTGATTTTATACCAAAATACGTTTTATGCCATATAAAATTGTAATTATTGGTTACGTGCCATTTGATACAACATTAAACAATTAAAATTGATTTTAATAATCTGATTATTTATAATATATGGTTGTTTCAAACAGTCAAATATTATGATCTCATTCTTTGCAACATGGACTACTAGAATTGGGGTAAAAAGCAAATAACTATCTTGATTTCATAAAAAAAAAAAAGGAAAATAAACGAAGATAAATAACAACCAGAAAGCTTTACTGGTTTCAATTAATTTCATGTGCACGAGATGAAACCCATGTACTGACTTTGAACAATCAATACCTGATTATTGGCTGCAACATATATTACTCTAAAGAACATCATATAATGATCCAGTTATTCTAAAATGAACGAAGGAAATTCATCACGATCATGGAGGCGGCTGTTTTCATTATTATTTCCTTTTGTAGTTTTTTTTTTTTTTCATTTTCGTTGATGATTTAAGCCCTAAGGTTAGTTTGGGTATTTTTTTTTAAAAGTAGAATGACATATTTGTAATTTGAGTGGCATATCTCTAATTTTGGGAAAAATTAGTGGTATAAAATTAATTTCACTATTTTATAATGGCATAAAACTAATTTGTATTTTAAGAATGACATATCACTAATTGTCAATTTTCATAATGGCATAAAACTAATTTGTATTTTAAGAATGACATATCACTAATTGTCAACTTTCATAATGGCATATATGATATATCTAATTATTCCGAAAAAAAAAAAAAACATATCAATAGAAAACCAAGGAAACCATTACATCGGTAAAAATTTATGCCATGGTAAGTTGGTAACCATGTTCATGTTCGATTTTTAAAAAGACATGTTTATTGTATATTGTTATGGTCGTCATCATTGTCATCATCAGCAGTATTATATATTACACAGAAACTGTTAATATCACTTAATGGTTTGATGGTTAGAGATGGACGTAAATATGTATATATTTTCTGAAAAACATAATGTTTCAGATTCAACATTGAAAAGAATTAATTAAAGCCAAACTAAATTCTAAAAATTCGGTGAAGAACAAACTGATGAAATCATAAGAGTTTAGGGCTCATTTGGATGGGTTGGGAATAGTGGGAAGAGTGGGAAGAGTAGGAAGAGTGGGAAGAGTGGGAAGAGTGCTATTCCGGAAAGAGGAAATATTGTTTGGATGGTGTGTTAGGAATAGAGAATGTAGGAATAGGATTAAAAAATTATTTCAACTTTTTTGAAGTACAAAGCACATGTGCTTTGATTAATTCCAGCAGAAGGAGTGGCACCAACTATTTTCCTTGCGCCAAAAAATTGCAGCAATTTTTGATGCGCCAAGTTTTCATGCGCCAACTAGTTTTCAATTTTTGAGCAAATAATTTTTTTTGGAACCGCTTCAATTAATTGCTCACAATACTTCACAAAAAAAGACCGAAATGACGGAGGAAATGCAACAGAGTGTTAATTTTTCTACATTAATCTTTATTGTTTTCAATTGTCTTGAAATTTGAAAAAGAGTTCTAAAATATTGTTTTTCTATGATCAGCTTAACAATATGAAAACTGTCAGATTCTTCAAATAATGGTGCCAAAAAACGATCTCGCCGTTTGGAAAAAGAAATAAAATGAAATATTCTCCAACTAAATTTTGTGATTCTTAAAAAAGCTCTAAAAATAAATTTCACAAATACGGGCATAGCACAATTTTGTTTATTCCTTATTCATGTATCGCTTCAATTTTGATTAACGCCAATTTTTAATCAACTGTTGTATGATTAATTTAGTTTTTTAGTTCCATTCTTTTATATCGGTTGACTTTTTTTTTCACCCTGACACATATGTAGTGCCAGAAATTAATATTCCTTCCAAAAAAAAAAGAAATTAATATTAGTCCATTAATCATACTTAAATAAAGTACAACCATTACAAATTAAAGCCAACTTAAGCAATCCTGGCTTACATTACAATAAATAAATATTACAGTTCTCTCATGCACTTTGCCTCATTTGCCAAAGTGTATTTTTAATACTTTCACACAAATTAACTTCGGCTTGAGAATCAATATTTTCGTCCTCCCCATTTTGCGGATCTTCAGTGTCTCCATTACCTCCAACTTGTGAACCTTGATTAAATTGCGGAACCTCAAAAATGTTGTCATCTGATACATTTCGCAGTCTATTGTGATGCTTAATAAAGTTATGCAGAGTGCAACATGCGGCAACAATTTTGACTTGGGTCTTGAAGTCAAACCTAAGCATATCATTTAAAATGTGAAACCGATTTTTGACAATGCCAAAGGTTCTTTTGACAACATTTCTCAATTGAGCGTGTCGATGATTGAACAACTCTTCTGCATTGTCGTACTGATAACCACCACGAGCACGAGCGCGATCCCGGAACGATGCCATATGATACGAGACCCTACGATATGGTGCCAGGAATTGCGGTGTATTTGCATAACCTGCATCAACAAGATAATATTTCCCATGAGGAACACGTAAAAAACCTTCTTCCACTGCTGAACGCAGTATAATATTATCATGCGCAGATCCCTCCCATCCAGCCACTACACCTACAAAATTTTCATCAAAGTCAACAGCTGCCATCACATTCTGCGTGGCTTCCCCTTTTCTATTTATGAATCTTTCTTTGAACTCGTCCTTCTGATCCACATATGCCTTTATGTGCGTGCCATCAATTGCACCGATAGCATCCTACAAAGCAATTAATTGAAATAAACAAGAGCATCATTAAACTGAATTATACATATGCGTGATCTACTGTACAAAATATTATTTGAATATTTCGATTTTGCGGCTGATTTTTGTTTTGTCGTTTCTCTATTATAAGATGTAAAAATATATTGAACATTATTAAATACTAGAAATTATTTGAAAATAAGATTACCTTGAAAAGAGCAGAATATGTTCCTTCCGAAAGGCTCGGATGTGGTGGGGTATTTGCGGTTGGTTGTTTAATATATTTTCGGGCCAATTTTTCAACTAGATGTAAAACATTGTGGAAATATCTCGATACCGTCTCGAGTGAATGTTGGAAATCCTCTCCAATCGTTCGTAAATTGTGTGCTTGCCCCAGACATTGCATAAACATGGCCACTTGCTCTTCTAATGTGACATCGCCGTTAGATTGCAATCCCATTGATTCCAACTCAGTACATAAAGCTAAAAAATTTGGAACGCTCATGCGATATTGGTCGGGGCATCGCTGGTGGTGGCCTTGCAATTGATTGGTAATCTTCTGAGCTCCGCTAAACGGTCTATCATTCTTCACTTCTCTCCACTCATGCAACATCATATTCAATCGTTCATTCATTTGATTACTTGATTGCACAAACCAATAAGCACCCATCTGTTTCAAATGTTCATTCATCTGTTGAACATAGCATATTAACAATACAATTAGAATTAATTAAAGTAAATCAGTAAATAGCAAATAGTACTATTTGTTCCATGCCCCAGTAAATTACTTAATACTAACATTGGGATATAAATTACTAATACCGTACAATTTAAAGTAGTACTCTAATTTGTTTAACTACATCATTACAAATTAATGACTACTACTACACTTAAGTTCACTACACTTATTATTTAAGTTCACTACAATTATTACATCACTACAATTACAATTACAAATCTTCAGTACAATTAGTAAGTTCACTACACTTAAACAGTATCTCGACAGTACAAAGCTTCAACCGAAACAATACACAGGTCAATAAGGAGGAGGAGGTGGTGGTGGATTGTTTCGTATATAATTCATGTAGCAGGCATAGTTAGTGTCAAATGGGTTAGGCATAGGAGGAGGTTGAGCCTGCTGTCGGCGCTCTAGTATTTGAGCGTAGCTCTCCGGATAATTTAATTCTATCCACTGCCACACATCATTGTCAGTGCCTTCCAACCAAACCACTCTGACTCCCTCATCACTGAACCTTTGCATGATTTGAACCCTCAATGAACCCATAATTTCTTCTGCTAAACTACTCAGCTTTTCCATGCACTGTTTGCGCTCTTCCTTTACTTGGTTTGTAGCACTCTTAAACAAATCCCTCATCTCCCTGTTTAACTCCAGCTGTTCCCTATTTGTCTCATGCGCCATCTCAAAAAATTGTGTTCTGGTATTGAGGGTCTTGTGAATTTTTTTCCCCTTTGTACGTGTGGGTTCACCAACATCAGAACTTGTCCTTTTAGAACCTGAACTCCGATTAGTACGGTTCGTGTCATCGGACTCGTTTCCTCCGGAGACATGACGGGTATCTGAACTTTCCACATGTATACGAGCTCTTCTTGAACTTTCCACATGCGGAATTTCAGAGCTTTCAGGGTTTGAGCTACCAGTACTAGAGGCTGGTGTCTCTGGTACTTCGCCATAGCTGGTGTGTTGCACACCTGGAGGTGGCCGGCCTCCACAAAGTCGGTTCAATGCAGCATACCAAGGAAAGGGTTTTCTTAAGAAAAAGTGGCTCTCCCTTCCCTGCATTTGAGTGAAAATTTGTAATTCAATAACTTTTACAAATCTGTATTTAGTAACTTAAGAAAATTTGTAATTCAATAACTTTCTCCTTAAATTACTGGAGAACGATTCTGAAGATTTTTCACATTTTAGCATTCTTTTCAAAGAGCACACTATAGCATTCTTACTTTTCATTAATTAATGGAAATTATATCCCTTGAGCCAATCATCTGTTTCAAGTTCATCACGCTCAAATACATGTATGGATCCAGAATTAACTAATCCAAAGAAAAGCATTTATATTGAGGTCAACTCTAAGATTTTAACTAACCATGAATTGTTAATATAAACTGCTATGATTAACTTAGTATTTTCCAATGATTTCATTAATAAATTAACTTACATTGATGAGGTCTTCTAGATCATCTTTTGAACCTGTCGTCAACATGTTTGTGCTGTGGTCCCACTGCAAACCGCTGTTATTTCTCAATATGTGCTTGATGGCCGAGTGCAGGGACTTCAAATATTTAATTCGAATCTTGCAGTGTTTTGCTGTACGATCACAATTAGGGATTCTTTGTTTGAGAAGACTTTCGATTTCCTTGATCTGGTTGTATTTGAAATTAAGATCGTTCTTTCCATGTTTGTTCTTCACCTCTCCAGCCACATCTAGCAGTGCTCGGGTCTCTTCTTCTAACCAATTCTCCTTCCTATCCCTTGTGTTTTTCTTACTGCTAGAAGCCCCTTTCTGTTTGTCATTCCTCTTCTTTCCTCCAAACATTATTCTATGAAAATTGTATTTACAGCAGTCTTCAATCCACAGAAACCACCAATAGTATTACTTCTATCTATCTAATAGTATCTAATTATGTTTATTTCTAACTAAATACAGTTGTATTGAGGGTAATATATAGTACAACAGTAATTGATGTAATTTAAAAGGAGATATAACTCTAGCCATAATTTATTAATGAAAATTTTAGGAGAGGAAAAATTGTACCTTAATTTGAGTAAGGAATGTGATATAGGCAGATATTTCCAACTCTTGTTGAAGTACAGGGGCTGAAAAAGAAAAGCCCAACAAATGATGAGGAGTAATTTAAAGGGATACTAGAGTTAAAACAAGCAATACTAGAGTTAAAACAAGCAATGTGGAACTAAATTATGAAAGGCCAGAACTAAACCTAGTGTTTTGTATTTTTCCTTTTTGATTCAGTGGCAGGTGTCATTCAACTCTGATTGGAGTATGTATTAGATAATAAAAAAAAATCAAAACAAGCAGAACTTAAACATATATAATTTATTTTGTATATATATGTATACATAGTTGCTGTATCCATATCATCCTATATACAATCCCATACCAACATCAGTGCCACATAGATACCAGCCAACTTGTATCGAATCAGTACAACTGGTAGCATAGTTTCAGCACTGTTTGCTGTTCGAGAGTCTTATTAATGTTGTAGGAATCGATAAAAAATTGTATTTTTTCATTATTTAAATACTGGAATAAAACAGAAGAGTGTTTATTATAGGGTTCATACCCTGGAGGCTCTACTGGTAGAAGAAGACCTGGTGGGAGCGCGTTTAGGTGCAGTCGACACTACTGTTATTGGTTTCTTTTCTATGATCTCTGGCTTCAACTCGCGGGGTGTCCCTGGAGGTGTTACAAGCCTGTAAGTGCAAACAAAATTTAGAAACTTTTGTAATTCCAAATGGAAAACCTATTGAAAACTAAGACACCAAATTTGGCATCCATCCAAAAAGGAAAAGTTAACAGAACAATAAGTCATATTGGAAAAGCATCATGAACATCCAGGAAAAAAAAAAATTGAAAGACGCATTTTAGCAAGAATTTGATACTTAAACCACTTCCCACATCAAAGCTTATTATTGTAAAAGACGCATAACTCTTGTAATGGCACCTTAGCAGTTAGCACCCATATGTAGTCTTACTACTAGCTTACATACAACTTAACCGGAAATGATATGAGAGAAACATGTTTTACAAATTTAACAAAGGTAACTTAATCCAATCAACAGACCCAAACCCACAACGAAAAACATTTGTAGTTTAGCCCCTTAAAATATCGAGACAACAGATTTTACAAAGCAGTCCTAAATACCAGAATTTGTCACACAACAGCCCCTAGTTTAGTTCAAACAGATTTACAGAAATGTCCCTGAACCAGAAAATATTAACAAACAGGTCCTTAAGGGTATGGATTTCGTACCAGTAAGCAAAATAGAAGTGTAACGGACTGGTACCAGGTACTACAGGCCCAACAGACTAGAAACAAACCTCATACGACGCATAGAACTCACAATTAACACAAAACACGCAAAAAAGCGTCAAGTACAACTCAGATTTTCAGGCCAACTAAGAATCACAGATCAATTAGTGGACAAAGGTAAGATTCACACAATTACAAGCCTCAATCAACACATAGCAAGCCAACAAATGAAAGAAGAAGGGAATGGGGTTTGTGACAGATTACCAAACCGAGAAGAAAAGAGAAGAGAAGAGGAGAGAAGGAGACAATGTCGGCCAAGATCCACCCACGCCTAGTTTAGCCTCCACCTCGCCAGTCTCTCTCTCTGTGTTTAATTTGGGAAAAAAAAGGTTTAATTAGAAATACAACGAAAGTATAGGTCGCCAAGATCGGACTAATGTAAGCAACTTCCGATCGAAATACAACGAAAGGGGCTTACCAAGGACGAGAAAATTAATCGAAGACTACAAGGCCGAGAGGGGCTTACCAACGTCGTCGATCGAGAATACGAAGCGGAAGAGAGGCTGAAGAAAGGTTGAAGAGGGAGGCCGAAGAGCGAGGCTTCGACAACAGAGGCTGAAGAGAGAGGATTCGAGAGCGATGGGCAGTCGGCGGAAGTAGAGGAGGAGGATAGACGAAGGAAAGGGGATCGATATTTCTGTTGGAGCGCAATTATTGGAGAGAGGGTATCGGAATTTTTTATCATTTTTCTGTCGGAAATATCTTGTATCGGGAAAGCCTGCTATTCGCGGAAGATCGCCTATTCCTGGCTATTCGCAACTTGTTTGGATGTGTCAGGAATAGCCAATTCTGAGAATAGGCCCTATTCCCCTATACCGTTTTCTCTAACAAAACAGCAAACGGCATGGGCCGTTCCGTGCAAAAAGCCCACGTTTGACAGCCCTAACCACTACCAGCTTGTTTTCCCAACCCCATATATATGAGAATCGTCTTAAAAGAATCTGTCCACTGTAGGCTCTGGGAATGATGCTTTTTATATTATGGAGATTAAAAGAATATTTTAGTACTGTCATATGAAAATAGAAAAAAAAAAAAATGCTAGCTAATTATGTTTCTGACTCACCATGCAACATAATGCAGATACGTCGATTACATAGAAGATTCTGAAACACGTATGCGTGGTTATTTATAGTATTGTCTATGGTAGTCTGGCAAAATGTTGCCATCTATACATCATCAGCATAAATCGTTTTCGTGACATTTCATGTTATTCATGCTTTTTAACAAGATACTAGCGCCAGAAACATTATACCAAAATTAATTATAAATTGTTTCAATTGGATCAAAATGAATATAGTTCATTTGATTTTTCTAAAGGCATTGGACAAGTGGCTGTTACACGAATCAAAACAGTTCCACGTAACTATATATTTGTTGCAACTCCACCTGATATGTTTTCATCAAACACTCACACAGAAACTCTCAGAGCTACACGGAGCGCACCTAAACAAGGTATGAGCTTAGCTGGAGATGGAAGAGAACCTCTGCCTCATGGACCTGATCCCGAGGTGCATCATAGCTCCAAAGGCAGCACATCTCCCGAACGAGATCCATTGACTGCCTTGATGGAGATTCGAGGTTTCTTGATGGTTTTCGCAACAGTTATGGCATCTGTCACTTATCGAGCTGGCCTCAACCCACCCGGTGGCTTTTGGGCAGATAATATTGATGGACATAAGGCCGGCACACCAGTATTTCAAGACGTATTTTGTACAAGGTATATTTATATATTTAGGATTAATCGTTCAGATTCACTAAACTGGAAAAAAAAAAAGAAAAATAAATAAAAACAGAGTTTAAGGACACTAACAAATCAAGTGCACGTCGCACATCACTTGGAATAGTTTGCGATGTATCCATATATACATGGTCATTGACTCATTGTAAACAAAATTGGAAATTGATTTCTGCTATAGGAAGAAATGCCATCGCTGAGGCAGCGATGGTTCTCACCCAGCGCATTTTTATCCCGTATCTAAATGTTCAGTTAGATAAGTACAAATGTTCCGTTATTTGAAAATAAATGTTCAATTAGTTGCATTAAAAAATATAAATGTTATAAGCAAAAATGTTCATTTTATTAAGTATAAATATTTAGTTTAGCAAATATAAATGTTCAATTTAGTATAAATGTTCAGTTAAAAAAATACAAATGTTATAAGCAAAAATGTTTATTTGGATAAGTATAAATGTTCAGCTTAGTAACAACAAATGTTAAGTGTAGTAAGTACAAATGTTCAGGTTATTATATATAAATGTTCAGTACGAGTTTTCGATTTTTTTTAATAGGTGAACGAAGGGGTCACAAACCGGACAAAAAATACATGGAAAAATTAGAAGGGGTCATGAACCGATCCGGTTCAAATAAATTTTTTTCCGACTCTGCCCCTGGTGCACCTCTCTCCAAGACTGACGCACGTTCTATATAATAAAACCATTACTCGACACATTAAATTGAACACTTTTGATTATTAAACTAAACACATTTAGTTATTAAACTGAACATTTGTAACAAACAACTGTTCCGTACAGCAATGGCGCGCGATGACAAATCTAGCGATGACATTTATCATTTCTGAACAAAATTGCCTGAAAGGATAGGATGTAACTATGCCTTTTTCACAATTAAATGGAATGAACTGTAAGAACTCATGTATCTTTCCAACTCTATCATGCAATGTATGATAAGATCAGGAGATCCATTAGTAACAAAAGCTCAAAGCTCAGTAAGTCAATATGGAGCATACAGTTGAGAATATTAGAAATACTGCATAATTATGTCGATTATTTTTTTCCATTCAGATAGATATGTTTCTTTGACCTGAATATGTTAATACATATGGCCTTTCGAGGATAATTAATATTGAATTTGTTATTCTTTAATGAATGACAGGTACAAAATCTTCCACTACTTCAACACATCATCCTTCATGATGTCTCTGTTCATATTGCTCTTCGCGATCAAGGCAAGCATCAACAATAGCGATGTAACAAAAATAATGTTGCACTTGACAGTTTTGATGGATGTCATCACTCTGATAATCGCTTACATTGTTGGTGCATACGAAGATTTCCAATCATCCACTTATGCTTTAGTTTTAATGCTTATGGTTTTCATTTACTTGGTGTTTGAAGTGACAACTTTGATTGTAAGATTATGTAAAACAATCAGACAAATGGCCTATATGCTAGCCAAAATTTAGTTAATTGTGGCATATATGCAAAGCCAATCATCGCTTGAGAGTAAGGAGGAAGCTCTAAGTGTAATGATTTGGTAAGTGTTAATTATATCATGTACAAATGCTATTCCAATGAAATCATGACAACGCGTTATTCAGAAAGGAAACGATAAAATGCTTAATTTACTGCTCAAATAAATGCATACTGACACGAACTATCTGAATTTTAAAAGTGATAGTAAAAATGATGTTGTATTTCAGGTCCAGCAAGACTGCATATAGGTGTATAGCAATTGAGGTCTATTAAATTAAGATGTGCGTGGAATATTAGTGGTTTCAAACGAAAATGGAAGAAATGAGAGGATGCTAAATAATTGAATGAAAAGATAAATAATTTGTGGATTATGGTGAAAAAAATGTTTACATCAATTTATTATAACCTGATTCTCTGTGTTAAGTTGATTTATCATTTTGTGGAAGAGGTTGAGAGGACGTCCATTGCATACTGAGGTAATTCGAGCACCAACCACAGGACTTGTGAAGATTACCTTTTGACTGTTGCAATATATCTCAGGCTCTCAGCTGATTGGAAGATGAGAAAAGGTTTATGTAAGTGAGTCGTGAGCATGTCCTGCGTGTCGAGCAGTTGACAAAGTACATCTACTGCTAGAAAAAAACATATATGGCGAAATCAACACCCAAAAAAAAAAAAAACAGTGCATGTTAACAATCGAAAAATGTTCTCCCCAGTCTTTACATATAGCTGGTGATTTGTTAACAAGAACAAATACACAAGTACTAAGCCGAACAATTGGCTTCTTTACAACGAAATCCCGAGGCAGCTGGTGACATGTGAGCCAGAAGACAATTAAGATGCCAGATATGAGAATCAAATTTTTAAAATAAACATAATTCAATATACAACAGCATTTGAGCTCACTTGTTTCAAGCAAAAAAAAAAAAAAAAAAAGGAAAGAAAAAAAGAACAACAACATAGACTGTCCTTTGAAAGTACTAGACAGAATCACACCAGAAACATGAACACAATAAAAAACCAGCCTGGCACTAGAAATCAGTGGAGATTTAGAACGTTTAATGGTTATTATCCTCTTATAAATGATCACTTCCACCTCCAAGCTCAGAGATGAATTGCTCCACTTCATCTGGATTCTTATAAATTACAAGTATGGAAGTCAAAATAAATTAACAGCAATTTGTTTCTTCTAAATTACTTCTTTCATCTTCAAGTTGAGAGATAACCTTCTTCACTTCATCGGGATTCTCGCACTTGCTTACTGCATTTAGAAGTATACCAAAGATGACATCACTCGGCTTCAGGCCTTGGTTCCTCATCTTCTCAACCAATTGCAGAGCCTCAATGACTCTACCACCTTTACAATACCCCTTTATCAATAAACTGTAACTATGTTGATCAGGGTCAATGCCTTTTTGAGTCATCGTATCTAAAAGGACAATTGCTTTATCAAGACGTCCTTCCAAAACATAACCATGTAACAAGGATGTGTAAGTGATTACGTTAGGTTTCTTCCCACATTCCTCCATCAAACTGACCAACTTTTCTGCTTCACAGGTAACTCTGTGCTTGCTCAGCGCATCAATTAATGCACTGAAAGTTACTACATCTGGTGATATGCCTTGATTTACCATCTTGCGGAATAACCCAATTACTTGGCTCCACTCACCAACACAAGACAGCCCATGGATTAGACAATTGTATGTGACAACATCTGGCATCACCCCATATGCTATCATTTCTTGAAAAAACTCCGAAGCATGTGAAAATAAACCATGTTTGCAACAACCATCTATCAAGGTATTATACATGAAGATATCTGGTTGAAGTCCACTACTAACAAATTCTTCATATAAATGAAATGCCTTGTGCATGTCACCGACTCCAAAAGAACCAAGAATGAGTGCATTGTAGGTATATACATCTGGAAGTAATCCTTTAGCAATCAATTCTTCAAACATCTTCTGAGCCCTATTCATGTTACCCTGGCTACACAGATTATAAATTAGGATGTTATACGTAATTACATTCAGAACTAGCCCATTTGCAACTATTCGATGAAACATTCTCAAAGCACCATTTGTGTCACCATGACTGGAGAGACCATCAATAAGAGCGTTGTAGGTCTGCAAATTAGCAACAACTCCATGGGAAGGCATTTCTTCAAACATTTTATGTGCTTCAATAACATCCCCATTCTTGCAAAGACCATCAATTAGAATGTTAAAGGTGATCAAGTCAGGCAACACTCCTTCAGCAACCATTTCATCAAACATCTTCCTAGCCACTGCAATCTCACCCTCTCTACAGAATCCATGGATGAGAGTGGTGTAGGTTACAGCATCGGGCTTACAACAAATCCCTTCATTTAACATCTGCCGACACAGTTCAAGGCCCGGCCTACTGTTGCCGTTTCTACATAAACAATCAATAAGAGTGGTGTAAATGATCAAATCAGGAGTACATCCCAGTAGAGGCATTTTAGCGAGCAGATTAGCTGCATCGTGAATCTTGTTTGCAGCACAGAGACCCTTGATGAGGGAACCGAACATGATGGTATTGGCACCGCATCCATGTCTCAAGGACTGGCCAAGAACAACGAATCCGAGGTCAACCCGACGCATGCGACAGCAGCAATTGAGGGCAAGGCCAAAGGTACGGATGGTTGGAGAGAGCCTTCTCCTGTCTCTGGTGCTTGTCAACTTCAAGCGATTAAATAGAGCGAGAACGGTTGGGTAGCGACTGGGATGCTTGGTCTTAGCAAAGGATGCGAGATGGGCGTTGATGGCAATGATAGACGGCGGGTGATCAATATTGCCGGGAGAGAGAAGGCGGTGAAAGACAAAGACGGCCTCCTCCAGCTGAAGCTTCTCCGCATCGCAGCGTGTCTTGAGCAGCTTTTTAAGATGGACAGCCAATGGCTTGCCTGCCTTGGTGCTCATCAATTCAAACCGAGGCTATTGGCTTTTGGCTGTTGCCTGTTGAGGGAAGAAGAGAACAGCAGGAAAGGAAAGGAAAAAGGGGATGAAATTATGCAAGTGCATTTACTCGGGCGTAACTTAGTTCAGTATAGTAGACTCTGACTCGGAATCGTATCCTCTGCTCACCTTTAAAAGGTGAGCAGAGTGCCTACCTCTTATCTGAACGGTTGGATGACGATCCAACGGTGCGAGCAGAAAAATGAAAAAATACGCTCAATTCGACTCCTGCCCAGAGCTGCCCGCAACGGAGTTCTCCTCTTACTATTCATTCTCCACATTTACTTCTCTGCCTTCTTTCTAGTCTTACTCTCTCCGCTCCTCTCGAAGCATTTCGGCCTCCTCAAAGCACCTCTTTCTCCTCTCGGATCGTCTGGATCGACACATTTGCCTCCGCCTCCTCTCGAAGCACTCCGATCTACACCTCTCGAAGCACCTCCGCCTCATCTCGAACCCTAGAAAAGCTGCTTTCTTTCTTCCAAACGAAAAATCCCAAGGTAGTCTGATCCTCTCTCTCTTCCTGTTGTTTTGCAATTTATTGTGGTTTTTCGTGTTTATTTCCCGTTTACAAAAGCGTTTGAATTGAATAATTAATTACAAGATTCTTTTCTGAAATAATATTTTATAATATTTATTTTTGCAAGATCAAGGTGCACAAATCAGATGGCTTGAAGGCTCCTATTATGGGCTCAATTTAAGACTTCAGCAATTTAGCGCTTTATAATTCATGTTCTTGTATCACCCATTCACCCCCAAGACGCACCAGAGGTAGATCCAAGGCCAGAGCCTCATGCACCAGCAGTTCTAAAGAGTTCAAGGATGCCTAAAACTAGAGAGAACTAATCATGCTCTTTGGTTTATTTACATTCATATTAAATTATAACTGACAAGGATGCCTAAAACTAGAGAGAACTTGTATTCAACAAATATTATAAGTGACAAGTCCTAATGTATGTTTCAAATTCGAAAATGCACAAGAGAAGATCGATTAGTGAGCTTTTGATCGAAGTTCCACGTAGTAAGCTTGTCATCATTGGCTTATGGACTTATGGTGCTAACTTTAATGCATATTGCATATCAACATTTTTGTAATATACAGTACTGAATTAAAAAGGAAGGTCGTCCACTTAAATAAGTGCATGACAGTACAACATCAGAGGGTATATATAAGCATCTTGCAAATATAAAATAACTGAATAATTAAAGAAGGTAATTAAATCTAATTCATAAAAATCATATCACACAAATTTAATTCATTTATTTTTGTAACTCAGTTCAGTTGTTATGCACGAATAAATAAGAAATTCAAGTATAATGCAGATACAAAAATCCTCAATCCAAATCCAAATATAACTCTCGTTGCAATCCAAACCGCCCCCTCCTCCCCCAACAAAAAAAAAGAAAAAAAAATGAACATGCAAATAACTAGTAGGACAAAGTTCCACCACTTCCATTTATCAGAAGCAAACGAGTTACAAAATTTGAAAAGAAATAACAAACCCTATTGATCTACCGCACCAGTACTGCACACTGACACACTTGGTACCAGTGCATCCAACACTATCTTACTCTGAACGAATGAAACCATAATATAGGTCTATATCTATAACGTAGCCAAAACCCCCTCCTGCAGCTCCAGAGGTTAAACTGAGAGAATTTTTATTACAAACAGACCCCTGAAAAACCCTATTATTACATATTTGTACCCTACAACTTCTTTAATTTTATTCTCTCTACAACTCTCACACACCCTACAAACTTTACTATAATAATTAAACTATGTTTCTGACATAAATATAAATCAAGAGATATCATTTTGTGCCTACTCACAAATAGCTTGCTTATGTCTTATGTGGGCACATTGCTCTTACACCTGTCAACCAAAAGCAAATGAAAAACATCTTAATAGAATAGAAATATGATATTATTAAATGCCTAAATCTCTCGATACAGTATATCTTATCAATGAACAAATGTCCTAATTATATGATGTTAGTTCTCAATTGCATAATTGTGCCATAACTAAAAAAAAAAAAGGCAAAATTGAATGGCATGTCTATCAATAAACTAAAACTAGTTAGACTAAATAAAGCTAACTTTGAACTAGTTTGAAATAATAATGGAAACGTTGATCAGTCACAATTTATAAGCACCACTAGACTCATGCTGACAAAACTACTCTAGAAGTGTAGTGTCTTGAAGCCTGGGTGTTCCATGATATAAGATAGGATAACAGACCTTCCAATTTAAAGGTCACAATTCCAGAAAGGTCATACATCAAATCATTATAAAATTTACTGGTACAAAGAACTGAAAATTAAAAATTTCTTTTGCTTACAGAAAACAATAAAGCTTCCTAAATTAATTTGAGCTGAGCTTGAGCTTGAACCCATTAACTTCTGTATTGCCAAAAAAAGCATGAAATCTTAATAATTGTTGTTCAATGTGTTCAGTCATAGATTGAACTGAACCCATTAACAAAAGAATTATTAAAGAGTTTTAACGAATAGATGCTAATTGTTGTTAATCGACTCTTAAAGCTACTCTAACTGAAGCAATTAATCACTTATGCCTCCTGTACAATTAAACTCAAACTAGCATCTTCTCTTTGTTACTTACGCTAACATAAACAGTGCTATCAGGAGTTACTGGAGTATGCATGAAAGTTATTCCCTCATTCGAAGGGCGGAGAGAGACTGGGCATGAGAAATACCTGGAGATGCGAACGGCGGAGAGATTGGTTGCGCTGAGAAATACCTGGAGAGATTGGGCATGAGAAATACCAGCAACTTGTGCAAAGCTTGTTCGAAGGATTGGATGCGGAGGGCATCAGCGGAGGGAGAGATTACTTTGTTTGTGGAGAGATGGAGAGGGATTTTTTACGGAGGTGGAGTCGCGGAGAATCTTTGGTGGGAATTCGAGTGAAAGTCGGAGATTTTTTTTACATTTTAGATGGAATCGGGGAAGAGGAAACGTGAGTCGGGCAGGGTCGATTTCAGCTTATTATCTCCTTCATCTGTGCACGTCGTTGGATCGTCATCCAACCGTTCAGATAAGAGGTAGGCACTCTGCTCACCTTTTAAAGGTGAGCAGAGGATACGATTCCACTCTGACTCTTCGTACAAAGCAAAACTCTGCCCAATAGTAAGTTGCTCGCACGCTTTTGTTTTTGTTGACTAGTCAAGTTCTTGGCCCCTTTCCCTTTTATAATTAAAACTCTACATCAAATTTTTCATGCGATGGCTGCTGACGTAACAGAAACACTTGTCCCAAAAATAAATCCACTATGTTGTTGTATTAATATCAGTTGATTTACTCATTGTAGGATATGCCAGAGTTACTATTTGTGTTTCTTTCATAAAGCTATTGCTTTTCACATCAAGATAAATCCTTTACAAAAGGAGAGTTATCGCTCATGCTCTTGCAACAAAGGTGTACAACTAACCCACAAATAGAACAACTTTTGCAATCATCAAAAAATATTCCAATTTGTAGAAAAGTCCAATTTGAGGTAACTTTTCTACAGTACCTCTTTGGTATTTTCAGAAACATATTTATGTGGTCTTTTGTGTAAATGGTCAATTTAAGTTTTATTTTTATGATGCAATATGAAAATCATTTAGAATTCTCTATGTAAAATAAATGATGAAACAAGCTACCCTCATGTGCATTTTTTTAAAATTGTTTATGGTACATCCCATGTTATTCAATGTAATAATTCTCATACAACAATTTTTTCAATTTGCAACATAAAAACTTATTTCTATAATTAACAATGATTTTCAATGGCATATTATTTTAGCATCTTAGATTTCTCGACAATTAGAAATTGCACACTCATATATTAATGATATTTTTTATTAAAAATAATTAATAACATTAAAAATAAAAATATATCTATAAATAATCCATGGTAGTAAATAGGACCAAGTAAAATACATCTAATTAACCAATTTTTTCTTTAGGTGTTGGTGGTATATTGCAAGTAGAGTCAAATATCATCTCTATTTTACAAAAACAAGAATAAAAATTGTTCATCCACTTCTAAGAATTTTATTATTGAATTTAATTTGTATCATTTATCATTTAATTATTTGTAGGTAAATATTGCAAGTTAATTTTAAGCTTCATAAATATTTTAACTACAAAAGTGCTTTTCATGTATAATTTTATTTTAAATCCTCTACTTTATTTTAATACATTATCAGCATTTTTTTAAAAAAAAAATTAATTCTTTTGTTTAGTTTCTTACAAGTCTTTCCACAATCATTGTTGCATTAAATTTTAATTAATTTTCTTAAGAAATTACAAAATAATCAGTGAAATAATTTTACAATTTTGGATTTTATTTTTTTCTAATTTTTCTAATTGATTCTATTTTTTATCAGAATTTAAAATATTTTATTAGAAATTTTGCTTGATACATCTTATAAACATATAAGAAAGAACATAACTATTTATATTATATAATCATGTGTTTATAAATATATGTTAATATTATTAACTAACATAATAATATTTATAGAAATAAAAAATATAATTATAATTAGTGAATTCATAATAAAAAAAATTACATCTATAGGACCCGCTTAACTCCATCTTCTATCGCGCGAAGCGCGAAATCAAAGCTAGTTATATACATATATGACAGTACTATCTCGAATTTTAGTTCTTATTTTTTTTTTTCTTTTTTTGGACAATGAATAATCCGTATTCCGTGCAACTGTATTTTATCACCACTTACCTTAGCATTTATAATACAAAAAATAAAATAAAATAACATGAATTTAAGCCATATCCTATGCGTAATTAAATACCACACATGAGATTGCTAATAAGTCCAGAACTCTATTGTCCAGAAAAAAGCGGAAAAAAGATCACATTTAAGAAAATTGAACCTGCATTATTTTGCAATAAACATCAGTGTGCACAACTAAGTACATGCAAACAAAATATTAACACAATCAACATTATGACAGTTTAAATTACTTACGGCCATTGGTTTCTTCTATGTTGTGCTGCAAATAGGATAAAAGTTGGTACTTGGTACACCAAAATTAACACAAACACAAAAATTGAAAGTTAGTCTTCCCAGCTCAGTGAGGTGCCAGAGGCACTGGCTTCATGAAAAATGCAGATGACAGTAAAAACTATTTTCAGTGATCAGTTTCTAAAGTTATCTTTCATCTCTCAAATCAGAGATAATCTGCTTTACTTCATCAGGATTTTCACAATTGCTTAATGTATTTCGAAATATGTCAAAGATGACATCATTCAGCTTCAAGCCTTGATTCCTCATCTTCCCAACCAATTGGAGAGCGTCATTGATTTTGCCACTTTTACAATAACCATTGATCAACGTACTGTAACTACGTTGATTCGGCTCAATTCCTTTTTGAACCATTGTATCTAAAAGAACTGTTGCTTCATCAAGACGACCTTCCAAAACATGACCATGCAACAAGGATGTGAATGTGATCACATCAGGTTTCTTCCCACATTCCTCCATTAAAGCTACCAGCTTCTCTGCTTCACTGGTTAGTCTGTGCTTGCACAAGGAGTCTATGAATGCATTGAAAGTCACTGTATTTGGTGAAATTCTTCGACTTACCATCTCACGAAATGCCCCAATTGCAAGTTTCCACTCACCTCTAGCAGAAAGCCCATGGATAAGACAATTGTATGTGGCAACATCTGGCATCACCCGACATGCTATCATTTCTTTAAAAAGCTCCAAAGCACGTGAAAAGGAACCCTGTTTACAACAACCATCTATCAAGATAGTATACATGCAGACATTTGGCTGAAGTCCACTGCCAGCAAATTCTTCATATAATTGAAATGCCTTGTATGTGTCACCAACTCCAAAAGAACCAAGAATGAGGGCATTGTAAGTATAGACATCTGGAACTAATCCTTTCGCAATCATTTCTTCAAACATCTTCTGAGCCCTATGCATGTTGCCCTGGCTACACAGACTATAAATAATAATGTTATAAGTAATCACATCGGGAACGATCCCATTTGCAACCATTTGATCAAACATTCTTAAAGCACTATCTCCGACACCATGACTGCAGAGACCATCAATAAGAGTGTTGTAGGTAACCAAATCGGCAACAATTCCATGGTGAGACATTCTTCAAACATTTTATGTGCTTCAGTAACATCCCCATTCTTGCAAAGACCGTCAATTAGAACGCTAAAGGTGATCAAGTCAGGCAACACTCCTTCAGCAACCATTTCATGAAACATCTTCCTAGCCACTGCAATCTCACCCTCTCTACAGAATCCACGGATGAGAGTGGTGTAAGTTACAGCATCGGGCTTACAACAGCTCCCTTCTTTCACCATCTGCCGACACAGTTCAAGGCCCAGCCTACTGTTGCCGTTGCTACATAAAGAATCAATGAGAGTGTTGTAAGTGATCAAATCAGGAGTACATCCCAGCAGAGGCATTTTAGCGAGCAGCTTAGCTGCATCGTGAATCTTGTTTGCTGCACAGAGACCCTTGATGAGGGAACCGAACATGATGGTATTGGCACCGCATCCATATCTCAAGGACTGGGCAAGCACGCAGAATCCGAGGTCCACTCGACGCATGCGACGGCAGCAATCGAGGACGAGACCGAAGGTATGGATGGTTGGAGAGAGCCTTCTCCTGTCTTGAGTGCTTGTCAACTTCAAGCGATCAAAGAGAGCGAGTACGGTTGGGTATCGACTGCGATGCTTGCTCTTGGCAATAGATGCAAGATGGGCATTGATGGCAATGATGGACGGCAGGTGACCAATATTGTCGGGAGAGAGGAGGCGGTGAAAGCGAGAGATGTCCTCCTGCAGCTGAAGGTTCTCTGCGTGGCTGCGTTTCTCTACCAGACTCTGAAGACGGCCAGAAAATGGTTTACCTGCCTTGACACTACTCATGAGATCAAATTAAGGGTCACACGAAAGCACCTACCTTTCCTCTCTTCTAGTGAGTAAGAAAGTCAAAGTGGGAGACGAAGAGGAAAGAGTGGAGGTGGGAACTGAAAATGCATGATCTTGCTTCCTTTAAAAACAATTTTTCGGTTTCTTTTTCCCTTTTTATATTTCCTTGGAAGAGTGAAAAAACATCTTCAGCGATCTAAATTTTTTATATTTTAACTTTTTACTGAGGCCATGGAATTTATAATTTCAATTAAATGGAGGTAGCATATCAAGCTGCTGCAACCAGGAAATAATGTATAATGACAACATCGAATGGAGAGATAAACCTCAAATATTCTTTCGAAAAATCAAAGATGATAACTTTATTTACCATTTACTAGTGTTAACCACCACAAGTTGAAACATTTGTAAGTGGGGCAAAAATGTGGATTGTAAAAATGGCGCTAGGTCTCTAATGTTCAAGACTTGGTGACAATTTAATCTGCCTATAGATTCAACAGTAATAGAGCTAACTTACTCGGTAAAAGACTTGGTGAATTTGTTTTCTGCCAGAATGGCCCAACTATATATAAACTCATTTCTTTAGGCCCAAACTTTTGGAGGGACAAAAGGTTTTTTTTTAGGTATAGACGGAATTTACTTGCAGCAATTGTTTTAAATAGAATAAATTATAATTTGAATTTTGTAAAACTCAACTAATGATCAAGGAGTGGCAATGAGTACGGCAACACAAATATATACAGTTTCTTTTGATGAAGGCTTATGGTTTCTTACACAGTATTTCATGACATGAACCATCAAACTAATTTCAAAAGTCGATGAAGCTTGCTTAATTGACAAACAATCCATGTACTGCCATTTAATTTTGATAATTTGGATGGACTACCCATCATGTGTTGATGCATCTAAATGTATTATAGACCTGAAAATTGTTAGTAAACTTAACTAACATGTGTTGGCTAAAGTGCCCAGGAGCACATAAAAGATACCTAGTGCTAAAACTGAAGAACATTGCTGATGCTAAATAACAGAGAACGCACACATGCCTATGTTTGGAAAATAAAAAATAGCTTAAGACAGTTGGAAATATAAAGAAAAATAGAGTTGAGAATATTGCAGAATGAGGGCTTGAAAAGTATAGTGTATCTACTTTAATATCGATCATTCGAAGTAATTGGCAAAAAACTTCAGCAATAAAAAAATAATAATAATCGTATGAAATGTTCTAAAAAAGCTGGTTAAGATGGCCCGCTTGTTGCCAGCCCAGATACAATTATTTTGTAACGTTTATAATTCATGTTTGAGAATGTCTACCAAATTTTGTTGTTAAACTTCCATGGATATAACTTACAAATATTATTACGTTTTAAAACCTTAATATCAGTGAAACAATAAATTTTTCTTTTCAAGAAACAATATGAAATAATGCATTACATGCACGATCTAACCAGAAATTTATGAAATTTTCAAGAATGACATTGCATAAATTATCATAACTCGAAGAAATAATGCAAAGTCAGAAATTTATGAAATTTCTGGTTAGGAACATTTCATAAATTTTGCTTGTTATTGCCGATTTTAGTAATTCCTAGTCCGAATGACATTGCATAAATTGTCATAACTCAAAGAAAGATATCATCAAAGGCCAATTCAAACCCTTGTTGCTCTGTGATTCAGCTGCCAAGTAAAAATTAAAGTACAACGAAGGCCGGAAGAAACAGAGCTATCCTATTAGAAATTTAAAGCACAATTTAAACATCCAAATTTAAAGAAAATACCTCAAGCACTAGTGTGCGACATTATAGCACCACCCATACCGAAATTATCTCTACATAAAAGAAAATTTGTGCACAGTTTATTGTTTTAGTCATAAATAGTGAATCAATTAAATGAGAAAAATATTCCGGTGCTACGACAACCACTACATTAGTTCCATATTTGTAACATGTCCCTTGTCGATTTATCCATAGTTGATGTAAATTATACCTCATGAGAATAGTTTTACAAAATCAGAGCCTAAAAATGTAAACACAATCATCACCTATGATGGTTAATTCTATCTATGGCTATTCAATTCTTGTACTTTCTTCCAATTTATTATCTCAGAGATAATCTGCCTTAGTTCATCCGGATTCTCACTCTTGCAGCACAATGCTTTTAGAATTATGCCACTGGTGACTCTATCAGGTTTAAGACCTTGCTTCATCATCTTCTTGACCAAATGAAGAGCCTCATTGATTCTGCCATTCTTACAATAGCTGTTGATTAGGATACTATAACTGTCCTGCTCTGGCTCAATGCCCTTCTGAGGCATACATTCTAAAAGATTCGTTGCTTCATCAAGACGGCCTTCCAGGACAAAACCCTGCAACAAGGATGCGTAAGTGATTGCATTAGGTTTCTTCTCTCTTTCCTCCATTAAATCAACCAGCTTCTTTCCTTCACAGGTTAGTCCCTGCTTGCATAGGGAATCTATTAATGAACTGAAAATTAGTGCATTAGGATAAATGCCTTGATTTACCATCACATGAAACACCTCAATTGCACGGTTCCACTCACCTACAACAGAAAGCTCATGGATTAAACAAGTGTATGTGGCACTATCCGGCATCACCCCTCGTGCTATCATTTCCTGAAGAAGCTCCAAAGCACGCAAGAAGGCCCCCTTTTTACAGTAGCCTTTTAATAAGGTTGTATATATACAGACATCTGCTTGAAGTCCAGAATTAACCATTTCTTCAAACACTACAAATGCCTTAGTGATATCACCGGCACCACAAAACCCAAGAATGAGGTCATTGTAGATATAGACATCTGGAACTACTCCTTTGGCAATCATTTCATCGAACAACTTCACAGCACTATGCATGTTACCCTGACGACAAAAACTATGAATGAGAATACTGTATGTGTACAAATCAGCAACAATTCCATAGACAGGCATTTTCTCAAACACCTTTTGTGCTACATTGACATTCCCATTCTTGCAAAGACCATGAATAAGACTGTTGTAGGTATACACATTAGTAACAACTCCACGGGCATGCATTTCTTCAAGCACCTTTAGTGCTTCAACAATATACCCTTTCTTGCAAAGACCATCAACTAGAATGCTAAAGGTGATCACGTCAGGCGTTACAGCTTCAGAAATCATTTCTTCATACATCTTCCTAGCCATCCCAATGTTACCCTCTCTACAAAATCCATGGATGAGAGTGCTGTAAGTTACAACATCAGGCTTACCGCAACTCCCCTCTTTTACCATCCGATGACAGAGCTCAAGCCCCATCCTAGCGTTGCCATTGCGACAAAAACCACCAATGAGAGCGTTGTAAATGACCAAATTAGGAGAACATCCCATGAGAGGCATTTTATCGAGCAGCTTAGCTGCATTCCCAATCTGCTTCGTCGCACAAAGACCGTCGATAAGGGCGCTGAACGTGAACTCATTAGCACTACATCTTGCTTTCAGAGCTTGACCAAATGTGCAGAATCCGAGATCGACGCGACCCAAGTGGCAGACAGAACGAATGACAATATTAAAGGTGAGGATGCTAGGAAAGAAGCCAGTGTCCCTCGTATGGTAGAGGCGATTAAAGAGAGAGATGAGAGTGGGATAGCGGTTGGGGTGGTTGGTCTTAGGAATTGCTAAAAGAAGAATGTTGAAAGTGTGGATGGAAGGGCGGTCAGAGGAGAAGAGGCGATCAAAGAGGAAGACGGCCTCCTCCAGTTGAAGGCTGCCTGACTGACATCTCTCTACCACAAATCTCTTCAGACGCTGCCCGGATGGTCTTCCCGACATGGCAATAACCAATCATCGCTCTCAACTCTCATAACAAATTAGCAATTGCTATGTTGTTACGCTGTTCGGCCCAATTGTATAGCGGCCCATTTTTATAGGTGGCGTCTGAAGGCCTATTGGAAATTCATATGATCTTTGTACTTATTTAGTCATTGCCACTTGTCAGTCCTTTGTTGGAAATTAACTGTTGCAATCAAAAATGAAATTTTGTTATAAACGTGCTGGCAACAATAACCAGATTTTTGTTTAGGGACAGACTGAACTGCACAAGAAAAACAACAAACGAAGCTGAGATTGCATTGAACAATGAAACAAACAAACTTTAGCTAATATTACATTGAAGATAGGTCAGTCCACTCTGTAATTATCTCAGGAACTTTCACTAAATTTTCATTTATACAACCCTCACAACAATTCTCTTTTCTAGTAATCTCCTCCTTATAGCTCTTACCACAACAGCCTCCTCTTTCTCTGCTCTCAACGCCATCAGAGCAGTAACCCTTCTGTGATGAACTCCGATGAACTCCCTTCCTTCTCCAATACTTTCTCCTTTGTTGGCATAATACAACAGCCCGACTGACAAGAAATAGTTTTTGTAGCAGCTTTGGCATGAGATGATTTCAAGCACACTCGTTCATCATTGCATACTTCTTCCTTTGTTCCACAGCAACTAGAAGAATTGGATTCCAATGTAGAGTGGCATGGTCTCACCTGTGCCTCCAAATCGCAGCAATTGGGTTTTGAGCAAGACTGTTCTGACTTTAAACTGGCCAAGCAACAACCACTGTTGATGCTCTTCTTGGAACCACAACATCCAATTTTCTTGACATTGACTTCCTCTTCCCTCAATAGCATCATGCTATGTAAAATAACAAGCAAGCACGTGCCGACATCAGCTAACACTGCAGCCCACAAGAGAGGATAGCCGGCAAAGGCAAGGCAAAATACAGCACTCTTTGTAACAATTGACAAAATTATGTTGACCAATATTGTCTGGTGGGTCCGCCTTGCCAATATGACCGCTTGTGGGATTTTTTGCAAGTCATTTGACATGAGGGTTACGTCGCTAGTTTCTGTGGCCACAGCAGATCCTGACACGCCCATGGAGATTCCCACATCAGCAGCTGCTAGAGCAGGTGCATCATTCATGCCATCACCAATCATCATCGTGGGACCCGCACGGGATTTTAAGTCATTAATGATATGCACTTTGTCAGCTGGGAGGAGCTCGGCATGGATTTCCTCCAGTGCATTTTTCAACTGTCACATAAGAAAAAATTATATTGTGAGTTTATACGATTATACAAGAGTTCTGTTAGATACTGGTACTGCCAGTACAGTATCATGATTACTTTGCTTTTTGTAATATTAGAGGTCATGCCCTATTATTGAATACTGCTACTTTTCATGACTGAATGGATTTTGTTCATGTCACTGAATTTCATCACATTGGTATCGATACTGGTAAGGGCTGGACTCCGATGTCTCAGTCGATACTGTTCAACATATAATTAATTATATTTACTCTCTAGTGATGGAAATCAATATTGAACTTACTCACCTGATTTTGCACAAAGTTGGCTGCAGCATTGCTGTCTCCAGTGAGCATTACAGACTTGATGCCGAGCGATTTTAGTTCACTAATTGCTTCCTCTGACCCAGTCCGGCATGAGTCAGATAGAGTAAAAGCACCAATTAACTCTCCACCACAGACCACATATCCAACAGTCACTCCATCCATTTTGGCAATGCTGGGAACTACAGGAATTTTAAACATAATTGGTGTTTTCAATTTCACTATGGTACTGTACATACAGTTACATTAGTAACATTACACAAATCATTATATACAAGTCAGTTGAAAAGAAGTAAAAAAAAATTCTGATGTAACAAGAAGCAAATAGGAAATGCTCACACTAACAATGAGTAAAGTTGAGTACTTACAAAAGCAAAGCATAGCCCTGTTTATTACATGGTTACAAGTATATATTATAGCCCCATCTCCCACCTTTACTAATGGTTAGCACAACACTAATTGTATGAAATTTTATTTATCAGAGCTGCAATGATGACAAAAAAAAGCTCACATATAGGCATAATTACTGACCTGTTTGAGACGAAGCACGCACAACTGTTCTTCTATTTCCGATAAAAATGTCATGTCCATCAATTTGACCGAAGACACCCTCTCCTGGGAATATTATGAACTCCTTCACATCATGCGCATTCTGTTCAACCAAATTAGAACGTGCATACTCAACTAGCGCTGATGCCATGGGATGACTTGATTTGCTTTCTATGCTCGAGACCCTATATTATTTTAGCAATGAAAAGTTAGTTCCATCAATATTATCAATACATAGAGATATCATAAATATGTCAGCATGAACGTACCAGTACAGGAGAGTTTCCAACGAGATGTCACTATTAAGAACATGAAACTCTCTAATGGTAAACTCTCCCCGTGTAATGGTCCCAGTCTTGTCAAATGCCGCAACTTTGACCTGTGATAGTGCTTCTAAAGCATCCCCTCCTTTAACTAGAAGTCCCACCTGAGCTGCTTTGAGGAGCGCACAGAAGTAGGCAATAGGAGTAGACAAAACAAGTGCACAGGGACAAGCACTGACTACGAGTACCAATGCCAATTTAAACCCTTGCTTTGGATTGTGCATCTTTATAATTAAAGGAAGAATAGCAACCCCAGCTGCTAGGACTATCACCACTGTAGAATCAACAATCATATATTTGAAAACATTCAATTTGTAATTTTAGCAAATATTTGTACTGATTTGGATAATTAATATGCATATGGAGAGTAGGGTTGAGTGTTTATGTACCTGGTGTGTAGTACTTAACACAAGTATCAATAAGTCGCTGAGTATGTGATCGGCTACTTTGTGCTTCTTCCACAAGCCTCCCCATTCTCGCCACAGCTGAGTTCTCTGCCATGGCTGTTGTCCTCACACATAAATACCCTAGAAATAAAAAAAAGATATTATTCAAGAAATAATAAGATCTCTAATTCTCTATATATGTTATGTTGTGTGTGTACCAGCATCACGTTTTTTTCATGCCAACAATTTTACTCATTACCACTTTTAGTAACAGTACAAAATAGAAGAAAGAAAGACACCGTCAATGTTCTGCGTCCCAGCCCAGACCTGTGAACCGGGCTGCTTGGGTACAGGAAAAGATTCTCCTGTCAGGGTTCTTTCGTCGACCTCGCTCCTCCCCTCTACCACCACCCCATCAATGGGAATCATCTCCCCAGCCAGAACAGCAATCAGGCTATCGATCAAGACTTTTTCTGCATCCACCACCTCCCTAGTCTCAGCCAACACCGCCTTCTGAGGTGTCATGCTCATGAGAGACGTCATCCCAGAGGCTGCCTAAAATTTTGGCATCTCAAACATTTTTTGTAATTGTGTGATTTCTACAATCCACTATTTTATTTGAGTGCCACAACTGGTATTAAATAAACATATGGAGTATACAGAATAAAAACCGAGTCTCATGCCGAGCAAATTTTATTCCTTTTTTCCTTGTTTTCGGTTTCAAAATTTTGATTTCAAAGATTCGAGGAATGCGTCTTTAATCATAGGAAAATTAAAATAGGCTACATACCCCTCTAATCTTCAAACTGGGTTCTCGTATATACCACTATTTGAGATTGTATTCTCTGCACTAAGCATTTATAATATTCCTTGGCCTAATTAGAAAAAAGACTTCATCCTGAAACTGTTATGTGGTTCAGTTCAAATTTTACACTCTCGTATATGGAACATTTTTGCTCTTGAATAAGCATTATACTAACTAAATATCACTCCAAATTGCCATAAATCCTACCGAAAGTAGAACCGTAGGATGCATCATTTGATTGTCTCTTAACTCCCCTAGGTCAATCATTGGTTGGTCGTTTAACCATTATTTGATTTTAATCTTACAAAGCATAATTTAATAGAAGGTACCTTATGACGAGCGAGGGTTTCAAGCCACTCAGCTGTAGTAAAGAGGAAGACAATGAAACCAGCTTCTGAATAATCTCCTAGTGCGACAGCCCCAATAACTAAAATCCAACATAAAAAACAAAACAAGAAACAAAAGTGCAAACTGAATTTGAGCATTCGAAATTATTGTTCAGAAAATGACTAATTAATAAATAAACAAGAAGCAACAAGATCCACCCAATTGCACAAGTAACATTCAAATATATCCAAATATCACAAATACCTCGCTCAAACAGCAATTTGTTTTTTTTTTAAATTAAAAGAAAAAAGCTTCAACATTTTCAGCAAGCATTTGAGGAGAAAAAAAATCTTAATTTTCATTTTTTTTTCTTATTTATCTGAATGAGGGGACAAGGGGTTTATCTGGTATATTTAATATTTTAGGAATAAAACTGTTATAGTTCTCCAGATTTTGCCCGGTCTCACCCCCAAAATCACAGAGGACCCTACCAAACATGGGTGGTGGTCTGGCGGATGAAAACAAGGACCGAATATAGATTTTCCTTTTAAGAAGGTAAGCTTGATACTTACCGATATTGCAAGGTATCTTGATATATCAAAGTTTTGAAGGGCTACCCATGAACTTTACAAGAAAAATAATATAACATGTAAATGTACCTGCAATAGCGATTAGAATATTCATGTCAAGACTCAATCTCCGAATGGAGGTGATACTTCTCAAGAAAATAGGAGGGAAGCCGATGATGGCCGCTCCAAGTGCGAACCACCTCAAAGGGGGGTAAAAATTCTTGAAAAGGGACACTGCTAGAAGAAGACCAGATGCAATTATGTACGGTTTCGGCCATTTGTTCAGTATCTTCTCTTCTCCATATGCTCTTATGGACGCCTCTAGCTTCACTTGATTTAGTGCCGCAGCTGTTTTAGCATACAAGTCATTTGTAAATTTTTTATGGATTTATGATTTTCAAGTATGAAAAAAACGTTCATGTTTTTACAGTATGTTGTTAGTGATTAATAAAGGTTGTTTTAATCCACACATGCATGTTAATTATTTTAAACAAGCATAGCCTCCGTATTTCTGTAGCACTGCGCTTGCTTAAATTAAACCATATAAATGGAACCCTTACAATCTTACCACAATATGCTCTTTTAAAATTTTTAATCCAAAGTCTTGGTATTCATGAAAAGTCTATATACCAAAATTGAATCATATATAATTAAACAGATACAGAGAGAGTATGAATAACGCAAACAGATACAAAAATAACACTATGTACCTGGGTAATTAAGAAAAGCGCAAGCAACGCAAGATTATTATAAAAAAATAAAAAAATAAAAACAAAGTTAGAGAGTGAAGATGTACAAACCAATTTGGGAAGCAGATATAAGGAGAGGATCATGAACAACCACAACTGTTTTAGAAGGGACTATAACGGAGACATCTTGAACACCCTCTAAAGGTTTCAAAAGTCCCTCAATCAAAAACACTTCTTTGGTGCAGCATATCCCCAACACATCAAAGTTGCTCTTCTCATAACTTTTCTTCTTATTCAATAAACTTGCTTTTAAGCTTTCATCATTTTCCATGTTAATTAATATGTGAGAAAAAGCAGCCTTCTCCTCCTCTGATCAGTATCTCTATCTAATACTGAGACGACACAAATAGGGTGCTAAATTAAATCGATGTGTAGAGTAGTGGAACAGCATTTGAATAAATCGCAGGCACAAGGTCAACGATACTATTTATCATATTCATATGTCGTGAAACTGAAGAGGCAAGGTACTAAGTGGTGAAGGATTAAAAAGGACAATTAATAAACAAAGGTAATTAATGTGGTTGTGTACAAGATGATTGGTTCCAAGCATTGACCAGGGCCGCCATTTTTAAATTCCCTTTATTTTGTTTCACCAAATACAGCCATTTATCATATCCTCATAATTTATTTAAGACATTATACGCCATTTTATGATGTCCATCTGGCTGTGTCTCCATTCCTATTCCAAGTTCATAGGTACATATTTCAACGGAATTGTAATCCACTGTACTACTGAGCTTAATAACTATACACCAAATAGCATAACAACAAAACAGCGCATTTTAAAGCACTTAAAAAACAATATTACATTTAACCTAGTAAAGTTAATTAACATAATAAGTGAGATTTTAAATTATTTTAATTGCGTTTTACTACTTCATCGTTAATTTAGAAAAGTTTTTTATCTTAAAAACATTTGACTTTTTTATATAAGTCAAAATATAGAATATGTATGGAAAAATGGAAAAGCATTTACTTTTTTTATATGATATATTTGGTATTATAATATATCAGCCAGCTATAGTCAGCAAAAAAGTAAAAGAAATTTTCAAATAATTGAATAAAATTTATTATTTATATACGATTGTCAATCTTTTATAATTTAATAAAAATAAATTAGAGAAATAGAACTTTTGTAGGAAGATTTCCCAACTTGAAACAACAGAAATTCATGTACGAAAAATCAATACAATAAAATATTTTAAAATTATTTTTTACTTCAGTCCATCTAATAGTGTTCATTGTTTAATGCAATCCTAGTTTTTATATATATACACACAACATGATATTTTTGTAAAATACAACTTTTCCTAGAAAAAAATTATGACAGCGTTGAATAGTTCAAAATATCGTTGTATTCTACATCTATTGTGAAGAATACTATTTTGTATGACACCGTTATCTAATTACTATTCTAAATGGCACTATATTTTGTATTCAACCTTGATTTATCAAATAATCGCAAAAGCCTGTTTTTCACATGAAAAGAAAACGGCAAAAGTCTACAAGCCTTTCGCGTATATTAAATTAAAAATAAAACCCTCCAATTAATGAAAATAAAATTCAATGTTAACTAAGTCTACTGAAGAAATAACAAACTAGAAGAATTAGAAGCAGACAAACAAAATAAATTTAAGTGTGAAATTAACGCCATCTTAAAAAAGCCTTTCTGTCTTCATCATCTCAAAAGTATTACAATACAGAAAACACGAGGGAATAAATTAAAGGAGTGACAATTAAAGGATAATTAATTAGGTAAATCTTATCTATTAAGAAAAATATTATTGCCGCAAGAACGGTGATCCCTTGATCGTGTCAAGTGCCGATAAATGAAGACTAAAAAAGTGTTAAGATTCAGAAATAGTGACCTATACTAACATCATCTGCAATAGTGGTCGATTCAAACGGATAACTATGTAACAAAATTAAAGATACAGGAAAATTTTATCTTATTTTTAATTAAATTTTCAAGTATGAAGACCTAAAAATGATCTCGTGTGGGTTTCACAATGATAATCGGTGACGGCGTCATCTCCATGGCGTCAGATATCTTATAAAGAAGAAAAGAAAACGAAAAGAAAAATGGGCGTGTGGGGATCTGCTGTGACCACCAAAACTATCCACGTGAAATGAGCTGCTACACAATTGGGCCTATCACTGTCCGGATCAAAAAGACAGAAGAGCATACCAGAGTCAGAGTGGGACTGTGGGACTGTGGGAGTGAGTGACTAGTAACAGTAACTAGAGTCTGAGTCTGGAGAGTTTAGATTGAACATTCAAGATTCATGACTGAGTGAGTGACTGATGTGCTATGGTTGGCAGAGCTGTCGGACGCTAACTGCCACTGGAGAGATTTGTGATCGAGAGATGTCCCTTTTCGACGGCCTCCTCTCCTCTCAGCATCTCCGCCCTTCCATCCGCCCCTTCAACAGCATTTTTTCAGCCATTCCTAAAACCAACCACCCCGACCGCTACTCCACTCTCATCTCTCTCTTTCATCGCCTGCACCAAATTCGACACAGAGGTTTTGTTGTCGAGTGTTTCTGCCGCACAGGTCGCGTCCATCTCGCATTCTGCACGCTTGGCAAGTCATTCAGAGAAGGATGCGGTGCTAATACCATCGTGCTTACTTCCCTTATCAAGGGCCTCTGTGCAGCAAACAAGTTACGGGATGCAGCTAAATGGCTCGCTAAAATGCCTCTCATGGGATGTGCTCCTGATTTGATTACTTACACCAATTTTATTGAATATTTATGTAGAAATGGCAATACTAGGCTCGGCCTTCAGCTCTGTCGTCACATGGTAAAACAAGGCAGTAGCTGTAAGCCTAACTTACAACACTCTCATCCATGGATTTTGTACAGAGGGTGAGATTGCAGAGGCTAAAAAAATGTTTGATGAAATGCTTGCTGAAAGAGTGACGCCTCATGTGATCACTTTTAACATTCTAATTGATGGTCATTGCAAGAATGGAGATCTTATTGCAGCACAAAAGGTGTTTGAAGATATGCCTACCTATGGAGTTGCTGCTAATGTAATCACTTTTAACACTCTAATTGATGGTCTCTGCACTCATGGTGACACAAATAGTGCTTTGAGAATGTTTGATCAAATGGTTGCAAAAGGACTTGTTCCAAATGTGATCACCTATAGCATTCTCATTCATAGTCTATGTAGTCAGGGCAACATGCATTGTGCTTTGAAGATGAAGAATGAAATGTTTGTGAATGGAGTTGGTCCTGATGCCTACACCTACCATGCCCTCATTCTCGGATTTTGTGGAGTTGGTGATATCAACAGCGCCATTAAAGTATATGAAGGATTAGTTAACCAGGGACTAAAAACAAATGTCTATATATATACTACCTTAATTGATGGTTGTTGCAAAGAGGGGGCTTATTTACGTGCTTTCAAGATTCTTCAGGAGATGATGGAGATGGGGGTGATGCCGAATGTTGCCACCTACAATTCTATTGTCCATGGGCTATCTGCTCTCGGTGAGTGGAGGCGTGCAATTGGGGTACTTCATGTGATGGTAAATCAAGGCATATCACCCAATGTAGTGACTTATAATACATTAATAGATTTCCTGTGCAAGCACAGGGCAACCTGTGAAGCAGAAAAGCTGGTCATTTCAATGGAGAAAAGAAGGGAGAAACCTGATGTAATCACTTACAATGCACTGCTGCAAGGGTATGTCCTAGAATCTCATCTCGATAAAGCAACAGAATTGTTAAAAAGGATGGCTCTCAAAGGCATTGAACCAGACGAATATAGTTATAGTATCTTAATCAATGGCTATTGTAAAAGTGGCAAGATCAATGAGGCTCTGCATGTGGTTGACAAGATGATGAAGCAAGGTCTTAAGCCAGATGAAGTTATCTTTGACATACTTGTAAATGCATTGAGTAATTGCAATAATCCGGATGAAGTAAGGCAGATTATTTCTGAGATGGGGATAGAAGAAATATGTAGAACAATCCAACAGCCATTAGTAATATTAATTGTCATACTTGTTGACAGCCAAATAAGTATGAGTATGAATTTGAAGAAATGTACATTTTCTTTCTCACTAGAATCTAGGAAATTTTAATGTTAATGAATTAAATATGTTGTAACTTAAAGAAAATTGAAAGCAAATACTACTGATATTGCGTATTAGTATGAACAATCCGACCTTAAGTTAAACATCTAATTTCTACAAACAAAATCTGGACTTTGAATTCTAACATGTTGCAGTCCAAAGCCATGATTTTTATATCTCCTATGCTTTGCTTCATTCTTTCTTTCTTAATGTGAAACTCTGTAACAATTAAGAAAAATGAGGAAAAATAGAAGGTGGTTGGCAGTGTAGGAAGGAAGAAGTCATAGTCTCTGTGTGATTGCGATCTGTTGCTTGGTTTCTTTGGTTCTGGTATTTCCGCTCTTTTCTTCTCTTGTTCTTTGTTTATTTTAGGCTAAAAAGAAGACTAACGTAGGGATGGGTTTGGAAATGCTGCCACATACTAAGAAAATTATTTGTCCTATTTTTTTTTCTCTTCAGATTGATATCGGGTATCAAGAGTTTAATCAAACCCGTTAAACACTTAAATTGGTTGTATTTGAAAGGTGAAACGATAGAAAATGTTTTCTTTTGTTTAAATCACCTTATACACTTATATACCATCCTTTCCACTAGCATCAGTTGGCGGTGCTAGACTGCTAGTGATGTTTCTTTAGACTTGTACAGGTTTGCAACATCAGAAAGAATTTAAGGTCTATTCAGAAACTTGTTAAAGCTCCAGCATCAAAGGGGTCTTATCTGGGGACAGTTAACAGACCTTTTTTTTCTTTCTTTCTTTTATTTATTCTTAGTTATTTTGCTTGAAAAGTGTAATTTATAATGTTGGGTATTTTTTGTGTGTGTACGTGCTTCATTTATAGCGTTAGATACTTTTTTTTCCCAGAGAATCTTGGTAGTGGCCACCTAGTTGGCTACATAGTTGCTACAACCAAAATCCAAAAATGTTCGTCGTCTAACTACAAAACCATCGACTAACTAAACAAACACAATAACTAACTACTCATCCACATGCAAGACAACAAAATTAAACAACAACACAAAGCCTCCTCAATAGAGAGATAGCGTGGACTCAAATGAGCAATTGTGTGTAATATCTCCTCAATAGAGAGATAGCGTGGACTCAAATGAGCGATTGTGTGTATATTACTTTGCCAATTGATGGATAAGAAAATGTGAGTAATACATAACTTTGGGCAATTAGAGTTTGCTTTCAAATTGAACTTCGATTTCTCTTTCAACACATCTAAGGAGTCTTCAACTAGTATTGGCATTTCCTTATTGTATCTTCTCTGGAGATGGGTCCTGCATGTCAATTATCAATTAACTAAAGAAAAGCTCTAACTAATTACTAATTAGCAGTATATCTTCCGGTTGCAACTTTTTGGTCCCGATGTGCGATTTTGTAAGGAAAATTTTTTGTTTCTTTTGACATTTAGCTTTATATTAAATATTCAATGTGTTATCAGGAAATTATTCTTTTGCAGAATAAATAAAAGTTTTGTAATTTTTATGAATATTGCAAAATAAATAACATGTTGTTTGTGTACTTTGTTAACTTTAGTCATGGTTCGCTGAGGTGCAAAAACAATAGCATGAAACAGTTGTGGAATTCTGCAGTCTGGTTCAGGTAAAAATATACGAGTATAAAAGACCTGCCACACTCGATCTTGTTGTTTTGTTTGCCAATGGCCATAGTTGGTATTTTTTTTGTAAATATACTGATACAAGATAAAATTACGGTGTTTGTTTTTCACGTGCCACTTCTAAAGGAGAGTATACTTTGCCAAAATCATTTCCTGAGAAAAAGAAAGGAAAAAAAAAATTAGTCCGGCTACTTATTATTCGGGAAATCTCTTTCATTGTACTGTTATTTTAATTTTATGTACAGAATAAGATAAATTATTAAATTTTATTAATTTAAGTATGTTTTATACTCTTGTCTAAAAAAAATATATTGAACTATGTACTGACTAAATTTTACCTAAATTTTTCTACAAAAAAAATCTCTCTAAATTTTGCTAAAATCTGGTGTAGATGAAAAATTGCTGTACACATCAAGATATCTTTTCGAAAAATACGTGATTCGTCCGTTGAGAATGGAGGCCGCCAATTAAAGGTGAATTGTAGCATATAAAATGTCATTTAGAACAATAGTATTTTCTGGAGCGTAAATGAAACAGAAAATAAATTAAGATTGATGTATTTATAAAATATAATAAGTAGATTTGTGTGAAAAATAGAATGAATTCCGTTCTTACCTTTGTTTGTTGTTAACGAAAACAAAGAAACAACGGGAAATTCTATAGCATTTTTTTTTTTTTTAATTCGAGATTATTTCATTTTTATAACTTTTTTTTTTTGTGGAAACTAGCCGCCGAAGAGGGTTAAAGGATTGCTTTCAGGGAAAAAAAAATGATATCAGAGTTCGAGCGAGTTAGGTACAATTCAAATTCAACTCGATAGTAAATCGAGTAGGCCCGAGTCGAGTTAGAAATACTTTTGAGTTATTTAAGCTAGTTCAAACTCAGTTTGTCTCCAACTCGAGTTGGCTCGCGAGTCACAAGCTAGCTCGACATAAGCAATTGTATTTCAAAATTTTCTTTTTAAATTTATATATAATTTCAATATTAAAATTAATTGATATATACAATATTACAAATAATAAAAATTTTCGTCGATTTTATTCTTTCTATATTGATTTGAAATAAAATATATCTTGACACTTAATATTCTTTCTATATCGATCTTATGATTTTTTTAATAGTAATAAATCATGTTGATAATATTATTTAAATTTAATATTTATTATGTCACGAGTCAGCTCATGAGTTGACGAGCCGAGTTAAGCCTGACTCATACTCGTCTCGTTTGTTAACCGAGTTGATACAACTCGAGTTATTCGGCTGGAGTTACAATCAAGCTTTTTACTAGTAGGTTTCAAATAAACTCACAGAGTTATGAGTTTTTTTTATCACCCCTAACTTAGTGTGTTCGTGTATAGAAAACAAAAATTGGGACCTAGCTACCAAGAAGTTCGTCCTTGTATTTGATCAAAATTTATTTATTATCCTTATTAAATAAAATAATAGTTGGAGATTAGATAAAAAGTTAAAATTGACACGATAAATTGGCTATCTATTGAGTTGTTTGAATTTCTAATATATTATTTTACGATATTTGATCGATGATTAAATTGAATTTAAATTATACCGAAATAAATACATGGCTTACTTAAGCTATAAAAAATTATCAATATTTTCAGTTAATTTTTTTGGTGTCACTGTTGTCAATATATTATTTTTCTTTCACTAAAAGTTATACCAATACTACAGTTGTCTGCTTACACTGTATAGTTTGAACGTATCTTTTTACTGCAACTTCTGTTTCTATTTTATAGGACGTGGGAGAAAGTGAACGATGGAGGAATGACATTGTACTACTATCATATCGTAAGAATTTCGCGAGTAACTTGCAATTTTTTTTATTAATAGATCTGCTATATATACAATGTGTATCAAGAACCCAGCTGGAAAATTAAATAGGATAAAAAAAAATAACTGAAAGATATCCAATGTAATTTTGACAAAACATTTGGTCATTATCTAAGAAAATCATTATACAATGTAACCCAAAAGGGAAAAAATAATAATAAAGTAAAAGAAGTAAGAAATAAATTTGATTCATAATTTCAATGTTATTTTAAACGTAGAGTCAGTCATGAACCGTGAGTAAAGGAATTTAAACCTCGAGAGGCACAAAAAGGAAATTTGATATTAATTCAAAAAGAAATAAATCAATAATTTACAAAAAAAAAAAAGACAATAGAATTGATTTGAAAGTTATTAATTTAATTGAATTTTTTTTTCTTCAGATACATTTTAAAGTAATAAGTGACTTCGAATTTAATAGGATGTGCAACTTTTTGGAGTGATTTGAAAGTCGTTTAGATTTTCTCAAACAATATAAAATTTTGAACAGTCACATTAGGAAAGTTCTTTAAATGTATAGGAAATCAAGTTTAAAATTAACTCACATATCGTACATGTCTTATCTAAACGAGGAAGAGCACGTCGACTACAATATTATTTTTTTTCAGATTAAATAATATTAACGACGATATGAAATGGATGTAACATAAAAAAATATGTACGCCAGAACTATCCTTTTTAAAATATTATTTTACGCTGCCCTTCATAACAGACAGATCAAGTCAAAATAAAATTAAAGTTAGTAAGGATTGGTACTGCTCTGATGGTCAATCAGCAATTACTCAACTTCTACCCCTATTCAGATTAGATGAAAATGTTGCCGTTGTCACTGTGGCTTTGGCCATGCTGTACTTAGCGAAACCAGAAGGTGGACTGGTACAACCAATCAATCCATCATGCATGATTAATTCATTCTGTCACTGACCATTTAAATGTGCACATTGTTGGCATTGAGACACAAGGCTAATGAATATGATGATAATCAAGCAAAACACAATTTGCCGTTAGCACAACTTATCTGAAACAGTTTAATTGATTTAGTGGACGTGACCCTCCTTAAAATGTTTTTCTCAGCCATAGCAGCAGCTATTTCTCTAATAGTAATATAATAGTAAAGTAAACTGTTTTGCAACTTAAAATTCAGATAAGGTCCCCCTGCTTTGTGCCTGTTCATTCAAAAAGAAAAAAAAAAAAATTTGATTTTTGCAAACAATTTTTTCAGAGACAATGCTAATTGAGGTACACCAAGAGCCATTCAAAGCAAAATTGTTTCAAAATCATCCCCACATTCAAAGCTCGAATGTAAGATATACCTCTCGAGACTCGAGAGGTAACCTCATAGTACATATCTGAAATTTCCTCTGCACTTTTATACTGGTCCAACTGGTCTGCAACAGGTCAATAATATAATTTGTCTTCTTTTCTGAAAAGTTCCTCATTATGTAATTTGAATGCACTATAAGTTGATGATAATTTTGATGTTTAATTAACATATAACTACATATCATTTTAACAAAAAGCATTCTTTTAAAATGAGGCAAAATGTTTAGATAGAGTATATTGGATTTCTTGAGTAACTATAAAAATTTATATATATTGGATATATATCTACATAGTACATATATAACAATAAATGCTTACTTTTACCAGAAAATTAGTATATCGGTTTTATTGGGTAAACTGGTAAAAATGATTCCTTAGGTATGCATTAACAATTGAGAAATGCTTTCTGGCCCTCACTTTATTACACGACAACGAATGTGTCCTTAGGTATGCATTATCATAACATCACTTTGGAGATTTTGTTAATTAGTTGCTAATGCAATTGAGTTCTAAAACTATACTACAAAAACTTATATTTTACTGAAATACAAATATTAGAATTCATACATTTCATTTGCATCATTACTGTGTTCTTCATTATTGATATTCACTGTATCTCCCTGGTCATGGAAGAGCCACAAAAAGAAGATAAAATGCCATTGATTAAATACTTGCTTGAGTTAAATGTGCATAACAAATTTTAAGTAATTAGCATATATTCAATGGTAGTTCTAAATATTAATACCATTGATTAAATACTTGTATGAGTTGGATGTGTGTAAAAGATTATAAAGCCGGAAAGTCGTCTGACGGCTTCACAGCACAACATTCAAATTAAATAGCAAAAAAAAAAAAAAAAAAAAAAAAATCCAAAAACAATGTTGCACAAGTGCCCATATTGCTCCATGACCTTTGAGAATCGTCAACAATTGGGTGGGCACCTGACTCATCATCGTGAAGAAATCAACAAGCTCCGCAAGGAGAATGAGGTATACCGAAAAAATCAACGTAAAAAAAGTCGGCATGAGCACAAAATTATGCTACTTTCTCCCAATCCGGCATTTTGGAAGAAGCACCAGAAGTCTGGCATTGAGGTCATAGATTTCTTTCAAGGGGACTACAAGCAGGGCGTGCTTTTTGGGCCAACGGCCGAGACATACTGTAAGATTAACTACTCGAAGGTTAATCTCAAATTGAAGCTTTAATATAGGGACATTTATGATGCTACTGTTGTTTTCAAAAAGTTTCAGAAATATCATTGGCCTTTAAAATTTTGCATTTTTTTGTCTTTGCAAAAAAAATGACTAGGGGAGCAGCTCGATGAGTTGAAATATCTGGTGTTCTGAAACTTTAATAGATTGTCTGAGTGTTCATTTAAGCTTTAAAAAAAATTGCATTTTTTTGTCTCAAATTGAAGCTTTAATAGATTGTCTGAGTGTTCATTTACAATTTTAAATATCTGGTTTAGTGAAACTTTTGCTGATTTGTTTGAAGCAGTACTTTAATTAATTTGTCATGTTGTCTCATTAGCCATTTTCATTATTATGAACTTCAGTCTTTCTTTTGATATTTATAAATGTTGCAATTTGTTGTGTTACAGATTTTCATTGATTTGGAATTTTTATTAAGTAATAAAAATAGAGAGTCTGTTGGTTGTAAAATTTTTATGTCATTCCTTAGACTTTGATTAAAGAAACCCTCACAACCTAAAAAAGGCAAAATGAACAGTCGTCGTGTGACGCCTAATAAAAAAGCTAACTGCGAGGGGAATACAATCTAATGCAATTTTAACAAAGAAAAATCAAACGATTCGAACTCACAAAAATGCAGTACCTCCTCTGTATGCTTTCCTTGTCCTTAATGGATTATTCTCTAATATAATTGCTAAGAGCAATCCTTCCCATAATTTATGCTATCCAATTGAATATTCAAATCATTTCTATTCATTTCATAATTCATTCTAAAGAGATTCTGATTAAATTGTCTACTTGCCTTTTGTAAATAAAGGACAAGCTAGGGTCCCGATTCAAATTTTATAAAAAAATAAATAAATAAATAAAGTAGATACATAGTCACAACTACTATATACTAGCGGACGAGAGATCTGTCTATGAGGAATATAAACGCCACAACAAATCAAGCTGTATTTTCTAAGATAAAAGGATATGAAGCTGTAATAACAACCCAGCAATCAACAAATTTAAGTCTGGTTTTTATTCGATCCAACCGAACCGATTTCAAATCTTAGCCCAACAATACCTCTTTCAAACAGAGAGTGGCCCAAACCAATCCGGGTTTTTTTAAACAGATATTTTAACCTTTTTCATTGGAGTCCCTCCGACTAGGAATTTGCCTACTTGTCATTTCATTTCAAATTTACTTGATTTTTCATATTGTTGGCATCTTCTAAAGAGTATAGACCATTATAAAATTTTCCTTCACCAATCTACATCCCTGTTGTTCTATTTATTCAGAAAATTCACTTTGTCTTGTGAGAATGTCACGTTACAATTTAAAATCTTATTTTGTCACAAAGAATGTTTTCAACAAGGGCGGAGGGGTCTTGATCCTAAGATTTTAGTTTGTATTAAGAACTTTTAAATTATATTGTAAAATTTGTTAATGTATAATATCTTACACCTCAAGTAAAAAGGTAAAAATACAATAAATATAGCTCAGACACAATCTAATTAAGTTTATTATTTGTTCAAATAAAATTACTACTATAAAGTAAATAAGTAATATAATATTATTTGCTTTGTCATTTTTTAAAAAAACTTTTAATTCGCTAAGTTGAAATTCTGATTCTGTTTTTAAGTTCTCATTCAATAATCCAAAAAAACATATATCTAATTTGTTTGAACAACTGCGCCAGCTGCACGTTGTTTGCTACAGAAGATCTAAATCTTTTCAGTGGGCTTGAACGAGTACGTCGACATCAAGTCTAGTATGAGACTCATTCTCGCTTGAGTCGATTTTCTGGTGAGAGAAAGAACGGCGGCGGAGGCAGTCGGCGACCTCCCCCACTAGAGTGCTAAAAGGGTGTGTTTAATTGAAAGTCAGGTGATCAAGGATGAATAGGCTGTTTATAATTATCAACATATATATTAACAAAAATTATTAGTTTATTCTTTGTTAATTCTTAAATTATACACCAAACATGACTTGAAAGAGTAGTGTAGATAAACTTAAACCTCCTCTTCAGCTTGACTCAACTATTTTGTTAGATATATCATTAATAACACAAATTTAGACGGCTTTGAATTGTTGCTCTATTCATAATGTTGTTTTATTGGTTAATTATGTTATCTTCGTATTATCTTCAAATATTGCATTTTGTCATGTCACTCATCAGTTCATGATGTCTTATTTGTGCCCATTAATCCTGACTTAGTTTTTGACAAATTAATTAATGTACTGGAGCTAAATTAATAGGTTTACAATATTTGCAAATAATCTATTTTCTTTTAACAAAAATTGAATTTTAGTGCAAGGGCACAACAACAAAGACAGGGAATCAATTAACTATCCAGTAGATGATGACTTGATCCTTGTCGATTTACATTTTTTTTTTACGGAAACGAAAACCTTGACAAGTCAATGTTTACACATTGTTCGTATCAATAACTTTATAAGCTCTTGATGCTAGTGAAATAAAGTTCAGGAGTACCTTAATCTTTATTTATGCATAGACAAAAATAATATAGATCACATATAATGGTTTTATTTTAATACATGAAAGTTGGAGTTAATTAATTATAACAGTTTTAAAAGCAAATTCACTTTTTTATATATTTTACTTGTTATAGACGAATTTTAGGCGTATTCGGCTACAAATGAATACATACAAAATTGAATTAAAAAATTGTATAATATAGTATGTCCCCAATATTTTTTTTCAAGAGTTTGTTTTTTGGATATATGGGTAAACCACTCCTTATTAACATCTACATATAGTGAGTTTCCAGATTTTGTGTGTACCAACCTAGAAGCATTTAGTCACACAGAAATTATCCAAGCTACATTTCGCTTCAAATAAAAAGGTAATTTGCAAAAAAAAAATAAATAAATAAAAAGGTACTCCTTAAAAGGGTACTATTGCAATTACACAAAATTTAATTATAAACGAAACACCTAAGAATTTTCTCTCCAGTGTCGCCGCTGCTTCTTCTTTCCCTGTCTCCATTGCTTTACCCAAAAACACTAATCATCACATATAATTTTGCAAGAAAAAAGCTGGATATAAAATATCTCTAATTTAGCCGTCACAGGCACTAGATAAGCACACCATCATCGCACAGAAAAATTACTCTTTTGACTGCTCCAAGAGCATGTGCTCTCATACTCCGACCAATACTGGAACCCTAGAGCAATGCTCTGACACCCATGTGCCAGGTTTATTTAATATTTCACAAAGAAGATACTTTACTCTGACAGCAGATTGAGATTCCTTTGATGCACCAGGCTTAATGTTGAAAGCCTAGTTTATTCTATCAAATAAATTTTGCTTTCATTATTGAAAAAATTATTTCTGCTTTCATTGTACCTGTATGCACAGAATAAATTGCACTGCGTGGCCCTTGTAAAAAATTATTATTGTAATGTTATGTGACAATCAATTTGATTTTTTAAAAATATTTGCGGCGGCCTACAAGGCTGGGGCCTGGGCTTAATGCACCGGACTTTCGTCCAAAAATGAATAAAAGATTTTTTTTTTTGGATGCTGGTATTTGCTTAAAGTTTGCTCCAGGTGCACGCAAGAAAATAGAATAAACAAGGTTATATCGGGGTCCCACTGATTAAATTTCACAAAAGTCTTCGCCGAGTCTTTTCGTGATTTTTGTCTCTCCATTTAATGAAAACAGGAGCTGTCCACTCAATCATGTGTGTTACTGAGGTTGGCTAAACAACTAACGTTGAATATTCATTTCAAAGAAGAAAAGAATATTCCGTGGTAATTATAAAGTATGAAAATATTAGAAATAGCAAATTCAAATGTTTTATTATTTAATAAGCAGTTTAGCAAGCCTAAATTATCAGGAGAAAATAATTGCATGTATGGGTCTTAAATATTAAATGTCGTATATTATTGAATGCGTAAAAATAATTTTCTCATTAGTACCTTATCGTAATGTGCTTTTCAATAATTTAGTCTTAAAATGTTAATATAATTCATAGCTTGGTAATTCCAATTTGCCTTTGTAGCGACAAAAAAAAGGAACTTTATCTTAAAAATGCTTTTGGTGTTTTCTAAAAACTCAATATGAAGAAACAATAGTTTTTACTTATATTTAAAATAATAATATATAATTTTTAAAAATATTTCAAACTATTTTAGTTCACTTGTTACTCATTTTAAAAATTAATCACAATATGACATTTAAAAAGTTATTTATCATCAACATCCGCGTGATATAAACTAGTTCATATGAATTTAAATAGTATTGGTATTCATATAAAAATATGAAAAAATAATATAAATTTACTTACCATCAAAATAATAAATACATTAGGTGATAACTCAAGTCTAGATAAAAACAAAGCATAATCGCCTTATAGTATATTAGTCAACAACTAACTGTACGGCTCCCGTAAGCAGAGAACTTGAGAGAGTTGTTAATAATGTGCAAGTTCTCTCTCTCTCTTCGCTCGCAGCCAAAGTACCCCTACTGTCTGTCTCCTTTTTCACCCAATTCAATTCATTCCCCCATCTCTCTTTCTCTCTCTTTCTCTATCTCTCAGAGCACAGCCGCGACCAGAGAGCTTTTCTGCAAGTGAGACGCTCGCGCACGGTAATCAAATCAACTAAAATCTCGATCCATTAGTCACTATTATTATATTATATTAATTTATTAATTGGATCCTCCTGATCGTTTTCTAATTGGGGGTTTTAACTTTTAAGATCAGATCGAATTGCAATTCAATCGGATCGGATCTGAGGCTGGAAGAGATGCAACGGCCGACGAGGCAGCTGGGGAGGTCGGGCACCATGACCAGAGGCGAGAAGCGCGCCTTGGAAGCCACTGCAGAGGAGGAGGACATGCATGCCGAGGTCAAGCGACCTAAGGTCCCCGCTCTTGCCAGGTACTATTTCCTACTCTTTGTCTTCTCGCTCTTCAAAGCCTGCTGCTTTACTGGTTTTATTAGTCTTTCTTTTTAGTTTAGTTTCTTTTTTTCTTTTTGTTACTGAGAAAAAAAAAGAGGGCTTTTTTTTTTGTTTGTTTGTAGCAGTGGAAGTAGTAAATGAGGGGATTATTTTGTTCCAATTGAACTTATTATTAATTGTCTGAAAAGGAGTGACATGTCTAGCAATAGCAAAAACCTCTTTTACCCATGTGGGATTTGTTAGCCAATTATAGGGAAAAGAGGTTGACAGAGAGAGAGAGTAATGAGTGAGATCATGGTTGGGAAGTTTCTGGATAATAATCACCCTTTTTTCTTCAAATTGACAAAACCCTTTTGATCAAGTTAAAATTTGAAGTTCTCCTTGTTGTGGTGCATTATAAATTACTTGAGCCCCTGACATACCTTAATAATTCAATTCCACTTATAAATTACTGACTTTAACCAACTTTGCTTTGTGCATAGAGTTGTGCAGTTGTGATAAATTAAATTCCAGTGTAAACCTAACTGCCCTTTGTTTCTCTTCAGCTATGCAATTTACACATGGAATGAGCTAATGATGTAACAAAGCACATGCTTATTTTACTTAGCTGCTTTATTTGTACTTTTGTGTGTTAAATTGTCCTTTTGCAATTATTTTCAGTGTGATTGTTGAGGCGCTCAAGGTTGATAGCTTACAAAAGCTATGTTCTTCCCTTGAGCCTATTCTTCGTCGAGTGGTTAGTTCAATTTTCAACAAATTGCCAAATACTATTGCATTGCTTTCTTCCTTCAGCTTATGAATTTATTTGACATGCTTTGGTGAAACAGGTCAGTGAAGAGGTGGAGCGTGCCTTGGCCAAATTAGGACCTGCAAGACTTCAAGGAAGGTTTGAGCTCTAACTGATTTCTGAGTTCCTTTTTCTATTTTTCTGATTACCTTTCCCTTAGTACTTAAATGTTTAAGGCTTTTGTATTGTTTTTGTTATATGTTTTCTGTGCCTTCCTCTTATATTACATAATTATGCAAAATTTTGAGTATATGTTAAGGGTGGGATATTACTGATACAACTAGTCAATGTAGCATTTCTCACATTTTAGTTCCATTGGGGTTTCTTCTTTTTGTACTTTTAACATCAGATTCACCCCTTGGCGCTATAAAATTGGACTACAATTGTGATTACCAATAATCAAGGACCATTTTGTGCAGAATTATCCTATATAATCATACAGATTGATAGATCATAGATATGTATAGTTTCTCAAAGCAGATTGACATATATAGAGTTGTTCCTTGAATAAAATTTTATAGCAGAGCTGCATCTCCTAAGAGGATCGAGGGTCCAGATGGGAGGAATTTACAGCTCCACTTCCGCACCCGGCTTTCTCTCCCACTCTTCACTGGCGGTAAAGTTGAAGGGGAGCAGGGTGCAGCCATTCATGTGGTGCTGGTCGATGCAACCACAGGCATGGCGGTAACAAATGGACCTGAGGCATCAGCCAAGCTGGACGTGGTTGTTCTTGAGGGTGATTTCAACAAGGAAGATGATGATGATTGGACTGAGGAGGAGTTCGAGAGTCATGCAGTGAAGGAGAGAGAAGGGAAACGACCCCTTCTCACTGGAGAACTCCAGGTAACAAGTCTTTTTAGAGAAAGCTCATGTCGTTATAATTGCTTGGTCCTTTTACCTTTAGATTCCTACATTTTAGTTTAAATGCATAAGGAATCTTACAGTAACAACATTCATATTACTATATTTATTATTATTAGTAATTATGATAGTTGTTTTACTTGTTTGTATTAGAAGGATAGTTCTTTTTTTTTTTTTTTAAAAGCAAGTGCCCTCTTTTGGTTTTACTTCCAGATACCTCCATTTTCTCTTCTTCTTTTTTATTCTTTTGGCTTCTTTTTACCTTACATATTTTATATAATTTTGAAGAGGAAATATGCAAACAGCTGCAGCAGTTTAGCTCAATATCTGACCATTACAGGCCTGACACTGACTTGGAAACTGTAATTGAAGATTGCAATGTTAACAATAAGAATGAACATTGGCAGTATTAGGATAAAAAGTCCAATCCTGGTATGGTTGTTTGCAACCCTATTCTCTTGCGCTCGCCTGGAAACCTGTTATAGAATCTAATGGTGACTTTTGCAATTTTCAAACTAAAATCTGTTATATACAATTTCTTTTAATTTTTTTAAATCAAGGTAACCTTGAAGGAAGGGGTTGGGACTTTAGGGGAGCTTATATTCACGGACAACTCGAGTTGGATAAGGAGTCGTAAATTCAGGCTTGGTCTAAAGGTCTCCTCAGGTTTCTGTGAGGGCATTCGTGTCAGAGAGGCTAAAACTGAGGCTTTCACTGTAAAAGACCACAGAGGAGAATGTAAGTTTCACTACAAAGTTGAAGTTCACAAACTTTTTGTGTTTATGTTTCATAGTTGTAGAATAGATAGTTTAGAGAAGCTAAATGTTCTTGATGTCAATTAATTATCATATTTTGTTGATTGAGCACCGTTGCCAAAGGGATATTAATCTGCAATCATGACATGAAGTCTGCTTTACAGAATCATTAAAGGATGAGCTGTGGAAATTAGTTTTTGATATGAAACTATTTATTGAGACGAGCTTTGAAAATATTTTGGACTTGCAAAAGTCTTAGTTAGGATTTCTGCTAATATTGTAATGAACTTTATACCTTTGGTGCTTTGCCGAAAGCATTTTGGTGCAACTCAAGGCTTAGCTGCTACTGCTGTTGTTGTTCATATCAAGCACGGGTTGCTTGATATATTATCTAAACTTCTCTATTTTTCCTTTTATGTTTTAGTGTACAAGAAGCATTATCCACCGGCCTTGAAGGATGAAGTGTGGAGATTGGAAAAGATAGGAAAAGATGGGGCTTTTCACAAAAAGCTTAATGCCAAGGGCATAAATACAGTTGAGGATTTTCTACGCCTTCTTATTCGTGACCAACAGGGTCTAAGAAATGTAAGTTTGTTTAAATAGTGTCTCCATTTTCTTGTGGGTATGACAACTATTTTTTATTTGTTGTACCTGAGTTCACCTTTTATCAATTGTACAATTGACAAATTATCTGTAAGATTTGAGTATACTGCTTGGATACAGTTAAAACCATTTCGCTCTCAGTCACTTGTTCTAGCAAATGATTTCTTATCAATTGTACATGAGACCATGACCAAGAGAAGCTGAGTATTAGAAATTTGTTACTTTGGATTCTGGAATCCTGATAGTTAAGCCAACACCTATCAAAAATTTAAGTAGTAATTAACCTTCTCAATTCTGAAATTAAGCTTGACACCAATAAAAGTAACATTAGTTAGCAATTTCTACCATATCTCTTTTGAGACTAGTTATTGACAACCAATTAAATGTTTATTAGGCAATTTGCACTAGTTCTCCTTCCTTTTACTGACCAATTAAATGCTTATTTCCGAGAAAGATATACCAGGATGTAATTACTTCATTTACATGAGATGATTATCTATGTCATCATGCTGGTGATTATTATACCATGTAATGCAGATACTAGGGAGTGGTATGTCCAATAAGATGTGGGAGAGTCTTGTTGAGCATGCCAAGACATGTGTACTGAGCGGGAAGCACTATATATTCTACTCTGATCTTACCAGGAACACTGGCGCCATTTTCAACAATATATATGAGTTTGTTGGTTTGATTAATGGTGCGCAATTTTACTCTGCGGAATCCCTCACCGAAAGCCAGAGGGTTAGTCATTATTGGGTTTCTTTTCTTTTGCTTATTTTGTTTTGTTAGTTTATGCAAAGCATTCCTTATCTGCTAGAAATAAGATTTATTTAAGGAACTTGCAACTGGCATGTACTGTTCTATTTTCCAAAGGGTGTTTTACTGAACAAACTATATATATGTTTTTTCCCTGAATTAAAATATATCTTCAAAATGTACAATTGAGTTGCTTAATCCAGTGAAATTGTTTGTCTTGTTCTTTTTCAGCTGATGGCTGATGCACTTGTCAAAAAAGCATATGACAACTGGAACACTCATGTGCTAGAATATGATGGAGAGGCCCTCCTAAGCTTCAAGCAGGAAAAGAAAGCTGCTTCAACACCTAACAACAACAAATCCACACCTGCTTCAGTAAGCGGGTTTGCAGGTGCAGGCTCTTCTCAGAATATGGCTCTGCCTGCAACTGCTTCTGGCGGATCATCTTTAATTGGAGAAGGTTTTTTACTTAAATTTTGTTTATTCTATTATGTAAGGTCGTACCTTTTTCCCCATCGTTAATCTTTTATGCAAAATAATTTAATAATTTAACACTGTTACCTGTAGTAAAATTGATAGCTTTTCACTATTATCACTAGTGGTAATTTTGCATTAAGCTAATGGATGGGTTTGGATATGAATTAAACACTAGTGTTGTCATCATTTTGGATTAAAAGTACTTGAATTACTTAAGCAATTGCATCTGCTATCCTTATAGTATGTTCCTTCAACTGTATAATATTTTGTTATGTTTCAACCTATATTTAAGTGTTCAACACATTTTTCAGGGGATGGGTCCAAACTGGGTTACAACATGGCGACAAGCCGATATCCATCAAACCAGCAGACTATGCAATTTGATCGTACCTCCTTCATGCCTGAGACACAATATAATGGAGCTCAATTTACTCACAACTCTGCCCCTGCCAGCTCCACCAATTCCAACCTCTTAGCCCTAGCCCCGCCACCTCAGAACCAACAGAGTCTAACCCTAGATTTCTCTCACCAGCAAATGGACTCACTCTCCAACCCGTATGGCCGTGTAGATGACTACTTGATGGAAGAAGAAATCCGCATGCGTAGCCATGAAATACTTGAAAATGAAGAGATGCAACATTTGTTGCGGGTGCTAAGCATGGGTGGGGCCCAGGGTACTTCTGGTATGGCTGATGATGGGTATGGATTCTCTTCCTACATGAGCTCGACGCCTGGCTCAGGTTTTGGGTTTGACACAGAAGAGAGGAGTAGTAGTCGCTCATCGTCTGGTAAGGCTGTTGTCGGATGGTTAAAGATTAAGGCGGCCATGAGGTGGGGCATTTTCATCAGGAAGAAGGCTGCAGAGAAGCGGGCCCAGCTTGTTGAGCTGGATGATTGATGACATGGCCTCTAGCTTTCATTTATGTCCCTGAAAATAGTGATAATTTTTCTGCGTACAGCTTACCTTGGGAATACTTGTCCGTGAGGGGCGCGCATGGAATTTTGAACGCAACAGGGATATTGTTGAAAGGTTGTATGGATGGTTAAGGGTAGATTTTTCATGCATGTCCCTTTGAAAGTTTAATATCCTCCATGGAGGCAAGTATGAGAATTCTTAGGATTACAGGGATGTAATTGAAGAAACCCCCTAGTATACTTAGAGCAGTGGTTAGTTGTTAGCCTTGTTGTACCATAGCTCTCCAGGGATAACTAATCCTAATCAAGTATAGGGTCTTAGCTTTTGTAACCGATATAGGTTTTGAGCTCAGAACCCTAATTTCTTTTATGGAGTTTTTATTTGTACAGTGTTGTTGCTATTGCTTTTGTTGTAAGAGTTAGCTTGTCATTAACCCTGCATTTTTTTTCCTTTTATTTGGTTTTGGCAATGGATGTGCCATATTTGACGGATTGTGATAATTTGTAATGGAATGGTCAATTCTGCTGCTTTTCTCTTTTTGACCTCAGAATTCGTGGTTTTAATGGTAGGAATAATTTCTGCTACTCTCATAATTTCCAACATTATTTAAAATTAGTGATCTGTAACTAATTATGATTTCCACGTTGACTGTTTCTCTTTATAGAGATATATAAAAGAAAGTAAAAAAGAGTTTGGGTTGAATGCAACATCCGGCGTGAAAGGTGGGGTTGTGTTGCCTGTGGAAATTGTCATTATCTTGTGTAGTGCAGCATGCATAATGAATGCGCATTTAATCCTCTTGAAATAAAAGAATGTCGAACTGCATCTCACTCTACTACACCTGTAGACGATTTAGCATAGGTTTTATCTAACTTAAGGCAAGGTGAAGAATCTTCCACTCAAGCATTTAAATAGATCTGTTTCAAGCCGGTGTAGAAATCTAGACAGTGCCTGCATCAACAGTACTGATGCAACTGATTGCATCCACTTCTATTGCTGATGTACCATCCTCGCCCATCTCCGCACCAAAATGAAGAGGAAATCTCTCCCCATCTGGAATCATCTGTTGCACTAACTGCAGCAGAAAGAGTCATTCCCAACAACCAAAAATGAATCAATGAAATGAGAAATGCCACAAAGGGTCTTCCAGCTTTTAGTTCCCCGATAGGATGACACTAAATACTCTCTCATAATATATCCTCTTTAGGTCTTTTTGTTAGTAATTAGCAGCCACACGTACTTCATCGACTGAAGTGCAATTTATTTCATATAATATTAGTAATTAACAGCCATACTTCATCGACTGAAGTGAAATTCATTTCACAATTGTTATACAAAAGCCAAACAGCCCTGAATTTGTTGTAGAAAAGAACAGCCAATGAAAAGATGATCGATTGTTTCTCTATCCAGACCCTCAACAAAAATACAAAATTATCAACAATCAATCCTCTAAGATATATTAAGTATTCATTTTTGTATACCGAACTAGCAAAAAGTTTTTACTTTCAGGGTCTTATTGGTTTTCCAAATTCTAGATGCATAGACTCATAGTTAATTTAGCGCACCTAATCTCTCCATTTTTTTATCATTCATAAAGTGATTTTACAGTAGAAAGAGAAATAAATTGTTAATGATGGGAAGTAATTACACTAGATTTAGGTTAGAGGTAGGAAGTATTTCAAGGTAGTGCGACGACCAGAAAAGAAAAGCAAAAATTATCAATATATAGTAAACTTAACTACGACCAGAAAAGAAAGGAAATAAAAAAGAAAACTCGAAGAGAGTCTCTCCTGCTTCTCTTCGTCTCTCTCCCTCACGCGAAGTGTCGCAAAGGTGCAAATGGCCGGTGACAGGTAATTTCTCACCTCGCTTACCCTAATCATTTGTAATTTGTCTTCGTAAACGTTTTTGGTTCAATTTTTTCATTTCGTGTTTGCCCCTTTTCCTTTTGTTGATCCATGCTCAATGCTCCACCAAAAACAGGAGTGTAAAAGTCTTGATACAGTAATTAGTTAATCGATTACTTAAAGTTAAAGGTCCTGCTCAATGCTCAATGCTCCACCGACATGCTCATTTTACTTAGTTAATTGATCGATTAATTTATTTTGCTTCTACGTGACTATGCTCAATGCTTTCATGAAGGTACAGAGTAGCATTAAAAATTGTTAGGCTATGTGTAATTTTTTTTTTTTTTGTAATTAACCTGCTCTGGATTTCAAAGATGAAACAATTCTAAACATATATTTATTTTAATAAATTCTCTTTGCTCTGAATTTCAATTACAATATTTATGTATTTTCAAAACTTATATTGCTATTCCATTTCGTTAATGACAGTGCTTTGATTTTTAAATTTAGTGTGTAAACTTAGCAATTTATTAAAGCTCCTTTCATGACATTTTAGCATTTATTAAAGTTCCTTTTAATACAAAAGAGACAAGTAACAATGGACTGTTAAATCTGATATAGAATGGTTCCTGTTTATTAAAGTTCCTGTTAATTTGATTTTTTATTTTCAGATGAAGAAGGAAAAAGTAACAAAAGAGAAAAAGACAAAACAATCAAAACAGTAGAAACCTGTTGAACGGTTAGATACTAATTACCTTCGTTATCCATAACCAAAAGTAAAAAGTCAAAACAATCAAAACAGTACACAGTCAACGATGCTTCGCCTCCTCACTTACCACCACTTCACCCGAACCAATCCGCTCTTCCTCCACCAAACCCAAGTCTCCAATCGGAGCGCCACCACTCGCCAAGTCACCTCCACATCAGCCGCCACCTCTTCTCCTCTCCAAATAAACTCCCTCTCGTCTTTGAACCGCTACGGCTTCTCATCTTCCCAAACCGAAAAAATAATTCATAAAAATCCATGGGTTCTCACTACTAAACCAGAGAAAACAATAGAACCCAAGTTAGATTACCTTCTCTCCTATGGCTACTCTCCTCCCCAACTCATTCAGCTCATTTGCCACGACCCTCAAATCCTCTGTGCAAGTCTCCCCTCTCGCATCAGCCCCAATTTGAACCTTCTTAAAAGGATACTCGGCTCGAAGTCGCTCGTCATAAAGGTTTGCCATCGCGGGCCGTGGCTTCTTAGAAATGACATCGAGAAAACTGTCATGAAAGTTGTAAGTGAATTGAAAGTGTTTGGAGTTCCAAATGAGAGAATTGTTCAATTGTTTGTAAACCAACCTTTGGTGATGTCGCAGCCCGTGAGTATTATTACAGAAACCTTGGATAAGCTGAAGGGTTTGGGAATGAATCCCGAGTCGACGACCTTTGTTTCTGGGTTAGCGGCGATGATTGCAATGAAGAAGACGACATGGGAGAGGAAATTGCAGCTTTACAAAAGCTTTGGATGGTCGGAGGAGGATACACTCTCGGCCTTTACACGACAGCCAACATGTATGCTTCTATCTGATTATAAAATTAGGAAGATGATGGGGTTTTTTATGGATACATTGAATTGGGATTCGGCAATAATTGTGAGAAGAGTGGCTCTTCTCACACTAAGTCTTGAGAAGAGAATAATCCCGCGTTGCGCAGTCATGGAGATGCTTGTAGAAAGGGGATTGTGGGATGGCGAGCCAGGCTTGTATACCTTACTGTGTATTTCTGAGAAGCAGTTTGAGGAGAGGTTTTGTTGAGAATTACAAAGAGAAAGTGCCGGGTTTGGATGAGGCTTATCGAGGGAGGAGGGAATTTTCAGGGTTTGCATCAGCAAAGCTGAAAAGTAAAAAATTTTATCAAGGTTCTCAATAAAATACAACAACATTTGGTAGGATTATTTAGATTGTAAAGGTATTTCTCAGTCGTGGTTTACCAGCAACAAAGAATAGATCTGTTGGTATTAATCAGTTGCATGTACAAGTGATGAATGCATACTGCTTAGAATAGATTTGTTGGTATACAATGTTTCCAACCTAGTATATGAATCAATGAGACTTTTGTGAATGTAACTAATCCGTGATAGGGTCCGATACAGTGAATGTGACCATACATGAGGTTCTTGGGTTGAATCGAATGGCCAACTTGTGCCAGCCTCATCAAATGGGTTAATAGATTATTAACAGCATTTGCATGTCTAAAGCTATTCTTTCATGCGACCAGCCTTTTCAACTGGTTGTATCAGCTCGGTTATGCACAGTACAATATTATTAACTGTATTTGACGTAAATGACTAAAATGACACATGTTCGATTATCTTTAAACATGCATCATTGATGTACAAGTGAAAGACAAAGTTTGTATCATTGTTACTTCTTTATTAAATGATAAAATGTTGACAAATTAGTTAAATTTTAATCCGATCAATCCGATAATTACAAAAGGAAGTCTTCAAAATCCGATCAACCTTAAATCCGATCAATTTGAATCTCTCTCTCTCTCTCTTTTTTTTGGAAGCAGTAGTTCAAATTTCTAAGTTTTGTGCCTCTTTATATTGTATGCGCCATAAATAACAAGGGATATATAAAATAACAAAAGATATATTTTTTAAAAAATAATGAGCATAATAAGGCAAATTTTTATTATTCAAATTTCCTTTTATTAGCGCCTCCATGTCTCTTCATTCTTTGATTTTGTATTTGTACAATTGTGTGATAAATTACGAAACTTTTTTGCTACAAATTCGAGTCTTGAAAGGTCTAAATTTGGTCTGGTCTGGTGTAATAGTGGGAATAAAATCATTCTGTTTGAGATTAAATTAATTGGTTTAATCAACAAAAGGAACATCGTTGGTGTGAGGATCCATAAGCCTGTATAAGTCTTTTACCATAAACTTGTCTTCAGTTAATTACTGTTATGCCTAGCATTTTTATATTTCGAATCTTGTAGCATACCACTTTCTTTCATTTCCTTCTCACTAAATCCCTCACAAATTGGTCTCCAAGAAAGAAACGCAAGCGCAACAGGGGCTGGTACCAAGGTGTCACCACAAATGAAAATCAATTTTATTGGACATAGAAAGTATTTATGCCTATTTTGTTCTGCTACTCAACATTACCTTATAAAATACCCTGGCCATGAGACCCCACTTGCAGCTATTGTTCTCAGGTTGATAACATTGATTACCTATTTGGTTTTTTACGTCAAAATTGATTTCAGTTATTTAATTGTGTTCTGATTCATCTATGGAGTAATTAAGCACCTTTGCAATTATATATTGTTAAGGATTTGACTAATTCATTCCTTTCCTTTTAGGCACATATTACTCAAGTATGGAAACGAGGATATACTCCACTGACTTTTCTGTCTTTATTTTTTTAGTGTTTTGATTTGTATGTTGATGGTTTTTTATTTTGCTTTTATATCATGAATGTACTTGTAAATGGAAAATTTTCTTTTTATGTCATCAACTTATTTTGTACCATGCTTGATTTATTGATGTTGTACCATGCTTATTTGATACATGCTTGAGTTATTTCTTATTTGATCGATGTTGCTAAAAACTCTCATAATAATCCATGTCCGACTACATGTGCTATATGTGTGCACAACTACATATGTGTGTATATTACATGTAACTTCATATCACTAAGAAAGTATTGTCATTTTGTTAGCTTGCATTAACGATTACACAGGTCAAATAATTATTTGAACCTAATGACTATTCATAAGAAAATTGAGCAAGGATACCATTCTAACATTAGCATCAATCAAGGAAACATTAAACTTTCAGATAACCACTGAATTAAATCGTAAAAACCAGTAAGCATAATAAATTAAACTTTAAAAGCAGTACCAAGGATTCCTGTACCACCCAATGAAACAATCTATCATCTTTTAAATCTCTCAGTAGTCGGTACATTAGACCATCACCCAATGAAACTTTGATATGAAAACTATGAGTTGAAACTCTCAGAATCTTAATTATCAATTGACAAGGTATCTAATAAATCCAACCAAATAAGAAATAGAAGAAGCACTCCATCCTCCTGCTCTATCCTATAAAGGAGTTTTCTCCCTATCTTCAAATTATACAACCCAAACAAAGACACCAAAAGTTTTATATATAATACCAGTATGTACAAAATTGCAAGAATACTTGAACACTTGATGCATGTCCAAGCCAGATTGCAGCTTCTACCTTTTATGTACTTGAACCATTGAGCACAGACCTGAAAATCATACGCAGCTTGATGTTAGTAATTTAACTTTTGAGTTGATAATGTTTCAGAAAAATTAGTACTTGGGCTTGGCCCCTGTGAGTTAACCCCTAGAAGCTCTATGTTTTGACAGTAAACGGAGAAGCAACAAGTGAGGGAGAGATGGAGAGATGGAGATTTTATCAGCGTCAAAATTTGAGCCTTAAGATTTTATCAGCGCACCGATCTTTAAGAGATCAAACGGTCGAAAAATGGATGGCACAGACCCCTCTGTACCATCGGCACAATAGCTAATCTCTCTCTCTATATATATAGTAAACTTAACTATGTAATCATAAATTTCAATAAGAATAAAGATTTTCATTTGGGCGGTGATTTAAGAGAATAGCGAAAGTTGTAAAATACCGAGAAAAAAAATTGGTTCATTTCCATTACGAATTATTAGGTAACAGAGAAGGGTTCAAATGCCTCCATGCCTCTAGTTTTTAAATACGTTAACAAAAAAAAAAGAAAAAAAAAAGAAAAAAAAAAAGAGTTTTCCATAATTCAAACAAGTTCAACTGATCAAATTCAAATACATTAAACATCAATGTATTAACTTGCATATTGAAGTTGATTAAAATAAATGGTTCAAATTAATTGTTTGGTTTGTTTGGAACCAAAAAATGGGTTTTGTGGCTAAAAAGCTCAAAAAGCGCTTTAGTAAAATGAACTCATCAATAGTTGATCTCCGGAATTTTCAGGGCTATGATTTCATTATATTCTTCGACTAGGCATTTTATGCACTCCTTTGAAGAATTTATGACAAATGCTGCCTGACGATGTTGGCGCGGTCCCTGGCAATAAAGGAGGCAGAGGTGGTACCAATAGATCAGAACAAAGGGTTGTCGCAGGAGGACATCGGCAGGTGTCATTTTCAACGTGTTGGTATGGAAATGCTGAAGTGTTATCAGTGGAAAGGATGGCTATTTGTGTAAAGTTGTATTTACTTGAACTATGCTACTGAAAACACTGGTTTGCGTCCTGGTGTATTGGTCTCTTTTTCATAGCTGGGAATAGGTGGTCAGAAAGCTAGGTCCTGGTCGATTGCTTGATTGTAAACTTTTAGAATTTATTAACCACCAAATACATTTCTTATTAACACAAAACTAAGCATACTACTGAAAATATATAATTATAAAACATTCATTATTAGAAAATGGAATTAGATGTAATAATTTATGTTTATAAGAAAAACATAACTTCTTTTCTCTAGACTACCATATTTTCGATAAGCATGCGTCATTGGAGAAAAAACATCCCTACGACAGTACTTGTATTGTAATAAAGAAAAATACTGTCAAAGAAATCAAAATCAAGACAGAACCAATTTTCATTTAACTCCAAAAAACATTAGAGAGTTAAGCATCAATACATCACCTAAACTTCCAGTTCTCACTCAATCATTTCAGTAACATTATAATTAAAGCAAAAACATAATGATCAAAATTGCATTGAAGCAAAAGCAATAACTGCATACATCCAAATACATATTTCCATTTGAGATTTATTCCTCGTAAATGTCTCATTTTAATTAACTCTTTGAGATTTCTGGGGACGCCTATTGCTTGAATCATTATGCCTCCCATGTTTTCCAAAAGATTCTCTTCTTCCCCCTCTGTTCTTTCCACCACCCCTAAAAATGAAATTCTTAAAATTAATCTCATTTTTCAAGTTTATAATAATATAGTATAACCTATTCGTAATTGTATAATAAAAATAATATCTCAGAAAAAAGTGAAACTTAGAGAGGCAAAGAGAGCAAAGAACAAATAGTTGGCTTAAAATTAGAAATCACCATCAAATTTGTTCCAAAGACAGAAAGACTAACCTTGCGCCATCAAACTTGCTCTCTCTCTTTTCTTGCAACTCCTTCCAATATTTCTCTTCTTCTTCTCCTAATAACAAGGAAAACAAGGAACGTTACACCTTTTACAATAAATAATACATATTTCAATAACCAAAAACCCAAATAAAAACACAAGCAAAATAAGAAAAATGTGTTAAGAAGAATAGAGGTTCCATAAGGGTCTAGTATAGCACTGCACATACAGGCGATGCAGCGGTGCATGGAAATTGGTACAGAGAGAGTCACATACCAGTCACAACTTGTACTGTTGCAATGTGATCCTTAACCAGCAACCCTCCGTCGTCAGATACTTCAGCCATGGTCCGTGCTGTCTCAACACCCTTTGAATCCTCATACCTGATGTACCCCGAATCTTGTCCCATAGAGAAATCTATATACTGGAATTAAGCGAGGCAGTGAGGGAGAGAATGAGAAAGCAGAAGTCAAAAAATACAGTTCAAAGAGTGGTGATAACATTCTCTTTATTGTCGTTATCAACTTTGGACATGACTTACACATATGATACTGATACAAGTATTTAAGCATGATAGCAATATAAGAATGCACCAGAACTTCCTGGATAACAGATGAAGATGCCAAGGAAAGAACACAATGTTTATCAACTTATAACTTTAAAAATTAAAATTATTCAGAACTTTCAGATAGGAAGGAATGAATTTATTAAAAATTTTCATTTTTTTTTTGCACATACACTAGCAGGAATGTACCTTGACATTACCGAATTTGCCAAACACTTCTTTAAGATCCTCACGAGTGATCTGGCCTCCACCAATTTCATCAGAAACACTCCCCGGGTTTTCTAATTTATCATCCTGCCCTTCTTTGCTTGGCTTCGCTTCAGCACTTTCGTTGCTTTCCCCCTCAACTTCACTGGATTCATTTTCCTGATGCACTTCTGGTTCTAGTTTCTTAGAATTGGATAACTTCTTTTTCTTCTCCAATTGAAATGATATGACCACTCCTTTCGGATAGCTGGGACTGCCATAATGTTAATATTAAACAAGAAGGATCAGGTTGTTGATTCTCACTATGAGCTGGGGGTAATATTACTGGGAATATTACCAGCATATACCTCAATATGAATTAGAGCTTTCACTGTTATGCGTCAAAACAATGTAACACAAATACCATTACAGTCCTAAAGAATAATAATGTTATTAACTTGTTTTTTCATCTTCAACTAAGAGGACAATGCAACACAGGTACCAGAACACAGTCATAAAAAGTAAACTATTTACAGTGTTTCCAACTTTACCCTTTGTCAGGATTCTTCTTATTTTGCTCCTCTATCTGCTTCTTTCTCTCCACATCATATTCCTTCCTGTTTAGTCAATCAATTAATAGAATTCAATTTTACAGGAATTGGCTATGTCTTAAATTGGATATTATTCAATTAAAAATGTCTTAAATTAATTTAGTTTGACAGGAATTCAAGTCGTCTCAATTCAGCTTTGCTTTCCCCACAAATTCAAAAAATAAAATAATGTTGTGTGATTTTAGCAGACCTAATGACCCGGCAAGAACTGGTACATACAACACAAGAACCAGTCAATTCTGGTTTGGTCATTAACTGAGATTACAATCCTTAAGTGAATCCATGTTCACCACACAGTTACGGACAACAGTAGGTATCAGAATGACCCTGTTATTGCACAAAAAAAAGAGAATATATATACTTAGGTTTGAGCGTCAGTTCAGCTCCGGCATATACTAAAGTCTTGTCCAGCGTTTTCTTTGCATCTTCCTCTTCTGAGAATTCAACCAGTGCCGTACCACAAAAGTATCGCTTGTCAGACACATGCTTTGGTAGCCTCACACTATTGACCTATATAAGAAAAAAAATCTTCTTCATTACTTTACTACCCTTAATAAGAACACAGTCACATACATACCAATCAATCTTGTTCATTACCCGGCAGAATTCTCAGTATCAAAAAGGCCAAATTAACAGAAAAAAGAAAACAATACGTAAAACTTAACTTAAGGTTCAGTTGGAATAAGACCCTGCTCTGGTACTTACTGGTATTGCTTACATGCAAGGAACTATATTAAATTCATTCTCTTGAGAACTTATATAAATACTTGTCAGCATATATACTAAATAGTAAATACAATCTATCTACATCAGTTGACCTTAGCATGCTTGCCAAAGAATGCCTCAACATCTTCGAGTGTGATGTCAAAAGGAAATGGAGAGGCAGCAATAGTACGAGAATCCAGTTGCTCTATCATCTCCTCTGGTTTCATCAACTCTGCAATTCTTCCAACTTTTTGCCCTATTTTTAAAATAAAGTAAATAAGAAAGAAGTATTAAAAGGTCAGATACATGAGAAATATGCCAGCTATTTGTAGCTGTAACATAATTAATGCTACACCAATATCCACCTCGTATGAAACATTGTTACAGTGACCTTGCTGGTGAGTTCACAACAGGTCTGATATAGTGCTGCCATGTACCTCTTTGCATAATACTGTACTGCAAGGTATGTACTTACAAGGGGATGATGAAATCAGTTCCTGGTTCACAGTTCAATTACTTATCCAATACATAATAAGATGTACAAGAATCAATGGTACTAAGCAAAACTTTACCATCTTCTGATATACGAAGAGTAGTAGACTGGCTTTTAAGAACATCAGAAACAGCATCAATGATGCCAGCAGGTACTGACTCAGGTTTGGTATCACGATCCAAACCCAGAATTTGTCGCATCCTTCCAAATGAGCATATCAGAGCCAAACTTACCACTTCGCAATTTTACAGCAGTCAAGGTTAAAAAAATGAATACCAAAATCAAAGATATTATCCTGCTTCATACCCTTGTGTATAAAGTCATTATTTGAACAATTTTACAATAAAAAAACAAAACACAGGTGAAACCTACACGAGCTAATTTCACAAGGTTTAAACACTGAGTTTCAGCCAACAAAAAAGTAACAGTTAAAAATATTAACAAGTTCTGCATTGTTATATCATGCTAACATTAGTAGCATATCAGTTGGTTCTGCAACAGCATGTACTGGTACTGATTATTAATTTGTTGAGGATACAGCCATCTGGACTTTCTTTAACAGCTGTCCTCAGGAATTTATCTCTCGGTAAATTGCTGTCACTAAAGTAGAATTCCACCTGTAGATCAAAAGGATTACAATTTGGGGTGGGGGATCAACAAAGCATTCCATTCTATAATATGGTAAGTATTAATTTATAATCAATTATCCCAATGGAAGAAACAGCAAAATATTAACCTTTAACCTCCAATTCTTCATTGATACAAACTGTCAAACTCCAAAACTACTAATACATCCTTATTTATTCTCTCTTCATTTGAAAGTGGCATTTAAGCATCAACCAAATATTTTCAATGTATTGCATGTTCCTAGATAATGGCATGCCACATGAAATATTTTTTGCTATATCAAAAATACAAGGCGCTTCTAATATCCCAAAAGAACACCCAAGTAGAATTATTATCTACAGAAAACAGAAAGGAAGAGTGGCAGAGTGAAATTACCAGTGATCTATTATTAATTGTGCAACTTCTTTTAAAAACAAAAAAAAAAAATAAATAATATAGCAGAGTAAAGGTTGGAGATATTTCACCTGGCGAAGCACGTTTTGTGCCTTTGTTTCATCAATGGTTTCAACTTTCTTCTCTTCCGACGATTTGTGTTCCGTAGCCTCAGCCGCTGCCATGGTTGGTTGCTAGGGTTTTCGGTTAGGGTTTTGCTCTGTTACAACGAGTCGGAGAGAACGAGAGGAGAGAGAGGTTACAAATTTGCAAGTTACAACGAGGCTTTTGCTCTGTTTTCGTCAAAATAACTTCCAAAAATAATAATGGCCTTAACTACTCGATTGAATTTTTCGGCCCATAAAGCCCAATTACTTGCCAGGTTTAGGAAACCCAAAAAGTTTTTTTTTTTTTTTTTTTTTTTGAAAAAATGACCATGTTAATATGCACATGTTAGCAAATGATGTTGGACAAATAAAGAAACAAAATAATATTGGAAATATATGTTGCTCAATCTACAGGCAGATATATTGCTCAATTTATTTCTTTATTAGACAAAAAGTCAAAATATATTATTTTTTCATATATCTATTGATATTTAACCACATATCAAATCGATCGAATGACACAAACATGTGGATACAATGATATACGCTAGATCTAGCATGTAATCTCTCTTGGATCCGTGTGTTTATAAGGAGTAGATAGATAGAGATATTCGTTCCAAAATAATGTTACAAGAAAAAAATTATTATTTTGGTCCAAAAGATTATGACAAACACAGAAAAAAAATAATTTCTGTTTACTGAATTTATTAAGTTGGTATTTGCTAAGAAAGATTGTGATAAATTGACAAAACAATTTCTTCGTAGAGATTTAACCGTTTCAATCTTTTTAATTTGAAGATATTTTTTGAGGGGAAAAAATTAATTTCTTTACTTTATAAAGTAAAAAGGAACAGTAAAATCAGAGGTACCGTAAATCTAAATTTTAAATACAAAGAAATAGCCAAATAAATTTAAGTCCTCTTGCTGTTGGGTCAATTCTGGATTATTTTGTTGAAAAAAAAAATGTTTCAATATAGATAGTACTACTCAATCGAACTCAATAAAAAAATATAATCCCTCTAAATTTGTGTTTGAGATAATAGGTGGAGGTAAGATGATATAAAATTCTGTGATTGTTGCATTATCGCCGATAAAAGTTTTTTTTTTTTTTTTTTTTTTCCCTCTTCTCCAAAAGTCCATCCGTACTAATTAATCAGAAATCACATGTGACATGTACATAGATCAACTTTCAGGCTTTGTTCAAAACAAAATGGAACTGCACAAGCCTTTTTGATGTTGTGCACATAATAGTGATGATGATAACAATAATGATATTATCGATGATGACAATGATAATATAGTATTCACTTAATGCTAATAATAAGATGACGATAATGTTTGCATACTTAGGCTCACTTTGATAAAACTCTTTCACGTTCTAACATCCTATATCACCTTTTCTTTTTTTTTTCTTTTTTTTTTTTTTTTTTTCCCCTCCTGTAATAAGTTGTCTATGAAATTATTGAACCACAAAGTTCTGTTCCCAGTGCCATCCTGGCACCAAGATATCTGGTGGTGATAAGAAATTGGCATGTGAACAAATCATCTCATGCCACGTAGCTAAGGGTCGGCTCTTAATTATGACCGTCACTATCTTATTAATCTAACCTTTTCGTGCAATAAGGGCCCAACTATGTCTTCCTGTCAAACCGCCTCTAATGTCACGTAACTGGATGTCTCCATTACTAGCAATATAAGCGGAGTTTCACGACCTAAAAGAGCCAGTAACTGTTTATGTATTTTTTTTTTTTAAATAGTACCCCAAATAAAGGCACCTGCATCATATTAAAAGCATGCCAAAGTCATACAGAGCAGTAACTGTTTATGTAAGAAGATGATATTAACTGTTTATGTAGATACGTGCCAGTAATTTTCATATAATTATATTTTCTGATGAATGTTTGCAGTTGTTCGAATATGCTTTAATAAAATAAAGATTATTCCAGAATAAAATATTTTCCATATTAATCATTTATTTTTTAAAAAAAAAATTTAAAATTTAAAATTTTAGCAAAACAGAAAGTCTATTTTTATACTTGAAAGGAATCAAAGAGCATATTTTATTAGGGTATATATAGTAAATATTTATATCTGTTGAATATAATAAAATTATATAGTTTTGACATGGGTTGATAAACCATTTTTTTCATTTGTGTGTGTTTTTTTTTTTTCATTATGTAACTTTCTTCAACAGTAAAAAAAAAAGATAAAAATCACTCGTTAATTCATAGATAAATTTTATATAAATATTTAAACCTGAAAAATGTACACTTGACTGAATTCAAACCCTACAAAATTAGTCGAGTATCTTGAAGGACTGGACATCTCCATAACTTGGAAACTTGAGAGATGTTCTCCGTTTGAAACGGAAGACAAACAGACCAGAGCGCCGCTTTCTGGCATTGGCCCCACCCAACATGTTGCACTACAGTTAGAAAACGACATGAAGGAAATCCTGTGACTCAGCATTTTCTTGGATAAACACGGTCTACATTTGTCAGAGAACAACTCTACACTGAGCTGAGGCAGCAGGTAGCGTTCGGAGTTGCATAAATCTGTGGATCGGGATTATGTGATGGTCTTCCAAATGAACCCTTTATTGGGCCGAGCGGAGTCCACGTGTCCCTTGATCATTCGCTATAATGTCAAGTTCAAATCTCCAGTGGAAACGTATATTTTCGGTTAGTCCTGGTTTCTATTTACTTTGCGAACCGGACGTCTATATGCTTTCATGGTGTTTATTTACAGTTTGCGAATTACAAATTAGTTACTAATAGTCTAATAGTAATCGTGGTTCAATTTTAAATTTAAAATGTAAATCTTGCGAACTTAAAAAGTTAAACCCCTTTAAATTGTAAACTCTTTTTTTCCCAAATGAAGTTAGCACGTATAATTCATTGAATATAATTTATGAATGTGTAAATTTTTTATGACATGACATATTATTAAAAAATGTGATATAATATGCTAATTTATTTTGCTTATAAAACGTTAATAAAAAATATGATATATAATTTGTTCAACAATAAATTTATTTGAGAACTTTGAAACTATTAATAATAACCTGTATATAATTTGTTCAACCATAGAGCAGATGAAAATTATAATCATCTTTCTTTTTGTCGATATATATGTAGCTATTTAAGTTGGAAAAATTGAAAAAGTCGGACACAATATGTAATATACATATTTGATATTTGTATTGTATTTTATATTAAGGTTGAAAATTAATCCCAAGACCTCTTATTTGGCTATACACCTTAAATAATAGACCAAATGCATTCAATAATATGTTTTGTTTGAAGATAGAAACGTAGAAACTCCTCGGAATGAATCGTAAAATAGCGAAGCCTCTAGAGTCCCATCCAATCATATCCAAATAGGCAAATACTACAACACCTCTCTACACCAGAAGATATCGAGATACAAGGATCCTCCACACCTCAAAATGGACCGCTCCAGTTACTGGGGCCTCTCAGCTCGTCCCTGCGGCTCGTGTCAGGCCAACTCGGCACAACTTTCATGCCGCACATGCGGTTCCCTCTACCTCTGCCCGGCTTGTGACACACATGCTCACTCAACGCACACCCGTGTGCCGCTATGCGAAGTGTGCGAGAGAAACCCTGCTTCGGTCAGCTGCCGTGCTGATGCAGCTGCTCTTTGTGCAACATGTGATGCCGATATACACTCTGCAAACCCATTAGCAAACCGACATGTCAGGGTCCCGGTTGTACCATTTGTATCGGCTGTTGGGAGTTTGACGAAGCCGACACCAATGGTTAATTTTGGGACATTGTTTGGAGATGAGGAAAGTGAGGCAGAGGCAGCCACGTGGCTTCTTGCAGAGCCGGCAGGAGATGCGAAACAGGAGGAGGTTGAGCATTATGGAGCTGAGGAGGAGAGTTATGGAGGGTTGTTCGGAGAAGACGTGAAGAAAGACTGGGTTGGTGGGGTCAACCTGTCAGTAGGGTTGGGTAATGAGTTGGACTGGGGGCAGAACAACAAAGGCTTGTACTCTCCGGTTTACCAGGAGCCTTCTTTGACTCATAGTGTAATCCATTTTTTTTTTCTCTTTCAGATCATCAGATGTGTTTTATTTAATATTTTTTATTATCTTTTCAGAATGTTCATATTAACATTAATAGCCTTTTATATTTTAAGAACTATGGATTACTTAGTTAACATAATAATAACAAATAATTTTTCTTTTTGAATGAATATATACCGATTACATATATATAAAATAGAACTATCAAATTCAATTTAGCTTGTAACAAAATTATTAGCCCATCTATGATCCCCTAAACATTGAATATTTTTTTCCATATTGAATTTATGTTCTGTAATTCTTCTTCAGGTGTCGTCATCTGAGGCTGGTGTTGTACCAGAGGCGATGCTACATGTGAAAGAGCAGACAACAAATCCACATGTTGATCGGGAAGCGAGGCTGATGCGGTACAGGGAGAAGCGAAAGAGCCGACGATTTGAGAAGACAATCAGGTATGCCTCAAGAAAGGCGTATGCTGAGACAAGACCAAGAGTTAAAGGTAGGTTTGCAAAGAGAGAGGAGGTGGAAGCTGAGGTGAGCGAAATCTACTCTTCTGCTGCTGCAGCTGTGGCCGCTTTGATCTCCGACTCTGACTATGGTGTTGTTCCATCCTTTTAAATTTTAAGACTGCCGAACGTGTTAGATGCTAATATAATTGACGATCTGCGACCTTTTTTCACGACCAAAAGGACGAGAATAGTTCGACCAGATGACCTTTTTGCTAGATGTGCTGAAAGATGAGATATAATCTTGTTTTTGATCGATTGAAAGTTGGCACTCTAGTTCTATATCTGGAGATCTACTAGTTAGTATGCGACATGGCTGGAGAAGATGTGTAATGAATTGCTGTGAAGTGTTATCGAATGTCTCTGTTGTGTTAATTTTGATGTAAATGATCAATGTATAATTAAAAAGCTACATATGCTCGTCCTCTGAGTGCAGTTAAATCTAATCAAGTTTTGCACAATTTTATTGTTAGTAGAAATAAAGGGTACGTAATGAATGGATCGAGAAGTTATTATCATATGGTGATACATACTCTGCATATTATCATATGGTGAAATCATGAGACAATTCTCGCAGCACATACATAAATAAATCTGAATTTAATAAATTAAGCCCACGATGAATGAGAAAGAGAATTTTATTTATTTTTTGACAAATTATAATATTAGCTGTATAGTTTCAAACTAAAATGCAGTCATTGTCTTTTCTTTTTTTTTGGGATTTGAAAGTACTAATCAATCACGGGATCTACAATATATTGTAACTTTTTTCGTTGTTTCTTTCTGTAAAATGTCTACGAAAGGGGAAGGATCACAACGCAAGTTGATGGAAGATAGTTTCTTGCATTAATGAGGAAAAGGTAAGAAGATAGGATACGGCAGAATGCATTGACAGTTTGACACCAAAAAGGCATAAAGATATTGTGTCCCATTTATATGAAAATATTGTTAAGAGAAATAAACTTAATTTCTAGATTAGTATATAGAAATATCTAGAATTCTAGAAAAGTGCAAGTAGAGTCTAGAATTGTGTAGGAAAATATCTAGTGTATGTAGAAATATCCAAGTCTAGAATATTCATGAGAAATATCTAGAGTAGTATGGAGAAATATCTAGATATTTGTATAGGTCTAGAAACATCTTAGGACAAGTATAAATATGTATGCCATACCATGCCATTTGTAACAAGAAACAAGTAAGAGAAATAAGCAATCAAAGCCTTTGAAATATTCACTACTCCCTTCTCTTCTCCACAAATTAATTAATCCACCACCACACAAATAGCCTCAATTATTCCAACAGTGGTATCAGGGCCGAAGGTTCGTAGAAGACGACCATGGCAAGCGGCAACTCAATAGTTGGCCAAGTCGCAGTCCCTCGCCTCACGAAGACAAACTATGAAAATTGGAGCATCCATATGAAGGCATACCTCGGATCTCTCGATGCTTGGGAAGCAATCGAAGAAGGTTTTGAAGAAAATAAAGATCTTTCCAAGGCGTCAGCCAATGAGGTAAAGGCGTACAAGGAGTTACGCAAGAAGGATAAAGCGGCACTCTACAACTTGTTCCAAGCCGTAGATGAGATGGGCTTCGAGAAGATAGCAGGTGCAACCACTTCAAAGGAAGCATGGGAGATTCTCGAGAAGGCATACAAAGGAGATACTCGAGTGAAGAAGATGCGCCTACAAACTCTCCGAGGTGAGTTCGAGGCCTTGAAGATGCAAGAATCCGAAAGTGTGTCAGATTATGTCACTCGAGTGCAAGCTATAACAAACCAAATGAAGAGGAATGGCGAGGCAATGTCCGAGGAACGCGTGGTGGAGAAGATACTTCGATCCTTGACCGGTGAGTTTGAAAATGTTGTTTGCGCCATTGAAGAATCTAGAGATGTAGAAAAAATGTCAATTGAAGACCTCGCAAGCTCCTTGGAAGTTCATGAACAAAGAAAAAAGAAGAACAAACAAGAGACGTTAGAAGAAGCGTTGCAAGCAAAGGCAACGTTAAAAGAACAGCAAATAAACGACGGTGAAAGAAGCCAAGGACGAGGTCGCGGCGGCAAAGATGGCCGATGGAACAGTCGCGGAAGAGGTCGTGGAAGAGGCCAAGGCGACTATGGAGAAAGAAACCAGAACAACTGGCGCGGAAGAGGACGTGGTCAAGGAAGAGGAAGCCGGTCATATCGACAAAATGGAGAATGCTACAATTGTGGTAAGTATGGTCATTTTGCAAATTATTGCAAGTACAAGAAGAAGGTGGAGGAGACGGTGAACCTAACAACAGAAGAAGAAAAGGAGGTCGGTTGCTCACTTTATGTCGGAAAAGAGATAAATCCTCAAAACGAGAATGTGTGGTACCTTGATACCGGTGCGAGCAACCACATGTGCGGTCACAAGCACCTATTCAGCGAAATAAAGGAGGTAATAGATGGTCATGTCTCTTTTGGTGATGAATCAAAGGTCAGTGTCAAGGGTCTTGGTAATATCAATATTTTATCAAAAGATGGTTCTCAAAATTGTGTTCAAAATGTCTATTATGTGCCCGATATGAAATCAAACATTTTGAGTTTGGGTCAATTATTAGAAAAGGGTTATTCGGTTTTCATGAAAAATCGAACCTTATATTTAAGGAACCAAAATAATCATTTGGTAGCAAAAGTAGAAATGACCCAAAACAGAATGTTTAAGTTAAACTTAGTAAATATAAAAGGCAAGTGTCTAAAATTATGTGTGGAAGATGAAACCCGATTATGGCACATGAGACTAGGACACTTAAATTTTGGTGGAATAAAAGAAATGGAAAGAAAGAAAATGGTTCATGGTTTACCCAAAATCAACACTAATCACAATATGTGTGAAGATTGTATGTTCGGAAAACAAACAAGACATAGTTTTCCAAAATCATCAGAGTTTCGGGCAAAGAGACCACTGGAGTTAGTGCATACAGATATTTGTGGACCAATCACTCCTGCATCACTCGGTGAGAACTGGTACTTTATTACTTTTATTGATGATTTTACCCGGAAAACTTGGGTTTATTTTCTTAAAGAAAAATCACAAGCTTTTGAGACCTTTAAAAAATTCAAGACCCTTGTAGAAAAAGAAAGTGATTACTTAATTAAGGCACTAAGGTCTGACCGTGGTGGTGAGTTTACCTCGACTATATTTGAGACATTTTGCAAAGAGCACGGTATAAGGCGTCCGTTGACCGCACCATATTCGCCGCAACAAAACGGAGTAGCGGAAAGAAAGAACAGAACCATACTCGACATGGTCCGGTGCTTGCTCAAAACCAAGAACATGCCAAAAGAATTTTGGGCCGAAGCTGTGCAGTGCACGGTGTATGTTCAGAACAGGTGCAAGCATGCAAGCCTAGAAGACATGACACCAGAAGAAGCTTGGAGCGGCCGAAAACCAACAGTGAAGCATTTCAAGGTGTTCGGAAGCGTGGCATATGCGCACATACCAGATCAAAGGCGAACTAAATTAGATGACAAGAGCGAGAAGCTTATTTTTGTTGGCTACGATGAAAGGTCAAAAGCATATAGGCTTTATGACCCAACTAACAAAAGGACTATTATTAGTCGTGATGTACAGGTAAATGAAGAAGCCACATGGAACTGGAGCACAATGGTAGAAGCTTCACACGAAGGAGTCGAAGAGGAGACACCCACGAAAGAACCAGAGCAGCTCCCGAAGATCAAAACAACGATGACATCGTCACCACTATCAGACGATGAAGCGGCTGGAACACCGAAGACAAGAAGTCTGGAGGACTTGTACGACACAACAAGTGAGCTACACTTGGTGTGTTTATTGGCAGAAGGCGAAAACATCTCCTTTGAAGAGGCAAGTGGTGATAGCAAGTGGCGAGCCGCGATGGAAGAAGAAATAAGAGCAATCGAGAAGAATGACACGTGGGAGCTCGCAAATCTTCCAGAAGGCCAAAAGGCAATTGGCGTTAAGTGGGTGTACAAGATAAAGAAAAACCATAAGGGCGAAGTCGAGAAGTACAAAGCAAGACTGGTGGCAAAAGGCTACAAGCAACAAGCTGGCATTGATTATGAAGAAGTGTTTGCGCCAGTGGCCCGGATGGAAACAATCCGACTCCTGATCTCGCTAGCAGCCCAAGCAAAATGGAAAATACATCAGATGGACGTCAAATCGGCTTTCCTTAATGGAGAACTAGAAGAAGAGGTTTATGTCGAGCAACCTCCCGGGTATGTAAAAGCCGAAAATAAAGGTAAAGTTTTAAAATTGAAAAAGGCCCTATACGGTTTAAAACAAGCACCAAGAGCTTGGAATACCAAAATAGACCAATATTTTAAATCACATGGATTTGTACAATGCCCGTATGAACATACCTTATATATGAAGAAAGAAGGAGAAAATATGTTATTGGTGTCCTTATATGTTGATGATTTAATTTTTACGGGCAACAATAGTAAAATGATAGAAAATTTTAAAAGGGCCATGAAGGAAGATTTTGAGATGACCGATTTGGGTTTGATGACATATTTTCTTGGAATTGAAGTAAAACAAGGGAACAATGGAATTTTTATTTCCCAAGAAAATTATGCCAAAGAAATCTTGAAAAGATTCAAGATGTCAGATTGTAAGCCGGTTAGCACACCGATGGAGTGTGGTGTAAAGCTAAGTCGGCATGATGAAGGAAAGGTGATTGATGCGACATTGTACAAGAGTCTAGTTGGAAGCTTACGGTACCTGACATGCACAAGACCGGATATTATGTATGCGGTCGGCCTAGTGAGCCGGTATATGGATGAGCCAAAGACAATGCATTGGAAGGCTATCAAGAGGATACTACGCTACATTCGAGGTACGACATCTCTTGGTTTATTTTATTCATCTACTAATGAGTTTGGAATTTATGGCTACTCAGATAGCGACTGGAGCGGAGACGTAGATGATCGAAAGAGTACCTCAGGATTTGTATTCTACATAGGAGACACAGCTTTTACTTGGCTCTCCAAGAAGCAACCAATTGTGACACTATCAACTTGCGAAGCTGAATATGTCGCAGCAGCAACATGTGTGACGCACGCAATTTGGCTAAGAAGATTGTTAGAAGAAATTAACTTTCGACAAGAAGGTGTAACTCAAATCTATGTAGACAACAAGTCGGCGATCGAGCTAGCCAAGAATCCGGTGCATCATGAGAGGAGCAAACATATAGATGTACGATTTCACTTCATTCGCGAGCAAGTGAAGAAAAGGAACGTGGAGCTATCATTCATCAAGAGCGAAGATCAAGTAGCGGACATCTTCACGAAACCGTTGCCAAGAAGATTGTTCGAGAAATTCAAGTTTCTACTCGGCATGAAGGATGCAAAAGAAATTAAGTTTAAGGAGGGGTGTTAAGAGAAATAAACTTAATTTCTAGATTAGTATATAGAAATATCTAGAATTCTAGAAAAGTGCAAGTAGAGTCTAGAATTGTGTAGGAAAATATCTAGTGTATGTAGAAATATCCAAGTCTAGAATATTCATGAGAAATATCTAGAGTAGTATGGAGAAATATCTAGATATTTGTATAGGTCTAGAAACATCTTAGGACAAGTATAAATATGTATGCCATGCCATGCCATTTGTAACAAGAAACAAGTAAGAGAAACAAGCAATCAAAGCCTTTGAAATATTCACTACTCCCTTCTCTTCTCCACAAATTAATTAATCCACCACCACACAAATAGCCTCAATTATTCCAACAAATATATATTGAATTATCTGCACAACCGATTGCTTCATTGATACATTAATATGAAAGCAAATATTGTGTCACACTACAAGCAAGCACTTACACTGTTTTTGACAAATTAAGGTCCACTTTATATGTATTTGAATTTGTACATGTATATATTGACCCTTATGCGCTTTTATTCATGACTCGATTATATCCTCTACATTATTGGGAGCAGCATACTTGCAAGCAATTCAAGTTGTGTATTATATTATGTGAAGCAAATTAAAATGCAAAATTGCATTGTTCCATAAGCACTTGTCTTTGATTTGATCTTTTCAATATGCATATTTCGGGTAATTTTCTGTACAATCAATGTACTAGCCAACCAACAGATGCAGCATTAATGATAAAAATGTTTAAAGCTGTTCATTATTAATGGCGAAAAGGTTAGTACATAGCCATTCAACGCTGACACACTAGTCAATTGAAATTTGAAAATGACCCAAACCAGCATAATGCGCATGATATGCATGAATTAGTTTGTTCTTTGAAAAAGCCCAGATGTTTTTATAAGGGGCTAGCGTGTTGAATGCCTAGATGCTGCAGTCTACCTTCATGTTTTATTAAAAGACAAATCAGCCATGTAAATTTTAATCATATTGCTTGTTGATATTTTTCCTTTAGATTAGTTCTAGTAATATCTCAAAATAAAATAATATTTTTAGAGAATGTTGACTAACGTACAATGATAATTTAAGTTATATCCTTCAAGTTCACGTGATTAATGTTCAAAATTAACATTGTTGCGAGAAATAGAAATGAACAATTGATAAAGAAAATTAATGCCACGATATCAGTATGAGTAGAAAAATGTTTCGAGTGTTTATTACTGTTTTCTAGAGGCTATTTGTGCAAATGAAATTTCCAGTGTTTATTACTGTTGTAAAAAAAAAATATTTATAACTAAGCAATTTCTACAAATCGAAATTTAAATTTTCATAACTATTTTTAAAAATTGCATTTTTTCCGAGCCTATTACTGTACTTGAAATTTCTGTTATTATCACTATTTTAAAAATTATATTTTTCTCGAGACTATTTTTGCAATCCGAAATTTAAGTTCTGATAACTTTTTTTAAAATTATATTTCCGCCGAAGTTATTTCTGGAAATCGCAATTTATTTAATATCACTACTTAAAAAGTTATATTTTTTAAAGGCTATTTGAGGAATTCAAATTTAAAGTTTTATTACTATTGTTAAAAATCTTATTTAGTCCAAGACTATTCCTACAAATAAATTTACAGTTTGTTTAACTAATTTTAAAAATTGCATTTTTTCTGAGACCATATGTGCAAATTGAAATATAAATCTCTGTGACTATTTTTAGAAATTGTATTTTAAACCAGAATATTTCTACAAATATTATTGTCAAGTATAATCACTATTGTTCTAAATTATATTTGCGGGAGGCTATGTATGCAAATCAATTTTCCAGTTTGTATTACTATTGTTAAAATTTTATTTTTCCGATGCTATTTCTAAAAAATGAAATTTAATATTATGTAACTAATTTTAAAATTATATTTTTCTGTGATTATTTTTGTAAATAAAAATCTTGTGATCATCACTATTAGTAAAAAAATTATTCCTGGAGGCTATTTAAGAAAATCGAATTTCTAGTGTTTATTACAATTGTTAACAATTTTATTTATATTGTGGCTTTTTCTGATAATTGAAATTAAAGTTATTATCACTATTTTTGAAAATTAATTTTCAGTGTTTATTACTATTAAAAATTTGATTTATACCGATGCCATTTCTGCAAATCGAAATAAATGTTTGTAAAATCTTTTTAAAAATTGTATTTTTTTCTGAGGTTATTTCTGCAAATCGTAATTTCAATTAGTTTCATTGTTTTTAATAATTATATTTACTTGAGGCTATTTTAAGTAATTCAAATTTCTGTGCTTATTACTATTGTTAAAAATTTTATTTATACTGAGGCTATTTTTCAAAATCTAACTAAAATTTGTATTGTTATATTTAAAAACTGTATTTTTGACCGGACTGTTTATGCAATTCGAATTTTAAATTTCCTTAACTATTTTAACAATTTGTATTTTTCTGAGATTATATCTGCAATTAATATTTTCATGAATGATCACTATTTTCAAAGTTATATTTTTCGGAGGCTATTTGTGCAAATCGAATTTCCAATTTGGATTAGTACTGTTAAAATTTCTATTTTTCTCGATGTTATTTCTGCAAATCGAAATTAAGTTTCTATAACTATTGTTAAAAATTATATTTTTTTTCTGATTCTATTTTGTAAATCGTAGTTCTAAAAATTATAATTTCTTGAGGCTATTGTTAAAAATTTTATTTATACCAAGGCTATTTCTTCAAATCGAAATCAAAGTTTGTACTGATAAAAATGTTGAAAACTGTTCATTATTAATGGCAAAAAGGTTAGTACATGGGCTAGCGTGTTGAAAGCCCAGATGCTGCACTCTACATTCGTGTTTTATTAAAAGACAAATAGGCCATATATTCATCAAATTTTTATTTTTGAATATGTAACTTTTAATCAAAATTGCTTGTTGATATTTTTCCTTTTCGTTGGTTTCATTAATATCTTAAAATAAAAAATAGAAAATTTTGACTAATGTATAATGATAATTTTAGTTATATCTTTCAAGTTTACGTGATTAATGTTCAAATTTAACATTGTTACAAGAAATAGAAATGAACATTTGATAAAGAAAATGTTCCGATATCAGTAGAAGTAGAAAAAAATTTTGGAATATATCTTTCCTAAATTAAAAAATTATGACACTTAATATATTTTCAGAATTAACATTTATATTAATTATTCATGATTCTGTTTATTGTTAGGGCAAGAACAAAAAAGAACTGAAAAATATAATTGAAACTTAAAAGCGATGGAGATAGCATTACGTGCGTGTGCATGTGTGCTTCCATTGAAAACAAAAAGGACAAATTAACTTTGAAATATTTCTAGTTTTTCACAGGATTTCAGAGCAAGTGACAAATATGAAATTGAGAGAAGGTCAGTCTTTACGCTCGCAAATTTAGCATAATTTTTCTATAAATCTGAGCTCTTAATTAAAGCAAACATTTTGGGTATTAATTATTCCTTTTGACAATCCGACGTGCAAATGGCCTCACCACCATGGTAGTAAAATGCCAAGAATTAAATAACTCCTCTACTAGTTCAGACCAGTTTTTCAGCTAAATTCTAGAGTTTTTTTTTTTTTTTTTTTTTTTTTTTTTTTTTTTTTTTTTTTCCCTTAAAGCCCGTAGGTAGTCACTAAACCATACCACATCAGTATACACAGTTGAGGGCTACATACTATAAATTGACAACTACCCATACTATCTTGAGAGGAACAACCCAACACTCCCTGTAAACTGAGACAAAGTTCAGGGAGATGAGTACAACTAGAGCACAAAGAAACAACTAGAGCACAAAGAAATATTTTTTAAAGTTCCTAATATCTAGATTCCTCCCATTGGATGAGGCTAAAAACCTTTGAAAAGCATTGGGTGACACATGAAAAACTTAAGGCTGTGCTCCAGAACACCAAATCGGAAGGAGAGGAGAGGAGAGTAAGGGAAGTCCGTACCGTTTACTCGCTCCACTACGAAGACGAGAGAGTAACGGAGAGGGGAGTAAGGTGCGCCGGTTACTCCAGTTCTTCAATTTTTGTTACTCCCGAATCGGGGTGTACACAGAGTAACAGCGATTTATCGCTGGTTTCGCTGGTTACTCTGGCCATCACCAGAGCGAGTAAAGTTCGTAACTTTACTCCTTTCCGCACCTTTCTCTTCCTCTCCCGCCCTCTCCGTCCCTTACCCTTCCTTTAATCGCTGGTTCTGGAGCACAGCCTAAGTTGTACTCTCCATTAGCACCGTGCCGGTAGCCCCCTGAAAAACCTCTTATCCCGCGGCCAATCATTGTGTTGAAACGACCCATCCCTAATTCGACGATAATAGAGACGCAGATCGTGATGTACGGCACATAGAGTGGCGAACATCAAAACAACCATGCCGCTTGACTTGTAGAATATACAAAATGCGGTGCTGGTTTAATGTCTCCTTGTAACCAAAATCGGTACTTGCAATCTTCGGTTGGCATACTGTTAACAGAAAATGAAACCACAAACAAAAGGCATAAATACCAGAGCCTCAAATGGTCGACAACCACAAACCTTTTTTTTTTTTTTTTTGTTTTGCCCCCGACGTCTGATGGCCAGGTGGGCTCCCTATCGCTGCTTTCCAATTTTCATAATCCTTTTTCATATGTATCCTTTTAAAAACTACTTTGTCCTTGCACAAAATCTTCAGCAGACAAGGGAGAACACACACAACAGTTCGAGTGGAAGCATTTTGGTCGAAATTTAGTTAATTGATTGTTATGATATGAAAACTCAGTCAAAATATAATTAGGAAGTAAGTAAATATTTGTAATTAACATGACTAGGTTGTTAAATATCTTTTTTTTTTAAAGAAAAAGAGGATATATTTTCAATTATAGAAGAGTAGCGTGGTGTATTTAAGTATTTTAAATTACAGAGAATTAGAGGGGTTGCTTACAATATTAATTAAATAGTTTTCTCAATATACGCTTGCATATGGTTAATCTGTGTTGAAATTTTATATCATATCATATCATATGATTACTCCTCTACCAAACGCGTTTGAGCCGTACAGTCAAAAAGGGTTCACTTTAAAAAAATTTAAAATATATGAAACGCGTCCTGTAAGAGTTGACCGTGGAGCTTCTTGCAACTCCAATCCAAAGAACCTACATTAACTTGAGAATTGAGACTCCTCCGAGCTGCGATCTCACTAAACTCACATAAAGTTTGGACCTTCATAATCCAATCCAATCCAATCCATTCATTCCCCCAGGTTCAGGTTCGCTCTAATCCTCTTCAGCTCTTTAATTTTTTTTCCCATATTTATTTATTTATTATATTTTTTATTCTTTCCTCATTATATTGACCTGGCATGGCATGTAAATGACTGTCATTTATCCCAAAATTTAAGTTAAATTTTACTTACATTTCTTCACTTGTTCTACCTTAATTTCCCATTGTCTGTCTCTGTCTATGTACAGATTTAATTTTCATTTTGGTAATAATTAATATTAATTTACTTCTACTTGCTCTATATACTGTGCGTCAATTATTGGTCGGTAATGTACGTCTAATTTCCAGTCTACTAGTCTAACAACTTCCTCCAAAAACACTCCCAAATTCGTTGTTGGCATAATCTATAATCATCTGTGTATTCATTAAAGATTTTGTTAAAAAATCACTCTTTTAATGGATACTAGCGAAGTCCAGTCTTGCTCTACTGGACAACTGGACGATTTTGCCCCTGTTGTACTAGTATTCGTTTTATCTGACCATTACTGCACGTCTGCACCACCTAGTTTAAGCTAGCTCTTCAGGGAGATGTTTAGCAATACAATAGCCATGAAAGTCTTGTAATCAGTAACCAATTCCAATTGAATAAATAATTCACTGCCTTCTCTTTAGTTTACCAGTAACACTGGTTTTCTTACCTGTAGTATTCTTTCTCTATTTACGAGCCATCTAAACATAATATCTATGGTATAAATTCTCTACCTAAATTACTTATATCAGCGTGTGCAATTTATAGTGATAAAGAAAGGGACTATTTCTACATGTTTATATAGGGTTTTAATGCCCATTAATTCAATGCGTTAAAAAAATAAATGAATTCAACTTATTTGTCACCGTTGCTGTGCCGTCTCCCTCAACATTTAAACTAATACAATAATTTATTTTAATTTCTATTAATTTTTTCTTTAAAAATAAAGGACCCTTCTACAATTACAGACAGATGGAAGCAGTAGCTGTGAAATATGCATTGGGCAAGCTCAGTCTCCTGCTCAACATGGGTCTGGAGCTGTATAATGCGAGTGATGAGGTCAGCGAGATGCACCTGCGGCTTTGCATGATTGAGGGTTTTCTTAAAGATGCGCATTCCAAACGTAACACAAACCCAGCAGTGAAACAGTGGGTGATTGAGGTCAGAAATGTGGCCTACAGAATAGAAGATGCAATTGATACCTTCCTTATTGATATTGAAGGAAACCACCTATCAAGCAAACTCGAAAGGCTTGTAAACAAGCCCTCTAAACTAAAAAAGCTTCTCGATGAGGTAAAAGCAATTAAAAATACCCTCAAAACCATTGGCGATCTTAGAACCGACTTGGGAATAACAAATACTACTGCTGGTAATGAAGAAAATGATCGGGTTCCTTTTCGACCGACAAGACCTTCTGATTTTGATGATTCAGAAATTATTGGCTTTGATTCTGACAAGCACCAGATTATCAATCATCTTCTTGATAAAAAAGTTAAAAGACGTGCAGTTCTCTCAATCGTAGGCATTGGGGGCCTCGGAAAGACTACGCTGGCCCAAAAAGTTTACAAAAGGTAATCTTCTCCCTTGAAATCGATTCTCTTGCATCCAATTATTAGATTTTTAATATCTGCAATGATGCACATTCTATTTATAAAGCCAACCAAATTCAAAATTCTAGAAATTAACCGAAAATTTATGCATAAAGAGCAATGGCCCAAACTCTCTATCTATGTATATATGCCGATGAATTTACTGAAAATTTATTCAACGACACCTTATGTACGTTTAAAAATGGCCCTAAAAACCTTATTTTAATTGCACTAATAATCGTGGCAATTAGTCTCTTTTTTGTTTAACAGAACTAGATTGAAAGAATTATTCCATTTTTGTGAACAATATAGTAATTGATAAATAGCTCGATTCAAATGTCATTTCATATATACAAGGTCAATCAAATTTTCATAGCAATACAAAAAAATAAATCAATAAAGACAGTTAAATCAATAATGTAATACGAGGGGTCTTACCTAATATATGCACTATGGCATTCTTTATTTAGATCCAAATGGAGATATCAAGAGGAGCGTATGGCAATTTCCGTGAGAGAATAATCCTTTCTCAATACTCACAATATTAAAAATGAGCGACGGTACATAGAAAACCCGGAATAAAAATGAGCATTGCTAATAAAATTGAGAGATGCGCTTCTTTTTATTTTGTTCAAAAATATAAATTGGCGCCTCTTCACTAGAGAGTTGTTTCCTTATTATTATTATTTTTTAATTTGATAGTTGAGGAAATATTTATTTTAATAATTTTATAAAGAGTAATATATATCCAAAATAGAATGCTCTCTCGACTGGATTTAAATCTCTCTTATTCTGAGTTTGTACCAAATAAAAAATTTTGCCAAGAAATCGTATTCCCTTGATACTAATACCGTTATAAATATTGTTCCATAATCTATTTCAATATAGACCGTCAATAAATAATAAATTCTCAATATACATTCTACACATCAAAGGATCCACTTTTTCATGACACATATATCCTGATAATATTTCCAATTTGATCACTATAATTTGGGTCCATAATATATAATTATATCACCTATGAGCCCATATATTGGAATAATTTTTTTCATTATGTTCTTTTCTCAATGTAACATATTCTTCTTACTCGCAGTGCTGAATTGGAAAGGCGATTCAATTGTCGTATTTGGTTGTCCATCTCTCAGAAGTTCAATGAAAATAATCTATTGAGAGAAATTCTTTACTCAGTACAACCTGATTTGAGAAATAAAGAACCAGCTGTCAGAGATGATGAGTTAACAAATGAACTCCGAAGATCCTTGACTGGGATGAGTTACTTCATTGTCCTAGATGACGTGTGGTCAATTGACCTATGGGAAAAGTTGAAAACATCGTTACCTGATGATAATATTGCGAGCCGTGTGCTGATTACTAGCAGATTTCTTGAAGTTGCAAAGGCAGCAGATGGTGGAATAGAACCGTATGAACTTCGTTTCCTTAACGACGATGAGAGTTTGAAGCTCCTTCTCAAAAAGGCCTTTCTGATTAGGGAGCCAGAGGTTCAACATCACATTACTGATCTCAATGAAGTGGCAAAAAAACTAGCAAATAAGTGTGGTGGATTACCCTTGGCTTTAATTGTGCTGGGCAGCATTCTCTCAAGAAAGGATCCCACAAAAAATGCTTGGAAAAGGGTGAATGATACTTTGAATTGGCATGATGAAGCAGCATATAGGTGCTCCCAGGTGCTATTTCTTAGTTATGTGGATTTGCCTTACCACCTCAAACCATGTTTTCTTTACCTTGCTTCCTTTCCTGAAGATTACAAAATCTCGACAAAGTGTGTCATAAGAATGTGGATTGCTGAAGGATTTATTCCAAGAGATGGACATGGAACGATAGAGGATAGAGCCCAGAATTACTTTGATGAGCTATTACAAAGGTACATTGTTTTAGATCTAGCTCGAAGTTATATATCACTTTGAATAAAATTAATATTATGATGTACAGAATTATAGTGCAAGTCTAAGGAAACTAATGTCGTTAAACATCCACCGAAATTGAATCATTGCACAAGTGTTGAAAGGGAGAATGATCCTTTTGATTTATATTTGTTCTATATAATATTTCTCCAACCTCATCCTTAGGTTAATATGGACCTTGATTTCCATAGGCTCAATGGCATCATTTCGATATTTCTAGCATAAATTTGTCACAATGACTTTGTGTTCACCACGGAAATTCTAGCTGTTCTCAATAACTTCTAGATCAAATATAAAAAATAGTTATGAATTATGACCAATCATCATACTTACTTTTGTTATTAGTGAATACAATTCTTATTTTTAAATTTTTGTACATAATAAGTCGGAGAAAGAATGCTAAAAATTTATATGCCCTAAAATATTTGTCATTCAAATTAATTATATTAATGGAGACATAAGTTTATTGTGCACCTTACAGTACTATGCATAGGTTTAAACAATATCATTATTATTATTATTTTTGTTATTTAACTCGATTACATAAATTATATATATTTTTTCTCATGAACATCCTTTATCCACCTATTAAACGTTAGCTTTGATGGATAAATACTTGATATGGTTAAGAGAAATAAATAAGGTGGTAGGATATAAATAAGGCTAGTTTAGTAATTTTAGAATGGATAGTGATATAAAAAATTCTCTTCTATCATTATAGACGCCATAATATGAAGCATGTATATATGACGATGTAAAACTGCTAGTTAAGCACTCCTTAAAATATTATGAATTTGTGTATTCTTATTGTTGAGCCCGTTTGAAAAATTTGTAATAGAGTAATCAAGAAAAATTTTTGGTTGCATAATTATTCAAACAAAAACAATTTCATAATTTAAGTTAATATTATGTCGATTAAGATCTTAAATCAAACTTTTTGATGCATGATCTGAAATGTTCTATCGCCAGACTGTCACCAATCCAAAATAGCACTTTATTACAAGTCATCTCCATTAATTTAGTCCTTACATTTTTGTTTTAATTCTGCTCAAGGAAAATATATATTGGTGTAGGTGCTTGGTTCAAAGTACTGAAAAATCGTGGAATGGTAATTGCAAACAATGTGTTATGCATGATCTTATACGGGACATGGCTATTCGCGAAGCCAGAGAAGAGAACTTTTTAACTGTATTCTCAAAATCAGATGATGGCCACCAGCTAGACTTTCAAAAGATCCGTCGTGCAACATTACAATATGCACCTCCTACCTTTAGAGGTATCCATTCAACAAATACTTGATTTCTTTTTACCGTTTTATTTTAGTCATATAAATTTAACAAATCTATATTTTTACTGTATTCTCAAAAGTGGAAGATGATGTAGCCCTGCTGACCTTTACAAAGGTGCATCGTACAACTCTACAATATAAACCTCCTACCAATTTTGTTATTTGTTCAACAAATATTCGTTCATTACTGTTGTTTGGACCTTATAAATTTAGCAATCCCGGGTTTAGACTACTGAGAGTGTTATCCATTGAGAGCTCCGATTTTCGTGATTACAAAATCGTTCATAAAGGCTGGTTGGAGGGTTTGACCCATTTGAGATATTTGGGTTTTAGATACTGCTTTCTGCCACAACAATTTCAATTCATTTCTTTTAATTCGTTGAAGAATCTGGAAACAATAGATTTCAAGGGAACGTCATTCGACGATAACTGGGCTTGGTATGCCTTCCGTGATTTATGTCGCCCGATAGTTCCCAATACCTTTTATTCTTTATGGAAAGTTCCAAGCCTGAGGCACGCAATATTTAGTTTGTTTTCTTGTCCTCCTTTGCCATCAAAAGAGGATCACCTAAAAACTATAGAAACATTGAAATGGGTATCCCTAAGAGAAATTCCTAAATTAAAAGGGAATATCAGCCTGCAGAAGATAGGGATTATGACAGATGTGTCATACGATAACATTCAACAAGGATGGCAGAGTATTAAGGATCTGCTGAAACGAACAGAGCATATGGTGTCCCTTAGCTTACGCGTATCTGATTATACTTCTGGTTATGTACCACTTTTAAGTGAGGGTACTCGTGGCTTATCATGTCATGAAACGATACAAAGTTTATACCTCTTCGGGCAGTTGGCAAGTGATCTATGTGTCCTCAATCTTCAGATGCTCCCCACAAACCTCACCAAACTCACACTTCTGGTGTCGATGATCAAGGAAGATCCAATGTCCGTATTGGAGAAGCTCCGAAGCCTCACTGTACTCAAGTTATTGGAATATTCCTTCATGGGGGCAGAACTAACCTGCACAGAAGGAGGGTTCCCAAGACTCCAAACTCTGAAGCTTGATTTGCTGAAAAACCTAAGGCATTGGCACATAAAAGAGGGAGCTATGCCCAGACTGACTCACCTTGAAATTGGGCAATGTTTTCAGCTGTGTGCGCTTCCCGATCTACATAAGGTACCAACTCTTCAAAATCTAATACTCAGCACCAGCCTCCATGAAACAATCGGAGCAAAGGATCATTACAAAATCAAACATATCCCCTCTGTGCGTACAAAAAGATAACTGCGCTATTGTGTTTCCTTGTTTGTAAGGTTCCTTTTCACTTTGCTATTATCGTTTTGTTTTTCAGTTAATTATACTTATATGTGGGCTGCTACTCTCTGTTGTCTATGCTTTTCAATTTGATATTGTCTTGCTCTTTAGTTAATTGATGCAATGGATTGGTTTCAGTTATTGACTTATCGTAATTTGGATTCATTTATGCCAAGATAATCTATATGCACACAGAATGTATATATGTGAAATTTTCTTTTCTTAGTCGTGAATATCACAAGACAGGTTCAGCATGCATAAAGATCAGACATCGTTGTATCTTCATCAATTATTGCAGCATTTTGACAGCTGCTGTCAAGTCTTCGAAAAAAAAAAAAATTATTGCAGCATTTCATTACTGAGTATGAGAGTAATAATCTAGTTATCATTTTTAAATGTTTTTATAGATGGAATTGCATTTTTGGAAGGAAGGAAAAACAGGAATTTTTTCCCAAGTGAAAAATACATTGTTGTTTTTGACGATAAGATTGAAATAAAAAAGAAAGGAAGGTTATAGCGCCGAAAAGAGGGAAAAAAAAGAATTGAAGGTTGTATCGGCAAAGAAAAAGAATTTATAAGTTGTAAACATCTGTGCTTGACCAACAGGAATAAACATGCGTCACGATAAATCAGTATTCATTCAACATAGTAATTGGTGATAGGTAGAAAGTAGTGCTAATGATATTTTAAATTAAATGTGAGTTTCCGAAAGACAAATTCTGTATTAAGCTGCTTTTTTTTTTGTGATTAATCAGAGTTCAGAACTTGACCACATAATTTGTCCCGGGAAAACCCCTCAAATTTGGTAACCGGCTTCACCCATTTAACATCCATAACTTCCCTTCTTCAATTTAATTTGATAACCGCTGGGCTCTCCTCCATTGACTGAGCAAGTAATTCTACTTATTTATCTCGTAGCCCTACGAGAACAGAGCAAAGGCTTAAATGATATACCTCTTGGTTTCAAGTTCTAGCTAATTTGTTGAACAAACTCATGCCTTGTTTGTCCACTGTTTATCAGGTTTGATGGCTGAGTGATTCTAGTTTCAAGCCTTGTTCGGGAACTCAAAACCATTAGCACCTTGTTCGTCCATTCCCATTTGGTTCATTGCTTTTATTGTGTCAGAGCCAAGTTCTGCGTGCAACACTAGACTAAAGGTCCTGATGTACCCGCGCACGGGAGTTGTTCGATGATTTGCTTCAAAGAATCCTTCTGCCACAACGCTCTTGTCTATAGAAGTTCATTGGTTTGCAGAAACTCTGTTCGTTGAATTTTATTTATTAATACAGAGGTGGTTTGTTGATGCAAAATGTATCAGTGGTTGTATATATAGAAAGCCTCCCTTGTCGTGTTGAATCTGACTTCTATGTGTTTGGCTGGTAAAATATAAAAAATAACCTTGGGGCCCGCATGTCAATCAATCTGTAGTAGGTATAATGTGCCTGGGAAGTGTAATAGAAAAATGGGGCTCCCCTTCGTTTATATTAATTGCAGATTATCCGTATTTAAGCAAAGCATTAATTGGCCCTCGCACCTAGCCCTCAAAAAAGTTAATTGGTTAACCATTATAGACAGAGTATTATTGTCAACACTTATTAAATGTTGCCCTCCATATCGTAAGAAAAAAGTGAGTAGCTTTCTAAAAAATATTTGTTTTCATTTTGTCTAGCCAGGGAAGGTTTTATTGTAAGTGCTTTAATGATTCTAGAATGCGGAAATAACCAGAATCTTAGATTACCTCTAGCCATCGCTGATCGAATCGAGCGTTGAGTGGATGAACTTGAAATCAGCAAGCCATGCGTGTCTCCTTCTTGTCTCCTGCAATCTGCAAAGACTCCTTAGCGAGAAGGCACTACAGAACCGTTCAGACTTCTCGTGACTCGATGGTGTACTCGGAGAATGACGGTCCTGACTTGTTTCCCTCTCTCTCCTTATATTCTCTCTCTCTTGCTCTCTAATCAATAGAGGAACTGAAAGAATGCCAAAGCCTTTCTGTACTCCATCATAACAGAGGCTTATATAGGAGTTCTAAACACTCAGAGGGCGCATACAGTGGATCTGAACAAAGGGTGCGATGATCAGACTGTTCTGTCCAGATTCAATGTCCCAACGGTAGCGACCCGCTAGACGACGTATTGGACAGAATACTACATTCTCCCACTTGAGCTTGCATCCTTTGTATGCACAATCCCCTCTGTTTTCCTTATGCCAAATGATCGAGACATAATACATGAACTAAGGCAGTAAGTCATCATTATCGTTATTAGTGCTAAAAGCAACTAATAAATGCGAATATTACTTTCCATAATTACAATGTACTATATAACTATCAATTCAGCCCTTTATGTGATTAGAATACAACCTTTATGAATGAACCCGACGTTTATTCCAAGTCAGTCTTTATGATGTAATTCTCAACTTTATGATCAAATATATATTCCATATATGCGCGCAATCAACCGAGAAAAAAAACATCTATACTTTTATGAAGAGTTTATACACAATCGTACGATTAATTTTAACCATAGGATCAATTCCTATATATACCCGCTACATGATCTTTGAATTCCTTTAGCTGCAGTATTTATTCAAAGAATCGGTCAGCTTCTATTCTGTATGAACACCTTTAATAACCACTTAATTCTTCTTAATGTGCTCTTTCAAAGTCAAATACTTAATGTCGATACCTCGACCTTTACCTTTATTATTCTTGAAAAGAAAGACTGCAACAGAATTATCATACAAAATCCTTAATGACTTAGATATAAAATCCACAACTCTAAGTCTCACAATAAAACTCTTCAAACACCATCGAGGGTAATCTCAAAACACACAACAAACTATAATTTATGTTGAACTAACGAACAATGTCAGTTAGATATTTTTTTATAACATAATTTCACTGGTTAACATGTATCCTTAATTCGATTTACTAGAATCGACACAACCAGTTTGTGTACCAAAATAACTTCAACTTATCAATTTGTTGAGACATAAGCACACTATCTTAAGTACCTTAAAGATATATCATTACTTTCTTAGCAATTTAGCTGTGGTCTTTATATTGAGATTTAACTTTATACTTAATTTACCAATGTAAACTAAGTGATGTATCCTTATGAGTTAATTCCTACATAATACTACCTGTGGGCTAAATATCATGCTATAACTCTTTATGTAATTAAACATTACAACTTTATGAATCAATTTCCTACACAGTATTTCCTATGGACTAAATACTATGTTTTGATTCTCCATATGATATAACTAGTTAATTATATTCCTATCATTAATCCCTGTGGGCAAATTAAGTATTCATAATTAACCATTATATCCTAATATATTAAGTTAACTAAGTCAATAGTCCTGTGGGACGATACTAACTTCGTCAACTTAATCTATTACAAATTTGTGTTTGTTTAATCCAAATGTGATTTTATAAACTTTATATATACATAACTTTAATCCAACTAAGGATGCTGTGGCTACTCCTTAATATATTAATATATATATTCATCACTAGACACAAGCTATGTCATTTCTTCCTAATGTGATTTATAGATACACTATATAATATATATACCTTAATATAATTGAAGCTGCTGTGGCTACACTTCAATCAATTATCATATATTAATCACAAGACATATAACTTTGTTATCTATCACCAGTTGTAGAGGTCCGCTAAAACCACAAGTGGTTCGCTTGATACTTCAGCGACCCATTAAACCTTTAAGCGGTTCGCCTAGACACACAACAATCCATCATGAACATACTATGGGTTTCAACAAATGAATCCATATGTAACCATTCATTTCAATAGATAATTGTCTATTTCCTTCACTGTTACCGACAGATACGTTTAAACACTAACCGAATGATCTAAACGAAATAAATCTTAATGCAAACATATTACTTAGCGGCCCGTTAAAGACTCAAGCGGTCCGTTTAAAATGTCTGCATTCAAAGACTTAACCAGAATATAGATTATCTTATTATAATTATCTATATTTGAATAATTACCATATGCATAATTACTTGTCGTATCTTTTACAAATACAATTTGCGTATTAGTATACCACATCTATTGTTATTCAAGTTTGTTTAATCAATACAATACTTGTAGTGCTAATACTAATAGAGTACCCGATAGTATGATGGTCTGTGGACTGCATCAAACTTTACTACTATAGTATATTCAAGCATATCAATATTGACTAACCAATCTCCAACAAAAAATGCCAACCATCTTTATACAAATTCAGTATTTTGACAAATTGTGACTATCCTATAGATTTCCATAATAATTAAGTAATCTACAACGCCTAACTAATAATAGAGAACCATAATATGTCTGATTATACCTTAATTTTCATCTTAAAATTCATTTCTGGACCAAACTCTGTTGGAACGGGTCGTTCCAACTCTAAATGGGTCGCCCCACACGAAAGGGTGCGTCCAAAGTTCATCCAGAAACTTTCTGACAGCCTGAACACTTTCTGGTAAACTGACAATAATTTTCTCTATACTTATTTGTTTTCTGTGTTCTTGGTCATTATAGAAACTAGATTCAAAGATCTTTCAAATGACACAAGTTTCATCAAAAACAAATTTACAGCCTGACCTATTTTGTAGACAACATATCTCTCTCATACTTTATTGGAATTTCGCAAATTTATACTCTATGGAAAGATATATGAAATATCTACATCTCAGTAAAATTTCATACAAAACCCAATTACCAATTGAGAGAAAAATGACCCGTACTACTGAAAGGTCAGAAATTCCAGAACCCTGACTGCCTGACCTCTTCTGGTTGCGACTTGATTATCTCCCGTTATACCCGCTTGATTTTCAAGATCTTAGTCTCTATGGAAAGTACACTCAGAGACCTTTCCATCTCCGAAAATCTCACGCAAATCGGATAAGCGGATCTTGAGATATCGCTCCACAAAATCAGACTATCAATTCTGCCAGACAAACTCAATCCACTCAATACTTACAACTCGAATTTTTATACAAAATTCGACTTCAATCAAGGCAAGCAGAGGCGTAGCAGGCTCTGATACCAACTGTAAGTGCTTTAATGATTCTAGAATGCGGAAATAACCAGAATCTTAGATTACCTCTAGCCATCGCTGATCGAATCGAGCGTTGAGTGGATGAACTTGAAATCAGCAAGCCATGCGTGTCTCCTTCTTGTCTCCTGCAATCTGCAAAGACTCCTTAGCGAGAAGGCACTACAGAACCGTTCAGACTTCTCGTGACTCGATGGTGTACTCGGAGAATGACGGTCCTGACTTGTTTCCCTCTCTCTCCTTATATTCTCTCTCTCTTGCTCTCTAATCAATAGAGGAACTGAAAGAATGCCAAAGCCTTTCTGTACTCCATCATAACAGAGGCTTATATAGGAGTTCTAAACACTCAGAGGGCGCATACAGTGGATCTGAACAAAGGGTGCGATGATCAGACTGTTCTGTCCAGATTCAATGTCCCAACGGTAGCGACCCGCTAGACGACGTATTGGACAGAATACTACATTTATATGATATAAACAATGCCTGAGATGAGATCCTTATCAAGATTTTTTGGTTGAGTTTTGCAATTAGGCTAACTGTAAGAGTAGTTGTTGCCTCTTCATGATCTCAAGCTTATTATGGGTTACAGTGGTGAGAGGTGGGCAAGAGGGATTAAATTAGTACTAACGAACAAATCAATTTATACGTCTATCCGAGCCGCCCGCAGTGATGAGATCATGGGAGGAATCGTTCTGGACTTTGTGGAGTACAATTAATAGCTGATAGATATCTATTGGAATCCAATATCTTACTTAGCTAATTAGGAAAATAAAAATAAATTGTAATTTTGACATTTTGAGGAGCAATTTTAGTAGTGGAGGGGGGGGGGGGGGGGTGTGCAGTGGTTATCTAAATTGATTTTGTAAAAAAAAAAAAAGCACATATTAATTTGTCACTAAGAAAATATTTATCGTGATGATTTTCTATAATTTACATATATGGGTTGTGCAAACATGAAAGGAGATTAACTTACATAAGTATTTGGCATAAAATCAAAGTCAATGACGCTCCACTTGCTAGAAGGAATAATTTGGATACAGGTCGTGTACAACAAATGTCATGTGCATTTTCTTGCATTGCGCGCTCCACATGGTTGCGCCCGAAGCGCCACATCATAGGCCCGCCTGCTATTAATTTTTTTTTCTTTTTTCCACATCGATCGGAAGAATATAAAGGTACCTTGCAATCAAATTTTGTTCTTCCTCAAAGATCGTGCTTTAGTGAAAGTCAAAAAGACCGGGTCGGATTTCAAAGGACCGGATTTAACGAGTTTGATAAAAGAGCTGGGCCGGACCGGGTTGAGAAAAAGGGTTTAAATGGGACGGGTTAGAAGGGTTTATTTTTTGAAAGAGGAGACCGGCCCTTTGAAAATCCGGTCCTTCTAGGTCCTTGGCCCTTCTAGTTCTTCCAAAATAATAGCAATCTCGAATTATTTGTAATATTTTTTTAATCTCTATTGTCTCATCATGATGAAATAGTCTCACGATTAAAGGATTAGATCGGTCATGGCCCTTCAAAATCCGGCCCTTCGACATCCGTCTTTGAAAAAAATTAGATCCGGCCCTTTCAAAATCCGGCCCTTCTAGGTCCTTGTCCGTCGTAATTCCTTTGAAGGGCCGGTCCGGTCCGGATTTTAAGACGGTCTTCCAAAAGATGGACCAAGGGCCAAGGATTTTTGGACTATCACTATCGTGCTTCTACGCTGAGCCATCAAATCAAGCTTCTCCATTCAAAGTCCATCGGTTTGCTCTAATTCTTCCTCTTAATTTTCTTTACCTTTTTCTTTTTCTTTGTTATTATTTCTTTGCTCATTATTTTGTGCTGTGACGGTACACAATTTTCACTGGGTGAGAGTACTGAATATTCTATATATCAAGACAGGTTATCAATGATATATTAGTTCTGTAACTCAAGTGAGATTGGTTTATATCCTAATATAAGTCAATTACGTTAATAAAATTACTTCTTTTTCCTAAAACATTAAGTTCCGACTATTAATTTTTTACTTACTTTTTCTAGGTTTATCTCTTGGTTCAACTTGACATTCAACAACTTATATTTGTAGAGAAAGACTTCATCTATCGGTTCATAATTTTTCTGAACTCCGAGACTTCGACCGTCTTATTTGGTATGTTGTTTATATGCAATACTTCAAATTTGATCAGATTTTAACTACTAATTAACAATTAACAATTAAGTGTGACCTTTGTCTAATGAACAAACAACATTTTTACTTAAAATAAAACACAACAAATATTCAATTCAAAAGTACAAGAGCTAATTAAGTAAATACAATAATACGTAATTTTGACACTTTGGAGTTTGGACGAGCAATTTTAAAATTTGGTCCGGGGGAGGAGGAACGAAATCCTGTGCAAGTTTTTCATCCATGATCGTCTGATCAAAACGATCAATGATAGATGCTATGTGATGAATATCAAACTTGCCGAGATTAATTCGTGTGGCTTGTGAAAATTTACCCGTCGAGATTAAATCAGACGGTCATCGCTGAAAGACTTTAAAAACTGCAGGATTTTGTTTCAGGATAAGTATAGTCTATCAGCTGAATGGAATTAAATATTGGTCGTTGGTATGTGAAGATAAAAGGAATTAAAAATTGATAGGTAGAGAGAGATATATTTAAACTATTTACCACCACACTGGTTGCCTACTCCGTTCCAGTCTTCCTTCCAGTCTTCCTTCCGGAGCGGAAAAAAATCGCTATCCTCTTGCTTAGATCTGCGGAGTTGCAGAGAGAAATTTAAGAAATCGATTACACTTTCTTATTCGCTGACTTACGACGACTGCAGCGAAACCCAACATGTAAGTGACACCCTCTGTCATCTTTCTATCTGGTTCTTCATTTTTTTCCCTTTCCGTAAGTTCCTCAATTTTTTTTCTAATCTAATTAATGTGTTATATATCTTCTTGATTCAGTTTTCTTGGCGAGCAGAGCTTTGGCTGGCTTGGTGCTGAGATAGCACGTCCCTATTGAATCTCCATTGACCCGGCCGTCTCTCTTTTGTTCATTTTAGACTAAGGTAAAAAGTACCTCTAAACTAGAAAAAGTTTCTCTCCTACTTGTACAGTTTATAAATTTAGTGTGATGGAGAGAAAAAAAAATAATTAGATTTATTTTAAAAAAAATTAGTTAATAAATAAATAATTAGAAGCATAAGATTAACTAAAATAAAAAAAAATAATTATAAAATATTGCTCAGTAGCGGGCTAATGTCTTCACAGGGCTTTTAAATTTATATCTTAATTCTACTCAATCTGGATCACAAAGCATACGATGTTACTGGATATAGTGGAGGTCGAATCATAATGACATACTGTGCATATTTAACAAAACAGGTTTATCAGTTTCAATGATTAATTGTATACCGGAGAAGAATTTAAATAGGTGGCTGGCGTTAATGCATACACAATCAAGTCAATCAGGGACTTTCTAATTACATTAATAATTATTTGTTATTTTCTTTTTATTATCTGAAAAAATAATTATTTTACGAATTATGATATAAATAAACGAACACTAATTAAGATATAAATTTCCTGCGAGCTGCTTCTTCTCTGACCCTCCCCCAAATTTTCTAGAATCTACTTCACAAACACCAAACCAAGCTTGGCTCTTCCAAATCAGCAGGTTTTCTCTAATATATTCTTCTCTTATACTTTCTTGAGCTTGTTTTTGCTTTAATTCATTTCCTTTCCTTTCTTCACTAATTATTTTGTGTTGTCAAACAATCATTTGTTTGTCCACGCAGTACTCGAATGTACGTCACCCATCCCTTGTTTCATGGCTTGGAACTGCGCTTTTTTTTTTTAATTTAGTTATAACTTACCCACCCAATTGCTAGCTTTGTCTCGGAACCTAGCTATTTTCATTAGGTTTGAGTTGAATGTTTATGCAAAGTGTTTTCTAAATAGCCCTTCCAATATATATCGGCATTGTCATCTCACATAAAAGAAAATAAAATTCTACAATTATTTGACATTTTCCAACTTTACATGAGCCATCTCACAAGGAATAGCAACCAATTTATTTCTTTTAATTATTTATCTTTTCTATTAAAATATAGGACCTTTCCTCAATCAGAAAAATGGGAGAGACAGCAGTGAAATTTGCATTGGACAAGCTCAACGACCTACTCAAGATGGGTTTGGAACTGAATAATGTAAGAGAGGAGATTACGCACGTGCAGGCGGAGCTTAGCATTATCGAAGGCTTTCTACAAGATGCTGATTCCAAACGTAATACAAACCCAGCAGTACAAAGGTGGGTGAATCAGGTCAGAGAGGTGGCCTATAGAATACAAGCTGCAATTGATACCTTCCTGGAAGATATTGAAGGTAATAGTCGAAGAAGAATTGATCTTTTCAGCAAACTTGTCAGTTATGCAAAGAAACCCTTTAAGCTGAACAAGCTCGGTGAAGAGGTCAAAGCAATAAGAGAGACCCTCAGGACCATTGGCCGGATTGTAGCCGAATTGGGAATAACAAATAATGCCGCTGCTAACGATGAAAATGATGAGCCACCTTTCCGGCCCACAATACCTGAGGAAATTGATGGTTCAGATGTTGTTGGCCTTGAATCTGACGAGGATAAGATTATCAAGCACTTGCTTGATAGGAGTGTATCAAGACGTACAGTTCTCTCGATTGTGGGTATTGGCGGTATTGGAAAGACTACACTAGCCAAAAAAGTTTACGAGAGGTATATTTTTCTCCTTCTGAAATGAATGCTCCTGCATTCTCTTTTGCACATTTTAGTAATAATAATAATGAACATGATCAATCTAAAGCCGTTTGAATCAATAATCATAAATACTTCTACATGTTCTCATACAACTATTTTTTTCTTCTAAATATGCAAACGAAAAGTTCATAAAGGAGAATTAATGTGGCGGTTCTCCTTGTTCTCAGATGCGACGAGCCTCGTACACTTATCTTCTGCAATATTATACCACTAATTGATGTATGATGGGATATTGGGATGTACCGAATGTCAAATAAAATAAGAAAAAGAGGACGGGGCACTGGGCACGTCATGTGCGGGGGTTTATTAGCTTTTTTCTATTAGCCCTTTCAGTTTTTTATTATTTCGTTTACATTTATCTGAATTTTTTTGTAGTCTATTACTTTGCTTTAATACATGATCAACCGGTCTTCAAAAATTTTAGTTCATTTCTTCAATTATTTACAATCCTTTCCTCAGTCATATTTGCATGAAAAATCCTTATTTTTTATATTTTATATTTTTTTATTTTTTTATTTTTAAGGTGATATTAATTATTTATATTTCAGGACCTCAAGCATTTTATGATAAACTTCTATGACTTTTATTATTACAATTTTCTATAATAATGTATTAATAGGCATAAAATACAAGGAATTAATGATATTTTTCAATTTTCCATTTTTATATTTTTTTAATAATTTTTTTATTTTTTTAGTCATTTAAAAGTCTATTGATATATGTTTCAAATTCTAAAATTGATATCTTTTTTTAGAATTGTAAAATTTGTTAATAATTTATTTGAATTGATGTTATTAACATAGAGTTTTTTTTTATAAAATATGGTTGATAACTTTAAATGACTTCTAATGTTTATAATTATGCTATAAGATTATATTTTTCTACAACAATATATTAGTCCGCATATAAAGGAACAAATCATGCATAATGATGATGATTATTATGTATTATAAGATAGTAAGATACTAATAGTAATTTAAAATTTACAGTGTTATTGTTATAAATATTGTAAAATTATAATCATTTTTTTTGTTTGTGATAATGATTAATCAAAAGTACATCAAGACAACAAAATACAATTATCTGCGTAAAAATTTTATCGAAATAACAATTAAATTGGAAAAAATAAATTATATTAAATAAATTTAAAATTGACCATCAATTGAGATGCGAAATAAAAATATCAAAATACTAATATCAGCTACTTATGTTGTGCAATAATTCATTCGTAATATAATAATTATACCATACAGCTGATAATAAGAAATTACTAATATTGTTGTTACTTATGCGAAAGCAATTGTTTCTTTAAAAATATCAAAGTAATATATATGAAATAAAAAAATAAACATGAATTGAGATTGAATATTCGTCGAGCGAAGAGCAATGCTTGGTACTAATTTTAGAGACACAAACTAGATCCTAAGTTTTTATGATTATTCATTGTTAAGAATTAAAGGAGTAGTTTAGTTTTATCATCAATTTGGTACTTTTTAAGTTAGAATCGTAAAGGTTTTGTACTCATTTCTTATTATTAGCAATTACCACATATCTACTTCTTAGTGCTTACCTAGAGCTTAGTAGTAAACAAATACGGTTTTTAATTTGGAAAATACTTGACTAGATTGTGCGGAAATTGATCATAATAAATGGAATGCAATTATAGCACAAACAGTGAAACAGATGAAGAAATTTTTGAATTTTTTTTCATTAGTCAGTAACTTGATTTGCTAAATGTCAGTCAAGAATTATGTATCCTCGCTTTTCTGTTTTATAACATAAAATCAAAGATCGTTGGAATGACTCCACAATATTTTGACCTATAATCAGATTAAATCTATACTAATAATTAAAAGCCGTGACCACATCCGCGACCACATTGGTTTTTAAATAAAAATTGTTTTGTTTAGTTAAATAAAATAAAAATAGTCATATCCACCATTATTTAATTTAAGTATTAAATATATTTTTAAATATAAGGTAGATTTATTTTGTAATATAAGGTAGTTCATTCCTAATCTATAAAAAAAAAAATTATCCCCCTTCTACGACGTGCGATTTGAGCTCTCCAATTTTCGCTAATCAATCAATCTGAATTAATGTCAGAAGTTTATCCTTCTTATGAAAATTTTTTTAATTATATAAAATATAGTCACGGTTTTTAACTAATAGTACATGTGTTGTTTGGATGGTTGGGAATAAGGGTGGGATTAAGGGTTGGGAATAAGGGTGGGAAGAGTGTTATTCCGGAAATAAGAAATGTTGTTTGGATGGTAAGTTGGGAATAATATTTTTTGAAATAAGAGGCTACTTATTTATAGAGGTTTTAGCCCACTCAGTAAATTAGAGTTTATCCCTCTTCTACTAATTAATCTACTTAATCCGCTTCTAGCGGGAATTGAACCCGTTATCTCTAGAATAACGGCGGAGCCACTGACCATCTGTGCTGGACTCCACGTTCAGTTGGGAATAATGTTATTGGGAAGAGTGTTATTGGGATGAAAAGTAAAAGATGAGTGTTATTGGAAAGGGTGTTATTGTAGGAAGAGTGAGAAGAGTGTTATTCTAGGAATAAGAAATGTTATTCGGATAGATTTTTTGTTAGAAAGAAGGCTTTACGTCGGAAAGAAGCTATTCCTAGCTATTCTCTTTGCATCCAAACAGGCCCATAGATTAGAAGTTACTTTTGGCAAATTTTTTTAGGTAGAAAATTTATGTCAAGTTTATATGGTGACTTTTTGTGGTAGAAATTATTAATTTTGAACTGACAATTTTTTACGGTAAAATTTCTATGTCAAAACATTGACAAATTTGATAAATAGATTGGATTAATCTTCGTGTCTACTGTCTAGTATTATTAAGATATGTAAAATAATCCGCTTGGCTCAAATGTTCATAACAATACAACAAATTAATGCTAGAAAAAGTATAACGGCCTGAAAATGCTCCTATCTGATTGTTTTCTGTTCTTTTCTTTTTCTAACACATTTTTTATCCTTCAGTACTAGATTGGAAGGGCAATTTGATTGTCGGATTTGGCTGTCCATCTCTCAAAAGTTTAATGTACACGATCTTTTGAGAAAAATTCTTAAAGAGCTGCAAAACGAAGAACTGGCTATCGAAGATGACAAGTTATGGAGTGCAGTACAGAAATTTTTAAATAAGAAGAGGTATTTCATTATCCTAGATGATGTGTGGAGCACTGATTTATGGAAACGTCTAAAAATAGCGATACCAGATAAAAAGAATGCAAGTCGTGTGCTAATTACTAGCAGATCTGAAGATGTTAGTAGGGCAGCAGATCGTGATACTGAACTATGCAAACTTCGGTTCCTAAATGAGACTGACAGCCTAGATCTTCTTTTCAGAAAGGCCTTTCCAAATAGAGAGCCTGGGGGGTCCTACCCTGAACTGAATAAAGTAGCAAAAGAACTATCAAAGAAATGTGATGGATTACCCTTGGCATTAACTGTGCTGGGCGGTATTCTCTCTACGAGAGAGGAGAGCTATACTGCTTGGCAAGAGGTGAATAGTACTTTGAATTGGCACACCGAAAAAACAGAACTGTGCCAGCAAGTCCTACACCTTAGTTATGAAGACTTGCCTCAATACCTCAAACAGTGTTTTCTCTATTTCGCTTCATTTCCTGAAGATCATAAGATCTCAGCGAAACATGTGATCAAAATGTGGATCGCTGAAGAATCCAGAGCAAAAGATGGACAAGCAATAAAGGAGGACACCGCCAAAGAATATTTTAGAGAGCTAGTACAAAGGTATATTTCCTTTAAATTCAGCTCTCTAACTACCATCATTTATTTTAATTCAGCTCTCTAACTACCTTCCAATTATTCATGAATCATTGTTCCCTTCTTTATTAATTACCACTCGAGAAGAATTAAAAGTAGAAAAGAATATATTAATATCCTTTAGGGGCCGCAAGCAACATTGATAAAATAAACAAAAATTTCAAAAAGAAACAAAGAGTAAAAATAACAAATTAATTTCTTAAAAATTATCACACACTGCTTTTGTGAAGTTAGTGGTTTAGTTTCTCTGAATGCTGAAAATAAAAATAGTATCGAATAAACTTCAAAATTTATAAAATTTATATGAAAATGAATCGCTTGTTGTATCGAATAAGATCAACAGTTTGGATTCGAAATTTGAATTTTATTTTTGAAAAAAGTAACAAAAAAAATGAGTTTTTGGACATTTAGAGACATTTAAATTGTGGGCACTAGAACATGCTCTTTTAACATAATTGGCATGAGATTTGCGAAAGTTAATGCCCTTCACATCAAATTTAGGCAACTTTAATTTATGACCATTTATCCTAATTAATTTGATTAACAATGCTCTAAAACTCTGAATTGTAACTTTTAAGTTTGTTTTGTGGGAATTGATTTGGACACCCCTCTATTTAGTCCGACCACTCTTAAAATATTTAGAAGACGAAATTACCCCTGAAAATTTTAAAGACTGAATTACCCTAAATGTTTAAAGTAATTAAAAACCTAGAAAATATACCATAACTGACTAGTTAATAACACCACCGCACAAAGATTAAAAACACAAAAACTATAACGCCGCCGCTAATTTTCTAAAGAAGAAGAATCAAATCGTTTCTCTAGTTCTGGAAAAGAAGAATCACATCACTTCTCAAGAAATTTCTTACTTTCATTGCAACAGGTACGAGGCTTATTTTATTAAAAAAATTATAATTCAATAACTGATTATAATCCTATGTCAAAAATTCTGAAATCATTAAAAATCTAAAATAATTAAGCCAGCATAACAGACACGAATGACGTATTCATGAAAATATATTCAGTGTACAGATTTCTCAAATTATTTGCTTTAAAAAAAACAAAAATATTATACAATTGAGATATTGCTAATATGCTGCATATGAAAGAAAAACAACTGATATCATTAGCAGATTGTAGTTATCAATGATTGATGTCACCAATGAGATATTGTGTCATTGTATCTTCTACCTGCACAAAAAAATGAAATTGATGACTCACAAAAAATTGACATTTTTCATGAATCTCATTAGCTTTGCTTTTATACAGATGGATCCAAGTACTGAAGAACAATTGATTTCAATAAAATTTGAAACTCGGGATAAATTGCTTGATTGTGTTCGAGCATTTTACTCAAAAAGAGGCTATATTTTATCTATCCTTCGTTCAAAGGCAGAAAAGTCTGTGGTGTTGAGATGTGATAGAGGTGGCAACTATCGAAATACCCACAAAATTTCAGAGGAACAAAGAAAGAAGTTTACAAGTAGTCGGTTAGCAAATTGTCCATTTCAGCTATATGGAAAGAAGAACGAGGAAGGTACCTGGGCAATTGAAATACGGAATAATGAGCACAATCATGGTCCTTCAACTGATATTTCTGCTCATGCCTCACTCCGTCGATTAACTCCTGATCAATTGGAGTCTGTAGAACATATGTCAAATTGTGGAATTCGGCCAAAACAAATACTCGCATCTCTTCGCCATGATGATCCAGACACGCGAGTTATTGCAAGAACTATCTACAATGCCAAAAAGAAGATCCAAAAGAACAATTTACAAGGTAAATCAGCAATTCAGAAATTATTTGAGGACCTTGGTGATGGAAGGTTTAAGTTCAACATTTTGCGTGATGAAGAAGACCATATTACCCATTTGTATGTTGCTGATCCAAGATCAATCCTGTTAACTAGAAACTTCCCGAACATCTTTATCATGGATTGCACCTATAAAACAAACAGATACAAAATGCCATTGCTTAATATAATAGGCATGACGAGTTTCAATACATCATTTTTCTCCGCGTTTGTTTTTCTTAAGAGGGAAAGAACTGAAGATTATATTTGGGCTTTAAGAATGTTTAAAGAGACTCTTGGAGAAGTAAATCAGCCATTGGTTGTTATTACAGATAGAGAGCTAGCACTCATAAATGCCATACAAGATGTTTTTCCGTCAACAACTAACATTCTTTGTATATGGCATATAAATAAGAACATTCTTGCAAAATGCAAAATGTATTTCCAAACTAAGGAGGACTGGGAGACATTTTCATCAGATTGGCAAAAAGTTGTATACTCATCGACAGAAGGTGAGTATATTGATAACTGGCGTGAATTTGAAACAACATACAAGGAGAAGAACGAAGCACTGGTGTATATAAAAGAAACTTGGCTACCATTGAAGGAGAAATTTGTTAGCGCATGGACAGACGGGCATTTACACCTCGGCAATCGAGCATCATCAAGAGCAGAAGGAGCACACTCTAAACTAAAAAAATATTTAGAAGTATCAACAGGTATGTAAAATTTAAATCAACAATGAAGCTAGCATAAGAGGTTTCATGTGTAATGGCATACCTTTTTGTCCTGTATCATTTCACACAACACAAGCACAACCCTTTCATAATAAAGTAATCTGCAAATTCATACAACACAAACAATAAGCATCATTTCACCCAAAAAAAAAAAAAAATCAGTAAGCATCATTGCACACGACACTAATATTCACTAACAATTATAATTTCACTATTTTTATTATTTCTTTCAGGTAATCTACAAATTGTCAAGAAGAAGATATGCCTAGCCATTGATAATGAATTTAACGAGATAACGGTGCAACTTGCAAGGGAAAAGGCTCAAGTACCTCATGCCTGCGATATTCCATATTTCAAAAACCTCATATACCGTATCTCAACTTTTGCATTTAAGGAGTTACATGAACAATACATGATGGCCAAAAAGGGTACCATGCATCCTATTTGTACTGGTAAGTTCACAACAATAATGGGTATCCCGTGCGCACATAAGATGGAAAATTGGAGAACTGGTTCGCTATCTCTTGATCAAGTACACCCGCATTGGAGAATTGATACAAGAGAATTGAACAATCCTGATAGCAATTTAGGTGCTGATCATGATGACCAAATAGAAAATATAATTGATAATTTCCGTAGAGAGTATCACAAGTGGCCTCTTGACAAAAAAAAGAGAGCAGAGGAAATAATTCAACAGATTACCATCCAACCTGATGTGCTCTTTGAACCCACAATTACATCTCGTGAAAATAGATTTCAAGTTGCAAAAAAGAGAAAAGCAAAAAATTCTACCAGACGTGATCCATCACAATTTGAGATTGTTGAAGCAAGATGGCAGTCCAATTCTTCAAATGGAGTCACTCATGCTAGTCAAATGCACCAAGATACTAACATAGCTGCTGCAGAATTTGAAGTTCCTACAACAATATCAGATGGTGGTGTAATTGATTGGATTGATTTAAATATGTAATATTTTAAATTTCTGTCATTGAAAATTGTAGTTTTATTTTAGTTAAATAATTATTGACAATTAATAAGAGTATAACAAAAAATGCTAGCAACAGGAGTTGATATGAAACTTATAATTATAATAATATCTTTTTTAAAGTATTAAATTGTTTTGAGCCTCTTTTTACATAATCTAATTATAATAAAACTATGACATGGCCAGCTTGGTACAGTTCCAATTTGGAGTCCACTGCAGGTTAATAGATTAAAACAAATGTCTTTTTTGTTATTTCTCAGGGCATGGAGTATGATGCATATACAATACTAGTATTGTACAGAACAATGAGGAACATTGGAAATTAGAAATTTTGCCGACTATCTATTTGTCCTTATTCTCTTGTCATAAAAAAAAATGAGATTAGAATATAATTGTACCATCAAACGAAGGTTGTTCTTCACAATAAATGTTGCGTATTCAACTCTGAAATAAGTAAGAATTGAGCAATATTTAGCTATTAATGTCAATTTTTCTTCAAATTGAGCAAATTCAAGGAAAAACGAAAACAGGTAAAAGAGATAATACCTAAAATCAATAGCTTAGTAAGCAAAAATTGCAGCTTGTCCCCTCCTTTAGCAACCAAGCTTGCTCCAGACTTGGGCCTCGCATGTGCATAAACTTTTCTACTTTTTTATTTTGATGTATTAGACCAAGAGAGAGGGAGAGTAATAAAGCTCAAACGAAAGAGGAAAAGAAGAGACGGGTAAGCATCTTGCGGAGCGCTTGTTGGAGCTGAGTGAGAAGTGAAGGGAGAGAGAGGACTAGAGCGAATAGAAATGAAGGAAGGGAGAGAGAGGACTGAAGCGGTTTCGTTTGAGCTTTATTACTCTCCCTCTCTCTTGGTCTAATATAGCCTCTTTTTGAGTAAAATGCTCGAACACAATCAAGCAATTTATCCCGAGTTTCAAATTTTATTGAAATCAATTGTTCTTCAGTACTTGGATCCATCTGTATAAAAGCAAAGCTAATGAGATTCATGAAAAATGTCAATTTTTTGTGAGTCATCAATTTCATTTTTTTGTGCAGGTAGAAGATACAATGACACAATATCTCATTGGTGACATCAATCATTGATAACTACAATCTGCTAATGATATCAGTTGTTTTTCTTTCATATGCAGCATATTAGCAATATCTCAATTGTATAATATTTTTGTTTTTTTTAAAGCAAATAATTTGAGAAATCTGTACACTGAATATATTTTCATGAATACGTCATTCGTGTCTGTTATGCTGGCTTAATTATTTTAGATTTTTAATGATTTCAGAATTTTTGACATAGGATTATAATCAGTTATTGAATTATAATTTTTTTAATAAAATAAGCCTCGTACCTGTTGCAATGAAAGTAAGAAATTTCTTGAGAAGTGATGTGATTCTTCTTTTCCAGAACTAGAGAAACGATTTGATTCTTCTTCTTTAGAAAATTAGCGGCGGCGTTATAGTTTTTGTGTTTTTAATCTTTGTGCGGTGGTGTTATTAACTAGTCAGTTATGGTATATTTTCTAGGTTTTTAATTACTTTAAACATTTAGGGTAATTCAGTCTTTAAAATTTTCAGGGGTAATTTCGTCTTCTAAATATTTTAAGAGTGGTCGGACTAAATAGAGGGGTGTCCAAATCAATTCCCAGAGAAGAGAGGACTGAAGCGGTCCGAGCGGAGTATCCGAAGCAAGACGACGAGCGATGTGTTTAGTTCTAAGTGGTGTGTTCGGATGTAAAAGGTTATTTTAGTCATTTTGAAAATATAAGGGTGATCGGACTAAATAGAGGGGTGTCCAAATCAATTCCCTTGTTTTGTACATCAAATAGATTTCTTCAGGCCTGTCATTCTTTTTTTTTTTTTTTTCTTAAAATGAAAGTAAGGGTCTAGAAGAGAAAAATAGAAGACGAGAGAGGCTCATTATGGAAGACCAAAAACAAAAGATAAAAAAAAATTGCAGGCTAATTACAAATATAAAACTAAATGAAACTAAGTCTACAAGGATTAAGTAGTGCCCGAGTGTGATTCTCATAGGAGGCGAAGGAAGGTTGAACCGTTGTACAGAGTGCATGTCGAGTACTTGAAGGAATTAAGACCAATGCGAAGGAGCTAGCCTCCGCGGGAGGAAGCGCCAAAATCGTGGTCCCTATGTATCGTTCCTTGCAGCCTTGCAGGATAGTCATTCCTAAATAATAAGACTAATTTATTATATTTTGTACATATGTAGGATATAAATTTATAAGACTAATTTATTAATGGGAAAATTAGGCATATACCCCTCCAATCATAGCCAATTGGAAATATCCCCTCTAATCTTTACAATTAGAAATATCCCCTCTAATCATGATTACTTTGGATATTTACCCTTTTCATTAACTATAGCGATTTTTTAATTCTGAAAATTCGTTTTTAGATTTTTTGGACAAAAGTGTCCTTAGCCTCCCGAGACGATTGATCTTCCCGTAAAATGTAAAATAGGAAAGATATACAGCCTTCCCTCCTTCCTATTTAAAAAATTTCTATTGAACATGAAGAGCACCAGGATGTACGTGTGTCTTAAGAAACAAATTTGGAGCCTTGGAGGTAGCTTGAGATTAAACGAACTCATACTAATGATGTATATGAAGAGAAAACAAAAGTGTAATGACAAATGTTTATTCTCAGAATTGTGTCTCAGAGAGGGTTTATAAGGGATATATATAGAAGTAAATCACAGATCTAATCCTTAATGGATCTTGCTAACCCAAGCTATTGGATCTTTAACTAATGAATTTATAAAATAGAGTGGCGCACAGAGAGAACCAGTAAGCTGTTCAAAAACCCAGTTTAGAGGTATTGTTATTTTAACTGCTAATAGAGATATTCACCGCTTCCTAGCTACTTGAAAAATATTTGTTTCTATTGGACATAGTTGGTGGTACTTTCAGATCTATTCAAAGTTTTTCAATTAAATAGATTATGTACGTATATTTATTGTGTAAATCAAATATACTCAGGTGACAATTTTGCTTTTGACCAACCGATGGGCAGGTACTTGCTCCAGCAATGGTTTGAGAAGCTTTCATGCAGATTTTCAATAGAAATAAATTTTTTCCCTTTAACAATAGATTAAGAAAGGACATGTTAGGAAGGACAAAGGGACAAGATTTTAGTAGGAGATATGGCAGATTTCTTTTCTATTTTATTTACATTTTACACAGGAGAAAATAAGGAGAAGATCAATCGTCTTGGGACCGAGGGCACTTTTGTCCAAAAAATATAAAAACAATTTTTCAGAATTAAAAAATTGCTATAGTTAATGAAAAGGGTAAATATCCAAAGTAATCATGATTAGAGGGGAATATTTCTAAATATAAAGATTAGAGGGGGATATTTCCAATTGACTATGATTAGAGGGGTATATGCCTAATTTTTCCTTTATTAATTGTGTGATCGATATTAATTAAACAAAACAAAATACGATTTGAAAATTTCAGCATTATGAAAATGCGTAACCTAAAATATTCTTTCACCACACCGCACGCAGTCCAAACGGCACCTCACGCTTTCATCCACGCTACAGATTTTTATTTTAAAAAAAGGTAGAATAACTCACACTCGACAGCCACTGTCCAGATTCTTTAAAAAAAACTCATTTAACCCTTGAAAAATATTAAATTTTCTAATGTTAGATTTGGAAACATGCGCACATATCTAAAAATTTAGCCCTCCCAACTTTTGGCATTTTTTTTTAATTTTAATTCTGCTCAATAACTGCCTTCCTTTTATTCACGAATCGCTGTTTCCTTCTTTATTAATGCCAATTTATATGAAAAATATACTGTAGGTGTTTGGTTGAAGTTGATGCAAAATTATGGAATGGTAATTGCAAAGAATGCCATATGCATGATCTTCTGCGGGACATGGCCATCCACGAAGCCAACGAAAAAAAGTTTTTCACCGTACTCTCAAAACCAGACGATTGCAGCCAGGCTGTACAAGGAAAGCGGTGCTGACCTCCTCCCTGTCAACTCAGCTAAGTTCGAGACATGGCTCCAAGTCGAATCATCCCAATTTTACCCCGCCATCTCAGCAATAATCTTCGAGCTCTTCTACAAGCCCATGTTCGGCATGACCACCGACATGTCGAATGTGGAGAAAGAGGCCGGGAAATTAAGCGCAGTACTAGATGTGTATGAGGCGCATCTGGCCAAGAACAAATACATGGCCGGGGACTTATTTACCCTTGCTGATTTGAACCACATGCCCGAGATATTCCTCTTACTCAAGACGTCCAAGGCTGAGTTGATCACGTCAAAACCGCATGTTAAGGCATGGTGGGACGATATCTCGACCCGCCCTGCTTGGAAGAAGACAACTGCGTCTCTCCCTGTCTAAGTGAGGAGTTGTACGTAGCGTGTCATATATTGGTGCGGGTTTCGTACATGTTTGAGTTTGGTTTGGTTTGTGGCAGTTTCGGTTGCTTCTGTGTTCTGTTTTTAATGATTCTCTGTATGGGTGATGCATCACAATTCTACGTTGTGAAGCGTCTGGACTTGTGGACTCGCGGAATTATCAATAAAGAGTCATTTAATTTGGTGTCTACCTTGGCCATTGTTTTTATTTTATTTTATTTTCTTTTACCCCCCGGCTCTGGGAATCTGAGAAATTTTCGGTCGATATGAAAAGAATAAGGAAATGATTTTCTTTCTTTCAACAAAAGGATCCGCAGAGCTTTGCGCGGAATTATTCCCTTTCTAGAGCCTTCCTTCCCAATATAATTGTAAGATGAGATCCCATTCTTACGATTGGAAGTAAACAATTACTCCATAACCCTTTCTGTGTCATGTTACTGATACGTAGGTTTAGAGTCACTACTGTCGTCCATGGTTGTAGGAAGGAAAGTATCATAATTCATATCAGAACATTCCGATTAAAACACAAAGAACCAACAACCTATGATTGAATTTGCTTTCATGTGGGACATCGACTGCGAAGCTTCCGGTCTCCAAACCTTGACTTAAATCCAACAATGGAAACTTCCTAGAAAGTTTCAAGGAAGTACATCTTTCGTTGGTCCCAGCTGTCAGATGCCTTTTGCTGCCCTGCAGGTGCTGATGATGTCCACAGAAGATCTTGATGTCACGACAGTATTCAACGTATTCGCTCGCGCACCGCGCACTATCACCTAATAAATAGAAAAGGATTTATTCAATGACTATATAATAAGATAAGAAGAGAGAAGTGAGTGAGACTAGCTACACTGAGAAAGAGAAAGAGAGAGTGAAAAGAATAATGGCGATCAAGGTGTACGGACTGACGCTGTCCAACAACGCGTTGCGCGCGATCGCGGTGTTGAACGAGAAGGGATTGGACTACGAGCTCTGCCCCGTCGATCTCCAATCCGGCGCTCACAAGAAGCCCGAATTCCTCGCTCTCAATGTATTTAATTAATTTAATTAATGCTCTCTTTCTCTCTCTTTTGATCTGATTAGTTACTTGTCTACATGGGTTGCCTTGATTTCATCCTAGTGTTTTCTATAATGTTAAATAGTAGTAACTAGAAGAGAATTTATTGATTACTTGAATTTATTGTTTGGTTCTGTCGTGTCTAGATCAACTGATCTAATTTTATAGACACTCATATCTTGTTTCTACATAATTTTAGTAAAATATATATAGAGAGAGAAAGCTTTCAATCAAAGCGGTTTGACCGGAGTCTTGGTTAAACATGTCAGATCTCAATTTTGAAAGTTCAAATGACCGATCCAAACCATTCAATATGATAAGAATACCAACTTTATGACTTAAAAGTAGCACGAAAAAAGTGTTATTGATTGCTTCAACCGTTTGATTTACTAAATATGAAGATTGTTGCCAAAGCTCCAAACATATATATATGGATTTACATGAATAAGTTGGTTTAATATATGCTTGTGACCTTAAACAAAAAAATAGTCATTATGTTTCTTTCTAATTTAGTAAAAATAAAAATTGTTTGTTCTCGGAGAAAGGAACTCTGAAAAGATCTGGTTTTATGTCAATTTTAGTGATATCAGTCATAAACTATTGTACTTAAATTTGTCATACGCATGAGTGGGATTTTGTCATATATAACCATGCATGATCTTGTCAAGCTCAACTTTTTTGATATAAGGTTTTTTTGAGTGTTAGTTGGCAATTACCAACCAACAAAATATATTAAATAAAAGGGTATTTTTGATATAAGGTTCTTTTTGGGATCATAAGCTTTTATGTGGGCTTTCTTTTAAATGTTTTTTGATATGAGGTTTACTTTTTGTGATTTAATTGCAGCCATTTGGTCAAATCCCAGTAGTTCAGGATGGTGATGAGATAATCTTCGGTAAGTTTAATTTGGTCAAAGTTTTTTAATTAGTTTTGTCCTGCACGTTTCAGCTATTTGAAATGAAGGAAATTCATTTGACTATTGCTAAATGATACCTCACTAACTGTAGTTCCATAGATAATATAAAAAGTTTTTTTTTATATTGTTTTAATTGTGGATATGCAAAAAATGGCACTAAGAGGTAAATATTCAGAGTTTCTTTTTATTGTACTTTCTCTAAAATTTATTATTAATTGATGGCAATAAAAGAAAACATCATGCGGTTCACCATTCTTTTTTCTTTGTGCAACTTCTCCTATTTGAATGCATCATTTAAGTTTATGAATGTTTGATCATTTTCTTGTTTTTCCTAGAAGAAGTGAACGCATAATGGGCATCTCTTCAAAACTAGAACATCTTTTTTTATTATAATTTTCATGATGATGATAAGAACATCTAATATTACCCTATTACTATGAGGAGAGGGTAGTTTTTAGTATACATTCCAATAACTTTTGGGATGAGCAAAAGTTAGTTTCTTAGTTTTGCATGTAACAACTTTATTCAGTACAATTTAATAATTTATTTCTATATTTCCCAAATGTCAAAGTATAGTCTGTTTCACCTAAAAATTTTGTGCCATTCATGTCACAGAATCTCGTGCAATCACTCGCTATATTGCAACCAAGTACAAGGAAAGCGGTGCTGACCTCCTCCCTGACAACTCAGCTAAGTTTGAGACATGGCTCCAAGTCGAATCATCCCAGTTTTACCCCGCCATCTCAGCAATAAACTTTGAGCTCCTCATTAAGCCCATGATAGGCATGACCACTGACATGTCGAATGTGGAGAAACAGGCTGAGAAATTAAGTGCAGTACTGGATGTGTATGAGGCGCATCTGGCCAAGAACAAATATGTGGCCGGGGACGTATTTACCCTTGCTGATTTGAACCACATGCCCGAGGTATTCCTCTTACTCAAGTCGCCAAAGGCTGAGTTGATCACATCAAAACCGCATGTTAAGGCATGGTGGGACGATATCTCGGCCCGCCCTGCTTGGAAGAAGACAGCCGCATCGATCCCTGTCTAAGTGAGAAGTTGTACGTAGTGTGTAATTGTTGCGGGTTTCGTACGTGTATGAGTTGGTTGGTTTGTGAGTTGACAGTTTCGGTTCCTTTTGTGTTATGTTTTTAATGATTCTCTGTTTGGGGTGATGCATCACAATTCTATGTTGTGAAGTGTCTTGACTGTAGACTCGCGGAATTATCAATAAAGAGTCATTTTAATTTGGTGTCTACCTTGGCCATTGTTCCTTTTTTCCTTTTACCCCCCAGGGAAGCAAAGAAATTTTTCCGTAGATATGAAATCAACAAGGAAATGATTTTCTTTTCTTTCATCAATTTCATCGTAGATGTCTCATCGATAAATTAGCATTTGGATAAGTGTGAATCATGAAGTAATCAGATGTGCGAATTTTATATTAAAGTAATCACGCAAGTGTGAATTCGTATGAGATTTCATTAATTATACAGTGTTCACATTTGTCTAGACATTTATATATACTCGTTAAGAGGGGGCGGCTTTACTAATTTAGTTCAAATGAAATTTTAGCGAACTTAAATAATCTTTTTAATGTAGTTGGTGCTGGTTTGGATAACAAAGTGGGTCAACATATTTCATTCAGCTATAAATTTTAAGATTACCGTTCATTTGTTAGGCCTTAATTATTGCGAGGATTTGATGAAACAACCAGTATGCACATGCATGCTAAGCCGAACCTTGGAATACTCTGTTGTGCAAGGATAAAGTCTCGATGAGGCTATTTTTGTGTCCAACACCCCAACTACAAATAAACTAGTGAAGAAATAGTTGGCAAGAATTTGTAATGCTGTAAACGAAAGTTTGATTACATTTGTGGGGGACTTTGTGATCTTGTGCTGTTATTTTATTTCTTGATCGCAGCAGCTATACATAGTCGTCACGTGCGGTTTGAGAATTCTAAATCCACATTGTTATAGGCCATAAGCTACCAGATTAAAAAGAAACGTATGCTAACCAACTTGATGATTGTAACATATTTGCTAGAATAGTGATGATGATATGAAAAAAGTATAGAAAAAGATGTCAATGTCATTGATGAGACTAAAAAAAAGGCAGATTTAAGTATAAATTAAAATATTTTAGCCTCTCACCGGGTTGTGATTTAATTTTGTTGCGGGTTTGGATGAGGTTTGGAGAACTAAAATTGCAGGTTTATCAAAATGATTGTGCAACTGGGCATTAAAAAAAAAACAAAAAGGTATATATATATGCAACCCACTTGCATCTCCTGTCTCGACCGACGAAGTCACAGAGGATCTGGACCAGAACGCCTATCTCACAGCTAGCCAACCTGATTCCCATTTGCCTACGGTCTTTACATAAAAATTAAAAAAAATAAAAAATTGATTCCCATTTGTTAGTGCATTAATGGGCCTGATGGCATCCATCGTCAATGATCCAACCGACCATCCCCCGCAAAAAAATTTTTAATATTCTGACAAAAATTTGAGAAGAGATTCCTTTCCTATTAAAATGCAATGATTCCTCCACTTTCATTTTTTTTATTTCTCTAATATATATTTTTTATTTTATAGAAAATACTATTTTATATTAAAATGCTTTTAGTTACACAAATGGCTACCACTCTTCAGTATTCCCCTGCTAAAACATGCAAGTCACTCAGCTGAAATCTGAAGTATAATATATATTGTGACTTATTGAAAGAGATAATTTTCATAAAAGATATATAGGAAGAAAATGGCGATCAAGTTACATGGCCAGCCATGGTCGAACAACACGGTTCGAGCAATGGCAGTGCTCAATGAGAAGGGCTTAGACTATGAGCTCTGCCCTGTCGATCTCCGATCCGGCGCTCATAAAAAACCTGAGTTCCTTGCTCTTAATGTACGTATGCATATCAATATCACAATTTAATCAACAACATCTAGATTCTGTTTTGTGCTTGGTAGATTTTTGTTAATTGTTACCCAGAAAAAAATAAAAGAAAATCTTCTCATTCCAACATGCTACAATCCTTATTTTTTGCAATTTATGTTGGCTCTATTACAACTTATTTAATCTTTCCAGTATAGCTTTTCATATATGATTTGCGCCACCAACATTTTTTTAAAAAGCTTAACTTTTTTTTTTTTTGTTATTTTTGTTCAGCCTTTCGGACAAATCCCAGTATTTCAAAATGGCGACGGAACAGTTTTTGGTGAGTTTTGACAGTCTACTTGTCAATTTATCCTCTGTGAAATTTTACCACATACGTATAGTACATTTGGGGTATGATTGAGATTATGATCAGTTTGTCCCTCGATGTTTTGTGATATTTATGTTTGCTATTGAAGTGGAAAAGACATTACCACTTTATATTCTCTACCAACATTGTTATCAAGAGAACAAGAAAATTGAACAATATTTGGCAGGTTAGTCAATATTAGCGTCTCAAAATTTTAGAAGCTTGCATATTACGTGCTTAGTCAGCAAATATTTCATTAATTCAATTGCCTTACCCAACTAAAATCTTTAGTATTCATTTCACAGAATCACGTGCAATTACAAGATATGTGGCAACCAGGTACAAGGAAACTGGTACCGACCTGCTCCCGGCTAGCTCAGCCACACTCAAGACATGGCTACAAGTTGAAGGATCCCAATTCAACCCTCCAATGTTTAGAATAATTTTTGAACTCGGTATCAAGCCGCTCATTGGCATGAGCACCAACATGTCAGTAGTAGAAAATGAATCTGACAAAATCAGTACAGTGTTAGACGTGTATGAGGCACATCTGGCAAAGAATAAATATCTAGCAGGAGATGAATTTACACTTGCGGATTTAAACCACATGCCAGAGATATACATTCTAAGCAAATCGGCCAAGTTCGATCTGATTAATTCAAGGCCACATTTGAAAGCATGGTGGGAAGATATCTCAGCTCGGCCAGCCTGGAAGAAGACTGCCGCGTCTCTCCCGTTCTAAGCAAGGACACATTTATGTGATTGCTTTGTGTTTGGTTTGTGGCATTTCTAGTTTTTTTTTCTTATAATGTGGCAGTTCTGTTTTTTTGCTTTATTTTTGTTTGTTTGAACAAGTTTCTTTCTGGAATTCAGGGACGCATTGCATTGCAGATCGTAGAATTTATTTAAATAATATTAATATAAACACAGCAGATAAAATTTTATATAGCAAAAACACAGCATTTAACTTTACATGTTGGAATTATAAGTTTATAACAAATAGTGAGGAGTGTTATATCATCATTCATCAATAACATTTTATTTGGATCACAAATTAAAGCCTTCCTAAAAGGATCGGATCATGAATAGAATTGCTGTGGAATTAAAAAGTAGGCCCAAGTACCCAACTCCATTGGTGAGTGAATCCCAACCCCATTCATATAATATCGAATTACATTGAAATGCCAAAGCCGGCTAGCGAGCTGCCCCCAAAACAATTGTATACACAAGAGTACGTAAGGAGATTATTCATTCCATTAAAGCAATTTGCTCTGACAAAGAGAGAAGTATTCAAACTTTGCATGGTTTTTCAACTCTTCATTCCTTGAATCTAAAAAGAAAATTACTAATATAAAGGAAAAGGAAGATGATAAGAGATGCGTCTTGCTAATTAAGATAGTAGGGTTAGGGATAGCAATGGATCTAGCCCGCATGAAAAATGTCAAGCTCATGCCTGGCCTGTTAATACAAAATTTTGAGCCTGCCTGTCTGAGCCCGACGATTGGGCCTGGAAATTAATGCCTGCCTGCCTGACGGGCCTATTTCTCAGGCCCAAGTCTACCTGGCCTGGCCTGGTCGGATATGCATATTTCGATCAAGCAATGAGAAGTACAGCATAAACAATATAATTACATTTGACAACTACCAAACAATTAAACACTATAGTTATATGTTCTATTACAAACATTCACGCCCGTGATAATTAGCACAAATATATCAAAGTTTTTCAAATGACCCTTCTTGCCTCATTTGACAAGTACCAAGTACCAACATTACAACACAATTTTCACAAAATATAAGCCCATCGAGTGGCCCACAAGCATCCATTCAAGCTCAAGCTTGGACTGGCCCATTCTGGCCTGTTTCTCTTCGGGCCAGGCAGGCACAACTTTGGATCGGGTAGGCCGAAGCGGACTGTCGGGCTATGAGGTTTTAGTGCCATCCCTAAGTAGGGTGAGCAAAAACGGAACGAGATCCTCTGGAAGGCTTAGATTTGGACCGTCTGATTTAATCTTAACGATTAATACTGCCCTGTGCATAATACTAGAATCGATAGGTCCGAAAAAAATTAACCGTCGAGATCAAATCGAACGGCTCCGATCAAAAAATATCCACTGGACGTTTTAATAAAACGTCCAGAGAATCCGCGCCCGAGCAAAAACAGCACCCTTTTCTCAAAAAAAAAAAAGAAAGTAGTCGGCTGCATCTTTCTCAACACATTTACTCCATATAATATATAACCATATTGAGAGCGAAATGGATTGTTCTTGGAATATATAAAAATGCACTATCAGACTTAGCAACAACGCTACATAGAATTATCTAAAATGACACGTATAGCCGTATTGGCATGGCACGTAAAAGAAAATAACACAACATGATAGTGTTGTCGTGACGTGTTAGAGACTTTTGAACATTGATATATTTTAACACGACACGAGTTGATATGTGACACAGTTGACATGACACTTGAACGAGTTGACATTATAAAAATTAATATTATTAATTTTTTAGTATATTAATATAAATTTACTAAATTAAAATGAGTTAATATTACTAATTTAATGATGTCCGCTTATAATTTTATAATAAACATTAATTTTTATTATTATATCAAGTTAAAATAAATTTAAACAATTTACAATGTTTTATCTATTTTTATAATTTTGAAAGTAATATAATAAATTTTCAGCGAAAAACAAAAATAAATTTGAATATAACTTGACACGTTATTGTCACGACACGAGCCGTGTCATAATACATGTATTGTTTGTTAGTCAACTATTTCACTCAACACGTCATGACTCGACAAGCTCGAAATATTCACTCGTATCAATACAAATACAAAATAAACTCCAATACGTAAGTATTTAACATGACACAACAGGTTTGTAAATACCCTCCTACTGATGTATCATGGCTCAGACAAATACGGAACAATTACATACAATGGCGAAAAAAGAAAAAAAAAAAAACTCAGTAAGTGACGAGAGAGAAAAAGTTAAATCATAAAAATCTAGAAGCGACAAAAGATAAAAATTATATTAATAATAATAAGAATCTAGAGGTGAGAAGGGATATATAAAAAATAAATATTAAAATGCGCATCCGGGGAATCGAACCCCGGTCAGTACCGTGGGAGGGTACTATGATACCACTACACCAGATGCGCTTCCTTGTCCAATTTATCTTAACTTTTTAATAAATATGAAGCTATGAACGTCGATAACTTTTATTAGTGATCATTGTTTTTTTAATGCAACGGAATAAATCCCCCCATTTCAGTACACAAGCTTTAGATAAATTCTTCTCAAATTTTGTGAAGATACTTATCCGTTACTCTGTTATGCTTTATCCTCCATGCGACGAATGTTCACCTTTAAATTTATCTTTTTTTTAAAAAAAAAAAAAATGGAGGCGACATGCCCTCTCCTCTCCCAGTAATTGTATTTGTTCGAATGGGATAGCTATGACTTTATAGTTAATTAAATATGAGGCTGGTTAGGTCAATTTTTGCGGGCCGCCATTATATCTATCATACGCAAAGGCACATAGCATTATGTACTTATGCGAACAATTCAGTGTAAGATGTTTTTCTAATTCCCATTTCATATTTTTGTTCTTTTTCAAGTGAAACCTTTGTGAAAGTTGATTTTGTTTAGCCCAGATTTGGAACTTGAGCGTTCAGGCCCATCTAGAAGCAGAAGAGGCCTTTGTTTTGCACCTTGAAAGATAAAAATGACAAATTAGTGCTCAACAAAGAGGGAACAGATTTTGGATCGATTCATACATTTAAATAACAATGAGAATATATATCTTCCTTTAACCTATGCTATGTAAGAATTTATCTTTGCATGAGTAAGAGACAATGCGCACTCAGTGTATCTCATTTTTAAACCTTCCAACATAAATAAATTTGTAAAAGTTATAATTTAGTGTGAGAATCAAGAATTAGAATATAATAACTTTTAACAGATTGGGAATTTCATTAGAATTCTATCCAAAATACTGCCTCTAAATGTCTATCCGCTATTTAGAATTAGTATTTTGGTGAAGTCACAAGATTCTGATAACAAAATGCCATTTCATTTTTCATGGGCGCTTCAGCCAGTATCCTATATATCAGATTAATGTTTCCAATTTAACTTCTTCAACATTTATATGACATAAAAGCATCCATTTCAGTTGTTTTTTTTCTAAAAGGGAAATATTCCCTTCCACCTTACACCTTCGGATTATATCTTAATTAAAGTGCTATGGTTGTAAAATTCTTCATCTATACCGTGAAAAAACTTCTCACTTAGATAAAATTACACAACAAACGCAGGAGCATTTATACCTTTTTTTTTTCAATTGAAAACCAAAAGAGAACTAAAGATAATTGAGCTTCTCTTATAAGCACATAGTCTCAGAGCAAAATTCTCTTCCCTTTGGCATAATTCCTTTGGAATAAGCTCTAGTGTTTTAAGAACTAATTCTTGCTTTCCAAATAAAGTAATATGGCAATCCAAAATTATACAAGTGTTATTATATATCTGTGCTGTTATAGCTGTAATTAAAGTTCCTAATAGCTATGCCCTTGTGAAGGGATATATAGCTTTGTTTTGTATAACCATATGTTTTGCCTATCCTTTATTCTTTGTTTGTGTTATTTTTGTGACATGTCATTTCTAAATCTGGTATGCAACTTTGACAATTTTACCCAAATTGAAAATCATGACGAGAGAAAGGAGAGACCAGGATCAGAGAATGCTTATGTGTTTTTAGCCTTTCGATGAAAACCGCTATAAAATTTGTAAGTTAATTAGTTATTTTTGAAGAAGAAATAATCTGCATCATTGTTTTTTTGTTTATTTAATATTACCCATGGAAGGCTATTACTTGATGAAAATAATTGAAAGTAAGTGCCTCATGTTATTAAGCTGAATATGTTCCTCTTCAAACAAATCCAATTACATCACTCTCAAAGCTTTAAACATAAGAATTCAACTTAGTTACCCTACCCCAAAATTTACAACTTATTAATGCGTAAACATAAAATGCCTAGCTAATAGGCCAAAGAAAGCAGCGAATTAAGTATACTGTAATTCATTTATTTAATTAAACCCTTAAAATATATATTGAAATGGTAGGCGGGTTTGGCAAGGATATATATATGTGCCATGACAGAATTTGAAAACATAAAACTTTAAGCATACCAAACATTTAAAAAGTAATGTTCCTGCTTCCTACCCTACAAAACATGCATGTTTGTCTTGCATTTAGTCATTCCCCTCCTCCTATATATACCCCCCAAATTGTGCTATCCATGACAGCACCACTACTTACAAGCACTGTCTGTGACACATACCACACCACAACCCCGGCCCCTCCCCACGAAACATACATAATAGAGAGAGAAGAAGAGAAGAGAGAGAGGAACAATGGCAGGTGTTTGGGTGTTTAAAAAGAACGGTGTGGTTTGTCTAGTCGATAACCAGACAGAAGAGCATTCAAGACGCAAAGTGTTGCTTTACACACCTACAAATGAAGTGATCACGTCATATTCATTGTTGGAGCGAAAGCTTCTCAGCCTCGGGTGGGAGCGCTACTATGAGGATCCCGACCTGCTGCAATTCCACAAGCGGTCCTGTATCGATCTCATCTCCCTCCCGCGTGAATTCTCCCGCTTCCGGTCCATGCACATGTATGATATCGTGGTGAAGAACCGCGAGTGCTTTAGGGTTGTTGATCTGTAGAGATCGATCGGTCAACTTCGTGCATACTTGGTTAGAGCCCGATGAGGATCTATAATCAATTAGTTAATGTAGAATTGTACATTGATAATAAATACATATATAGCTTCCCTGGTATAAAGTTGTGCTACATGCTCACTGGTACATGCAGCAACGTACTTTTTATTCGTTTATTATGTGCTGTCTTCTGCTATTAGTATTTTCTATGAATTATATATTTTTATATATATTGTTTCTCATGTCTGATACAGGTCGCTAAGTTTTCATACCTGGTTCTATCAATCTGTCTGACAACCACACAACCTGATAAAGAAGTTATTTCAGTGGAAAAATAATAATAAATTTAGATATATTTTCTATAATTTGCATGGTTTTTATGTAAATAAAATTGTTGCAATCCGAATATCAATTAGTTATCTATCAACCAAAACGAAAAAACTTTTTGATTTAATTTTAGCATGCCAATGATTAGCAGATTGTATCAAATTAAATATGGAATACATTAATAATCATTTTTAGTTGACAAAATGGCAACAGGTTATCAATAATAAAAAGAATAAAATTATTAGTACCTTTTCTATAGTTTAGAAAGGTTACCTATCTGATCGATATATGCAATGTAGAGAACGATCTTGGATCAAGTGCAAACAAAATTTTGATCGTGTTTTTTTAAAACCTTTTGATGGTTGACCATTCATTTTTTTTTTTTTTTACTATATCAAATTTGATGTACTTCTTATTTACGCTATAAAGAGATAATTTACTATATATATATGGCGATTTGAATAACTATATAATCGATTTTTACATTTTCAGGTAAGGCTTTGATCAAAATCGTTTTTACGCAGCAGTTACAAACAAATGACATCAAATCAAATCCATTCATTTTGATAAAAAAAAAAAATTTTAGTGAAATGAAATTCCATATTAAAAAAAATTAAACATGACATAAGTTTGCGACCAATATAATCTATTCCAAATTGAATACAAAACCCAACAAATAATGAAAACATATTTACGATTCTTCTGATTTCGAAAGACATATTTATCAATTCTAATAATTTCAAAGTCGAGGCGAACCTCAACTGTTGAAATTTCAATTGGTTGATCTAAACCGTTTAATGTGATATTCATATTGTAATATCTTTGGAGACTAAATTTTATATTTTCTCGAAATTTTTTAATTATTTTATAAAAAAAAATTATGTTGAACAGTTCATATCTAATAAGATTGATGATTTTCTAAAATTTAAAAAATTAGTATAAAATATTTTTTTAGAAAATAATATTTGGTTTCTAAGGAGATTTATTTATGAAAGAAATTAAGCAGTTCAAATTGACCGTTGTAATATCGAAAATTGTGATTTGATCCAGTTTGACGCATACACCATCAAACTCGTAAACTCTAGTATTACTCATCGTCAAATTAGATGCATCGCAAAAATTCTGTTTTATAATGTTGTTACAGTTTGAACCAACAGTATGTAAATAAAAATAAAACAGGCGATTAATTATTGTTGATATGAGTGCTGTTGGATTTTGGGCCGACAACAGTTCCTTGTCATCTAAGTGTAGGGCTAAATATTTTATTTATAAGCCTTTAATATTATTTAAGCTAGATTACCGGAACTAGTAGTTCGATTCTTAATAGTGTTCCTTAATTCGAATCATGAAAAGAATATTTATATTTAAATTTCTTACTATTACTAATAAAATCGTTTGTTCTAGATCCACCTTCAAAAAAACCTACAGTATTTTTCTACCGACATAGAATAATTAATGAACATACATTTTTTGTATTTTATTTCCTATCAATCAATAAATTATATTGTTAAAGTTTGAGTATTTATCAGCCAAAATTTAGTTATTTACGAATCTATACTTATCTGCAAAAAAAAAAAAAAACAAAAAACAAAAAACAAAAAACAAAAAAAAAACAGTCAAGCCTATAAATTTTGAAATATTTTTGCAAGTTCAATATTAATCAAATTCGTGATTTAATAAGCTTTTCATTTTATTGCACCGGATAATAAGAATGGTAGCAATTACCATTTGAGCTTAAAACAAATCTGTCCTTCTCCAATTTTCTTGTCAGAAAACTCGTGTCACAGAAAATCTAGGAAGATAAAGGTTCAGACTCCTTCCATACATAATACATTATAGCATATACTTTGTGAGCGCAAGAAATTTGTGTTGAATTAAAGTTTGAAATAAATAGGATGAGTCATAAGACCACCATTTCTCCAGGAAAACACAGATGAAAGAAAGGTGTAAAAAGGTGATCATTATACAAAGAAAAACAACCTTGTACTCATAAAAGGAATGACAAAGTGGAGAAATAAAACTGCCTCATCATGGCCACATTTGAACATCAAATCAGGGTAATAGACATTTTTCATGCGGTCCAATTTGTACCAAGATCATTGATGATGAGCCGAGGTAGTCGGGTGCCTAATCAAAATACCGATTTCTATTCTATTCGGCCACGAAATATAAACTTATTAAGTATAGTTGAGTTATCGAACTCAGTGACGAATTGTTCAAATACACAAGTTTCAATTCAAATTTTTGAATCAAGTGAAACAAGAAGAGTTGGTTACAAAAGCAAGGTTCCAACAATTATAAATAATTTTAAACTAAATTACTAAAAATACTAAACTAGATATTCAGAAAACTAAAGATAAAAACCGAATGAAATGCGAATTAGGGGTCAATGTTGCTAACTTCTGTTTCAGTTCCAGACACCAGCGACCCTACTACTTCCGTAGCGGTCCGCTTGCACACACTGGTCAACATGATTTTAGTGGTTCTGCTTGTTTGTAAGTTTGCATAGACAACAATCGAATAATGCAAGCGTCATTCATAATCGTAACGATAATTATACAAGTGTAATTAGTTCTATTTGGTTTCCATGTAAATTAACTTGGCGGATAACTATACTTAATCCTATCTTTCGTACTAGGTTAAGACTAACTAACCGTTATAATTAATTTCCTATCAAACCTAAGTGTCAACTTTCGTTTCTTAACAAAGGATTAATAGATCTGATCTTTGGGTCTAGGATATCTCTCAACTCTCGTTTATTGATATTAGATGTCATCGTTTTCAATTCATAATCTAGGCTTTCATCTTTCGATTAATTGCCATCTAATAGTTTGGTGCAGTTGAATTGTTCTAAGTTTGGTTGGGTTCAAACTCCTAGGATCGAGTTTGGCCTTAACTCAACAGAAAAACATCAATTCTACTTGAAAACAAATCAAAGCATCAATAAGAAATAAAGGCATAAAGCACAAAGATCAAAACATGAAAGATCAAATAAAAACTAATTAAACATGCTAATTAAACTAAATCATAGGTTCACAACTATGTCCCTTAACTGTATTAGTCTACATAATTCATAAACAAACCACATGTATCAATCATCAGATGAGGATAAATGAAAGATAAGAAGAGACAACAACAAATCCAATCAAAACCCTTCAGTTTTCTTCTTGCATCAAGCGGCCAACTTGGAGGTCAAGTGAGTCACCTAAGATCTCAAAAGTTGTCGTCCTGGATGTCTTATGGTGGTTTTTCTCTCTCCTTTCCAAAACTCCTTCTTCCGTCGACTCTAGGCACTTATATAGAGTTGCTTTGTAACTTCCAGATTGTGAGAACGTGCACAGAAGCGGTTTTCATCGAGTAAAGGCACTGGGAGGAAGTTATGCTGAGGATAACTGCTCTTCTAAAAAATGTCGAAATCTCTTCCAGCGGTCCGCTCACATGGCAAGTTGCCCGCTTGGATCGTCTGCAGTTGTGTTCTTCAGCTGACTCCTTCTATCTGGTCGCTCATGTGCTTGTATGGTCGCTTTAAATGCCTCAAAGTTGCGCAAAATCATCCAAATCTGAAGATTATCCTAATAAAAACTAAAATGGCATAGAAGTACCTATATCTAACAATAATATGAAGAAATAATGTTAGAAACACATAAATTCAAGTATAATTTAGGGCCAAATTGAGTCAAAACCATGGTAAGAAATCATCCTAACAATTATATTCGTTTCAGGAGTTCTCTTATTTTCTTATTTTTGCCGGTGCAAATTGATTCTAGATAATACAAAAAAGTTATAAATAAGATACAGATAGTAGCGTCATTTATCTTTGAATCCTGAAATAAATTGCTGAACTTGTTCCTCTATTTTCAGTGTTTAGATGCATGAAGGTGAAAATATTCTATAAGTTTAATTATGATAGTTTGAATCATCAAATTGGAGCTAGAGTAATTTGTTATTCTTGTGGTTGAAATTCTGTTATTATGTATTTTATGTTACACTTCCTTAAATTGATGATAGATTATTGTACCAAAAGCTGCCTAATTATCCCTGGGTACACTGTGGTACCATCTTTTGGCATAAATATTTTATTTACGATATGTTAATTTCTAAGAATTCATCAATTCCTCCATTGATACCATGTGATAATCTCTATCATGCACAAGAGAGAAGAATAAATAATGTAATAAATAATGTAACAAGCCAGTACAATAATTCAAAATCTAAAGTCTAAATCTGTGCACTAACACACTTTATGCATGTTATGTATTCCAACCCCATTCACAATTCTGTACAAGAACTCAATCCAAATTCCTACGTGTTTACTACACAGCCCACCAAGAGCATGTAAAATACATTTATTAGGGGGAAAAAAAGAAAGATACAAAGGCGTTTCTTCTAACATTTCATGTAATATTTTAATTTCCGCTCTATTGTACAATTTGGGACCACCAATAGAGGCACAAAACCATACATAAACATACAAAAATATAGGCCTTCAAAATGTATTTATAGGAAGCAAGGAAAGAAAAAGAGGACCGTCAACCGCAGCTAGTGTACCGAAATAATTTTCTATTAAGCAAGAAAAAAGATGCATAAACACCCTATAAAAATTCATAATAGAAAAAGAATAATGGGAAAAGACAACCCGCGAGGTGAAGGCCATTGCGAACATGCTTATCCGTAAATATTCGTTTGAATAGTGTCTCTAGAAAGAGGTTCCACTAATAAACCTATAAATGTAATGAATAGAAGTACAACGATCTTACAATTGATCTTTGCTTAAACTACATATTGGCAAAATCAACCGGCCGGTTAACAGTACATTATGGTAAGGTACAAGGATACAATACAAAACTCCAATTTTTAATCTATTTTATTAACCGATTGCCTTCAAAAACATTAAGATGTGACCTCTATGTGCTTGTATGGATTAGCCCCTCTACAATATCCAAAACCATTAGCTTGTAATGGTAAGGTTTTCATCTTTGGTACCGCTGGTACAAGAATATTTATCACCAACAAGATGATCATGAATTTAATCTCCAATTAGCATCTGATCATGTACATGACAGAATTTAGTGCTTGTTTAAAAAAGAAACAAAACAAAGAGAAATATGTGCTTCTAGTAGAAATTTCAAAATGATAAAAGTAGCGACTAGTTTATGTTCAACCATATTTCCATGTTATCTTTTTCTTTCGTAATAACTACTTTATGTTCAACTATTTTTTCTGAAATTTTCCCTTTTCATAAAAGATCATTTATTCTATCTGTGAGAAAGTGCTGCAGAAGGTTAAGTTATGGACCGAATGCGTGGCACTAAACTATTCTTGCAAATTGGCAAGTTGCCATGACAAGTTGTATATGCCAACTTGAGGAGAAGTGATGAAACAAGGGTGTTCGGCTGTGTGTACTGTCGAACAGGACCCAGAACAGATGTGTTCGGCTATGTGTATGGCCGTACGGGTGTTGAAACAAACATGTGGTTGCACTACAACAAAAAGGTTATTTAGCAACAGGTTTGTTGCAAGGAGTTTTTGTTTTCTTGCTAATCATATGTTATTACAAGACATATATTAAGGTTAATTGTTGTGTTGCTATGTGGAGGCTATTACAAGACCGTTGCAAGACTAATATGGTGTAGCACTAATTCCGTTAATATTTATTATCAATCTTTAATTTCTTTCTCACATATCTTTTTACAAATGGCGCCAACTTTTCCACAGAAATTTCTTTAATGCCTTTAATGCATGGCTCCAATTTTTACCGCCAAAGTTGGTTACCAAATTTTTTTTCCATACCAATTAAATTTCTTTAAAAAATAATTAATGAATGAAATAAACAAATAAGTGCATAACCTCCCACTCAATTCAAAAAAAAAAACAAAAAACAAAAAACCTCCCACTCACGTAGTCACGTGCCCTTGCACCCTTCACATTATTCAAAAGAAAAAAAATAAAAAATAGTTCCCTTACCTGTAACATTTACGGAACCCAAATACTCCAATTATTTTCCTTAAATGATGCATAATGTATGGTTCATTTTGCAATTGTACAATAATACGTTTAATTGAATGATAACAGATTTCGATGGACACATTGATGTAACTGAATATGTCTATCTTTAATAAACCAACTTGATAGTGGCTGTTAAGGTTAACCAAAATAACAATTTTGATGTTCGAATTTTTTTTTAAAATGGTTAGAGAGTTTTCGCCGCTGATCTATAATATCAGGACTTGCATAAAACTTATAATTGTTGAAATTCACATTTTTATTATCATTCGGTTATGTCTTAAATATTAATCACACTTACTTTGTTGCAAATTTGAAAAAAAAAATTCTAACATTATAAGACGTGTCAAATGAGTGATGGTTTGTGAACTTTATAGTCATTATTATTAATTATCAATATTGTAAAGTATATAAAGATCACTAACTATACGGAGCATTTTTCGCAAGATTGATCAAGAACTTTTGCAGCACACGGTGTGGAAGTGTGGAGGAGGATTGACAATCCAGACCAACATCCCTCTATCATCAATTTTATCTCTCAGTTGACACCTCTATTCATCAATTTTATGAAAACCGTATTTTAGATTTTTAATGTTTTGAGGTTATCCCTAAATTTATTTTGACTTGAAATTCTTATGCATGCTCAAAAATATTATAAGAAATCTAGTGATATAAAATTTTGGAATTGTGGACTTTTAAAATATTTTTTATATTTGGTTTGTTTTTGGGCAAGCTATTCACCTAATAACAAGTGTTCTTACTTGTTCCAACAATATATTGGAACAAGAACTAGATTGTTCCTGCATAATTTTTTAAGGTGGCCCTCTTTTGGCGCATATTATTGCGGTGCCAAAATTTGTTACTTAAATTTTGTCTGTGTCAATCAAATGAACGAATTAGCGGTAGAAAAAAAAAATTAAAGAAAAGAACCAACAAATAACCACCCACTAGCCCACTACCCAAAAACCTCCCATTGCAGTCGTAACTTTTTCTATACACCGAAAAAACAGAACTCCATCTAATATTGTTTTATATATTTCTAATTTTTGCTAAATCTTTGCTTTTCAATGTGGTGCTAAATGCTACCGTACAATTTATAGATTCAATAGTATACATTTTAGTTCCAATTATATAATATGTGCTATATGTAGAGATTTAGAAAAAGACGATTAATAAATATTGTTATTTTAGTTAATTATTTTATACAAAGAAGAAAATCAATTTTTTATATTTTCAATTTTTTAGAAAATTATTTTTTTTACTATCCATCATTTTTTCAATCAATATTTAAAAGTTTGAAAAAAAATACAAAAATCAAGATAAAAATAAAAAAAGTCCAACATTCCTTTCAAATTCTAATACAGAGATAAATAGAAAAGTCTGAATGGATTATTTGAAGCATAAAATTTGAGAGTGAACGCATTTGAGACAGGGGCCATCACACGAATTAGACTTTAGGATTATTAAAAGAAGATATGACAATCACCTTAATAATATATAATGTGAAAAAGTATGTTTCTCGCAAGAAAATATAATTAATAAAAACTTATTAGATGGAGGTCATATTTAACTATTCATAATTGTCATTTGAAGTACATTTTTGGAAAAATAAAAAACAAAATCTTTGAACAAATGAGGTCAGTCCTCGCCTTGCCCAAAATACAATTTGTCGATATATAACAAATATAAATATTAGTTCTAAACATAATCTTTCTCAACGCATTGAATATTAATTGTTCTCAAAATTTTCAAGCAGCACTACATTTTGCACGGATATTCCTTTTAGATGGCGCCAAAATTTTCCGCCAAAATAGTTACCTACTTTATTTTAAAACCAATTATACAGAAGAATTATCTGTCAAAAATGATTTTAAAAAAAAAGCAAATAACTTCCCACTATCTAATAACCTCCCACTTACCCTTCTTTTTCAACATATTGCGCGACCAAACCCAATAAACGCTTCCTGTGCACCGTTATTCAATAATATAGTTCAAATATGAAGTAGAATATACACGGAATCTATTTGTAAATATGAATATGTTACTAATGCAGTTAATTTATAGATTCATTAGAATATTTTTTTAATTTATAATTATATAGTGTCGGCCATAAGTAGAGAGGTAGGGAAATATCGATTTATTAAGTATAGTTATTTCCGTCCATGCATTGGAATTTAACATTATTAAAAAAGATATGTGAAATCAAAGGAAAATTAGATGACTATCCTAAATGATATATTACGTGAAAAAATATAGTTATAGTAAATACAAGAATTTTTAAAAAATAATAAATAATAAAGAGAAATGCAAAAACCGAAACGATATGAATGGGTTCCATCAGACCCGACCATATCTGAAATTCGTAAATTCAAATTACCAATCTGAACCGCTCGATGTGATTTTCGTCTTGAAATCTCCTTATCGAACAAATTTTATATTTTTTAAATTAAAATTGTTTTAAAAATTTAGAAAAATCTAGATTTAATTAGTTCTCAACCCCCCAATAATAATAATTATTAAAAATACAAAAATACTTTAAAAAATATAAATTTTTGTCGGAATAGAGATTTCAATATGAAGAATACATTGAGCATTTGGATTGGTCATTTGAGTTTTTGAACTTGCGATTTAATCGAGTTTGACGGAACGATCTGTCAAACCGTTTTAACCATAACCAAAATCAATAATAATTTTACCATGGGTATCAATCTATATCAAACTTAACTATATTTATAATTCATAGTGATATACATATTATTTTCTGGAATATTTAAAACATTTATTAATGTGATAATATAGGATTTATATCAAGAAAATATTTTATTATATGGATTGAAATAATAGTATAATTACAACATTGTTTGAGCTATCGACACACCATTAATTATATATATATTTTTTATTTTGTCTCTTCCTATATATTATTATTATTTCCAAAATAGAAATTACACAAAATTTTATTTTTTAAATTAATTGTTTTAGTATGGTTATTACGACTAATGCTAGTATAGCGCTTTGCATGATCGCATTTTATTTTTGTCGATTGCCAATGATTTATATATATTTTTTAAAAAAATACAATAAATTCATGAAATACACCAATCAAATAGAATGTGTTTTAAAAATGATCTAAAATATTTTGAAGATTTAAAATGAAAAAAATTGAGAATAACTATTTGAGCATGCATATAAAATTTGATATCGAAATGAATTTAGGAAAATCCTCCAACATTCAAAAGCTAAAATACAATTTTTCTTCAATTTCTAAAAATAAGAAAGAAACCGGTATCATTGGGTTCTTGTAATATTGTGAGGATGTGCGTAATATTCGTGCCAAAAAATTTTGGAAAGGTTCTTATGTGATTTCACTTAGAATTCTAATATTATGATGCAATATGACTAAGAATTAAAATATGTGACCACTATTTCTATAATTGACCGTTGTTTCTATAATTAAACATAGTTTTCTATTTTTACATTTTTCTATAATTAAAAATAATTTTTTAAAAAATATATTAAAAATAGTCGTACCAATTATTATTTAATTTTATACTTTACTATATTTGGAAATCTAAGAATTCGAATATACTACTGCCATCCCTAATAGTCTAAGAATTTACTTATATAAAAAAACATAGCGCTGCGAAACTACTACTGCAATGTCTAATTTGACTTAGAATTCGAATTTATGTTTTTATACACTAAAGACGCTACTACAAGTAAAAAATACCTTGAAATGTTTAAGGAATTTCGAGCATCAATCTAAACCGTTATATAATACTAGACATGGCAGTCGCACCTTCGCTGCGTTATGTAAAATATAAAAATTTCTCATGTAAATTATAAAAAATATGTTGTAAAAAACTTATCAAAATTTATAAAAAAAAATGTAAGTTCAAATTTGAAATTTCTTCCATGCCCAAAAAAAAATTGCTAATATTAATGATTGGTACGAACTATTTTTAATTTATTTTAAATAAACTTTAAAAAAAAGAAATAAAAAATTACAAAAAAATGAAAACATAGAAAGTCGTTATATAAACTTAACTTAAATTTTCTGTCCAAAAAATTTTTGTTAATATTAATGATTCAAAAAAATCTTGCTAATATTAATGATTGGTACGACTATTTTTATGATTGGTAGACTATTTTTAATTGATATGACTATTTATAATTTATTTTAAACAAACTATAAAATAAAATAAAAAAATTACAAAAATGAAAAAAAAAATATTTCCGGCCGCTTCAAAAGCGGTCCACGCAACTTAATTAATACTTAAGATAAGTATGATATATATAGTCTAAAAATAAAATTGGAAAATTTGAAAATTTTTTATCATATTGACTATATGAAATTTTTTATGAAAAATATGTCTGGATATGAATCTAAACTTATGTCCGATACATTAGATATGTTTTAATGTCTAATGTGATATTTCGTCTAAAAAGAAAACGTAAATTAATTTAATTGTGAAGCTAACCAACAAATATATATAAATTTAACCCAAAATATAAAAGATGTGATAATTGGTGAAACTTTTGTTGAAATATAACATTTATTAATGAAAATAATAAACTAAGCTAAAACTATAGTAAAAAGATAAAATTACAAAACTATCATGATGATAAATTAATAAGAGAACTAGTAATTGGATAAATTTAATTATAAAAATAGTAATAAGTATTAAGAGAAATGACATTTTAAACAACTAAATTGGACATTATAATTATAATTCAAAATAAAAATATTTAAAACCTCTATTTTGCATCTCACAACTTTAATTCCAAATTAATTGAAATATAACAATACGAAAATTATAAATATAAAATGAAATTATCTAAACTTGAAATTTTAATTGACTAAATCACTATTTTTTTTTTTTTTTGATATCAAACCCGTAGGCACCACTAAATCACTAATCACTTAAATATGAAAATGGAATTTTGAGATGGGATTTACGGGACTAGTAAGTCCCGGACCAGGATCCTCTGGACCTTTTTTTGAAACGTCCAGTGGACGTTTTTGATCGGAGCCGTCCGATTTAAATCAGACGGTTCATTTTTTTCGGGTGTGGTGGAATGCACGGGTCTCCCTTATAGCCGTTGAGATTAAATCAGACGGTCCAGATCCCCAGCCGTCCACCAAACGTCCAGAGGATGGACGTCCAGAGGATCTGATTCCAGTAAGTCCCAACCACCGCATTGCTCCGCCAAAACCCTTCTCTCTTTCCCGATCCACTCTCTCTCCGCGAAAACCGTCCTCCCTCGACCTCTCCGTCCTCTGCCCTTCCTTCTCGGCTCCACCCCTCTCCATCGCGCCATCAAGCCTGCCTCACCAACTTGTCACAGTCTAACTGTGAATTAGGGGTAAAAGAGAGAAGTATTGGTTTAAAGAAGATAAAGAAGGAACTAAGATAACAAATATTTCATTCAACATATCCAAGTTTACAGATACAACCCATATATATAGGCGCTGTTTAATTAAGAAAAGACAAATCACAATATAATTCCTTCCTAAGCCTATTACAATCATTAGCAATCAACGGACGGATCTATTCGACCGTTGGAAATGAAAGGATCAGATTATTCAGCTTCAGCTCCTTCCGTTAATTCACTAACGTTCTCCTTCCTTCCGTCAATGAAGAGATCTTTCTTGGACGGCTCCGTCTTCATCTGTTCTGAGCTGAATTGGTTGACTGAGTCAACTCTTGTCAGAGAGGAAATGGTGCTCACATTTCCTGACATTCCCTCCTCCATGAGAGTTTTCTCGACCCCGAGAATAAATTGAGGGTGCCTCCTACGCATATCCTCATAGTCTTCCCAAGTCACAGTGCCATTAAACCACTGAATTTTGACTTGTGGTATTCCCACATTGCCCCTCTTAATTAGCCTTCTGTCAACTAGCTTTGTTGGTTCAAGTCTGATGATGCCATCTGGGCTAACCCACGGCAACACTGGAGAGGTGGTTGCAGACCTACTGATATGTTTTTTGAGTTGAGAAACATGTATTACTGGGTGAATTTGAGCATTAGATGGTAACTGTAACCTATAGGCAACTGGCCCCACACATTCAATTATCTCATAAGGACCAAAATATCTAGAATTTAATTTGGCATTGCCTTGGCCAGTAAGAGACTGTTGCCTGTAGTTATGAACTCTGAGATACACCCAATCTCCTTTTTGAAACTGCCTCTCAGTCCTTTTCAAATCAGCATACTTCTTCATTCTACTTTGTGCTTTTACCAGACTGTCTTTAATCTGAGATAAAACCTGCTGTCTGTCCTGAAGCATTGAGTTGACTGTAGTATCTCCAGTTTTTAATACATCCCCCAGTGGTAACAGTGTTGGATGATATCCATAAAGAGCAAAGAAGGGACTGGTGCCCAGGGATTGCTGAGGGCTAGTATTGTACCAATACTCAGCCAAGGGTAACCACTTACACCATTTCTTTTGTTGGTCAAACACCATACATCTCAGGTATTGTTCCACACATTGATTCAGTCTCTCTGTCTGACCATCAGACTGTGGGTGATATGCAGTACTGAGGTTGAGTTGAATACCAATCTTAGACATTAACTCCTTCCAAAATTGACTTGTAAAAATGGGGTCCCTGTCAGAAACTAAATTTTGTGGCAGCCCATGTAATTTATAGATATTATCCAGAAATACTTGAGCCACATCAGAAGCATGGTAAGGGTGTGTCAGAGGAATGAAATGGCCATATTTTGTGAGTCTATCAATAAATACCAGAATAACATCTCTTCCTTTAGACTTTGGAAGTCCTGTGATGAAATCTAATCCAACACTTTGCCAAGCATCTTGAGGAATGGGTAGAGGCTGTAGTAAGCCTGGGTAGTGCAAATGCTCTCCTTTATTTAACTGACAAGTGTGGCAAGAAGTGATAAAATCATGAATTGATTGCTTCATCTGAGGCCAATAAAACAACTTCTTCACCTTTTGATAAGTAGCATTAATTCCTGAATGTCCCCCAACAGATGAATCATGCAGAGAATGTAATATCTTCTGGCGCCAGTCTCCATTATTACCAACACACATTCTTCCCTTATACCTCAAAACCCCCATATGGCTGGTATGAATAGGATTAGCATGACCCTCATCCATGGCCACCTTCTGTTTGATTTCAGTAATCCAATCATCATTGTCATAACTCTGTAACATCTCTTGAATCCAAGTGGGTAGTATTTCACTGAATGCATGGAGATGAGCTTGAGAAGAGTGTATATGCCAGTTCTGACCCTGAACTCTTGATAATGCATCTGCCACTGTATTCTCCTTTCCCTTCTTGTACTCAATGGTATAAGTTAACCCCAAAAGTTTGCATAACCCTTTATGCTGTAGGGCAGTAGTAATCTTCTGTTCCAAAAGGTGCTTCAGACTAATTTGGTCAGTCCTGATGATGAATGACTGACCCAAGAGATAGTGTCTCCACTTCTTTACTGCTGTCAATAATGCCATAAACTCCTTTTCATAAGTAGACAGTCCTTGATTCTTCACCCCAAAACTCTTACTTAAGAAGGCCAGTGGTTTATTATCTTGCATTAAGACAGCACCCATGCCCAAAGCACTGGCATCAGTTTCAATTATGAATTGCTTAGCATAGTCAGGCAAGGCCAGCACAGGTGCCTCAGACATAGCCTTTTTTAAACGCTCAAATGCCAACTGAGCTTGAGGATTCCACAGAAAAGCATTTTTCCTTGTTAGGTCTGTCAAGGGTTTAGAGATACTGCCATAATCTTTAACAAATTTCCTGTAGTACCCAGTTAAACCCAAAAAACCCCTGAGTGCTTTGACAGTTTTAGGTATGGGCCAGTTAAGCATTGTTTCAATCTTACTAGGATCAGTAGCAACTCCTTGAGGTGATATGATGTGCCCCAGGTATTCAATTTGTCTCACACCAAAAACACACTTGGACAGCTTGGCAAACAACTGGTTGTCTGCTAGCACTTGTAAGGCAGTACTGACATGAGATACATGGTCTTCCAAGGACTTACTGTAGATCAAAATGTCATCAAAGAACACCAGAATGAACTGTCTGAGGTAAGGTTTGAACAAATTGTTCATGAGTGTTTGAAAGGTAGCTGGTGCATTGGTGAGCCCAAAAGGCATCACTACAAATTCATAATGTCCACTATGTGTTCTGAAGGCAGTTTTAATGATGTCATCCTCTGCCATGCGTATCTGATGGTAACCAGAACGCAAGTCAACCTTAGAGAAGTATGTTGCACCTCTCAATTCGTCCAGGAGGTCATCAATTATGGGTATGGAATATTTATTCTTGACAGTGGCATCATTTAATTGCCTATAATCGATGCACAACCTCCAGGAATTATCCTTCTTCTTCACCAAAAGAACAGGAGATGAGTATGGACTGGTAGAGGGTCTGATAAATGAATTGGTGAGTAATTCTTCAATAATCTTTTCAATCTCCAATCTTTGAAAGTAAGAGTATCTATAGGGTCTCATAGATATAGGTTGACTGCCAGGCACAATGGGAATTTGATGGTCAATTGTTCTTTGAGGGGGTAAGGTTGTTGGCTCCTGAAAGATGTGAGAAAATTTATCCAAGATCCTCTAAATATCAGAACAAAGAGGCACAATTGATGATACCAGTGATTCATCAAGGCAAGAAATGTGAGCTAATAACAGTAGATGACCTTTTTGTTGCTCTTTAAGGGGATCCCAATACCCTTGGCAGATGTGAACCTCAGCTTTCTCAGGAGACACAACCAGCTCAATTTGCTGACCCTCCTTGCAAAGAGCTACTTTACCAGTACGCCAATCAATACTCATGGGTCCATGATGGCACAACCAATCCATTCCCAGAATTAGGTCATACCCTTGAATATTAAGTAACCTGACAGTACCACAGAAGGGGTGATTTTGTAATTTGAAGGGCAATTGATCACACTTCTCACTGGTTGTCATAGCAGACCCATCAGCTATCTTTACCTGAAGAGGGGTGGTAGCAGAAACTGTCCATTTACCAGTGTCAACCAAGGAGGGGTTCAAGAATGAATGGGTGCTGCCTGTGTCAATCAATACACAGATAGGTGTACTATCAAACTCACCTTGAAACTGTAGGGTTTGCAAGGAAGATTGCATCTGGTCAGTACACATAGTTATCACAGCTTGATCTGGCACTGATTGTGCAGAAGTGTTGCCTACCAGTACTGTATCTTCTTGATCTGTATCATACACCCAATCAATGTATGTAGGGTGATAGTCAGTATGATGTAAACCAGCCTGTGATTCTGGATCCTTTTCTTCTAACTGCAGTGCATGTAAGCCCCTCAATTTACACTTGTGACCAGGTGTATATTTCTCTTTACACCAGTAACACAACTTGAGTGCTCTCAGCTGTTCTCTTGTCATCTCCTTAGGCACAATAGGTCCAGATTGTTGATTAGTGTGTACAGCAGTAGTACTAGGCTGAGGTAATGCCAATGGGGTTTTAAATGGCACATATGGTTTGATATTCCTGAGATGTTTGTCCACATTTTCCAAATTGAGTTCTGCCTTTCTTGCAAAAGTGAAAGCTTGATTCAAAGTAGTGGGATTAAGAATATCTACAGCATATCTGATGTCTTCTTTCAAACCTTCAATAAACCCTTGGATAAAGAGATAAGGACTTCTAATTCTTGTTTCAGCAATAAATCTGGACTTGGCTTGCTCAAACTGCCTGATATAATCCCCTACTTTGCCCACCTGGTGAACTCTCTTGAAGTCACCCACAGGGTTAGAAGTGTGGTAAATTCTGAATCTGTCCAAGACCTCAGCTACCAGTATTTGCCAAGGCAGATTTGGGTGGTCTTCTTTAAAACATTCATACCATTCATGAGCTTCTTCTACAAAGTGTAGTGTAGCCATGTGGGTCTTATACTGCTCAGGAATTTGAAAGATATCGAAGTAAGACTCACATTTTGATCTCCACCCAGTAGGGTTTGTTCCATCAAAAGGAGGAAAGTCAGTTCTTGGCAAATGAACACGATTCCCACCTCTTCTGTAATCATCGGTACCCAAACCATCCAGAACGATTGGTGTGACTCGAGGAGGAGTAGTATGCGGGTGACCAGACCCTGTTGTGTCAGAAGAGAATTGGGGCCCAGCTGCTTGATTACGCAACAGTTGCTCCAACACGGCTTTCATAGCATCAAGTTGTTGTGCATGCTCCAGTTTATGTTGTTCCAGTCGTGCATCGGCTTGCTGACGCTCAATGCTCAATCGCTCGGCCATTTCTTGGGTAAGCTTCTCAGTCAATTTTTCGACCGCCACATGAAGTTCACCACTCAATTGATCGCCAAGAGATGGTTTTGGAGGCATCTTGAACAATCTTGATTGAATTTGGAATGGTAATTAACAACCCAGATGCAATCGTATGGCTCTAGATACCAATTGTCACAGTCTAACTGTGAATTAGGGGTAAAAGAGAGAAGTATTGGTTTAAAGAAGATAAAGAAGGAACTAAGATAACAAATATTTCATTCAACATATCCAAGTTTACAGATACAACCCATATATATAGGCGCTGTTTAATTAAGAAAAGACAAATCACAATATAATTCCTTCCTAAGCCTATTACAATCATTAGCAATCAACGGACGGATCTATTCGACCGTTGGAAATGAAAGGATCAGATTATTCAGCTTCAGCTCCTTCCGTTAATTCACTAACGTTCTCCTTCCTTCCGTCAATGAAGAGATCTTTCTTGGACGGCTCCGTCTTCATCTGTTCTGAGCTGAATTGGTTGACTGAGTCAACTCTTGTCAGAGAGGAAATGTGTCTCGCACCTTTTTGGACCCTGATCCTCGGAAGGGGGAAATGACCGGATGCTTCCACGGGGGAAAAAGATATTGCGGACGAGATACCCCTCAATCGTTTCAAAACTCAGACATCAGCACCCACCTGAAAAGGGACGTGGGTGCTGAAGTGGTTTTAAACCTCTTGAGAGTTTGATTGTTTACTGCAGGTCCTTTTTTTCCAGTAGGCGCAAGCCCCTACTGTTAATTACCTCTGAACCAAGTCAAGAGCACCTCTAGATCGGGATAGTCAATGGATTAGGCATAACAACTAGCATTTTAGCATTTTACCGAAAGATACTAACATTAAATAATGCAAACAAATAGTGACATAAACAGAGAGGATGATATAACCGTGAGAGAATTAACATGATGCAAAGAAATTTAATTCATATTTAAAATTCCAAAATTTCTGAGTTTTAATCCCGGGTGGTTAACAATTAACCCTATTTAATAATTTTTGTTTTGTTCCTTTTAAGCTATACGCATTGTAAGCTCAAAGAGGACAGACATAGACGTGTAAAGTTTCGGTATTTAGATCATATTAAAGCTTTAAATATTTTAAAACTTTAATTTATCAACGTTTTAAAACTTAGGTCTGTTTGTTGACATGTTAGAATCGAGGTTATCAGACGTTTCTGGAAACTCAGGCATTAAGGCATATAGAGGTTCCGGTCCTTGAACGTGTGTCGATTCTGGTCAACTATTGACGTGTCGAATTTCTGGCCCTGTGACGTGCGAGAGTTAGGTTATAAAACGTTTTAAACTCCGGTATTAAGGCGTGTTTAGAAGTTCTGGTCACTTTGGACATTTTAAACTTTGGTCTTCATATGTTCTAGAATTTACCAAATTCTGATTTTCAGACGTCTTTAAAGTTTGGTCCCTGGATTTTGGAAGTTTTGTATAATTATAGGATTTTTGTTTCTGGGTTTGTATTGCTTTCGGATTTAGGTCCGGGTCTTGGGTTTGGATTTTCTGGATCTGGAATTAATTTGGGTTTGGATTTCAGGCTTGGATTTGGGTTTTGGATTTGACTTGAGTTTAGGTTTTTGGGGTTTTGGATTTGATTTGAGTTTGGATTTAGACTGGATTTCGAGTTTAATTTGAGTCTGGAGTTGGATTTGATATGAGTTTGGATTTAGACTGGATTTCGAGTTTAATTTGAGTCTGGAGTTGGATTTGATATGAGTTTGGATTGATATTGGATTCGAGTTTGGGTTTTAGATATGAGTTTAAGTTTTGGATTTGGACTGGATTTCGAGTTTAATTTGAGTTTGGATTTTTTCTGGAGTTGGATTTGATATGAGTTTGGATTTTAGATTGGATTTGAGTTTGGATTTTGGATATGAGTTTAGGTTTTGGATTTGGACTGGATTTCGAGTTTAATTTGAGTTTGGATTTTTCTGGAGTTGGATTTGATATGAGTTTGGATTTAGATTGGATTTGAGTTTGGGTTTTATTTCTTGACTTTCCACGAAACTTGTCCTTAACGGTGGTTACCGTTTAATTGTACCTGCTGTTCAAAAATTTTGAAGCACCTGCTGTCCAGACATATCTGTCATTGTGAAGTACCTGCTGTCAAAGGGGTTCATACCCTTATACGCATTTTTAATAAATTTTGACATAGTTCAATTTTTAGCGTCTTGTGTTTAATCGTTTTTTCACGACTTTATTTTTAATCCTCTTTGGGTTGGGAATTTGGACTTGAAGTGTTATAGAAAAATGTTCTTCATAATTTTCTGGACATTTTGGTATTTTATGAGAATTTTTTGGACTTTCTAGCTATTTTTAATGTATTTTTGAAGTTTCTGTGTTTTAGGAAACTATTATTGGTCAACAACTCGCTGTTTTGTGTTCTGTCGTCAGCAACTCGCCTCACGAGTGGGGTCACAGAAGATCTGGGGACGACTAAAGATGAGTTTGGTCTACACGCGCGCAGGTGCACCAAGTCCATTCGATCTTCTCACTATAGTCTCCCTCCTTTGCTCCTTTTTGACTCGACGGCAATGGCCGTTGACTCCGGCAATTCCACCACCATTTTGGTCATTCTTAGGTTCACTGGAATCGTTTTTTCCTTCTCTTTCTAGTGGTGTCATTAATTCTCGCCGCGTCGCTTGATTGAGGGTATTCCATTCCATTCCCAGTTTTGGTCTGACAAGGGATTTTCTGAATAATTTGGGGCTGTCGACGGTCATCTTTGGTCAGAAGTGGTTTTTCTTTCATCGTGGCATCCCCTGCAGTTCACTTATACTGACAATTGAAACTTCACTTCTCTATTTGCATCATCAATTTGGTCAATTGAGACTAATAAAATTTAGCATAATTTAATGTCAACGTGTTCTTAATTGTGCCATGCATGTATGAGCTATTATTTCTGTTATTATTTCCCAGATTATCTCTATTGGACAGATTACTTATCAAAAGATTATAGTCATGTGATTTGTTATTTAACATTAGGACCTAATTGAGACGACCCCTTATTTAATTTTAAAATCCCCGTCAAGCTTGGCACTTACAATTTGGTGGGACTTAATCAAAATGACTATACTGATCCATAAATTTTGAACTGTACCTAATGTTTTATACGTAGTGACAATGACTTATCAGACATGGTTGTGAATGCATAACGATATACTGTACTTGATATGTGTGTAGGTCTGTGTGAGCTCACTGTTGCTCCTCAGTTTACTCATCTCTCCCCACCCCTTTTCTGATTATTATGTTTATGAATTCTGAATGAAAAACTTCTCACAGTATGAACTGAAAAAAAGTCCCAATTTATGGAGTTAACTTAAGCTTATGTCTTTGCTCTACTACACAGACTTACTTCATTGCTTATTTATGCACTTTTGAAGACTTAAACTAAGTGAGCAGACTTATAGAATGAGGTATATACATGTATATTTTTTTTTTACATGTTTCTTTCTCCCCCCCCCCCCTTTTCATGCGGTGGCCAGAAGGGCAAAATTGGAAATAAGTATACTGTAATGATGCCTTTCCATTCTATCCAGTCTATTATTACCATTTTTATTGACTGGTCATTTATTAATACTCACATTAAGCTACACAAATGGATTTAAGACCTACACATATTGTTATCATTGTTGTGTCTATATGCTTATTTTTAAACCAGCACATGGTTGCTCTCTTACCTATGTTCTCCCTTTTATTCATATTTTACATTCTTATCCAAACTTTCCTTTATAAACGTACCCCTGATGAGATATATAATCTAATTGACTTTTATTCTAAAGACTGACTTCAACTTTACTGTGCATTTTAGCCCCTCCTCTCTATTAGAATTAGTCATGTATGCAGTGATACTCTTCTAGATACACTAAATACACTTAAGTGGGAATACAAGACTGTTATTTATTTTTATTATACCCTGTACATTAATCTCATTTCATTTGGGCATGTGCTCTACAGATATGCATATACTTAATATGTGGTCTCATTCACTGAAAACAAAGTACTTATCACTGTCATTATTCATGTATACATATATATCTTCTTGAGACTTTCTTATAATCATACCCCTGGTTAAATGTATATGACTTTAATTGCCTCCCCATGTCATGAACTTATTCTGACCTTAATATACACTTTAGTCCCTTTTTATTGACTGAAATTAAACACATGCATAATGGAGCACTAGAGTTCAATTATACACTTAGAGTGACTTAGACAACTTCCTCAGTTAACCAAACCAGTTATGTGCATGTTCAAGTACTTGCTCACAGGCAAGAAACTTGAGCATATCCATAATTAATTTGATGATTATTTTTCATGCAAATGACATATGACTTATGATGTTTATTATTTTTTTGGAACCAGTCGTGTACATACTCAAATACCTGCTCATAGGCAAGAAATTTGAACATGTTTACAACTAATCCGGACATTAAGGATTATACACAGCATTATGCATATTTTTTTTACCAGAACAGCCATACATGCACCCAAGTACCTGCTCACAGGCAAGAAACTCAGGGGCACATATCACTAATCTGCTTATTAGATGTTACACATGATTATGATGCATCAAATGAAAAGAAAAGGAAGAACAGAAAAGAGAAAGAAAGAAAAAGAAATCTCAATATCAAGCTGCCCCCTCTAAAGCTTTCTTCTGAGAATTAAAAAAAAAGGTGGAGTATCAACAATATGACTGGTTATAAAGTGCACACAGAAAATTAGAAAGATGAACAATATTTCTTTAAACAAATTTTATTAAAGGCAATAAATACATGGTTTTCTTTACCTTTCACTGTTTAAAGCAAAGTTACAAAACGTCGACTAAGAAAATATCAAAAACTGGGGGGCGGGTCTTCTGGCGCCTCTTCTCTTTCTTTTATAGGCAATTGGCTAGGGTTTTGGCCCAATTGAAGCTGCCACTTGGCATCTTTTAGTGCTCTAAAAATCTGATGGAGGGTTGTGATCTATCAATGATGAACCGCCTCATTCTTTTGTCTTAATTCACTCCTTGCTTTCATCGACATGTGGGCCAGGATATTCAGCACTCTTCTTATCCTTCTGAGTCTTGGAGGAGGGGCAATTTGGCGCCAGTTGTCCGCATAGACAAGTGGCACAATCTGAACCCTTGTATGTCATGGATGGGGAAGATGGCATGATGCAACGTATCCCCTCTGAATACCTGAATACATAGATATCACAGGTGTATGATGATATTTTCAATCTTCTCCATTAACTTGAAATTATCATCTTTTATGGCAGCTTCTGTGTGGCCTTGTGTATGGTATCATAAACATAGAGCTGGGTACATAGGGTCCCATCATCAGGTCTGATATAGGTATGGAGCAAGGCTGGGCACATATGGGGGTAATCATGCCATTTTCACATTGTTCTCCATGTGATTTTGACTTAATCCAGGAGTAGAGAAGATCAAGGCAGTATTTTTCTTGCCTAATTTCCTTTCCTACCCTTCTGAAGCCATGTAACTATTTGATGATGCATCATCCCTGGCGCCAATGAATGAAAGGAAGTGTTGTGGCCTTCTGTATATCATCCAAAGGTTTGTTGATTCTCTGTATGGTACCCAGAGGAAATCACTTGGATTGGCTACAATTTCTGTTTGAATGTTGATAACATCTCATGATATTTCTTAACCATTGGATCTCATATTGCACAATTCGACTAGTTGAACCGTTGGATCTCATATTGCACAATTCGACTAGTTGAGTGTGATTATGGCTTGGCACATCCCTCATTGTATCCTATCCTGCACTCACCTTTTTTCTCTGGGGAGTGTACGGGACAGTACAATGCATGGTGGTCACTTTCTCCCCTTTTCTAACCCATCACATTGATCCAACGACTAATAACCCCTCTTTAATCACGCTTCTGTTGAGTCTACTAGGTTCCTCAGGTGTAGGATGGGCTTTGCAGGTGTCAGAGGTGACAGGCGGGAAAATTTCATCTCCATTTCGTCAACAGCAATGAATTTCTTCCACTGGATGTTTCCAGTGCTGGTGCCACTGCTAGGATTTTGGCTTTATACAGCTTTCTTCCATTTTTTGAACAGGCGCTCGTGTTTATCCAACAGTGGAGAGCATCAATTGGAAAAAGTGTGCATTCTTTCCTCCTTCACTTCAAACTTCCCAGCTAGACTGAGCTCGTAGCCATGGCCAGTGGTGATTCTTTCCCTCCTCAGTAAAATTGATCCCTAATAAGCTATCGTTACTACTCCAAGTACTCAAGGATAGCTTCACAGGTGATTCGTTCTGTCAATCTCTTACTAATTTCAGAGAATTTCATGTTTCTATTTCCCACTGTCCATTTGAGCTCATGTCGAATTGACCCTTTCCCAACCCCTTTTTTCATTAAATTAGGTGTCGTTGTGATCGCCAGAGCATCGTCTGTTTAGTGGTGGGTTTAATTTAAGGAACGATGGCTTGGAGCGACGGCGAAGCTTCTCTCTCCGCCAGAATTTCGCTTTTCCTTCTTTAGGTAAACATTTTTCTTTTATTTTCTTCTTTTTTTTAGCCGTTAACGGCAACTGGTTATCGACCAACCAGGTGCTGACACGTGGCGAGTCCAAGTTAAACTCAACCCGCGTCGACACGTCTGGGTGTGATGCTGTGAGCGCATCCGAATTCGATGCTTACGCGTCTGGGCTGGGATTGGCACGGGCCATCTTGGGCTTGATTCAATTTTTGTATAGGCCCATCTTTAATTAGAAAGAATAGACTGATTTCAGATATTAGGTATAGGCCTTAATTTTGATCCCGTTCAATTATCCAATAAGCAGATTCGATTTAGTAACGAGTCCAAATTAAGTAATCATGCTTGTTTGGTTATCCCGGGTACAGAGTCATCGCACTTGTTATCACCATGGACCTTGTCTTGTGTGCCTGAATCTTGTATTGCTTAATTTTAAGCAGTTTGACTGGTATTGTCATGGTATAGGGATTTGGTATGAAACTTTTAGAAAATGTATAATGTTTGACCATCATACAATTTCCATCTCTTTTTCCTTAATTAATTAACTAATTAATTATGCGAGTTTTTGGCATTTTTCACATAATCTAATTAATTAATCAATCACTTAGTAATTTGGCGGGTTTTAGTTTGAGTCCCTAAAAATTTTACACAAATTTTATTTTTAGGGCCCTCCATATTAAATTAATTAATTAATTAATTAATTATGTGAGCACTTGGCATATTTCACATAATTTTAATCAATTAATTAACTATTATATATATTTGTGGGTTTTATCGTCTTGTCTGTGAGTTTCCTGTTGTTTGAAGAATAGGTCGTGTTTATGAGTTTTATTTCTCGATGTAACACTTCCCTCATTTGCAGGTTATACTTGAAGATTCCGTCATTCTCTCAAGCAGCAAAATTTGGAGGCAAACAGAATGATAAGGTTTTTCCTCTCATTTATTCGCTGATTATGTTTGTTCTTCTATCTTTAAAGATGATGCTCTTGCCAATTCGATCAGCAGGGTGATTAGCAGCATATTGCTTCCAACTGACTCATTTTGCCTCCATCAATGCAGCCACGATTGTATCCCATCGAATATTCTTGTATTTTTTTGAAAATCAGGCACATCTCAGGTTACAACACTATTTCTCATACTTTGTTGCATACATTTTTTCTTGAATTAAGCAAAGAGATTGGCCAATTGCTTGTTGGATATAATTCTAGTCTAAGACAAGCATATAAAACTGTATTGGCCTTTAATTACTCGACATTATAGAAGTTCAACCACATGAATGAATTTAGTAGTTCATTAATATTTGATTAGGGCTCGTCCAACTCAATTTTTCTCATGTTGGTCTAGGAAGGAAATGAGAATTCTATATACACATTTAAAATTATTGATTAATCAACTAAATCAAATGAGATTAAAAATAAACAGATCAAATGCAGAGCCTATTCATGTCAAATTAATCATTGGTGCAGCTTGGCTCCATAAAACTTATGTGACTGCTGCAAACATGCCACGTGAGTAAAAATGTTGACACCGATGGTATATTTCAGGTGGAAATTTGCTTTCTCTACAATGTGCCAAATTATTCTGACCGTTTTAAGCTATTAATTTGTATACTTGTTTAGAATACTTTCAGTTGGTGTGTCTAATTCAAGACAATGTTTGAAAATTTTACAAGCAAAATCAAAGTGACTCCTGGCGGAGAATCTCGATATGGCTTCAGGTTTAGAAGTCTGATTCTTGTTAAACTTTTTGTATGTTTTTAGTGAGCACTTTTCTTTACAACAACCTTTTTAAATTGTTATTTATATTTTCAATTTTAGGAATTTATCCTCCTCAGGTCAAGGTCTTTGTGGTGAAGGAGTTATTACTAAAGTTCAAAAGGCACATGATACTAAGGTTAGTTTCATCTCTATCACATGATACCAAGGTTAGTTTCATCACAGACATTGTATCCATTAAACCATTTTTTGAAATGAACAATTTCTTAGATTCATAACTCTTACCTTGCTGGTTTTGAGAATTTATTATTGTCTTTCTTCTTCTTTCATTTCTAGTCTTGCATATGGTTTCTGGTCATGAGTTTTGCTTCGTGTGCTGTTTCTTTGCTAGGAAATTTAGGTATTTATTTTCTTCTTTTTGACTAATATTTACCATTATCATCATTGTAATCTAAGACTAGACACATAGACTTCTAGAATCTTCTTGACTGTCCGAGCTTCAAGAGCAGCAATCATAGGAGATATTTTATTGATCGCTTCCTCGGTAACGATTTGAGGTTGACACCGTCAATTTTGGTTATGTATTTATGTTATCTTTAGACTAGTCAAATATGAGACTTCAACCTTTTAATGTATTAATTGATTTTCAGGAGAAGCGAGTACATTTGGATAAATGCAGAAGGTCATTTAGAGGGAACAAAAACTAAAAGCTATGAAGAATATTCGAGTACAAGTATGGAGCTCTTATGCTTATATCAAGGTACTTTTCATGGTTTTTGTTCTGCATATTGGAGGTTTGTCTTGTACAAGTATGAGCCAAACATTATGATGAATGTATCAGTAAGATGAAATTTTTATTATTTCCATTTACTTCAAATTATCTTTTATTGGTTTATTCATCACGAGACTGATTTGTTTAAATTTGGTAAAACTGTGGTATTGTTGATTATCTATGGGATTCCTCGAAGTTTATTTGTTTGGTAATCTTAAACCCTTAGCTACTACTAGTAACTTGGAGTTTCTTGGTATCGTTGGTTACCTATGGTATGTCTCTTTTTTCCTGCAAATGATGACCACAAATTGTGTTGAAGATTAAACTAATATTTTTACCTTTTTTTGTAGATACTGGCCTGAACCTGAAGATAATTATTCACTTATGAGAGGGGTCATCTACCATGTGAGACAATTTTTTTTATGAAATTATGTTAAGTGTAGAAACAAAAAAATTAGGAATATGCAGTAATAACTTGCTCAGTTTCTTTTATATCATGTAGATTATTATATCATTTCCAAGGCTTGCTCTAGGAGGATGGTGCATTTCAAAATTCTTAATTGGCAAGGATGGACGTGGCACATCCAAAATAGGAAATTTTCAACACCTTGTTTTGCTAATTTATTGTGCTGAGATGTTGTACATATTTTATTATATAGAAGTTTGTATTGTAAATGTACATTTTCTTGATTAAAATGTTGTGTATGATGTACAATGAGTTTATTATAATTAATTTTGAATAATTTATATTTGAAATGTCTCTTTTGCAAAATGTGATTCTGTGTTTTAAATAATTGTTTCTTATAATTTCATTTGTTGATTTTATTAATTTAATATGGGAAAAGGAAATAAATAGACAATTTAAATGTAAATTGGCATGAAAATTCGCTAGATTCTTCAGTCTTGCAAGAAAATTATGACCATTATTATTTTGCTATTTTCTTGCACATTAAAAACAAAAAAGCAAGATGGAATTCTTGTTGCAACTTCATCATAGAGAATCTTGCTAACTTGCAAGACCTTTTTTTGATCTTTACCCACACCGCGAAACGGTGTTGCGCAAACACCTTGCTACACGACATTCTGCAATATCGAAAATTTCCTTGCAAAGAAATATAGCAACACCTATATAAGTACAATTTGCTAGACTATTGCGTCTTGGTAAATACCGTTTTTGTTGTAGTGTTGTGTGTATGGCCATACTGGATCTAGAACATGGGTGTTCGGTTGTATGTTTGAGGGAACAGTACCCAGAATAGTCGCGTATCTGGCATGGGAAGGAAACTTCTAGGTGTCTCGAAGTTGGAAAGAATTGCTGGACGTCCAGAGAATATTTCCTTGTGTGGAAAAAAATAGATTTCCTTGTGTGAGGAGATTTAATGTAATTTTATGGTATGAATAAGAAAAAAGGGGAAATAGATAATGGGTTTCTTGGGAAAGAGATGTGTATCTCCGTTGTAATGTTCCTATTTAATTCATTCTTCTTCCTCTTACAATGTATCTCAAACATTAACAGAAAATAATAAAAAAAGAGTGTGCGTGTGTGTGGAGGACGTAGGCACCTAGTTGGCGTTGAACCTCGTTAAATATCGTGTCTCTTGTATTTTATTGTGTGATTGATTTGTTTTGAGATTCTCGTGCTGAGTAAACCCTAAAGAGCACGATTCTTGTGCAGTTGCACTTAGATTGTGCCTCCTCGAACCACAAAACATAATTCCGCTGCGTAGATGATCAAATTCTAACACTATCGATACAAATATTTTTTATTTTAATTTCGAAATACGGATACTTGCATTTCTCCATCTTAGAATATTTTTAATTCGTTTTACATGATTTCACCTGCCAGTTTGCCCATCAACCTTTACTGATCCATCCTTTAAAATTCATAATATCGAACAGTAATGTCCTATTTTATTGTTGCACGTTTGTACTATATTTTTTTCTGTGGATGCAAGAATAATATATTATTTTGGGGGGGTGAAGTGATCAAAATATCGTTTTAACATTTAAAAAAAAATTTGACAGTTGTCGTCTGCACTGTTGACTGTTGTTTGTGCTTCATATGCAAGTTTCTAACTTTCAAAATGCCGGTTTAAATTTAAAGATATTTAGTTCTCAGAAATTATTCGAGAGGGTGGGACCCACAGGAGGGAAGTAGGAACCAAATCTTATTCCCAACTTAAATGATCAATAAATATGGGGTACTATTACACCAGCCAGCTGGACTGGGATCCGAATCCTCTGCCGCAGTGCTGCTGGCAGCGGTTTCTTCCGAGCCGTTCGATCTCATCTCAACGGTTAATTTTTTTCGGGCCTATCGATCTGGGGTTTTTCACGGGCCACCCATCATCCATCGGACGGTTGTGATGCAGCCGCTGCCAACCGCTGCGCTGCCGAGGATGTGAATCCAGCTGGACTGCGGGTGCATCCCCTCCACCATTCATGCACCATGCACAGTGACGAAAAACGTATTCTCAACTTAATTTGTTGCCCAGTAAAAAAATAAGTACTGTATTCGAATAAATTTATTAAAATAAATTGTTGGTTAAGTTAATCATGTTAATTTGGCTCAATTTTGGTCCTTTATTTTGGAAGAATTAAGCATACATGTGGCATATTTGAATCAAAACTACAGTGACACAAAAACTAAAAATTTCATTAACATTAAATAAAACATGGGAAATTTTTTGGAGAGAAGTAAGGTGAAATACATGTCATAAACATAATCTTTGGGGGCGAGATTTCAATTCAACCCAAAAAAAAATTGACGGAGCACCCTGACCTCACATAAAGGCTAGGTACCAATGTACCATTCCCACGCCAACCATAGTCTACGTCCCTATAATTATTCTCACACAGCCTCACTTCTTGCTCACTCACCATTTATATACACACTTACCTCTAAATAGCATCATTCAACCAACATCCATTACACCACCTCTTGCATAGACGCTTCCTCTCTTGAAAAATAAATACAGAAGGCAAAAAAAAAAAAGAAAGAAAGAAAGAAAGAAAAGCATGGCAGGTGTGTGGGTGTTCAAAAACGGCGTTGTTCGGCTAGTCGAGAGCTCCCGGCGCAAAGGGTTGCTCTACACGCCAACAAATGAGGTGATCAACTCCTACTCCTCTCTAGAACACAAGCTTCTAAGGCTCGGTTGGGAAAGATATAACTGCGACGATTCTGGTCTCCTGCAGTTTCACAAGAGCACCTCAGTTGATCTCATCTCGCTTCCGAGGGACTTCAACCATTTCCGGTCGGTACATATGTATGACATTGTCGTCAAGAACAGAGACAGCTTTCGCGTTATCGACATATGAAGATCAATACTACATGCCATGATTAGATGATTTGGTTGAATTGGCTCTGCTTCTTTTGTGTTTTAGTTCCAAGTTCTGTTATTAAGAGAGGGAATTACAAAGCTCATTTAAATGAATATGTTTGTTGTTTTTACTTCCCTTGAGTATTTTTTTTTCTCTCATATTGCATCTGAATCTTTCAAATGATAAGTTAGAAACAAAATAAAGAAAAAGCATATATCTGATCATCAACTTTGGTAAAAGTAAATTTCTAAGTACTAATGAGATCAATTAAAAAAAAAAAAAAAAAAAAAAAAAAAAAAAAACCTTGTACAAAGCTCTTTGATTTTTTGGAGGGATTGACTCTAGCTTACTACCAATACTGGCCCTCTTCGATTATTAATTAGTTTCTTTTTCTTCTCTAGTTGCGTTGCGCGCAGTTCTCTGAGAAAACTGAATTAGGCCATTAAGTTCTATTATTTTTATAATTATATACATATACCAAACTTATAAGTATATACAAACAAAAAGTCATTACAATCGTAACAGGGAAATTCAATCTCTACATCTAAGGCACTATTGGAATTTATGCCCTATGAGCATATATATCGGCATCCCTTTTCATCGTTTATATATTTAATTAAGTCATGATAAATGCATATATATTATATAGCAACAATAACTCGATTGTTAATGACTTAGATTAAGGCTTCTAAAGAGATACATCATACATTCAAGAAGTTGAACCCTTTATTATTTGAACCTGAGTTTTTATTTTGTAAAAACTAATATACAAAACAATTTAAATTCAAGAAAAACTGCATTGCACAACTTTAAAGCTCGGGATTATGCATGATATGCATCTCTATTATTTGGTACGGACATAATTTTTCATGTCTTTGTTTTTAATTTGTTTTTCTTGCACTATGTCAAAATAATGACAAGGGGCGGAAAAGAATTATATACATCCTTTCTATTTGACAAAATTTAACTTCAAAACAAATTTGTTATTAGTCTTGAAATAGTCATTGTCTCCCTATCCAAATGACCAAGATCTCTGTCGGAAATACCAATAGACACAAGTCAATTTTTGTGAAAAGGCAACCTGAATCTTTTTGTCTGAACTATTATCTATTTTTCACTTTCAAGAAAGGAAAAAAACTATTAACTATTTTTATGAATCTATGATAAGTTGCATTGCTGATAACCAAATAAAATGGGTTTATTAATATGCCGACACATGTCCGAACTGTGATAATTGACATCATTTAATATATTAACGCGCGCAATTAGATCCGGATCCGAAACAACTCTAACTAAACAGTTGTTCAGACAGTATTTTGATCCAAGCCGTTTATTTTGCTTCATCAGATCGTGGTCGCCCGATTAAATTCATGCTGTGCGTGCAGATCTCTCTTCTGGATACTCCTACCCTCTCCCTTTTCAACTACTCAGCGAGGTGCCCCCTTCTTTCTCTCTCTCTCTCTCTCAACTCAAGGCAACAGTGATATGAAAAAAGAGAGCCGATGCCGCCCTTGACGTCGATAAAATTTGGCCGCCTCCAATCTCAGTTCCAGAGACTGATTTTTCGACTAGGTAGATCGGATTCTTCTCTTTCGGGAGAGCACAATTTTATCGACCTTTTTTCTTTGATTTGATCTTCTTGAGGTCAATTATGCTTTTCTTTCAATCTTCCACTGCTATTTTTCTTCTCTACCGTTCTTCTCCCCTTGCTGGTACATTCTGTGTTTGTGCTTTGCAACATAGTGCCGGGTCGATTATTCATACATGGCCGTGGGTTTTTTAATCTGCTCTCCCTTTCTTCGGTTCCTTTTCTATGTCATCAACAGTGTATCGAAGCTGTCATATTTGAGAGTTTTTAATATATTAATTTTTCAAATTATTGGCTCTCATCATAACAAAGTCAAATTATTGGGTCATGCTTGAGTCCATGCCTAAGGGAGCCATCCATTGCATTAATCGATTGCTAATTTTCCAGTAAATATATGATTGCTAAGGTGCATGAGTCCAGCCCTATCTTCCACTGATGTGCTTTGTCCTTCGGTTCTGAAAGCTTTTGCAGGTTGCTCTGAGCTGAGCTGTGGTTCTTCTTTGTTTGTGCTTTTTTCAGATTGATTCTATGCATTTTCCTTTACTTTTTCCCTCTTGAACCATTCTATGCTTTTGGTAATTCATGCAAGCTACTTTATTTTGCTTGCTGAGGTTGCTTGCTTCTGCATTTGTAGATTGTGGCTCCTCCTGTTATGTCGTCATTTTGCTCAGGTAATCTATTTGAGCCTATATTTTTTTTTTTTACACAGGTCTTTCGACATCTTTTAGTTAATTGGTTAATTTCTTCAAGCATCTATTTCTGTCTCATTTTGATTTTAGTTGGGTAATCAATTGTTTGTAGTACCCAAAAGACAGCAAAATATATTATTTGTGCACGGTATTGGCCCTGAGTTCGACAAGTGTAGTACCAGACATGTTGACATAATGTTAGGAAACTCTACAATAACTATGACTATACTCTGAATTGTTCTATAAGCATCAGTATATCAAACAATTTACGAAAAAAGAGATGCAGCTGGCACGATCCAGTATATACCATTATTCATACTTTGATCTTGCAATTATTGTTAAGTTGTAAGTTCCAAGCTCTACTAAAAGTTGGAAGTACTGGCATTGAAACCAATAATTTCAAATGTCCTTTTATTTTTGCTTACCAAATACTACATTATAACTGCAGAACTCCGGTTCTGGAAAAGGCGTCAAAGGCAGTATGGAAGATCATTTCAAGAACTGAAGGCTTAGGGAAGGAAATTACCGACACTGTTGATAAGGTATTTCTTCAGCTAAGTGGCCATGTTGAGGCGCCGGCTGCACCAGTATTGACCCTGAATAATATGCTGCAAGAGAAAAATTGAGATATAGGAGAGCCTTCCTCTTCTTCACATAGGAAGAGATCGTTTGACGATGCCGAGATCCATGAAAGTGGAGATGCAGACGCACTTGCTAATGGACCTGGAAAACGGTCAGCAATTGAATCATCTGAGAACAGTGGGGCCCAGGCATCAGTGAACTGTGATGGCAGATGATCAGGAGAGCTCGGTTGGTAACTGTGAGTGCAACAGAGAAAGGTTAAATTTCTTTTTAATTGTAATTTACTTTTGTTCAATTTCTTCAAGTTTTGAATTATCCAACTGAAATTTGAGCTGAATTGTGTTAATTTAGGAGAGACATGGCTCCGTCAAGCGAATCTAATGGTGAGATTACTGATCTTGAGTCAGAATCAGATGAAAAATCAGGGCACAAATCTCCTGTCAATTGAATTCTCAAACGGAGATCGAAGCTTTCACTTTAGCCAGTTCTCATATGATTTCTCACCATCTCAAAAGTGATCCATTGCGAACTGTTACCTTTTTCTCATCAATTAGCTCTTGATGCAGGTTAGCTCCTTACATTCTTTCATTTCCATCTAATTTGCATTTAATATTTCTGTTTTTGTTCTCCTGAAAATTAGCCATAGCTCCTGATGCATGGTTGGATTCAATAAATAATCGTATCTGCTTTTGTTTGTCCTCTCTTTGGATTTTGTGTCTATTAAACCAGTATGATGTTCAAGGGGAAAAAAAGAAGTGGATATTTTCTCCTTTATTTTTTATTTTTTTTAGGTTTTTTCCTCTTCTCTCCATTTTTATTTTCTGATGGGTTCTATTTGGCTTTAGTATTTTTGCTGATCGATTTTGGTTTTCTATCTGTTGCATGATCCTAGCTTGGGAGTTGAGCGATTGTTATGAATTTGCGCCATTCATTCAACAAATGAGTAGATAGTTTCTTCCTCCCTCTCTTTCTCAAGTGAAGGCAGGAGATAGATAAGCTGTTATGCTCTCGAAGTTTGCTCTCGCTATCATTCTCCTCTCTTTTCTTTACTATTGCTCTCCATCCCTCTCAATCCATCTAATTTTCTATCTGCTGTGTTACTCCTAATAGTTCGATCTAGAATGAACTTGCATAGCAAAGATGACAAGGCATCGAATAATGTGCATCAAGGTATTGTTTCATTTTTTTTTTCTTTTTTCCTCTTGATTATTAATTTGGAATTGCCCAACGTTATTAAAAGGCAAGTGTTTGGTTTCTGAGGTTTGTTTTGATGTGCATTTTACAATAATTTTAAATTTTTTTTTTTTTGTAATCTTTGATAATAGTATTTGTATCCCACTTTGCAATTAGTTTCATTTCAAGAGGTTATAGAATTCTATTTTATCGCCATGAAATTTTTCTGCTGCAATGAAATGGGGTCAATAACAATGTAGTTGATTGTTTATCTCAATTTTTAATGGAGTCTTAGGATTGGTAAAACAAAAGAAGCTTGACTTGGACCATAACGATTGCTTATGTATGAATTTTTATATTAGGATTGGTAAAATAAAAGAAGCTTGACTCGGACCATAACGATTGTTTATGTATGGATTTCCGTATTTTTACACCTTTTTTAGATCATAGTTTAATTTTTTTGGACGATTAACCTAATTTTCCTCAATAAATTTTGCAGATGGCACAAAAGAAAAATGTTGAGGAGTGGATTTAACATGCAGTTGGTTGGTAGAATGGTGGTCGATAACTCACAGTGAATCCTATTTCTCTGACACTGACCCATGTACTGCTATGTATTGACCAATATTATATTGAGTTCTTTTCATATTTCTCTATTCCATGCACTGTTATTCACTAAAATAAGAGATAATTAATTAGGGGAATTTGATGGTCTGAATTTATGAAAGAAATGTGAAAACAAAATTCCCACAAAAGAAAAAATAAACATTGTCACAACCAAGGCAGACATGTTCCTCTGAACACTACATAAAAAATGCAAAAAGGTAAAAGATGCCATCTTCTCCTTTTCTGTTTCGTGAAAAAAAAAAAAAAAAAAAAAAAAAAAATCGCCCTGCTTCAGGATGACAACACCAGCTGAAGAAACCAAAAATATATATTATAACCAACTAAAAAAAAATGTATAAATAATAATCTTATTCTCCTTTCATGCAGTCGCTCACCATTTCAGAAAATAAAATCTGTTTATGCAGTCACTAAAATGCTCATGATACTTGCACATTCTGATTCCTAAAACTCATCTTATTTGTGTTGTTCTTTCTTCTGATCAAATTATTCGCTATCAGTAAACTTGAAAAAAAAAAAGAAGATGAAAAACAGGTCGCGCAACGCGCGACGGCACCACTAGTATAGTTATTATGAGACGCGCTTCTATCTTTCATTTATTCATTCGTCCTAAATCTGACAAATGTCGGCAAGAAATTGGAGTAACAATCTGGCGATTAAAAAATTTTAAGACGGAAAAATGGAATAAACGATATCATTTTTTACCTTTATCTTAAGTATAGTCATTCATTAGTTTTAAAAAAAAATTTGGTGATAAGGAAAAAGTTTAAGAACGAGATTATAGTATGTTACTGCAACGAAAATATTTTTATTAAAATGCAAGACAAAAATTCAACGAAATTATTGTGCCATGCATTTTCATATTAATATGATTTATTTAAAATTTTACATCCTTTTTCTGTACTTAAGAAAGGTATTCATATGTTGCTAATAGCGGAGCCCAAAATAAATACACACCATAGCAAGGAAGATTGCACTGCACGGTCCATCTAGATTCTAGAATGGTTCCATGTACAAAGTACAAACTAGCATATGCTTTTTTTTCATAAAATAAAAATCCAAACAAGCGAACGTTTGGCAACTACATAGTTCAGTAAGATTAGGAGTTAAAATTAGTAATTTTTGGGTTAGTGTTGGAAGTTTGTATAGTTTAAAGTTAGTTAAAATTAGTATTAACTTCAAGTTGAAAATATTATTTGATTTGATAGTTAAAGGTAGTAGTCAAAGTTCGTGCATTCAATTATTGAAACTTGTATTCGGTTTTGTCGTTTTGATGGTACTAGATAGGAGGATATGAACGTTTGTAAAACTTTCCTCATTGTGAAATGGAAAAGTGGTGGGGTGAGCTCACTTATTTCCAAAAAAAAAAAAAATGGTGCATTCATTAGCAACATTTATTTTCGTCTAAAAATTTCAGATTTTAAAAAATTTAAAATTTGAAGTTTGAAAAATTAATTTTTTATTTTTGAAATTTAAAATTTTGAGTTTAAAAAATTTATAGATTCAAATTAAAAATTTAAAAATTGAAGGTTGTATTCGGTTTTGATGTACTAGCTAAAAGAGGATATGAAAATTTGTAATACTTTTCGCATTATGAAATGGAAAAATGGTGGGGTGTCCCCACTCGTTTCGAAAAAAAAAAAAAAAAAAATAGTGTATTCATTCACAACATTAATTTTCATTTAAATTTAAAATTTTAAAATGTCTGTAGCGTAAGTGAAAAATTTTTAATATGAAAAGAGAGGCACAAAGGGCAAGCAACACAAACCCAAAGTTAATGGTTAGCTCATGCTAACGGTAACATCTTGACTTCAAATTTATTTAGCAATAGTAGGTTAACATGTTAGTATTCTAACATAAAGGTTAAACTAACCTCATGCATGTCACAAGCACCCCGAATAAATAGGCGTGGAATAATAACCGACATAGTTTTTCAACATATTTGTTATTTTATGTTTCAATATGCTTATACTTGGGAGTTTCGTGAAAGCTGCAAAAACACATTATTATTTTCCGTAAATTCATCGATCACAACTTCTCAAATAAAAATTGTACTCATTGAACAGTTTCTCCAATTGACAAAAGTTGTACCATCCCAATGCCTAAATTGTCGAACGGGGCCAGATCGAAGCAATGAATTTATTTGAAGTGGCTCTGTTCGTACTAGAGAAATCTATGTATGAACATTTTGTCTCCATAAATAAATTTTAGAAAATTCATCGATCAAAACTGTTTAAAATAAATATTGTACTCATCAGAAGAATAAGAATATCAAAGCCACAGGCATCTGTCCATAGAACGGATTTGCCTATCGGCAAAAGTCATACCATCCCAATGTCTAAAGTGTCGGACGAAGCCGGATCAGAGAATGAATTTTTTTGAAGTGGTTCATTTCATACCAGAGAAACCTATGTATGAACATTTTTGTCTCCATAAATGAATTTCAGAGAAAAAAAAAAATTGGAGGGACAAACTTTTTAAAAAAATTGTTTCTGAAATGATCTTCGGATTAATTTTGTTTTTTAATAAAAAATCAGAAACTAATTTCGTAATTTTTTTAAATAAACTTTGCATTAGCTTGATTTTGAGGAACAAATTTCTTCGTAATTTTGTTTGCAGAAACGAACTTCAGATTTACGTAAAATTAATTCTATAAGATTAACAACTTCAGAATAGTTTTGTTTCTAGAAATTTCAAAAAATAATTAATTATACTGGCGTCTCATCTGTAATAATCGTATTATAGCTCAAAATAATTACAGATCAAAATAAATTACCTAAATTTAATTTTTTTTCTTTTAGCACTGTCGCATGATAAGTAACGTGACATATTGAATCTGGACGATTTCCTGTTGAAGGAATGGCGATGACAACTATAGATGTGCAACTTGAAGCATGTAGCCTTATACCTTCAACTTGCTAAGGATTTTTCTGAAATTTTGAATGTTTTTGTTTTGTAAATATGTAGCTCAAGCCTCAAGAGTCTTAGTTTGATCCTTCTACTCCTATAAAAGTGATGTTTGTGCTTGTATCAAAACAAACTCCGTTCCGTTACTCCTAAATCCTATATCAGTATTAAGACCAAAATTATGAGAGGAGACATAGACACTACGTCTAATTTAAGGATTTTCTTTTCTGTCCCTCTGTTAACAGTTCTTCTAAGATTGGAAAGCAAGTTGTCTTTTTCTTCTTTTTTTTTCTTTTGACGCTAAAGGTGAAAGTATCGGTAGCGTTGTATATGCAATAATACAATACATATATATTACAGATTTTATATTTATCCAGTTTTGGAAATTGCATCTGTCAAGATGGTTTTTTTTTAGGGAAAAATAATAACTTAGCTGCAATAAAACATCTGTAAAAAACAAAATAAAATAAAAAATAGGGTGTTTAAAGTCAATGCAGAGGGTTTCATAAGTATTATTTAAAGGCTTTTATCTGAAATCTAGATTTTGCATTTTATTTTTATTATGTTTTGTAAAATACACTATCTGTACACACTTTAAGACAACACTTAGGAATTATAATATTCCAATAATATGCACAGATTTGCAATTCATTCAAAACAGTATATTGTTGCTATCTTTTGTAAATTCTGGGTCAGACATAAAACAAAATTTTCATTTGTGCATAGGGTATGCGTATAATATTAATCTTTTCTAGGGTCATGGAATCAGCTTTTTTATTTTTTTATTATTATTATTATTATTTTTTGTGGTGTTGCGTCGTGCGACGTAGGTAAGTGGGTTCTTGTGATTACCATTCCGAGAGAGCCGGAGATGGCCCCCAAACTTGGTTAGGTGTGGTTTTTACTTCTTTGTGCTTGAAATAGCTACTTTATGTCTCTATCTATCATCAAGCATGGTCGTCATCTCAATACCATGTCAGAAATTTTTTTGTAGCATTTTTTTCCGTCACGGTGTATATATTATATATGTTGTTAAAAAAGCTCCTCTTATGTCCGTTTGGCAAAATTTTGGCTCTGAGCCATCAAGATACAAGCTGAACTATGTATAAATTATTTTATGAAATATATATTATATAATTTTAAAATTATGCATTATTGAACCTATTGTGCATTGATATGGTTCAAAATCCAATGGCTAGCGGGCTTGAGGTGGGAATAAAATTTGACGGAAAAATATCTATTTTTCTTAGAATACCAGTATCGATATAACTATGCATCCATATTATTTTTTTAAGGCTTTGGCGTTATAAAGAGGGGCAACACACAACACAAATAGTATGTGATGCACCATGTACGGGACTTCCTTTGTTATATAACTCGCCTTCTAAATTCAATAGCACACAAAAACAAGGTGCGCAGTGTTGAAAAAAAAAATAAGAAATTAGTTACTAGAGTTCTTAAAAATATGCCGGTGTCTTCTTCAAAATTTGTAATACGAACAAAAAGATATTTTAACAGAATAATATCCTCCCAAATTGATTAACTAATGGATAATAAGAAGCAATGGTATATTCGCACGCATTTCGATATATCTAACGACAAACGGCCAAACTCAAATAAATTCTGTAATAATAATTCAACGAGTAAGAGCCATGTTCATCCTTCAAAGCTGGAGAGCAAACAAAGAATTTAGAATTCTAACAATCACTCGATTCTATTGGAAGGAAATATACTTCCAAATTCTCAATTCTGCTTTAACATTTGGGCGCGTTCTTACATTTCTCCACTCTTTTTATTCTCCGACTGCCTCATATCCTGACCCAGCCCGGTCCAGGTTTCATAATTTTTCTTTGAAGGTGTGTCATGTGTGCGTCCCACTCTTTCCTATTTGGAAGAAAATTCTAAGATAGAGACGAATATTATTTACTTGATTCTGCAAACAAGAATGCAAGAAACATTTGGAGCGACAGATCAATTAACCGCACAGACGAAAAGTCCTTTCCGCTGGGTAAATGCAATCCCAGAGACAACTAAAACTTTCATTTCACACAGAACTAATCATCATTATATCATAGTATTCAAACACAAAAATACAATGTTTCCGGTAGAGACTTACAAAAAGGCTAATCAACAGAGTTAATATTCCCGTGTTCAGTTTGTGAAGCATTATGCTTGTGCTCAGAAGCTTTACCTTTCTACCAACAAAAGATAATCATTAACATGATGTTAATCAAAACCAGATGCGATCATAGATAAACACATTAATTTATATTAAGTTTCAAAACTCATGGCAAAAAAAAAAACAAAGAGCTGGTCACATTGTCATCTAAACAAACATTATCATTCACTACAATAAAACATCCTTCAACAAAAATAAACTCTCTAAAAAAACGAAACACTGAGTTCATCCAATGAGAACCGCCAAAATTTAAAAACTGCCATAAAAGATATCCCTACAAATTAAGCAGTAGCTGTTGCGGCAGCTGCTGATGCAGCGAGCCTCTTCCTGGCCTCCTCAATGATACTCAACTTGATACCCTTACCCTTTGGCAGAGAAACCCATGGCTTATTGCCCTTGCCAATAGTGAACACATTACCCATACGGGTAGCAAACTCATGCCCGGTTGCATCCTGGATGTGGATGGTCTCGAAGCTTCCCTTGTGCTTCTCACGGTTCTTGATGACTCCAACACGACCTGTGTTGCGACCTCCGGTCACCATCACAACATTACCAACATCGAACTTGATGAAGTCCACGATCTTGTTGCTCTCCAGGTCGAGCTTGATGGTGTCATTAGCCTTGATGAGTGGGTCTGGGTAGCGGATGGTGCGCCCATCATAGGTGTTCAGGTATGGGATGCCCTTCTTGCCAAACTGGACTGAGCGGACCTTGCACAGCTTGAACTGTAATAGAGAGGAAAGTAGATCAAGATTTGTAGCAATTCAAATACTTAATTCCGAAAACTAATAACAGAAAGGTACACCTAGTAAACAAGGTTTTAGAATGCGATTTGTGTGGTTTAGCGGTTGAGTCATGATTCGTGATAAAGCAGTGATAAAATGGTAATAAAACGATTATGCGGTAATAAAACAGTGATAAATAGTCATGCAAAATGACTTAAACATAGATATTTCAGCATAATCAGTGATAAAACGGAGCATTTTAAAAGCTTGCTAGTAAATGAAGTAAACATTAGTTTAAGCAGTACATTTACATTGCATTTTTATTAGTCCCCAGTTAGAATAGCAGTAGTAACTTCAGTTGATAGAGGAGAAGAAGTGAAGAGGTCAAGCCAATCAACATCATATTAACATAAAGGAGGATTGTTTAAAAGAAAGCCCTCATAAAAGGTTATTATCCTCACGGTGACGTATGGTTGACAGTTACAATAAACAAATCAAGGTAAAATAGAACTAATTTGGACATTATTCTAATGTACAGTTTGAAAAAACAATAAATACCTTAGCTTCCTCATCCCTGAGAGAGTGGAGACGGAAGCGGCCTTTGGTGTCATATAGCAACCTAAAACTTTCATTGGTCTTGGGGATAGAGATCACATCTGTTTCACAACAACAATATTTAAAGTCAAGCAATCCATTATAAGATATTTAGAATATAATTTTTCACAAACATTTAAAGTGGAAGGGAAAATGACAAGCATACCCATGAAGCCAGCAGGATAGGTCTTGTCTGTTCTGACCTTGTTGTCAACCATGACATGGCGCTGCATGAGAATGGAGATGACCTCACGGTATGTCAAGGCATACTTCAATCTGTTCCTCAGGATGAGGATCAGAGGAAGGCACTCTCTGGACTTGTGGGGCCCAGAAGAGGGTTTTGGGGCCTATATAACATCAAAACATATATTAACACCATCACATAAATGTATTTCTAGCTGTGATTTTTAACATGCATGATGAAAAAGAAAGCAGCCATAGTGAGTTGTACAGTTGAGGTTTTGAGGTAAACAAATGCTATACTAAACTTAAAAAAATAATAACTTACAAATGCACCGCCGAGTTTGTCAAGCATCCAGTGCTTGGGGGCATTGAGCCTCTTCAAATGTTTCTTCAATCCACGAGCCTGCATCACAATTGATCACAAAATTAGTTTATGTTAAAACCAATATTGAAGGCTGACTTGCACAGAAGCCCAGATATAATCTTTGTTGAACATGTAGCTTACAAATTGCATTAACTACATTTATACTTATTAGTCAACCTTTAATGTATTGTCTGTTAGATTTATAACACCTCACCATACTAGCAAAAATATAATGTAGTGCAACATCTAAAAAAAGCTAGTCAGAATTTGTTGTTGTAGTTACATAGAATATCCAAGCTAGAATCACTGGATAATACAACAACTTGGATAAATCGCACAAAATATCGAGTTTGTTGTGGTAAAGTAACATAGAGGCATTAATCTCAGAAACAAGACGTAGAGACAATATTAACTCGTCAAGCTTGAAAAATTAACAATAATCTCACAAGACCGATATCAGTTCCTAAGCTAAGCCTAATGTGCTTGTACGAAGGAAATGCTGAAATAACCACACGCACATGCAACAGAAACTAAATAAAACTAACAACACCAAATCTAACATGAAAACACGATATAATCGAAGAATGAAAGTGATAGAGAAGAGAGATCGAACCATGTTGGAGCTAGAATTGGAGTTCCTCTCTTCCTCTTCCTCTCTCGCTCTCTCTCGCTCTCTCTCTCTCGCGCGGCGGCGTGTAAGAGACCTCCTGGATTGTGCGGAGAGTTTTATATACAGGGTTAGGGTTTAGAAGCGGAGCCTAATTATAGCCGCTGGATCTAATCTACGGCTAAGATTTCCTTATGGGGATCTACATGGGCCGACTGTATCCAAGAATAATGGGCCTTGTAGAGAATCGTTGGGTCTGCAATTGAACTAACTGGATTGAATCAACTCTTTTCTAAAGTATTAGCCCGCGTCAGTTCAATAATGGGCCTTATTACCGCCATCCAACAAAATGTGATTCACATCGTCCAAAAAAAATAAAATGATCATATACACATACAAACTGAACATATATAACAAACAAAGTGAACAGATACACCTATTGGATACTGCTTTAGTTTTGCTGGCTGAATAGATACTAGATACTCCTTGTTATAACTAACTGAAAACTTACATATATTAGACATTCCCTTACTAAAACAAATTGAACATTTATACAGTAGGAAGCACACATAGAAGATAGAGATGGAGAAGAACAAGACTAAAGGGAGGAAGGTATGGGAGGGACTGAGGCAAGAGCGCTAACAAGAGGGAGGGGCGGGAGGGAAATGAGATGCGGAAGGAATGAAGAGACAAATCACGCTTAAAGAATGATAAAGAAGAGTTTGGATGACATGGATGACATTTGGATAGATGACAAGAAGCAATTACCGTGAATTTTATATGTTCTTGCACACATTGCAGATAAAACTGTTTTAAATAACTTCTCTTTTTTTTTAAAAAAAATGAAACTGTTTAAAAAACTTTGATGCGATTATTAAGGTTATGGATTACTGTACTTCCTTCTACATGATCTACTTAAATTGTCTATTAGTCTGATGTGGCATCATAAGGAAATTGTTCAATTATACATTATACATATATAAATTTACGGAGGTGTGACTTCCGCGTGAGTTACTGTTGTTGCAAGCACAGTAACTCAGATCCTGTCCGTTGGTTTATCCATCTTCATCCGAGCCATCCGATGCCTTCCGTCTCTTCTGGTGGTTTGGTGAGATGGCGACAGTGAAAAAGCAAAACACAATGTTTCTCTTCCTCCCTTTTCCCATCTTTCGTCTCTCCTGGATGGGTTTTGTCAGTGATGCACTCACTCCCCTTTCCCATCTTTTTCTTGCGTGCCTCTTAATGTGAAAAAGCAAAACAGTTGGTGCTCTTCCTCCCCGAAATTCAGAGGCCTCCGACAACCGTTCTCACCGTCCTTTCTATAGATGGGTAGATCACGGCTTCCTCTTCCAAATGACCTCCGATTTGGACAGGTTCAAGATAAATACCGTGCCATGGCCTGCTTGAGAGCTCCTCGATTCCCTTTTGTGCTGATCGGAGCAGACCTCGGGTACATCACTGTGCTAACTACAGGTGAGTAGATCGGCTCTTTTCTCTTAGATAAATACCACTTTCTTTTGGGTACATAGAAAATAAGGTAACTGCAGGTGAGTAGATCCTTATTTTCTATCAGTCGAGTACAAGCAGAGAAATTATGTTTGTACCTTATCCTTAAAGTGCAATACTCTGTAACTATCAGTTCATTCTTCTTTTAACCCAATTAATCAAATTACTCCATCTATAACTAATTAAAATAAACAAGCAAGCTTATTGTTTCGGAAGTGTTGCTAGCGTTCCTGATCTGCAACCAAATTTGTGATAGCTTTTTCTAATAATAATTTTGGGTTTTGTAGGAGTAAATCGATTAATGGGAACTCAAAATACATATTCACAGTGGTTGGAGTTACAGAAGCAGACTTTGATATATAAATATATCAGTGCCTTGTACCAATCCATCCATACCTACTGTACGCATTTTATTACTCAAATGCCTCATATAATGGTATTCTTTCAACTCTTTCCTTCTTATTTTATAAATATTACCCAATTTCATTAGACTTTCCTACCTTTGTAAGACCAAGTCATGCACATTTGATCTGTAAAGGGTAGCTTTTAAATTTAACCTAGCGATAAACCAGTGAAGTGATTAGTTTTGGTAGACAAAAATTGCAGGTCTTTCATGCAGGTTTCTTTTAGTTGAATATATATGCCCGGGCAAGTTAGAAATGGCCCACTATATGTTAAATTATGTTGTGCCAGTGATAAAATCACCAGTGTCACTTGCTGAATTCAAAATTAACACAAAACCTGCTGTTATGTGCACTACTAAAGTACTAATCGTCTAATCCATAAAGGTGAAACCAAAAGGTTCTGTACACTCGAAAAACAATAAAAAAAAAGTTGTTCTCTTTTTGTGCACCTAAAATAAGTACTATTAGCCATATGTGCATGCCAACTAAAAATGTCAATTTAATTCAACAATCAACAGTGATATGTGGAACTAGAGCATTGGACAATCTTGGATTGTTAGTCAACAGCACTGACCCAGAACCAACGCGGTGTCGCCGCACTTGGACGGGAAGAAATGAAGGTGCTCCAAGGATGCGGCACCTGAACAAAATTACTGTGAGCGCCACATGAACCGCAGATGTTATTAATTTTAACATTTTTTGTTATCATAGAACCAATGTCAGGTAATATTGTAAAGAAGCTCAGCAGTATCTTCTATTGAAAATGTATAGATAAATACATTTGAGGTTTTAATGTATCAATTAAATGGTTAGTATCTTGAATTGAATCTGCAAATATATGTAGTTCAGTTATGATGGTTTCCATGCCTCTTATTTACAATTTTTCAGTATGTTCATCCTTCTCCCTAATTGTGTATGGCTGATGATTGCCATCAGATTATATTAATTACCTTTTGTGACAAATTTACCCTTATATTTGTAAAACTATTTTCTCAATATGCCTGCCATATACAAGTTTTTAAAACCAGCAAGTTACATATGGAGCTTCGTACATTGCTAACATAAAATTGGCAAGCAGGTTTAGTTTATTGCCTACGGAAGGAGATGACAGCTAAATTGGTTGGTAACTTGCTGGATTCAATTCGATTAGGTACTAATCCTCTTCCTTTTTGTTATTCTGCTTGCTTTACTAATCTTCAGCACTTATGGATGAGAAAACTGTTCTTTAGTTTTGGTTGCTAGCTAGGCTGTGGCGAAAAGAAAAAACACCAATGATTCTGATGCAATGTGGTGAGAACATTATTTCTATTTCTCTATATTTAATTTTTGCATTCCAGCTTGGGAAAAAAATGACAATTAATGGACCCAATTCAAAGAGATTCTGATAATAAAGTTAGCTTAATTTTTAATTTTCTATTTTTTGAAGCTCTTTTGAATTTCATTAAAGGTACATAGAAATTAACATGTTGATTCTTTTCTCCATTACTATCAAATTAAAATTAATGCAAGTGGGTATTAGGACTTCTGGTATGTTAATTGATTAATCGATCTATCTTTGCACAGGTTTAGTTAGCCAATAATAAATAGCCAATATCGGTACATTACGTTATATATTTTTCAATTCAAAGTCTTACCCAATAGCAGATAGCATGTTAAAATACATTATATATTGTGCTCAGGTTTTTGGCTTTGGCCTTTGCAAAAGAGATTGGAGTTTTCTTTCCTGTTTTTTCTAATATTCTCTTTTTGTGTATTTGCTAAGGCTTAGGTGTGTAGGAGAACGTGCTTTCTGTTGGGTAAAAGCAAGGCAAGCCTTTTTCAACTTGCAATATTTCTAGTGAGTTTTTTTTTCAGTAGTTGATAAATTTGATTTTCACTATTACTAAATTAATTTAGCCATTTATTTGGTTGTGGGTTGGCATGATTTCTGTTAAGATGTCAACAAAAAAAAGGACTATCTTCTTCTTCTTTTTCTATTTTGACAATTCAAGTCTAATTATCTTCTAAATTTTTACATTTGTTCAGCTCTCATTCTTTGCAAGCTGTCCGATTTGGGATTCATAAAAAGATCAATATAGGTTGCTTTCAAAGAAAAAATGTATCCAGGTATTAGGTGCATGTAGCTTTAAATATAAATAATAAAAATAACATTACTTTCAATTGGCTTGATATTTTGGAATGCTTTGGCGAAAGAAATTATAGAAAGTCGGCTACATCCCAAACACACCCATATGCTTTCTACTGCTCGGCACATGTACACCAGTATTTATCATGTTATAACTTCCTTCCTTATAAGTTAATATGTTGATGAGAGAAACATATCATATGAGACAAAGGCGTTCTATTAGATCACTTCAAATTAATAGAGCAATATCGAACTGGTACCGAGTTGGTACCTGTCAGTTGAAAACCTCACAAGCAAGATAACCTTCATTTGATTAATGTACCAATAAGCTATAATTATTCTACCAAAAGGCAAAATAAAAAAAAAAGCATAATATTGAAACAACAAATGCTGTGGTCCAAACATATTATTATCAAATGAAACAACAAATACCATTGTTAATGCTTAAGGGCCAATTAAGCAATTCATCACACATACTCTTATACTTTCACGATCTTTCCTACTCAAAATAGACACAAATGAATCGCGCAACGCTCGAGATTAGCACTAGTTGTCTATTAGTCGTCGAATCAAATGTTCTCGTAGACATTACAAGGAAATAGGCTCATGTGTCATCATCTACAAAAATATGATATTTTCACAGCTAATGCGTAGAGACTTTGTATCATTCGTACGAGTGCAAGTATCTCAATAAAACTGCTTAAAATTCATTATCGCAAAAATTAAAAAAAAAAATCCCAAAAAAGGAAATATCCATTCAAAGCATCTCCGCTCTCCTTTAAAATTGTCAAACTTGAATGGCCTTTTAAAAAAATGCCAACAAAAAAAAGGTTTCACATTTTTTCCTTCATTCAATAGAAATATAATTCATATGTTTTCTACGCAACAGCACACAAGAGTTTGTCAGAAGACTCTTCGTTCAATCTCACTTATTATTGCATTATACAGAGTTTACTCCATATTATTTTGTACCAAGTAAAAAAGATAATTTACATGCTTTGAACTAGTCCATCTTTAAATAAAGACAAAAAATTGGAAAAATATGACATTTCCTGGGCTAAATCACGCAGTTGACCGCATACATCATATAAATAACTGTAGTCTCTTCTTGGAGCTGTCCTCAAGCCAAGCAACTTTTCTGAAATAATGAAACAAAATTGAGTTACAGAAAAATCATTTTTACATAAACTGTGGTTTCTTAGTTTTCATTGGTCCAGACCAACATTGACCAAATTAGGTTTTATGCTAGGACCCTTTATGAAAGGAAAATGCAAAGTTGGGAGCTGTGCTCCCCAGCCTCCTACTCGCCTGGTTAATAGCACTATGTGGTCAATGTAACAGGGAATTTCAACTCAATTGCACGCTCTGCAGGGGTACAAGTTTCAGAAAGTACCAAAGTTCAGCTCTAAAGAAACCCTAATTCAGTGACAATCTCCTAGATGTTGAATAAACAACACCCAGAAGTAGAGAAAAAGAGGCAAAAGTCAACAAGTAAAACACACTAACCATTCAAGCCACCTGACTTGCTTATGCGGTGCTTTTGCTCATCTGCTATGCCCGTTATGAAGAATTGGATGCAGGAGGCAACATTCAGCCAAATTTTGTGCATGATTTGCTTCTCTTCACTGTCAAGTTCCACAATTGAATTTCCAATGTGCTTAAGATCTTCTATAATGCCCCTCAGGATCTTGACACGCTTATTCATATTTGTATCAGAAGCATCACATATCTTCATCTGGTCAGCTTTGTTTTCAAACTCCTCACGAGCTGCACATAAATTCAGATAAACATTGCAAAGCATCAGAGTCAGATACAACAAAAATATAAAAGCATAAACCAAATTGAATATATCAAATTAAGCAAAATAACAAGCCAGTTTAGTTCCTTGTTGGACTTTAACTTCATGTATGAACAGGGGCATTTTGGTCCATTTTGGTCCATTTTGGTACTTCAATTTAGATGATCCTTTAAAGCTATTAAACCTACCTAATAGCTTTTGTTTCATTTCTGTTGTCTATTGATCAGGCCATTATTATTATTGTATCCTCAATTGTGCTCGACAGACGGTCAATATGCATAGGACATCTTGTCCAAAATGTAAAAGTTTACTGTGAACTTCAGGGAAAATATCAAACACAGAAGCCATGGCTGTTGTACATTACCCTCTATACGTTGACTTTTGGCATTCTATTTGTGTCCTTATCTAACAATGAATTTTCAGACAGAGAATTATGAGTACCTCTTTTCTTTGAAATCCGCACTATCGAATTCTCTCGCAACACTGTCCCAAAACAAAACCTGCCTGAAAACATAGAAACATATAGCAAAATGAGATCAAATTATTGAGCAAAGTTGCAAAACTGGATATAAAATGGAAAATCAAACAACTTACCCTGCTTAAGTAGTGTCAGGGAATGGAGTATATCCCATCCTAATTCTCCAGTGCAGTATCCAGTACTTACAACGCTTGCTACAAATTCGCAGAGCTCGGAATCAGCTGTGAGACGACCACTCAAAAACACAGCAACGCCAGCTGTGATCTGCCGGCACTGATCAACACATGCTGCATACTTTACCAGTTCTTTAACTGAGACTCCACAATTTTCGGCCAATTCCATTCTCAAAAGTTTCAAATCTTCCTCTTCCAAATCCACATTATTATCGTAACAGTAGAGTTTGAATTTCTCAAACACTGATTTATATTCCTCAGATAGTGACAGCTTATCAAATATCACCTCCTTAATTCTTGTACAATGACGCTGTAGGTCATTTATTTCGCGTTCCATCCTCTCAAAGAAAAGGCCGTAAAGCTTTCTCGAGTAAACATCCACCTCTGGAGAACAAAGCAGAATACAAATTAGTAATAAATGGCAGAACCATAATGGCATCCTTCACAAATGCCTATAACAATGAGTTCGCAAAAATGTCATTAATAATCTGGTACCTTTCACTGTTTAGACAGGAAATTCCATAAAGTTGTAATAAAAACGCCAGCAACCAGGAGTTGCTCCAGTACTAAGTTATTAGGCCTTCCGTACAACCAGGTTCACTGTTAAAAAAACCCAATACAAACGACTTCTGAATACCCATAAAACGATATTGGTGCAATGGTGCTTTTGGAATAAAATTTTATAGTTTTTTTCCATTTTTATATAGGAAGTATACATTAAACAACAACAACTAAGCCTTTTGTCCCAAACAAGTTGGGGTAGGCTAGAAAAGAAACCCAACAAAGTCACCAAGTCATCGAAACAAAAGAAGTATATGTCAAAAGTAGGGCTAATAATAGTAATATATATATTTGCAAAAAGGGAAATGGAAACTGACAGTGAAACTAAAATTAATTATTTGCAAAAAGAATAGTTACCTTTTTCTTCAGAAAGTGAAGGTAATTCTTGTTGATCCAATACCTGAACATACCATCTCTTCTCTTCAAAAGAAGGGGGGCAGTGTGCGAACTCCATTGAATACAGATCTAATCTAGCAAGCTGAAACCTGTTGAGGTAAAATGTGTTGCTCTTCTCTTTGCTCCCCTTAATTATTGGAGGCACCTCAATCTTCTCAGGCACAGCCATCAACGGTGTAACTGATGAACCTGCTCGTGTGAATTTGTCATACTGCATAAGTGATCGGAGGACGGGAAAGTAACGTCCTTGATAAATTTAAGTATTAAGAACTTACCATTCCCAATATCTGCTTCTGATACGAACACTGAGAGATCTGCCAGATGTCTGTTCAATTCTGAAAGTTCTTGCATGTGGTGCAATGTAGGGACTGCTGAATAGCAGCTGAATTTGTTATGGTCTGCCATTTCTGTCAAAAATGTACAATTTTTCATTAGTTTGACTCCATTGCAAGGTTTTAGAGAGAGAGTAGAGGACAAATAAAAATGAAAAAATGAAAACAAGAAGCGGGAGAAAGTACCATTAACTCGCACTTTGATAGGACATGGTTCAAAAAAGGTGATGATCGATCTGACGTATCTCTTGATGAGTAAATAGTAGCCAATTTCATCCTCTGCGGGGGGATTATATAAGCGTTCACGCTGAAGAGAAAGAAGCAGGCGCAATATATGCTTCAGACAACCTTTGCGTGTGCTCTTTTGACAGAATCTCCCTATATAACCACAAACTATGTTTAGTATGTTATAAAAAAAAAAAGGTTATTATTTGTGTGTGCTCTTTTCACAACAACTCTCTATGTTACCATCTGTGAAAGTTAATACAGTGTAAGCAGGTTATTATTTAGTTTAGCAATAAAAGGTAAGCTTGCACTTTTGCAGTTGGTACTAGAATGAATATGTCAGTGCAGCAATTCAGTTGAAACAGAACTAAAGAAGTACTATGGGGACACACTTACCTCCAATTGGATCAGTATGGAATGATCGATCTGAAATGAGACCAGCAAAATTGCTCAGTGCGTCTTCGTATATTTTCTCTTGAGAAGCAGTTGGCACTGACCAACTTATTCTGGCAAAGCCGTCAATAATTTCACCAAGATATGAAAATCGGCTCCTATGTTGATCGTCCATTGAGAACCAACAACTGCATTAAAATTGGGCCAGATGAAAGTCAAATAAAGAAATAGAGAGGGAGCTTATGTGGAGAATATGATGTATCTATCATTAATGAATTCATATATAATTGGAGAGAGATATTCAGTGGAACTCATCAGAAAATCATGAGCATGTAATCTGAAGGCCCAGTTTTTTTATGGATCACATGTTAAATTATTATTCTATCCAAGAAAATCAGAATTGATGGAACCACAGAAACGATAAAACCCAAACAATTAATATGTAGAAAACTAAAGTGGTTGTTGAATTAAGAAATAGAAATAGGATCACTTTATGAACCTCGGACCTAGTCTAACGAACCAAGAAAGAAAGAATATATGGTGCTGACAGCTGACCTGGTAGGGAGGGAGAGAAGAGAGAGAGTTGGGGTAGGTGTCTAATAGTTTTTCCGATGGAGCAGAAAGGGAGGAGGAGAAAGGCTTCTATAAATGAATCGCAAGAAATAACAAAATCGCGAGAGACGCTTCAATTGAATCAAATCAAGAGCAATCGATGTGTTAATTAAGGAAAGAAAAGTTAAGACTACAAAATTAGCTCAAGGTAGGTCGGTGGCTACTGATTAGTGATTACTAAAATAGTAAACTGCTAAAAATACGAAGCCGAATGTTCAAACTAATTGGGGCCCCACTCAGCCAGCTGGCTGACGACCGTTGAAACTCGAAACACGATTTAAATTTAGAAAGAAGGTTCCGGACTTCAGGACTTGAGGTTCAGTTCAAGCTAAGGAGAGTAACCAACCGACAACTATCATGATGAACCAACCAATTATAACACGCCATGTAAGCCATGCATCCGTATATTCTCACGCACTTTCTGAAATTCTCGACATAAGGCAGAATTAAAGCGAAAGATATCCGAACCCGAAAGGAGCACCATAGGAGCCGATTGCAAAGATGGAAACCCAAAAATAACAACAAATGGCGGCCCAAAAAAATAGATAAAAGTCACAGGCCCATACCCTAAATCCTCTCTTTATCTTCTGCTCAGATCTTCTGTGGCCTTCTTAGCTCTGGCGGGTCTCTAATCTCTATCCCTCTCAGAGTACAATGTGTTACTCTACGCTGTCACAGGCTCAGTCTCCTTTGACCAATCTGAACGCTCTAAACTTCGTTCGAATTTCATTAAAATTCATAAAAGAATCTAAAAGATTCAATTAAAATATGTAATCACATTAAAAAAATCAACATTATTGCCAAATTATGAAATTCCAGAGACCCAGTTGAACATTGAAATTTTCATGATCAGAAATTGATGATAAGAAGCATGCAGTGAAAATACTTGGGATTTGTTGAAATATTCTTTATTTAGCTTACTGATCAGAGACTTTCTTACACGTATGTGAATGTCCCTATGAGTGTATTATCAAACTAATAATCAAGTAATCGTCAAACCATGAGTAAATTTAAATTCCTTCAAGAAAAAGCATAAAAACAAAATAAATAAAGCATGAAAAATAACATTAAAATTAAAATTACTTTGAGGGGTGTACTTCAACTTTCATCCCAGAAAGAAAGTACACAATATTTTCTTTATCAAATACGCGTCTTACAGTTAAGGGGGGTTCCATTCCATGCGGGTCCACTTGTCAGCACTTTTTGCTGTTTTCAATTAGTTTTGAGAGGGATGTATCCAGCTCACTCAATAAATTAATTGAGAGAGTTATTAGACGAAGCTGTTAATTTAATGCACGTCCTCAAATTTTCTTAGTACGCATGAACAAGTAGGTGAGTGACTTTTTTATTATATCCAGTTTTTTAAACTTACATCTATATTCCCGGTTTTTTTATAAAGAGTAGTATCAGCATCTTCGGTTTCAATATATATGAAAATATTATACCTTAAAATAATGCATGCATTCGATATTCGTGACTCAACGCATACATGTAGTACGCAAAAAGAGCAAAAAATAATAATAATAATAATAATAATAATAAGTACGAGATTAATTCACCGGATCTGAATACGTGTTCAAATTTGTTTCACTTTACTGATACTTCAAATTTGTTTCATGCTCTCAATGCAGGTATCGATCCCAGGTTCCCAAATCCCAACGCATGATTTTACTAATAAAAATTATTTCATGCTTTAAATTCATGCATCGATTGAATGAGATTTGTTTGTTCGCCTAAATCTAAAATTATGAACCTATATCGCAAATATACAATCAAATTTTGTTGAAGTAAAAAAACACAAAGGGCAAAGTGCATGGTAATAAAACAAATGTCTTAAACATATGAAATGCTTACAAGTTACAGCCCAACATATTATTGGTTGACTAACTCACTTGTTTGTTTGGTAAACATTTCATATGTTTAAGACATTTGTTTTATTACCATGCACTTTGCCCTTTGTGTTTCTTTTTTTTTTTTTTTGCTTTTATAGCCTCTGACTTGTACTGTATTTACTAAAATTTCTATTAATATACAAAAGGTATTTGGGTGGAAGGAACCGTACTTTCATTAAAAAAAAAAAAAAAGAACATCTGTTTTCTTATCAAATTTGGACGGTACGTTTAAATCAGGTGGTTCAAATTAAACTTGACGTCACGGTTTTTTTTTTACTTATTTTCTTTGTTCAATTTTTATGGTAAAACATCTTGATTAATATATACTATTCGGTATAAAATTTACGACGAATATTTCATTCTAAAATCCAAATTTGTTGAGCACTACTCTCTTTTACATCAATGAATAAAGGCACTCAGGTATTTCGTTTTAAATTAATACTCTGTTTAAATTATTTGATTGGTACCTTACATGTCTTTTTTTTTCTTAAAAAACATAAGGAGCTTAAACTATTTCTAAATTTTGGGCGCAAGCAATAAATTATTGGCAAAATCGGATAGAACCCCTTCTAATCTTCTCTAATCAGAAATAAACCCCTCTAATTCTCTTTTGTTTGGATATAAACCCTTTCCTGCATTTTGAATCATAAATTAAATAAAAAAGTATCTAAACTTTACTATTATGACTGAAATACCCCTATAATACCCCTACATTGATCTTCATTATATGTTGGACGATTCTTCTTCCCATCTTGCTCTCCTCTAGTGATATTTGGTTATAACTCAATTTCAATTGCATAATAAATTTTGGGATTAATTCGAAATGACCAAGTTAAATGGGAATACTTTCTCTCATGTCATCTCTTAACATCTGTCCTTTTAATTTCAACTTTGTATCAACCTTATATGAAGATGCACATTTAACTGTACTCTATGACTAATGTTCATATGAAATTCTATAACATATACGCATAAAATTAGATTCAAATGTCAGGCATACATTAACACACAAATACACATCTAAGTAGCGATTGATATACATCTTGCCTCAATACATATTGGTATTCACGTCACCTGCATTTACTGTAAAATTTACTGTTGTGAGACGGAGAATCTAGTAATTGGAAATAAAAAATTTCAGTTGAGAGATTTTTGTTTTAGCGATTTGAAAAAGAAAGAAATGTCTCTTCGGAGACTTCCAATAAAAAAGGAATGGAATATTATTATTGGAGAGTAAGAACAATAACAGGGTAGGGGAGAAGAATCGTCAAGATAAAGGGGGTCAAATGAAGGGGACATTTCAGTCGTAATACTAGTTTAGATAACTTTTATTTAATTTACGATTAAAAATGTTGGAAGGGTTCTTATCCAAACAAAAGAGAATTAGAAGGATTTATATCTGATTATGAAGATTGTAAGGGTTTATTTCCCATTAGAGAAAATTAGAGGGATTTATATCCGATTTTGCCTAAATTATTTATGTGTTGATTGTTTCATTGTTTGGACAAAATTTTCTTCTTATTTACTTGTTTATTATTAGCACATTTTTTTTCATCGTGGGTTGTGCAAATATATATGATGATCACACAACTTGAACTCAAATGTACTTCTTTTACTTTTCTATCTGTTTATTTCAAATAATATTTCACAAAATCTTCCTCCATCTATTACAAACGATAATAAATTCAAAATTCTCACTGCTTAAAAAATTCTTCAAAATTACGTGTACTTGTTACGTGGGGTTGGCGTTTCTAGGGTACCTCTTTGGTGATGTGAATCATAGGAAATTATTTTTGAGAAACATGAAACATCCATAGACAGTTTTGTACTATTTTATTATTATATAATAATAATAATAATAAATAATTTAATGATTAGGCAATCCAAACAGCTGGATGCACAAAGAGGAAATGGGACTCCCTAACTCCATGGTAAAGTACAGTTAGCTCAAACAATTCCCAACCGTTTGTTCGGCTTCCAACCTGGCCTATAATAAGTTTTATTGATTTTAAGTTTAAAAGTATAACTTAATGTTCGAAATATATTGTAAATGTATTTAAGACTTTTTATATGTATTATTTTCAAGAATTTGTTATAATAAATTTTTGAATGCGTATAAGACAATACAGGAGGCGACAAAAACTCTGTGAACGCAGGTCATATATATTAGTAATAGACTAACAGTAGAGTGTTTAATTAAACATGCAGTTACTTTATGATATATTTATTTGAAAATTGAGTATTTCATCGTTAAAATTGTCCAACAAAATTAATCATAGATTTATTATCAATAATTTCAATTAACTTAATGAACGATCCAATATAGTTCGGTCATATATATAATGTTAAAGTGATGAAGAACACAGACAACAAATTAAATTTTCAAACACGTCAAATAACTTAATATAGATTTTGATCGACGACCGTAAATTGTAGAATTCGCATTATGTCACAATAATACTGCTATCATGTTCATATTAATATGCAGCTGTATCCATTTTTACTTTGACTTGTAAAGAGTTTTGAGGCAACTCAATTAATTTTGTTACTCCAATGTATGGATTTGTACAAACGTAAAAGCATAATTATTAAGGGGGAAAAAAGAAAATAAGAACTGTGCATTAATTAATCACAGCAGGGAATAATTTAGAAAGAAACGATCTGTTTTTTCAACCCCTGAAAGAGAAACGATCCACCACAAAATTTGCTTAACAAAATAAAACCTAAACTATAATGATAGAAATCTCGTAATTTAAAAGGTAATACAATTTTCTTTCTCAATTTCTCAAATGACAATATACGGAGCGCGTACACTCTGTAAGGTGCGAAAGGCCGAAATTAAATAGTACATGAAAATTAAATTTTAAAAACAATTATGTTTACTTATTAGAATTCGAGAATAGGGTAAAAATTAGACTTGGTGTAATAAATTGGAGATCATTTGCAATACCTGCTCAAATTTTATGTTTACATCGGCGAACCGAGGCGTTTGGTTGTGGAATAAGTAATGACATAACTTAAGGAGGTATAAATACTTATGTCGAGTTATGCAACGTATGTTTAGTTATGGAATAAAGAGGAATATCATAATATTTCTTTAAAAACCAAAATGTTCTTGTTATCTTTAAAAGAATCATATAATGAGAGGGTATTAATGGAAAGATTGTAAGATTTCTTTCTTTTTTATGTCGTGAGACTCAGTTATATAACTTATACACCTATTTAGATAATATAAGTTTTTCCCCTTATGTAATGTTACTCCTCTAGTGTTTGGCTACATAAATGAAGAATAAGCAACTTTTATTCCTTAACCAAATAGGCCCTAAATATATAGAGATCAATTTGGAGATTCTTAACAATACTATAGAGCGCAATAGTAATAAAGTTTAACAAAGCATCCCAATATCACTCACTGCCCCCCATTCCTTGGATTTGACTCCGCCCATAAACTTAGCACAACAAGTTTCGACAAAATATATTCTACTATTTTTCCCCAAAACTGATAAACAAAAAAAAAGGTGTTAGACCATTTTAAAATCTTTTATTTGAAATTTTAGTTAAGAAAACTATACGTCCTGGTCTCCTAATTTCAACCTAACAATTTAAGACAACATTTTCTCATTCAGAAACAAAATATGACACAGGACGGGTGAAATCGGAGATGAATTGATTTCATTAATCTGGAATTCTGGATATAATGGAATTGTTATTTGTTAAAGAAAGAAGAGCAGAGGAAAGTAGGAAACGACGAATTACATTACCTGCAACTGCAAGTCAACAACACGAAGATGGTGGTCCCACCTACATGCTAGGTTCCTGTTAGTTAACGGTGACGGCTGCTTCATTTTTTTAATATAAAGTTTTACTTTGGCTGACAAATTTAGTTCGCTAGTTTTAAATCAGGTAAGAAATATATGACACATATATATTCTTTCTATTCGTAAGACTACATTTTATAGGTTTCTACAACAGGATTTGAGTTTTTTCTTTTAATATTAAGTTTTACATTAGATTTTAATGACTTTGCTCATTAAAGAAATATCATCCACGGCTATAGTCAGATGGCTCTATACTTTGTGGTAATTTTTTAATTATTCAAGTTGTGAACATATTATTATATTTTTTTTTTCAAAACATAGAATGGTTTGTGCAGTTTTAAATATTTTGGACTCCAGGACATGTGCCACCTTGCCTTATTCTGTTGTATTTCTGCTCCTAATTTTCCCACTATTTTGCCATATCAATCGCTGGCCTAGTGTTGTGTGAATCATATGAAGAAAATAAATAATAACAAACCACTGAAAATTATGTCAAATCGAATCACTTACATTAAATAATAAATTCTGTACAAAAATAAAATAACTAACTAGTAACTAGTAACGATGATAGTCTTTTGGCAAGTAATAACGACACGTCAATAAATATTGATGAACAAAGTCCACAATAAAAATGCACCACAACGGTACAACCTATGTGAAGCTTAAGCCTTAACACGAACAAATGATTGTAACGATAAAGATGGCGGCTTCTTTTTCTCTATCTTTTGGAATACATTTTTATGTTCTTTTTATATTCCCCTTTCTCTCTCTCTCTCTCTCTGTTTTATATTTTGGGCGTAAATTTATTCCTTTCTTTCTCTGACAACAACCCTTGCTTTTATTGGTGTTGTTGGAGATTAGGTTCAGGCGGCTTTTATTTTAGGCCAACTCCTCTCCATTTTTCGTCTGGTTTATATCATCTAACCATGCCAATCGTTACTTTATCATACTTTTTTTTTTATGGGGGCACATTATTAGGAGTTAGTTGACCTTTGTTGATCGCTCACAACAAAACATAGGTCGATTTGGTTTTATTAAAATGTATGACAATGACAGCAACACTTATGTGAAGAGAAATAAAACATGAAAAATAATGGCATGTTGTTATATTGGCAAAATATTATGGACAATGCAAAGAAAAATATTTCTGTCTTGCTTGTCTTTTTTTTTTCTTAATAAATATTAATTATGTGGATCTTCGAAACATGAAATGTCTCAAAATTAAGGGAAAGTTTTTGGCATATATTCTAAATTATATTTTATAGTAATCTAATAATGGCATCATAATAAAGTAATGACGATGCCCTCCGTAGAATCCTAGTGTAAATAACATTAATATGATCTATAATTTTCTAGAAACGAAATTGCTTGATTTGCAAATATTTTATTGTAATGTTGTTTATATAATAAACTAAAAAAAATGATATCATTATAGGCATTTAAAGGATGTCCTCCGCAAAATATGCTAGACATGGCCACACCCTTTGGTGTATATCGGAATGGAGCCTCCTTGTGATTTCAAAGCTGGAGAGATTTTTAGACTGGATTTGTTTCTAAGAAAACGACTTGACGAATTACGAGTCGGTAATTATTTTAAATCACTTGGAGCTAAGTAGTGCCCCTTATCTTGAATATATTCACAAGTTTGCCCCAACTTTTGATGATCTGTTGAAAGACTCCGGTCAATGCTTACTGCAAGATTCTACATATAGACAAAATAATTTTTAGCTTTTGTGAGTTCCAATTTAAATTTGTTTAAACGACCAGTCAAGTGTGTACCTCACAGCATGAATATTTAGTTATACGAAACAGTTTGTAATTAAACTCAACAGTAAACTTATCCTAAAAGTGTTTAGAAAGTCGGTTTATAGTGAAATATCAGCTTCTCTTAGAGCTACTGCATGCAATTTCCTACGTATATAATTAGATAAAAGAAATATCTACGAGATATATCCTATTGCTCGTCATATGTACTTCAAGCAAAGCGATTTATTATTTGTGCCTTCGTCAGCAATACAATCAAATTTTAAGAAAATAAAACTTTTAAAAAAAAATAATTTTTTGAGACGTTATACATATCAAACACTACATGAACTTGAGAACTTAATATCTGTTTGCATTTTGATCCAATAAAATCAGCACTAAATTGTTTTCCCCTCTCATGATTTAAATTTAAAAAGTTGCAAGTGTGATAATGGCAACGCATAATAAAATGCTTTGGAATTTATACTTCACAACGCTGAGAAGTCATTAAATGCGTGCAAGTAAGAATAATGCTTTTCTTAGGGTTGATGTTGCAATATCTGGCGTAACTAGGAAACTTTTACCTTAATAAGAAACAAGAGTTACAAGTGTAAAATTAAATGACTGCGGGCTTTCAGTTTTTCACTCAAGCAAAAGAGTTGCAACCTCAAAAATTATTACCTTAGGAAAGCCACAAATATACTTGTCGGCAGAGGCGAGCACTATTTGGAGTGAACCATCTTATCCATTTAATTTTGAAATGGAGACATAAGTTGTTACTTTTAAAAGAAATATTTCGATTACTTTTATACTTGTGATACAAGAAAAAAGTTGGTGGATTAGCATCTTCATTGTTTAAGACATTGCGATTTGTGAAAAGGATTACAACTCGTCCCTTACACTGTGTTTGGTTTTTGGGAAATGAATGAAAAGGAAGGAAAAATATAAAAAGGAAGGGAATGGAAAATGATAGAATGGAAAAATATTTCCATCGGTTTGTTTGGATTATTAATGAAAGGAAAGAAAAAAATTTTCCTTCCCTTAATTTTTTTTCTGTTTGGATTACTGAATCAAAAAGAAGTAAAAAACGGCTTATTAATAACAAATGACGGTAATGACCTTAAGACTGCTTTGTATAACAAATGATAGTAATGACTGTTTGGATCATTGCTTGTTGCAACAAAGAAATCGTGATGAAACATTCAACACAATTCTTGATCCTACTCCTACCCATGACCCGTTTTAATTGGGACACACAAATACAGCCAATTTTGCTTGAAATTGTAGAAAAATCATACCTATAACCTACTACTATCTAACTACAACCTAGACCTGTAGTAATGCACCGGTAGTACTAACCACTGAGCAGCCAATACCCATTCGATGTTTTATCTCTTTAAATTTTTTAATAAATGGTGCTTTAAGTATGTATCAAGGCACAATAGAAGCTTAAAAATTGAGAATAACTGTCAGGTTTTGTTTTTCGTAACTGGTACATAGGACAATACCAACTTCTTCTTCTTTTGCAATGATGATCCCACTTCTTTCTTGTAGTACTGTGCATATAAAAGTTCATAATATATAAGAGACTAAAAGTTGGAATGCTTAACGTTGAATGAACAAATGATTAATTCAAATTAATCTTTTTTCAAACAAATTAAGAAACGTGGGTGCACAAAAAAGTTTCAAACATCCATATAACAATTAGCCCTTTCATTTCTTCCTTTTTATTTATATTGGAATTCTGAACAAAATCCCAAATAAGAAGTTCGTGGATACTGTTTGTTGAAAGTAATTAAGCTATGCCAAAATCAAAAGGGAGAAACGAAAGCTAATGAAACGGAAACCTAGAAGAAATAAGCACCCTTTGAAGAGAAAGAGCTAGACGAGCAAGAGGGAGGAGTTGCCGCTTACTAAATAGGACGAAATCGGTGAAAATTTTGGCACCGAGAGGAATCACGCCAAAAGAAATTAGGACGAAATCGATGAAATAATTTTGTGCCCAACTAAATTGTTCCAAAAAAGAGAAAATCGCACTACAATACGAAGGGCATCGTTGTCCGGCGAAAAGATCGTAATTTTTTTTCCGTCCGCTACACCCCAAATCGGGGTGTAAATTTTTTGTATAAAAAGTAAAATTGAGAAGGAAAATAATTTCCTTCGGTAAAAACTTTTCCTTCCGAAAAATCATTACCCCGGTAAATTCCCCATTTTCCTTTCCCTTTGCGATTTTACTTCTGTTCCTTCAATCCAAACAGACTGTTAGAAAAACAGAAAGGTCCTGATTAAAATTACTTTTGTTTCACGTGGAATTTCATTTTATTTTATAAAATTTTTTTTGATAAAAACAAACAGATTTTATTTCATTTTATCATATTTTTCATGTTATTAGATCCAATGAAATTTCGAGAAATTAATTCTAATGAAATGAAATATCATGTGAAAATTATTTTGATCAAAGCCGAAGTAACAAATATTAATAACTTGTACAAGATTTAAAAAATGTATCAAACTTTTAGTACCATTCCTGTAAAATCATGGACAATAGCAATTGTTCTTCATCATTAGAATGTCAGATCCCTATTATTTCCATAAATAATATCAATATCTGATTAACGAGTTGTTTTCAACATGCTAGATTTTAAAATGGAGATATCCAGTGTATTAAAACAGTAGACGATTGAAAATATATATTTTTTTATTTAGCCTGTTGAAGAGCGTTTATTTCGTGCCTTCTTTTTGCGAGTACCGGTCCCAAATTGCCCCACTCTCTAAAACTTGAATGAACTCCACGGTACGACCCACCGCTTCCCACTTCAACAGATCTTGAGCTCTCGCATACATCGCTTTTTGCCAAAAATTAAAGTATTTTTCTTTTCATTTTTTTGAACTAAGTAGCATATAATCTCTAGTAAAAAACAATTAAGCACTACACAGAAAAAACAAACTAGTAAATTCAGTCATACCATCGAGATAAAGCCCTACGAACTCTCTTGAATTTGAGAACCATCTCTTGGTCTAATGATAAAGAGTAATACATCTTGAATGAAAGATCGCGGGTTCGAAGTCTGACAGAAAATCTTTCATAGACATTTAGTTTAAAAATAAATTAGGAGACTTGACCAATTTATCTTTTTTTTTAAAAAAAAAATCTTCCATTGAAACTAATTATTTTGTTGACTTGACCGCTTCCAGGCTCTGGAGAGAGTAACATTCCTTTTTTAAGTGGAATTGAGATCTGTTTTCATCTTTAATTTGTTGATACATAGCGTCCAAATCTAAGTGAATGTGTCTACCGACACACTGACGTCATTTTAAAAATAATTTGATAATTCTAATAAATTTTTTTAACACTTTATTTTAGCTCGGATGTTCTGGACGAAATAAATACCAACACAACGGAATAAACTAACGCATACAAATAGTTGTAATACTGTAATAAATGAAGTAAAGTCTGTGCAGTTTCCCATGCTAACAGACTTTTTTTTTCCTTTTTTTTTTTGAAATAATAACCTAACAGATTTGCTAGCTGTTCATGGAAAATGATGTACAACACTACATATATACGTTTTAGTAATTGATACGTTGGATCATTCTGAATCAGTAATGTGATTTTTATATATATCGGTAGCCGAACTTTTTTCAGAAACTATTGGGACATCAGAAAAGATTATTTGTATGATTCGTATTGCAATTTGGAATTAAAACCTTTTTTATTTTATTTAATGCAATAATTTGAAATGAGAAGCAAGCAATAGCGGCATTCATTTTGAAACTTGTTTTCCATTATAGAAAAATATAGATAGCAGATTATCATATACATAACATGTGTTTGACAAGTAAATCGGAGCAAACAAATGCTAGGTCATTTTTAAACATTAGGTGTCTTGGAAGTAATAAAATGAACAAATTCATCGGATTAAAAGATGTAATTAATTGCTCTTGTACATATTAGATAAGTACATGAAATAGTAAGTATAAAATATAAGAAAAAATATTAATTTAATACACTAATATCACTCCATTTGTAAAGCATTTTAATTTAATTCCACATAAAAGGACTTTTGAGTTTTTATCAGTTTCATTTAACACTTTAAAATATCTTAGAATAAAAATGACCGTCTAGTTGCCAAAAGCGAATAGAAGCATCATCTCCAGTCAAACGGCATTGTCGTAATTACTCCAAAATCCAGCACCCATTCCAGTCCACATGCAATCAGTGTCTCGTTTTATTTTAAAACCTTAACCCATCCACCAATCCCAACCCTAATCATACTTCAAAACTCACACCAACAACAAGCACGACAGAAAGAGCAGAGACTAGAGAGACAACAAAAATGGCGATCATCACAACCAAAGCGCTTGTCTCTCTCCTCATTGTCGCCATTTCCTTAACCCTAGCCTCCTCCTCCAGTTCATCCGAGCTCGGGTGGGTTCCAGTCCAGCCGGCGTGTCGTGCCGGGTTCGGGAAGCTCGGCGAATGTCTCGATCTGGAGCTGGGAATCGACTCCTCCGAATCCAGTCGTCGGATTCTCGCCTCGTCAGGGTACATTGGCTATGATGCGCTCCGACGTGACTCGACACCGTGCTCGCAGCGAGGCGCTTCCTACTACAACTGTAGACCCGGTGCACAGGCGAACCCATACTCCCGTGGCTGCTCAGCTATTACACAGTGTAGGGGTTGAGACTTGAAACTGGAGGGAAGAATGGAGAAGCAGTGATTGGTTAATTAATGGTGAATAGTTGTTGGGGTACTTGACTTGCTGTGATCCTTATTAGTTTTGGTTAATTTTTGTTTATGTTGGGGTTAATTTCAAAATTTTTTTGAGTAAAAATTTGGTGTATATCCCTGTAAAGAACTGTAATATCAGATTGATCCATTTAGATATTCGAATATGATGGATGTCTTTTAATTACTAAATAATTAAAGACATCCTACCCTTTAAGTTAGTTCTCAACTTATAATTATTTACTTGATTTATAGCCTTTGGGTTGAAACAAATTCATAACTTTCAATCAATTAAAGCACCTACCTTTGTATTTTTTTCCCCTTTTGATTTATTTCTAAATGGTCAAGCCGGTAGTATAGATTAAATAAGGGATATATATTTGTTCCATTAAATTGGTGTAAATTGAGTTTTTTTTAGTAGCTTACTGTTTTCTTGACACTTACACCTCTTAAAGGAGCATCTTTTCTTTTCTTCATGGTCTGATGATTGATTGAGATGCTGAAAGCACACCAACTGGGTGTATTACTGTATTTGCTTGGTGATTATCAATCATAGAAGGTCCTTCTTGTAAAATTGTGTCCTTGATCTAAGTACTAGTGCAACTTTACGCGAATGTGGAGTAATTAATTATAGAATTTTATATTTTAGCTCAAATCATGCTTAATATTGTTCAAGGCATTTATTTGGGAACCATTATCAAGCTATTTATTTGGCAAACGAAGAAGTCTAATTCTTTCAACTGACTATATAAAAAAAATTACTTTTTGTTTATTTAAATTTTGAAAAGAGGAAAAAAAAAAAAACTCTATTTGGTCGTGTGAGAGAGATGCGTAGGATTGTAGGAAAGGTTCACCAAATTTGATCTATTTATTCGGCCTGCGAAAGTTGGAGGCAAGTGCTAGTAGTCTAGTAGAGTTAGTTCAATAAAAATACAAGAAAGAAATGGAGAGTCCAGTCATCCACCAAACCCCTCACTTATATCTGATTTTTTGTAATAAACAATTGGTTGTGCGAAGATGGTTGCTCATAATAAAAAAATATCTTTTTAATGAAATTGCTGTTCAGAGGCCGTTGTCACCGGATCTGAAATGCTGACGGGATGAGCGATCTCAAGCTGACTGCGGATCAGCTGTGGCGAACATGAATCGTCAATATGTGTGGCCATTCACCGACATTAAGATCACAAGTTGTAGAGCTTGCGGGGACCGCTTTCAGTGTCAACACATATCTGCAGTTACTGTGCGGCAAACATTTAAGAGAACTTGTGTATTAAGGAGTTGGAGAAATAAAATAAAAACTCACTTGCTGGCGCGTTTTACTGATTGTGCACATGAGCGACGTGCATTGCATCATGCGTTTGTGGGTGAGATTGGATTCAAAAAATATTAATAAAAAAAGAAATTAAAAAGTGAGTGAGATCTCCTTGAATTTTTTTAATCCGGATTTTACATAGATTACAATAATGTTTGGCTATTCATATTAAAGCATAACTTATATTCGAAACTTGAATAAAATCAGTATATTTTATGAAAAAAATCATAACGTATATTTGGAGTTTGAATTAAAAACAAGGCTTATAGAAAATTAAATTGATGTTTTGGTAAAGGAAATTGATTCAGAAAATATATGGCTTTGAGGCTTAAGGGTCTGCTCCAGAATATGGGGTGGAATGGAATGGAAAGGAATGGAGGAGGGGTGGGAACAAAATCTTAATCCCCAAATTTGGGGTGACAAAATAGACAACAATTCTATAGGAATTGTTTCCTCATTACCACCCATTCACCCCCATTCCCACTCTATATTTTCGAATCTGGAGATGGTTAAGTCACTGGGCAGCGGCATGGGCAATGCCCTCCCATTCCATCAATCCCATTCTCCCCTTCCTGGAGCAGACCCTAAGTATAAAAGATTTTTCCTCCTGTAGTTGGGCCCAAATGCAATATATTTGCCGTAACAAGTGAAGCAGAAAACCGCACGTACTAATGTCATGTGTTCATTTGAGTTTTGCCTCGGCTACTCCGAGCATTCTTTTCAACTCCGTTTTATTATGCATCAACTATATCGATTCCCTTTTGTTTTTGAAAGAAAAGTACCAGAGATGGAGGTCTACTTCATTGCAAAGCTCAAATAAAATGCATACTCCAAACAAAATAAGTCATTTTGAACCAATTTACAAATAAGTAGCAACTATTGATTGTTTTCTTAAAAATATGTGAACCAATTTCACTCAAAAGAGTGAACCAATTTTAATACATTCTTCTGCATGCTCGTTTGTAGTTATCGAGTGTGTTCTATTGTCTTCCAGAGAATTCTTTTTCCTGGTTCCAATGGAGAATGTAGTAAAAATTCAAAACAAAGTATTCTCCTAATAAACATAATTATTAAGGAAAACAGTTTGCAGAGAATTTCCCCATCTAACCCCTGCAAAACCTTGTCTTATGGTGTAGATCACCCAGCTAGGTGTGAACGACAGACGAACGCTTGGCACAAATGAGATATCAGATATTAAACAATCAGTAATTTAGAATGGTAATTCATTCACCACAATTTTGGTCATTTCAATTGCAAATAACAAAAATCTGAACTGCAGGCTGTAGTTTTTTCAAGGGAAAAGGAAAGAGAGGAAACCAGCATGGCTCAACGTTAACAACACTTTGCAAGGTCCTCCGATTCAAATGATATTATCACCGGACATGAAAAACTTAATAACATATGCATCAGTACACTTACAGTTATATTGTTGCCAACATAAGCAGGAGAAAGAAAGATATATAAAGGCAGATGTTAAATATTCAACTTAATTTCAAAATGGTCCCTAGAATTAAGGTCATAGCATTAGCATTTAGGCAATTGTCGATCCCATGCTTTTCACGACAGAGAAACAAAATTGAGCCCAAGCCTTCATCCCGTATTGACCAACTGCAACATAAATATATTGCCATTTCTTCCACATCCTCATCCTTTTTATCATTACAACTTTTGTTTGAACAAACCTGAATAGAGACAGAATCCTATGTTCCTATAGATATTATTCATTTGGCAAGGGGAGACACCCAGCAAAACTTACCACATTTCGTTCTGCACCTATTGTTTCAAGAAACTCCTCCTCAGAAACAATTTTTGCATTGTGGCCCTTCTCCATTACCAAAATGCCCTCAGCAATCCTTTCGTCTCCATCCAACTCAGTAGTGCAATTTCTTATGAAAGTTTTAGAGGCACTGATTTTAAGGCTTTGTGTAGTTGGTACAAGCACTGTTTCATTATTTGCAGGGTATTCACATTGAATTCCAAGTTCAGACTCGATTCTTTGTTTTAGGGCTGCCATTTTTGGTTTTTCACCGTGAACTAGTATGACATGCTTAGGGGAGAGAAACTCAACTAGGTCCATGATTCCTTTTGAATCAGTGTGCGGGCTGAATGTCAACTGATGAATCTAGTACATAAAAAAGCAAAAGAAAAAACGGATGAGATATAATAGAAATGCATGAGAACAAAAGAAATTTAGAGTTTGGTGTAGACCTGGCATCTGACATCGATCTGGGTATCTTTATCCAAATCAATTCGTGTAGGTTTACCAGACATCAACTTATGGCCTATCGTACCAGCAACACAGTATCTGCACAGTTGAAAGACCTCAAAATCAATTGCTCAAAAATTCAAATTAAAGAGCTTGAAGAGGGCAACGAAACATTGAAATGACAAGTACCCAGGAATTGCAATAAGACTTTTATCAAATGGGGCCCACTGCTTGAAAACCTCAAGTGAAAATCCGCCACTAATCATGCCAGGAGTAGCAAAAAGAACACATGGCCCAGGTAAATTTATCATAGATCGCTCAAAGGGGCACACTGTTCAACATATAGTTCAACAGCAAATCAATATATCAATATAAATAAAACAAATACATCACTAAAGGGGCAATAAGAAATACCCAATTAAGCACCAAACTTCCTATATATTCATTACTCCAAGCCAAGAAAAAGACATTTAATGCTGTTTGGCTATTGAATGAGGAATTACTGCACTATCCTTTCTGTTTTACTTTTCTCAAAATAAAGACATTGTCTATTGATTAATTAAAACTCGAAAACAAAAATGGAGTTGTGGGTACTCAAATCTAATCAATTTGACCAAAATTTGGTGATATTATATGTTTTGGTTTTAATGTCAGGGTGAAGTGCCATTTCACTTATTATGAAAGCTCTGGACTTTTAGGAACTGATGGTCAGAACTCAAACTTTACATGATATTACACATTCAATATAATAAAGTGCTGAATATGTATCCTTACCATGCTTGAAGTCAAAAGGGTTGCGAACAGCGTAACTATCCTTGATCTTTTGGCTCGTCCACCCAATTAGCATTTTGTAATACATGTTAGCTTGAATTGTTAACCCTTTAAAAGTGACCAATAAACATGCTGTTAAACAATAGCAACATAATATTTTATCTCCAGTAAATAGAACTTGTACCAGGTCTTACCGGCTGAGAAATAGATAGGAACATTGATATTCATTCTTTCCCAATAATCATCCAGCAATATGCACAGCTCCTAATAAAATTGTAAAACATACTTAGTTTGAAAGATCAACTCTTCTTTGACGAATAGATATATATTTCATACAGAAAATATAAAACAGAACGTTAGACTAACTGCAAGTACCTGAGCTCTTCCCAAGGCAAATGTTGGGATAAGAACTTTACCACCTGCAGCAACACATGTGTGAACCTAATGGACACAAACATTGGGATTTAAAAAAATTTCAATAATTAAAATAACAATTTCAAAATAAATGTAACATAAAAAACTCAACAATAGGGAAAAAAAAAAAGAAAAGATAAAAGGGAAAAGCTTTCTTTACTGCTTTCAAGAATTCTCTTTCTCTTGAGTATTTTGAATCTCGTACAGTTGTAGCATATGTAGACCTAAACGGAAGCACATTGAAATTAAGTTGACAGGACACAATGTTAACTTGCCGAATATTTCAGGCAAATAATTACTTAAACATACTCAGTTATCAACAGGTCTAATGGGAGACGATCAATTTGAGCAGCGCCAAGATGTCTATCTGGTGTCATATTATAATCCCCAGTGTAGAGCATTTTTTCTTCTCCTACTTGTGCATAAATCATTGCAGCTCCTAACACCTACAAATATTTAACATAGGTACAGTAAGCAAATGATGTAAAATAATGTGCATGAAAATGGTAACAGAATACTTTTTAAATTGTTAATTTTACAAACATGGCCGGCATAGTAGGCACGGATCTGAAGATCTTTCTCAACTTGAATTGTTTGTTTGATGTCAATTGGAATAACTGCATGAGATACAAATTGAATATTGCATAATTTCCTTGTACAGTTGTCATAGATAAAAAAATACTTACTACTGACTATTTATGTCATTTTTCTTTTGATTTAATTATTCATTAAATTAAAAGGTAAAGTATAAGGCCCAAGTACTAGAATTCCAAGGAGACAAAACATTTTGCATTGGAAAGTAAATGTGAAAAATGAAGCACATAATCCCCAAGCGTGTAAAAGCAATCAAATAAGAGGGAATGGCATTGTTGAACCACTGTTCGACCACAACCAATAAGTTACCAGGTCGGGTCCAGCAATAAGAGGCGTGACCCTCCCCTCACTCACGTCCAGCAATGAGAGTCAGCACTGAATCTTTTTCCAATTTCAAATAGAAAATCAGTACTTTTAGAATAGGAAAGCAAAGATAAAACATTTACCTTTATTCATACACTGTACAATGTTTTCATAGCTGTATTGTTCTTCGAGTCCTCTCCTATCTACCAGAATTTTCCGGTAATCTTCAAGCATTAAGGGGGCCAATGCCTTTGTGGGATACTGTTTGAAATTAAAAAAGAGTACAGAACAACATAAATAAATAAATAAACCATAAAATTGACCTTATATCAACAAAAAAGCACAAAGGTAATTAGAAACAAAATGAAGAGGGTGTTGGGAGATTACAGTCATGTAGATGGGACCATTGTAGCCGCAGACCTCAGTGAAGTAGGGTAGAGCTCCAATGTGGTCCAGATGACTACAAGTATTAATAAAATGAATATCAAAATCAGGCCTAATTCTTCAATCGATCAAATAAATGGGAATCAAAATGAACCAGTGAAGGTGTGAAGGAAGAGAGCACAGGACAAGTGAGTGATGATGACGCAGGAGATGTCGTTGGAGGAGGAGAGGAGGGAGAAATCAGGGAAGGCGCGGTGGTCGGAGTAGCCCATGTGCATGCCGCAGTCGAACATGATCCTCTTTCCTCCAATAGTGGCCACAATGCAGCTCTTCCCCACCTCCTGCCCTGCCCCTGCCACACCATTCGCAACACGTTCAATTTTACTTTATCATCATACTCTTTTTCTTGTTTGAAATTAAAAAGAGCTTTATTTGGATCGAGTTGGGGTACCTAAGATGAGGCATTCGATTGCCATTTAGGGTGTGCTCCAGAATTTTAAAGATGTGGTGAAGTAAAGCAATGGGAAGGTAAGCAATGGAAGGCAAGTGAATGAAATTGATTGACCTCGCTCCAGATTTTATGAAGGTTAACTTATATCACCTTTCCTTGAATATATAGAATGACTAATTTATCCCTGTTTCAAATCTTCCTGTTATGATATTGCAGCCACCCTCTAATCTGCAGCAATAGAAATAGTGATATCATGGCATCTTGATACAACTAAAGAGATATGTACAAGATACAAATAGTCAACATCAGGGACTCCTCAAGCTTGAATTGTCAGATTCCAGCACTTGCTCTTGCAATGCTGAACTTGTAACATCAGGGCACAAGTGTGAATAAAATAGTAATGACTTTATTTCAGAACCAACAATATCTCATCCTATTTATCAGCACTATTACCTCAAGCGTGATTGTATCAGTAACAAGCCAATAATGTAATCAAGGTTACTACTATGGCTTTACATCTCTGGTCTATTATTTTAAGCATGCAAATATAAGTCAGAACTCTAATACTAATGTCATCACATAAAAAAAGAACTCTGAGGTATTAGGTAGCGATGCTCAATCTGGAGGAAAACCAATTTCCAGAAAGGGAAAGGCATCTGTCTCGTTTTGGGGCTGAACTGAGTCAACCAATTGTTGAGGTGGTTGAGATTTCTTCTGAATAATGACAAAGTTAGAAACTTTAATGGTTAAAAATGCTTGCAGTGCCAATTTTAATGGTTCAAAATGCTTGGCACCTTCAATTTTAATGTTTTACTAGAACAAGAAGTCAGAAACTTTGTGGGTTCAAACTCACTGAAAGGACTTGATTTCGAAGTGAATTTGGAAAGTCGTAATTAAGAGAATTTGTTAGATAAGAGTCCACAAATCTAAATAAGCTAATTGCTCTCTTCTAGAATTAGGTAAGGGGATATGACTAATCGTAACAGAAAAAAGGGTTGATGGAGAAATCTGTGAGGTAGTAGAAGAGTGGTACATATCGTTCTTACCTCCCATCAATTCTCTTTCCCCAGCGATTGTGTTTTCTTGCTCAGTGTCGAACTGGAGGAAGAAAGGAAGGAAGCCACTAAACCCTAAACCCCGTCGGCGATTGAGTACGAAGCAAGCATTTGCGCACGATGGAGACGAATTCGCTGATTCAGCGCTTTGTTCTTTTTTTAATTTTTGGAGAAGAAAGAAGCTCTCTAAATCCTAACCGTCCATTCAGTCAATTTGCATCTGACGGACAGAAATCAGTCCGTTACATGGCAGCGATTTCTGTCGCCACAGAGGATTTTCCGGGGTTTTAGAGCAAGGGTTTTGCTTTCTTTTATTTCTGACCCTTTCATTTTTTGGCAAAATCAGCCATATATCTCTCTAATCTTTTCTAATTGAAAATATACCGCTAACTTCTTTAAAATTTGATATACATCTCTGTAATCTTATATACAAAGTATATTTACCTTAAGAATAGATTAAAATATAATTTATATTTAAAAAATCCAGATTTAATATTTATGACGAAAATATCCTTATCAGACATCAGTACCATCTCTAAATTATCAAGCCTCCTGTCGCCACAACTTCCATATAATTTTCTCTCTTTCTTTCCTTATGGCCTCCTTGCTTCCTACTTCAAATTCTTTCCTGTGTTTGGACCTCCTTCTCGTTGTTATTTGCTATTGGAATATAAATTTCCTTCACCTGCAGAATTCAAGCTACAAGCTCTTAACTACAATCATAGCAATCAAATTGAGAATCAATCTGTTATCAACGATACATCATCTCTCGAGAAGTTAAACACAATAATAAGAGAGGAGCTTGCTGAAAAGAGTACAAACTAATTATTATTCAATTTCTAAAAGTTTTTTTTTTTACATTTTGTTTAGTATTAAATTAGACCAGCACTAAGTAATAAAAAATAATACCAATAAAATTGAACTTCCAGAGGTTAAGAGTATATTTTATGTGACACTTTTAAGTAAAGCACGGACATGTATGAAATGAGATTAAAACTCCATGTCAAATTGATATATTTTCTTATGTAAATTATTAATTATATAACCGAAAAAAAAATGAACATTGATTGGATTCAAGCTGTAACCATTCAACCAATAGTTAATTGCTCGTGGTTTTACATTGGACCTAAATTTGGTTAATCAAAGAAAAAATTTTATTATTGTGCTCCAAACATATATATATGTACCCATAACTAATAAGGTGGGGGTGAACTGGTGAAGCACGCGCCAAAAGCGATTCGACATGAGAAGAAATTATACAGGTGTGGTGGAGAGCTTAGCGATAGAAGCAGCATGAGGGTTAAGAGAGATGAAACTGACAAGGTTAATTTTGTCATAAATTTTACAAAATAATTTTTGAAATTTAAATTGTCTATAAATCTAAATCTATTCATAAGGGTAAATATACATAATAGTATGTAAGATTAGAGGGGTATATATACAACTTTAGTGATATTAGAGGCGATAATCCAAAATCTAGCTCTAGGTGGGTGAATCAACAAATTAAGGATAAACTAGATAGAGAGAGAAGAGGAATTTCACAAAAAGAGTATTTTATTGCTTCATAATGTGTTTACATGATTTATCTCTATATTGGATAAAATGAAACTAGAACCCCCCACTCGTAGGATGGGGAGATCTATTTATAGTAACCTATGACGTCATCTTCACCTCGGATCTGCTGAGGCATTTTGTGGCCTCCGACTGGGCCTTCGCTCAGAAGATGGCCTTCGACTGGGCCTTCGCTCAGAAGATCGCCTTGAGTCCAAGGAGGACCTCAGTAATTCGATAGCGCTTGATTAGGGCGACCTTGGGTTCGCCTGGTGTTCGCCATGGTTCATCTTGGTCCGCCCGTCGAGCCCGGGGGGGACCATTGCTTCCACATCAGCAGACGGTTATAACGACCTCTGACACTTCGGTTTCCTGTCGGGGTGGTCCCCAGCCGGTAGTTGTCCATTTTGGGCGGGAGATTTGCTCCCGCCCCCAGTAATTTGGGCCAAACCTAGAATTCTTGTAGACTGGAGGGCCCCCCCTTAGTTTGGTTGGGCCGCGATATGGACCGTTGGGCCACAACATGGGCCGTTTCCAATCGGACCCTATCAGTAGCCCTCGAGCTTTTGGCAAGCTAAAGCGCGCCAGAAGTTTAAACTATGATCTTCGCCTGCATTTTCGTCGTTGACCTATGCTTTTATTAGGCCTTGGCTGGGGCCAGAACTTCAGTAATCCAACGAAGCCGAAGTATCGACAAGATAAATTGGCGAATTTTTGAGCAATCTTCCGGCTGATCGTTGTCGCGAATCCTTGTCCAGATGGTTCAATTGGCTAGCCCTCGAGCTCTAATCCTCGTCGAAGATGGGCGAACCTTAGTTATAGTGAGATCCATATTATTTACGCGGAAAGTTTGCCTTGTAAGACAAGTCATCCTGGATACCCTGACGTCACAACGTCGTAAGGCACGTGGAAACGCTTGGTTTACCGTGCATCATCATTGTGCCTTGGTCGTCGTGTCGGACCATTGTACCTTTTGCCCTTCCGCCTTTTCGCCTTTTCGTCTTCTCTCGGGATCCGAGCAGACCAGGTGAAAAGGCGGTTAATTAATTACCCATTTGTCCTTTATGTAACGCCAGTTTTCTTTTTGATATCACTTTTCCCTCTTCTGCTTTTCCTGCTATCTCGAGTTTTTCTCTCTCTCAAGCTTTCTGAATTGCATTTTTAACTCTCTCGTTCAATTCCCTAATTCTCCCTTCTTCAGGTTAATTCTTTTTCTCTTCTTTGTTTTTATCTTTCTTAATGTAGTTTCATCCTTTCTTCTTTCCTCTTATCTTACGATCTATTTGGAAATGCTTTCTCTTCTTCATACAGATTTACTCATCATGCCCAAGAAAGTTTATCGTCCATATGAGTCGGAGGATAATATTGAGCGTTTTTCTCTATCTAGGGGGTTTGAATCCAGCCTATGGATTAGGGAATCCCTCAACAAATTTGCTGACGGCCTGGGCATTTCCCACCAACCGCGGTCAAGAATAAAACTCATTGAGGCCGTGCAGTCCGATCGGCCCTTCAAAACCACCAAGGGGGTTGCTCTATTTTACAAGTCGGCGTATCATGGGGTTCGCCTTCCTCTCTCTCCTTTTCAGCGTCTAGTGTTGAACCATGTCAAGGTTCCCCCTGGTCAACTTCATCCGGTCGCTTGGTGTTGCATCTCTTCGTTCGAGCGTCTGCTCGTAACGAATTACAAGGCCTTGGGCTTGCCGAACCCGGTGGAACCTTCGCTGGGGTTGTTTGGACATTTTTACAAGTTCTACAAGAGATATGAGTTTTGCACCATATCAACTTTGAATCGTATCTTTGCGAACAAACCTAAGAAGATTAGGGATTGGGAAAACTGGTTCGCTTATGTCAAGGGCCCCTTGATTGATGAGATGCATGTCCCTACATCTTGAAACATTGCTTCTCACAGTTATGCTGGTGTTGCTCGCCCTCCTCCTAATGATGATGAGCTCAAGCTCATTGCTATCTTGAAGGAGAAGTCTCCTCGAGGTTATTGGCTATGTTGGGACGGGAGCAGTGTGGATCCTGATGACCGTGTTTTCCCTCCTGATGATTTCGTTCCTGAGGAGGACGATGACGAAGATTCCCTGCATGCTATCGAGGCCATCTCTGAGGTTCCTTCAGGTCGAACCACTGCGAAGCCATGCTCTTCCTCGAAGCCTACTTCGTCGAAACCTTCTTCCAAAACTCTTCCCTCTAAGAAACCACGTGATTCGAAATCCCTTTTTGTTATGGCCGGGGAGACCTGCCCCCCGAAATCTTCTTCGTCCCACTCGCGCCGTGCGCCTTCGTCCGTTCGTACTGACCCCCTGCCTCCCAAGGAAAAGACTCTGGTAGTGCATGACAAACCTATTCTCCCTGACAGGGAAGTGAAAAAGAGGAAGGTTTCTTCTGACGCTGGGCTTCCCTCTTCTTCTGACACAATACTTCCTTCTTCCAGGGGTTCTCCGCCGAGACTGACCTCTGGCGAAGTCGTTCTTGTGCTGGACAAGTCTAAAACTTCTTCCTATCCCAAGGGCAAGGTTCCAAATGACTCATGGCGCCAAGCTTGTCTTTGCAGGAGACAGGATAACGATAAAGTGTCGTTGTATCTTCCAGGTTTGGATTCACCAGATCCCCAGGTATTCATTCTTCTTGCTTCGCACATTACTGTTCTCCCTTGTTCGTGTAAGACAACTCCTCTTCTTTATGTAGGCTTCGCAACTTGCTGCTTCCTTGCATCGCGTTTCTCTAGATCTCTGTCCTCAATTGGGCGACCAAGTGAAGGCAATGTCTCTTGAAGAGAAGTTTATGTGCATGCACTCTCTCTTGTTTGAACTTGGGTGGGGTGCCTGCAGGCAAGCGCTCATGTTCAGGCTCGCGACCTAGGGGAGACTTGGATACAGGGCCTGGCTGACCTTGGTAAGCAGAATTCTGAGTTGGTCCAACAGGTGCAGGCTTTGCGCAATGCCGAGGATTCTGGTGTAGGTTTCATCATCGATTTTTCTGGTTTTTCGTTGCTTGACAAGGCCACTGATAAGGAAAAGGCTGAGTTTCGCGAGTTCTGCGAACAGTTCATGGCTCGCTTGGACTCATCTCAGACCCGCGCTCAGGAGGCTGAGCGAAGTCAAAGCCAGCTGTTGAATCTGCTCCAACGCTTTTCCGCGATGAACTTAGAATTACGGGACAAGATTTTGGGGCTACAGTCTGAGGTTGATCGTAAAGGGGTTCAGTTGGAGGAAGCTGCTTCTGAGCGCGGAAAACTGGAAGGGGCAGTAGCCGAATGGAGGAAGATGGCCGAAGAGGTGGCCCAGAAGCATAAGGCCGTTGTTGCCAAACTAACGTCTGAGAGGGCATCCGCCCGCCAGGACAAGGAAGAGTCTTCCCGTAAAATGGCCGAAGTTGAAAAGGAGCTGCTCGCTATTTGAGAACAGCTTGCCTCTGCTTCTAAGGAGAGAGACGTTCTTAAGGCTGAGGCCGTTACTTCTTCAAACCTGTTGGAAGCAACCAGTCGCAGGGTGGAGGAGTTAGCTACTGAACTGGCGGAGTTGCGGGCACAGGTTGCTACTGGTGGTGTGCTTTCTGACGGATCTGGGAGGGTTCGCTCTACCAAGGAGTTCTTGGGAGCTTTTCTGAAGTCGTCTGCTGCGCAGTTGGCTGCTACCCGACTTGCTTGTGGGGGAATGTATTATATGCTTAGCAGGAAGTGTGACGACTTGCGCCGTTTCTACCCCTTTACCCGAGAAGAATTCGGCATGCTGCCTGATACTCCCCTGCCGGATGTCGAACTGGGCCGGTGTTATTGGGACGAGGAAAACGATCAACTCATGTGCGCTGAAGAGGAGGGGCATTTTATTGTTGACATGGGCATGGCAGTGTCTAACCCTTCCCTTCCACCTCGCCATTCTTGGGCTTCGTCTGCTGCCCCTTGGCCAGCTGATGTACCCTTAGTTTCCAGCACTGAGTTGGTGGAGGATCAATCTGATGAGGAAGTATGTTCTGAGGGGGGACGTTCAGCTGGGATGGACACGCATGGTGAGGAAGCTGACGTGCCAGAGATTGAGCGAGAGCTTGGAAAGGAATTGGCAAGGGTTTCGCCCCGCGATCCCGTGCGGGAGCAGACTGATGGATCTGGTTCCCTGCATGTCCCTGAGAACATCGGTAGTATGTTGTCAGATTTGGGTCCCCTTCCTGAAGGGTTAGGTTTGCAGGAAGGTAGTGGGATTCATGTTGATGACTATGCCGTGGGGAATGAGCAGTTTGGTTTTCCGGGTGGGGTTTAAAGGGGATGTATCTGTTTTCTGTTTTTTTTTTAAGTTATTGTGCAATGTTGTGTGTACTTTGATGATATATGTGGGGTCGAACTTATACAGAATGTTTTGTGATTTCCTTCTCTCGTTGTACTCTTTAATTTTGAATTTGTTCAGTCGTGGTATATCTCTCTAAACATATGATTTCGCCAGGCGAGATCTAGGCTCATCACGAACTTAAATCGCATAAGTAACACAACATCATACGAATTTCGTACAAATTGACTAGATTGTCATACTTTGCTTATTAAACTAATTCGCACATGTTATATGGTTCGTCAAAGCTGATACATAGTCAAAGATGTCAAGTGACAACTACCTTCATATTAACCTTTTGCTTATTACACTTAGTTCGCACAGATTACATAGTTCATCGAAACTGATAACTTAGTTAAACACGTCAAAAGACGACTAACTACGTAATAATCTTTTGCCTATTACACAAGATCTACACATGAAAGGTACATTGGGCCATCAAAGCTAACATACATCTCGTTTTATACTGTTCTCTTAATCAGCCATCTTGACGTCGAGGCCAGCGAACTTATCATGTGGTTGTTTCCATAGTTCTCCCTTCCTCGCCTGACTTCTCCTTTCAAACCTGGCTCAAAGGAAGGGAATGTACTTCGCTACTCCTACTTCGTCCTCCTTATTTTTTAAACCTAGCTCAAAGGACTTGGGTCTTCCCATCGTAGGGTAGCGACGTCCGGCAGCATGAGTTTTTGGCTGTCTTCCTGTTCTCAGTTGTTTTACTAACTCATCTGCTGCCGGTCAGCTGTTTTACTAACTCACCTAACTTTCCTCACTGCTCGTGGGCATACTCCCCCCCTTTTTTTTTTTTCTTTTCTTCTTCCGCATTGTGTTTGTGCTATCCTTATGTTGTCTTCTCTGGGGGGATCCTTATATAGGCTCCTGTTCACCCCCCCCCATTTTTTTTTTGGGATTTTGTGCCGATTAGGATATATATACGTGGGGATGTGAGTACTCCTCATTATAATTTGTCGTCTTCCTCATGGCTTTCATTCCCCATTGTCCACTTCCTTGCAACAACACTCTCCGCTCGACTGAACAAGATTCCTACCGTGGAGTTCTGCTTCATCATGATGTGCCTCTGACTGTGGTTGATGTCGAAGCCTCGCTTCTACTGGTCCGAGAGAATTTCCTCTGGAGGGTCCGGAAGATTTATTCCTCTATTTTCCAAGTGAGGGGACCTGACGATTGGGAGTTGTTTGCGTTGGGCGAAGCTACTCTGAATGCTGGTCCCTATACTTTCGGGGTTTCATCGATTTATGCGTACAAGGCGTTTCTTCATGCTCGTAGGTCGTAGCACTATGACCTCAACCCTCTTCAGGAGTTTTGGGTCCGAGCCGTTGGCCCACCAGTGACGTGGTTGTCTGGTGCAAGCGTTCTGGACTTATTTCCCTTTGGATTTTATGTGGCAATGGACCAGTCTACTCGTGCTGGCGTTAAAGGTCGTTGGGCTCGAGTGAGGATAGCTGTTTCTGACCGCTCCTCGATTCCTCCTACTGCTATGTTCTTCAGGGGCGGGCCGCCCTCTTCTTATCGCATGGAGCGGATGCAAGTGTGGTACATTGTTGAAGGCGAAGATTATGAAGATGTCTTCAGCCAAGAACTTCTCCAAGAGCCTGCCGAAGCTTACGATGCAGACTTGGTGGCCTCTAGGAAGGCTCAATTCGAGCACTCAATAGCTGGTTCTGATTTTAGTTCGTCAGGAGGAGATCCTTCTGTTAACTCTTAATACGCACAAGATGTTTTACTGTAACAAAATTCGCTATGAAACAAGCTTTTGTAACCATCTTAGTCTTGCCCTTAATTCGTTATTTTATGCTTGATTTTGTTACGTTATGAGAAACGTTTAAGATGTTGCCCCTTGGAGTGCGTTGCACTTGTGATCATGCGATATCATCATAGTTACAATAGGGCGAAGTCTTGAGGCGAAGTTTAATTTTGATAAAGCTGTTCTTTATATTTCTTTGTAAATGTTAAATTACATTCAGTTCAAGATGGCTCTTTTTCCTAAGTTACTAGCTAACTCCAAAGAATAGACTATTGTCTCTCATTAGTTACCCTATCTTCGACAAAAGACTGTGCAGCTTTCTCTCATCGATACTTCGTCCTGGCCTGCCTGCGGTCTTCTAACGGAAACTGTACGGGCTATTCGGGAGAACTACTACTATGGCCGTCATCGTGTGCGAAGTGAGGTTCGGATTTTTATGCCATGGAGTCCAATCATTATGCTAAATAAGGTTATCACAACTTGGGCGTACTTTGAAACACTTCGCGTGCCAATATTCATTATGTTTTTAAGGTGAGTACGCAACTCTCGATGTTATGAGGGTTGCAACTAATTCATTTAGTGCCTTATGACAATTATGTTTTGGCGAACTGCTACGTTCCTTTTTCAGGGTGTCAGTATGCGAAGTTTATATTCGCGTCTTGTATATTTCGCGAAGTTGGTGTGATTACTGTGTGTTCGCGTGTATCTTATTCAGCTATCTTACTTACTCATCGTCCAATTTCTTTTTCACCTGTTTCACATTTTGCTTGTCTAGACTCATTAAGGGTTTTCTTTTTGTTTCTCTGGCTGTTGATCTATTTATAGATTAAAATGTTATCACAACAAATGTATCGTGACGTTCATGCTTATAAGATGAGGTATCATGAAGTTGGCATGATATGCCTTCAAAGTAAGTTTCGCAGTATACTAATAACATTGTTGGGCGGAGGCATTGCCTCATGAACTTGCCTCAGTCATAAAAAGCTTTATAGCAACGTATAATCAACACTTAACTTTCATAGATTATTCTTTAAACAGTCAATACAACACATCGCTATACTCCTTTTCTAATGTTACATTGTTTTCACGCTATTTTTCCTTGTCATATAAACTCTATAGCCCGTTCTTCGTCTTCTTTGCTGCTGCCTGCTTCGTACAGTTTTCATGGTTCGCACTTCTCCAACTTCGCTGACGTTATCTTTGTAAGAATCATTGCAGATCCTTAGGATGTGTTCCCCACAAGGCTGCAGTGATCATTTGGGGGGAGGCGTCGTTATCCGTGGCTTTACTGTCCTTCACTGACACCGCCCCCTCCCTTGCGTGGATGACCAGTCGAGGCACGATTCATCTGGACTATGTAGTTCGACCTCCATTTGTCTGGTCATCCAATTCCGGTTCGCTTGCCGTTGCCTGCGAACAGGCGAAGCGAACCCCTTAGGGGAGTCACAGTGGGTGAGTTGAAACACAAGACGGCGTTTTGGCCGAGACGTGTCCTACTCAGTTATCCCACCGGATCTTCTCCCCCTTCTTAGTTATCTCACGCGGTCTCTGAAAATGCTTGGATAGCTTTTACCCTTTTCTTCTTCTTTTTGGAGGGGATAATAAGAACAAGCACTCTAAGGATGGTGGTGGCCATGATTGAGGTAGTAGGAAGAGAAAATTGTGGTTCTGCATTGTAGGGTATGGGGGGTATTTATAGTGGGGTAGCTCCTATTTCGAGACGGTTACCTCGGGAGTTACAGCACCGTCATTAATTAGCCTTGGGAAGCGCACCATTATCTTAAACATGTTGCGAAGTATTCCTTATCGCCTGGGAGTTCACTATATACCTTGCAAACCTTTGCTCGGACTATGCACCTTCCCCCGGCCTAGCGGAGACGGGTCTAGGATGATCTTGGCGCTTCGTTGACAGAAGAACTCCTTGCTGCGCCCTATGGTTTCTTTATGCAGGCCGGTCACGTTGGAGTGTGCCTGGTATCGTAGGAGAATGCAATGGTGCCAACTATTATGCACCGGATAGGTTGGGGATGATAATCTTCAAGGTTGGCTGATTTTTGGATCTCAGCTAACCTACGAGATTATCTTCCCCCAATCAGCTAGGGTTATCTTGATCCTCCTTTTGTTCCTCCTTTTTTCTTTTCTTTCGCTTCATTCTGCCTTCCCTTTCTCTTTGTTAGAAAGCTAGTGGGCCTTCGGATTTTTGGAAGAATGAATTTCCATGGTGTGAGGGGGAGTATTTATAGATGTGGTTAGCTGTCTAAGGTCGACATGGGTGCGTTTTGGCAAGTTCGTCAAAAGGCGCATCAGCGACTTACATTTGGGAAGTTTAAACAAAAGGCGCATCGGCGACTTACATTTGGGAAGTGTAAACAAATGGCGCATCGGCGATTTATATTTGTGAAGTTCGTCAAAAGGCGCATCGGCGACTTATATTTGGGAAGTTTAAACAAAAGGCGCATCGGCGACTTACATTTGTGAAGTTCGTCAAAAGGCGCATCGGCGACTTACATTTGGGAAGTTTAAACAAAAGGCGCATCTTAAACTTACATTTGGAAAGTTTAAACAAAATGCGCATCGGCGACTTACATTTGTGAAGTTCGTCAAAAGGCGCATCGGCAACTTACATTTGGGAAGTTTAAACAAAAGGCGCATCGACGACTTACATTTGGGAAGTGTAAACAAAAGGCGCATCGGCGACTTACATTTGGGAAGTGTAAACAAAAGGTGCATCGGCGACCTACATTTGTGAAGTTCGTCAAAAGGCACATCGGAGACTTACATTTGGAAAGTTTAAACAAAAGGCGCATCGACGACTTACATTTGTGAAGTTCGTCAAAAGGCGCATCGGCGACTTACATTTGGGAAGTTTAAACAAAAGGCGCATCGGCGACTTACATTTGTGAAGTTCGTCAAAAGGCGCATCGACGACTTACAATTGGGAAGTTTAAACAAAAGGCGCATCGGCGACTTACATTTGGGAAGTGTAAACAAAAGGCGCATCGGCGACTTACATTTGTGAAGTTCGTCAAAAGGCGCATCGGCGACTTATATTTGGGAAGTTTAAACAAAAGGCGCATCTTAAACTTACATTTGGAAAGTTTAAACAAAAGGCGCATCGGCGACTTACATTTGTGAAGTTCGTCAAAAGACGCATCGGCGACTTACATTTGGGAAGTTTAAACAAAAGGCGCATCAGCGACTTACATTTGGGAAGTGTAAATAAATGGCGCATCGACGACCTACATTTGTGAAGTTCGTCAAAAGGCACATCGGTGACTTACATTTGGGAAGTTTAAACAAAAGGCGCATCGGCGACTTACATTTGTGAAGTTCGTCAAAAGGCGCATCGGCGACTTACATTTGGGAAGTTTAAACAAAAGGCGCATCTTAAACTTACATTTGGAAAGTTTAAACAAAATGCGCATCGGCGACTTACATTTGTGAAGTTCGTCAAAAGGCGCATCGGCAACTTACATTTGGGAAGTTTAAACAAAAGGCGCATCGACGACTTACATTTGGGAAGTGTAAACAAAAGGCGCATCGGCGACTTACATTTGGGAAGTGTAAACAAAAGGTGCATCGGCGACCTACATTTGTGAAGTTCGTCAAAAGGCACATCGGAGACTTACATTTGGAAAGTTTAAACAAAAGGCGCATCGACGACTTACATTTGTGAAGTTCGTCAAAAGGCGCATCGGCGACTTACATTTGGGAAGTTTAAACAAAAGGCGCATCGGCGACTTACATTTGTGAAGTTCGTCAAAAGGCGCATCGACGACTTACAATTGGGAAGTTTAAACAAAAGGCGCATCGGCGACTTACATTTGGGAAGTGTAAACAAAAGGCGCATCGGCGACTTACATTTGTGAAGTTCGTCAAAAGGCGCATCGGCGACTTATATTTGGGAAGTTTAAACAAAAGGCGCATCTTAAACTTACATTTGGAAAGTTTAAACAAAAGGCGCATCGGCGACTTACATTTGTGAAGTTCGTCAAAAGACGCATCGGCGACTTACATTTGGGAAGTTTAAACAAAAGGCGCATCAGCGACTTACATTTGGGAAGTGTAAATAAATGGCGCATCGACGACCTACATTTGTGAAGTTCGTCAAAAGGCACATCGGTGACTTACATTTGGGAAGTTTAAACAAAAGGCGCATCGGCGACTTACATTTGTGAAGTTCGTCAAAAGGCGCATCGGCGACTTACATTTGGGAAGTTTAAACAAAAGGCGAATCGGCGACTTACATTTGGGAAGTGTAAACAAAAGGCGCATCGGCGACTTACATTTGTGAAGTTCGTCAAAAGGCGCATCGGCGACTTACATTTGGGAAGTTTAAACAAAAGGCGCATCGACGACTTGCATTTGTGAAGTTCGTCAAAAGGCGCATCGGCGACTTACATTTGGGAAGTTTAAACAAAAGGCGCATCGACGACTTACATTTGTGAAGTTCGTCAAAAGGCGCATCGGCGACTTACATTTGGAAAGTTTAAACAAAAGGCGCATCGGCGACTTACATTTGGGAAGTGTAAACAAAAGGCGCATCGGCGACTTACATTTGTGAAGTTCGTCAAAAGGCGCATCGGCGACTTACATTTGGGAAGTGTAAACAAAAGGCGCATCGGCGACTTACATTTGTGAAGTTCGTCAAAAGACGCATCAGCGACTTACATTTGGGAAGTTTAAACAAAAGGCGCATCGACGACTTACATTTGTGAAGTTCGTCAAAAGGCGCATCGACAACTTACGTTTGGGAAGTTTAAACAAAAATTGACGGTAGTAATCATTGCAATAATTAAAACCAAGGAAGCTCATATTTCATTAAACATTGATTGCTTAGCTTTACAAGATTGTAATGAAGAGTAAGGCATCTACCTCCTAAACTACGATATAGGTCGATGCCTTTCAAAAATACGATAAAGTAAAGGATACTGCTAGCTAAAAGAAATCACACATAAAATTTCCTTAAATGAACTGCATTCCAAGCATTGGTAAGTTCACGTCCTTCCATGTCTTTCAGGCGATAGGACTTCCCTTTGATGGAGTGTATCACTTGGAAGGGTCTGTCCCACGCTGGATCCAACTTCCCTATATGCTTCCCAGTAGCTTCAACACTGCGAAGCACCCAATCCCCAGGTTGGAAATGTCAGCGTGCCACCTTCTTATCAAAAGCCCGCCGCATCTTTCTCTGGTACTCTGCCATTCTTGCCCTTGCTTCCTCCCTTAACTCATGGATAGCTTCCAGCTCAACCAGCTTCTTCTCATTGTTTCTGATTCGGTCGTAGGTCAGAGTACGCAAGGTGGGCTGGATCATTTCCATTGGGGTGACGGCTTCCATACCATGGATCATTGCGAAAGGGGAGCGATCAGTGGCCTTCCGCGGAGTGGTGTTGTATGACCATAAAACTTCGTCTAAAAAATCTGGCCACGCCCCCTTCGCCCCTTCTATCTTCTTCTTCAACCCCTCCAATATGGTTCTATTCGAGACTTCAGCCAGCCCATTTGTTTGGAGATGACTTACAGATGAGAAGAGTGATTTGATTCCCAGGGCATCACAGAGGTCTTGAAAGGGTTCTCCTATGAATTGTCGCCCATTATCTGATGTTATGGTGTGTGGGATGCCAAAGCGGTAGACGATGTTGTGTCGAACGAAATCGGTGATCTTCTGGGAGGTAATGAGGGAGAGAGGTTTTGCTTCAATCCATCGGGTGAAATATTCCACCGCGACCACAAAGAACTTTAGATTTCCTCGGGCTACCGGGAATAGACCCAAGATATCTATACCCCACATGTCCAAAGGCCATGGGCTAGCTATCGAAGTCAATGTTGTAGGGGGCCTTCTGGACACTCTGGAATGGTACTGATTATGTCCACCATGTCTTTCCTCATGGTTGGCCAAAAGTATCCCTCTCTCTCGATACGTTGTCAATACTGTACGGGCTCTGATGACTGCCACATATTCCCTCATGTATTTCTTTAATGAGCTTCCTTCCTTGGGACTCGCTAATGCATTGTAACCATGGCCGCCTGAATCTCTTTTTAAGCAGTTGGCCGTCTATAATTATAAATTCTGGTGCCCATCTCTTAATCCGTCTTGCCGCTAGGTTGTCGCTGGGTATCTTCCCCAACTAGAGGTATTCCCATACCGGGGTGTACCATTCGAGAGAGGCACCAAGATGAAGAACTTGAGGTGAGGGAACTTCGATGCTTGCCTGGGGGATCTCCATCGCAATGACTGGTGTTTCTTTGTTTAAGTCTGACTGTTTTCCCAACTTTGAGAGAGCGTCGGCAACCTCGTTTTGGCTTCTTGGAATGTGTTCGAAGGTCGCTTCATCAAAGAGTGTCACTAACTCGCGGACCTTTTCCAAATACTTGGCTAGCACCGGATCATGTACTTCATATTGATTGAGGATCTGGCATATAACCAATTGCGAATCCATGAGCACTTTGATACGCTTCGAGGCAGTAGGCGAAGTCCTGCCAGCAAAGCCTCGTATTCTGCAGTATTGTTCGTCACCTTGAATGTGATATGGATTGCATAGTAGAAAAGTTCCCCATTGGGACCCTTGATTTGGACTCCCAGTCCTGACCCGCGATCTGAAGCCGCACCGTCGACGTGGACCGTCCACAGTGTTTCCTGTGCCCGTTTCTCTATCCGGCCAGTGTTTTCAATCACGAAGTCTACGAGGACTTGGCCTTTGTAAGAGGTTTTCGGGGCATAAGCGATGTCGTATTCTGACTGCTCGACTGCCCACTTGAGCAGTCGTCCTGCTACATCAAGGCTTCCTAAGGCCTTCTTGAGGGGAAGCTCACTGAGTACTACTACGGGATGGGCTTGAAAATAAGGGCGAAGCTTCCTGGCTGCGATGAGCACTGCATATGCCGCCTTTTCCACCGTGGAATACCGTTCTTCCGCGTCTCGCAAGACTCGAGACACGAAGTATACTGGTTTTTGTATGCCGTCTTCTTCTTCTCTTACTAGGGCTATAAATACAGTTTTTCGTCTTTTATGGGTCTGCTGATTATAAGAGGGTTGGCCAAGTACTTTTTAATGTTGTCGAAGGCTTCTTGGCACTGCTTCGTCCATTCAAATTTCTTGGTCTTCTTGATGGTTTGGAAAAACGGTTTGCATACTTCGCCAGCCTTGGCAATGAACCTGTTTAAAGCTGCAACTCTTCCAGTCATCTCTTGGACTTCTTTTACTGTCTTTGGGGCCTCCATATTGATTATCGCCTCACATTTGTCTGGGTGGACCTCAATACCTCGTTCTGACACGATGAACCCTAGGAACTTTCCACTAGACAAACAGAAAAAAATTTTCTTGGGATTCAGCCTCATGCCGACCTTCCTCATTTTCCCAAAGATTCTTTCCAGATGTTGCACGTATTCTGGGCCAGTACAACTTTTAACCACCATATCATCTATGTACGCTTCCATGATTTCCCCTAGTTCGTCTTTGAAAACCTTTCCTACCATTTGTTGGTACTCTGCCCCCGCATTTTTTAGACCAAAGGGCATGACCTGTTAGCATTATAAGCCCTACTCTGTAACAAAACTAGTCTTTTCTTCATCATCTGGATGCATTTTGATTTGGTTGTATCCTGAGTATGCATCCATGAAGCTGAGATACTTGAATCCAGCAATGGAGTCTACCATGGCGTCGATGCTTGGTAGTGGGAAAGGTTTTTTTGGGCAAGCCTTGTTAAGATCAGTATAGTCAATGCACATCCGCCATTTTCCATTAGCCTTTAGTACCAATACAGGGATCGCCAGCCACCTTGGGTATTCCACTGGCCTGATTGCTCCTGCTTTGAGTAACCTTTCCACCTCTTCTTGCACCGCCTTCCTCCGTTCGATTCCCAGCTTTCTCTTCCTCTGTTGCATCGGCCGAGCTTCGTCGAAGGTGTCAATCTTATGCTCTGTTATTTCTCTGCTTATTCCTGGCATAGCATCTCCTTCATTAACGAAGATATCCTGGTTTCTCAGTAGGCATTGCTTGACTAGCAGTCTATCATCTTCAGGTAAGGTGGTGCCAATCTGGGTTATCTTTCCTCCCCCTAGGTTTACTTCTTCCGTTGCCTCCATAGCTTCGCTGTATATGGTTTTTACTGGCTGCTCTTCTGTGCTGAGGCTTTCTATGTATTTCTGGTGTTGCTTCTGTTTTTCAATTTGGGCGACCTGAGGGGCCATGGTGATGCGCTAACAGTCCCTAGCAGTCTCCTGCTCTCCTCGAACTAACCCGACTCCGTGCGGGGTGGAAAACTTGATCATGAGGTGTGCTGTTGACGCGATGGCCCCAATAGCATTAAGAGCCGTCCTTCCTAGTATAGCGTTGTAAGCTGAAGGAGTGTCAACTACGATGAACCGGACTGTGGCTACTGCAGTCCGGGGAGGTTCGCCATATACCACATCCAAATCAATAGTGCCCATAGGTTTTAACTTGTCTCCTGTGAATCCGACAAGCGAAGTTGTCATTGGGTGCAAGGGATACTTCTCCAAGCCCATTTTCTTCAATACATCATAATACAACACATCCGCCAAACTCCCCGTATCTACTAGTATCCTGCGCACTCGAACCCCATTAATCCTGAGCATGAACACAATTGCGTCATCATGGGGTCTCTGCACTCCTTGGAAATCTTCAGGACCAAATGAGATAGTCTGTTCATGGTTTTGAACGAGTTGCATGTTGTAAATTGGAATTCCCCTAGAGCCCGAGGGGTCCTTCCCCGCCCGTCCTTCAATAAACATAATCGGAGGGGGAGAAAGTCGGGGCGCGGTGTCCTTCTGTCCTTCGACTTTGTTTTCCTTTAGGGGAGGCCTATATGTATTGTCTGTCCTAGAGTAATTCCTGTCCCCTGGGTTGTTCCAGTGCGGCGGACGTGTTTTAGTTCGCCCTGACTCATCTTTTTCCAAGAATTGTTCTAGGAGATTGGTGTTCCTTATTAATCGTTCTATCTCGTCTTTTAACTTCATACAATTCCTGGTATGATGGCTATATGTGCGATGATATTCACAAAAACTGCTGCGATCCACTAACTCTGTGCGTGTTATAGGTGGTGCTTTCCTCACCTCTCTATTATGTTGGATCTTCTTATACAGCTGATCCTGTGTTTCTTTGGTAACATGGTATACTCTGTACGCAAGGCTAGCGAGAGGAGGGCGGTTGTGCAGTTGCCTCCCCCGTCCCCTAGGGGGATATTCCTTTCTTGATTTCTGCGAGGAGGCGAGGGGCTGCGTCTCCGGCGTGGAGATGGGCTTCGCTTATAACTAGGTTTGGGAGATAAGCTTCTCCTAGACCTGTTTACGGGAAAATATCCCGCCGGTTCGCCTCCCTTCCATGACCCTGCAACATGGCTATGTTCTCCTCTGCTCGAATCAAGTGCTCTGCTCTTTCTCTGAATGCCGCGAAATCCGCGAATTTTTCTGTCATCGCTGCCCATTGCACGGGTCCTTCACGCAATCCTCTTTGGACTGCTAATAGTGCCATGTCTTCCCTGAAATCTCCATATTCATTCATTTCTATGGAAAACCTATCTAGGTAATCCCTTGTATTTTCATTGGTCAGCTGTTTCAAGCTCATCAGGTCGAGGCAAGTCTTCGGCGGTGCTCTGATATTAGCGAACCTCTTGAGAAACTTGCTTGTCAAGTCCTCATAGCTGTGTACTGATCCTGCTGGCAACTGGGAATACCAGTCCCATGCTATCCCTTGCAATCTGGTGGGAAATACCAAACACATAGTTCTTTCGGATGCTCTTGTAATGAGCATTAACTCTCTGAAGGTGTTGACAAAGGCTCTTGCGTCATGCGATGGATAGGAAGGAAATTTATCCAGGCTGGCAAAGTCCTTCAATTTGATATCCTTTCCCTTGTATAGGTGTGGGGCCAGAGCGCCTCTTGGGGTTGCCACATGTCGTACTCTTTCATGCTTTCCTCTGCTTCGTCGATATTTGGAGTTGCCATCGCTACCTGTGTCGCTCGCGTTGGAGGAAGTAATAGTCTCAGGAAAGTGGTTGGCATGGCGACGGTTCCTTCTTCGCACTGGAGATGAGGAAGTTCGACTGCTGCTGAGGGAGGATGAAGAAAGAGGTGCCCTGGTTGTTCTTCTGGTCTTCGCTCCATGTTTGCTATGAGTTGCCCTTCTTGAAGGGTCCCTTCGATTGCTGGTGTGGCGGGATCTGTATTGTGAGAACTGTGGTTCTTGTGAAGGATGAAGACTAAGGTTGGGTCCGCGGGAGAGCTCGTGAACTTCTTGGTGAGGGTGTATCACTGGTTGTTCATGGGGAGTATGAGTAACTCTGTAAGAATTATGGGTTGCAGATGGCTGATAGGACAAAGGTGGTGGCATTGAGGCGAAGTTTAGTGGGGGTCGAAGCAGTGCGCCTGGTCCGGTTGCTGTTGGTATGGGTTGGTAGGGGACATGGGGCTCCCTATTAGTGGAGGGCATCCCGTATGGTGTCGTGGTACCCAGCTGACCAGTTGTTCCGAATGGTGATGCGGTTCCTGACTGGCCAGGTATCCCAAATGGAGGGATTTGCTGGGTGTTAGCGTTTGCTAATGATATGCTGGCCGACCTGTCGGATCCTTGATTCTCAGTCCCTGGCGGTGGTGGCTGTGAGGTTTGCTGAGGAGCTCTGGTTTGTTGTGTCGCGGGGGTAGTCAAGGATGTACCAGGCATCTTGGTGGTGTTTGGGGTGCTGAAATCTAGCACTTTGGGCTGGACCTCTCTAGCTCTCTCAATTAAAGAAACCACAAATAAGAGATGCGAATGAATCTCTCGGTTTTGTTACTTGATTTCTTTCTTTTTGTAGGAACGGTGGGCGCCAGTTGATAACCCAAAATCTAGCTCTAGGTGGGTGAATCAACAAATTAAGGATAAACTAGATAGAGAGAGAAGAGGAATTTCACAAAAAGTGTATTTTATTGCTTCATAATGTGTTTACATGATTTATCTCTATATTGGATAAAATGAAACTGGAACCCCCCACTCGTAGGATTGGGATATCTATTTATAGTAACCTATGACGTCATCTTCACCTCGGATCTGCTGAGGCATTTTGTGGCCTCCGACTAGGCCTTCGCTCAGAAGATGGCCTTCGACTGGGCCTTCGCTCAGAAGATCGCCTTGAGTCCAAGGAGGACCTCAGTAATTCGATAGCGCTTGATTAGGGCGACCTTGGGTTCGCCTGGTGTTCGCCATGGTTCATCTCGGTCCGCCTGTCGAGCCCGAGGGGGACCATTGCTTCCACGTCAGCAGACGGTTATAACGACCTCTGACACTTCGGTTCCCTGTCGGGGTGGTCCCCAGCCGGTAGTTGTCCATTTTGGGCGGGAGAAAATCTCCCGCCTCCAGTAATTTGGGCCAAACCTGGAATTCTTGTAGACTGGAGGGCCCCCCCTTAGTTTGGTTGGGCCGCGATATGGACCGTTGGGCCACAACATGGGCCGTTTCCAATCGGACCCTATCAAGAGGGTATACGGCTGATTTTCCAATTAAAATATGTTAATAGAAAGAAAGAAAGAAAAAATAACGGGAAAGGTTGTGGGAAATGGGAACTCCCTGAAGCCTCAAAGTCAAGTGACTTGGTCTGGTCGCTCAGCTGGCTTCACTAATTTTGTATAAATGAATTCCATCGGCCATTGCTTGCGGCATTGCCCCTTCTGAGTTTCAACTTCAAAGAAGAAGAAGAAGATGAGGATGAGGAGGAGGAAGTATGGCCTGACTATAACTCCCATTGACGACGACGGTGATGGTGAGAGCAGCAACTCTGGATAGATCTCACCGACTATCCGGCGTTGGCGTCGCCTTCGGATTGGTTGGTCTTTTTTATCCACCTCCCGTCGACGTCACCGACTTGTTGTGTCAGTAATACTTCCATCCCCTCTTCCTCCTTAAGTGCTTGCTCTCTTCTCTTAAGGTTGACTATTTCTGTTTCTTTTTTTTTTTGTTTCAAGGAGGTGGAGATGAGGACGGATTATTATAAGGTACATGAATTGCTTCGTTGTAATCAGTCCAGGGAAGAGCCCTATCGTGGCTTGTTCCTTGCGCTCTGTAAAGATGCCTTTACATCTTCTTCTGCCTCTGCCTCTTGGAGAGCTGTAAGCATTAATTCCTTCCCCCTTATTTTAATTTCTTCATAATTATTATTAGCTAATTCACCAAAAGTGATCCAACCAAGCTCCAAGGTTACCCCCCATTCTTTTTCTCCTTACTTACTACCACTACTATTAGTCTACTACTAAACAACTTAGACTTGGACTTGGACTTGAGTTGGAGGAAGCACAGGACACATAACTTTCAAACCACCCCCAACCTAGCTTCATTTTGTACAGATTACATGAATATTTTCTTCAGATTTATGAGTTATGACACATGTCCTTCCTTTTTCATCTCAATTAACAGGTACTAACAGAGCTTCCTCATCTGAATTCACCTTCTAGGTGAGTCAAACATGAAAGATATTATTTACTGCATCCTTCAAACCCCATTTTTTTAAAAAAAAAATTGGATAAATTACCTTGCCACTTAGGCCTATTTGGATTTTTCATCTCCAATTCTGCTCCTCAACAATTTAAATTTTTTCTCGATCATCCCTCTATTCTGCAATATTAAACACACGAACCTCTCCTCTCCAGGTATCATCACATCCAAGTAATTTTTTGTTTCAATTTCTCTGACAGATTGCTGCCAGACCGCCAAAACATTCCAGCTCGATACCAACTATGCTTCATCAACAAGGTGAAGAACCCCAGCTTCACAACTGACCCAGTCAGAGACGAGGAAGGAAACCCAATAAAAGTACAATCATATGACAAGTGCACTAAATTAGTCGTGTCTCCAGACTGCTTTCTTCCTTCTGACAAAGTCAAAATTACAGTTCTTGATTCTAATCATGGAGTGCTATGGGGCAGGGAAGGTAAGGGACCTATTCTGAAAGGCCGCGATCTAACCGTTCATCTTAAAAATGGTGTTGGAACCTTCAAAGATATTGTTTTCAATGATAATTCCTGCTGGTCCAACCGCCAGTTTCAATTCAGAGTTACGGCTGAGTCTGAAGCAGGAGAGGGTTTTTTTAAAGGGGAAAGAGTTGAAGAGGGTGTGAGTGAACCTTTTGTAGTAAAAGACCGCAAATCAAAAGGTAACGATTAATTTACTTTTTGTACTGTTATGATCAACACAATGCGGTTGGCATTGATGTCTAGAGAGATAGTGGGTTGTAAACATTCTACTTTTCTTTAATGCAATGAAAATGGTAAGGCTGGTCCTGCTCGTTTCAAAATAATAATAATAATAATAATAACAACAACAACAACAACAACAATTTTATTATTAAATAAATAAATAAATCATTACAATAGTGATGATACATGCCGGATAGGCGGATACTAGTAGGAGGCTTACCATATGATTTGTTTTGGTTTAAACTTTCTAGCATGTTCCGAATTCAGTCATTATAAACCCCAGATGTAAGTTTTTTAGACTAAATAGTACCGTTGTAAGTCTGCTATTGATAGTATGTTTAAATCAAATCCTTGGACTTTTGTTTCTTCCTAATTTGTACCACTTTGTCTGTAGCATTTCAAAAACCTGACAAGCTGGAGCTAACGCACGAAGTCGAAAAAATAAAGAAGATTGGCAAAGGTTGTGCTTCTCTCCTCAAAAAGAGGGGCATCGAGAAAGTAGAGAATTTCCTAAGCTGGTATTTCCGTGACCAATCTGAACTCCGCAAGGTAAGGATACTATATGTAGTTTATTAATTATTTCTGCTACAGTTACAAATCCCAGCACAGTATTACGTTGGTATATGTTTGGTACAAATCAGTGATTCATTATGATTCAACCATTAAATGCTGGTCTGTATTGGTAGTGATGCTGATGGGTACATTCTGATATGGATATGAATCATATGATGCTTAACTACCACTAGCACCATAATCTGCTTTCGTGTGGCATATTTATTACACATAATGCTTTCTGATGGCATGAAATGATAATAGCTGTTTCCCTTTTCTCTGTCATAATTTCTATTAGATACTTGATATAAAGTCGGATCAAAAAAATTGGAAAGTCATGGTTGAGCACGCACTGGAGTGTGCCGATGAATTTCACGCTAAAAACTCTGCCTTGGAAAGCAACACTCAGCCTCAGCAGGTGCATTTACTGTGTTTATCAGATTGTCCCATTGTTTCAGTATTAACCAATTTAACTACTTGTGCTTTCAATTTGTTAATTAATTTCTTTTGAAATTCAGTTTTTAGTTCAAACAACAGTAAGCAATGTGCCTCCCCTTCCAACTGATGGCTCAAGCTCATCAGAACCAAATCCTTTTGAACACAATTTCATAAATGCAGGTATGATATATTTATGTTTTTGTCTCTTTCCTGAACTCTCTTTTTCTTTATTTGAGAAACGTGAGAGAACCATGGCTTCTGTCAAGTAACAGAAATTATCTCTTTATGAACTTTTTTATTTATCTGATAAATTTGGGCAATTAATGGTCTGAATTTTTTCTTTATTTATTCTTTGCACTTGCAAATCATATATAGTTACATCCTGTATTTAGACCCTGTTATACCTTGGAATTTTATTTTGGTTCGTTAAAATTTCTGTTAGAACTTTTGGTTGCTTTGATTTTATAATTAGTTTTATGTGTGCCTACTTTTATTTAACATAAATTAATTTCTTGCAACATATGATGTTTTTATCATATTAGTAAATAATTTGATGAACTGTTCTATAATAATTGTTAATTGCTAAGGGTGGACCCACATGTAAGTTACATTGTATTGTTCATGTATTAAATGAAGCACCAATTCACTCTAAGCCACCGAATTTGTGTCACACCACTAATTCTCCTCATGCCATCTAGCAATTGGGACCCACGTGTCTTTGTGTCTAAGCCGAAATATTAATGATGCACCATGAATATTAATTATAGTTTCCTAAATCCACTCAATACCAGCCTTGTTGGTAACGCCCAATATATATATTCCTTAATCGGTTAGTCTATTGAGTACTTCACCATTTCCACCTACTACTTTCTATGTGTAATGGAGATCCATAATCCGTCCATGTAGAAGAGAAAATCAAGGGGAAAAACTGATGGGAACTAACAACAAATTCATATACCAAAACACAAAAACCATAGAAATTGTTATTCTTCATCCGAAACCAAGAGGAGCTAGGTGCGAAAACCAAGTTGAAGTGAGGGCTGGTACCAAAAGCATGGTGCACATATAAAACTAAATAAGTTATTGGAGATACTAGGTATTTATGCAAATTCTTTGGACATTCTTCTTTTCATTTGCTTGGATTTCCTTGCTAATTTCCTAAAATAAACAGAAAATCTTTATTGGCCGATACTTCTTGAGAAATTTTCAAGCTACTTACTATATATGCTGTATGATGCCTTTTATAATGTGAATGACTATAAAAGTTTGAAGGTTGTCTTAAAATAATTATACACAGGTCTTAAAAATTTTGGCAACTTATAAGAATTATTTTATTTAATTGTCAAATCAGTTTTCTACACAACCAAATAGTATCTTGAAATTTTAGAGCATAGATATCTTATAAGTCAAGTCCAATCAGGTTAGCTCAATAATAGTGCTTGTCTGATGTTGTACAACGAGAGTAAGTATGCTTTATGTTGAAAGTAGCTTAATTAATTGGTGCATATAATTAGTAGAAATAAACAAAGTACGGTATATCACTATGAACCGACCACATGTCTATATGTTTGGACTTCCAGAATTATTTTGAGTGAATATCCAAAACTGATTTTATTTAGAAATATAAAAATTTAGTCAAATTATTTTATATTGTTTAGAGTTTCGAGGTCGGGTATTTGTGCCGAGGATGGCTGGTACGACTGAGTAACATTAGGATTGATTCTCTTGCGTGTTTTGTCTTGCTTGCTACTTCTTTTGCCTATAGGTGCGGATTTCACACGAATTTTAATTTGTATGTCAGGAATTGAACTACTTTGCATTTTGCATATTTCAAATTGCTAAATTGTTGAATATTCATATGTCATATTTGCACATTTATCATTTGATTATTATTATTCTTATTGCATATTGAATGGTTGTCATTTGGAAATTTGGAACTGTTATATATGTACTGCTTGTGCGATTGAATAGACACTCAATTCTTTTGTACGGGGGTGTCTCACACTTTTTGGACCCTGATCCTCGGAAGGGGGAAATGACCGGATGCTTCCGCGGGGGAAAAAGATATTGCGGACGAGATACCCCTCGATCGTTTCAAAACTCATACATCGGCACCCACCTGAAAAGGAATGGGATACTGACGTGGTTTCGAACCTCTCGAGAGTTTGATTGTTTACTGCAGGTCCTTTTTTTCAGTAGGCGCAAGCCCCTACTGTTAATTACCTCTGAACCAAGTCAAGAGCACCTCTAGATCGGGATAGTCAATGGATAAGGCATAACCGTTAGCTTTCCAGCATTTTACTAAAAGACACTTGACATTAAAAGAACGTCTACAAATGGTGACATGAACGGAGCAGATATTATAACCATGAGAGAGTTAACATAATGCAAAACATGATGTAAAGGAATTTAGTTCATATTTGGAATTCCAAGATTTCTAGAATTTGGTCCCGGGTGATTATCAAATAACCCAAGCTTAACCCTATTTTTAGTCATTTGGCAATTTTTATTTTGTTCTCTTTAAACTATACACATTGTAAGCTTAAAGAGGACGGACATAGATATATAAAGTTTCGGTATTCAGATTGTATTAAAGCTTTAATTGTTTTAAAACTTCAATTTATCAACGTGTTTAAAACTTTGGTATGTTTGTTGACATATTAGAATCAAGGTTATCAGACGTTTCTGGATTCTCAGGCATTAAAGCATGTAGAGGTTCCGGTCCTTGACGTGTGTCGATTCTGGTCAACTATTGACGTGTCGAATTTCTGGCCTCGTGACGTGCAAGAGTTTGGTTATAAAACGTTTTAAACTCTGGTATTAAGGCGTGTTTGGAAATTCTGGTCACTTTGGACGTTCTAAACTCTGGTCTTCTTATGTTTTAGAATTTCATAAAATTCTGATTTTCAGACGTATTTAAAGTTTGGTCCTTAGATTCAGAAAGTCTGTATATAGTTATGGAATTTTGTTTTTTGTTTTTTTTATTTGTATCGTTTTTGGATTTAAGTTTTGGGTCTTTGAACTTTAAGTTTGGATTTTCTGGACCGAAATTCGATTTGGATCTTCTGGGCTTGGATTTGAATTTGGATTTTCTGGGTTTTGGATTTGAACTTGAAGTTTCTGGGTTTTGGATTTGAACTTGAAGTTTCTGGGTTTTGGATTTGAACTTGGGTTCTGGATTCTCTAGAGTTGGATTTGACTTGAGTTTAGATTTTCTGGGTTTTGGGTTTAATTTCTGGGTTTGGGTTTTCTGGGGTTTGACACTCTTTCTTTTTTTTTTTATTTGGATTTGGTTTGAATTTTGAGACTTTTTGGATTTTGAGTTTGATTTGAGTTAGGGGCTTGTGTTTCAGGTTTGAGCTTGGATTTGGGTTTGTTCTTATTTCCAGGTTCCTCAGGAATTTGTATAATAATTGGTTGTTTAACGGCGATTACCGTCTGATTGTACCTGCTGTCCAAGTATATCTGTCATCTTGAGATACCTGCTGTCAAAGGGGTTCATACCCTTGCACTTTTATTAATTTTTAATATGGTCAAACTTTTGGATACTTTTGTACTATTGATTTTAATCATTTTCCCATGGCTTTAATTTTAATTCTCTTTTGGTCGGGAATTTGAACTTGGAGTGTTATATGAAAATGTTCCTCATATTTTCCTGGACATTTTGATATTTTACGGGAATTTTCTAGACTTTCTGGCTATTTTTAATGTGTTTTTTTTTTTGAAGTTTCTGCATTTTGGAAAATTATCATTGGTCTGGGTTTTGCTGTTTTGTATTCAATTGTCAGGAACCCGCCACACCGAAATGGTCACAGAAGATCCTGGAGAGCGGATGAAGGCTGCTGTTTCGTGTTCTAAGTGTTAGAGACCCGCTGCGCCGTTGAGGCCACATAAGATCAGGAGGGGCTGGGGCAGTGTCGCTTGGTCTACGCACGCGTTGGTGCGCCGAACGGACCCGGGTCGCGTTCGTTTCCGCATGTCGACGTTTCAGCTGCCCGGTGGACCGCGTTTGAGCCGCGTCGAGGGCTTAAGCCCTCAACGTTTCTGTCTCTTCGTTTGCTCCGACAGAGAGATCGAAAGAGAGAGGGAATTTGGAGCGATCGCTGCGGCGATCAACCGTGTCTGAGCCATTTCTATTGAGTGCTGAGCGTTTCTATTTCCTTGTCCGACGACGCGGTGGATGTAGCCGCCTATGGAGACAAATGGAGAGCCTCAGCTGTGAGACTTGCAGAGGAAGTAGAGAGGTCGCCGGCCCACCAGAGCGCCGCTAGAGCGTCTGAGGGCGCAGCTAAGTCTCTTTTTCCTCGTTTTTGACTTGCTTTTACTGTATACTGTCCCGTTTTCAGTGCTTGCTTTTTTCTAGGGTTTTGTTTACTGGTTTTCTGGTTACTGGTAGGCTTTGGCTTGTATTTGACTTGATTTTCGTTCTTTACTGGTCTTTGTGCACAGTCCGAACTGGTTCTGGTGTACTGGGTTTGCTTGATGACTTTAATGCCCTAGACTTGCTGTTATTCCCTAGATATTTTGCTAGTGTTTGGCTTTCTGTACTGGTTTTTTGTTGTTGGGGTCTTCTGGTTTCTGGTCTCTGGTACTTGTTTTCTGGTTAGCTAGTTTCTGTACTGGCTCATGTGTCAGCTTGTCTAGTAAGATAGCTCTATCATTTGGGCATTTTTTGGGTGTATTTGGGTAATATAGCTGGATGTATTTGATGTGTATTTCTGAGAGCATTTATGGTGTATTTCTGGAGAGATTTAGACAGCATTTTGACTAAGTAGCTGGGCATTTCTGGATGTATGTTTGGGATATTTGATGTGTATTTCTAGACTTGGATTATTTGGCTCATGTATCTGGGTAAATTTTGGCAGAGTTTTGGCTGTATTTTGGACATTTTCTGGGTGGATTTTGGCAGCATCTCGGGTTGGTTTAGGATTATGCAAACACTGAAAAACTGAAACAGTCACACTTGCAAAAGCATGTCTTCACGGCCTCTGTCTCTATTTGTCTTCACAGCCTCTATCTTCAATTGTCTTCACAGCCATTGTCTTCTTTGTACCTGCTGTCCTTTGCAATTTAAGCAGTTTATTTTGTATATGATGTGGTGTAAATCATTTATCTTTTATTTTAGCCCTTTTATTTTGAGATACTTTTGTTTCCCCTTTTATTTGACTTATTTCATGTTTATCTTGACAGATCTGGATGAGATATGCTCATGGATGCTATTATGCGCCTATATGCTATGATTGTTTCTGTTTTTATGGAAAACATGCTATAAAACAGCTAAGTAAGCATAAAACAGTGATAAAACTTATTTTTATTTCATTATCTTGGATCTAGAATGCTTTGCATGCTTCTAACTTATGTTTCTTTAATTTGCAACAACTAAGCTACATGCTATGCTATGAGCTGTAATCAAGAGATGTAAAGGAATAAAAGAAGAAGAAAGAAAGGGGCAACATAACATAAACTGAGGTAAAAAGCTCTTTATTAAATATCGAAATCATTTACAAAGCTACATTTCTTACCTTATCTTAGCTTAAAACAAGTTTGAGAACTAATCCTTTTTGTTTACAATGCAGGTTTAAAAGCTTGAGATGCAAAAATGGCAGAGTTTCGACTTGTGATCAAAACTCTCCCCCTCTGTGTTGAAGGAGAGTGTCTTTTATAGCCTCAAGGCTAGGGTTTCTTCTATTCCTGGAGCTGTTCCTGGCGCTTGATCTTTTGATGAAGGGTGTAGATGCTGACTTGCTCTCCAAACTTCCTGTTTAAAGCTAAGTCTCTCTTCACTTTTCTACTTCTTTTTACTTGGCCTATTATGTTGTGACACTTGGCATTTGGATGAGAATATAGCTGCTGATTGTGTTGATTTATACTATTTCTCACTTGATTTGCAGCAGTGTATGACATGTGGGTCCTGCCACTTGATATATATTTTTTTTTGGAGAGATATTTGATTATCTCCATTTTCTTTTGTTTACAGAGGATATACTTGGAGCATGATCTCTTGGCGCCAACTGTATTGCTTCTGTGTTGTATCCATCCATTCATGATCATATGGAGGGTTGAGATTAAGCATAGGTGGAGGCATCTCTACTAGTATAGCTGGTTTGGCCTATCTGGGGGCATTGACAGCTGTAGATATCCTATTTCTCCATTTGCTGTTCCTCAATAGCTTTCTATGAACATTTTGACTGGACACTCCATTTGGCAATAGGTTGGTTCACTCCATCTTCTCCATTTGTGTATTGATTTTCTGTGAACTTGAGGGTGCATTTTGACAGTTGGCTTGATAGCATTTTGTCATTGGCTATGTTGAGTGTTTGTTGTTTTGAGTAGCTCTTATCCTTATCTGATAATTGCTAACTCTTTGCTTTGGTTTTCTTTGTATGACTGGTGGGCCACATGCTTTCTTGACACCAAGGATGATGATGTCATGCTTACTTGTGTTTGCCATAGCTGTCATTTGATGTTTGCATGCGCCTAAGTGGCATTGGGACAGATGTCACTTATCTGTGCTGCCATGTAGACTCATTTGATGATTTTGATGCTTCTTTGGTTGCATCAGATCCTGCATTTGGAATTTCAGAGAGAATTTGGTACTCTCTGTTGGTTGTATTTCTGTGGTTTTTTGGTTTTGTAGGCTGTTGTGTAGCCTAACTTTTTGATGACTATGGCATGTTGTGCCATGTCCATGACTGTCCATATGATTTGGCAGTCTGGTATTTGAGATGGCACAATGTCATTCTATGACATGTTGTTCTCATATCTGACTTGTCAAATTATGCGGCTGTGTCTGAAGGCTGGCATCTCATGCTTTGGCCCTCCCCCATTTCATATGAATTCCCTAGCACATGCTTGGCCTATGATGTATTTCATTAGGCATTCAACATGCTTAAACTAAGGCCATTTAGCATTTATAGCATCTATGCCTTTGCTTATAAGGTAATCCATCACTCAGTTATGACATTATGCACAATTTTTATTTCATTTCTGTGCCTTAGTCGATTTGCTAACTTGTATTTCATTTTCTACCATGCAGCATGCTTTTAGTGGCATCTCTGAGGGCAGAATTGGCATTGATTGTTTTGTAGTTGTCATTTGAGCTTAGCATGCTCTTGTCTGTTCTGCTTAATCCCTGATATGCCCCTGGGCCCACAACATAATGCGCATGAGAGAGGCATTCTTCTCAGATAAGAGCTTATATCACTCTTTCTTGATTTTCTGTGGCACTGTGTGGCCTATGTTGGTGTGGTTTTGTGCACACTTGCTATCTGTGCTGCTTTGTTGGACTTGAGCTGAGTGTATTATGCCATCTTGTCAAGTGCACTCTTGTTGTGACTTGGTCGATTTGGCTGGCTGATTGTCTCATGCTACTTGTCACTTTTCTGCTTTGATCATGGCTTGTTTATATGTGCTGGCATTGATTCCTTTCCACACTTAATCCCACTGTTATATCTGTTGGGAAGAATGATAGGGCAATTGTGGAAGTATAAACATGGAATGTATCAACTTGGTTTGTCTTTTATGCTTGTGGCTTCTCTGGTTTGTGTTTTTGGGACTGATTTGCCCTTGGGACCACATGTTTGCGCTTTGTACTGTCTGTGGATGAGAGACAGTGTTTGTATTTAAGGGTGGTGAGCTTACCATCCTACGATTTGTACCACTGGTACAGGTCTACACTCTACTTTTTCAGGTGTAGGGTGCAGAGAGGAGGTACATGGTCCCATTTTCTTTGTGTTTATTTCAGCTATGCCACTGTTGCACTCAATATATTCATTCCCTTGCTATGAATCATATTTTCATGCGCATAACTGTTTTATAATCATCTCCTGGTACCATTTGAGTTGCTATTGAGGAGCTTTCTTCTCCATTTGAACAGAGAGAGCTCGGGTTGCACTGTTTGCAAGCTCACAGCCATGGCCATGGATGATGTCATCGTCTTTGTGCCATCCTGAGCAGAGTTAGCTCCTGAAAATCATCCACAGAGCGTCGTCTGGCCATTCTCAGGTGAGCACTGTATCTCTTTTCCTTTGTTTTGCACGATTTTGCTTTGTTTTGCCGTCGAGTTTGCATTCATGGCCGTTCTTGACTTGTGTCTGGCAGAGCTTCTCTGTGGTCGACTCTGGCATTGTTGAGATCGTGAGTGCATCGCCTATCTGTTGGTGCCATTTGCTGAGGCTGAGACGGCGTAGCGCGACGGCAAGAAGCAAACCTACGTCGGAGAAGACGGTCTTTTCTCTGTAAGTTTATCTCTCTCTTTCCTTTTCTGGATTGTCTGACTGGAGTGTGGGGCCCTCCTTGTCAGAGCCAATCGGAAGCTGACACGCGTCCTCTCTTTTGATTTTCAGAGAAATGGGTCGCTGCCTGGTTGAACTGAGTCGCGCTGAGCCTGACTCGAATCTAAATTGAACCGTTAGCGGGTCTGAGTTGGACTCAAGTCGAATCGCCGACGGATCCGAATCGGAGCTGAATCGAAGCCGAACTGGGCCGAGTCGCAGTTGGGCCTCGTTACTGTGGGCTCTCTATTCCCTCCTCATTTTACTTGGGCTTTTCTGTTTATTTATTTTTTGCTGTGGGTTTTATTATTTGCTTTGTGGGCCGCTGGCCGTTGCTGTTCTTTTTGCTCCTGGGCTGTGTGCACAGACTTGTGTATTTGAGGTGTATACTTGTATTCTGGAGATGCATGTTTGTATTTGTGCTGCGTATTTGTACTTGTAGCCATCTTTTATACTCTATATACTTGCTTTTGATGTTTGTACATTTTCGGTTGTGCGCTTGCATGCTTGAACCCGAAATCTATAGCCTTCAAAACCTTTATTTCAAGTTGTTTTGAATTAGCGTTTGTTTAGAGCCGAGTTAGAACTTAGGATTAACGATCCTCGTTATCGCACAAGTCCTTTATCGCTCGTCTTGCAACGACGAACCCATGCTTGTAGTTAGGTCAGGGTGTTGCCTTCGGGTCTGTCAACTAATTCTCCATCGTTTTAGAACCAGCTGGGCCCACATGTCAGGACTTACGTTAATAATAATTTAGTAATTACTAACGGCCAAAATTAGAGGCAAACAAATGCCCCCGCCAGAGTGAGTCGTGGAGCCAAATGCGTAACGGCTTACTCTGGTGCCCCCAGCCTCCTAATTATTATTTTGGAGTTGAATGCGATATTTGCTTATTTTTTATTGTTGTTGCTGTGTCTTTCGTAGGTGACTATGGGGCCTGTAGAGGAGATCTATAGTACTGTCCCCCGCTTTGGCTTTACCAGGACTGGCTTTTACGGTCCTTCTGATGAGGCTATCACCAACTACATCGACAATTACCTAGATCCTGAAGGGGCCTATAAGCATCTCCATGGCAAGTGGAGAAAGAGGATCCTTGTCACATCCCGCAACTGGACATGACAGCTCCCGCCACAAAAGTACAAGTAATTGTACTCTCGTAAGGCTTAACCTGTCTGAAGACCGTTTTTTTTTTTTTTTTACAACGGATAATATTATAGAATATTATCCGACTACGGTAGAAAAGAATAAAATAAAGTAAAAGAAACTCCCTTGTATTCTTAACCTATAACACACACTTGTTATTATACAAACATAGAGATACATTATAAGTGGACAGTTTAGATACATAAACTTTTAGTCTATTTCTACTTGATTACAAAGAAAGACTAATCTAACCTAATCAAAAGGTAACCCTTAGACAAACCAACTAAATTATGCCTGGTAATCCTGGAGACATGACCATAATTCAATGGTATTAAATCAGTGAACAATCGTCTCAGCAAATGGATAGACCTTCAAGAGTCTTTAGAAGCGATTTCCCTGCGTAGCATACGTACCATCTGGAACCCCCAACCGTCGGGAAAACATGCAAAACAAATACGGAGTGAGAAATAAATTCTCAGTGCGGGTTTTAGTTCCAGACGTGGATTTCTAGTCGAAATCTTTGTCCAAAAGTAATACTCATATAAGCAACATGAGTAAATTACTTGATAGTCAATCATTAGTTAAACTTAGTTTAATTATTCAAGTAATGTAAATGCAAATTTCCAACCAATTTCATGACAAGCAATAACTCAAGCACAATCCTACCATGATCACTTTACGATGAATATGCATACAAGCAAATCAAGAGCGAAACATTTCTTTCCCTAACCCGAGGGCACACGAGGGACGAGTCCCTAACCCTGGGCACATGAGGGATTTTCATATCTCAAAGCATATTACATATAAGCATTCCATCTGTTTTCCTTTCTTTATCTTTCCCTTTCTCTATCTTTCCCTTTCTCAAGGCACAAAAGAGACGTATCTCTTTCCTTGAGCACAAAAGAGAATTTCATTCAAAAACTCACTCAGGTTTTCCCTTCCCATCCGGTTTGGACACAACTCTTTCCCTGAGCACAAAAGGAAATTCCATATCCGAATAGCGCTACCGAACTGGTCAAAGCCAGGGATCAGTCGACTTCGAAAAGTGGCTTTGATTATCATTTCAAAACATCATATCATTCTCATATCATTTTCAATTATCACACAATATCATTCTTGCACAGTCACAATTCCAGATTATCAAGCAAGATTAGGCTGAACTGGTACAATTCAGTTCATTTATAACAAACGAATATGCAAACTTGCCTGATTTCTCGTGTCAAGTTAAATAAAGGAGATCAATGCAACATGAGTTGTAATATCTGTTCCTATAAGCTAATATGAACAGTTCGAAATGCATTCCAACAAAATCATCAACATGCAATGCACATAATTTAAAGTTACCAGGGCCGAATTTCTATAAAAATCCACGTGTCCGCACCTGTCTTTGGATGATGATCGGTCTTTGTCCAGTCTCCTGTAAAAATGGGTCAAAAACCGTTAAGATCTAATCAAACGGTTCTACATTTGACCTAACTGGGAGTTTACAGCTAATTGGTCCGGCTTATAAAACCAGATTGACAGACTGGGTTAACCAGACTGGTCTGGGATTCAGATTAGAGAATTTTGTTTGAAAATATTTTATTAAGTATTTTATTTATTCAATTTATAATTGGTTTTGACTTTCCGGTCAATAATAATATGTTATGATTAAATTCCATATGTTTGTTATTTATTTGATAGTTATATATATATTTAACTATTTATGTTTATAGTAATTGCTTGTGTTTTCAGTGAGTTTAAATTCTTATTATTTACTATTATCTTATTTTTGTCTTATTTTTAACTTAGTTTATTTATTTCTTAATCAATTATCTAGTTATTTTATGTTTAATATTACTTTTAATATAATCTTTGTTAAACCTTTATTAATTAACTAATTTATTTTCATTTATATAATTATTTTAAGTATTTCTCTTAATATTAATTTATTATATTTATTAAACAATTTATGTCATTAATAATTACTAATTAAAATCCGAAATCAAAAATCAAGAATTCAGAAAATTATAAAAAGTCATAAAACAATTTCGAAAATCCAAAAGTTATTTGATTTTATTATTATTTGGGATCAGAAAGTCGGTGATTTTGGTCGTCGTATCTGTTCTCGACTCACTCGGACTATTCTCATCATCTCTCGTAAAAATCCGACTAATTAAAGAAATTCCCGACATTTAAGTGGCTTTTTCTTTAATTAATTATTTTATTTATTAAACCCACATTAATTAACTTAATCTTTGATTAAGTTTAGATTAGGATTAATAATAATTATTAAGTCCATAATCCAATCCGTAAAGTCCAAATCAAGTTAGATTGGATTTTCCTTGAATTTTCAGCACTGGGCCGACTTCACTCATCACCATCATTCAATTCATTTTTTTTTTCTCCGAATTGGGCCAAAGAAAAGAGCCCACATACATTATTATTTTTTTTCTTTCTTTCGGTTAGGCCCAAGCCCAACTCCCGAATGGACTCGACCAGGTCAACCTGGTCCAGTTGACCTGGATCCAGCCTAACGGGTCCGCCCTTGTTCCGACAGGATCCGCCAGCCAATCCTATCAGATCCGATCCGAAATCCCAGCAAATTTTCTAGAAAGGACCTTAGATCCTTTTATTTTCCAAATAAGCCCTTTTTACTTTCACTTAGGTCCTTTTTCATACAAAATAGTCCTTTTTCTCTTACAAATAAGTCCACAACCCAACTTTCTTTGCAAATCCGCCCCTGTCGCATATGAACCACGTATCAGTAACGTACCAAAGAGGCAAACAACGTACCGGATCGGTACCAGCACCCAGCTAGCCTTGTTTAAAGCTGGTACGAGACTACTACTAGCATCACAAACAGAAATAATGTCTATCCCGAGCCTCTAACTGGTTAATAACCTAAGTTCAACCTTAAAGAAATTGATTTCGTTTGTATACCCGTGAACAACAACACATACCCAATTTTGCACTCTTTTTTAATATGATATAACTAATCCAGTTCGTGCCACATCCTAAATTATTCTCAACTCATCTAATTAAAACACATCAACAGTTCAAGATTCCGAAATTAGAAACAAAACCTAATCTAGACATTAAACCAAAATTTCCAAAATCTGACTTGCTAACCGAAATTAAAAGGAGAAAGAAGTGTTATACCTTAATCTCCTCTCTAACTCCTCTCTTTTCCTAGTTTCCTCCGCCCTCACTCTCTCTTTTTTTTTCTGAATTTTCTTTTCACCCGGCCAAAAACACAAAATAACCATGACAAGGCTTATATAAGGAACGAAGAAGAGAAAAGAACCAACGATGGAGATTCATAACTCAAATCTTACAGTTTGAGTCACAATTCCAATCCTTATCCGACTCTCTCGCGGAACAAATCGGAGGAGGACAGCTCAATAGCGAGGCTTGTCGTTGTCACCACGGGATTGGCTGGCCTCAGCTCATCCCGTTTCAAGCTTCGTGCTTCACTTCATCGAAAGAAGGAGAGGCGATCGGACAGATTGACGAAGGAAAAGAGAAAAAGAGAAAAGAAGAGAGTGATGCCAGCGGAGAGAATGAGATTCGGATATTTTATTAAAATTTATCCTTCGTGATTTTCTGTAGCAGGGACTGTGTAGCCAAGTATGCTGCAACTTAAATTAAATCGTTTTATAACCAATTTCATTAAGATTTAATCAATTTGATACTAAATTTCAGAGTTAACTAAGCTTTGATTTTGCTAGAATATTTTGTATTAATTATAGATACTACACAAAATCATAAATTTCGAATTCGAATTGATTTTCATGTTGATTCGAGTTTATTTCTTAAGAATGATATTATTTTTATAGGGTAAATTTTTCTTAATCTTATTCTTAAATTAACTCAATTAATTTAATCAAACATAATATTTTCTACTATGTTACAATCCTTCAAGGTAGGGATAATTTTCATGGCTTGCTGGCTCGGCACGATCGTCTGTCTTTACCACCTCGCTATCATTATCCTCGCCTGATGACTGACCCGCCTACCCGTGTTGAGAAGCGCAGAGCCTGGGCATATGACTCTCATTGTCCTGTGATTCGTGACAGGTGCGTAGCTCCTACTCAAGGTTTTGAGGGTCTTTTTCTGGGTCCTACTGGGCGTAGTACTTTTTCTGCAGACTTTCATCTATTGAGTGTTGAGATGATGGAGGGCCGCGTTGCTCCCTGGTTACCTGGGCGTTTGAGGGTCCAGGGAGGTTTGGAATGGAGTCCTGGTCAGACTGAATGGACTCGTTGTATTCTGTGTTGTATGGGTGGGGATTTAGAGATGGTGAAGATATTTGGGGGTGTGACTCTTGCATTGTTTGAGTATTCATGGAGCTCCAATATTCTTCGAGCTATGGCCTCGAACTGGAACTATGTGCACAACACCTTTGTGTTAGAGGATCGCGGTGCCACTGTCAATCTTCAGCAGTTTGCTCATTTGATGGGGGTTCCAGTTGAGGGTCTGTATCTGATTGTCTGAATTGCAAATTGAATTGAATATTCGTTGGTAGCCCTCTCAAAAGAAGACTCGCGATATCTGACTCTGAACTGATTGATCTGTGATACCAGACTTGCATTAGATAGTTGTCCAAACCGAGCTGGCTTTTGAAATATTAAATTGTATATGAATTGAATTGAATTGAATAAGTAGCCGAGCTGTTTTGCATTGCATCTGTTTATAAGTGATTGCATTTGTTAATTGATTTGTACTTGTATTACTTGTATGTTTATATATTTAGTTATTATTTTTAACTTGGTACGGTAGTTAGTTCCTGTACATGTATCATTGAGATTCGTGTGACTGGAACTAAATACCGCACTGAGATAAATTATATTTTTCTCATTCTTTGCTTTTGCATTGTTTCCACAATGGTGTGGGTTCCAGGTTGCAGATCGAGTAGCGAGACGAGTAGCGGACCGTTGGATTCTGTGGTTAGCAATCCATATGAACCAGACTGTTAACTAAACTGTTGTAGTATTTATATTATATTTAAATAAATATCTTTAAATTTAGATTTGACATGTATAATAATTGTATATAGTTAACTTTATTTTATAAATTAGACTAAGTTAAGCCTTGCGGGTGCAGCAGGCATCCGCAGTGAGCACTCCATCGCCTGCCGTCCATTGACGATATTGACGGGGTGTCACAGACCCATCGAAGTTATGATTGCTGGAAAAACATTTTACATAGGAACTCCATCCTCTCGAGGAATTATAGCTGCCTAAGGAACTCTAGCAAGCTACTCTTTTTATATCACTGATTTGAGAGAGCATCTCTCAGAAGCTACTCTTTATCTCTTTGCAGTAGTATACACATTCCTTATGCTAAGTACATCCCACGGTATAACAATAAAGTTGTGGTAATCCTCTGTAGATAAGGGGTAGATACTTTACTGTAAAAGCCAATGAGAAAGTTAAAAAATTCCTTTCTAAGGAGGGAAAGTCAAACAGAAGCTAACTAATTAATAATAGTGAGTTGGACTAGCGATTTATGAATACAGAGATACCTCCTGGCCATACGTTTTCCCTGCATGTATGATTCTCATCAAGGTATCAAACTTCCCATTGGCTTTCTGGGAGACGCATTTCTTCGCTATAGCGGTGTATGAGTTTGTTTGGTGTTTTGGCTGGTGTTCCTGAGGACAGCTTAAGAGACTTGAGGAAGTAACAAGGGGATTCTTAGATTATGGGTGAGGTTGGCTGTGAGTATATAGCCCAGTGATGTCTTTGTGTTGATTGAACGCAAAGCATATTTCTGTTAATCAACAAAATTATGTCCAATTTGTATTATGTTGGTTGGCCATGTCTTGATGTTAACAATTAATTAATCCCTAATGTGTAATATTCATTAAATACCTCTTGCAGGATTGCCTCAACTTGACAGTCCCAATGGACCAGTCTGCATGGAAGTTATGTTTCCAAATGCTGAATTAACTCTCAGTAACATGGGGCAATTTTATTCAATCTCCAGAGAGCAGTCCAGGATTGGTTCCATGGCTGAATGCGAAGCCTCGGAAAACACCAGTCTGCCTCAACAGGTGCATTTAGTTATGTACTACATGTTCCGGTAGATAGTTGGTACCATTGTTTCTGGTAGATAATGGCAAATACTATCTGAATTTTTTTCCCTTTTTTTGTAATAAATGACTTAACTCATTCATGCAAACATAAATCAACAACTTGAATCTGAATATGAACAAAAAATTTAAATGTGCAATTAATAAATATGGTTAAGCATGCATTGAGAAACTATGATTAAGAATGCAATGGAGTGTGCTAATGAATTTTATGTTAAAAACTGAGTTTTAAAAAGCACCAGTCAGCCTCAGCAGGTGAGTTAATGTTTACCAAATTGTGTCATTGTTTCAGGCTGATTATATCTTATCCTGATACCGTTTTATAATTCACAAATCATGTTTTACTCTTTTCCTTTCTAGTTCATTTGATTCTTTCTGAGATGACTGCATTTGTTAGTTTCAGGTTTCAGTGGATAAACAACAGAACATTTGGAACACGAATACAGACCAAGTTTATTTTGATAACCCAAATAGTAACAACTTACATTCAGTGTCGCCCTTGGAAGAAGTCCTGATTGGAAGAATTAGGCCTCAAGATCAATTAAGTACAAGTTCAGAGGTGTGTACAATTTAACCGATAGCATGATGGTAGTTGTGCATTATTTAAACCTCACTTTCAATTCAAGTTATCCTTGATGTCACCCACCTAGCTTCAGTTATAACCCACAATTGCAACTGATTGTCAGTTTAACCTAGTTGCTTGCATTATATGACTATACCTTACTTTCCTCCCTTAAGTTAAGTTGTGCAGATATACCAAAACAAGATTAGTTAGCTTTGAAATGTATAATTGTAATGCTTAGCTCTGGGGCCTATTTAACTGCTTATGCTTACTATTCATTTAGTGGTCATCTTTGGAAATTTAGGATTCAGTCCGTGCATTGGAAAGAAATATACCTCTCCCTACAAATGGTGGTCCTCGTCTAGTTGGCTCAAGCTCGGCTGTACTGAACCCTTGTGAAAATAATTTAATTTATTCAGGTACCATATATATATTTGTTTGTTTGTCTTTCCATTTTTAAGAAATGCGAGAGACAACCATGGGTTTTGTGAACTTTTTTATTTATCTGATGTTTTTGTTTTCTTGACCATGAGCCCCTTGCAACACACGATTGGTGGTGTTTACTAATATACCTACATCCTGTATATATAAAGCACAGAGACTTGATGTCCAGTTCTTCTATTAAGTTGTGTCAGACGATGTTATGCTAATTGATTGTTACTGATAAAATACCCAAGTAAATGCATATAATTCTAATGCTTCTGACAGGATCTGAAGTTGTGATTCCAGATGACTCGTACCCAATGGAAGATTTGTTAGCAAATGATGAATCAGCTCCCGAGAATGGTTTCCAATTTATATCGAGAAGAAACAGTTTGGATGCTAGCTTATGTGAAACACTGGTTCAAGATTTCATAAGATTGTCAAGCAAAGGGTATCAGGGGCCACTTAGGCCATGTAGGAAGAGGAAGATAAATATAAAGGCACTCGTCAGGTCAATCACCTATCTTGCAATTCCTAGAAAGCGGGTCAGGATTGTACCGCCTGTTAACCAAACAATTGTGCCAGCTCTGTGAGCCTTAGGTGTTGGTCTTAGTTTGCTTCGTAAAGCCTGAAAAATTGTAACCCCTTTTTTATTCAGTGTGTTCATTTTTTTTTTATGATTTTTTTCCCTATTGAATATTGTAGTACTCAAAAGGAAATTCTGTAAATGCTTCAAAAAAAACAAAAATGCCTGTTGAGTGGGTGCTGTGTTGTTTGTTTGGTTTGTGTGTGTGTGTGTGGTGTGTGGGTGGGTGGGGGGGGGGGTTATTGGTCTTGTGCAGCATTAGTTACATAATTTGTGGCTGCAATGTCGATTGGGTAAATGCTAAAATAGTAGCTTAGTTAATTTCTTCGCACTTTTGGACAATTTATTGAGTTGTAATTTGTAACTTATTTTCTATCCCAGTGTCTATACTCTTGGAACTTAAGATTAGTTCGTGCAAAAATAAATCTTTGGTTATGTTACAAATGGTGACTCTTGATACCATGAAATATAAAGCGGTAAACAAAGAGATTTTCTCAAATAATTCTTTCATTAATTGATTGATTGATTGAATCGATTACAGAATGTCTCAGTTTTCGGATTTGCATAGATCACTTTCTATGAGGGCACTGCATCTTGTCGTATTATATTTGAATACAATATTGAATTCCCTAATTCTAATTAACTCCTATTGGCTGAGGTGGATGAAACTGAGTGTTGTTTTTGTCATGTTGTGATCCGCTGGTATTCCAGCTGTAAATCTGTTGTAGAGAGATTTGAGGAATTTTTTCTTAATAATCTTAAATTAAAATCGAAATTTCATGTCCGTCCTAACGTCACTAAATAATATCACAAGTGTCCTAAATCTGGCCGCCATTTCAGTTGGCGGCCTGGTTTGCCACCTGGACGCGCCACGCGGGACGCCACCTCAGCAAGGTCTGAAAATATGGATTTTTTTTCTTCTTTGGCCCCCATTTGAGATGGCGGCCAGCATTTTCTGCGCATTGTTTCATATTTCAAGTGTATCTTTCTCATACGATGTCCGATTTGAATGATTCAAATTGCGTTGGAAACTTAAAAAAAAGATCTATAACTTTTATGTTTTGAGTATCTTTCAATTCGAAATTTATAATAATCAAAACTTTAAGTAAACATGAGACGTACGTTCTCTCCAACACTTACAACCACTTTTCAATCATCATTCATTACGAATTGGAAGATTCTCAAAATATAAGAGTTGTAGACATTTTTATTAAGATTTTAACAAAATTTGAATCATATTAATCGAGTATAGTATGAGAAAAATACACTTAAAATAAGAATACAATACGTGATAGATTGAAAACAATGAATAATTCAATTGAAATACAATACATAATATACAAATAGTCTTATGCCAATTTAGGTAATTAGTATCTAAATGAAAAATATAATAATTTTTTATAATAAACATATATAATATTCATATATATATGAGATCTGCGCTATAGACTCAACCAAAAGAATCCATTTTCTAGCACTCAACATTGGATATGTTGCACAGTGTATGCACGTGGAATCCTTTTGTCGATTGGATACTTTTATTTAGCCTTACGTGTATAAAACAGAGTGTATGCACGTGGCGGGGTTGTCTTCCTCGAATTCTGATTTGGTTCGGAGTGTGACATTATTATTATTATTATTTAGAAACGCTTGACAGTGGCTGTCAAGAAAATAATTCATGGAGCATCATTCATCAGATGCACTAGGTGTAGAAGTATAGAAGTAGAACTTTTGTAATTGAGCTTTTCTAAGATAGCACGAGATTCTTGTTTCTTTTTGTTAGGAAAATAGCAAGAAATTCATTGCATTATTCTAAATTAAACAGTCCAAATCAAACCTGACGCGTTACGGAGAGAACGATATTTGTTAAGGTTCTATCAGTATTAATCACAATGTGAAACCGGCTGATAAGGTTCTATAGAATTATACTAAGAGAATGAGAGTAAATAAAAGGTTTCAGTTTCCTCATCCGACCAAGCTCAGCCATATTGTCCCCATTCTTTCTTATATGTTCTTATCAGTTTAGAGTTTCTAGAGAGACAAAGCCGGTCTGAGTGAGAGAGCGGGGACCAGGGCTTAAGTAGGCACAATGGACAAGAGAGAAGTGGGTGCATGCTGTTGAGGTGGCATTCGGCAATAGGGCAAGGGGAGAGGCGAGAGGGAACGGATTGGGCGAGAGAACCGCTAGTTTCAAGGAAACCAGGGGCATGGTGGTTTCGGGTATGGGCCGAGAGGGCCGAAAGAGAGGAGAAAAGGGCTGAGTGTGCTACTCGAGGTTCACCAAAGGGGCTTCGTGAGGGCTGGGTTGCGAGAGGAAAAAGGTAAAGGGGAATAGAGGGTATGGACTGGGTTGTGGGGAGAGAGGATCCATCAGAGAGAAATAAAGGAGAAAAGGAAGGGGATCCAACGGTTGAGAATAATCAAGACATCAAAACCCACATCAAACGGTCTAAGATCAAAGAAATTTTGATTTTAAATTACTTGATTAGTGAAACTTAGTTTTTCATCCAAATTTAAGCTATAAAAAATTTATAAGATGGTTAACAAAAATATTTGAAGCATAATTTAATTATTACATCAATCCTTTTCATGAAAATTTAACAAATGGTCGAGATTAATTATCGTATTGGATTCAAAATAAAGTTGTCTTCTAACTTCAAAATGGGGATGATGATTTTGTTTTGGTTTTTCATCATTTAAATTTATTCGTTTGCTTGAAGATCTTTACTTAATTAACTTAACTTTAATTAATATTTTTCGGGTGTTTACAAATAATAATCCATAAATTATCAAACTTTGATACCTGACAATACATTAGCTATCACGATTGATATCAATGGCTAGAAATAGCAACTAATTAAATAAATAGCCCTAAGCTAATGTCTTACAATAAGTAAACAACAATGCCGATGACATCAAACACGGCGACCTCAGCTCGATATCAGAAATTTCAATATACTAGCCGTAATTAAGGCATTTTTACCAAATTTGAAAACAGCAAAACGTCTCATTATTATTTGAATATTTAAGTGTCACAATAGTGACTGTAGTCTGGTGACCAAGTCCTTATCTGTCTGAAATAGTTTTCAACTGATGGTATAATCAAGAAATTAAAGTAACTAATTTATTGCAACAGTAAAAGTTGCGGGATTTTCTGATCTGGGAACATGAAAATATTCAAGTCGATTTATAGAATTTATTGGTATATTTGCCACAATTATCTGATCTCTGATTTAGTCCAATTAAAATTGTTTGAGGAAATAGCTAATTTACAAATCATATTATCACTCAGTTGCTACACCAAAGGCTACATTAAATTGGCTACAGAAAGTCTGGATCACATTTAACAAAAGAGACAAGAGAGGAGAGAGACACCTGTCTCTTTCTTCCTTCTCTTCCGATCTGTCTCCTTTTTTCTTCGTTCTTTCTTCTCGATGAACTTCCTTGGTCTTCACCTGCTTGGTTGGGTGTTGTCGCTCGCTGGTTGGTCGTGAGTGCGGCCACTAGTGAGGTGACATCTGTGAAGGCGACACCTCCTGCTTCGTCTCTACAGTCGCACGAGGGAAGCATCCTCTCCCTCCTTTTTCTCGATGTCGGGCTGTCAAAGGGAGTTATGAAGGGGGTGACGTGGTAGACGCTCGTTCACTGATACTCTCCACTTGTCTTCTTCTCCCCTCTTCTGTGTGACGTAATCTTTAAATTGGGGCCGATCTAGGGTTTATGAATTGGGGGAAAATCGGAGAAGGAGGCAAGAGGGTTGAGACGACAGTGAAGGCGGTAACCTCATTTCTCTCTGGTCTTGTAAACTTTCATATCAATTTGTGTAGAAATTGATAATTTTCGGTTGTTTTGTATAAGGTTTAAGGTGCATGGATTTGAGCTTATTCCTGATAAGCCTAACGCTGATCTTAGCTCTGGTTGTGCTAGAATTCTTGAGGCGATTTTTGAAATCAAATGAGTTAGGTATAATCTCTTGGTCCCTGTTTCGTTTCTTTGCATTCTCTGGTTAAATTTTGACTTGTGGCTGTGGCAGTAGCAATTGATGTGATAATTTGTTGTAATAGCTAGCTAACAGGGTTCACTTTAATTGATTACACGATTTGATAGCTGTGGGGTGTTGTTAACTAAGGGTATAACTGATTTTGCTTGATGTTGATTGGATTGCTAAGCCAATGATGATTTGTGCTAATCTGAGGCTAACTGTGAACTTCTGTGGGGAAAATAAATCATATCCATATGCATGTCTATGTGACAGTAGAGTATAATTGCATATACATGTGCATAATTGCATATAGTTGGGTTATAACAGTGATATGTTTCTCTGTGAGCTGTATTAGGTCATAAATGATGCATATTATACTATCTGTCATGATTACATAGCTTATATAATGATATGATGAACTATCTGAACTATTACTTCAAAATGATGCATCTGATTGGTTTATGACGATTAAATATGTGTGTATACATGATTGAAGTTATATCATGGCATAATCAGTGGAGTATAGTGCCTAGGAAGTTAATTGCATAATAAAATGATTACTGACATTAGATATAAGCATATATATATGCATGATTTGCTTATTTGTCATGGTTACATAGTTTTTATGGTTATATTCAAAGTAATATAAACTGTTAGCTTGGTATTGTGCATATACTGAGTTAAAATGCATATAAGCATGCTTACTGGTGCTAAATTGAAGCATATAGGTGCATTTTCTACTCATCTGTTATAACTACATGGATATATGCATGGTATTTCCTATGTTTATGCAACTAAAACTTGGTAGGCTGTAAGATGTGAGTCTGAGATGCATTTGTGTATGCTCTAACTGTTGACAGTAAAGGAAAATCATGAACATAAGTTTTATGCATAAAAACTATGCATTCTTCATATGCATATCATGATAGTTAAGGAAATAGAGGCATCTGATGGTTTATATGCATATAACATACTTGTAGAATGCATGATAGAATGAAAATGAATAGTTGGATGGTTGGTACCAGTTTCTGGTACAATCAAATGGATACTGGTATGCTTCTGATGAGTTTAGCGATGCCCAGGGATGATCTTATAAGAAAATAAATTTTCTGAGGGCTTAATCGAAAAGTTTAAGGAGCTTATTACTAACAGAGACGGATTTTAATAAAAACTGTGGGCTGGAATGAAAAATCTGAAGGCTTTATAAGTTTCGGTGGGCTTAAGTGGAAATTTGGAAACTTATTGGTTCGGGTTGGATTTTTGTTGGGTTGTCGGACCCATTACGCGCTGGCTCAGTCAACTGAGCCAGTTGACAGGGTTGAGCCGAGTGGAATTTTGGGCTGATTTGTGGGCTGGACTTGTCGGGCTGAGAAAAAAATGGAGAAAATTAGTGTGGGCTGGATTTTTCTGTGGGCTTAAGTTATTTCAGAGAAATAATTTGAATTGTGGGCTAATTGTAAATTAATTGAGATTAGATTTTCGGATTTGATTAAAATCTAATATCTGTATGTTAATGGCGGATTCTGTTGAGCTTGATTTAGACTAATTTAGTCTAATATTAATTTGTGGCTTATTAGGGAAATGATGACAATAGTCTGTGTATTGATGAACGGATACTGTGGCAAATAAATCAGACTTTCTGATCCCGCTAAATTTAAATAAAATAATTTTGATTTATATTTTCTGATTTTTGTTTTAATTGTGTTTAACTATTTCCTAAATTCTGTCTGCTGATTCTGTAATCTGTTTTTAATGTTAATTTTCAATATAAGGAAATAAATGTTAAACATGATTCTGAATGATTGGAGAAGTAACTAAAATTAAATCAATAACATAACCTTAATCAAGGACTTGGAACCAAACTATAACAATCAGGGTTAACGTTAAGAACCAGACTCAGATTTAAGAAAATCCGTTAAATAAATATTAACGGTACTTGATCTGTGGTTTGTAAACAGGCACGGACCCTGAAGCCTCCCGCGACCAGTAAGGAAGCAAGGTGCGGATTACGCGGTTTCTTTGTACAAACTGGATATCGGTATTTTTAAATTGATGCATAGCATGTTGAAAAACATATGCATTTATTTCATATAGAAATAAGAAACCCTGAATGAATGAAATTCATGTTGAATTAAACTGATCGTTTGACTAGAAAATTAATCTGACTTGGTCATCCAATTGTTATTTTGTGGACCGTCAGAATTATAAAAGACTGGAATGGTTTCCGTAAATTGACTATAATGCATGAGTTAATTGGAGAGGATTCATGAATCTGATTCGGGATTAAATCGGACCATTCTTATTCAGTATGCCTAGCATAAGTATGAGATTTAAATTGTGTCACTCTCCGGAGTATGGTTTGGCCACCTACCCGGCCAGGATTGTAGCGCTATTATTTCTGGAAATTCCCTCTGAAATATGTACCTAGGATTGAACCTATGGTTTTATGAAAAGTTCTTCCTAAATCTGACCGGCCGATAAGAACTTGAGTGAATACGATTTTCTGTGGAATAATTATGCTTGATTTGTTTCTGTGCATATTCATGATGCAGTATGCCGGTCATCGGACCCTTTCGTCTGGTACCCACGGTATTAAAATTTCTGAAAATAATATTTCTCAAATTACAATCATTATATATTAATTGAAGTGGGTGTGGATTTCGTTACTCGGTTCATACTTGGATCCGCGTACTGGAACTAAAACCCGCACTGAGATTGTATCTCACTCTGTGCTTTGTTTTGCATGTGTCCTCAACGACTTAGGGGTTCCAGGAGCGTCGTAATGGAGTAAGGCGTAGGACTATAGCAACTTTGGAGTGTAGTTACCTTCAGTTTGCGGTACGGATCCCGAGTCTGAATTGTGAAGCTGTTTTGTGTATCTGCTTAGATGAATTGCCCGAGGTACTGGCTTACCTATATTTTGAGATGCCTCCTGCGTCTCCAGCGTCCGAGGTTGAGGTTGAGCCAGAGCCGGAGGCTAACTCCCATGAAGAGGAAGCGTTCTGATCGTTAGCTTCCTTTTCCTTGTTGGGAGAGGGTCCGAGTGTGTATGTTCCCTCTGGTGTCGTGTCGTAGTGGTCTTGTTGTTGCAGTGCCGGTTCTTAGTGTTGGTTTTTATGAGTCTTTTCTCGGGGTTGTGGCGGCGGTTTCACGTTTGGATGGGTGGTTTTTCTCTTTTTGTGTATTATATGTCTATATGTATATAGAGTGAGCTTGAGTATACCAGTCCTTAGGAAAAATAAATAAGCCGGGATTGGTCGTAGCTTGGTGTGAATTGCTTTATTTTTGTAGAAAGGCTTGTGTAAACTAAGCTTGAAATAATGTGAAATATTTTTTGTGTGCTTATCTGTGATGTTGTGTGAATTCTGGGCCGAAATCAAGAAAATGGGAAGAAAGAAAAAAATAGTATGTCTGTCTGTTCGCCTTACGAGAATGGGAAACTATTCTCGTGACGGAGGAGACATCACTCCCTCGATTCTGGGTGTGACATTAAGATAGAATAATAAACTAAAAGTACCATTTAAATAGTAAAATAAATAATCTATTCGGAAAAATGAATGAAAATATTGTTTGATAAAATGTTAATTAGAACAATACACTTTAATAATAGTACGACACGTGAACCATTCAATTGAGATAAGAAAGAGAGAGAAAATCGGATGACAAAGACTATAGGGTATGTTTGGATGGTTGGGAATAGTGGGAATAGCCACTCTTCCCAATAAACACTTTTCTCTCTACTTTTTCACACTTCCCAACGCTATTCCTAAACTCACCATCCAAACAACCTAGGAATAGCACTCTTCCCACTCTTCCCACTCTTCCTACTCTTCTCACTTTTCCACACTATTACCACTATTCTTAACCCATCCAAACAAGCCCATAGATAATATTTCATAACTACAAAACTTGAAGATTTAACTCTATTTTTTCAAAGCTTTACATTGTAATAATTTTTTTTTAAAGGTGATCATTTATTTTTCTAAAAGACCAGTAGGTATATATATGAAAAGTTTTGTCGATAGGTCCCCCCCCCCCCCCTAAATTCAGCAGAACAACATTTTATTCTCTTTATAAATAATACATAGGAGTATGTAACCCCTGAATTATTATATTATAGCCTACGGGCATGTAAAGTTAAAAAAAAAAAAAATTTATCGAAGATAAGTAGATAACTAACTTTCCAAAATTCGTACAGGCGACTCGGATTACTTCAGTCGATGTGAAGTCCCTAAGACGCATGGCGAGCAAGTACGGGGAATTTATTTGCGCTCTTCATCAATATCTTTTCTAGCATTGTTTATGCAACATTGTCGTGTAGAAGTGCCGTGTTCGGTGAATCTTCTTCTTATTTGTTCTTTATTTTTGCTTTCTCTATTTTCTTTATGGTAATTTGTCGCCTCTGTTTACCAACTCTACCAAGTTGCTACTTGCTAGGTTTTCTTTTTGTACGGGCGACGATTTACAGGTTGATGTCATGTGGTGGGCGTGACAACAGTTAGATATCAACTGAGCCACGACCTGCAGCTTGGTTTTCCACGCGTAGTCTGCCACAGCAAAGTAGCTCTCACTCCCATCACTGGTTTACTGATTTGTGGTCTGTACCAACTTCCAAGCACCAGCTTCAGTGGGTGACTGAGGTCCAGTACAAGCTAAAGATTAGAGGGAGACATAGACAGAGTCACAGAGAGAAACAAAGAGATAGAGCGTCAATGGCGTCTTGGGTGTTTTCTTCGATCCAGTCCATCTCCAGCAAGGTCCTGGAGGCTATACAAGGAACAGCCGCAGGCCCCCCGGATGTGGCCGACCAGAACGGAAGTGTTATAGCAGATTTGCAGAAGCTGAGTCGGATGCTTGCAAGGATCATGGCCGTTCAACAAGATGCCGAGGAGAGGGAGATCCATGACAGGTCAGTACGGCTGTGGTTGGAGGAGCTGAGAGGTGTGGCCTACCAAGCAGAAGATGTGCTCGACGAGTATCACTATGAAGTGCTCAGATCCATTGTGGAGAGTGGAGATGCTGCCATTGAGATGTATCACCAGGAGGATAGGGATACAAGTACGTGCTATATCCATTCTTTTTTTGATGGTCAGGTGGCAAAAAACCACGCCGACATGGTTATAATAATGACGTGCTATATCCATTCATAATCAATCAATTTTTTTTACTCATCTTTTCTTCTAAAAAAGCTCAGTGTCACAGTACTTATATAGTCGTATACCAGAACATAACATAGATTCATCAAGCTTAAAATCCTAATTCTGACTTGACATGAGAGCATACCATTATTGGACATGTCATCAGTGTTCCCCCCCCCCCCCCCCCCCCCCAATTTAATCTTCATTAAATTTGCTGAGAGTCTAAGAAAAAAATTTGTTCTATACTTTCACAGGGATTAAGCGAAAATTTGCTGGCATGTACATATCATCATCCCTTTCGTATTCTTCAGCATCTATTGCCAAGATCTCAATTCCAGATGGGATGGGTGAGAAGATCAAGAGTATAACAGAGAGGTTTGAGGAAATTTCCAATGACCGTCAGGCTCTTCATTTGAAGGAAGATGAAGGGTTCCGGCTGATTACAAGTCCTCAAATCCGACCACCTACCAGCTCTCATGTGGACGAGAGAGCACTTTTTGGTAGGGAGGAGGAGAAGGAGAAGATAATCAGCCTCCTAACCAGTTTAAGTTGTCCCAACTTTATGGTTCTTCCTATTATTGGAATGGGGGGGCTGGGCAAGACCACGCTTGCTCAGCTAGTTTATAATGATTCTAGGATTCATCAGTTGTTTAATAAGAGGAGTTGGGTATCAGTGTCTGACGATTTTGATTTAGTGCGCCTGACCAAAGCTATCATTGAATCAATGAGTGATAGTCCTTGTGGATTTTCCGAGCTAAGCAAACTACAAGATGTCCTCAAGGATGAGATAAATGGTATCAGCTTGTTTCTTGTGCTAGATGATGTATGGAATGAAAAAATAAACCTCTGGGAGTGCTTTCAAGGTGGTTTTGTCAGTGCTAAAACTGTAAGAATTTTGATGACAACCCGAAATAGCACAGTTGCTGAAGTCATGCAGACAACATCACCTTTTCACTTGGGTTACTTACCTGAAGAATATTGTTGGTCGTTGTTCAAGCATTTTGCTTTTGGAAATAGAGAGGCAAGGGAAGATGCAAATCTGCTCGAGATTGGTCGTGGCATTGTTGGGAAGTGCAAAGGCTTACCATTGGCCATAAAGGTACTTGGAGGCATTCTTCGTTATGAAATAGATGTAGAGAAATGGAGAGAGATTTTGGAGAGCAACCTATCAGAAATAGATGAAACTAGAGAGATTATGCCAGCATTAAGGTTAAGTTACCATAAATTGCAGCATTATCTTAAGCCATGTTTCCTGTATTTATCCACGTTTCCCAAAAATACACCATTTGAAAAGGACATGGTGGTTAGTCTATGGATGGCGCAAGGTTATATTAATGGCAATACAGGAACTTTGAAAACATTGGAAGCGATAGGAAGTGAATATTTTGATGAATTGCAAGACAGATCACTTATTGATCGTGGCCGGTGGTTCAGCCAGTATGTTTTGCATGATTTAGTACATGATTTAGCAAGTTTAGAGAATCAGAAAGAATCGAATAGTACATACAAAATGCACCATCTTTACGTAACCAAAGATCATGAATTATCAAAATGTTTAGCATCGTGCAGCGACAGGGCTCTTCGAACATTTGTAAACAAATGTGTACCATACTTTTTTGAAGATGGAATCTTGTCTAAGATTGCTTGTCTGCGAGTTCTTCATTCAATGTACCCTGTACCGCTAAATATCCTTGGCACGTTGAAGCACTTGCGCTACCTTTATGTTACTGATAACACTTATACAAGGTTAAGGCTTCCTGAATCTTTATGTCTTCTTTACAACCTTCAAACTCTGCATCTGTGTTGTTATTTTCTTGAGGAGTTACCTAGAAATATGAAAAACCTCGTCAGCCTTCGGAATTTTCGCCTGGACAGCAAAAAAATCATGCAGTTACCTGACTCTTTATGTATTCTTTGCAACCTTCAAACTTTGGATCTAACATGTTTTTTTCTTGAGAATTTACCTGAAAACATGGAAAAACTTGTCAACCTTAGGTATCTTCGGCTGCATAGTTACAATATCAAGCAGTTACCTGAATCTTTATGTATTCTTTGCAACCTTCAAACTTTGGATCTGAGATGTTATAATCTTCCGGAGTTACCTGAAAACATGGAAAACCTTGTCAACCTTCAATATCTTAAGCTGCACAATATGAAAATCAAGCAGTTACCTGAATCTTTATGTATTCTTTGCAACCTTCAAACTTTGGATCTGAGATGTTTTAATCTTCAGGAGTTACCTGAAAACATGGAAAACCTTGTCAACCTTCAATATCTTGAGCTGCACAGTATAAAAATCAAGCGGTTACCTGAATCTTTATGTACTCTTTACAAACTTCAAACTTTGGATATGAAATGTTATAATCTTCTGGAGTTACCTGAAAATATGAAAAACCTTGTCAACCTTCGGAATCTTCATCTGGCTAGTGAAGAAATTATTCAGTTACCTGAATCTTTATGTAATCTTCGCAACCTTCAAACTTTGGATCTGAGATGTAATAATCTTCAGGAGTTACCTGAAAACATGGAAAACCTTGTCAACCTTAAATATCTTGAGCTGCACAGTATAAAAATCAAGCGGTTACCTGAATCTTTATGTATTCTTTGTAACCTTCAAACTTTGGATCTGAGATGTTATAATCTTCAGGAGTTACCTGAAAACATGGAAAACCTTGTCAACCTTCAATATCTTGAGCTGTGCAGTATAAAAATCAAGCGGTTACCTGAATCTATCTCCCAGCTCCGGAAGCTACATATATTATCACTCAAATGGTGTTGTGAACTCAAAGAGTTACCGAGGAGCATAGAGCAGTTAACTGAGCTGCAGATTCTAGATTTACCCACAGTCAACATGCCATATGGGATTGAAAAATTAAAAATCTTTAAGCCTTTAACAGGGCATTTTAATGTCATGGATCATGGCATGATGGGGGGGTTGGGGGTGCTTAAGGATATAAATGAGCTTAGTGGGCTACTGTGCATATCAGGGCTCAAAAACATTGGTGATGCGGATTGCTCCTCAAAAGCCAATCTTGCTTCAAAGCCAAATCTAAACAAGTTATTTTTAGATTTTGAAGAAGCTGATCATGTTGATTGTGATCACCAGGAAACATTCAAACAGTACGATCAAGCTAGCAGTAGATTTGGGAAACATCTAGATGCTCTCCATTTATCTGTCATTTCAAGTAATGTTACAAAAAATGAGAATGTTGAAAAGAAACAGGAAGGTGTACTTGAGAGCCTCCGACCTTGTGGTACCATCACAGAACTCAAAATATTACATTATAGAGGAAAAAAATTTCCTTCTTGGTTGATTAATTTGTTGGTACCGAAACTGACAACTGTTACTATTGACTGCTGTAGTGAGCCTCACTCCTTACCCCCATTTGGTCAACTTGCATATCTCAGAGTTCTCAGCATATCTGGTGGTAGTGCTATTAGTGTAGGAGACGAGCCCAACACATATTTAGTTTCTCCCAAGCAGCCCACATACTTGCTATTAGGAAATGGTGGTACTGGTGTTAGTTTCCGATCACTTCAAGTGCTATTGTTAAGGAACATGCTCTATTTGGAGTGGCAGACACGAGAGGGCGACTTCCCATGCCTTAAGAAACTCAATATAGAAAATTGCCCTCAACTAGGTAAAATTGCAGCAATTCCACGGGAAGTTAGGGAGTTGGTGATAAGAGATAGTGGTTGCCATGAAATTCAATTTCCTTTAGAATCCAAGATTCAAGATATTTTGATTTCTGGCTGTGGAGAGCTTATCTTAGTTCGTTTCATGGGTGGTGATTTACCTAATCTTGAGAACATATTTATCTCAAACTGCCAAGAGTTAATATCAATTAGTTGGAGCAATGTTAATTCCACTGGGGATGTTACCTTTGATTACTGTCCGAAATTGAAACTCCTAACCATTCCATCAGGAATAAAAAAACTGAAGATATCTTATTGTGATATCCAGAGCATCTTTTTCTCTTTTCAATCTAATATTCGAAAGGTTGATATCTCTCACTGTCCAACACTCCCCTCAATTTGTTGGGCAAAAACATCCTTTCATACAGAACTCTTATCCAATGATTGTCCTAAATTAAAGAAAGGACTGGAAAACTTGCAAATGTCGTACTGCTCCATTCTCCATTTTACCGTGAAGAGTGTGTCACACTCCATTACCAAAAGGACTGACATTTATGACTGTCCCAGAATGGATTTGGGTATAATATATGTCTATCAGGTAAAGGATCACCGTGTTCTAAGCCTTTCATATCCTTTTCATTATTGAAAATATAAACCTAACTAATTACTATGATTAAGGGTTGTGTTTAGAGATAATAAAGGTTTGAATTCTAAGAGCTGCTGGCGTGGTGCTTGACCTGGTTCAAGACGTGTAGTAAATGAAAAATAGCAAGATTTGTTGACTTATTCTACGTTGACTGCTTGTAGGAAACTTTCCTAATATCTTAATACGAGAATATTTTATTTATATATTTGGAACACTGAATTAGGAAAGATGATATTTGGTTTACTATTTTAAGAGTGTTGTATTATGAAAGATAGGATATGTCTCTTTTATGAATAAGTTTATTATTGTAATGAATAAAGAGAGATAGCGCTGGAGCACTGGTACCTCACAATTTTGGTGCCAGTGCGTCAGATTTTAGGGGTGAGAATTAAGGGAGAGTTGTACTAAACTGCTTTTTTCATTTTAATGAAAAGAGTGGTGAGCTTATAAGCTCACTTGTTTCAAAAAAAAAAAAAAAATCTAGTGGGTGTGCTACGCTAGAGAGGGTATCGTGTTATCTGAAGAATATTATTACCCTTTCTTGATTAATGAATTTCAGTACTTTACTATTTTCTATCCTTACTGGGCAACCTTAAGAGTAGGGTCAGAAAGTCGACGGTGACCAGCGATCTGGCATCAAGTGCATTGATGAAAGTGGATATAATGGTCATTGTTAGGTAGAGAAAGTGTATGTAATTTTCATTAAGGTCATTATTAGATTGAAAGTACATGTAATGGTCCTTAAGGTCATTATTAGATAGATTAAAGGTCATCATAGAGTGTATATCTTTACATTATTAGATAGATTAAAGGTCATTATTAGATTGAAAGTAGATGTAATGGTCCTTAAGGCCATATATGCATTAAAATAAAACAAGTAGAGACAAATATTGAGATTTAAGTGAGAAATTTCAGAAATTGTTTTCAACATGCATATCTTTACATTTTCCTATTACACTGATAATTTATTTTGGCCATGCAACAGAAGGATACAGTAGTTAAAGAGCTGAATGCAGAGTCTTTAGAGGTGGAATCATTAACATGCCCACCATTGTTTCACCCGAGCTGTCAATGGACAATGCTGGATATGTCTTCATTAGTGACACTGGAGATATCGAACTGGAGCAAGGTCATATCAGTGACTGGACTGGATAATCTCAGCAAGCTCGTTTTCTTGAGCATATCAGGTTGCCCAGAATTATGTGATTGGAATGACAGAGGACTTCCAGTAGCACTCAAGTTCCTGGAACTGGAGTCTTGTGACAAGCTGCAATCTCTACCTTTGCTATCAGTCGAAAACCAGGCTAGCTCTCTCAAGGTTCTTGTAATAATCAATTGCCCCAAGCTGTCTGTTTTGGAAGGTTTTCATGGCCTGATGAACCTGAGAACGGTGGAACTACGACGCTGCAGAAGCATAAGCATCTCTCCTGCTACTGAAAGCCTCAACTTCAGACCTCACGTTACTATCAGTGATTGTCCTCTGTTAAGAGACTGGTGTCAGAGAAACAGCATCACTTACTACAAGCTCGAGGTACAACATCAAAATTAGAATTATTTATGATAGATTACTTAGAACCAGAGGTTCTTGACTATATTAAAACTAAATCCAGCTAGTAACGAAATCTTTAGTATTTATGCTCGAATTACTTTTTAAGCCTTCATTGACACATTAAGCATAAGTACATGTTTCATAAGATTAAAAAAAGAATGGCAGAAATAAATAGGTGATTCTTGGTACCGTAAGATACCATGTGTTATTGTTTTAAACAGCTAGTACTAATAATGATTTCCAGTGTAAAATCCTTTAGAGGAGGCATAGCTTATCTGCTTGTCATTTTTACAGCCAATTTTTGGTGGGAAGTTCAATCCTATTGACTACCCGTACTCTGTTCAAGTTCTTATTAGGACCAATAAGGTTCAATTTTCGAAGAATGTGAATTTCTCTGAGAGATCTCATACCATAGAAGATAGTCATCTTCTGTTACAGTTCCGGTGCAGCATCCTTTTACCATAATAGCTGAAATTTCATCATTTAACTGGAAATGCACCAATTTGATGCTGAAATACAATTTCGATTATTCCTGGATTTTTTTTTTTTCTTCTACATATTGACAGCAGCTGTCAAGTGCTATTATTCCTGGATTTACTGCCTATCAGTAAAATTATGAGATCTTAGTACATATGTGTGCCTAGGCAGATGCATTGATTAAATTAGCTTGTGCAATAGTTGCATGTACTTCAATAATTTCAGGAGTGTAGCTAAGAGTGATATTTTGATATGGGCAATGATATTCAGGAAGTAGCAACAGAAGCAATACTGACGATGTACATTGTATCCAGTCGCATACAGAGACAGAAGAGAGGTTAACATGCCCAATGCTTGTGATTCATAAAATTGGTAATGCAGAACCAAATCATTGTCCGCTCTTTTGTTTTTGATTATTCATTTATATTAAAGAATGAAAAAGTAAACGAGTTCCATTAATGAACTAAGAGAGTTAGGCAGATACAAATTAAAATATGAAAATGTCAAATTTAATATTTACAAAAAAAGTGCAATAAAGGAAATATTTAAGTGCATTGAAAAAGCCATTTTTTTCCACCGTAATTAAGCTATAATTCCAAATAATAATTCACTATGAAGTGCTGATTATATGTTAATTTATTGAATGTTGAGGAATTTTGAGTGGCGGTCCATCTCAAATGTAATGCTTTCTGTTTGGATTTTGCTCCAGTTAATAATTTGGATATAGAATTGCAGTATAAAGCCTTCATCTTACGTGGTCTATTTTTTTCTTAAATGCATTAGGAGTAAAAGATTGAGATGTAAGCAGAGAGCGGAACATGTGGGCTGCAAATCCAGAGTTAGAAGGTATCTTTTCCTCCATAGTTATTTTGACACATGGAATACATCTTTCATGTAGTCTAGATACTTCTATTTTAGTTTCATTCGTGTTGGTTTATTGTCATATGCTTTTCAAAATCTACAATTTCTCTAAGATCATAATTTTTAGAAGGCATGTGTGATTTTTTTTTCAATTTTACCTTTCAAATTTCCAACCTAAAATTTTTTCTTTCTTGAAGCATATATTCGGATAAGCTTAAGAGAGTGTCCAGTCAAGGTGCAGATTCATCTTTAACTTAAGGTAAACCTCGAGTAGTACGTGCATTCTATTTAGCAATTAAATATATTTCTACTTATAGATTCTTACTTGCAATTTTATTGATAATTTTGTATCGTGTTTAGTGATTATCACCCATTTTTGCTTAGCGCCAGGTCTGCCGATAGGAGAAGAGGAGACGAGAGGGAACTGGAGAAAAATAAGCTAGTGGGAGAGGTTTAGAGAATAGTCGGAGTTCTTTTTATTTCTTATGAATGGCCTTTAAAAACTGGTCGACTGGTAGATTTCGGCACACAAAAAAAAAAAAAAAAAAAAAAAAAAAAAAAAAAAAAAAAAAAAAAAATTGGTCGAGTGGTGTAAGGTGTAGGGCGATTAGTGCTTGCAGCCACTGGCAGATCCAGTAAGAGAGGATGCAGGCCAACATAGCATTTTTTTTTTTTCATATAGGAGAAAATTGCCGGAAAATATTTAATATACCATGGATATGATATGATATTTCATAAATAGAGTGTGGAACTTGAACTTGGGAAGGAGTGGATTTTCGCTGAAGAGGATATATTATTTCTCGGGGCTTGTTAGTCTGCTGGGTAAGTAATGCATATGTGCGCCGAGTTAGTTACCTTGACGATTCAGATTATCTAAGAAAAAAAACAAATTAGTCTTTCAGCCTTTATTTACACCAACTTACTCATCCTTAAACCCTATGTATATCAAATTAGCCTCTAAATTTTCAATTCCAAAGTAACTTGGTCCCTTTTTGAAAGTCTTAGGAATAGGTTGGTAGTTGGTACAGATTAAAAACAACATACCAGTTTGATTCTTTTGCAGAAGTCTGAAAACCAAAGACTGGTTTAACCCTTTTATCTTATAAAGGACTCATAGTCCTTGTCTAGAAACCCAAATATCAACACTTGCTTACTAAAAATTTAAGGGGCAGATGATATCGATTGGATTTGAATTGTCCAATCCTATTCAGATGACTTTAATAATGGAAATACCATAACATCCGCATTATTTCATAGCAGGATATTTCATTCCAGCTACCAAACATATGCTATACAATACAACAGGCCCTCAATGATTACATTCGAAAATAATCTGGAAAAGATATATATATATATATATATATATATATATATGTCATTTCAGCTCTAAGAACTATGCCTACATATCTTACAGCCAAGATAGATACACCACCAGTAGATAAAATGTCTAAATGAAAATATGCCATAATTCATGAACAAAAAGAATTGGCAAAATCTGACATTAAAAATAGAGAGTTTGAAAATATTGTTACTCTTGAATAGGTTTTTTAATTGATATAGTCCATATTAGGTCAGCGTCAGAAGAAACAGTGATCTTGTCTTCTTTGACAACATTTGAAGTGCTTATCAACCCACCAAAACTCATAGCAGTGTCACCTGAACAAAACAAGAACTCAAACTGTCAAGAGCTAGAGAATTTTAAATAAACTTAGAAACTGTTCTGCCAGAAGACATCCAAATAACAAATACCAAATTTCCAAATAATTACAGGTCATCTCTCTGTGGATTGAATTTGAAATCAAAATCCTTGGATGAAGAATAATACAGTTTACAATTAAAAAAAAAAAAAAGCCAGACCATTATAAAGAGAACACTTATTCCTCATTTCTCATTTTCATTACAATAATTACAGTTTTGCTAGTCATTATGATGCGGCATTTTATCACATTTAAAAGTAAGCTTTCATTTTAGTTAAAAGTAAAAGGAAGAACTTCGAATCAACACCTAAGAAACGTCTTCAAATAATCAAAATAGGTAATACCCAGATAAATGAGTGATAACTCCTCCTAGAGTAAATCAGAATCGTGCATGTTCCCATTATTTTTTTCAATAAATAGTCAAAAACTAGCCAAACTGCCCCTCGCTCTTAATGACAAATGAGAAATGATCAATGAGGCATGCTTCAGAAATTCTTTAAACCGAAGATATATGCGTTGCTTTTCTTTTATATTACAAGGAATATATCAAACACTTTGGAGGGGCTACTCTTGAACACTCTGGGGCCCAGAAACCATACAATTAAATATAAAAATGGAAAAATATATGTAAATTAAAAAGTAAACGTGTATACTTAGATTCCACTGGAGTCCAGTGGTGCTGGTACGGGCGGATGGTGCACCAATAGGTATGAGGCCACAGTGTGGTCCCTCAACTGGCAGTTGGACGTGTATCATATGAGAGTGCGTCTTGGGGAGGAGGTGGATCAAGCAGTCATCAGATAAGAGCACAATCCTGAGGTTTGAAAATCGATGCAAGACATTAATATTTCCTATTTCATGATCAAACCTACCACCAAGTGCGCCCACCACAAGTATGCATAGCTGTGTCAAGATTAAAACAGTAGAAGCACATGAGCTGCAGTCACATTTGGCACAAAAATCCTAAAACTACAAAGGACAGTGATAAGGAATTAAGATGGTATAAGGTAATTGCAGCGGAAACACAGGATAAACTTTTACTGGATGGAATGTGCAACTATTGTTACATTTCTTTTTGTTGATGTTCATAAAATTCCTAACTAACAGAGAATTGAGAAAAGACATTTAGTTAGACCAATACACCACGGTTAGATCTGCTAATGGGCTGCTTATGTCCAAAATACAAATTTTTATGTTGTAATGGTCAATCCAAATTGTACGATATGATCTACACATCAGAATCTCGTAGGAAACGAATTTATAGTACTTCTAGAATGTTTCACTATTTTTTTTCAGATTTTTCAAAGATTATATGTTTAAGCACACACAAATATTTTATTTTTTTTACTATTTAAGGGTCATCTTTGAAAAATCTGAAAAATAGTAAAACTTAGTTTCCTACTAGCTTTGAATATGAAGATCACATTGAGCAATTGACTATCTCGACACGAAAAGGCATCTTTCGGACTGTGATTATGTAAGCTAGAAAGGCCCTTAAATCTTAGTAGAATGAACTACCTTAGATTTGTCTTCTACCGGAGCAGAATTGCTGACATAAGCAACGCATTTATGCAGATCTGTTGTATCCTGATCATGTGATTCATCCACTACTCTCACACCCTGTATACAATTCATGCAAATATATCAACATCTTTAAAATCACAACTCACTATGAGACAAGTCATGTTACGAAGTAAATGTTACTTGGATTTGAGCTTGCTGATTAAGAAGCACAGATTTTTGTCCCTTAAGATATCTATTCATATTGTAAATATATAAATCCTTAATTATTTTGGTTAAAGAAATCAAAGGATTCACCAAACATAGTATATTGAATGTGATTAAGCTTAATTGAGCTCAAATATACCAAATTCAGGTAGAAATCCTTCACGTCATCTCTGATGGAATCCAGGTCTCCTTTGATTACATCTGGAGTATATCTGAAAATTAAGAACAAGAGATTAAATAAGAATACTAACACTTTCCATTCTTTCTTTTCACACAAAAGACATACCACAGAACGCTACGTTATTACAAACAAGAAAACCTTCTTATTCTTGCTTTATGGTGCCCTTCTTGTTGTTCTCTCTGTACTTCTCACTGTTATTCTCAATTATGTTGTTATCGTCATTAAGTGATTTGTTAAGACCATTTCCAGTTTCCACGAAGAAAATAAAAATAGGAAAAAGTATCTCAGACTTCTGCCCCAATTTAAAAGACAAGGACATACAATTTAGATCAGAGATATCATAAATATAGTAAAGGTAAAGTAAGGGGATAAAGTCGGAGACCATTATTTATATAGTTGATTTATATTGAGAAGGAACAACTTGATATGGTAAACAAAAAGCAAATAAAGGATTACCAATCAAAATTCACTATCTTATGAAGGAAAACTCTGCAAGTAGTATTTTTTATTTGAGTTGTTTAAATTTTTTTATTATTTTAAATTCTATAAATCAGACAGCTTTCAGAATTGTATTGGTTTTTAACTTAACAAATTAGGATTTATTTAATTTAAACATCCAATTAAGTATTGACAAATTGTAGATGCCCCCACCCTCCTCCCCCTCCCCCCATATTTTTTTTTTCTGGCTTCACCACTGATCAGATACACAACATCAGGGAAATTTTAGATTGACTGCAAGTTTAGCCAAACTTTTGAAAATTTGATTGGTAATGTCAAAAGCGTGCAATGACGGCCGGGATGGTGGGGACAGTCACTATAAATCAATTCTACTTTGAAACACACAAACACATATTATTTAAAAAGTATTTAAAGTGTAACTTGCATGCATCAAACATCAATTTTCTGGTCAGGGTGTTTACCAATTGAACCAAATCAAGATGAACTTCACTTATAATTATTCAAATTTATTGATTGTGCTTGTTGCTTTAAATTAAGGACTTAAATTGAACAGCTAGAGAAATGAAAAGCAACATATTATTACTCAACAAAGCTGTACAAAAAGGTAAAGTAAAGAAAGAAATAAAAGAAGAGCATTTTATGTAATCATAATGAAGGACACAAAAGGATAACCTGAGTCGAACTTCTTCTGGGTTCTGATCTGGGAACAATTCAGGCATACCATCATAAACCCGATTTGCACCTCCATCCGCACAAACCCTCAGCTGAGCTGCTCTACACAGAATTGCAACCACATTTATGTTATCCAAAAAAACTATTACCTCCTTTGCAAAAGTATACAGAAATAATCCAATAATCCCTTTTTGAGAATATACAGTACTAAAATCTTTGGATTTGGTGCATCTTTTTTGAAATTAAAGCTGCCAACAGATTAAATTTCGAACGAAAATAATCTTTTCAATTATTATCGTATCAATTAATTATTCTTGCTTGTTCTAAACAATCAACCAAAAATGCAGAAATAGCCTGTTAAATTTGGTACTTGCACAAACGTGTGCAATTTCTACTTCACATCACACAGGGCCCATTATTTCGTTTATTTATTTTTGCCCCAAGTTTGACGTCCAATGTATATTACTCCTGCTACACTATCCTAACAAAAATACTTCACTGGGTGGGTCCTATCACACAAATCCAAGGACCTTGAGGACCTATCCGCAAATTAAAAAAGGAGATATTCCAGACTTCAGAGGGTGAAAGTACCCCGATTCCAGAGGAGTGGTGCGAAGCGGGGAAGGCGCTGGTTGAGGACGATGAGGGCGTAAGTTAGCGCAGGTGGGTCGGGCTGGTGCTGGTGCTCGTGCGGGAGGAGGAAGGTGGAAGCGTGCGACATGACCTCCATCTCCGGCGCCATGCTATCTATCGTGCACCGCCAGCGACAGCGAGCGACAATTCAATAATTGATTGATTGAGCGGAGACAACGAGAGAGGGATGGAGGCGGGAATGGAGAATGGAGAAGATGCAAATTTATTAATAATCAGACTATAAGATTGTGGCGTTTTCGTTGCCACGGGCCACGCGAGCACCTATTAATTGCTTGTTTTTTTTTATATTTCGTGGGTCCCGTGAGTCGGTGATGGTAGTTCTCTATGATTAAAAAAAAAAAAAAGAAAAGAGGTGAGTTCTCTAGAATTTAGACCACGGGGTCGCCACTTGCCGAATCCGTATCCTCTGGTCTTCCTGAGAGAAGACCACTGGACTTCGGAAGATCTGAGCCGTCTGATTTAATCTCAACGGCTATAAGGGAGCCCCGTGAATAGTACCAGATTGATAGGCTCGAAAAAATTCAACCGTTATGATCAAATCGGACGGCTCGGATCAAAAAAGACCACTGAACTTCTTTAGAAGAAGTCCAGAGGATACTGGTCCGCCAGTTGCCGACTGGTTATGACTTATTGATCTCCTCTTGATTCTTACAAATTCCACTAGACCAGTCAGACAATCTGAACTGTTCAACTGGAGAGGATTTGTGCCCTTTCTGCACCAGAGTGGAACAAACGGCCTAGATATTTTCGCAACATCTATTGTACTTCCAATAGTATAGAGGATTTGGGAACTGTTTTATTGGTCAAAGTGGCGTAGCGGAGACCGAAGAGGCTTGGGCCTTGGGTAGATGAACACGTCTCAAGATAAGTGCACGTGGTGGGATCCCCTTGCCAGTAATAATCCGACACGTGAGGGAGTAGTGCTTTGACTGAGCTGGTCTCCTGAGGCAAGAGATTGAAGCGGAGTTTATTTAAATAAAGCACAGGCGCACAGCCGTCCGTTTGTGTCAGGATCATGTGAAAACGGATGTTGAAGCCGATAAACGGCGATGATTAGTCAGGATATGGTCCGAGTACTCACAGCATGGATTTGAACAGTTTCATGGTTAAGGTCGCAAGGTTTATTGTAGCTACTAATTTTGTAGTAATATAATTCTTTTTGTTAGTCACAAATATGTAGATATTTAAGACTAAAGCCTGAGAAATTTAAGACTAAATTGTCCCAATTGAATTTCAAATCAGTAGCATAACATGCTATGAGTCTAGGTAATATAATTCTTTTTGTTAGTCACAAATATGTAGATATATAAACCTAATTCAAATTATTGCAAATATTATAATTTCTGGGTGAAAAGGAATTCTAATGTCACAAATCAGTGCAAACTCTCTTTTGTATTATATTTAAAGATTTGAAATTCATGTGACACATAAAGCTATTGAACTTGATTATTCTATGAGTAACATGTGCACGTGTAAAATTATATATTTTTTTATTCATTCGGTACAAAAATAAAAGGTAATAAAAAAACATAAAGATTATAATTTAGCCTAATGGGTTCATCTTCCAACTTTCATATCCATATTAAAAGAAAAACTTTGAAAGTATATTATTCATGTGAAGAAGATTGATGTTAAATTATGCGTATTCATCATTGAAAATTCAGATACTGTTCAAATACTAATACAAAAGAGTCGTTTTAACAGCTGATGCCATTATATCTATCTCTTTAACAATATCCTAGCCGTATTATAATACTTTAATTAATAAGTAATAATTGATGTATGTCATTTCATGTTAACAGCTTGCCATCATATTAGTCCGTAATAAGAACTGCTACAAGGATGTCTACACGGAGTAGACACACCAATATGTTAACACAGTTGTGGGTTGACTGCTAGGGGCAGTTCACTTGTTGGTAATTTGGCAGTGTTCTCCAAAAATGACACGACACGAGCGTGTTGATACGACACGCACGCGTGTTGGCACGACACGACACGACACGTTTATGATATTAGCACGACACTTGCGTGTCGGCGTGTCGTGTCGTGTTGGAGATTTCCAAACATTGACACGTCTTAACACGACACGAGTTGACACGTGACACGAGTTGACACGACAAAAATTAATATTATTTAAAATTTATTAAATTATATTGAGTTTATATTACAAATTTAATGATTTTTGATTCATAATCTTTTTATTCAATCATTCATTTTTATTTTAATATATGAAATTTCAACAATTTATTATATTTTTCTATTTTATTATTTAAATAATTTTTAATGAATTTTTAGTGAATAAATTAAAATAAATTATAGTATGGTTTGACACGTTTAACACGTCGTGTCAACACGACACGACACGTCATGTTAGACGTGTCGTGTCATTACGCGTGTCGTGTTAACCAATTCCTTCATTTGACACGACACGACACGTTGAAAATATTAACTCGTGTCAACACGACACGACACGAGCTCTAACACGCGCGTGTTTGACACGACACGTTTGCAATACACTAGTTCGGACTTGCAAAAGTCCAATTTTCTGAAATCAAGTTTTGTCTTTTACTCTTTTATAGTTTTATTCCCAGTTGGTAAAATCGGTCCCCTGAGTTGAAAAGGGATGGCGAGCATTAAATAATGACAGAGGCACAGCCGCACAGGCTGGCTAAGTCAGCATCAAAGCTGGTATACAATGAAGATAAAGTCTAAAAATTAATAATAACAACTACATGATTGCAGTTGTATTTTGGATTTGTCATTAATTAAATAATTAGATATGTTTGTTTCTGTTCAACAGATGATGACGAACCAGACACGCTATTATTTATTAATAAAATAAAATACTTCATATTCAAGTGATATAAAAGTATTAGTACATATTTAATAAAAGTGTCATCCCTAAATTATACAACCATCGTCTATTAAAAAAAGCTTATAACTAATAATGAAAAATATGATCAAGTTAACTAATAATGAAAAAAAATGATCAAGTGAATATCAATGTGACAATCTAAGGATTTGTAGTTATAGACATCATTAATATTGGCAGTTATATTTTATTTTAGTGCGTCACGCTATATATTTTAAGATCACGTCTAACACGTCCGAGAGCAATATATATATGAACGAATATATATTTTTCTTAGAAGGCACTATTTTCAACGATGTTAAGGTTGCTTCGAAAATAATATGACCGTTAATTTATTTCCATGTCCCAAAAGGTTTTTTCAGGATAGCAACAACAGCCAACACGAACCAGCCATTGTAAATTTGTTACACAGCATTGAGAAAATCACAAAGCATCACAACAAAATGGGAAGTAAATCAAATAACGTAGAACTGGAATGCATTTACAACAAATTAGTTTTGTTTAAATACCTATCCCTAGCTGGAAGGCTCACTTTGGTTGAGTCGGTATTGACTGCATGTCGTTGCATTTAATACAGGTCATCAAGTTACCCCAGTGGTTGATAGAGAATATCGACAGAATTAGACGTGCTTTCCTTCGGAGAGGAGATAAAAGATGTCTTGGAGGACACAGTTTAGTAAATTGGTCTAGGTGTTGTCTGCTTAAGCAGAACGGAGGGTTAGACGTGTTGGAGTTATGTCCTAGAAGTCAATATTTTGATGACTTGATTTTAGTTTATGTTGTTGATGATGTTTGATCATTTGTTCCTTGAGTTTATTATTGACAGATCATTCAGGTTGAGGATCTGAATTGTGGATCTCTGTTTCTCATTTTGTTAAACGACAATAATAAACTTAAATCGTCCATAATCTTGATAATTAACAAGGAACATTAATTATCGTAAAATATAGTATGCAAGTTAAACGATGATTAAGTTCTACAAATCATAGGTAAGGAGTTACCAACTTAATTGCATATGTGTATTTTATTGGAACATAGCACAGGACTTGACCCAACAAAATAAATATATGGATTGTGTTATGTGTCATTATTTATTTCATATGAGTTTGATTTCAAGTTTGAGATGGTTCAGTTTTTCCACATGAGGATTGGTTCTATAAATATCGTCTAACGTTGATTCTTGATAAGGGTTGCTATACGGACTTTATTTATGTTCTCTTGAATTGTGCGGGGAAAAATTGTTCATCAAGAAAACCGTATGTTCCTCATTAATACACCTAGTGAGTGATGATATCTATTGGGCCCCTTGATGGAGTTGGATTGTGTGCCGGCAATTTGTACAATCAACTCTAGATCAAGAAATGTATAATCTGCAAGAATGACACATTCCTATCTTGGATTATAGAGTGATATCATGTGACATAGGAATCAAAATAATAAGATACTCTATTTCTTATGCAAGATTGATATACTGTAACAATACGTTATTTATTTATATTAATTGGGAATCATAACTTGTTGCTAGATACCGCTTATGATTATTGGAAATAAATAGAGATTTATTTTCATGGCCAACATAATATAAATCCTCAAAGGGTCACACAAATAAAGTCTTAACCACACAGTGCATTGTTTATTTATTCACAGCAGTAAATGCAATGAAAATATGATAAGTTGATTAATTAATTATATACTGTTATGAATCATTATAATTAATTAAATCAAAGAGATCATATAAAAATAAATTAATGCATTTGCTAATTCTAAAATAATTATCAATAAGTTGATAATTAATTTCAGCATTTTTTAATTGGTTGAATTAATTAATTTCAGCTCTATCAAAAAGCAAATTAATTGGATCATTAAATGATTGATTTAATGTGATAATATGAGAATAAAATGGCCTAATTATAGCCATGATGATGGCAGCCATATAAGGACGTTTTTTGTCCATATTAAATAAGGAAAGAGAAAGATATTAGGATTTCTAATTATAGCCTGATAATTAAGGAAATCTAATTATCTATTATAGGATTAACTTTTTGCCTCTTTCTCATTATATATGGATGAAATTTTCTGCAGAAATATAAATTTTTCTCTCATCCATTGTTCTCATATCTTTGCTCTTCTATATGAAATTCATGTGTTGAATAGCCAAATGGGTTTGGGCGCTAATGAGTCAACCTACATCAAGATGGAAATCTACAATCTTAAGCATATATGGTTCCACCTAGATAACTGACCTACTGCAACACCCGTTGGTCTCTAATCAATTGAGAGACATCCTACAAACTTATAGCTTCATAAGGCATGCTGTAGTGGTAGTCCCAGACGGTTCCTTGATTTGGAATTGGTCCTCGAAAGGAACTTATTTGGTTAGCAAGGCATATAAACATATGATGCATACAGGGGTTATCTCAGCATCATATAATTATCTTTGGAAACTGAAGGCTCCAGCGAAAATTAAAACTTTTATTTGGTTGCTCCTACAAGACCGACTCCTTACTCAGGCCAACCTACAATTAAGAGGCTGGCCGGCTCAAGAAGCATGTGTGCTTTGCTCCGAACAACGATAAAAGATGCTACTCCCCTGTTTCGAAATTGCCAACTTTCTTTGGTTATTTGGCAAGCAATTGGAATTCATTTCAACCTGACCATCAACCTACTCTTTTAAGAAATGACGGATTTCTGGCTACAAAATAGGAGGACATTCGACACGGACAAGAAGGAATTGTGGGATAGAGTATGGAGCGGTACTTGTTGGACCCTCTGGAAACTCCGTTGCAAAGTTATTTTCCAAAATGAAATTCCTTTATTACATAAAACCATTTTTGTGGAGACGCAAGTTGCCAACTGGGCTTCCGCTTGGGACCACGTTTAGCTACTTAGGCTGCTAACGATTTTGTTTGCTACTCTTTATTTTTGCTGAGATTTACTTGTAATTATGTGTTAATATCTTTCTAAAACTTTTTCTTTTCTTAATGAAATTGCTGTTGGCCATTGGCCGACTAGCCTTCGGAAAAACAAATTAGTTTTGTTTATCTCAAGTCATGAAATCGAAAAAGAAAGAATTGTTTGTTCCCATTTCTAAATGACATATCATATTTGTGTGAGCAAAAACTACTTGAATCCAAGTCGCTAGAATCTGCTCACTTTTTAATTAAAATTGAGGCCACATTTCAGATTATAAATCAACAAAAATAACACATTGCTTAGTTTTCTTCTTATCCATTTTTGTTCTTTATTATATATTATATTGGCAAATTCTATCATACATACTTTATTTTACATGGGTTTAAATCTAAACCATTCTTTCAGAATAAATAAATAAGAGCTTGAATAAATGGTCTAGATTTGAGTCCAAATAAAAAAAAAAAAAGTATGCATGACAGAATTTGTCTATGACCTTTATTGAAATTTTTTGTTAAGAATGACTTTCTAGAAGCGTTTTACTCTTTTTAGCAATGTATTGTGCGTGTCAGTGAAAAGGAAACCATAACACATCGATCTATGAATCACTGAAAGGTTTAAACATGAATTATTATTATGTGATCACTTCCAATAAAAAGTCGTGTGTTGTCCCTAATAAGGTAGGCGGCTTAACCAATTTACAAGTTTTGCGGAAGCGTTTAGTTGGTTTTAGACCGGTTTTTTGTATGAACTACCTATCACAAGTCAATTGGTACCCAAAACAATCAATCACACATAAGCAATTCAAAAATGCAAGTAAATAAAGAGAGAGAGAGAGAGAGAGAATTGAACACGCGATGTGATTACGGAGTTCCGACCCGCTAGAGAAAAGCTAGCCTTAGTCGTACGTCTCTGGGAGTTTAGCAACCACCAAACGGGTGCCCTCCGTTCAATTCCAATAAGAAACAGACTACAATTTCGAACCGAATCGCCTCGTCACAATGACCTCAAGGTGGATCGGCCTAACTCAAGTGTGGCACAACGTGCCTAGCTCTAATGGCAACAACGGCCTTGCTATTCAAACGGCACTACGGCCTTCAAAGTGGGTGGCACTACGGGCCTAGCTCTAACGGCTCAACGGTCGCGTTATTCAAGGAAGATGAGCACTCAAATGGCTACAATATCTCTCAAAGTGATCTAGCTATGAAAAGCTCAAGTGGGAGAATGTCCCTGTGCTCAAAGGCTCTATACTGGTCTAATTTTGCAAGGTATAGCTCTCTAAAGAGAGAGAATAAGGGGTGGAAATAAATAGAGCTCGGCTGGAGCTTTTTACCAGTAAAAACAGCCTCAAGCGTTAAGTAACGCTCCGAAACGTTACCTAACACTTGAAAAATAGCCGTTAAATAAGACAAAATTCGACAAATCCGTTGCACTGTGTCTGAAGCGTTATATAACGTTTCATAGCGTTATATAACGTTTGGGACAGAAAAAGTCCAACGGTCAAAAGGATTGTCACAAAACGTTATACAACGCTATGAAGCGTTATACAACGAAACAAAGGCCAAGGGAGCGTTATGTGACGCTACAGAACGTTTAGAAAAGAGGAAACATTAAAGAAATCTGTCAAACGTTCCAAACCATAACCCCAGACGAGTCAGTGGATCAAGCGTTACATAACGCTACCAAACGTTATACAACGATTCAAAGAACAACCGTTATACAACGTTAGAAAGAGTTATACAACATGTGAGCCAGAAGACGAAATTGACTTGTCTGAGTGTTCAAGCGTTATACAACGCTATAAAGCGTTATACAACGCTATAAAGCGTTATACAACGCTTGAATCAGAAAACTGGATTTTGCTTAGTTTCTTGAGCTTTTCTACTATCTAGACCATTTCAAGGATAATTGAGGACTAAAGTAAACCTTCTATCATAGTCTAAGCTAGCCTACAAGCTCCCTAAAGACTTGATCTTGATCTTGCAATAATCTTTTATCCAAGTCTTCATAAATTGCATCTTCTTCCTATAAATTTCTATAAAGCTCAAAGAAGATTGTTAAATGTCAAATGATATTGTTTTGTAATCGACAAACCGAGAGTAGTTGAGTACAACAGTGTGAAACATTATTCTATAATATGAATTTAGGGGTAAATATCCGATTCGAAACAATTAAGGGTATACCGAGATAGAGAGATTAGAGGGACAAGTAATTGATTTGGTCTTTTTGTAGGAAAAACTTTTAACGTTATAATCAGCTGTAATGCTAAATATGTGTGTACAGAATGACATTGGCCCGCTGCATTACCACAGAATGAAATCCAGACCGATCGACTTCACAACAGATGCATGACCCGTTCTAAACCCGTGTTGGAAAAGACAAACAATAAAATTTAGAGTAAGGTTCCGGTGCCACACTTTTGTGGTGCCACAAATGTCACACTTTGTTTTTTTATTTTAAAATTAAAAAATTTAAAGTATAATCATCCGATCCGAACCGTTGATCTTGTTTATTTTAACGACGGATGCATTGTCATAAAATTTTATAATTTTTGAAGTTCATTTGATACTTGATCAAGAGGTTGAAAAATGAACATATTAGAATTAATCTATCATAGTTATTTTGATTCGTTCGTTTTCAACCTCTTGATTAAGTACCAAATCAACTTAAAAAATTACAAAATTTTATGACAATGCATCCGTCGTTAAAATAAACAAGATCAACGGTTCGGATCGGATGATTATATTTTAAATTTTTGAAATTTAAAATAAAAAAGCAAAGTGTGGCATTCGTGGCACCAAAAAATGTGGCACCGGAACCTTGCTCTAAAATTTAATGGATGTGGCTTAAAGGTCTGGAGCTGAGCTCTTGATGTTTAATACGCGTAAACAAACCCCTTTTCCTCACCGTTTCATATTAGGTTTATTAGGTTTCCATATATAAATAGCACTTTTTCCAGATTTCTTTGTGCCGCATACAACAATCAGGTGCAATCTCTACAATTGTATTGTATAAAGCAAATAAGGAGAATAATATCTTATTTTGCATTGACCATGTTGTTGAAAAATGACATGTGTGATAATATATTAATATGTTATGTTATTAGTCCGTACTATAAAAAGCATCTTTTAGTGCTGCAGGGTAGGAGGCAGAATCAAAATTACAAGGCCAGAACTGTTCTAGGCCTTATAGGCTCCGGCCCACAAATATTCTACATGAAAATCTCAAAATATCTGAGCGAGAAAAAAAAGACTGGATATTCCAAGGAAGCTTCCCTGAGCAGTACCCAACAGGCTGCCCACAATTTGGATGCATGTATGTATTGAACCTTTTTTACATTTTTTGGGTTCATGAAGCATCATGGAGACATGGACCATGGCCTCCTAATTGCGAGAGGATCTAATCTTAAAACGTTTTGTTTTGGGTGCATTATTGATAAGCATAAGTTCGTTTTCCTCTTTTTTAGGGGCCCGATAAATCGATCTTAACAATAATAGACGGTTAAAGGGTGCTGTATTTTGTTATATTTTATTTATTATATTTAAATAGAACATGGAAATAAAATTTTCAAGTTAAAATTTTAATAAGATTTTTTTTTCTATTTGAAATTTAATTTAGCAACTATCATTTGAGGTGCGTCGCGACTACAAAATTTGTTCGGTAGAAAATAAAAAATATATATTGTGTCTGAATCAGCGTCAAACATGATTGGAAGATGAATTGTGAGAAAGCAAAAGTTATAATTGCATGATTTTTTTTTTTAAAAAAAAAACTTGGATGATCTCTGTTGTATGAAATTAAATAATTCTTATTTATTTATGGAGAGATGAACCAGTGAAGGTCCAATCCAACGTAATCCTATTGCTAGTTTATTCTTAACGCGCACGGTTAAAATAATGTAAATAATCATATTCGCAATACTCTATTATATTGAAAGTTTACCTATATATGTTATTCCAATGGCAATATGATCACTCTGTGTGAGCCACCCTGCACCGAACTGCTTTGTTTGTTTAATGGAGTACAGTTGTCATAACGAAATTGTTCCCTGCACTATTTTTTTTTTCCACCGTGCCTTTTGTGGTCCTATTTGGAAAGAAAAAATAATTTATCCAAAGAATTGCACAATGACAAAACTCGAGTGGTTGATACAGTAATCTTACGAAGTCAGAATCAAGCAGCTTAATAAGAAAAAGAAATGACCGAGTCATATAACAAATCTGGGTTTATCCTTAAAAAAATGTTTGAGTTTTTGTGCTTAAAAAATATTGATGGGATGTCAATAAATAACAGGGAATTACTGCATATCAGCATATGTAGCTAATAAAAAACTTACCGAGACTTTTAAGCAGGCATAATATACTTTTATTGAAAACGATATGATAAATATCGAAATTCTGCATACATATTTTAACAGTAATATATCATAAATGTAACGTGTTAGACTCTAACATTACCATAAATTTTATAGAGAAAAAAAAAACATATAAGTACCAAAATGCTAACAAGATATGTAATATTGAAACACTATCTATGTTCAAACAAGACTTATATAAATTATCTAAATTGTAGATAATTGAAGGACAAATAAAAAGAGAAATAAGAATATAAAGACATAGGAAAAACATTGTAAAAGAGAAGCACCATATTTCTGTCTACTTTTAAAAAGGTGCACGCATATAATACTATCCTGTCTAGTTAGCGCCAACTAAATTTTCTCATTCACAAAAGGCAAACAATTATATATTTATTTTGTAATAATAAAAATAACTCATATCCAATAAAATGAAAGAAAGAAAAGAGAGGTAATACACGGCCCACAAAATTTGGTTATTTGTTTTTTCCACAGCAGCCTGTGTTATTGACCATTGGGACCCACTGGTCAGAGCTATGTTATTTTTTCTCCTTCCCATTAACGAAACGTACTTCACGCTACCCCCAATTGCAATTCCAATTCTCTCCTTGGATCATCATCAATTAACTTCTTCCACCACCGGTGATGATGATGAATCGGTAAAAGCTCTCGAGAATCAATCAATCAACCATCCACAGACACAGACTCCAAGGAAAAACCGGCGCAACTCGGACGGACGTCGAGTCGGAGGAAGCTCCTAATTTTTAAGCAAGGTACGTACTTCACAAAACACAAACCCATAAAACAATAGAATAGGAGAGCTTGCAATTGACCCTCGCTCCGCGCTCTGTCTCTGATCGTTCGCAATTATTAAATCTTGGGGTTTTGATGGTCCGTCTCATTTTGTAAGTTCATCTATTGCTTTGTGGACCTGGTGATTTCAACCAATTCATCCATTGCATCTCTCCTTTCATTGTGATTTTTTCCAATTAGGACATGTCGCCTTTGTGCGAATTATTCGAGTTCACTAAAACCATCATTCAAGAGCTGCTTCACTCCCATTTTACTTTTTTGGGTACTGATTTAATGGTGCTTTTTCGAATTTTGCATTACTTTCACTGAATTTTGATTCTCAATTCACTGAATTTCCTTGGGCAGAACAACTGAATTTGATAACACTAATCTCCACCCAAAAAAGTAACATGCAACAGTTTACTCCACTAGGCGCAGTCCGTGTCAGCAAATCACCCATCAAGCTCAGAAAATAACTCCTAAATGCTTTTCATCCCAAAGAATTTTGATTATTTCCTGATCTATTTGCAATTTTCAGGTTTACATGGAAATTAGCCGACGCCGGCCTGTCTATGCCTATCCCAATGGAGAGAAATCCCACTAGAAATTCTTATAATCGAAGAAATATTGAGCCAATGTCTTCTTCATCTCTCCCTGTCCTGCCAACTTATGTGCAACCTAACTATCCAAAACCGATCGACTCTCATCAGGTCGCAATGGAGCGGGACCTGACAAATGGGCCCTCCAATCCGTATTCTCCTGTCATGTGTTACCCAGCTGACCTCCATGACCCATCTGTCTCTCTCCACCAGAGACCCACTAACATGAATATCTCTCCTTTCATCTCCCAAACAATGAATGTCAGCATTTCAGGAGGGAATTCCGGGACTTTCCAGGGTGCTTCTAGTAATTTATCATGGGTTGACGCAGACCAGGTCCAAGGGTTGATGGATTACTCTGTGGGGGATGATATAGTGACCGAAAGCACTCATATGCACACCAACACAGCTGTGGTCACAGAAGATCTAACAAAGCAGAATGAGTGGTGGAGTGATATCATAAATGTTGACTGGAAGGATGTTCTTGACGCTACCGCTACAGATTCCCAACCAAAGGTACACGTTTTTATTACCTATATTTTGGTCGCCAATAACCTCAATGCTTGCTGATTGAGGATTAATTAACATGTCATGGTGCTAACTTATCAATGACATGCACTTACGATTATACATGATGTGTTGAGTGATTACATATGTTGATAAGTTAATAAGTAATTCATGAGTCATAAACTTATATGTTTTGGCTGTACTGTTAGGTGGATGATTTCTTTGTGCAAGGTTTACTAAATCAGTTACTTACCTTGTGAAATCTGTATTATTTTAATGGAAGGGTTGCATACATTATTTTTTTTCATGGTTAATTCCTTATGTAGTTGAAGCAAAAGAGTTTTCCTTCTTCAGGATTTGTCATTTACTAGAACCTATTATCATTTACTTTCTTTTGTTACAGTCAGCAGCCTCATCCTCTTCAAATGTGTCTGTTGCACCCCAGCCACCAGTTAATACACAAGAGGCGATACAGGTCCCGGCACCTGTTACAGTTTCTGTACCACCTCAGAATATGGAGATAAGTGCTGCTGTTGCAAGCCCTTCTCCCACAGCCAATAATGCATCTGCAGCGGCCAAGCCACGCATGAGGTGGACTCCAGAGCTTCATGACCGATTTGTTGATGCTGTAAATCAACTTGGCGGCAGTGAGAGTATGTTTATTGCATAGCTCATTTTGAGTTTTATTCTTTTGTAAGTGTTGGAACTTGGAAGTAAATAAAACCAGCTGTCTGTGTGCATTTGTATTGGTACATTAAGCAGCTTGCTTATAAATAGGATATCTGTAGGAGGCATGTGTTAGCAATATTTATCTTTCTGTCCAATTGCAGAAGCTACTCCAAAAGGCGTTCTCAAGCTGATGAAGGTTGATGGCTTGACCATATATCATGTGAAGAGCCACCTTCAGGTTCATATTAGTGTTCTTACTTTAGTGTGACTATTGTTTTGTTTTTTTTTTTTTTGAAAGACTCGTGTTTAATACATTTTGATTCATGATGCAATTTTATGTATTAGCTTTTGAATATATTTTTTTAGTTTAGTACTTTTTTTTGAAGGAAAGTGCAGAAGAACCTGTCCTGCATCATTTTTCATGAAATTTCAAAAGAATCAAATTATTTTTATCTTAAACATATTTTGGTTGTTATGTTTAGCAATTCTGATTAGATCTATCTAATGCTGTAGAAATATAGGACTGCTCGCTTCAGGCCAGATCCAACTGAAGGTTTGTCAGACAACTTTTGAAGAATCTTTCTCTTTTCGTAAATTTATGGATGTGTATATTTTGCCTGCTTTGTTATATTCTGGGTTATTATAATCTCTTTATATGCTAGGTAATGAAGGTTCATCAGAAAGGAGACCCACACCTCAAGACTTGGCTGCCATCGATATTAAGACGTATGTAATAAAAATCATCTCCTTGTTATTTACGTATCCATATGGGAATTGCATTTCCGTCGCTTGCCATATATTCATCGAGTTCTTTTTCTTTTTGTAGTAGCATGGACCTTACTGAGGCGTTGAAGCTTCAGATGGAAGTCCAAAAGCGGCTTCATGAACAGCTTGAGGTATACGCTTTATTTCATAGTTTTAATCATCGTTTACTAAAATTGGTTATTTGTTTCCATTAAATTGTATTTAAGTAAATTAAATGCAATTTATGGGCTTAAGATACTGGTTAAGCTTTTGTGTTAATTCCACAGATCCAGAGAACATTGCAACTGAGGATAGAGGAGCAGGGAAAGTATCTCCAGATGATGCTCGAGAAACAATCCAACTCCAAGCCGAGCAATTCCGACAAAGGTGCAAACAGTGGTGCGGGCCCCAGCAACAGTGATGCGAACATGGAGGAGACCACCAAAAATCTGAATATCCTCGAAGTGGATTCTTCTGATGGGGAAGACAATTCTCCTAAGAAGAAGCGCTTGATGGGCCCCACTGCCTGAAACCATCACACCAATTTCACTATTTTGAACTGATTACCGTTTTCTTAGCATAAAAAAAAAGAAAAAAAAGAAAGGAAAACGAAACTGACTTTCTAAGTGATAGCTAGTTTTTGTATGACTTGTTTTATGATAGCCCATTTTGGGTAATCTTAGCTTATCAGGTGATAAGTTTTAGGGTTATGGTGGTTACCCTTCTTTTGTTAAGACTGTGAAAGGGTTGCTGGAGAGTTGGAGAATAGTAGTGTCATGTCATGCAATTTGTGCAACAAATGATTAAGGATTGAAGGATTAAGAGTTTTATCTGTGCTAAGGAGCACTTGTTCAGTAAGTTAGTAGGATTAAGAATGAAACGTAGTATGAATAAACTATTTGTAGTATGTAAGGCCATATGACCTCCGTATGGTTGCCATGATGTAATTTTGACGAAGGAAGCTAAATATGTGACGATTTACTGTAGATAAGTAATAACTGTATGTCCACTGTTGTTGACTAAAAGTTTTAAATCACGGCTGTGCAACAGGGACATATTTATAAAAAAAATATTTGATCAATTAACTAACATGAATTCTAATGTTATAATAACATGATTTTTCACTAATCTACGTGGTTCTCGCATTAATATGCAAATGCGATAACGATGGTTTAGTATAAAATAAAATGAGGGAGTTACATACACCTCCGGGACCATTTGTCATGTAATACTTTGCTTGAAAGAAAGAAATCAACTGCCTCATCCCTGGGCTATTGTCATCCAGCACAAGAAAGCTATCAAAGCCTAAAACTAATGTTTTCACTCAGGCCTATAGGTTTTGACCTAGCGGAAATTCCAAATGTTATTCCTTTATTTATTTATTTATCATTTTCAATCCTAAAAACTTGCAAAATTACAGACGCATGCTTTCTCTTTTCTAAGAATGCGTTATTTGACGAAAGTATTCATTTTTTTCCTTTATTAGTAGCGTCATTTACTCGTTAGAAAGGACACTTCTGGTACGTTTTGGGATTAGATAAACTCAGGGGTGCATATCTTTTTTATTTATTTAGTGGAGAGATAAGTGTTATGCCTATAAAGATGACTCAGCTTGCTGAGGTGTGCACTGTGCACAAGATAATTTGATATTTAAAATTTGTGTATTTTAATAGTCTTAAATAAATATAAGCAATCAAAGCTGAAAAAAGAATCCTGAATCTCCCACAGGTTCATTATTATTGAATTTTTTTTTTTTTTAAAAAAAAAACCCCAATATATATAGATTGCCATAAACTCTTGATTAACCGTGACATTTGCAGTTTAAACCAACAAAATTATCCGTGCCTCCATATAGGCTTCTTCCCTACCCAAATCATCTAATTTGATCAACTCCTTACTCCGACGGTCCCTCAAGTGTGAATTGCATTAATTGTGTTCCCAAATGAGTTAACTCCACCACCAGACACCAGTGTGCATTCATTCAGTTCATCATTTGATTTGATTGGATTTCACACCAAATAGTGCCATGGCCGCGATCGCCTCAAGTCGCTCCTTCATGGCATCACCACCATCGTCCCACTAGTCGCTCCTCCTCCTTCATGTCGTCCCTCCCCTCTCCCTCGCCGCCGCCTCCTCCGTCCGTCGCCCCCATGCCTCCCTTGCAACCCCACGCCGCCGACATGCGACACATGGATTGCAACCTCGCATCTCTCTGCGACCACATCCTGGCCGACGGCTTTGGCTCGGGTGCCTTCTCTGACGTCGCCGTCGAGGCCATGGGCTCCACTTACAGCCTCCACCGCTTGATCTTGTCGCGTAGCGCCTACTTCAGGTTAGATGCAACAATCACATTTCCTACTCAATTTCCTTCAATTTTGGGGCTTCATTTTTATTCCTTATTGTTTGAATCAAGGAGATGGGAAAAATCTTGTTCCAATTTTGCAAATTGGGTTAGATCCTTTTATGGGGTTCATGATCAGGCTCACTCATGTGCATAAATTCAGTCACAGTTATAAGGCTCTGAGTATACATGGTTTAATCAACCAATTTCTATTGCAAAAAAATGTGGTTATCTATATTCTAACATGCTTACCTTTGGGTGGAGAACCAAAATGCCAGGAACATGCTACATGGTCCATGGAAGGAGGCTGGCGCACCAACTGTTGTCTTACAGATAGATGATCCAAATGTCAATTCAGAGGCTATTTCAATATGTCTTGCTTACATTTACGGCCAATCCCCTAAATTAACTGATAACAATGCATATCGGGTATTGGCTGCTGCTTCTTTTCTCGATCTTCAGGTGCTTTTTCTTTTACATTTCTTTATGCTGTACAAAACATTTATCACACATTCTCCGTAAAACTAGATATATCAGTCCCTCTAAAGAATACTATGCACTTCCTTTTATAACATTCTTAAAAGTTGCACCACTACACATTCTTACATTCTTAAACCTTTGAGTCTGAAGAAACCACCAGCTTTCAATAGAGCTGTACAATTTAAGCAAGGTAAAAATTGAAAGTCATGACCTTCTTAGCTACTTAGTCAACCTTAAGAATGACTAACATCATCTTATCATCAACTAATTACAAACTAACAATCACAAAGATTCGCTTGTGGTTTTCTTGATGGCTGGTAGTACTAGATTGTGTTGAATTTGCATTGGTAAATGATTTTCCTGCAACTTAATATTCTGTTGACTATTATTTCTTTTTTTAACCTTTACATTTTGTTTTCAGGATTTGTGTGCAATTTGCACTGATTTTATAGTTTCTGAGCTCTGGACATCAAACTTCCTTCAGTATCAGGTTGGTTCTCATTTCTAGATGCAGAAAGGCCTTATTGTTTATTACTGGTATAAATCTTCCTATAACGGTGGCGTTTGAAAACCTATTGGATACCATGTGTTACTGGTGATCTCTCATTTTCTGTTTTTGCATCTTAAATCTGAATCAAACTTGTCAAATGTGAAAAGGATTTGCAGAAAAGAACCCAATAATTAAAAAAAAAAAGGTCACAACTGGATCTAGGTCTCATTTTGTGGTATAAAGTCAATTATGATAACATGATAACATTATCTTTTTTATATGCCACTTTTTCTTTTCTGAATATAAAATCTTAGATTTTCTTTGGTGCAGGTTTTTGCAGAGAGTCAAGATTATGGTATGCATGGAGAGCGTGTCAGAAGTGCTTGTTGGGGTTATCTTTGTCAAAGTGCCACCATGGAGTTAAGGGAGGTATTCAATATTTCGAAGGCTATCTCTAAATGTTTATTTTTTATATCAGGGTTCTTCACTAACCAATTTGACCACAACATAATTGGTTAGACCACAAATAAACCTATGTATTTTCTATTATTGGACCACTTTGGAAAGTATGTGGTTATTTGACTAATTATATATATATGGTTTTCTTGAAACTTATATTTCTTAGGTTCTTCCAAAACTCTCCGCACAGACTCTGCATGCCCTCCTTACTTCTGATGAACTTTGGGTGCCTAATGAGGAGAAAAGGTACAAACAGACCCAATTGCCCCCAATACTGCGTTCTATTATTAATTTTCCGATGACTTAGGTTCACTTTGTTTCTTTGATTGTTTTCGTTCAAGGTTTGAGCTGGCATTGTACACTCTGCTTGCTAAAGGTACTATTTCTGAGGAGGAAGAGAGCTCATGTTCTATAATAAAAGGTAAGACTGTTATTGGTGATAGTTCTGCTGAGTCATTGATGGAATCAGAACTGCTACACTTGCAAATTCGAGATAATTTGGGAAGCCATAAGCCCGCTCAAACCAATCGAATCAATCTTGCTGATTGTATGGCTGAATTCCAGTCAGGTGTACCTTTCTCCAACGTAGAACTGGTACGATTAATAACAGCTCTATGCTGGCATATTTACTCACTGTGATTTTGCAAAGCTACTGTTGCATAAATGATGCCAATGAGTTATTTGTCAAGCTTATGATGCACCTTAGGGCAGATAACTATTACCAGTAGTTCTATTTGTGAATTAAGTTTTGGTGTTCAACAAGTGACTGAACTTTTTTCATGTTGGTCTTGTACCAGTCTGGTCACCCTGACTAAAAGTTGGTTTCTATTGTAAACTTATTTTTTCCCCCTTTTATCTACTCTTTTTGGTCAGATGTTGGGTATTCCAGTTAACATTGTATACCAGTAGTGGTCATGTCCAAGCATGGCAAGATCTCCTAGTTGGTTCCTTGCTACTCGTTTAAGCTGGAAGACTCATTATAAAAACACTAATTTTGTGCTAATAATTTTAGAATGGTGTGAAGGCCAAGAGAAATCCGGCAGATCCAACTGTTGATTGCCCGTCTCCTTCCAGTGATCCCTCAATGTACAAATTTAACGAGGGCATCTGGCCGAGGGATTGCTCTTCTACAAGCCCGGCAGAGGAACAACTGTCTAGCATTCCTTTATGGGACAATGGGACTGGGAGGAGGCAAGTCAAGAACAATGCTTCTGCAAAAGGGTGTTCCTGCCTCCTCCCTTCTGATGAGTATGATGCATTCATGAATATTTTCGAAGGTGGCTCGCTTCTCTATTGCAATATGTCATTCGAGGCCTTGTTGAATGTGAGGAAGCAGCTTGAAGAGTTTGGATTCCCATGCAAAGCCTTAAATGATGGCCTCTGGCTACAGGTTAGTAGAACCTGACCTATTAGAATCTGCAGCTACAGGCAAAATAAGTTGTGTTGAGCTGGCAATTTTTTCTCCTTTCATTGTTGTATATGTAATATATTGTTCTAATCACTTTGAAATGTGCTCATGATCATACGAAACTACTTTGAGAGACCATGCTTTGAACTACACCGTCTCAAATTTGAGTATTGTGCCTAAATCCAGTACAAAAATCTGTCTATGCTGGCTGTTACCTGATTAGTACCCACTTCCCCCATATGTTTATCTTTACTCCCTGCTTTTTGTTTGATTCTGTGGTTATGATTCATTATTTATAATTTGTATGGACTTAAGGTTTGTTAGGCCAGTGTATAGTATGGCCAAAGCTAATAGCTTTTCCCATCTGAATGACAGTCTCAACATTTGTTTTTGTCATATTATCTTATGTACAGATGCTTCTCTGCCACCGAGTTCAGGCTGTAGTAGCAGATACTTGCAGAAACTGCTGCCTTACAAGCAACTTGTGTGCTTGTAGACAAACTTACGGTTATTCCCATGGGGGTGGCTGCTCTGTAAGTTATTACAGACAAGACCATGACAGAAGCACCAGTCCTGGCAATAGTAGCAATAATAGTATTGGCAACATTTACCTCTCTGAGGCACAGGGTGATGGTGGTAGCGTATTTGGGGCATCACGTGTTCATGTGGGTTCAAGATCTCTATTTTTTCCTGTTTCTTCTGTTAGATTTTGGGTGACTTATAAAGACAGTAGCATTATTGGTTTTTATTTAAAAAAATTGGTAGTCTTTTGGTCTAGTTTTGATAAGTGGCATTCTAACATTATAGCTGAATGGTTTATTTTAGCATAAGCTATTTCCTTGTATATGGGTATGGATACAGATACTAGAAACTTTTTCAAAATTACAAGATTATTTTTGTTAATATCTGATATACAATTTTTAATATAATTTTAAGCTCAGACAATTTTAGTAATTAATCATATTACTATATGTATTTTCAATTTTATATCAATGCTTATACAGTTTTTGAGCTGTGAATAAAAAATTAACTAAATGAGCTCTGATAACAAATGTAATGATATTGACTAGTGAATTAGGAGAGGGTGCAAGGAATCAGAGAAGGGAGTTATAGTTGTACAACTGCTGTCTCCAAATAAAAAAAAAAAAAAGAAAAAAGGAAAAAGAGGGAGTCAGGTTCTAGTCTTACAAAAGTTTAGCGCGCATTGCTTATTTTTGTTCTTTTTATCTCCAGTTAATGTCTGAAATATATTTCAGAGAGGGCCTGCTGATGGCCTGGCAGGCATTGGGAGGGGTTCCACAAGTCCCGGGTCAAGTGCTGCTTGGGCTCCAACTCGGTTCGTCTTCTCACGGGTTCCAGTCGGACTGGGAACTAGGAATGAGTCAGAAACTACCAGACTTGACCACAATGCCGAAATTTTAGGGGATGGCTTGACTGTTTTGGTTGGTCTCAGTGAGGAGAGAGCGTATGAACCAAGTAGCACGAGTAGTCGATTTGGTGGACCTGCTGGTGCAGTTTCTGGCATGGCCGGGACCCAGGTGCATATGGTGGATTCAAGGGAGGAGAATGGGCTCGGGCTTGGCCCTGATTGGGAGATCTCTGAAGAAAGCCAGGAGACATCTACTGTTTCTCTGGATTTCAAAACACCTCTAAGCCACATTCCTCCATTTCGCTTTGGGTAAAATGTGTTTTATTTTTTGTTTGGCCTTTTTCTTCTCTTTGTTAAATGTGGTCCTGATGTTTAGGTCTGTGCTCCTATTAGGATTTCAAAGAAGCACCTGTTGTTATTTGTCTCAATGGATAATTAATTGAAGTTTCAAAACCCAATCAGTCAAGCTACCTTGAAAACTAAGTTAGCATGAAACTGAAGTGGCTAAACACAAGTGAAAGCAAAATTTAGATGTTTACACAGATTGCCTAACTTTACAGAGACTCACTTTTAAGAAACTGAACGTGATTGTGTATCATAATCAAATACTACCTAAGCATTGTCTGAGTAAGAGCTGCTCAAAAATTAGGGCTAGGATAAATCTAGTAACATCCATTTAACAAAAATATAATGTCAGCGTGGAATTTGAAGATGTGCACCGGCTCACTGATGGCCACGTTAAACATTCTCCTGAGGTGTTCTATGCTGGTTCCCTTTGGAAGGTCTGTTCTTATCTTCAAATTTTAATTTGTTTCTTTTTAGATGTGATTTCTTTCTCTTTGATTTTAGTGTTAAACTGTTAAGAAGTTTTTGTTTTATTAATAGGTGAGTGTGCAAGCATTCAGTGATGAAGACCCCCAGGGCCGTCGAACACTAGGTACCTTTTTCTGGGACTATAAAATTCTTGAGCTAATTTTTAAATTTCTGCTTAAACTAAAGGGAAATATGAAGAAACAAAGAGTTATTTATGGAATTGTCAATGTATTATTTTGCAGGGTTATTCCTACACAGGCGGAAGGCAGAGGTGACTGATCATCTTAGGAAGGTCAGTGTGTACATAGTGTCATTTTGTAGTTTGCCATATCAAAGTGACTTTTTTGGCAATTTTCAGAAATGCACCCAATTTTATGGCACATTTGCAAATGAGATTCAAGTTTCTCATGCCTGCAAACATACCAGATGCTTTTAAATGTTTTTGACTTCTGCAAACGACCCCTAACTGTTATAAATGATATAATGAAAATGTATATTCTGTTATTTATATGCGCTGGCAGTTCTGTTCCTACTCTTATTGGATCTTATTAGCCTGATTGTGAAAATAAGCATGATATAGTCCTGCATTGAAGAATTATCTATGGGTACTTTATTTTGGGATTGGAGTTTGGACTTTGTGAAATTGGTTCAGTTAACATAAAGCTACTGCGTACTGTCAATCGGGTCATTCTTTGCCTGACTTGATCTTGATGTTAACTGTTGGCTGTAATTTGCACATAGCCAAATTGATATGGTGCTAATTGGAAAAACATTGAATGCTATGGCTATTTGTTAGATAGTAAATTTTTTGTTATATATGCAACAAACGTGTTCTTTTTGGTTAACAATGGTGCCTTGTGTTCAGGCTCACATGTACATTGACTCGAGAGAGAAAGTCACAGCCCGGTATAAGGTAAAATAGACTTACTCATATATTTACACTCCTTGATCTTCTCAATTAGGCAGCTTATTGTTTCAGATTTTTATTACCATAATTTTTTGCAATTTGTACACATTTTTGCATGCACTGGATTGTTGTGAACCTAACCAGGACCATACAAGTTAAACCCTCTCCCCCTACACCCAACCCACCCCACCCCAGCAGAACTTATTTTATTATTTTGTATATAGTTCTTCCCTGCTTTATGTTAATAAAGGTTTTTTATCAGGTATAATCAAAATTAAGGAATCATCACAAAGATCTAGTCAATACTGTGCATTAGTAAATTAAAGTATTTTCATAAAAAACTGAATCTCTTAGGTACTAATATTCAACTTCTAATTGGAAACTGCAAACCAGGCATGAAGTGGTTTGTCTAAGGATCCGTATTAACTCTCTCAAACAAGATAAGTCTTACTAGTTATTTGTAAAAATTTCAGCTAATTTGTCCCTCCTCAAAAAGGGAGGCAATGGTATTTGGGAGCCTTAAACAGGCTGGGACCCTTCTACCCAAAGCACCAAAAGGATGGGGTTGGCGCACTGCACTTCTGTTTGATGAGCTGGCAGATCTTCTACAAGGCGGGTCTTTGCGTATTGCTGCTGTTGTACAGGTAGTATGAATCATATGTACTGTTTATATGTATGTTGCGGGACTTCATGGTTATTCTGGGTTGTAAGTTAGCCGATTTAAAATAGGTGTATCTGTTGCTAATTCTGCTTGTAGTATTAATAGAATTTCTTTCTGTGCTTCTATAGCTTTCTGTTTCCTTATCAATTTGTAAAGGTGAACTCTCTTTTCTGATTTAGCTAGAATAATGGATATCCATTTACAGCAAATCATGAGGAAATTTTGTTCGTTGTCAAATCTAAAGTAAAGCAGCTCCGTCCTCAACTAAACGAGACATGCTATGTTCTAATATAGAACTTGCACAGTGGACAGTTCCATGCCAAATGGCGCACACAATGTTTATTTGACATTCTGAAGCAAATGGCTCTGCACGAAATAACGTTGATTTTGTATTTGTTGGATCCACGTCTTTACTTCTTGTTGTCTTGCGAACTGACGACCCACCAGTTATCTGCAAAAGTTTTGCAGGGTCGCATCTCAAATTTTAATTTCCAGACTGAGGTGAAAGTCGTCCCTCTTCAGTCTCCCCGCGTGTTGAGTTGATTTCTATAAAAAAGAAATGTGACGTACGTACAAAAGAATTTTACGTCTAATTTTTTTTTTTTAGAATATAGCGATACTGCTTTTCATAATTAACCAACACAGACTCCGCAACTCTGAGACAAAAGCTTACTTGTATTCCGATCATTGAAAAAATAACACTTCAGATATGGATAATTTTATTTTTGAAAGAAATCCAGTTTGTCACAGCATCGAACAGGCGCACCACTAATCTTCAATGACACGTCATTATATTCTTTGATAGCTTTCGTGTCTCTATTGTTTTCAGTTGTTTGTTTTTCTCGGTCAATTGGGATTTAATAAGGTTGATTAAGCTAACAGAAGACGTTCTCTGAAGGTAAATCTGGACCCACATATATATATATACAAAAGAGCTGATTCCCCCGTCAGTCTAAATGTTTTCCTAAAACAAATGATCTGAACAGAAAAGACGAGAAAGATTGGTTTTTTCAAAAAAGAATGATAACAACAATAATCACACCAACAACAAAATGGGAATTATACAAATCTCCAGACTGATTTCCTCTATCAGTCTAAGATACCAACTAGGTACCTTGCAACCGTATATCAACTGAGATAACCAAACTGATATCTACCTGGAAGAAATTACAAGAGATGCATTGCTCTAAAAAAAAATAACAACGAACTAAAGAGAAAAGCACACTATAAATTTTATATACAACCAGACGGGCACACAGGCAAAAGGAATGTGTTATAAGTATAATATCCAAAGACTTATCTGGAGTCACAACTCCACCTTGAAGTTGGTATGCAGTTCAAATAGTGACACCAGTGGCAGTGATCATTTCCATTTTTTCCTTTGAAAAGCATCACCAAGCTAACTGTGAAGCTGCCATAAGAAAAGGAAACTATGATAGTTGTTCAAAGCATGTATGTTTTTTAAGAAAAATTCAAAATAAAATATTTTATTTCTTCAAGTAATATTCTCAAAATAAAATTCTTACCCTGCTAATAGTATAAGAAATGAGACAACCCACAAAATATACTGGTATGGCTTATACTTGGATCTTGGCTGGCTTGACTGGGGAAGATCGTGGCGGTGCATCCAACCAAATTGTGGACGGGGTAACAACACAAATCCCAGGAGAAAACCTGTTATGAAGCCCCCTATATGGGCAAAATTGTCAACATGTGGGAGTGTACCAACAGCCAAGTTTAACACGATAATGAACACCAGTGTCAGTATGGCAGCAGCCTAACAAAAAAGGAAGATAAGCATTAATAATTAGAGAATCCTACTATTTTGAGTAAGCAAATATAAATCAATGAACCTAAAATGTCTTGGATAGCAGAGAAGTCCCTCACATTTTACCCACTTTCAAGACATCCCTATTTCTATTCAAAAATCTTGAAAATTACTGCCTATTGTTGGATGATTTATAATACCATAAATACTATAAAGAATGATAAATATCATTATTAATTGTCACCTAAGAAAATTTATAGACGTCACTTTCTACTTTCTAATGATAACACTGTTCTAAAAGAAATTAAAAAAAAAAAAAACTATATCCTCACTATTGAATGGTTTGCAATACTACAATAATATGGAAAAACAACACATTAAATAAGGATGACATATAATTTTTATACTTTTCTCTATGGCTATTCTAGTCATTTTCTATATTTATTGAAGACATCCAACAAATAATTGCACAGAAAATAGAGCTCCTCAAGAATGTTTTCCTCCTTTAGAACAAAGAAAAGAAGCAACTAATTTGTCTGCCATCACCTAACAGTACAGGGACCTTTAGCAAATATATATTATTGAAAGAAAAAAAAAAAAAAAAAGAAAACATAATGAGAAATACAGGTTGTAGGTCTACATACCCTGTTAGAGTAGATGGTCCAGTTTGTAATAAGCTCAGAAAGCATAGATCCGAGTAAACCAAAAAGCGCACCAGATGCACCTACCGAGACACCATTCCTCAAAAAGAGAGCCGATAGTACATTCCCTCCAAATCCTGATATGAGGTATATGAGACCAACTCTCACTGAAATATACAAAAGTTATAATTAGAACTTCGTTGTTAACTTCTTTGTTATCTACACTCACTATATTTATACTGTTTGCAGATAAACAAAGCAGCTTAACTATCAAGAATCAAGACCATCCATTCAATGTCTAACTAAAAACTAAACATTGACATGCTCTAGTTATGATAAGATTTCATGTGTGAATTTTTGACAATGGATAGCCAGGGTTATTTTAGTCAGTTTGGGCTTCATTGACCTCTTTTTACTGGTTTGGTGCTGACTAAGAAAATTGGCTGACAAAATATAATAATTGCAAAACCAAGAAATGTCAGTAGCATCTCCAAATAAGGAAAATTAGTAGGTTTGGTATAGAATAAGCAACTGAAGAGGAAAATTTAGTAAACTTAGTTGTGAGCTTACCAAACCCAAATTGTTGTTCTAAGCGGATGCCGACAAAAAGGAGGCTAAGCATGTTAACTATCAAGTGGATCAAGCCGGCATGAAGCCAAATACTTGTAATAAGCCTCCAGCCTTGGTGCTGATGCACCACTTTGTCCCAAACAAGACCCCCCAATTTAATCAAACTGAAATTATAAGTGAATTGAAGTTGAGAAACAGATGCAACTGACAGTCTCAAATTTTTTTGCCATTGTATCTTATCACCGAAGCTGTGTGGTGTACTAGTAGTAAAATATGCATAAAAATACATAATGATAACGTCCACTAGTTTTTACCTTTAAAATGAAATGATTATGTGATGTCCATGGAGCATGATCAGCAGATGAAACTAATTTTACCACTTGAACTAATAAATTGAATGAAACTAACTTTCTTAAAAGTATGATGAAAAAAAGGAATCAGTTAATAATGGAATAGTACAGCCAGCAATCATAATACAATAATTTGCAATTATGACACCTCAAACATGAAATTTGGTATATAGAAAATGAAAAAAAAGAACATACGTAGAAGAGGAAGGACCAAAGAGCGGGTTCTCTCGAAGGGGCTGGAAGGAGAAGCGGTGAAGGAACCTGGCAACGCAACCTCCGAAGGGACTGGGATGCGCGGGGCAGTCGTTGATGAGCATCTCCACTATGAACACCGCCACGCTCGCAATCAAAATGAGCGGCACCAGCCATGGCTTCCAGCGTGGATCCTCCTCCACCGCGGTGCCTCCCTCGTAGTAGTAGGGAGCGCTGCCTCGGGTCTTGGGCGCGCCTCCGGTGGACATCTGATCTGGGTATGCGATCGCCACGAATTGTTAACTGCTCTGCTCTGCTCTGCTCTGTAAGGATGGTTAATTAAGGAGGTTAGGTAGGTACTAAGTACTAAGGTTGAGGTTGAGGTGAGGTGGGTCGGTATGAATATGATGAGATAATAAAAGTAAGCGGTTGTTTACAGAGAAAGATGTAACAACATATAACTATATAAGAGAAGAGGAGAAGAGAGTGTTGCTTTGCTTGGAAGGGGCAGAGTCGGTACGAGCTATCATTATTAATAGAGAGAGACAGAGAGACAAGTGGTGGTTCTGGTGGACGACTGCAGGGAGAGAGGTGGGAGACTAATAACATTTCCCTTTCCTTTCCTCATGATTCATGAAATTATTGATGTTGACAAGGGAAGAGGCTAGTAACTTACTAGTTGGATGGAATGGATACGGCTTCGCTTCCATTCATGACACGTGGGGTTGCCTCTGGGCTCTTACTTTATTCAATTATTATATCTTATTATTATTATAAATTTAAATAAAAATACAATAAAATGGGGAAAGGGACCTAGAGTCGTCTGCTGAAATTGGGTATACCCATTCCACCCACTGTTTCTTTATTTCGTCTTCATTAATTAATTCTATTAAAATCTAGTGTGCTCCAGTAATAAATGTAAATGATTCCTTCAATTTGTTGTTTCTGATCATCACAATGACACAATCACACCAAAACTTCCGACTTCTGCAAAGCTTTACGATTGTTAGCAACTATAGTGCCATTCCTATTAATATAATCCAATTTCACGGTCTAAGATAAAATATAATAGTAAACATTAACTAGCACTCCACCAGATGTTTCATAGTACGTACTGGAAAAGCAGGCATGCAGTTCAACATAATTTGCAGATAACAGATTGGATCTCATCTATTCCAATTAGCAAAGTCCAAGTTTATAAAACTATCTTTAATAAATAATAACCCATGTATGGAGCTGCTATAAATTTGTGTTTATCTTAAAGATGAGCGATGAGACATGTTAGGTTCCTACTAAGGGCCCATAATGAATACCTATCTGACCTCACTTTTGGTCAGATGAGAAATTACTCTCCTTGTTCTTCTTTCTGAAAACTTCAATACTAAAAGTGCACTTATTTTCCATATCTTGTCCATATAATGAGCCAAGCGTAACCAAATTTTCCTTTATGTAAATTGCAAAAAAATAATGATAAATAAATAAAAAGAAAATCTTAACCAATTTTCTTCTTCATGTAGTCGGTCTAGAGTCTACACTTTCTATGTAAGATAAACTTAAAACCTGCATATTGCACAATTATGAAATTGAACCAATTAACCAAGATTATCATCAATCTCTTGATAATATAATTCTGTGAAATAAATTGAATTAGAAGATTAAAATTTTTTTTCTTTTGTACTTCTCCAGATTTTGAAATGATTAGGTTTATGAAAAAAAAAATTTGTTACATAATTGATTAAATTTAAAAGAAATGATGTTTTCCTACTAATTAGTTGCCATAAATTTTATTTTTATATTAAATTATTTTTATTATTGTGTCCAGGCTTAAAATTGTTGGAGTTATGTCATAAAAGTCAATCATTTTGATGGTCATTTTAGTTTATGTTATTAATGATATTTGATCATTTGTTTCTTGAATTTATTATTGACAAATTATTCATGTTGAGGATCTCAATTATAGATCCACGTGCATCATTAGAAAATAAAAATTCTTCGTCGGCTTCATTGGCTTCGTCGAACTCTTTTAATTATTAGAAAATCTTGATCAAAATCCTCTTTTTTTTAACATGGGATTTCATTTCATTAGATAGTTTCTGATTAAAATGAATGGATTTAGTATCATTTGGTTGGATTTCTATAGCTCCAACAAAATCTTGAAAAATTAATTGAAATGAAATGAAACGAAATAAAATTCCATGTAAAAACATTTTGATTAGGGCCATGCTCCTCTCAAAATCAAAACTTTTTATCGAGTTCAAATGAAATTTTACCTTTGCTTGCTTGCACGATAATTCTTCCAAGCATTTACATCTATGCATCGAAACTCTATTTAGGTCGTTGAAGGGGTTCGTGACCTCTTCCTCCAACCATGTAACAGGCTATATAAAATAAGACTTATTCGCAATTTATATTCATATTTTCAACGTATAATGCAACATTTTGAATATATTATAGACTATATGCTTAAATATAGATTATTGTGATCAAATGACTTAGAATGAATGCATAATCGCTTGAAATGCTCTAATAATTCTCAGAATATGCATTATTCACACATCATAGGTGTAATTATTATGTATAATCTAATATTTAGTAATTAGTAAGATTGAATCATATCCTAGAATGTATAATAGCTTAAATATAGATTATCGTGATCAAATTACTATAAAAGAATTCAGAATCGCATGAAATTCTCAAACGATACACAGAATAAGCTAAATTTGCATTTTATATGCGTGTTTTAAATATATAATGCTACATTTTGAATAAGTAATATTTTAATTATTAAACTATATAAAGAGCTTAAATATAGATTATTGTGATCAAATGACTCAAAATGTATGTAGAAAAATGCTTAAATGATGCTCAGAATATGCATTATTTGCACATTATATGCATAATTACTATGTGTAATCCAATCTTTTTTAGTAAGTTAGATTTGAATCATATTCTAGACTGTATAAAGAGCTTTAATGTAGATTATTGTGATCACGTTACTTTAAACGAATCCAGAATCGCTTAAAATTCCTAAATGATACATAGAATAAGCTATATTTACAATTTATATGCGTATTTTTTATATATAATAGAATATTTTGAATAATAATATCTGAATTAAATTGTAGACTATACAAAGATCTTAAATATAGATTATTGTGATCAAATGACTCAAATATATGAAGAATTGCTAGAAATGCTCAAATGATGCTCAGAATATGCATTATTTGCACATTATATGCATAATTACGATTTATAATCCAATATTTTTAATACTTAGAACGAAATCATATTCTAGACCGCATAAAGATATTAAATATAGATTATTGTGATCAAATTACGTTAAACGAATCCAGAATCGCTTGAAATTCCTAAATGATAACAAAATAAGTTTTTTTTTTCTTTTTGCAATTTATATGCGTATTTTCAATGTATAATGCAACATTTTGAATAAATATGACCTGAATTATGCTCTAAAGATAAAGAGATTAAAAATAGATTATTGTGATCAAATGACTTAGAATGAATGCAAAATCGCTTGAAATGCTCAAATGATGATCGGAATATGCATTATTTGTACATTATAATGCACATTATATGTGTAACTACTATGTATAATCTAATATTTTTTTAATCAACATGATCTGAATCATATTCAAGACCATTTCAAGAGCTAATAAAGATTATTGAGATCAAATTACTTTAAACAAATCCAGAATCACATGAAATTCCCGAACGATAAACAAAAAAAACTTTATTTGAAATTTATATGTTTATATTAAATGTATAATGCAACATTTTAGATAAGTAAGATCTGAATTATATTCTGGACTATATAAAGAGCTTAAAATATAGATTATTATGATCAAATGACTTAGAATAAATGCATAATCGCTTGAAATGCTCAAATGATGCTCAGAATATACATTATTTGCATAATATATGCATAATTACTATAAGTAATCAGATTTTTTAAGTAAGTAAGATGTTAATCATATTCTAGACCGTATGAAAAGGATGAATATATATTACTGCGATAAAATTACTTTAAGCAGATACAGAATCGCTTGAAATTCTCAAACGATACACAGTATAAGCCTTATTTGCAATTTATATGCATATTTTCAATGTGTAATGCAACATTTTAAATAAGTAAGATTTGAATTATATTATAGACTACATAAAGAGTTTAAATATAGATTATTGCGATCAAATGACTTAGAATGAATGCATAATCGATTGAAATCTCTAATAATGCTCAGAATATGCATTATTTGCACGTTATAGGCGTAATTACTATTATAATCCAATATTTATTATTAAGTAAGATCTAAATCATATTCTAGACGGTATAATAAATTAAATATAGATTATTTATGTCACAATACTTTAAAAGAATCCAGAATCGCATGAAATCCCAAACGATACAGAAATAAGCTATATTTGCAATTTATATGCGTATTTTCAATATATAATGCAACATTTTGAATAAGTAAGATCTGAATTGAATTGTAGACTGTATAAAGAGCTTACATACAGATTATTGTGATCAAATGACCCAAAATGATGCAAGAAAAGGAAACCAACAGAATTAGCCTATTTCTATCAATTTCCATATAATTTATTTCCAAGTTTTAATTAGCTTATTAATTTCTATTTATTTTCATATTAATTATTTCCAAGTTTTAATATGTTGAATTAGGAAATTTATTAGGGTATTGATTATTATGCAACTATATTTGAATGATTCAGCTGTAAGAGAAATCAGATTTTATTAGAGACTAAAAAAATAATATTAGAGAATTGAGAATCTGTGTGATTTCAGAATCAAAATCTCTCTTTTTCGTGTTTTCTCCATTATCTTTCTCTATCATTAGTGCATCATTTGGTATCAGAGCCAAGTAATCTCCCATATTTTTTAATAAGTAATATCTGAATTAAATCCTAGACCATATAAAGAGCTTAAATATATATTATTATGTTCAAATTATTTTACACGAATCCTGAATCGCTTGAAATTCCTAAATGATACACAGAGTAAGTTTTATTTGTAATTTATTTGCATATTTTCCGTGTATAATTGAACATTTTGAATATGTAAGATCTAAATTATATTTTAAACTATATAAAGAGTTTAAGAATAGATTATTGTGATCAAATGACTTAGAATGAATGCATAATCGCTTGAAATGTTCAAATGATGCTCAGAATATGCATTGTTTTCACATTATATGTGTTATTGTTATGTATAATCCAATGTTTTTTATAAGTAAGATCGGAATCAAATTCTAGACAATATAAAGATCCAAAATATAAATTATTATGATAAAATTATTTTAAACTGATCCAGAATCACTTGAAATTTCTTAATGATACACATAATAAGCTTTATCTGTAATTTATTTGCGTATTTTCAATGTATAATGCAACATTTTGAATAAGAATGATCTGAATTATATTCTAGCCAATATAAAGAGCTTAAATATAGATTATTGTGATCAAATAACTTAGAATGAAAGCGCCACTGTCAAACTTCCTAAAAAAAACTTAGAATGAAAGCAGAATCGCTTGAAATTGCCAAATGATACTTAGTATATGTATTATTTGCACATTATGTGCGTAATTACTATGTATAATAGCTCGAAATTCCCAGACGATACACTGAATAAGCCTTATTAGTAATTTATATGCTTATTTTCAATGCATAATGCAAAATTTTGAATAAGTAAGATTTGAATTATTTTCTAGATTTTGTAAAGAGTTTAAATATAGATTATTGTGATCAAATGACTTAGAATGAATGCATATACGCTTGAAATGCTCTAAAATGCTCAGAATATGCATAATTTGCACATTATAGGAACAATTACTATGTTTAATCCAATGTTTTTTAGCAAGTAAGATTTAAATCATATTCTAGACCGTATGAAGAGCTTAAATATATATTGTTGTGATCAAATTACTAAAAACGAATCCATGAACAGGCAATTTTCCTAATTCTAATTCACAATTCTTATTCGTGAAAATCATTATTCATTCTTATTCACTCCACTTACAAACACGCCCGAATATACGTATATAAATTGCAAATAAAGTTTATTGTGTGTATCGTTTGGGAATTGCAAGGGATTTTGGATACGTTTAAAGTAATTTGCTCACAATAATCTATATTCAAGCTCTGTACTGTCTGGAATTTGATTAAGATCTTACTTATTCAATATCTTGCATAATAAATTGAAAATACGTATATAAATTACAAATAGAGCTTATTCTATGCATTGTTTCAGAATTTCAAGCGTTTCTGGATTAGTTTAAAGTAATTTGACCCCAATAATCAATATTCAAGCTCTTTATAAAGTTTAAAATATGATTCAGATCTTACCTATTAAAAAATGTTATATTATACATAGTAATTGCGAATATAATGTGCAAATAATGCAAATTCTTAGCATCATTTGAGCATTTCAAGCGATTCTGCATTTATTCTAAGTCATTTGATCACAATAATCTGTATATAAGTTGTTTATATAGTCTAGAATATATTTCATGCCTTACTTTTTCAAAATGTTGCATTATACAATGAGAATACGTATATAAATTGCAAATAAAGCTTATGTTGTGTACCATTTGGGAATTTTAAGCTATTATGGATTCGTTTAAAGTAACTTTATCACAATAATCTATATTTAAGCCATTTATAAGGTCTAGAATATGATTCAGATCTTACTTCATAAAAAACATTAAAAAACATTGGATTATACATAGTAATTACGCCTAGTGCAAATAATTCCTATTATGAGAATAATAGATTTTGCATTCATTCTGAGTTATTTGATCATAATAATCTATATTTAAGTTCTTTATATAGTCTAGAATATAATTCAGTTATTACTTATTCAAAATGTTTCATTATACACTGAAAATACGCATGTAAATTGAAAAAAAAAAAAGCTTATTGTGTGTATCGTTTGGGAATTTCAAACGATTCGGGATTCATTGAAAGTAATTTGCTCACAGTAATTTATATTTAAGGTCTCTATACGCTAGTCTGGAATATAATTCAGGTCTTAATTATTCAATATCTTGCATTATAAGTTTAAATATGCATAGAAATTACAAATAAAGCTCATTATTTGCATCGTTTGGGAATTTCAAGCGATCATGGATTCGTTTAAATTAATTTGATCACAATAATCTATATTTACGTTCTTTTATATGGTTCAGAATATGATTGAGATCTTACTTATAGAAAAAGATTGGATTATACATAGTAATTAAGCATTTAATGCGTAAAGTATGCATATTCATAGCATCTTTGAGCATTTCAAGCAATTCTTTATTCCTTCTAAATAATTTGATCACAATAATCTATATATAAGCTCTTTGTATAGTCTACAATATAATTCAGGTCTTTCATATTCAAAATGTTGCATTAATACATTGAAGTACGCATATAAATTGCAAATAAAATTATTCTGTGCATCGATTTGGAATTTCAATAGATTCTGGATTCGTTTTTAAGTAGTTTTATCACAATACTCTATATTTAAGCTCTTGATACGGTCTAGAATATGATTCAGATGTTAATTATTAAACAAATATTAGATTTTACATAGTTGTTACGCATATAATGAGCAAATATGCATATTGTGAGCACCATTTGAACATTTCAACTGATTCTGTAATAATTCTAAGTCATTTGATCACAATAATTTATATTTAAATGTTTATATAGTCTAGAATAGAATTCAAATCTTACTTATTCAAAATGTTGCATTATACACTTAAAAATACGCATAAAAATTGCAAATAAGGCTTATTATGTGTTTTGTTTGGGAATTTCAAGCGAATCTAGATTCGTTTAAAGTAATTTTATCACTATAATCTATATTCAAGCTTTTTATACGGTCTAGATTATGATTAAGATATTTACTTGTAGAAAAATTATTAGATTATACATAGTAATTAGGCATATTGTGAGCATCATTTCATCATTTCAGGCTATACCGAATTAATTCTTAATCATTAGATCACAATAATCTGTATTTAAGCTCTATATAGTCTAGAATATAATTCAGATATTACTTATTCAAAATGTTTCATTATACACTGAAAATACACAAATAAATTTCAAATAAAGCTTATTGTGTGTATCCTTTGGGAATTTTAAGCGATTATGGATTCTTTTATAGTATTCTGCTCGCAATAATCTACAATCAAGCTCCTTATACGATCTAGAATATGATTAATATCTTATTTCTAAAAATTATTGGATTATACATAGTAATTACAGATATAATTTGCAAATAATGCATATTATGAGAATCATTTGAGCATTTCAAGCCATTCTTTATTCATTCTAAGTCATTTGATCACAATGATCTATATTTAAGCTGTTTTTAATAGTCTAGAATATAATTCAGATCTTTTTATTTTTATTTTTTGGAAACACTTGGTAGCGGCTACCAAGTAGAATATAATTCAGATCTGACTTATCCAAAATGTTATATCATACATTAAAATACGGATATACTTGCAAATAAAGCCTATTCCCAGCATCATTTGGGAATTTCAAGCGATTCTGGATTCGTTTAAAGTAATTGGATCATAAGAATCTATATTTAAGATATTTATACAGTCTAGAATATGATTCAGATCTTACTTATTAAAAAATATTGGATTATACATAGTAATTACACATATAATTTGCAGATAATGCAAATCTGAGCATCATTTGAGCATTTCAAGTGATTCTGCATTCATTTTAAGTCATTTGATCACAATAATCTATATTTAAGCATTTTATATCGTCTAGAATATAATTCATGTATTAGTTATTCAATATCTTGCACTATACATTGCAAAATACCCATATAAATTACAAATAAAGCATATTCTTCCTATCGTTTGGGAATTTCAAGTGGTTCTGGATTCGTTTAAAGTAATTTGATCACAATAATCTATATTTAAGCTTCTTATACAGTCTAGAATATAATTCAGGTCTTACATATTCAAAATTTTTCATTATACATTGAAAATACGAATATAAATTGCACATAAAGTTTCTTTGTGTATAGTTTCGGAATTTCAAGTAATTTGGGATTAAATTGATCACAATACTCAATATTTATCTTACTTAAAATATTAGATTATACATAGTAATTACACATATGATGTTCTGAGCATCATTTGAACATTTGAGCATCATTTAAACTTGAGCTACTTATATAGTCTATAATATAATTCAGGTCATACATATTCAAAATGTTGCATTATACGCTAAAATATGCATATAAATTGCACATAAAGCTTATTTTGTGTATCGTTTGAGAATCTGAAGAATTTCCGAATTAGCTTAAAGTAACGTGATCACAATTATAAATATGCTTTTTATACTGTTTAGAATACGATTCAGATCTTATATAATACAACATATTGGATTATACATAGTAATAATTCATATTCTGAACATCATTTGAGCATTTCAAGCGATTTTGTATTCATTCTAATTCATTTGATCACAATTATCTTCAATATAGTCTAGAAAATAATTCAGATATTACTTATTCAATATGTTGCATTATACATTGAAACACACACATATAATTGCAAATAATTCTTATTCTTTGTATCTTTCAGGAATTTCAAGCGATTCTATATTCGATTAAAGTAATTTGATCACAATAAACTTTATGTAAACTCCTTATACGGTCTAGAATTTGATTCAGATCCGACTTATTCAAAATATTGGTTTATACATAGTAATTACGCATATAAATTGCAAATAATGCATATTTCGAGAATCATTTGAGCATTTTCAAGCGATTCTGAATTCAATCTTAAGTCATCTGATCACAATAATCTATATTTAAGCTTTTTAAATAGTCTAGAATATAATTCAGTTTTTACTTATGCAACATCAGTTTTTACTTATGCAAAATGTTGTATTATAACTTGAAAATACACTGCAAATAAAACTTATTCTGTGTATCGTTTGGTAATTTCAAGGGATTCTGGATTCATTTAAAGTAATTTAATCACGATAATCTATATTTAAGCTCTTCATACGGTCTAGAATATGATTTAAATCTTACTTATTAAAGAATTTGGATTAAACATAGTAATTGCGCATGTAATGTGCCAATAATTCATATTCTGAGTATTATTTGAGCATATCAAGCGATTTTGCATTTGTTCTAATTTATTGATCACAATATCTATATTTAAACTCTTTATATAGTCTATAATATATTTCATGTATAACTTATTCAATATCTAGCAGTATACATTGAAAATACACATAATTTACAAATAAATTTTATTCTTTGTATCTTTTGGGAATTTCAAGAAATTCTTGATTCGTTTAAAGTAATGTGATCACAATAATCTATATTTAAGCTCATTATATGGTCTAGAATATGATTCAGATCATACTTATAAACAAATATTGGATTATACATAGTAATTAAGAATTTAATGCACAAATAATGAATAAACGTTGCATCGTTTGAGCATTTCAACCGATTCTACATTCATTCTAAATCATTTGATCAAAATAATCTATATATAAGTTCTTTATATATTCTAGAATATAAATCAGGTCTTACTTATTCAAATTATTGCATTATACACTGAAAATACGCATATAATTTGCAAATAAAGCTTATTATGTGTATCATTTTGAAATTTCAAGCAATTTTGGATTCGTTTAAAGTAATTTGGTCACAATAATCTATATTTAAACTCTTGATACGGTCTAAAATATGATTCAGATTTTATTTATTAAAAATATTAGATTATGCATAGTATTTATGCAGATAATGTGCAAATAATGTATATTCTGAAGAGCATCATTTTGAACATTTCAAGTGATTCTGCATTCATTCTAAGTTATTTGATCTCAATTATATATATTCGAGCTCTTTATAAAGTCTAAAATATAATTCAGGTCTTTATTTGATCTCAAAATGTTGCATATATCTTATTTTCTGTATCGTTTGAGAATTTGAAGTGATTCCGGGTAAGTTTAAAGTAATTTGATCAAAATAATCAATATTTAAGCTCTTTATATGCTTTAGAATACGATTCAGATCTTACATATTAGAAAATATTGTATTATACATAGTAATTTCAAATAATGCATATTCTGATGTTCATTTGAGCATTTCAAGCTATTCTGCATTCATTCTAATTCATTTGATCACAATAATCTTCAATATAGTCTAGAGAATAATTCAGATCTTACTTATCAATATGTTGCATTATAAATTGAAAACAGACATAAAAATTGCAAATATATTTCAGGAATTTCAAGTGATTCTATGTTCGTTTAAAGTAATTTGATTCACAATAATCTTTATAAGGTCTAGAATTTGATTCAGATCTGACTTATTGAAAATTATTGGTTTATACAAAGTATTAACTTATATAATGTGCAAATAATGCATGTTGCAATAAACATAAGAGCATTTCAAGTGATTCTGCATTCAATCTAAGTCATCTGATCACAATAAGCTATATTTAAGTTCTTTATATTGTCTACAATAAATTCAGATCTTACTTATTCAAAATGTTGCATTATACGTAAACAAATTGCAAATAAAGCTTATTGTGTGTATCCTTTAGGAATTTGTAGCGATTCTGGATTTGTTTAAAGTAATTTGCTTGCAGTAATCTATATCCAAGCTTCTTATACGGTCTAGAATATAATTAGAACCTTATTTATTAAAAAATATTGGATTAAATATAGTAATTACGCATATAATGTGCAAATAATGCATATTATGAGCATCATTAGTGCATTTCAAGCGAGTTTAAATTCATTCTCAGTTATTTGATCACAATAATCAATATTTAAGCTCGTTATATAGTCTACAATATAATTCAGATCTTACTTAATTAAAAATGTCACATTATACACTGAAAATATGCAAATAAATTGAAAATAAAACTTATTGTATCCTTTGGGAATTTCAAGCGATTCTGGATTCGTTAGAAGTAATTTGCTCGCAATAATCTATATCCAAGCTTCTTATACTGTCTAGAATATGTTTAAGGTCGTACTTCTAAATAAATATTGGATTATACATAGTAATTTCACATTAATATTTCAAGCTTATTTTGTGTATCCTTTGGGAATTTTAAGTGATTCCGGATTAGTTCAATGCAATTTGATCACATTAATCAATATTTAAACTCTTTAATGCATATTCTGTGCATATAATGTGCAAATAATGCACATTCTATGCATTATTTGAGCATTTCAAGCGATTTTGCATTCATTCTAAGTCATTTAATCACAATAATATATTTTAAGCTCTTTATATAGTCTAGAATATAATTCAGGTCTTAGTTATTCAAAATATTGCATTATACATTTCAAGCTTATTTCTAAATAAATATTTCAAGCTTATTTTGTGTATCATTTTGGAATTTTAAGTGATTCTGGATTAATTTAATGCAATTTGATCACATTAATTAATATTTAAACTCTTTAATGAATGCACATTCTATGTATTATTTGAGCATTTCGAGCGATTTTGCATTCATTTTAAGTCATTTAATCACAATAATATATTTTAAGATCTTTATATAGTCTATAATATAATTCAGGTCTTAGTTATTCAAAATATTGCATTATACATTTAAAATTTGCATATAAATTGTAAATAAATCTTATTCTATGTTTTGTTTAGGAATTTCAAGCAATTCTGGATTCGTTTAATGTAATTTGATCGAAATAATCATTATTTAAGCTCTTTATATGGTCTAGAATATGATTCAAACATTACTTATTAATAACTATTGGATTAAACATAGAAATTACTTATATAATGAGCAAATAATGCATATCATGTGCATCATTTGAGCATTTGAAGCAATTCTGCATTTCTTCTAAGTCATTTTAATCACTATAATATATTTTTAAGCTCTTTATATAGTCTAGAATATAATTCATATCTTACTTATTCAATATCTTTCAATAGACATTGAAAATACACATGTAAATTCCAAATAAAGCTTATTCTTTGTATCGTTTGGAAATCTCACGCGATTCTGGTTTTGCTTAAACTTATTTGATCACAATAATCTATATTTAAAATCTTTATGTGGATAAGAGTATCATTCAGATGATAGTTATGAAAGAATATTAGATTATACATAGTAATTAAGCATTTAATGAGCAAATAATGCATAAACTTCGCATAGTTTGAGCATTTCAAGTGATTTTGCATTCATTCCATATCATTTTATCACAATAATCTATATTTAAACACTTTTTATATCTAGAATATAATTCAGATCTTACTTTTTCAAATGTTGCATTATACATTCAAAATACACACATAAATTTTAAAAAAATCTTATTCTGTGTATCTTTCAGGAATATCAAGCAATTCTGGATTCGTTTAAACTAATTTGATCATAATAAACTATATCTGAGCTCTTCTTTTATGTTTCCTTCAGGAATTTCAAGAAATTCTGGATTAGCATATATTGTGCGAATAATGCATATTCCGAGCATTATTAGAGCATCTCAAGCGATTCTGAATTCAATCTAAGTCATTTGATAACAATTATCTATTTTTAATCTCTTTATATAGATTACAATATAATTCAGATCTTACTTATTCAAAATGTTGCATTATACATTGAAAATACGCATATAAACTGAAATTAAAGCTTATTCTGTGTATTGTTTGGGAATTTCAAGTGATTCTGGATTCGTGCAAAGTAATTTAATTGCAATAATCTATATTTAAGCTCTTTATCCGGTCTAGAATATGATTCAGATCATACTTACTAAAAAAATATTGGATTATCCATGAAAGTACGCATATAAATTGCAAATAAAGCTTATTCTGTGTATCTTTGAGGAATTTCAAGCGATTCTGGATTAGTTTAAGATAATTTGATCACAATAATTTAAATTTACGCTCCTTATACTGTCTAGAATTTGATTCCAATCTTACTTATAAAAAATATTGTATTATACATAACAATTACGCATATAATGTACAAATAATCCATATTCCAAGCATCATTGGAGCATTTTAAGCGATTCTTCATTCATTCTAAGTCATTTGATCACAATAATCTATATTTAAACTCTTTATATAACATGTAATTCAACTCATACTTATTCAAAATGTTGCATTATGCATTGAAAATAAGCATGTAAACTAAAAAAAATGCTTATTATCGGGTGTATCATTTGGGAATTTCAAGTGATTCTATATTCGCTTAAAGTAATTTGATGACAATATATATTCAAGCTTTTTATAAGGTCTAGAATATGATTCAGATCTTACTTATTAAAAATATTGGATTATACATAGTAATTACTCATATAATTTGCAAACAACGCATATATTAGGTATCATTAGAGCATTTCAAGCGATTTTACATTCATTCTGAGTTATTTGATCACAATAACTTATATTTAACATCTTTATATGATCTAGAATATAATTCAGATCTTACTTATACATGATGTTGCATTATACCTGAAATACACGTATAAATTGCAAATAAAGTTTATTATGTTTATAGTTTGGGAATTTCAAGCTATTTTAGATTTATTTAAAGTACTAAACTGTTTTTACTAATTTATTATTATTGCTAATGGAAGATTGAAGGTAGAGAGTGCGCATGTGTTACAAACTTACAGCAATTAATAAAAGAGAAGAAACAGTATAAGCCTTTTAAGCCTACGCACAATCCGAATGAAAGGGTGGGCACTTTAAACTTTTACTTTGAAAAACTTATAAAAAAACATATTATGTACATAATTTTCACAAATTAAGCCTGGGTACTTGCCGGCCGCTGGTTGCCCAGGCATGCCGCATGCCCCTATTTAGTTCCGCCAAAATGCACGAGTAACCTAGAAATATTGACGTTTGTAAGTGTTTCTAACTTTGTTTCAGTTTTGGCCTTTTCGGCTTTTCCTCTTTGACAGCCCCTGTCAATGTATCTAAAAAAAACACCCTAGAATATTGACATATCCTTCTATATAAGGTTGAAGAAATTATGGTTTTCTCCATTATCTTAGTCAAAATTGAAGATGTTTTTTATACAAGTTAATTTTGCAATTTTTAAAATTTAAAAACTAGCTGTGAGAGAGAATAGACCTTTGTTAATCTTTCTTTTTTGATGTTTGAAGGTTACGCAAGGCATTGCTGTAGAGACCTCAAGGCAAAGCCCTTATTACAGTAAGTAGTTATTAAATTTATGAGCAATTAATGTTCCGCTGCCACAAATTTTGGTTGCCACAAATGTCACAACTTTACTATTTTATTAATATTTCAAACTTTCAAATTCAAATTTCAAATTTAACCGTTGATGTTGTTCAATTTAACGAGCGATGAATTTCTATATAACTTTTGTAAATTTTGAAGTTCATTTGATAATGATCAAGAGGTCAACATATGAACGTATTAGAATTAATCTGTCATAGTTAATAAGATCCGTTCATTTTAAACCTTTTGATCGAGTATCAAATGAACTTCAAAATTTATAAAAATTATATAAAAATACATCGCTCATTAAACTAAACAAGATCAACGGTTTAAATTTGAAATTTGAATTTAAAATTTCGAAATATTAATAAAATAATAAAGTTGTGGCATTTGTGGCAACCAAAACTTGTGCACTAGAACCTTGCTCTAAATTTATAATATGATTGTTAACAAATGTCTTCCCATAACAAATTCCATTTTCGGTTATTACTTTGTTGCCTTCACTAACTCATTGTGCCTTTGTAAGCTTGAGTAACTCATAATCTAAAACCTAAATATCAAAATAGAACTTTTATTGTCTTCCCACGGCTTCATTTTCGGATATATCTTTTTGATGCATTTTATATTTCATGTTTTGTGAATCAGGGAATGGATATGGCATTGTCGAAGTTGAGTAATGAAGCCGTGGCCGAGGGAGTGAAAGTCGTGGACAACGTGGACCGCATGAACTTTATGATATTGCTGCAGTATTCATGAATTAAATATAAAAACTAAAAAAGAATTTTTGATCAGGGCCATAAAAACTTTGCCCACACATTGGGTGGGCGTATTTGCTAGTGTAGATAAATCTATTAATCCATTTGTTATGCACAAAAGTTTAAATAGCGGTTAGCGGATTTATAATTGGCATGCTTTTGGATAGCGGTTAACGGATAGCGGGTATTTAGCGGCCGCTATCGGATCAAAATATAAAGCATCATCAGCACAAACTTATGCACATGTATTAAAATATAAAATGTCACGAGAATACATAATTTAATATATCGGCTTGCTTTAGCCCTTTCCATAGAGTATTGTGCGTTTAACTCACTGGTCAACGAGTGAATATTTATACTGGGTGTAAAGAGTTAGGTTTATACAACTGGATAATAACTCATTGGGGCAACGTTAAGTAAGAAACAAAGGGAAATAGTGAGGTTAACTCACTAGTCGTGTGAAGTTTTTCTTTTATTATTACTTTTTTTTTTCCAAATAATGGGAGAATCCCACGACTTTTCTTTTAAAAGTTTAAAACAAAAGCTCACGACAATTATTACTGGCTGCGTGGTGAGAGGCGGTTACAGAGAATTTTGCTAACTGCCGAGATCTTGATTTTTGCGAGAGATGAGAGGATTTCCAATTTTCTGTGTTGGATGGTCACCGTAAGTCCGTAAGGCAACGAAAGGATGGGCCTATATGGGTTTTTTTTTTTTTCATTTGGGCACTGAACTTCATAAACAGCTAGCTCAATATATGTATCATATCTATCTTGCCGCTAATGAGAAAATTTTGTTTAGCTCATTAGCGGATGGTTAATTAAAACGCTAAGTGACCTCTATAGCGCCGCAAATTTTGTTTAGCTCATTAACTGATACTATTGGGCTGCACTGTGGGGTCCGATCATTAGAAACAGAAATAAATTCGGGTAGCTATTTCATAACTTCTTTTACAAGTACTACCTTCCAATTCCTCAATGAGTTTTCGGTCAAAGTGGGAGGGCAATGGAGGACATGAAGGGATAATTGGAACCGGCGTAACAACCTCTCTTTGCCAAAATAAATTTGGCCAAAGGCGAAGCAGTAGTCAATTAGGATGAATTTGTGCTTTCAATGTTTGTATGATGAGAAAATTGTTTACCTAGGGGTGTGTTTGGATATGCGGTGAATAAGCTTATTCATGAATAAGACTTATTCGCAATGAAACCAAACACATTTTGAATAAGCCTTATTCCGAATAAGGACTTATTCAATCCTTAATTCTAATACCACCTATATTGTGGAATTAGACTCTTATTCGGAATAAGAGGAGAGAGGAGAGAGAATCCTTATTCAAATTCATGAATAGCCTTATTCAAGGCGCTGCCAAAAGCTAGGTATTCATTTGAGTAGACATGGAACATTTCTAACTCAATAAAGTTCTAGGTGTGTCAATTTTTTCTTATCATTAATATTTTGATTTTAGGATCTGTTGATTGAGCTAGAATCAAAAGACTAGACGAGACTTGTTATGTCCTTAATGACATGAGTAAATTTGTACCGTATCACGCTTCTCTTCTTCTCCAAATCTTGTGAGTTCTCTTTTTCTTATTTTGTTATGATTATGATGTTAGTTCTTATATTTTGCTTATTCATTAAGGATCAAAATCATGTTTTCAAGTTGTTATTCCCCAGTTGTCATACTTGGCATAGCTGTGAAAAATGCAAATTAAGCTGAGAATATGGCCATATTTATTGGGATGCAGTTTGGAAAAATATAATTTATGAGTAAATTGAAACATATACAAAACAACTTTGATGCGTACAATCTATAATGGGTATCTTCATTACATAAATTAAAAATTTCTAAATGTACATTAATGGAAACATCCTCAGCATGTTAACTTTTAGACCCTTCGTTTTCATGCTTTGCCATATATTAAAAAAAAAAAAAAACGTCATGTAGATGTGTCATTATTGGTTGTTTATACCGGTATACTTGACTAGAAAATGGAATTGCCTATAATTCTAACAACCGGCTTGTATAGTGAGATAACCTTCTTTTCGCCACTTGTTATGGTAGGGAAATTCTAAATCTGTTTTGTTTTAGCATAAAAACTGATATTATGAATTCAATATTACATTGACTTAACAGGGAGAAGGTAATGACAGTAATTGTGAAAACAATGAAGAGTCTAAGGAGTGCACTTTGCAATACCTCCATAATGACTTGCAGCGATGTGTTTTCTAACCTTGGTCAATCCTTTCAAATGGTGGGCACTTAAAATTTTTACTTCGAAGAACTTATAAAAAACATATTACGTACATAATTTTAACAAATTAAGTCTGAGCACTTGCTCGCTCGTTGACCAGGCATGCCCTAATTTAGCTCCGCCAAAATGCATGATTAACCTAAAAATATTGACGTTTTGTTAGTGTTTCTAGCTTTGTTTCAGTTTTCTCCATTATCTTAGTCAAAATTGAAGACGTTTTTTTTACACAAGTTGATTTTGCAATCTTTAAAATTTAAAAACTAGCTACGAGAGACGATAGACCTTTGTTAATCGTTCGTTTTTGATGTGGAGGAAAGTATATAATATCTTTCTTGATCACTTCATTTGCGTGTACCTAGGTGTTTTTTTTCTTTTTTCTTTGTTTAATTTAATTTATCGCACATTCACACTACATTTATGAACTTCATGACAAATGAGGATGACTAGTGGTGCCTATCATAAACAAAATAGCTGACAGACGAATTTTGCCGCATATAGCAAGCAAAATGAAGAATTTTTTAGGGAAATAAAACAAAGAAATAATCTATTGACTGAAGACGCTAGACGCGTTGAACAATTTATTTATTTATTTTTTAAAAAAAACCCCTTTCAACATCTTCAATTCTGCCAATCCATAGTAAAATATTTCTAAGTTTGTAAAATTTAAAGTTTACTCGATACTTGAACAAGAAACCAAAAAAGATAAACTGATAATGTTGACCATGATAGATTAATATTGATATATTAATGTGTTTGATATCTTGTTAAAATAAACTATAAATTTTATAAAACATAGAGTACATCTCTTGCTAAATTGAACAAGTTCAACATTTAGATTCGTCATTTAAATTTTCAATTTTGAAAATTATTAATAAAAAAAAGTTGCAGCATTCCATAACACTAAAACTTTACTCTTCAATTTTGTTCCTTTTCCTCGTTTATTGATGAGGATTTATAGTTTTATCATTCCATATTTCGAAAACCATGGGTGTATTATACATTTTATACTTTGGTCTCGTTTGAATTATTTTTCCTCTATAATATTTTTCATTTTTGTCCTAACTTTGTTTTTCTATCATAGAATAAAAACAGAAAAGAGAGAGGAATCAGCAAAAGCTAGTACGTCCTCAATTATTTTCTCTAAGCCTTCCGATGATATTTTATCTCCTATTGTAATAAAATATTAGTTCGACCATGTAAACAAATTAATTGATTAATCCATTGAAGCGGGTGTAAAGAAGTGAAAAGTGAAATGGATCCATATGTTACTGTAACTATTGGGCTGCACAGTGTGGAGTCGGATCATCAGAATTGAGAAGTGAGAAACAGAAATAAATTGGGGCAGCAATAGCATTCAGCAAAGGCCTCTCTCTTTTTGACTTCTTTATCATCAAAGATCGTAACTTGTTTTACAAGCCGTAATAAACTTGTACAAAATCAATCGTAGCAAAGGCCCTTGACACAATCCATGTCGATGTCGATGTCAGAGGAGTGGCTGGACGGTGGTGCCGATCCCTGGCTGGACCGGGCACGTGCGCTTAAGGACCGCATCCGAGACCGCTTCAGGGTCGCCGTCGACCGCCGCCTCAAGGACTCCGACTACACCGTTTCTATCCAGCGCTGGTCACACCGCATCCGAACTTTCTTCAACCATCGTCCTCGGATTGTCTCCGCGCGTTATTCTTCTTCTTCTTCTTCTGCTTCTCTCCGATTCCATCGTCAAACAGGTTCATACTTTTCCATTTAATTTTCTTTTCTTTTTGTGCTTGTGCGGGACTTAGAGAGGTCCATACTTAATTGGGTCGATTGTGCATGTCGAATTGAAAATTATACCATGACCACTGACAAATTATGGCACAATTTGCTTTTTCTCTCTGACAACTAAATTGGCTGCCAATTGCAGTGGACAAGGATGCTGATTCATTTGACGACTCCATGCTCGTTCGGCTGCTCCAATCCGTCGCTGTTCCGGTTATCGGCAATGCTTGTCATGTCTTTATGCACGGCCTTAATTATGTTCAGGTATGTACTCCATCCACCATTTTATGAATTTATTATTTCATACTCAGTGTTTTGTTTAACATGATTTTTTGTGTTACAAGCTTTTCAGGTTTTTGGACTTGAAAAGTTACACAAGGCATTGCTGCAGAGACCTCAAGGCAAAGCCCTTCTTACTGTAAGTCGTTATAAAATTTACAATGTCATTATTAACAAATGCCTTCCCATAACCAATTCCATTTTCCAATAATGCTTTGTTGCCTTCACTGACTCATCGTGTGCCTCTATTTTAATGTTGTATTCTCTGCACCCATGTAAAAAATGATGACATCTGACTTTGTTTTGCTTGTGATGCCACAATTGTTTATTTCCGGATAGATGAAGTAATGAAACAATATTTAACAGTTAGATGAGTTCTACAATTTCTGCCAACAATAATTTTAAAAGTGGATGCATGATTGGAGGCATTTGAAACCCTCCCCTTTAGATTCTCTCTCTTGTATTCTTGTATGAAATTTGTCTGTTGATTATAACATACAACCTCACTAACTGGGACATGGTGGAGTTTAGGACTAATTAGACAGTAGTACTTGAATGCCATTTTTTACTTTAAATTTTGTTCCCTGTGTTAGCCTACTTCCAATTCAAACCCCTAAAGGAACGAAGGAGAATGAACATGAAATGTCTGTTAGGAAACCTCATAAATACGTACATGCAAAACAACAAATAAAAGAAGATAAATTTTGATGAAATATTAAAACAATTATTTTTGTACCAGTTAGGGACCTTTCTAGTTTTAAAAGACAAGTGTGTGCTTGCCCACTAATTTAAAAAAAAAAAATAAGTTAGAGAATTGTGAATCTGCAGTAGCATGATCTTAGTGCTGGCATCCCATGTTAAGCTTGTATTGATGCTATCCACTTGTTGAGCCATATTACATGTCCATTATAGTAGAGCATGCTCTTTATTTTCAGGCTAGCAACCATGTGGCAGCCATTGATGATCCCTTTGTGATCGCCTCCCTTCTCCCGCCTTCAGTAATGTTAAATGCCAATAATTTGAGGTGGACACTCTGTGCTAGTGATCGTTGCTTCAAGAACCCTGCCATGTCTGCTTTCTTTCGCTCAGTCAAGGTTTTGCCTGTTTCCCGTGGCAATGGCATCTATCAAAAGGTATGCATTCTCCTATTCTTGTGTGGATGTGGTGGTCTGTTGTTGTTGTTGTGCCGAGTGGTGGTGTGGAGGCTAAACCCTATAAAAATTGGATGGAAGGAGAAAACTATACTCTCAGACAGTCATATACACAAATGCATGTACACAATGACATATACAGAGGATAAACAACAACAACTAAGCCTTTTGTCCCAAACAAGTTGGGGTAGGCTAGAAAAGAGACCAAATAAATACAGAGGATAAAAAAAAAGGAAAAAAAAATTAAAGACCTTTTAACAATTTTCTTGAAGTCTACAGCTAACAAATAGCTTCTATTCATATATTGTTTTTGGTGCACTTTATATTTCATTTTTTGTGAATCAGGGAATGGATATGGCATTGTCAAAGCTGAACAAAGGTGGTTGGGTTCACATATTTCCCGAAGGAAGCCGCTCAAGAGATGGTGGAAAGACCATTGGACCTGCTAAAAGAGGAGTTGGGAGGTTAGAACCAAAATAAGAAGATAGTTAATGCCCATAATTGCACAATTTTTTATATTAATGACAGAGCTGTTTTGTTTTATGTATTTGCACTCGTAATTAAAGAGTTCACCATTGTATGAGCTGTAGAATGAATGGTTGAATAGTGTAGTTACAGAAATAGCTTTTAACATTTTTTTAATGGATCGAGTTTGAGTATGAATATGGCCCTACAAAAAATATATCGTACTTGCTGCCGAATTACATGCATGGCTTGTTTTCTTTTGAGGAAGGAGAGTACATGTTTTTCTTCCCCTCCTAGCCTTTCTAAAAGTTCTAAATTATTCATGGTTTTCACTAAAGCAGAGAATAAGAGGTGATTATGACTAATGAAGGATAGATTGGTGATATTTAAATTTATCGGGATACCTAACATATAACTTTGTAGGAGTGTCTGACACTTCTCATTCTTTTCATGGATATGCATCATTGTTTCTCATTCATATTGGTACTTCCATTTCCATATTCTTCATTCTAGAGGGTCACAATAAGCATAACATAATGTGTAGATTATCAAAAAGTGATTTTTCACAACAATTGGTAGGCTTGATTAAAACTCTTGTTTTCCTTATTATTTCTCTTATGTGTCTGGTACCAATATGTGTTTCAGGTTAGTGATGGATGCTGATGCTATGCCTATCGTCTTGCCATTTGTTCACAGTGGAATGCAAGACATAATGCCTGTCGGCACTAAGTTTCCAAATATTGGCAAAAATGTAATGCTTTAAATACAATCAGATTCTTTGTATTTCTTCAAGCTTATTATCCTTACCACTTTGATGCAATTTACTTTGTAATAACATCTTTAGTTAAGCCGCTTCTATCTTCAGAGGGGATAAAGTGAAAGGCTGGGAGAGTGAGGAGTTTTACTTAGTTTCTGATGTTCATGTAGTTTTTGTCACCAGTTACTTGTTAAAACCAAATAAAATATTTAATCATAATGGAACCCAATTTTTTTTTTTCTATAGCTGAGGTTTTTCCTGATGGTAACCTTGTAAGCTTGAATACCTTTCAGGTGATTGTGGTTGTTGGAGATCCATTAAGCTTTGATGATTTGCTGCCCAATAAAAATGAAGTCTTGGATCCTGAATCTAGGGAAATTTTGTATGATCTAGTTTCCTCGAGGATTGGCCGAAAATTACAAGAGCTCAAAACTCAAGCTGATAAGCTCGCACTTGAAAAGTCTCTCCAGATTTCTGTTCAAAATGAAAGCTACAGTCTCACCATTTGGCAACATGTCGATTGGGAGGCGTTTGGCATGGACTACTTATTGGAATCTTCAGACACTGCAACTCACATTGATGCTAAAAGGGAAGGTTTAAAGCATGTTGATCAGCTGCTGGTCCCATATGAAGAGTCTAATGTCTATACTACTGCAAATGATAGGTTTTGTCATAGAGAAGGAATCTTGAGCCAGGTTCCGGGCTACATGAAACCGAGTGAGTTAGTGGGTTTTGCTGCTAGGGGCTTGTTTGTGAATGGTAGGTTTTTGGAGGATGAAAGATAGCAAACCTTAGGAGTCTGAGGGAAATATGCTTCCTGGGTGAGCTGTGGTGAGCACTTTAGTTTCCATGACACGAATATGATACCCATTCAATTTGTACATAATTAATAAAGAGTGTGTATTTTCTTTTTTGCCCTTGTGATTCCAACATGATTCTGTCCTTTACAAATTGATGCATCATCTTTCGTTCCAAATAAGGATGTGAAGTATCCTGATTGCTGTCTATAAAAAAAGGTAATATAAAATGAAAACTGGCTTAAAATCTTCGTCCAATTCTCGTACTTCATATAACTCGATCAAAGGCCCTTCCGTTATAATGCAGACACAAAAGGTGGGACCCACATAGCCTCGTTTTCGATCCAACATCATGTTGCAATCTTTGATTCTTTGAACATTATTTGTTAATGTTTGAAAGAAAGCTTCCGCTGCGGAAATCTCAATACATTTCTGTCGGACCGATCCGAATGCAGCATATTTCTGAGCGATTGTTTGTGGATTTCATTCATGCCGTATGCTAACGGCAGTTGGTATGTGAAGCCCTGGAGAGGACTTAAATGTGTGCATTGAACTACTTACTATAACTATATAGTTAGGGGTCGTTTGGATGGGTGGGGAATAGGCTAGTAATAGCAATTCCGGGACCAAATGTAAGGAAAAAGTGAGATTTTGGGAAGCGTGGGAAGAGTGCTATTCCGGGAATAAGAATGTTGTTTGGATGGTGAATTAGGAATAGCGTTGGGAAGAGTGTTATTGGAATGAAAAGTAGAGAGAAAAGTGTTGTTTGAAAGAGTGTTATTAGAAATAGTGCTATTTCTGGAATTGGTAATTGCGTTTGGATGAAAAATTTACGCCAGGAATAGGCAATTCCTGAAATTGGCCTATTCGTAGTGTATCCAAACGACAGCTTAGATGCTAGGATAGGATCCGTTTATAATGCATATCTTGTTATATTTGGCAATATGAACTGATCCATATGTTTTTGCAATTCATTTAGTACAGGTTGTTCCAGATATCAAATCCTTCAATCAACATTAAAAAATTTCATAATTTTCATATACATCCAACAATTGTTACATGTATCGTACATTCGTACGCCAAAAAGGCAAAAACAAAATAATAAATATGAGAAGGCATATATTAATAATCATAGTTATTTGACGATTGACAAAATAAAATTTGAAAGAAATTTTAATTTTTTTAATAACTTGGATATATTGCGCATCAAATGATATAATTTAAGAACTGTTTACTTACTATTTATGAGTTAATGATACCAATTCTATTTATACAAATTAAAAAAGGGGCTTATTTCCTTTTTGTGAGGGTAATAATTAAATTTTGTCGTGTCACTACAACCCCTCAAACGTTTTTTCTTTCTTTTTTTTTTTTAAGAAATACTGCCCCCACAGACTATCTGTCAATCTAATAAGTTTACTAAGTCTCCATTCCCTAAACACTATATATTACGTTAACTTAAAAAATAATTCCCAATAAGTACGTATATATATATTAATTGACGCAGAAAAGACTGAAAGGTGTACTATTTAGTGCGTGAAATATTTATGATCGGATTGTTTAGATTCGTCATTTGTGTAATTGTGTTCACGAGAGATGATTATCAGGCCTGTACAGAAATAGGAAGCAATGGGGAAATTTTCTATTATTTTAACTTAAGCTTATACATTTTAAAAGATTATTATTATTGAAACTCGCTTCTATAAAAAAAACTTGGTTTTAAATTTTTTGTCCACTAGAGAATTATTATCATTATCATGATTATTATTATTTAAAAAATTTTTTGGTTGAGTGAAAGCCCGGTGTTGTGTTTTTGGCAATCTTGGTAGAAACAAAAAGGTAGAAACCAGAATAGTCTGTTATCTAGTTATCCAGAAAAATAAAAAAGTAAATGCCAAAAAAAAAATAATAAATAAATAAATAAGTGAATGAGTGGACTGCAAGTCGGGCCCGCATAACCGTTGGGAAAAAGCGTAGACCGGGTTCAAATGACTATCTGGTTTCTCAAACCTAAGCGCTCTTCGAATTCGAAATCAAATCACTCAGCGCGGAGCTTCTGCGAATCCCTTTTTCAAGTTGTCGCTCACACAGTCACACAGACACTCCTCTCTCTCTACACTTTTAAAACCCAAACCCCAATTTTCTTTTATTTCAAAATCAATGGCGCTGAGGTCGATCGATGACAACGCTCTCCCGGCGGCGGCCACCGAACGCCCCAGGAAAATCGCCAAGATCGCATCTCCATCTCCATCTCCGGCCGTCAAGTCCAAAGCTGCGGTTCTTGAACAGCTGCGTCATGATTCGTGCACCAACGACGAGAACTCACCGATCCAGCCTCCGTCGAAGCCCACCGAGCAATCAGTGGAGTATGTCGCTTCGGCTGATCTCAAACCCTTGGCGGATCCTCAAGCTAAGCTCAAGGTTTACTCCGATTTATAACTTTATAATGATTTTATTTTACTATCCAACTATCCACAATTTCTTAAGTTACCGTCTATGTTCGATTAACGCAACTTACAAGTTACAACTTGTTTCCAAGGTTCCTCCCTAAATAGAATTCGGATATTTTAGTTATCTGTACATTTTGCATAAAATGCGTGCTTTCAATGTTTCTTTGATGACAAAATTGGTTGCATACAAAAGTAGTTACATTGAATTTTAGTTTTTAACCAAAAGCTAGGCATTTATTTTTGTGGAACATATGTTTCTGTGGTGTATACATGAAATATTTTTTAACTCAATTAACTTCTAGGTGTGCCAGTTTTTCTTATCATTAATATCTTGATTTTAGGATCTGTTGATTGAGCTAGAGTCAAAAGACTGGGTCAAGGCTTGTGGCGCTCTTAATGACGTGAGAAGATTTGCACTGTATCACTCCTCTCTTCTTCTCAAAATCTTGTGAGTTTTCCTTTTCTTATTTTTGTTATGATGTTAGTTCTTATTTTTTTTGTCTATTTTTTATTAGGGATCAAAATTATGTTTTCAAGTGTTGTTCGCCAATTGTCTTACTTGACATGGCTGTGAAAAATGCATGATTGAGCTGAGAATATTTGCATATTTATTGGGATGCAGTTTGGAAAATACAATCTATGAGTAAATTGAACAAATACAACAACTTTGATACCAACAATCTATAATGGGTACCTTCATTGTATAAATTTTATATTTTTTAATGTACATCAATGCAAAACATCTTCATCATGTTAACTTTTAGGTCTGTCTGCTTTCATGCTGTGCCATATTCAAAACAAATAAAAGTGTCATGTGGATATGTCAGTATTGGTTTTATACTGGTACACTTGACCAGGAAATGAAACTGCCTATAATTCTAACAATTGGCTTGTATAGTGAGATAACTTTCTTTTCGCCACTTGATATGTTAGAGGATTTCTAAATCTGCTTTCATTTTTTTAGCATAAAAATTGATAATCTGAATTTAATATTACATCGACTTTATCAGGGAGAAGGTAATGACACTAATTGTGAAAACAATGAAGAGTCCAAGAAGTGCACTTTGCAAGACCTCCATAATGGCTTGCAGCGATGTGTTTTCTAACCTTGGTCAAGCCCTTCTTTCTTCTGGAAAAGAACAAGATTTGCCATTTGATAATCTGGTAATCAATTAGCCTTTGTACAGTGGAATAAGTCTCAGTGAACCTTTTTTTCTTTTCCTTTTCCTTTTTTACTTTTGTTGATTACTTTTGGTACAAACCAGTTATGCAGACCAGAACATTGTTAGTGTAGGTTTGTCAATTTGTGTTCGTGCTGATTGTAGCACCCACATTGAAATAAATCCAACCAGTTTATCTCGAGTGGTATGAATAAATGGCCCTCTATCGGGACATCCTATGAATTTTTGAAAGAATATAGATAGGCATAACATAGGAGAATAGAAACTATGTTAATCTGCCTAGCATTGGTCTTACTATGCAACATACAGTAACTGTACTCTATATAGCCTTGATTTGTACACTGTGTGAAATTTATTTACTATTTTTGCTTTGTTTTTGGTTGAATTTACAGCTATTGCAGCTTTTATTGAAAGCATCTCAAGACAAACGATTTGTATGTGAAGAAGCAGAGAAGGCACTAGAGGCAATGGCCATGTGCATTTCACCCCTTCCTTTGCTAAAGAAATTACAGTCTTTTGTTACTCATTCCAACCCCAGGGTTAGGGCTAAAGCAGCTGTTGTTATTTCAAAGTGTGCCACACAGATGGTAAGAATTTCATGATTTACATAGGTGCTTTGTGTAGAAAATTAGAAACTTTTATATACTAGTCCTGGACTGACTGACCATAAGTTGTGTGTTACAAAATATCAGCTGTAACATGAAAGTTGCAGTAATAACCAAGTCCTAATGATCTAGATCTAGGTGGTAAAAGGTATATTAATTTATCATTCTTGTTGTCTCACGTTGAATCGGTTTCATTTCCAGGAGCATGAGGCAATGAAAGAATTTGGGTTGGCTACTCTTCTCAAAATCGCATCACAGTCACTAAATGACAGATTGCCAGAGGCACGTGAGGCAGCCCGGTGTGTTGTGAACTTGATCTATGGAGCCTTTTCATCAAAAATTGCGAGTGCAAAGCAGGATGATGGTGCTTCTGAATCTTCCACGGAAGAGCTGTGGGAGAAATTCTGTTTTTCAAATTTGTCTCCTGTGGCAGCACAATCCGTGACCAAGATTGTTCTTGAAAAACGTGGTTAAGTTTGTTGTTTTATAGTAAGGGTGATAATTCAATGTAGGTATATTTAGGCTTTGTTTTCTTCAGAATGAGATCGATGAAAACTTCTTGGTTTTCATCTCAGACTAGTTAGCTTGTTTTTTGTATTGCGAGTTTTTTTCCCCTTCATTCGCAGGCTTTGTTATCTTGTTATGGATAATGATGTTATGTACTGAATTTTAGTCTATTTTCCTAGTTAAGCAATTCACTACAATGCTTGTGGCGCATTTTTGCATGCAAGAAATACTAGAGAATTCGTACATGTAGACCGACATCTGCAAAAAAAGAAGGATGGATTTGTCATTGCTGTGGTATTTGTAGTAGAATACTAGAATCGGATTTTCTTAGTATGGTTTTCATTGTTAGTGTTGTTTAGTGTGCTAATAGAACAGCTGTAAAGTTGAGTGAGAAAGCACATAATATAACCGACTTCACCTAATTTTGTGCGCCTTTAAAATTGTGGTTAGCTAAGACAAGAATAGAATATGCTCCATTTTGGTACATGCCAACTTCCAAGGTCCCGCATTGATCGTATTTTCTCCTCAAAGTCTCAAATACTCAAAACGCGTCTACACACCAGTTTTAATGGTAGGGATGCTTTTGTGGAATACAGCTTAGTTAAAGTCCCACTAAGTTGTCAGTGCACTTTACCATCAATATTTTAGAATATATACTAAAAATGATGAATTTTAATTGTCAACTCTGATCTTCTTTTTTTTTTTATCTGATGTATGGACTCAAAAAAGGGAGAAAAACTTATAATTAGTCATTGTTGCAATATTTGAACTTCTTTTTTAGTTATATCCAAAAACCAAATTCAAAGAATGTAAAAAATGTACATGCACATATATTAAGAGGGGAGGGGTGGGGGGATAAGAATTCGTACTAATAAATAGTACTAGTATATAATGACAGTACCAATTCAGTACAAATAATAAATTATGATAGTACTAATTCTTTCCCATTATGATAGTACTAATTTATTTTAAAAGTAAACAGAAACAATAAAAATTATACAAATTAGAGGATGATATTGTCAAATAAGTGATAATCAAAGGACATTTGTGTAATTTTACTCGAAGGTTTTTGTAAGACTTCTCTAATGCGAAAGAATCCTATTGAAGGGACGAAATCAATAACGAACTTTCTTGACCCAATTTGTGATCTCGCTGTTGCACAGTGTGATCCCTTCTTTATCGCTCGTTTTTTGTAGTTTAATAGTATACTCCTTTTGACTTTAGATTGATCCAGCAACCGATCTCCCTTCTTCCCTTTTTTAACTCGAGCTCTCCCTCTCTCTAGTCGCTACTCACCGGACCAGTATCCTCTACCCATCTCTATTGAGATGGGTAGAGTGCCCATCTCATCACGACCGTCTGATCTAATCTGGACGGTTTATTTTTTTCGGGCCAATAATTTTTTTCGGGAGTGGTGAAATTCACGGGGTTCTTTTAGCCATTGAGCTTAAATCAGACGGTTGAGGTTTAAGATGGACACTCTACCCATCTTAAAGATATGGGTAGAGGATACGGTTCCGCTACTCACCAAGGTATCATTTTCTTCCTTCTTTTTTCAGAACAAGTTGTCATGTTTTCCTTCTTACTAGTTCCCACACTGTTTAGATACTGTCATTTCATATTTTTGTCCATTGTCAAAATTAACATTAATTTTTCATTTCATTAGTTTGCTTAATTTGTTTTTTGTTTTTGGTTTATCTAATTAGGTTTAAGTTAAATTTCCAGTTTGAGTTCAGGTTAAATTTCGTTGTTAAATTATAGCTATAGTATTAAGTTTTTAGTACCTGAATAAGTGTTCTGTATTAGTTATATAGGCTCAAATGAGTTGAGTTTGTTTTTGAGGCAAGTCCTTTTGTTGCTGGCAAGAGCTCCCACTTTTGACTCTGATGATGGCTATATCATTTCTATTATCCGCAACAGAAAATCAGACCCAATTGAATTTCTGAATTAACTGTTATACCAATCTAATGGGCAAAATTCACCCCTCCTCCTGGCACTGCATATCATTCCTGGATAGCTCTATTTTAACACTGAAGAAATATATGTATTGCAGAACAGGCGGGAGACATGGGTTTGTCAGCCTCCTCCCCGGCACCGATTGAGACCTCTATTCACCAATTTACTGTCAAGGTAATTTCCTAAATTTAGCCTTGATATTTCTGTTACATTTTTTTTTTAATCTAGCATTACTTCTCGATGTTATTTTCTTTTTCTTTTTCTTTTTTCAGGACGTACGGGGAAAAGAAGTCGATCTCAGCATCTATAAGGGAAAAGTTCTTCTTGTGGTCAATGTTGCATCAAAATGGTACTCTTTCCTGTTATTTAAATTACTTTTACCTTACTTTTACTCTTAATTCTTGAGTTACAATGTTTCCTTTTCTATTGTCTGATGAGATCACTTGAACTGCACCATATACACTAAATTTATAAAATGCAATTTAATGATATAGGTTGATTTTTGTTGGATTCAACAAAAATAACAAAATTGTCTGCTTGTCTGTAGATTATCTTTTTTATGACGTGAATACAAGTGTAGGTGCCAAATCTCAAGAGACATATTAATATCTGCATCGTGTATTCAGAAAGTACTTTTGAATTGCATCTTTTAGATTTTAGGCATAGTTTTGTGGATTTGTTGAAGGGTGGGTGTTATTCTTTGTAAAGGGCTTGACAGAAGAAAGTACAAAATAGTTTTTGTTTCTGTTGCACGCGCGCGCGCGTGTTTTTTTTTGTTTTTGTGGTGGTGGTGGGGGGGGGGGGGGGGGGTTGTTTTATAGACAGCAGACTATTTAACTTTTAATAAATTTGTGACTTATATTGAGTCAATAAACAAAATGGGATCAGTTGGGTGCATTAGACAAAATCTGGTATTCGATCAATGTGATAACTGTGAGCCCTCTTTGAAGGTTGGGAGTGCCAAAAGAAAAGTAGCTCAAATGCAACTTCATTCTGTTGAAGTAAATGACTAGAAATTTTTTCAGTAAAAAACTATTTATCATCCTCCAGTTAACTTATTTTATTATACTTCCTTGCAGTGGTTTTACAGAGGTCAACTACACTCAATTGACTGAGCTTTATAACAAATACAAACATAAAGGTTAGCTTGCTCCTTTTATTGTTTTTTCTTTTCTGTGATAATTGACACAGTATAACAAGAAAAACCATACTGGCCATTATTTTTTGGAGGTAGTATATAAAAGAGACACCCCACAAAAGTATGGAAGAAGTTCAAAATATAAGATAACCGGTACCATTGTTAATATAAAAATCATATTGCTGCCTGAATGTAGCTGGACAGGTAGCAGCAATGACTATCGGTCATTATGGTACCAATTTGATATCAAAACGAATGGTACAGATCACAATGATATTATTAAGAGTTGCTTACCAATTTATTGTTTGAAAGAGATGTTATCATTTTTCTCCTTGTTTATTGTATGATTTGTAAAATTTCAGACTTTGAGATTTTAGCCTTTCCCTGCAACCAGTTTCTTGCACAAGAACCTGGTACAAGTGAGGAGGTCAAGGAGTTTGCTTGCACAAGATACAAAGCAGAATATCCCGTTTTTCAGAAGGTGATAATTTTTAGTCAATAGGCATGAGTTGGCATTTGAAACAAAAGCTATTTACTTTATGGAAATAGTACCAGCCTAACTGTTATCTTTTGCTGCTGCTTCTGCTTCTTTTTGTGTTGTGTGAGCATTGGACCTTTGTATTGGACCTTCTTCACTTATTCAGTGCTTTATGTATAAAGCATAATTAATGGTAAATTGGGGGTTTTTAGAGAAAATTGAGAAAAAGTAGAACTTCATAGGCTTAGTTGAACAATTTTGTTTGGAGGCAAAATGAAATGAAAGGAAAAAACTTATTGCCTTTCATTTTGGAAATGAACAATAACTTGGTGACGTGTATAGAAAATCTCACTTCTGTTTTCCTTTGTTAATCTCCATTTACCCTCTCAAATTTGAACTTGGTTGCAATTATAAGCAAGGTCTCTTTCTCCAGTTCTGTGCCTTCCCCTCCTTTCCTCCTCTTCTTCCCTAGTGGAAGAGTTGGAGCGGTATGAAGTATGATGAGACAAAAGTAAGCGGTTGTTTACAGAGAAAGATGTAACAACATGTAACAGAAGAGGAGAGCGTTGCTTTGCTTGGAAGGGGCAGAGTCGGTATGAGCTATCATTATTATTAGACAACTAGACAAGTGGTGGTTCTGGTGGAGGGAGACTGGGAGAGAGGTGGGAGACTAATATCATTTCTCTTTCCTCATGAAATTATTGATGTTGACAATGACAACGGAAGAGCCCAGTAACTTACTACTTGGATGGAATGGATACGGCTCGGCTGGAATCGTATCCTCTGCTCACCTTTAAAAGGTGAGCAGGGTGCCAACTCCTTCTCTCAACCGTTGGATTACGATCCAACGTAGTGCTCGCAGATGGAAGAAAATCACTGAAATTTACTCCTGCCCGACTGCCCGGTTCGCATTTCTCTTAAAAAAAACTATTTTATAATTCTCCGCTCGTCTCCTCTCCGATTTAGCGGCGCTTCGAACCTAGGTCTAGCGATCCCCTTCCGTCTCATCTCTCCCCTCTATTAGATATCTCCTTGTTCTTTACCACTATTTTCTCCATTAATTTGCTTGAAATTCACGTAAGTGCTCAAGGATGCGAGACAAGAATTCATCTTCAAATGACATCTATATCTCATAACAAAAATGGAATCAAGTTAACTCATATCAAAATGAAGGTGCTTAATCAAACATACTTTATTTTATCTTGTTGTTGCCTTTGGTCTTATTTTGCCATCAGATACCTCTTTTTGAAAAATTGCGCAACTAATTTCTCGATTATGATTCGCATCCCAGGTATTTATCATGCCCAGTCTCTCTCTGCCCTTCGGATAAAGTAAAAATGTACACGCATGATTGAACAACAACTAGCATCCTTTTAGTATTCTGACAATTTAAGGATCCTGAGGATTAGACTGGAAATTCATATGCTAATTATGGTGATTAGCCATTGTTTTATGAAAAGTCAATAGATCATTTTTTGCAGATAACCATTAAGCTTTCATGGAAAGAGAGATTTCACATTGCTCCTTGATTTTGGAAAGAGCAGCTCAATAAGCAGAACTCCAACTTACACGGCTCGTTGCTTTTCCAGTCTTTTTTCTGAAGTGACAGACCAATTGGGAAGGCGAGAACGAACGGCACAGATGAAGGATCATCGGTGGGGTCCACTGTCACCGGGCCGCGCAGGAGAGGGAGAGTCGGATCGAAGGGACGACAGTCATCGACAGATTTTTTTTTTCTCTCGATCGATCTCGATTTAGCTTTTTCTTTCGACAGTTACGTGGAGGAGACGAAGTACGCGGAGAATTATAAAATAGTTTTTTTTTAAGATGGAATCGGAGAAGAGGGCAGTCGGGCTGGGTCAATTTCAGCGATTTTTCCAAATCTCTGAGTGCACCGTTGGATCCTAATCCAATGATTGAGAGAAGAGGTTGGCACCCTGCTCACTTTTAAAAGTGAGCAGAGGATACGATTCCCGGCTTTGTTTCCATTCATGACACGTGGGGTTGCCTCTGGGCTCTTACTTTATTAAATTATTATATAACTAATAATTATTATTATTATAAATTTGAATAAAACTACAATAAAATGGGGAAAGGGACCTAGAGTCGTCTGGGCAAATTGGGTATACCCAGTCCACCCACTGTTTCTTTATTTCGTCTTCATTAATTATTCTATTAAAATCTAGTGTGCTCCAATAATAAATCATTCCTTCAATTTGTTGTTTGTGACCATCACAATGACACAATCAGAAGCAAACTTAAGGACTTCTGCAAAGCTTTACGATTGTTAGCAACTCTAGTGTCGTTCCTATTAATATAATCCACTTTCACGGTCTAAGATAAAATTAACTAACACTCTACCAGATGCTTCCGTATTTTTTTTTTATCATGAATCGCTTCATAATATAATTCTGTAAAATAAATTGAATTAGAAGATTAAATATTTTTTCTTTTGTACTTCTTCAGATTTTGAAATGATTAGGTTTATGAAAAAAAATATTTTGTTACACAATTGATTAAATTTAAAAGAAATGATGTTTTCCACACTAATTAGTTGCCATAAATTTTATTTTTATATTAAATTATTTTTATTATTGTGTCCAGGCTTAAAATTGTTGGAGTGATATCATAGAAGTCAATCATTTTGATGACCATTTTAGTTTATGTTATTAATGATATTTGATCATTTGTTTCTTGAATTTATTATTGACAAATTATTCATATTGAGGATCTAAATTGTAGATCCCTGTGCATCATTAAAAAATAAAAATTCTTCGTCGGCTTCATTGGCTTCGTCGAACTCTTTTAATTATTAGAAAATCTTGATCAAAATCCTCTTTTTTTAACATGGGATTTCATTTCATTAGATAATTTCAGATTAAAACGAATGGATTTGGTGTCATTTGATTGGAATTTCTATAGCTCCAACAAAATCTTAAAAAATTAATTGAAATGAAATGAAACGAAATAAAATTCCATGTAAAAAACATTTTGATTAGGGCCACGCTCCTCTCAAAATCAAAACTTTCTATCTAGTTCAAATGAAAATTTTACCTTTGCTTTCTGGCACGATAATTCTTCCAAGCATTTACATCTATGCATCTAAACTTTATTTAGGTCGTTGAAGGGGTTAGTGACCTCCTTCCTCCAACCATGTAACAGGCTACATAAAAGGATTTGGTCATAAGATCGAATAACGACTACACAAAAAAAAAAAAAAAAAGAGGCGACTAACAGGTCAAATAGGTAACAAAATTGCACGACTAATACAATATTTTTCAATAAGTAAGATCTGAATCATATCCTAGACCGTATAATAGCTTAAATATAGATTATCGTGATCAAATTACTATAAAAGAATCCAGAATCGCATGAAATTCTCAAACAATACACAAAATAAGCTAAATTTGCATTTTATATGCGTATTTTTAATGTATAATGCTACATTTAGAATAAGTAAGATTTTAATTATTAAACTATATAAAGAGCTTAAATATAGATTATTTTGATCAAATGACTCAAAATTTATGTAAAAGAAATGCTTAAATGATACTCAGAATATGCATTATTTACATATATGCATAATTACTATGTGTAATCCAATCTTTTTTAGTAATTTAGATTTGAATCATATTCTAGACTGCATAAAGAGCTTTAATATAGATTATTGTGATCACATTACTTTAAACGAATCCAGAATCACTTAAAATTCCTAAATGATACATAGAATGATAAAATAAGCTATATTTGCAATTTATATGCGTATTTCGATATATAATACAACATTTTGAATAATAATATCTGAATTAAATTGTAGACTAGATTATTGTGATCAAATGACTCAAAATGTGCTAGAAGTGTTCAAATGATGCTCAGAATATACATTATTTGCACATTATATGCATAATTACGATTTATAATCCAATATTTTTAATAATTAGAACGGAATCATATTCTAGACCGCATAAAGAGATTAAATATAGATTACTGTGATCAAATTACATTAAACGAATCCAGAATCGCTTGAAATTCCTAAATAATACACAAAATAAGCTTTTCTTTGCAATTTATATGCGTATTTTCAATGTATAATGCAACATTTTGAATAAGTATGACATGAATTATACTCTAAAGATAAAGATCTTAAAAATAGATTATTGTGATCAAATGACTTAGAATAAATGCAAAATCGCTTGAAATGCTCAAATGATGATTGGAATATGTATTATTTCCACATTACATGTGTAACTACTATGTATAATCTAATATTTTTTTAATAAACATGATCTGAATCATATTCAAGACTATTTCAAGAGCTTAATAAAGATTATTGAGTTCAAATTACTTTAAACTAATCCAGAATCGCATGAAATTCCCAAACGATACACAGAAAAAACTTTATTTGAAATTTATATGTGTATTTTAAATGTATAATGCAACATTTTGGATAAGTAAGATCTTAATTATATTCTGGACTATATAACGAGCTTAAAAATTAGATTATTATGATCAAATAACTTAAAATAAATGCATAATCATTTGAAATGCTCAAATGATGCTCAGTATATGCATTATTTGCATAATATATGCATAATTACTATTAAGTAATCAAATTACTTTAAGTGGATACAAAATCACTTGAAATTCTCAAACGATACACAGTATAAGCCTTATTTGCAATTTATATGCATATTTTCATTGTGTAATGCAACATTTTGAATAAGTAAGATTTTAATTATACTATAGACTACATAAAGAGTTTAAATACAGATTATTGCGATCAAATGACTTAGAATGAATGCATAATCGCTTGAAATGCTTTGCACATTATAGGCGTAATTACTATGTATAATCCAATATTTATCAATATAAGTAAGCTCTAAATCATATTCTAGATGGTATAATAGCTTAAACATTGATTATTTATATCACACTACCTTAAAAGAATCCAGAATTGCATGAAATTCCCAAACGATACAGAAAATATGCTATATTTGCAATTTATATGAGTATTTTCAATATATAATGTAACATTTTGAATAAGTAAGATCTGAATTAAATTGTAGACTACATAAAGAGCTTACATATTATTGTGATCAAATGACTCAAAATGTATAAAGAATCGCTTGCTGTACATTATATGCATAATTAAGATGTATAATCCAATATTCTAGACTGAATCATATTCTAGACTGCATAAAGAGTTTAAATATAGATTATTATGATCAAATTACTTTAAACTAATCCAGAATCGCTTGAAATTCCTAAACGATAGACAAAATAAGTTTTATTTGCAATTTATATGCGTATTCTCAATGTATAATGTAACATTTTGAATAAGTATGACATGAATTATATTCTAGACAATATAAGGAGCTCAAATATAGATTATTGTAATCAAATGACTTAGAATGAACGGATAATCGCTTGAGACATTCAAATAATGCTCGGAATATGCATTATTTGCACAATATATGCATAATTACTATGTATAATCAAATATTTTTTAATAAGTCGGATCTGAATAAAATTCTATACTGTCTAAATAGCTTACATAAAGATTATTATTAAGATCAAATCACTTTAGACGAATCCAGAATCGCTTGAAATTCCTGAAAGATACACAGAATAAGCTTTATCTGCAATTTATATGTGTATTTGCAATGTATAATGCAACATTTTGAATAAATATGGCCTGAGTTATATTCTAGCCAACACAAAGAGCTTAATTATAGATTATTGTGATCAAATGACTTAGAGTGAATGCAGAATCGCGTGAAATGCTTAAATTATTCACAGAATATGCATTATTTGTACATTATATGCATAATTACTATGTATACAATCCATTTTTTTTTAAATAAGTAAGATCTAAATTACACTCTAGACAGGATAAAGATCTTAAATGTAGATTGTTGTGATCAAATTACTTTTAAATGAATCCTGAATCGCTTGAAATTTCCAAACCATACACAGAATAAGCTTTATTTTCAATTTATATGCGTATTTGCAATGTATAATGCAACATTTTGAATATGTAAGATCTGAATTATATTGTAAACTATATAACGAGCTTAAAAATAGATTATTGTTATCACATGACTTAGAATGAATGTAGAATCGCTTGGAATGCTCAAATGATGATCAGAATATGCATTATTTCCACATTATATGCGCAATTGTTATATATAATCCAATATATTTTAATAAGTAAGATTGTAATCAAATTCTAGACAGTATAAAAAGCTTAAATATCGATTTTTATGATCAAATTACATTAAACAAATCCACAATTACTTGAAATTTCTAAATGATACACAAAATAAGCTTTATTTGCAATTTATGGGTATGTTTGGATGGAGTGATAATAGGGAATTTGAATAGAGAAGAGTTTATTCCTTATTCCATATTCAAATATATGTATATTTTCAATGTATAATGCAATATTTTGAATAAGTATGACTTGAAAAATATTCTAGCCAATAAAGAGCTTAAATATACATTATTTTAATTAAATGGCTTAGAATGTATGCAAAATCTCTTGAAGTTGCCAAATGATGCTTAATATATGCATTATTTGCACATTATATGCGTTATTAATATGTGATTATGTGTAATCTAATATTTTATAATAAGTAAGATCGGACTTATAAAAATCTTCAATATATATTATTGTCATCAAATTACTTTAAGCAAGCATATAATCGCTTGAAATTCCCAAGTGAAACAACAAACAAGCCTTATTTATAATTTATATGCGTATTTTCAATACATAATGCAACATTTTGAATAAGTGTGATTTAAATTATACAATCTATAATTGGATCATAACAATCTATATTTAAGATATTTAAACAGTCTAGAATATGATTCAGATCTTACTTATTAAAAAATATTGGATTATACATAGTACTTACGCATATAATTTGCAGATAATGCAAATCTGAGCATCATTTGAGCATTTCAAGCGATTCTGCATTCATTTTAAGTCATGATCACAATAATCTATATTTAAGCATTTTATATGTCTAGAATATAATTGATGTCTCAGTTATTCAATATCTTGCATTATACATTGAAAATACGCATATAAATTACAAATAAAGTATATTCTTTCTATCGTTTGGAAATTTCAAGTGGTTCTGGATTCGTTTAAAGTAATTTGATCACAATAATCTATATTTAAGCTCCTTATACAGTCTAGAATATAATTCAGGTCTTACATATTCAAAATGTTTCATTATACATTGACAATACGTAAAAAAATTGCACATAAAGTTCCTTTGTGTATCGTTTCGGAATTTCAAGTAATATGGGATTAGTTTAAAGTAATTGATCACAGTACTCAATATTTATCTTTCTTATTAAAAAATATTAGATTATACAATTTAATTACGCATATAATGTGCAAATAATGCATGTTCTGAGCATCATTTGAACATTTTAATCGATTTTGTATTTATTCTAAGTCATTTGATCAGAATAATCTAAACTTGAGCTATTTATATAGTCTATAATATAATTCAGGTCTTACATATTCAAAATGTTGTATTATACACTGAAATATGCATATAAATTGCACATAAAGCTTATTTTGTGTATCGTTTGGGAATTTGAAGAAATTTTGAATTAGCTTAAAGTAACGTGCTCACAATTATAAATATTTAAGCACTTTATACTGTTTAGAATATGATTCAGATCTTATATAATACAAAATATTAGATTATACATAGTAATAATGCATATTCTGAACATCATTTGAGCATTTCAAGCGATTCTGTATTCATTCTAATTCATTTGATCACAATAAGCTTCAGTATAGTCTAGAAAATAATTCAGATCTTACTTAATATGTTGCATTATAGATTGAAACACACACATATAATTGCAAATAATTCTTATTCTTTATGTATCTTTCAGGAATTTCAAGCGATTCTATATCCGATTAAAGTAATTTGATCACAATTATCTTTATGTAAATTCCTTATATGGTCTAGAATTTGATTCAGATCTGACTTATTCAAAATATTATTTTATACATAGTAATTGCGCATATAAATTGCAAATAATGCATATTTCGAGAATCATTTGAACATTTGAGGCGATTCTCAATTCAATCTAAGTCATCTGATCACAATAATCTATATTTAAACTTTTTAAATAGTCTAGAATATTATTCAGTTTTTACTTATGCAAAATGTTGCATTCTAACTTAAAAATACACATATAAACTGCAAATAAAACTTATTCTGTGTATCGTTTGGTAATTTCAAGGGATTATGGATTCATTTAAAGTAATTTAATCACAATAATCTCTATTTAAGCTCTTCATACGGTCTAGAATATGATTTAAATCTTACTTATTAAAGAATTTGGATTAAACATAGTAATTGAGCATATAATGTGCCAATAATTCATAGTCTGAGCATTATTTGAGCATATCAAGCGATTTTTGCATTTATTCTAATTTATTGATCACAATAATCTATATTTAATCTCTTTATATAGTCTATAATATAATTCATGTCTATCTTATTCAATATCTAGCAGTATAATTGAAAATACGCATAATTTACTAATAAATCTTATTCTTTGTATCTTTTGGGAATTTCAAGCAATTCTGGATTCGTTTAAAGTAACGTGATCACAATAGTCTATATTTAAGCTCATTATATGGTCTAGAATATGATTCAGATCATACTTATAAACAAATATTGGATTATACATAGTAATTACTCATTTAATGCACAAATAATGAATAAACTTTGCATCGTTTGAGCATTTCAAGCGATTCTACATTCATTCTAAATCATTTGATCAAAATAATCAATATAAGTTCTTTATATATAGTCTAAAATATAAATCAGGTCTTACTTATTCAAAGTATTGCATTATAAACTGAAAATACGCATATAATTTGCAAATAAAGCTTATTATGTGTATCATTTTGGAATTTCAAGCGATTTTAGATCCATTTAAAGTAATTTGATCACAATAATCTATATTTAAACTTTCGATACGGTCTAGAATCATATTCAGATTTTATTTATTAAAAATATTAGATTTTGCATAGTAGTTACAGATAATGTGCAAATAATGCATATTCTGAAGAGCATCATTTGAACATTTCAAGCGATTCTGCATTCATTCTAAGTCATTTGATCTCAATGATATATATTCTAGCTCTTTATAAAGTCTAGAAAATTCAGGTCTACTTATTCAAAATGTTGCATTATACATTGATAATACGCTTATAAATTGTACATAAATCTTATTTTCTGTATCGTTTGAGAATTTGAAGTGATCCAGATAAGTTTAAAGTAATTTGATCAAAATGATCAATCATTAAGCTCTTAATTTATACGGTTTAGAATACGATTCAGATCTTACATATTAATAAAAATATTGTATTATACATAGTAATTTTAAATAATGCATATTCTGATGTTCATTTGAGCATTTCAAGCGATTCTGTATTCATTCTAATTCATTTGATCACAATAATCTTCAATATAGTCTAGAAAATAATTCAGATCTTACTTATTCAATATGTTGCATTGAAAACACGCATAAAAATTGCAAATATATTTCAGGAATTTCAAGTGATTCTATATTTGTTTAAAGTAATTTGATCACAATAATCTTTATAAGGTCTAGAATTTGATTCAGATCTGACTTATTGAAAATTATTGGTTTATACAATATAATAACTTATATAATGTGCAAATAATGCATATTGCAAGCATCATGAGAGCATTTCAAGTGATTCTGCATTCAATCTAAGTCATCTGATCACAATAATCTATATTTAAGTTCTTTATATTATCTACAATAAAATTTAGATCTTACCTATTCAAAATGTTGCATTATACAGTGAAAGTAAGAAAACAAATTGCAAATAAAGCTTATTGTGTGTATCCTTTAGGAATTTGTAGCGATTCTGGATTTGTTTAAAGTAATTTTCTTGCAATAATCTATATCCAAGCTTCTTATACGGTCTAGAATATAATTAGAACCTTATTTATTAAAAAAATATTGGATTAAACATAATAATTACGCATATAATATGCAAATAATGCATATTGTGAGCATCATTAGTGCATTTCAAGCGAGTTTACATTCATTATGAGTTATTTGATCACATTAATCAATATTTAAGCTCGTTATATAGTCTACAATATAATTCAGATCTTACTTATTAAAAATGTCGCATTATACACTGAAAATATGCAAATCAATTGAAAATAAAACTTATTGTGTCCTTTGGAAATTTCAAGCGATTCTGGATTCGTTAGAAGTAATTTGCTTGCAATAAAATCTATATCTAAGCTTCTTATACTGTCTAGAATATGTTTAAGATCGTACTTCTAAATAAATATTGGATTATATATAGTAATTGTGTAAGTGCTACAACAATTCAAAGAATCAGTCAGCTTCAATTCTGTATGAACACATTTAATGACCACTTAATTCTTCTTAATGCTCTCTTTCAAAGTCAAATACTTAATGTCAATACCTCGACCTTTACCTTTATTATTCTTGACTAGAAAGACTGCAACAAAATTATCATACAGAATCCTTAATGACTTAGATATAAAATCCACGACTCTAAGTCTCACAATAAAACTCTTCAAACACCATCGAGGGTAATCTCAAAACACACAACAAACTATACTTTATGTTGAACTAACGAACAATGTCAGTTAGACATTTCTTTATGACACAATTTCACTGGTTAACATGTATCCTTAATTCGATTTACTAGAATCGACACAACCAGTTTGTGTACCAAAATAACTTCCAACTTATCAGTCTGTTGAGACATAAGCACACTATCTTAAGTACCTTAAAGATATATCATTACTTTCTTAGCAATGTAACTGTGGTCTATCCCCTAATTATTATGATATCAATCAAATATTCAAATGGCAAAAGCTATGTCAGTTCTTGTGCACAAACCTGATCATACTTTATGCTTTCAAATTGCCTAAATACTTGAAGTATTTACTATTTGTTCCCTTTCTAAGTTATACTGAGGATACTGATTTACAATGAATCTACCACCTATATTAACAGGTATTGGACGCGGTGAATACATTTCCTTCCGGAATCTTTCTAATACCTTATTGATATATGCTTGTTGAGATAAATCAAGAATATCTTGATTCCTATCTACATGGGCCTTGATGCTTATCACAAACAAAACTTCTGCCATATCCTTCATATCAATATTTTAGAAAGAAATTATCTCACCCCATATAACTATCTTTTATCATTAGTTACAAGTATAACATTCTCTATATATAAAACAAGTAAATAAAATCAACTCCCACTAATCTTCTGATATATGCACCAGTTCATCTTATATTTTTTCAAACCGTATGAAGAAATAACCTTATGAAACTATTAATACCATTAGTGAAATACTTGTTTTAATTCTTATATAGTATACTTTAACTTGTTAACTAAATACTTATTACCTCTAAAGAAGAAACTTTTATGGTTATTTAATATAACCTTCTCCTCTAGATCACCATTAAAAGTTGCAACATTTATATCCATTTAATGTAACTCCAAACCAGAATGAGCTACTAATGCCATAATTATGTGAAGTGAATCTTCTTTAATACATGAAAGAAAACCTTCATGTAATTCACTACTTCTCCTAAATGAATCAATTGGTGAGAAGTCTAATTTGGTATTACTTTACGTTTACTTATGAATCCTTTTGGTTTTAAGAAATCCATTACAACCAATAGGTTTAAACCATAATTAACTTAACCAAATTTCAGACTTCATTGCACACCATTGACTCTTACAGATTTTACTTGGCATTATACTATAATATGGACTCATTGCAATTCATTATCTTGGAAAATTTTAGAATCTTATTCAACAATAATACTTTTATAAGAGTCTCGTAGATAAACTACATATTATTACTAGGATAACAGACCTATTCCTTTATTAGATCACCTTGATATTTAATATTAAATATTCAACTTAATCTATTTTGTATTATATATCGATTAACGAATGTCAATAATTGGATTATCAATATTTGTTGATCCTTAATAATATATCCAATTATGAATTAGAGGGAGTTTTTGTACGACCTAAAACTGATCACTCCCACTAATCTGAACATTCTCTAGAACTTAATATTTCTAGATTCATATCCTAGTCATATTTCATATTTCTAATCTCTTTACCATTTTCTGATCTCACAATCTTTATTTGCTTACCGCATTGTTTCTCTACTTCCACCTTAAAACTTTACAGGTATGTAGAAATACATATATTGTGAATAATCATCAAATAAAGAGATAACTGCAGGCTATACGCTTGATGCCAGCTAGTCATTTTCTTACTTGTTAATCATATCTCAAGTTCTCAACCATATGAACACTCTCAACTTTATCCATAATATGTCTATTCTCCTATTAAACACATATGGTCAAAAACACCAAACTGACCATTTATCTTTATATGTATTATAACCTTATAGGAAATCTTGATAAGACTATATTAAACTGGACAAGTATTCAAAATAAAATATACAAGTAATGACTCAGAAATATTATATACTCTTTTGTTGAACAACTATATTCCTCATTTTCATTATGTGCTCTCGCACCTATAATGGTAATAAGCCTAAAAGATAAACTTTTATGATGAGTATTATTACATTAGCCTTAACCTAAGAGGCCAACTACTAATCTAATGTCTTATGTAAGAACTTTACATTAATATGCATATCAACCAAATCACTTTACATTGAAAGAACTTTCTTTTATAGACATAAAACATAAGCAGTTAAACTACTCCCACTGTTCATTATAACTTATGTTCATAAGTTCAACCTCAAAAGTGGATCCTACTTGTTGGCAAATTTAATATTCTAACAACTTTAATGTAGGAACAATGTACTTCTAGAACTTATAACTATTATCCTCAACCCAGGAACTTTGATACTTATCATTTCTAAAGGGGATCTGCTATCTTTATGAAAGTAGAACTGATACATGCTTATCTTTATATTGAGACTGAACTTTATACTTTAATTTACCAATGAAAACTAAGTGATATATCTTTATGAGTCAATTTCTACATAATATTACTTGTGGGCTAAATATCATGCTATAACTCTTTATGTAATTAAACATTACAACTTTATGAATCAATTTCTTACACAGTCTAAATACTATGATTTGATTCTTCATACTTTATGATATAACTAGTTAATTATATTCCTATCCTTAATCCCTGTGGGCAAATTAAGTATTCATAATTTAACTATTATATCCTAATATATTAAGTTAACTAGGTCAATATTCCTGTGGGACGATACTAACTTCGTTAACTTAATCTATTACAATCTTGTGTCTGTTTAATCCAAATGTGATTTTATAAACTTTATATATACATAACTTTAATCCAACTAAGGATGCTGTGGCTACTCCTTAATATATTAATATATATATTCATCACTAGACACAAGCCATATCTTTCTTCCTAATGTGATTTATAGATACACTATATAATATATATACCTTAATGTAATTGAAGATGCTGTGGCTACTCTTCAACTAATTAATATATATTAATCACTAGACATAATATATTAATACTATTAGATAACTAATATATATATATAACAGTCTGTAGTCAATTATAACGGTCCGTTTTACTTGTCAGGCGGTCCGTTCAAGTACCTGACGATCCGACTGAACATCAAACGACTCGTTTAACTTAATTCACAAACAAATATGAATCTATATATATGTGCATAATAACTAGCATAGTTATCTAACTTACTTGATTAATTGATCCTTAATCAATTTATTTGTCTAATTAATCTAACAATAATATCAGACAAAACTTTATTCAAACTTTTCGAAACGATCCGTTCCAAAACCTGACGGTTCGTCTCAGTTTGAATCTGTCAATACCCAGACGTATCCTCATGCAACTTCATTCAGAACGGTCCGTCCTAAAACTAGACTATTCGTTCCAATGTGCCTGAGTAATGCAAACAGAAACTTTATGCAAATTTAATCTGGAACGGTACGTTCTAAGCCCAGAACGGTCCGTTTCAATTTGCATCTGAAATCCTAATTAACTGGTAATTAGATTATATAACAGTTAGGGTTTACTAAACTTTCATAGATCATCTAACTATAATTATCTATATCTAAATAATAAACATATGCACAATTACTGCCATATCCTTTATAAATACAATTTGTGTATTACTATACCACATGTATAGTTCTTCAAGTTTGTTTAATCAATATAATGCTTGTAACGCCAATACTAATAGAATACCAGATAGTATGATGGTCTGTGGACTACATCAATACTTTATTACTATAGTATATTCAAGCATATCATTATTGACTAACCAATCTTAACCAAAAATGCCAACTATCTTTACAAATTTAGTATTTATGACAAACTGTGACTATTCTATAGAATTCCATAATAGTTAAGTAATCTACAAGCTTTAATTAACAATGGAGAACCATCATATGTCTGATTATACCTTAATTTTCATCTTAAAATTTATTTCTGGACCAAACTCTATTGGAACGGGTCGTTCCAACTCCAAACGGATCGCCCCACACGAAAGGGTGCGTCCAAAGTTCATCCAGAAACTTTCTGACATCCCGAACACTTTCTGGTAAACTGACAATAAATTTCTCTATACTTATTTGTTTTCTGTGTTCTTGGTCATTATAGAAACTAGATTGAAAGATCTTTCTTATGACTCAAGTTTCATCAAAAACAAGTTTATAGATAAAAAACTATGCCCCTCGAAATACAGACTATCACAGACGAAACTAGACAAACTGTCAGAATGACCTATCTTGCAGACAGCATATCTCATTTATACTTTATCGGAATTTTTCAAATTTACACTCTATGGAAAGATATCTGAAATATATACATCCCAGTAAAATTTCATGTAAAACCGAATTAAAAATTGAGAGAAATCTGGCCCGAAATACTAAAAGATCAGAAAATTCAAAACCCTGACTGTCTGAACTCTACTGGTTGCGATTTGATTATCTCACTGGATACCCGCTTAATTTTCAAGATGTTGGTCTCGTTGGAAAGTAGACTCAGAGATCTTTCCAATCCCAAAAACCTCACTCAAATTAGACAAGCAGATCTTGAGATAATACTCCACGAATTCAGACAATCAATAAAATCAGACAAAACTCAATCCACTCAACACTTACAACAGAATTTCTTATAAACCGTTATGAAATCCTATTTCAATAAAGGCAATCCAGCGGCATAACCCGCTCTGATATCAACTGTAAGTGCTACAACAATTCTAGAATGCAGAAATAACCCAGAATCGTAAAATACCTCGTGCCATCACTAATTGAAATCGAGTGTTGAGCGGATGAACTTGAAACCCGCAAACCAAGCGCATCTCCTTAGTCTCTAATCTTCTCCACGTTCTGTAGTGAGAGAATCACTATAAAGCCGATATCGCAACCCCAACTAATGGTATTTAACAGGAGTTAGTCGGCCTTGACTCGTTCCCTCAAGAAATTCCTAATCTTCTCTCTCTCTTGTCTAAACTAATGTTAGAACTGAAAGAAGTCCTCTGCCATACTCACTCCATCATAGAGATATATAAATAGAGGGTTCAAAACGCTTAGAAGATGCAAATTGCAATGTTTAATGAAAGGGTGCGATGTTCACAGCATTCTGTCCAGGTGCACCGTATTGACTGAACCAGTCGATTCTATAGACAGAATACTACAAATTGCACATATAATTTGCAAAATAATACATATCATGAGCATCATTTGAGCATTTCAAGCAATTCTGCATTCATTCTTAGTCATTTTATCACAATAATATATATTTATGCTCTTTTTATAGTCTAGAACATAATTCAAACCTTACTTATTCAAAATATTGTATTATACCTAGAAATGTTGACGTTTGTCAGTGTTTCTAGCTTTGTTTCAGTTTTGGCCTTTTCGGCTTTTCCTCTAATGTATCTAAAAGAACCTAGAATATTGACATATCCTTTTATAAGGTTGAAGAAATTATGGTTTTCTCCATTATCTTAGTCAAAATTGAAGATGTTTTTTACACGAGTTGATTTTGCAATCTTTAAAATTTAAAAACCAGCTGTGAGAGAGAATAGACCTTTGTTAATCTTTCGTTTTTGATGTTTGAAGGTTGCGCAAGGCATTTATTTCTGTAGAGACCTCAAGGCAAAGTCCTTATTACAGTGAGTAGTTATTAAATTTATGAGCAATGTTCCACTGCCACAAGTTTTGGTTGCCACAAATGCAACAATTTTACTATTTTATTAATATTTCAAACTTTCAAATCCAAAATTTAAATTTAAACCGTTGATCTTGTTCAATTTAACGAGCGATAAATTTCTATATAATTTTTGTAAATTTTGACGTTCATTTGGTACTCGATCAAGAGGTCAAAATATAAATGTATTATAATTAATCTATTATAGTTAACAAGATCCGTTCATTTTACACTTTTTGATCGATTATCAAATGAACTTCAAAATTTATAAAAATTATATAAAAATGCATTGCTCGTTAAACTAAACAAGATCAACGGTATAAATTTGAAATTTGAATTTGGAATTTTGAAATATTAATAAAATAGTAAAGTAGTGGCATTTGTGGCAACTAAAACTTGTGGCACTAAAACATTGCTCTAAATTTATAATGTGATTGTTAACAAATGTCTTCCCATAACAAATTCCATTTTCGGTTATTACTTTGTTGCCTTCACTAACTCATTGTGCCTTTGTAAGCTTGAGTAACTCATAATCTAAAACCTAAATATCAAAATAGAACTTTTATTGTCTTCCCACGGCTTCATTTTCGGATATATCTTTTTGATGTATTTTATATTTCATGTTTTGTGAATCAGGGAATGGATATGGCATTGTTGAAGTTGAGTAATGAAGCCGTGGCCGAGGGAGTGAAAGCCACGGACGACGTGGACCACATGAACTGCACCACGCATGAATTTAAATATTCTGTTTTAATAATTGAAATCTCCATTATGTCTTCAATTAAATCAGAGAAACCATTTATTATCTTATATATACTCTTGCCTTTTACTTAATTTAAAGGAATAGTGCGGATGTAAGAGGATACTAATAAATTATATTCTTCTTTTTGTTGATCGAATTGTGGGTGGAAATTAAATTTTTTGGTTGGATGGATAGATTTGAGTGACATAGTCTTATAAAAAAAATTTGTTTAGTTGAAAAAACTATTTTACGTTGAATTTCATATCATTTTAATTGATTTCTCAGTACTTTGTTGGATCTAATATCAGATAAATTTCCAACGAAATGAAATCCTAAGTTAATAGCTAAAAAAGAATTTTGATCAAGGCCATAAAAACTTTGCCTACACATTGGGTAGGCGTATTTGCTAGTGTAGATTAATCTATTAATCCATTTGTTATGCGCAATCACAGATACTATTGGGTTGCACTGTGGGGGTCCGATCATCAGAAACATAAATAAAATTGGGCAGATATTTCAAAGATCATAACTTCTTTTAAAAGTACTACCTTCCAATTCCTCGACGAGTTTTCGCTCAAAGTGGGAGGACATTGGAGGACATGAAGGGATACTTGGAACCGGCCTAAAAATCTCTCTCTCTCTCTGCCAAAATAAACTCGGCCAAAGGCGAAGCAGTAGTCAATCAGAATGAATTTGTGCTTTCAATGTTTGTATGATGAGAAAATTGTTTACCTACGAAATGATTAGAATGAATTTCAGATTTTAACCAAAAGCTAGGTATTCATTTAAGTAGAACACATGTTTTTGTGGTGTATACATGGAACAATTCTAACTCAATAAAGTTCTAGGTGTGTCAATTTTTTTCTTATCATTAATATTTTGATTTTAGGATATGTTGATTAAGCTAGAATCAAAAGACTAAGACGAGGCTTGTTGTGCCCTTAATGATGTGAGTAAATTTGTGCTGTATCACGCTTCTCTTCTTCTCCAAATCTTGTGAGTTCTCCTTTTCTTATTTTGTTATGATGTTAGTTCTTATGTTTTGCCTATTCATTTAGGATCAAAATCATGTTTTCAAGTTTCCCAGTTGTCATACTTGGCATAGCTGTGAAAAATGCATGATTAAGCTGAAAATATGGGCATATTTATTGGGATGTAGTTTGGATAATACAATCTTTGAGTAAATTAAATATACACAAAACAACTTTGATGCGTACAATCTATAATGAATTCCTTCATTACATAAATTTAAAATTTCTTAATGTACATTAATGGAAACATCCTCAGCATGTTAACTTTTAGGCCTGTCGTTTTCATGTTTTGTCATATATTCAAAACAACCAAAAATGTCATGTGGATGTGTCATTATTGGTTGTTTATACCGGTATACTTGACCAGGAAATGGAACTGCCTATAATTCTAAAAACTGGCTTGTACAGTGAGATAACCTTCTTTTTGCCACTTGTTATGGTAGGAGAATTCTAAATCTGTTTTATTTCAGCATAAAAACTGATATTATGAATTCAATATTACATTGACTTGACAGGGAGAAGGTAATGGCAGTGATTTGGCTGGGCTTGTGACCAGTACATTATTGGCGGAGCTCATCGAGAAAAGTAAGACGTTTCCTTTTATCAGGGGCTAGAAGAATGAAAGTACGATATCAGCTCCGCAACCTCATCATTCCCTTGGTAGTAGTTCTTCGGAAGTAACTACTGATGTAACGATAGATCCCCGTAAGCATTTTACATAGTAAATAAAAGATTCAAGGGGGTCGGTAATTGGAACAGGGCCATCAAGAATAGTGGATGGTCGATCCCAGTGTCCGATATTCTGAGCATCCCTCCCCCTACTTTACTAATTCAAATAAGTCAGGTTGTAACCAAAGGAAGCAAAGCATTTCGTTCTACACATTAGCAGTTACTCGCTGGGCATAAGATATAGCGGCACGCCTGGTGGCTTACAAGGAAATGGCCTCCGACAAGCGACATATACAGCCACAAGAAGAAGGATAATAGTGAGAAATGGATTGATACTCGACCGCACTCTTACTCTCATTTGTACCAAGAGAATTTGCTTCTCTAGAAGAAGAGTGGTAGGCACATTCAATTTATTCTATACTATAGTCGAACTGTGCAGGATTTTTTATGTGTGAAGTTTCTTTGTTGAATGAAGGTGCCCTTGATAAGGATCTCCCGGGTCCTCCCTTGTGAAAACAATGAAGAGTCTGATTGCACTTTGCAATACCTCATAATGACTTGCAGCGATGTGTTTTCTAACTTTGGTCAATCCTTTCGTTCTTCTGAAATGGTGGGCACTTTTAAATTTTTACTTTGAAAAACTTATAAAAACGTACATAATTTTAACAAATTAAGCCTAAGCACTTGCTCGCTTGTTGACCATGCATGCCCTAATTTAGCTCCGCCAAAATGCATGATTAACCTAAAATATTAATGTTTTGTTAGTGTTTCTAGCTTTGTTTTTAGTTTTCTCCATTATCTTAGTCAAAATTGAAGATGTTTTTTTTTTTTACACAAGTTGATTTTGCAATCTTAAAAATTTAAAAACTAGCTACGAGAGACAATAGACCTTTGTTAATCTTTCGTTTTTGATGCGAAGGAAAGTACATAATATCTTTCTTGATCACTTCATTTGTGTGTACCTAGGTGTTTTTCCTTTTTCTTTGTTTAATTTAATTTATCGCACATTCACACTACATTAATGAACTTCATGACAAACGAGGATGACTAGTGTCTAGTGGTGCGGGTGCCTATCATAACAAAATAGCTGACAGACGAATTTTGCAGCATATAGCAAGCAAAATGAAGAATTTTTAAGGGAAATAAAACAAAGAAATAATCTATCGACTGAAGATGTTGGACGCGTTGAACATTTTTTTTTTTGTAAAAAAAAACCTTTGAACATCTTCAATTCTGCCAATCCACAGTAAAATATTTCTAAGTTTGTAAAATTTAAAGTTCACTCGATACTCGAATAAGAAACCAAAAAATATAAACTGATAATGTTAACCATGATAGATTAATATTGATATATTAATGTGTTTGATATCTTCTTAAAATAAACTATAAATTTTATAAAACATAGAGTACATCTCTTGCTAAGTTCAACATTTAGATTCGTCATTTAAATTTTCAAATTTGAAAATTATTAATAACAAAAAGGTGCAGCATTCCATAACACTAAAACTTTACTCTTCAATTTTATACTTTGCTCTCGTTTGAATTATTTTTCCTCTGTAGTATTTTTCATTTTTGTCCTAACTTTATTTTCCTATCATAGAATAAAAACAGAAAAGAGAGAGGAATCAGCAAAAGTTAGTACGTCCTCAATTATTTTCTCTATGCCTTCCGATGATATTTTATCTCGTATTGCAATAAATATTAATTCGACCATGTAAAGAAATTAATATTATATTATGCGAGGTTTAGTACCACAACATAAAAATAGAAATAGAAAGGATGAAGTCACAATTTTTTTTGATGACTCGTCATGACCACAATATTATTTTATTAAAAACAATTTAACTTTAAATTTAGAAAATACAAAACCGAAATGTTAATTGTTTGTCCACTGGAAACTCTTTTTACTTAATTTGTGTATGATCGAGATTCGAAAATTAAAAAAAAAAATGAAAGCAGAAAAATTAATGAATTTCTTCCCATAAAATAATGTTGTTACACGTAGCGAGTTTTTGATTTCGTAATTATGCAGATTAATTAATTCATTAATCCATTGAACCGGGTGGGTATAAAAGAAGTCAAAAGCGAAATGGATCCATCTGTTATCGTAACTATTGGGCTGCACTGTTGGAGTCCGATCATCAGAATTCAGAAGTCAGAAACAGAAATAAATTGGGGCAGCGCAGCTATTTCAAAGATCGTAACTTCTTTTACAAGCAGTAAAACTTCGAACTTCTCTCTCTCGCTGCCAAATAAACTGTAAGAAAATCGCCATACCAAGATTCTAGCACCTACCAAGACGCTCTCTGAGATGTCAATGGGACCCAATGATCAACCAAAGGCCGCAACCACCAGCTTACCGCCATGGTCAGATTTCGATCATGATGGAACACGAGGCTAGAGTATCACATGGCTCAAATTGATGGCAAACTAAGTTTCCCCCAACATTCCACGATACTCCTCAACCATGTAATTCGATTTTGTTTGCCACTGGATGAGATCAATTGGTGTAGCCCCTCTCGAAACCCTAGCGATCAATTGAGACGAAATAACGGCTTCCGTGCCCGAAAAATGGGCCCCACAACTTCAGGGAGACTCCACGACGATAGGCGATCTCTCCTTGAGGTCTGGTGGTCACTCGACGAGCCCGAACAGGCATTCATGGCGGAGGGCTTCGTCACCGGGTCGCGGACGGGAGAAAGAAAAGAAATGGAGAAGAAGAAGAGGAGGTTTGGGCCTAGAGTTCTGCTTGGACGCGGTTCATGGCTAACGGTTGATTATTCTCACTGACAGCGGGCCCCTTACACAGTGTGTTAAGGATCCGGGTTCATGGAGGCGAAGGCGCTGTTTAAAATAAAAAAAAATCATATTTCCTCTGATCTTCTGTGACAAAATCCAGTGGCGAGTGGAATTCGTGTGGCGGTCACTGACAGCTCTCGTGGACCAATCATGTGCAGCCACGTGTTGCATTCTTAGACCAGGGAAGATCGCTGCTGACTCCTCTCTACTGATTTGGACCAACCGCGTGCTGCCACCTGGTATTTCTGATGATGTGGCCCAATAATATGACTGGAAACTTCAAAAATTCCTAGAAATTCAACCGTAACTCAAAAAAATACAAAACAAATTTCTACAGATCCAGAAGAATGCAAGGAATGCAATCAAGCCAAAACCACAACCAAAATCCTTGTAAAATATTTTTAAAATCTAAATTCCAAACTCTGGCCAACCACAAATTGCCACGTCCTATGATTTATTCAAAATTCCAACAAATTTCAAAAATTCACCAAAAATCATAGGAAGGTCAGAAAAATGTGAAGGAAATTTCTATGAACTCAGAAAAATGTGAGGAATCCATTTCACTGATCACCATCGCCAAAAACCCTATAAAAAATATTCAGATTACCATTTTTGATGCATTCAAGAAGGCTCGAAGGCTCCGAAAGCTCATAATAAACTAACAAAGGCATGGACAATACTAAAATATGGAGAAAGCTTCATACACACATCATAAAATCATGTAACAACAAAGGAAAGAATGTAGAAGTCTTTTTCCATCCAACCAGGAAAACTTCTAAGATCTAATGAAGCTAGTCAAGTCACATTTTTGACCGGGTCTCGCATCCAGCCCATGGTCTACGAAGCTTCACTCCAACAATTGAAACCATTAAATAGTCAATAGTATGGCTGACACGGAACAGCTGAAACCACCAGTATTCTTAACGAGAGCAAGCATACTGGTGAAATAATTAAATTCAATGTTGAGAATCTGGTTGTATTGTGACTGGCTAGCCAATAGTTGAGTCTCATATTAACTACAATAGAACACTCCAAACCTCATCAAGGATGGCAAACGATCCAGGCTAAGGACGACATCAAGATGGCCGAACCAAGCCCAGATTGAAGACAAATCACCTAATTGAATACTATTGGCGAAAAATCGCTACCCTTTGAGATCATATTTTATATTTTTTGAATTTTTTTGCTATTTATTATGATATTTTCAAAAAAATAATATATTAGGCCTTCCAATTTGAAAAATATCATAATAAATAGCAAAAAATTCAAAAAAAATATAAAATTTGATCTCAAAGGTATTTCAATATGATGAACAACTTGAACGGTTTGGATCGGCTGTTTAAATTTTGGATCTTGAAAAATAAGTCGATAGAAAATGGATGGCATTCTAGCCATTCTAAAAATAAGTCGATAGAATTTCTATTGTGAACTATGATGCATAGATGTTTCTGTGCACTGTAGTGAGCTACATGTCTTATGACCTATCTTAGAAAAGTAGGAAGCATCCAAACAGGGGTTTGAATAACTATCGATTGATCCAAATCCTAATATATAGTACATACAATGCATTAATGCAACGATCTTCCATTTATGTGTTACACCATGCAACTCTTTAGCATAGTAACAATTAAAGGTTAGAAAAAGAAAAATATATCCATATTATTTGTGAAACTTACAATTTAAAATCTTGAAGAAATTAATATTAATATTTCAATATTATATAAGAATCAGAAATCATATTTTTACTGAAACTATTTTTAACTGTGCAGGACCAAACGCTGTGATGGATAACCACACGAGATACCACATAGATTTACGCAATAAGGGATCCCGTCTCTGGACAACTACTGTCAATGTACTTGCTGATTAATAGCATATATGTTAATTATATCTCTAAATTTTCAAAACTTCTAATACTTTTTTTAAGGAACGGCATGACATTACATTAAATTCTAGTTGGCAAATTCAATTTCATTTATATATCAACTTAAGGTTTAAATTGTAGTTGGCAAATTCAATTTCATGCTTTTAGAGTTTTAGTGTACTCTTCTTTCTTCCATAGACGTCAAAACTGATAGTCATATTAAGGTGTTTTTTTTTTTGTGTTTAAATACATTTTGTATTAAATTCAGACATCAATATTTAAGTTGAGCATTTCAAAATAAAAATATATTTTGTAGGTATTTGTGGCAACGACAACCGCAATTGTGATCCAAAGGCACAGAATAGCGCAACATGTGCGTTGGTTTGCTTTGATTGTTTTTTTTTAGAAAACTTGACAGAGGCAGTCATGATTTTCTTTGATTGTGCGCCCATCACACATGAGAGCTGTGTAAAAAGGACAGGAGAATGCAAGTTACATGGAAGCTAATTAATTGCATCATCATCATCATCATTATTTGATCTCATATTCACATCACCTCGACCACCTGTGAAATAGAAGATGTGTTGTCATTGTATGCCAAAATTAAAGTAGAGTAATTAAAAGGATGAGACAACCGTTCATTATATTATTCATTAACAAAGTATATATATATCTGAATCTAAAGTTCTAAACTTAAACTTGGTTAGCAATAGCTCTACCTACATAGGGGATCCCGAAATGAATCACGATATGAAAACGGAAACGAAAACTAATAGGAAGGATAGGATTTGTATGTGGCTGGGAAGCGTTTATATTTCATAAGCCTTACAAATTCTGATTCTGCATAATAATTAAGACCATACTAATTAAGACAGAATCTTAGTTTATCTTTATTAGCTTAATTAGATGAGATGCGCCATTCAAAAAAAAAAAAAAAAAGGAAAAGATGAGATGAGATGAAGATAAGCCGTACAAATAAATTAACAACCTGCAAAATAAAAAAGCATTGCATCATGTTGAATTTGTTGTATTGTTGCTACTTGCTAGACTAGACATATATAATGAATGACTTGCAACAACAATAATTAATGTCTATGTGCTGTAATTCTATTACCTGGAATGATAACTGAAATAAACAAAGTGAACACATGAAATAAACAAACTGAACATATAGATAATCAAAGTCAACACAAACAAACAAATAAATAAGTTTTGTCATTCTTGTTTAGATTTTATATGTATATTCAACTTATTTTATTTAACTTATTTGTTTGTAAATATTCATAATATTAATTATTTTGTGTTTTTTATGCAAAATTGTTTCATGGAATGGCCGGCAATCCATTAACTATGCGTAAGCAAAGAATTTGTTTTTTCAAGAAACTATATTCTCATTTGAAAGGTTCATAGTTGAAACCTCTAAAACTCAACTATAACCCAACATATTTCTGCTGGATGTGAGCCTGTTATTTTTTCAGCAGCTATAGTTGCAAAAGGTGTATGAAAAAAATCTGTCCATTTCTGTCACACCCCGAGAAGGGGGAGACAACCCGCCGCGTAAAAACACAAGGCGTAAACACATCACATACATTATCAATTTAAAAAAAAATAATAATTACCACATTATTAAATAATAAATACTGTCTTACAATAACGATAACATGTCTAACATGGTGGATTTATTGTGGAATTCCCCACGCTAGATCAAATGTTCAAAAAACAAAACAAAACAAAATAAAATAAAAACTTGTGGCAATTCAATACCCCGCTTCTATCCTTTTGCCTCACTCAGTTTTGCGGAAGCTTATTAGATCCATCTTCAATACCTGGAACCCACATAAGTGGAAACGGGTGAGAGATCGGACAAGTCTCTCAGTGCAGGATTCAGTTCTAACCCGGGACTTGTTAAAGTTCTAGATAATAATCAACTATGAATAAAATATTTAAATAAATATCTAAAAGCAATGCAACTATATTAATCATGCAATTTCCATCTGTCTCAATTACATGTCACAATCTTTAGTAATAATTCATCCTCATTACCATGCCGCATATCATGACCATTAATCTTTTAGCCCTACTCCGTCGCGAACGGCCTCATTAGGGTGTAGCATGCATGTACATGAACATACTCAAAGGTGATGATTTCTTGGTACTATGAATTATCACTCGTCTTTAACAAATTCCTTTTCATGCTCAATCGAATTTAAATCAATTTCATGCTTCAAACGATCATGCAAGTTTATTGTCTTTTGAGGGCACAAGTCAAAATAATGTCCGATACAAATATGCATAATTTATAGTAAAACAAAGGAAGTACAAACGACTAGAATATCATTTAACAAAGCCTAGGAAACCCACACCTGTGGTGTAAACTAAGACACAGAATAACCGAACAAGCTAACTTCTAGTTCCTAGCCTCAAGTAAAAGCTCCTATCAACACCTTACGCGTCTTGATAACAAACAAACAACAGAGCCAGCTGCTCTCTTTTAGAGAGTGAGAGGGGCAGTTGTAACAGGAGAAGGGGGCTACAGTTTTTGAGTGCAAAGAGTAGGGGACGTAGGGGGGTATATTTATACTAAAACTTTGGCCATATAAGTTAATTAATCTATGAAATATTTGGTGATACTTGGAGCCGAAGAAATTTCATTGAAGGAAATACTTGGGAAACAAACAATATGCTAGATTCCAAAATGAGAAAGATTCATAATTTAAATCGACAATTTTCAGAAATGGTTTGGTAATTATGACCTTGCTAATAATAATACGAAATGCAACAGTATCACTATAAGGTCTCCTTTGGTTTATCTACCAATCATGGAAAGGATAGCGCATGGATCAGGTGCTAATTGGATCAAGGACACAATATTTTATAAATACTATATACTATATAATAATAATAGAAGGTTGCACAATTTCTGGGTAGCTTTGCTAGCTGGACCGAATTGCTTCAAATCCATTCATTAGTGGAAAGATTTGCACGAGGATTAGATGTAGATTTTCGTACAGATTTTGCTAATCAACAAATATCACTAATTAATATTTCTGACGTAGCTATTATGGTATACAAGAAGACAAATCCTATCTGAAGCAAACTTTGTCTGCACGAAAACAGAGGATGGAAATATTTGACCCAAAAAAATAATTTCGGATGTAATAAAGCCTGTAATCAAATTTTCCCCAGCTTATGACGTTAACAAATAATTATGATATGGAATTTATATGGTAACGTATTTAAAAGAAATCAAAATTAACATGCCACTTGTATCTCTAATAGTAATAGCTATCAACTTAATGCAATCCGAGAGAATAAAATAATGATAATAATATGTAAAGACTAACAAGATTTAATTGTTTTAGGCGCATAAACATAATCAATTAAGTTGAGCGGTTCAAGAAAATATTGATAAATAAAAGATGACCATGTAACATTAAAAGTTTATAGGAACAAATATGTGCGCAAGGAGTCAGGTAAGTACTAAATTAATGTCTTTGCCAAAAATATAATATTTACATACTCGTATAATATTTCTAATATACGTATTAAAGTAACATAATGTTACAATTTCAAAAAGTAATCAGTAAAAAAAAAGTGTAAAAGAACTTCATCATTTTACGAACTGTTCAGATTAAGCCAAGAAAAAAAACATATATACTTGAGATTGAAATAAACTCCAACATAAGGTATCAAATTGCAATTTGGAAACAAGTAAACGTTTCTAAAAAGCAATTAATTTAAGTTAAACACCTCAATAGAGACCAGATATAGATACAACTTAAAGTTAAAAGGTTGATAGCTTCAAGTTCATTAATTACAGAAAAAAAAAAACACCGAGTATATCATGTCCAACCTTTCATAGTGATATTAGTTTTAGTCAAAATTTTGCTGTGCTCTAATAACCACATACACATTTGGATTTTGTGAGGTATTTTTACTTTCCCCAAAGTTTGAGCATTTTTCGGTAGCAACTACCCACTACCAAAGTCTGTCTAAAAAAGTATGAGCATATTTCACTTTCACACCACTAAAAGTTAAAAAATTATAGGAAGATTTTGTGGAGAAAGATCCTGAGAATTCTCATCTCCAATTTAAACAGTTATTACAGTTCTGTCATTTTCTATGATTTGAATTTGTGAGATATATATTATATAGTTGCAGATGCATGAAGGTGGATGTCAATAGCCTATGTAAGAATTTTTGGTTATCATCTTTAAGACAAATTAAGTAAAAGATTTAGAGATATCCAAGGCATCTTCAAATGTTCATCAAATTCAACATATATAAATTTTTATATAATTGATTCTATAAAAATTTGTTTTTTTTATCTCAGAGAATATATAATTTCGTAACAAAATATATGTATATTTTTAAAACAATTGGTAAAACAATTTTTTTGTTAAATTACATCTGTTAAGAAATTATATGTTATCAAATAAACCTAAAATTTGATGAAATAGTTTAAATTATTTTCAATCTAAAAAATCATAGTACCACACCTACTTACCTAGTGAAGGAGCGTTTAAAAGGAGGAAAAGATAAAAGTGAGTGGAATGAAGAAAATGGACTCCTGAAGAAGCAAGGAAGGGTTTACATTGGCTCTATGAATGATCTAAGGGGAAAAAAGGATTGAAAGGAGGGAAACGGTAAGATTCTATAGCAATAAGGCATTGGTCTTCTCTGGCTTACGCCAGGCATTACTACTTTCTAATAATGAGCCGTGCATTAATTCATCCCTTCCTTAGTCAAAGGCAAAATGGATGTCGACCGCTTTGACAGACGTCGCTTTATGCTTCATCAAAAACTCTCTTTAGAATCTTTTCCACACCGAGCTACATCTCTGAAAGCAGAAAATGAAGTGGATTTCCCCATATTTTGGAAAGGCATTCTATTTCCAGTTTTTTATTCCCTTTCCGGTACATCTCCTGTCCAATACTCCAATCTGCATCAGAGTCTCCTTTCTTATTGAGGGAACTGGATTACTGGAAGATTACCGATGAAAATTTACACATTGATTTAGTGAAACCGTAACCAAACCAACAAAACAAGGAGAAGGAAGCTAGCAAACAATATGAAGACGACTCGAGTAAATGCAGAATGGACTTTCCAGGTTGAAGATATTTTCCCTAGAAGTAAGATCCAATACAGATTTGCTTTTTTATTTACTTTGAAATAGGTACCGATTCTCCAATTCCTAGTCATCTCATCTCTTATCTAACATACTCGAACGTACAAGAATTTAACTATGCCTGCATCTCATCTGGGTAGCACCGGAGACCGTTCAGATCCCGAGACTGAGACAATAAAATTGCAGAGAAAAAGTGGAACCTCATTACCAAATAAAAAAAAAAAATGGACCCGAGACTGAGACAATAATTACTGGTCCAGTGTCGATCACCTCGTCAAGAAATCCCTTTTGGTTCCAGTGGCACGTCTCCTTCTCTATTAAAAACTTCCACTTCCTCTGAGCCCTCTGACAAGCACCAGAAACAAAGCACGTCTCCATAATAACATAAACCAATCTTTTCTTTTCGGATTTTCCCCTTCCAGTTTCCACTGAAGTACAAATGTAAAACAACACGTCTTACCGTGTGCACAAAATCCAGTAACCTCTGGGTGCACTTTTTTTTTTAACGCCAACTTTTTCTCTCCCAAAAAAAAAAAAAAAGCAACACTGCCTAATTATTGTAGTCAGCAAATTGCTTCGAACAAAAATTGTAGTCAACAAATAGTCAAATACTACTTATCGTAGGACAATCATATATAGGCCAGATCAAATAATATGTTCATCAATTACAACCAAATAATGGAAAAAGTCATAATAATCAAGTAATTAACAAGATTTAATGCCACCGCATGCATTTACTTTTACTAGCATAAGATGCCCTCATATGTGGGCAAATAAAAAAACAAAATAATGTTAGACAATAAAAATATGTTTCTTAATTTACCATCGATACAAATTGATATGTTATTCAATTGTTTCTATATTAGATGGAAAACCAATCAAATCCAAAGAAAATTTTTTCCTTCTGTGCAGCAATTCAAAACCGAATTAATTATTTCCTTGTGTGCGCATAGAGATGTGTTGAGACAGATCTAACCATACATTTACAGATCAACGGTATAAAAATTGTTAACAAAAATTGTTGTGACCTTTCTCTAGGTGCATTTATAAGTAGTAGAGATAGAGATTTTTGCTCGCAGCACATCATATAATTTAGGCAAGTATCCAACAAATAGTCGAATCTTTATAATTTAGGAAATTCTCAAACGGTCGATGCAAATTATAGTATGGATGTACTCTCTGTCTCTCTCTAATTAATATGTTCAAAATTCTCAATCAATAATAAGATAAATTAAGCCTGCATTTGAAAAATTCTCACTACAGTACTTGTGACCTGTCTTGGCATGCCGCATGCCACATAATTGACTGTAAAAAATGGTGCAGAAATATTTTCCCCAATATTGAATGATTAAGCCTGGGCCCTACCCCACATGAGTGAACTTAAGCCTACGGTCTAACCTCATTTCTTATCTATCTTTACAAATTCATAATTCATACTACGGCATTGATATAATAAATATTCATACACCAATCTAACAAAACTCTAATTGTTCACAGCTACGTGAATAATATATTTTCAAAAGATATAAAATATTAATTTGACAGGCACTGGCACAATAAAGAAATTTGACAGTTAGTGACTGTGGACCGCACAAAGATAATGCCAAGTATATTTATTAGATCACGTCTCTGATAAGATGTATTTTTTTATAATCAGTATTTACTCCATTTACATTACACTAGGTGGGGTCAGCTCGATATATGAGTTTTTGACAAATACATAGTTTAATATTTTTATAATATATTTAATTTTACTGTCAGAAAATTTTTATTATTTATTTTTATGTGTATAATGCATTTAATTCTTATGTTATGTGTTTATACATTACTTTAATTTGTAAATTAGAGTAGAATATTATTAACTTGATTTTGATTTGTTTAAAATAATATTAGCCTTTGAACCTTTGATAGCAATCTTGATTAAGTAAATGGACATTATACTCTATTTTTATTTTAATTCTAATATTTTAATTCTAGAAGAAAAATAATTTTGAAGACATTATAAACATCAAGAGTCATCAATTATCAGATTTAATTTTAAAGGGTTTTAGAATATGGTAGGATAGAAATATTGGCGTTCCTTTAAGTTCATCACGTTGAATTAATTCTGAAAATTAAATTGAAATATTAGCATTTGATGTGGGAAAAGGCTCTTTATGTACAATTATTAAAAATTAGAATTGGAACGCCCTTTATGTTTTAATAAATTTTTTTCCCTAAGCTTATCGTTGGTAGGAAGTAAGTTTATTTCTCTGAAAGTAGGCGCATGTTTAGTTTATTAATTAGTAGGGTTAGCTATGCCAAGAGGGGATTTTTAAAATTTGGATTGTTGTAACACACCGTTGTACTGTTTTCTTTTATTAATGAAGTATAGGAGCATTTAAATCTTCAAAAAAAAGAGAGAGAGTTTTCAACGATAAACTTAAATACTTGCAATTAGTTATCTCGCGACTCCAATAAATATGTTACTGAGCAGAAAAAGACTGAAAGAGAATCCACAAACTAAAAAAGAAACTCATGCAACGTATTATTGCAAATTCATCGCAATTGATCTCGTGAGTCCAATTACATTAGGATTTTCTTCCTATGTGATGTTATCTGGAGGGAACCCTCCCCAAAAAAACGATAGAAGGTTCTCAGGTCTATCTACAAAGAATTAGAACATGTAGATGTAAATGAGTAGTATCATAGTGAAATGAGATGGTACTATCATAGATTCATAGTACTGCAAAACTGTTCTATATCATACGTACTATCATAGAACTGCAACAACAAATTAACTTTTTGTGGATTGTGCAATGTTATAGTAAATTCTCATCATTAATTCTCTATTTGAAAAGGACTTGATTTGATTTGATTTCCATATTCGTTCTTAGCTTTCATTTTGTTTGTGTTGGCACTTCTGCATGGGTGGATCGTCCACCATCTGATCATTCTAACACATAAAATGATTTAAGTTTGAAATTGGAGTGAATAATTCTTGTTATCCAACAAACTTTTCTGGCAGGTAGTGAGTTTTGATGAGCCACCTCAGATTACTTCACTGCAAGATTGTGCGATGTGATCGTTGAAGTATCTATATATTTGATTTAATCGAAAAATTATCTGATTGCTTTGTCCTGATTGTCAAGCTATCAGAGCGGTGAAGGCGAATCCTCAATGAAAATTGAAAAACCTCAAAGTTGTGCCACTTGAAAATTATGAATTGTCGACCATGCAGAAAGCTTAATTTACCCTATTCTGTACACAAAAACTTTCTTGAAGCATGACTGCTTTGCAAACAGTTAAAACACATCAAAATAAAAAAGTCTGCTTCGCCAGAAACAAGTTTTCATTAAGAAAAGAAACTTGTGAGTTGTGATACTACAGATAACACACTACTCGAACTAACCTAATTAATTAAACGTACCCTACCTACCTACCCATTCTACCTCCTAAATAAAATAAAAGAAGGAACCGGATGGTAAATTGTTAACGTCACAAAAAAAGACCCCATTCCTACCATCCATAAATCATCCTAAATCATCAAACTGATATTGAGGCCCATTTGCCCATTTCTACTTGGGAGGACCTAATGTTAGACAAACGGCCACCACGACACCGTATAAATAGCCATATACCAACTCCTATCACAGCAAAGAAAAAAAGAAGTAAAACAAGAATAATCACCACCTTACTTCCTTTATGGTGATTGGATGACTTAGTAGGGGGGGCATCGATGACTGTAGGTGGCGGAGGAAACGGCAGAACTTGAACCGCCAGCTTCTGGCCTTCAATACAATGATCAGGTATACCGCTGATAAAGTAGACAGTACCCAAGTCGAGGAATTTGTAGTACGCCTTACCTCCATAGCTAGACAAGGGACTGAAGACGTTGCACGCTAGATAATCCACTTCGTTGACAACCAGAAGTGTATCATTATGCATAATGAACTCTGCACATTACAAAAAAAATAAGTTAATATTAAAACACAATTCCTTTACTTCTCATCCACAAAAAGCAAAAAAATATCCTTTGTACCTAAGACATCATTGGGATGAATCTCCAACGAAGCAGCCCATCGGTTGTAACTATCGATAGCTGCTGGGACTTTCCATTCACCGTTACCACCCACCATGAGAACAGCACCGGAAGCTCCGTGGTACCACAGAAAAAATAACACTATGAACATGATAAGCTTCATTTCTTTTGTTTGAAGAGCGGTCGGAAACTACAGCAGTGATGAAAGACTATCTCTCTCTCGAAGAGCTGGAAGAGAAAAGAATGAGAGTAGTAACTAATATATAGCTTCCCCGCTGAGGTTTTCTTTTAAACCCAGGCGACATATATATATAAAATAAGCTTTTCAAACTTTCCCCAGCTCTCACGTCACGTGATGGCAATTCAGAAATTACGGAGAGAGTCAGGGTTAAAATATCAAAACTCCGCAAACGATGATTTTTCAATGTTGGAATATACCACGTATAGCCTTAAACAAATTTATTAAACAATCAATAGGATCAGAACAATACGAATTAAAAGTTGTACACTTCCATCTTCATAAAGTTCTCCAATGAAAATTGAATTGGCCATCAGGCAACAACTGTCACCGCTGTTATTTCTAGCTACGTTACGAACTTCATTTGCGATTGCGTGTGAAATTGTAGTTTATAAACTGAACCTCCCAAAAAGAGGAAAATCACTATCATGAAAGTAGCACTGGTGCCGTGCACTTCAATAATAATTTTCTTGGGCCGTATTTATCCGTATGTCTCCTTCATTTATTTATTGATGTGAGTCATGTGACTTATGTCTCCTTTCTCACCATCGATTAGCAGTACCCATAATTTAATCATAGTCAGGTCTAGGTGAAATATTTTTGTGTAAATATTAACATTATAGAGTATTTAAGAAAATATTTATTGATGTTAATTTCATTCAGAACATTTGTATTGTTAATCTTTTTTTAATCCTTTGTAGTATGCAAAGTGTAGTGAAAATCATCCGTCAGCTCAATAATTTATTGATCTTCAAGGCAAGTGGTTCAGTTACGTATCAATAGTCAACAACTATTTCACGGGGGTGATGAAGCAACAATAATGATATTAAACCACCTTCAGTGGTATGTTGATCTCCTAACAAAATAATTCCCGAAGACACGCAACGTGGTTTAGGACCCATTAAGACCTAAAATAAATTTTCAATTTCACAACTCAATTAGATAATTACCATATGTTTACATTTTGTAAATAAAAAAAATTAAATAGAATAGAATGAGAAGAGACAATTACCGGATGTGATATGAACTTCTAAAAGCTTATTTTGAGCAAAGAATAGAATGAGAAGAGAATGGTGGGAAGAGAATGAATCTTGAGGGTTTATATAGAACGGAAAGGAAAAATTATAATGGTGGACCAACACTCAATTTATCATTACTATCGGAATTTAAAATTTCGATACTAATTAAAAAATAATTCAAAATTTTAATTTTAATTAAAGTGCGTTGAAAAGTAGTTGAAAAGTAGCTGAAAAGTTAGGTGAAATTTAAAAAAGTAGCTGAAAAGTTAGGTGAAATTTAAAAAAGTTAAATTGAAAAAATTAAATTGCGCTGAAAAAATATGAAACGCCTAGTTTCGGAATTTAGAATTCCAAAACTAATTAAAAAAAAATTAAAAAAATATTTTATTATACGGTAAAGTATAATAAAAGTAAAGTAAATTAATAAAAAAATGTTTTTCTAACGAAACTAGCTAGTTTTGGAATCTCAAATTCCGAAACTAGCTAGATTCCCGCTCATAATGCTGTTTTGTCAGAATTTCACTATTTAATCAATTATTTCACTATTTAACCACTATTTAATCAATTATTTCATGCAAAACAGTATAATTTCACTATTTAATCAATTATTTCATGCGAAATTACAGTGTTTTGACAGAATCTCTCTGTTTAAATAGTGTTTCATCAATTATTTCATACGAAATTTATAATGTTGTCTGTTATGATCGGATTCTCAGATTCCGATCAAGAAAAAATAATTAAATATAATATTGATTTAATCTCTATTTGACGCGCACTTTTGATTTTGTCTGTTAATTTCGGATTCTCAGATTCCGATCATGAAACATAAATGTGGTATAATTGAAGAAATGATTGATTTGATTTGAGTTGACTCCCACTTTAATTTTTGTCTGTTAATATCGGATTCTCAGAATCCGATCATAAGGGTTATAAATAAGTGATTCGTCTCTCAGTCTGAGAATCATCTATCATTTTCACACTTAAATCTCATATCCATTACAAATATGAATTCCATTCGTATTTTCGTTAATCAATCTCCTTACAATCAACCAAACAATTTCAGTTTCGATGCATCTTCACGAACTGATTATGAATCAATCAAAGATACAATTTTATCTTCGTTAGGATATTATCGCGGGCATTACAATTTGAGAATTGTTTCCCGTTTTAATATGATAATTGAAGGAAGGTTTCAACAGATGCAGTTGCCGGTGAACTCGGAAGATGAATGGCGTTATGTACAACACGAGTGCTTCGGAACAAGACGGCTACAGGGACTTGAGCTGCACGTTGATTTGCTTCCAGCTAATGTACAAGGTACATTCACTCATAAAAATAGTAATTATTCATTCACGTGGATTTTGAAGCATAAATGTTTTGTACTAGAATTAATTAGTAATTACTTAATGAAAGCCTATCTAAAACAAGTCATACCACGAATAATGAAAAGTGAATCAAAGACAGAACTAAATGGGGCCGACCAAAGAGAATGAATGATTATAAATGTCATCTAAAAAAGTTACAATGAGGTACTCACTGTATACATTTAGAAGCAAGATGATGCATCCACAAGCCCACAGAATTGGACTATATATTAAATTGTATTAATGTTACAACTTAGAACGTGATATGTATTATATTTAATGTTTTGGTTTTAATGTTAGAACTTAGAACGTGATATGTATTATATTTAGAATGAATAAATTGTAATATTACATGAGTAAATAAATATTTAGAACGTGATATGTATGGTTTCGATTTTAATGTTTCGATTTTAACTTCTAATAATCTTACATGAGTAAATAAATTGTAAAACTAGACATTAAATTGATATGTATTATATTTAGAAAAATGACAATAAAAAATAAATGATATGTGCAAAATAATAATTATTTATATGGAATTATAATATTTGTTTTATTTACTTTTTACTTAGGTGGGTATTCAGATTATAATTATAATTATAATTATAATGAAGAAGCCATTAATTATAATTATAATGAAGAAGTCCATAATGATGAACAAATTCAATCTGTAACGTTGGATTGGGATCCTTGGGACTCTAATAGTATAGACCCTCATAGTTCACAACAACAACAACAAATGAATTATGAATACAATAGTAGTGGAAATGTTTGGTCACCTTGGGAACAACCAGAGGGCAGTAGTAGACAACAAGAGGGAGGAGAAGAAGAAATTGAACAAGGAGGAGGAGAAGAAAAAGAATGAGATATAGAGCAACTTGACGAGGCATACGACCGTGGGCCGGGTAATGAGTCGGCATATGCTACAGGCGAGGACTTCACTGACGAAGAGGCAGAATTTTTAGAGTCACAGGATTTGGACGAACAACATATGGTTCTTAACCGAGGTCAAGGGTATCAGGTTACTGGAAGAACAGACACTTACCATCCTGTTCTCCAATTTTTAGATTGCTCTGAGTATAGAAATTCTATTCTAGAACTGTCCATACCACAAAATTCGGGACTTTCAGCTGAAGGAAATATTTTCTACTCTAAAGCACAATTACAACAAGTTTGTAATAATTACTCCGTAGAAAATAATGTACAACACAAAACCACTAAAAGTACGCCCCAATTGTTGAGTTTACATTGTAAGGTATACTCATGCAAGTGGCATTTGTATGCCTGTACAGAAAGGAAAGGTCGATTTTGGAAAATAATAAAGAATGAACATGAACATACATGTGTGAGAAGGTTCGGAGAATTCACACATGATAATCTGACGGCGACAGTTATCGCCAACTGCATCAGGAATGCAGTAAAAAGAGATCTTGGTATTTCCATAGAGGACGTCAAATCTATATTGGAGCTGAAATATCCAAATGTCAAACCGATTTATAACAAGCTTTGGCGTGGGAGAGAGAAGGCAATCGAGCAACTTTTCGGATCGTGGGAGGGCGCATACAACAAACTACCAAGCCTTTTGTTAGCCATTTAGGGGACGACCCCAGGGACTCAAATCAAATGGTTGGCTCCCACTTGTGACAATCCCAACAGAGCTATGTTCCTTGCAGCAGCATGGACATTCTGTCCTTGCATCGCAGCGGTGCTATACCTTAGACCAGTTTTCAGCATTGACGCGTCGTTCTTGTCGGGTCGCTATAGGGGAAAATTATTAGCGGCGGTTGGTTATGACCCAGAGCAGCGGTTGGTTCCGCTTGCATTTGCATTAGTGCGAACTGAGGACGAAACTTGTTGGGGTTGGTTCATGAAATTTCTCAGGGATTATGTAATTGGGGAAAAGAAAAAATTTTGTGTTATTTCAGCTCGCCACTGGGGAATAAGGAACACGTTCAAACGCCCTCAATACGGATGGAAAGAGAGTGCTAATCCTTCGTATGCTGTGCATCGGTATTGCATGCAACACGTTTACGAAAATTTGTTCAAGGCATGTGGTCGAGATCTGTCTCTGGTGGAAAAATTTAGAAGTAAGTTGGCAAACAAGAAAACACGTAGGGCCTATGAAAGAATGTGGAACGAATTAACATTAACACACCCTGAAGCAATCGCATACTTGACAAAGTGTGGGAAAGAGCATGAACTGGATGACAACGAACCTGCCAAGCCTGAAAGGTGGGCACAGACGCATGACGGTGGTCCTCGTTGGGGAATTATGACCAGTAATGGATCAGAGAGTCTCAACAGTAGATACAAGGCTGAGAGAAGACTCCCAGTTGTTGGATTGGTCGAAGGAACTCGGTACAAAACGGTCTCGTGGTTTAATGAGAGAAAACTCCTATCATTTGAGAGAATTGCAGAGGGAGAGCGATGGCCAAAAATAATTCAAGAAAAGATTTTCAAGCGTACTCTAAAAGCAGGTACCAAATTTAATTACTAATAATTATTATTTATGTTTTATTTTTTGAAATAAATGTATAATCATATAAATTCATATTTACGGTGGGAGTAAACGTTGTGCCTATTGATCAAATGCGTGGGGAATTCGAAGTTTAAGTGCCCTACGAGAAATCTGAGCCAGGTGTAACGTGGAAATACAAAGTTTTAATCAGACGAGATTACCAACCAACTGATCCTCAACTACCCACCAGACGTGCCGTATGCCAATGCAGAAAGCCACAACTGACGGGAATACCGTGTATTCATGTCATTGCAGTCTGCAGTAAATACAGATGGGATGTTGATGCGTTTGTAGATGACCGATATAGCACGGAGAATATGGTCAAAATATGGTCATCCGGTGAATTTCACTGCTACGGAGACGAAGAAGATTGGCCTGTTTATGATGGACCCTTGATTTATCCTGATAGAAGAATGATTAATCAGGGAAGGCGCAAGAAAGACCGTGATTGGATGTGGATGGATACAATACGAAAGAATAAAAATAAAAGAAACAGATGTAAGGAACCTCTTACGACTATAGAGGACGTTCAATCCGGTCGCCAAACCACCAGCCAAAGGATGAGAAGAACAAGCACAAGAAACCGAGCTCAATCTTCGGCACGAGAAAGAGGTGAAACTTCTAGGACGGGGGCCAACTCGTCAAACGATCCAGTTCAACCAAGCCGGAATTCCATTAGTACAGATCCTCATACAGAAAGTCGTCTCGGTCTAGGAATAGAAGGTCTTCAACCACGTCGCAATTCAATATGCTCGGACCCACGATCCGTTTCAGCACGATATCCAAGTCAGCAGGCATTAAGTAGCAGAGGAGGGCGTGGGCCAACAGAAAGTACAAGCAGTGCTGGGGGAAGAGGAATACGAACAGGAATTGCCAAGCTCGGTGCGCGAATTCGTAATAATATGCCAGGATGGGGAAGATAATAAATATTTATAATAATATTTGTATGAATGTTGTAATATTGTCAAAACATTAGTTCCTACTATTTTTATGAACGTTTATGTAATAATATGATGAATATTTTGTAATATTTTGTATGAATGTTTTGTAATATTGTCAAAACATTAGTTCTATTATTTTGTAATATAAGGATTAATTGATGCTTATAAAAAAATCATGTAATCAATTATATTACTTTATTAATATATTATTTTGTAATATATTACTTTATTAATATATTATTTTTAACTTTTTTCTTTCGGTTTTTTTAGTTTTTTTTAATAAAACTTCAAATTGGTCAAACATTTAACATAAATGTCCATTTAGGGCGTATGACCATAATCTGGAAAGCTCGTGATGAGTTCTAACCGGTATTTTTGTTATTATTTTAATAGTTGTTTTAATAATAGTTGTTTTAATAAAACTTCAAATTAATAATAGTTGTTTTAATAAATAATTTTTGTTATTATTTTAAAGTATATGAAAAATTAATAATAGTTGTTTTAATAAATAATTTTTGTTATTATTAGAAAGTGTTTGAAAAATTAATAATAGTTGTTTTAATAAATAATTTTTGTTATTATTTGAAGGTATTTGAAAAATTAATAATAGTTGTTTTAATAAATAATTTTTGTTATTATTTTTAAATTTTCTAAAAATATTATAGTAAAAATAGTAAAATAAAAGTAATAAAGTAGTGTAATACGGTAAAGTATAATAAAAGTAAAATAAATTAATAAAAAAATATTTTTCTAACATTTGTGCGGGAAACTAGCTAGTTTCGGAATCTCAATTTCCGAAACTAAGCAGAATTAGTTTCGAAATTTCAGATTCCGAAACTGCGCAGTCAGTTTTAAAATTTTGATTAAAAACAGATTATTTTATAATTTCTTAATTAATTAAAGTTATTTATAATTTTTTCGGATCCTGAAACATCTCATTTCTTACCATCCGATCTATAGATGAGATGTCCATTTTACAAGAAGCATTTCAATTAGGAAAACATGTAATCCGCGTCAGTGGAGCAATGGAAATAATATATAAATTATGATATTAATTCATTGTTATTTTGGAATCTTTTTCTTTTTTTTTTTCCCTTTCTGATTTCTTTCCATCGAGTCATATGAAATCAAATTATTATAATTATAAAAAAAAAGAACTCGATCTTTTCCATTGAGCAGAGCGTGATTCGTATGAGTACAGACAATTTTTCATTTGAATTCAGAAAGACTATTATGACAAGATATCCTCAAAATTAGTAGAACTAATATTAATATACAACCCAATCAATCAATCAAATTAAAAATAATAATTCCAGGATCAAATATCCGCTAATTTGAACATGCTGTTAAAAGTAAATAAAATAACAGTATCAAATAGAAAGATTTTCCAAATGGCCTACTTACCACCACTAATTGCGATAGACCATGTTGTCAATGATGTCAAGCTTTCCGAAATTTTTAATATTAAATAAATATATCTGAAGAATTTTAATAGGAAAAATGATTTATTTTTGGGAAAATTAGATTTATGCCACTCTAAAATTACAAAATCAGAAAAATGCCACCTCAAAATTGACTCTTAGAAAAATGCCACTCTAAATCCATTTTATTCATATATTTGCCACAAATATACTGTATTTTTAAATATATTTTTATATTCACTGATTTGCCCTTGTCTTCTTCTTTAGATCTTTTTCTTTCCTTTCTCTGTCCGATGAAATTTTAGAGAGGCAAAATATACTTTGTGTTTTTAATTAATCATCAAACTGATGGAATTTAAGAAAATCGATTTCATATGTTAGATAGGCCTCCTTTATTTTCCTGAATTTTCTCGTTGATTCATCGTCAATCTTAAATTTCCTTTGTTTTCTATTCTTTATGAATAAAACCCCTCACGTGCTTATGTTGGGAAAATATTGAACAAACAAATTGAGTTATTATTTTTCAGTTCTTCCATACCATACATCTTTTTTATTCATATTTTTCTCAATTAAACAACAAAAGCCGCAAAGTGTTATCAATTTAGTTCTTCCAATCCTCTCGATCAAAATATAAGTCTAAATTTTGTAGGTGTATATCGGATAAAAATAGGTTAATAAAAAAAATCGAGGAGGAAAGAGTCGTGAATTTGCATCTTTTACTGGATATATGAATGGAGCACCTTTTAGGTTTTACATCAATCAAGGTATAGTGATAAATTTTCATCGGCAAAGAAGGGATGAAGAGACAGAGAACATAGAAAGGAAGAAGAGGAAGGGCAAATTAGTAAATACAAAAATGTATTTTAAAATACAGTATATTTGTGGCAAATATATGAATAAAATGGATTTAGAGTGGCATTTTTCTAAGAGTCAAATTTGAAGTGGCAATTTTATAATTTTGTAACTTTAGGGTGGCATAAATCTAATTTCTCCTTTATTTTTTTTTCAATAAGGAAAAAGTTTTTACGCGCTTCAGAAGAGAGTAAACACCTTGGAGCATTTACGCTCTCCATAAATGCGTAGTCTGTCTTTACGCGTTTAAAGAAAGCGTAAAAGGATTTTTTACGCTCTCCTGAAGAGTGTAAATTGATAATCAAAATTTGACCGTTTATATTTTTCCGTGCACATTTACTCTCTCACCTATCTACCCAACTCTCATCTCTGCCATTACTCGTCCGTGAAGAAAAAGAGAAGGAGAGAAAGAAGGAAAAAGAAAAGAGAAGGAGAGAAAGAAGGAAAGGGAAAGAGAGAAAAGAGAAGAAGAACGTGCGGCGGCCGAGGGAACGAGAACGTGCGGCCGACGGAGAAGAGGCCGAGGTTGTTTGTCTAGAACGTGCGGCCGACGGCGATTTTCCGAGAATAATTCCGATCAACAATGTAAGTTCTAGTTTATTTGTAAATTTGTAAATTTGTATGGATTAGTGTAAATTTCCTCTTTTTGGTAATTAGAATAATTCCGATTCAAGCCGCTGATTCAAAGCTGGGTATAGCTGCTTGGTTTATTTCTCTTTAATTGTCTGTGCAAAAATATGTTTTCTGAGAATGTATATGCTCAGAAATGATTCACGAGCAAAAATTTCCTCCGAATGGAAACAATATAATACTGTGTGATGTATCAGGTTCACTTTAATTTTATGAATACAAACAAAAAATATACCACATTGCACGGAATAAAATAATTGCATATAAATATATGGTCCGAATTAAAACAATATTATCTTTGCGTTTTGCCAAAAAAAAAAAGAGGAAAATTCTATCTTGGTTGGAAGAAGAATATGCAACATTTCATAATTTATTTATGCTATAATATATGGTCACTGATATGTCAATAAACTATGTATACATTTCTTTTTGCTTTTTTACCCTTCAAGAAAATGTAATTTATTTATGTGCTTCTTGATCTCTTTTCCAATTAATATGCCTGTATTTGTTTTTCTAAAGGCCTGCTGGAAAATTGCCAACAGCAAATTAATTAAATTAAAAGTTAATTTTATTTTCTGTATATATAGGTTACAAACTCAAAAGATGATTAACCTGCTTGTAATATGTAATTCAGATACATTATCAGCTGGTTTCTGGTTTTGTCGCATTGTGACTTTTTATAATTTTATTAAAAAAATATCTATCGCAATTGACTAATTAGAACATAAGTTATTATGGTGCTTTATATATTTTCGATGCGGCTGTGGCAGATGGCATTTTGCCGGCGTAATAAGCTTTAGATTCCGAAAATACAGCACATTGTTGCGTCAATGAAGAGCATAAACACAATTCGATCGGTCCCTTCAATTTCAATTTATTCGAACACCATAAATTTGGTACTATTTTTTTAAATAATGTTTGTTATACTTAAAACGTACATGTGGAATTGAAGCCTGTGCATCTATATATATAATTAACTTTTACGGGACGAATTCGGTTTTAAATTTGAACATCCTTATTAAATTTCTTTGTCACTAAAAGCACACTTGTTACGGATTATGTGGTATTGAAAAATATTTGAACATCCTTATTAATTATGTGGTATTGAAAAATATTTCGTGTTAATTCAATTAGATGAGTTTTGCACACAACGAGGTGGGTACGTCTAGTTCTGCACCACCTCCGACCGACATCCCCTGCTCCCACCCCGCGTGTTAGACAACGGAGGCGTCGCAACTCCCGTCCCAACCGGCACAACGTCAATCCACCGGAAATAGAAGAAAATACTGCAATCGAACAAATCCTATTCTTGACCTCAGAGGAGCATATTGTTGGGATGACTTTAGAGGAGGTATGATTAATGATTATTAATTTTATATCACTTAATGAATTTCACATGCCATAATTTTAATATTAAATAAATATATCTCGTAAAGTTATATCTTAATATCAATTTCATATGCAAAAATTTAATAAATTTTTTTAAGTAAACGTGTTTATTAATAATCATTTTAGGAATATGTTTTACGCTAATTATATTGGAATAAAACAAATTTGATGGTTGTTTAATGCAGCGTGAAAATTGCTCGGGGCTTAGGTCGAACAAGCGTGAGATAAAGATTGACAAACGGATTCGCGGACTCTTGCAAAAGCTAGGCCTTATCCACATTTCGCAGGTCAAACATGTGAATGTGGATATGGCCTTATTGAAGGCGATGGAGGAGTTTTGGCGTCCTGAGACGCACAGTTTCCACTTTCCGGTCGGCGAGATGACCGTTACTTTGCAGGTAACAATTTATTTTGATAAATTGTTTATTTATTAATTTTTTTTAAAAAAAACTTAATTTGTATTCAATAATTGTGACAATTTTGCAATCACATTCAGGATGTCCAATATTTGTATGGTCTGCGCACGGTTGGCAATCCTATTACAGGGAGAAGGACGGGAGCTAGTGTTGTTTTGGATGAGAAGATCAGTTCAGAGTTATTTCCGACTCCGAATTGGGCTAGAGAACGAAGGTAAATGCAAATAATATTGTTAATTAACTCTATAATTTTATATTTTTATTTTTTGATTTGTAAGTAATGAAAAATTTGAATATTTTTAGTGAATTTCTTTCATGAAAAAAATGCAAAGATCACTAAAAAAACAGAGGAAAGCAATAACTATAAAGGACAGATAGCAATAAATATCTAATAACTTACGAGTACTTTACAATAAATATCAAGGACAGATAGCAACTTTTTTTTAAAAAAAAAAAACAAAGGAGGAAAGCAATAACAGATAGCTAGCCACTGGCTTTGGCTAAGTTAAAATTTAATTTATATTGGATTGGAGGGAAGATGGACGTCAAATTTTTAAATTAACAAACCAGATAAAAAAAAATGATATTTCAATGATAACAAAAAGGTTCATATAGAGTTTGGCCCCATATTCTTCTTAACAATGTACAAATATTATAGGAAGCCATTTTTTCAATGTAATCGATCGGCTGAAAAGCAAAAGATGGTAACAAATGAAATTTAACTAATTTTAGAAAAAATAAAAAGTTTCTAAAAATAAAAAAACTGGAATATAATGAATGCAAAGATGCTCTAAATCTCATCTGATGTGATCATCTTCACCGCTTAGGGTCTGATCGGAACCAGAAAAATCACGCGAGAAATGGAAATGGAATTCTTTTTTAAACAATTTCTCTGATCGGAAAGGAGGGAAGGCAGAGAATTGATTTCAGTCGGCCGGATTTGGAGAGAAAAAATCGAGTTAGCGAATTCCCATGAAAAAGGTAGAAATTTCGCACGATTTGGTTCTGCACAGGGCGTGCTTCCTTTGAATGACCAAAATATCCTTCCGATACTCATCTTTTTTCTTTCCTTTTAGTTACTTGGGGTTGGGAAAGAGAAGCCTCCATGAGGGATCTAGCTGTATGGTGATATGATTGTGTACTTGAAAAGGAAGAAGAGGTATAACTTTCCCTTTTCTCTTTCCTTGCGAGCAGAGAGAGACAGTTGAAAGCAACTCTCACCAATCCGATCATCAAACTTCAATTCTCGTCAATTGACAATCAATTCTTTTCCATTGAATTGAAATCAACTCTCACCAATCCACCATTCCGATCAGAGCCTTAAAGAATGCAAAGATTCTCTAAATCTACGCATGCATTAATTTCGGGTGGTGATCAGTTTATATATTAATTCATGATGCTCTAAATCTTTCAGCTTTTAATGCTCCAACATAATCTCTGTGTATTAATTCAAGATTTAGGGGCTCTAAAGTTTAAACATTATTTACGCTTGTCATAATGTAGGGACCTTGGACGTAATATTAGATTAAAGTGGTTGAAAGAGAAATGCAAGAATTGGCCGCCGGTTGGAGCTTCTGATGATGAGCTTGACCGTTACACACGTGCAGTGGCGCTGGAGCTCTTTGGGACCTTGATGTTTCCTGACATGACACAGGATTCTATTCCGCTTTTTATTTGGATCTCGTATCGGTATTAAATTTATAGCTTCATATAAACTTCATTAATATTTGTAATATTAATTATACAATTAATGTGTGTTGTTTAACCATTTTTAGGGAGATTTAAATGATGATAAAAATTAGAATTAGGGTGGTGCGGTCCTTGCATGTCTTTACCGGGCGCTTGATCGTGTTGTAATGCGATTCAAGACTGTGACTGGACCGTGGATGCTTTTATTGTTTTGGGCATGGACATATCTCCCGGTATGTCGACCGATCGTTGCTACAGATTGTGACGAATTAGGCGAGCCTAATATAGATTTGTGCCCGCCATTTGGGAGGCATAACATCTTCTTTATATACTGTATTTTTCCTTAAGAAAGATTAATTTAATCGTGTCACTTTTTTAAAAAATTAAAACCAACATCCAATAAAAACACATTTCGAGATAACAATTTATAACAATTTAATTACACTTAAAGAATTGTTAAAATAAAAATATGAACATAAATAAAATAACGTTTTTGATAGTATTTCAAATTTGCAAAATTATAGGAAATGGGGTGAAGCTCGGTCTTTTTCAAAAAGCAACCATCGTGGGGCGGTTGAATATGCACAGGACCACCTTGCTATATTAAAAGTAGAAGATGTGAACTGGTCTCCGTATGAGGAAGACCAAGAGAAGATGCCGCGGTTAGCCCAGTTAGGCTCGCTAGCAGACCATGTTCGGATGCCATTGATTTTTTTCACGTTGTAGCATATTATTATCCGGAGCGTTGCAGGCATCAGTCCGGATTATATCAGTTAGTTCCTCCACCGCATCCTGTGGTATGTTATTAATTGCTTAAACTTGCATTTAATTTTGATTATGGGCTTGCATTTTATTTTGATGACTTTTATTTTAATTTAATAGAGTTGGTCCATGATGAGAAACCTACTGAGTTTCGACCACGGTTCGTATAGGGGTGATGCGAATTGGATTACAATTTTTTCGAGAGCTTGTGCTGCGTGGACTGATCAGACGTTAGCAGCACACCAGGTGGAGACTAGACCTTGGACGGAGACTAATACTATTGAGTAAAATTCTTTATTAAATACTAAATAATTTTTGAATAATTTAAATTTTTTACTATTTAATTTTTATATTAAGTACTAAATAATTTCTATTTGTAGGTATTTTCGATGGTTGCGGAGATGGGGAGAATCGGAACTTCCTACACCTTGCGCGGAGGCCGAGGCACGCATAAGACATTTAGAGCAAGTTCCGGTCAGTCGGAGGCAGCATGCTTCCATAGGGTCGAATTTGCGTAGTATGGTATGATATAAATCTAACCAGCATTTTAATTTTTAAATAAAAATAAAATTTCTTTACAATTTTTAAAGGATGGCAATTAAGAAAAAAAAAGAAAGAATAAGATTGTTCTTTTCGCAAAAAAAAAGAAAGAATAAGTTATTTTCACCAAAAAAAAAAAACTAACCCAAATTGTATAAATTACTTCCAATTATAGGCAAACTCTGCAATGAAGAATACATTGCTTGCGATGGGTTTGGTGGTGAAGAAGGGATGCAGAAGAATTGGTAAGGCAATCCTTACCAACTGTCGAGCGCAGCTAGAAGCTGCATCAATGCCTTTTAGAATGGATGATTTGTTACAAGAGCGGGGTCTACCAACAAAGATCGAAGACATACCCGACTCTGGTAATGAGTCAGATACACCACATACTAACATCCCAACTGACTTAGACGTTGAGGAGCTCGTCAATCCAGTATTATTATTGTTATTATTATGATTATTATTATTATTATTATTATAAAATAAAAATTACTTTTAAAGTTAGAAAATTAATTATCATTGATTTGGAGTTGCCGTACATGTTTATGAGGTTAACTAAAATATAACTTGTGTAATTGCTAACCTTGTATAATTGTAATATTTTAAAGGGTGATGGCTTGAACACTGGATGATTGGATGACATTCTAGGAGCACGCACGAGTACTCATCCTTATGTCGTTCCCACGCAGGTTACAGTTTCAGATCCTACTCCCACACAGGCTGGCCCTTCGGATCCTTACCCTACCATGTTTTCTGCATCGACCTCAAGCTCTCAGTTTGCAGGTATGCCATACGACCCCAATGGCATTTTTAGTTCCGTCATGCCAGGATACCAGCATGCTCCACCATTCACTTCATTTGGCCCGACTACTCCACCTTTCACTATGTTTGGCCAGACCGTTCCTCCTTTCACCATGCCAGTATACCAGCAGGCTCCATCTTCTGGCATTCCATCATTTTCTTCACCATTGGCTAGTATGGGAGGTGGAGAGTCGTTTAGTACCTTGATGCAGAATGCCATGTATGGTGATCACCGTGGTGAGGATGGCGATGAGGATGAGGAGGTGGGGACGACGATGAGGATGAGGATGGTGGGGATGACGATGAGGATGATGATGATGATAGTGGGGATGGTGATGACCCGGAGACTCCATGTGTGGCGAAGAGAAAGGGTAAACGTGTCGTCAGAGTACGCGACAGATTTTCACCCTCTGGACGTAGGAGGAGGTAGTTATGTACTTATGGATTTATTATTATACATATAGCTTATGGACTTTGGATGATGGACTTGTAGCTTATTTTATGTAGTTTATGGATTTGTAGTTTATATGTTTTTGTATGTTGCGACGATTCTAAAACATGAACGATCTCTTACGAAAAACAATACGACAAGAACGAGCTAAAATATAACTTGTTGACAAATTGGACAAACTCTTATGTAAGGGGAAAAAAATTGAGCGACAAGAACGACAATATATAGTTTTAGCTACAATTTGTTAATGAGCTATCTTAATTTTTATAAGTGCTTTATTAATTGTTGTTGTTATACGAATCATCAATTTTTTCTTCAAGCAAACAATATCGAAATAATCAGTATTTGATGGTAGACGTGAACTTAATTTTACACATGATCCTAACCGATTAGACTCGAATTGACCCGACTTGACTTGATCTACACTGCCACCCCTAGATAAAAGTTTTTATTGTATTTGAGATCCACAATTTCTTAAAACTAGAGGAACCAAAAAAGGAAGTGCATAATAAATATCTCAACAATGGTACCAAACAATAAAGAATATATATAAATGCTAACAGGATACTTGATGCCCTGCTCTATTTTATAGCGCTGACGTGACATATTAACTCTTGCTTCCTTACTCTATTTCCGTGGAAATTAAGGATAAATTAGCAATGATCATTGGATAAAGGGATTAATCCTGGTCTACAAAACAAAAATATATATTTAATATTAGTTTGTTTTAGTTGCACTAGCAACCAGAAAAAACAAAAGGTACGCCAGTACAGTTTGTAAAAGGAGAGGCGGCAATCAGCAAAAACAAAAAATGGTACGCAGTATAGTTTGTAAAGGAGAGTTTACGCTTTTCATAAAACCGTAAATTCTTGAACTACGCTTTCCATTTTAAGCGTAAAAGGAGAGTTTACGCTTTCCTAAAACGCGTAATCAGCAAAAACAGCAAAAACAAAAAATGGTACGCAGTACAGTTTGTAAAGGAGAGTTTACGCTTTTCATAAAAGCGTAAATTCATGAACTACGCTTTCCATAAAAGCGTAAAAGGAGAGTTTACGCTTTCCTAAAATGCGTAATCATTTCAGATCCAATTTCAGACATTTCAATCAAACTTTAGTCCTTTCATTTCAAACTTTAGTCGTTTCATTTCACTGTTGAGTCGTCCTAGCTAACTTTATGCTCTATTTAGTAGTTTATAAATGCGTAATTACACTTTATATATAGTTGCTCTTGTTCCTTCAAACAAAATTCAAATCAATTTACAACTTTCTCTCTAAATCTAGAAAAAAACTCATAAATGGCCTCAATTAGTGTATACGTCAATCAATCTCTAACTTTTGGCGGTTGTTTTTTCAGCATAGTTTGTAATCCGCAAACGAGCTATGCCGATATTAGAAATGAATTATACTCCCGACTCCATATTTATGAAACCCAATACACCTTACAAATCCAAGCCCGTTACAATGATATAGTAAACGGTAGATATGAATCTTTATTTTACCCAGTGCATTCTGAAGTTGAATGGCGACACTATTACCACGAGACATTCGAGACGAGAGGCATACCAATTCTTGAACTCTTTGTCGATTTTATTCCCGTATACGGCACTGGACCGGACCTCAACCTAACACCACTTGATGAGCCCAGTAGCAGCGAGCCAAACACAACATTAAATCTTTTTTGTGGTCAAGATTCCAATCCTTACTACTACCCTTCCGAGCAGTCCATTCCTATCGTGAGTCAAGGTTCTGGATCCGGACAATCTAGTAGCAGTGGCGTTGATGGTTCTCGATTGTCGCCCGTGGTAGAGAATGACAACACAGAAGATGATGACCAAGTGGAGGACGATAGCGATGAAGAAGGTCCGGCGAGTTATTCAGACCTCTCCACCGGAGAGGAATTTAGCGACGTTGAGGATTTACACCTGACAAAATTGCCATTTTACTCAAACTGTGATCAGCCATACATTTTCGGAAGAACGGACACGCACCATCCTGTAAGTGCATTGTGTGATATTTCGATGTTTGATGATATTGGTAGGCCGGAACCAAATTTAGAGGTAGAAGGTGAACTCGCTCCCGGTAAAAAATTCCGTTCCAAGAAACAACTAATTTTGGCAGTTTGTGATTATTGTTGCAAGAAAAACGTTGAGGTGAAAACCGAAACAAGCAACAAAAAAAGAATTGTAATGGTTTGTGTTCAGAAACCAATGTGTAAGTGACGATTGTATGGCATATGTGAAAGTTGGAATAACGATTGGATGATTTCGACAAATCCAACAGAACATACGTGTTTCAGACCGATCGGCGAAAAAGGTCACGATAACCTTACAGCTAGCCTTATTGCCGAACATGTTCGTGACGAATTGAAAAAAAATCTAGGTAAAACTGTCGACAATATAGGAGGACTAATAAGAGCTAGATATTCACGTATTCAACCCACTTACAATAAATTATGGCGTGGGAGGGAGCGAGCACTCGAGCAATTGTTCGGGTCTTGGAAAGGGTCATACAATAAACTTCCACGACTTTTCGAGGCAATGAAGAGGACCACTCCCGGGACGAAGTACACGATCATTTCTTGGCCTACGAACGATCTGAACGTAAAAGTCTTCAAGATGGCGGCATGGGCTTACGGCCCATGTATAGAAGCACTAAAATATGCAAGACCCGTAATTTCCATTGATGCTAGTTTTCTTTCAGGGCGATACAAAGGCAGATTGTTTGTGGTGTGTGGTTATGATCCGGAAAACCATTTAATACCAGTTGCATTCGGTTTGGCCGAGAAAGAAGAAATTTTATCTTGTGGCTGGTTCATGTCTTGGGTTAGAAAGAGGTTATTGGAGATGAAACGATCAAATATTGTGTCATATCTGACCGCCATAGGGCAATAAAAGCAGTATTTGCCTCGACAGAGTACGGTTGGAAGGCACAAGGTCGACAAGCAGTAGCAATTCATCGTTATTGCATGCAACACGTCGCCGAAAATCTATGGAAAGAGGCTGGTGGGTCAGAGAACCACGATTTGAAAAAAAATTTCAAGCGTAGGCTTGCAAATAAGAAGAACCCTCAGCGTTTCCATGTGAAATGGGAAGAACTGAATGAGACAAATAGGAGGGCCTATCGGTATCTAAAAAATTGTGGAAAAAATGATGAAACAAACGAAAGAGAGATACCGAAGTTTTGACAAAGGCCATCGATGGGGTATAATGACGAGTAACGGATCAGAGAGTTTAAATAATGTTTTCAGGGTGGAAAGAAGATTACCGGTGGCAGCTGTTGTGGAAGGCACGTGGTATAAATGTGCCAGGTGGATGAACAAGAGAACGCAAGAAGCACTTCAACGGATCAGTTTAGGAGAGAGATGGCCAGAAGATATCCAGAAGAAATTGATCAAGCACGATAATAAATCACGTATGTAATTTAAATAGATTTTTTTATTTCTTTATTCAAATTAATGTAACATTTTTAATAACTTCAAATGCTCTATTCACAGATGCGATGAGCTCTTTCACGGTGAGACTGGACCTCGGTGAATTCGAGGTAAAAGTTCAAGGCGCATACCGGGATGGTGCAGGGTACGAATATGAAACGTTTAAAGTCGGCATTCCACCTCAAATGGAGGCGACCAATAAGCAGCTACCTTACACCAGTACGACATGTGATTGTCAAAAACCGCAACTGACTGGTATACCTTGCGCACATGTAATTGCTGTTTGCAGAGAGACAAATTACGATGTGAATCAGTTTGTGGATACACGTTATAGCATGTAGAACCAGCATAAGCTGTGGTCGGAGGGTATATTTCATTGTTACAAGGACGAGAGTGACTAGCCAATTTATGATGGTCCGACGGTGGTCCCCGATAAAAGTCTTATCAATCGAGGAAGACGTAAGATAATTCGAGGTGAGATGGTTATGGACAAAATGGAAGGGAGAAAAAACCGTCCCCAAGCAAAAAAAAACAAGACATAATAGAGGCCAAGCTTCAACAAGTCAACAACAACAACAGCAACAACCACCACCACCACCACGGCAAGAGCCATATCCAATGGATACACTGCAATCTGGTCGGCGAACTAGCCGACCACCATCAAGGAGCAACAGTCAAAGAAGGAATGTCGCGGCAAGATCACTGCATGTTAAAACAAATGTTCAACAGACCAGTCAACCTGGCAGAAGGTCACTGCATGTTGACCTAAGAAGCATGAGCACTCGGGAGGACATTGGTTAATCCAGCCACACCGAAATTCAATAAGCACAGATCCACGCAGTTTGAATGCCCCATCGGACAGTATGCGATCCAAGTCAGCTAGATTTCCAACAGGTACTTCGGGAGAAAGAAGAAAAAAAGGAATCGAAGCAACAATCAGAAATATTTTCACCAAAAAATAATCATGGATTGGAATGTTTTAATTAGAGAGTTTTTTATGAATATTTAAATTTTCTAATAATGGATTTGAAGTATGGATTGTAATATTTATATTTATATGAATTGGTGTATTCTTATTTAGTATTTGTATGTGTCACACCCAGGAAGCTAGGTATGACATCAGGTTCCGCCACAAGAGTAATTAATACTCTTGTAAGGCTATCAGACAGACAGTAAAATTTTTTTTCAAATTAACTATTCCATTTTCTTGATTTCGGTCCCAGCAGACATAACACACAAATATAATTTATTGCAAGCACATAATATTTTATACAAATTTACATAATTTACATGCCCGGCTTATTTCATACCTCTAACCCTAGTGACTCGTCAGTTAATTTATTATACAAATAAGTGTTCTAACCTAGGTTGCATAGGTTCGGGTTCGAGAACCGCACCCGGTGCGATTCGGGTGCGGCGATTTGAAAATTTTCAAAAATCTCCGATTCGGATGCGGTGATATATATATATATATATATATATATATATATATATATATATATATATATTTAATTATGTTGCAATTGGAGCGGTTGCATTTGTGAAAATTTGAGCACAAATTTCCGCATTCTCAACAATATCGAACACATTTGGCATGAAAATAATGATTTTGGAGTAGTATCATTCGTTCGGTTAGGATTTTCTACTTGTTTTCTACACATTTGGCATGAAAATAATGATTTTGGAATAGTATCATTCGTTTAGCTAGGGTTTTCTACTTGTTTTCTACACATTTGACATGAAAATAATGATTTTAGACCGAACCGCAATGTACCGGAGACCGAACCGGCTTAGTCAAATATATTAAAATATATTCAAATAATTGGGTGCGACATGGGTTCGACCGGGTGCGCCACGTGGCACTTTCGGTGCGAATTCATGCCGAACCGGTGCCGACCCAGTGCAACATCACGGTGGTTTCCGTCTTAGGTTCCACTTCCATTGCTTCTTCAGTATTGAGCTCGGTTTCTTGAGTTTCTTCAGTTCTCGTCTCAATAGCATGCACCACCGGGTTATTTCCAGAACGACCTCCACTAGAGTTTCTGCCACGCCCACGTCCTCTAGCTGGTGATGGAGAACGTTGCCTTTGAGTAGCATTACTCCCTGGTTTATTACTTCCTTGCGAACTAGTTGGAGCAGGTTGTGGACATTCTCTAGCCCAATGATCCGGGTTTCCACACCGAAAACACGACTAATTAATGTACCGACACTGTGATTCAGCATGCGGTAACTGGCATCTCCGACACCAAACTCTTTCATAGGGTACACCAATAGTTTTGGAATTAGAGTTCTTTGGTTCTTTCCCTCCAGAACTTTCTCCGTAATTATTTTCAGAGTTTTCCCTTCCACGGCCTTTATTCTGCTTTCCTTTTATTTGGGCCTTCTTCTGCTTATATGTTTCCACTTGTTCTGCTGCATCCATCAAAGCTTGTATCCCCTGATTGCTTGAACTATCAATAACCAAAGCAATATCATGATGTAACCCATTCAAATACTGCCGACGATACCGAAAAGCATCATCACAAATTTCCGGTGCATACTGTGACCACTTCAAGAAAAGACTGTTATACTCAGCTACTGATCGTCCCATCTGACGAAGGTTCATAAATTGTGCTCTCATTGCCTCCCGATGCATAGTACTCAGGAAACGATTTCCAAATTGTTCTTCAAACCAATCCCACGAAATCTGTGTAGCATTACCCTCAAATCGCCTTTTAGTACTTTCCCACCAAAAACGTGCAGTGTTTACCAGATAGTAAGTAGCCAACCCCACATGTTGATCTGGCGGGGCATGACTCACTTCTAACTGTGACTTAATTGCGGCTAACCATTCTTCGGGGCCGCCTGGTAACCACCTTCACCAGAAAAGTGTGGCGGTCCAAGTCGAGCAAACGAATCAAACCGTCGTCTAAACTCTTCTTCCTCGTCTTAACAACCGATTAACCTCCTCATCTTGAGGCTCCGTGTTAGGCTGACGCCTTCCAGAACCAGTGGCCATTCGACTCATTATTTCCTGTCAGAAGTACCCAGAATCAGACTCGAATAATTTCATTTCCATCCAGACAGAAAAATAAAAAAATATTCAGAATCTCTACCCATTTTCTACCCCTTTGCCAGACGGTTACTCAATGTATTGCGATGACTTACAGAAAATCTTTGCTATGCTCTGATACCACCCAAAAACTCCGACTGTCACACCCCGAAAGCTAGGTATGACATCAGGTTCCGCCACAAGAGTAATTAATACTCTTGTAAGGCTATCAGACAGACAGTAAAATTTTTTCAAAATTAACTATTCCATTTTCTTGATTTCGGTCCCAGCAGACATAACACACAAATATAATTTATTGCAAGCACATATAATATTTTACACAAATTTACATAATTTACATGTCCGGCTTATTTCATACCTCTAACCCTAATGACTCGTCAGTTAATTTATTATACAAATAAGTGTTCTAACTGACGGTCCAAACCATCTATCATAATGTCGGGCTTACATTACATATTTTACATAAAATATTTACATAAATGATTAACACGCTGACAAGAAACAGGCACAAAACCAGGACACGGTGATGAGTCATCCTACAACTCATCAAATTTCCTCTTCCCTGACTGGTTGCGATGGATCCCACTCGGGAACCACACCGTCAGGCGGAGGACCATCACCAAATAACTCAAAATACATATTCGCAGAAATTTCCGGTAAGTCATCAAAACTGAGCAGAAACACAACATTACACTGTAACCCTGGCACTTAAACTTCAAGCTTAACAAAGGAACACTCAGTGGTAGCGACTGCTCGGGGCCTAAAAAGCCTCTGCCTGACCTGGAACCCCCGTCTCAACGAGGCACATGCAAAACAAACAAACAGAGTGAGAATAAATCCTCAATGCGGGTTTTAGTTCCAGTACGCGGATCTTAATACAAATCCGTGCATCAGACTAAAATCCCGATAAATTTATTTAACCCAGAAATACAGATTTTATGTACCGTAGGTACTAGTCGGAAAGGTCCTAATACCGACTTCTGCCAGATGACATGCAACAACAGAAAGATGAATCACAAACATAAGCATTTATATTTCAGATAAAACTTATACACTCAAGTTCTTAAGGCCTGACAGATACAGAAAGAACTTTTTCCAAAACCAAAGGTAGAAACCATTTGGTACAGACCAAACAAAGGGAATAAATCCAGAGATAATAGCGCTAATAACCTGGCCGGGTCGGTGGCCAAACCAATAATCACCGGAGAGTGCAAGAGTTTATAAACATAAATATGCTTATCAGATTTTTTTCAAATACTGGAAATGGTCCAATTAAAGTCTGATTCTTCTATCACAAAATATGATCAAGTGATAAAAATATTACGGAAACCATTCCAGTCATTTATCCGACAGTTTGATTTTACTCAATATCAAACGGATTTTCAGATTCAGACTGTACAAAAATCATTATCAAAACGGTGATATAATCAACATGCATTTGTTTGATTATTTTTGGGCTTCTATTTCTAAATGAAATTAGAATGTGTTTGCCTTCAATTTTGGCCGTTGATAATGGGAGGATTATTGTTAACCCAAACTTAATGGAGTACTTTGTCCCATGTCAAACTAACGGGACAGGTATCGGCTCAAAATCCAAAAAGAGACTTCAAATAGCAAGTCTAGGGGCCGGCCATAACGAGTAAGGAAGACGATAAGGGCTTGTGTGATAACACGGGGTCCGTTGGTCCTAAAGATATGAGCAGACTCAAATCATTTCAAGACTCAACTCGGTTTCAAACCATAAAAGTCGTGGAACAAATAATCGAGTTAAGAGCAAAGGAAGTTGGATGCTATGTGTTTCGGGTCTAACTCAAGGCATACCCGAGTGCAACAAATGACATGGCACAAATACTAGGCATCTACAAGTCATGCAAACCATACAAGCAACAAATACGAGGCACAAATACAAATACATGTCTCAAAACAAATGCATGAATACAAGTATACATACGACGAGCACAAAAATAAATCAACATGCAACATGCAATGGCCCAGAAACAAGCCCATAGGTAGCGGCCCGTAACACAAATAAGAAAATTAAACAAAAAAAAGCAAAAAGGGAAATAGGAAGCCCACACAGAGCGGCCCAATTTCAGCGTGGCCCAAACAAATCTGGATCCGTCGACGACAGAGGTCGACTGGGTTCGATCCAACCACGTTCCGCTTCCGACACAGTCGACTCGGACTCAAATCCGACGCGCGTCCGAAACTCTGAAAATTAAAAGAGAGGACAGCTGTCAGTCTCCGATTGGCTCTGACAAGGGGTCCCAAGCATAGAGAACAAAAGAGAGAAAGATAATGAACTTACAGAGGGAGACTCGTCTTCTCCGACGTAGGTCAGCCCCTCGCCGCCGCTCCACGCCGTCTCAGCCTCAACCAAGGGCACCAACAGATAGGCGATGAGCACACAATCTCAATGATGCCAAGCTCGGCTATGGAGAGGCTCTGCAAAGCACAAGTCGAGAAAATCATGAGCATCGAGTGGAGAGCAAAAGTGAGAGAAATAATGCAAATTGAAAGGAAAATTGGATGCACTTCGCCTGAAGGAAGCTTGACGACGCTTTGAGAGTAATTTCCAGGAGCTAGTTAGACTCCAATCGGAGAAGCAAAGGTGACATCATCGATCGCCATGGCCGAGAGCTCGATGAACAGTCAAAGTTCAAGTTCTCTGGGTCAAAAGCAAGGAAAGGCACTCAGTGGCTATGAAATAACATAATTGGAGTTTATGGAAATGTTGTATACTTATAAAAACGAGTTATAACATTCAAATGGACATCTCCAATGCAAAATGGCAAAAACGAGATAAGTGCAACATTAAAAGAGGGTCCAGTACTCTCTCTCTGCACTCTACACCTGAAAAAGAAGGCATAGACCTGTACCAGTAGTACGAATGACAGGGTGGTAAGCTTACCACACCTCAAACACATCAAATTCGTTGAGAAAAGCATCATATAGACCACTGCCTCCTTTCCAGAGACAGTACAAGTCCATAAATGATCAAGCAATGGTCCCCATGGGCAAATCAGTCCCAAAACATTGAGCCTAGGGAATTCATGGGTATAATGACAAACAACAGCAATGCACAAGGGATATACATTTCCAAAATTGCCCCCATAGCTCCCCCAGGCGAAATCACAACACAGATCACATATGACAGGGCCCCAACAGGCCATGTGTGTAAACAAGTCACCACAAACAAAGTGACAAGCAAATACAGAGAGCACAACTGACCAAGTCATACCAAATTTGACCCAGCAGTGCCTCTCAAACATGAGCACAACTGTCAAGTGCACAAGTGGCTACAAAATCACAGCCACAAAGGACTGTAAAACACTAAAAAGAGCAAGTGTTGATCCTTATCTGAGGGGATGCACCTCCCATGCGTGTCATTCTGTGGGCCCATGGGCAGATCAGGAAATAGAAAAAAGGGACCAAGAGATGCCATGCACAAAAGGCAGCTATGAAGCAATCAATGCCAACTTTGCCCCTGGCATCACTCCTGAGAACCTGTTGCACAAGGAAATGCACAAGTCAGCAAATAAAATCGACTATAGCATCAAAGATCAAATGTGCACAAAACCAAATAGCTGATGATGGGGCTTACCTCACCTAAAGGCAGAGGGAAGCAACAGATGGCCTCAGCAAGAACAAATGGCATCATAGGCCAAGTATGTGCTAGGGATATGCACATAAAAATGGGGGAGGGACTGAAATACAAGTGCCATCTCTCAATCATCACCATATGGCCTGACAGGTCAAAGTATGAGTGCAACATGTCACCAAAATGACATGTGCCAACTCAAACACATCACTGACAGGAACCAAAGTGATTGTCAGAGATGCACCCTACAAATGGCAATATGATCATGGCACAGAAATTGCCACATGAAAGCCACAAAGCCTCAAAGCAACACACATGGTCTACAAATCCAAGACCACAAGAAATCCAACAACAAATGGCTACTAGAGAGAACCGAATTCTCTTTGGAAAGCCAAGTTAAAAGATGCATCCAAGCCATCAAAGGAAATCAAATGGCAACCTAGACACATGACATCTGTCCTAATGTTACTAAGGCGCCAGAGATACCCAATGGCAGCTGTGGCATGCACAGCAAAGCATGACATCACCACCTCCTTAACATCCAAGTAGCACATGGTCCCACCATTCATACAAGGAAAATAAAGGAGAGTTAGCAGATATCAAATAAGGTGGCTACTCAAAATAAACAACATAGCAAACATCAAATGAAATCAAATGGCATTGTGCCATATGGCATACTAGACAAGTACAGAATGCAAGCTCCAGTCCAGGAAACACACAAATGAAATGGAGAGTGTGTTTATGAGTATACCTGCCAACAAAAAGTGTCTCCAGTCACAAATCCATGAAGCAAGGGCAAAAAAAAAGCAAATGGAGAAGAGATGAGATATCTACAGCTGTCTCATACCAACAGATGGGCTCAAACAGCTACAAGTAGAGATGCTCCACCTATGCCAATCTCAATCCTTCATCAAATCATGGATGGCTGGATATGCCAAAGCACATGCATCCTTTGGCACCAAGTATGCTGCTCCCAAAAGAAGGGAGCACATGAGTGGACATCCAAATGCCAAGTGGCAACATATAATTGGATAAAGTAAAAGAAAGTAGAAATCAAGAGAAGAACTTAACTCCAGAAAAGGAAGAGTGGGGAGCAAGTTCACATCCAGACCCTCCATCAAAGATCAAGGGACATATCAGACGCCAGGTGGCCAAGGGAGCATAGAAGAAACCCTAACCCTAGGGCTATAAAAGACCCTCTCCATCGACCAAAGGAGGAGAGCAGAAGTTTAGCACCAAAACTCTGCCATTTTGTTTTCTCAAAAGTTTTTCTGTAAAAACAAGTAGAAGTTAGTCAAGTTAGTCAAGTTCAAGCTAGGAAAAGGTAAGAAAAGTAGCTTGTAAATGGAATTTGATTTGAAATAAAGAGTTTTACCCCTATGCTCTGCTTCTGTTTGGTGCAATCTCCTCTTTTTTTCTTCTTTATTTTCTTTTGCATCTCATGTTTTGAATTCATAGCTTACATGTAGTTGTGTTGTTGCAAAAAAAAATATATAAGTTAGAAGCATACAAACTGTTTTGTTTTGATAAACAAAAAAAAATGAGTTTTCAAGTTGTGTTTATTCACCTGTTTCAATTTGCATCTGAGTTTACTCTTCTGTATAGTTGTTTCCAAGTGCATGAGTCCATAATTAAGTCTTGTGTGTCCACAACTACAAAGTAACAAAGTGTTAGTCAAAAACAACATAAAAGTGAAACAAAAAATTAATTAAAAAATGAAATAAATTGCATAAATTGCTCAAAAGACAGCAGGTAGAAGATGGAGCATTTCAGCCATGCAAGCTTGAAGACTAATAAGAGACAGAGGCTGTTGAAGACTTTACAGTGTTCATGGGCCATGGGATAGTCATATAACAGTGTGTCTGCCTGGAGCAACCACTTTGGCTGTCTCATGGTCCTGTTTCAGTTCTCAGTATGTTGCCTGAGTATGGTGAAGTCAGAGGGTGTGTCAGCCTGGAGCTACCACCTCAGATGGATCCATGTCTCAAATAAAACCCAAATAACCATGCTTCAGATCCAAATAAAGCCCCCCCAACTAAATACCCAGATGCATAATCCCAAACCTTTCAAAAAAAATAACCCAAACACAATAAAAAAATGCCCCAAAATAATATCCAAATACTCAGACTAAATGCCAGAAAAGCATCCAAATGCTCAGTCCAAATACTGCCCAAATATAGACAAAAAAAACACATCTAACAAGTGCCAAACATCACCCCACAAATGACCCAGAAAGCACCTAACAATGCCCCAAATACTAGCCCAGATAAGAAGCTAGATGCTGGCCTAGCATCCCCCAAAATTCAGAAGTCAGATACATGCCAAAATAATGTCAAAATGCTACCAAAATACTGCCCCAAATACCAGCAAATAAACACCCAAGTAACAACAAATAAATATTAGTGTGCCAGACCCTCAGAGTCAATGTTCACATTAAAAACAAAAGCCCTTGCCAGTGAAATGCCCTAACCTTAAATCAAACCCTTTTAAATCAAATTTACCAGTTAAACAGTCTGATAGCAGGCTCCGACCCCCAGTAAATCTAGACTTAAAGTACCATGGCCCTGCAAACATAATAAAATCATGCATTAAAGTCATCCCAAAACCAAAACCAAAACCCAACTGGTACCAAATGCCAGTAAACCCAAGTCATACCAGAACCAAGACCCATACCCAACTAGTACCAAAATGTCAGTACAACAGAAACCCAATGCCAGAACTAGAAACCCGAAACCCAACTGGTACCAAATGCCAGTAAACCAAAATCATACTAGGACCAAAGACCAAGTCAAACTGACACCAAATGTCAGTAAGACAGAACAATACCAAAACTGAAACCCTAAGCCTGACTAGGTGCCAAATGACAGAGAAAACCATGGGAGAAAATACAACCAAGCTACATGACCAGACAGTACCCCAAAATATCTTACCAATAAACCCAAAAAAAAAAGGGGCAACAACAGAGAACTGAGGCAGGATACTGTAAATTCTGAAACAAAAGAGATAAGAACAATTTATCTGGGTTTTCTGAGGACCCGATGAGAATTCCTGGTAATCGAAGGTGCTACTTCACCATGCATGAGTTTGAAGCGGCGCTAGTCCGAACAAAAGCAGGTGATACTCGACCAATGAAGAGGAACAGCCCCTGGCACCCGACAGAAATGAGGAGGAAAGGCCATCGTCGCCCCATCTCTCTCTCTCTCTCTCGAAATCGCCCTCAAATTCGCGATCGGAGCAAACGTGGAAGAAAGACGAAGGGTCTAAACCCTATCTCACCGACAGATCGAGTCAGCATGAATCCTGACGCATTCGACTCAAATACGTCCGGTCCACAACCCCCGCGAGTAGACCAAGCGACTCAGTCGACTTGACCCTTCCGGATCTTCTGTGGCACAGTCGCTGTAGTAGGTCTCTGACAAGCAGAACACGGAATTGCAAATTTCCCCAGCCAATCAGGAATTTTCTAGCAAGCCAGGAAACTTCAAAAATGCTTTAAAAATAGTTAGAAATCCGAAAAAATTCTCATAAAATACCAAAATGTCCAGAAAAATATGAGGGACATTCCTCTATAACATTCCAAGTCCAAATTCCCAACCAAAAGAGAACTAAAATTAAAGTCATAGGAAATGACTAAGATTAATAATGCAGAAATATCTAAAAAATTGAAACTCAATAAAAATGTGCAAGGGTATGAACCCCTTTGACAGCAGGTACCTCACGATGACTTTGACAGCAGGTACAATTAAACGGTGATTACCACTACAACAAAAAGGGCTTTTAGCAATATTCTTATTGCAAGGAATTTTTGTTTTCTTGCTAATTGTGTATTATTGCAAGATCCAGTATATGATTAATTGTCATGTCGCTAGATTAGAGATCAAGACAAATTGCAAGATTAGACTTACGTGGCATGAAATTTAACAGATCTTTATTTTTTCTCGCATAACTTTTTCACGCGGCCACACTGTTGCACAGATTATTTTTTTACAGGTGCCGCCAAAATTAGCTTTTTTAAATTTTGTGTGTTAAAGGAATGAATTAACGGCAAAAAAAAAAATAATTAAAGAAAAAAATAACAAATAACCACCCACTTCAACTCGTAACTTTTCTCTCCCTAAAAAAAACTCAGCCGTACCGTTTTATATATATATTTTTTTTGCTGAATCATTGCTTTTCCGTGTGGTGATAGATGCTACCGTACAATTTATGGAGGTGGCATCACAAACAAATACATGATTTTTTCACAGAATATCAATATTCTAGTATATCTTACTACAACACGTTGCATCTTCTTTTCTTGCCTGTCCGTGGTCTACTTTTACATTTCTGACTGTCATGTGGTCCCAATTTCTATGATGAACTTGGTAGTCCACGTTCAAATTTGCAAGAAGAAAATAGTTCGAATAAAAAAGGATGGAAAGAATCCACATTAATCCATTATTGGATAGAAAAACATGACCCTATTATTTTGTATAAAGAACATGCCATCAGTTATTGATTTATCATGAAAAAACTATAAAATAGTTTATTATGCATCATGATATTTTTGGTTGGTAATTTTGCAAATTGTTAATCTAATCTACAATAGTGAACTAAATTTGAAAATTTTTTACTATTTTATTTTGAAATTCTTAAAACTGGTCATTTTTAGAAACAAATTATAACAAGAAAATTTAAAAAATAGTATGTTTAAGGAAATCAGAAAAAATGGTAAAAAAAACTTTAAAAAAAATGTAAAATTTGGTTTGATACAATATTTCAATTTTTATATTGAATTTGTTAAGTCATATTTATAATTTGTAAAAGTATTAATCAAAAAGCATTATAATGCAACGATTGAGGATTCTAGATTCTAAAATAAATTCTCTAGTTTTTCTTTTTAAAAATGTAAAATTAATATTTTTATATTTTTTGGGATCATGACTTTATGGATTAATATTTGACGGAAATATGTTTACATATTTTACTAATAATCTTATTAAATAAGAATAGAACTTTATAAACTTATAGCTAAACGAACAATATATATTTGTTATGCTTTTATGTGTATATTTTAAAAGCATGAAAGTGTATGTAGCAATAAAATTATTTTTTGTTGGTGTATGAATTTAGATTAAATTTAAAAAGGTAGTCGTAGATTCATTATGCGCACTATATATATATTTTCTAGATTGAAGAATAATCCAATCTATTTTCATCAAACTTGACAAAATTTTTGAAGTTAAATATAAAAATCTGTCGTAAAATACTTGCCAAATTTTTAGACAAAAATTTGTAAGTTCAAAATTATTAATTTATGCCATAGAAAGTCTCCATATAAACTTGAAATAAATTTTTTTGCCAAAAATAACATCTGACATAAATTTGGATCGATCGATCAATGAAAATTGGAGGGCTCAAATTGCATGTCATAGGATAGGATAATAATTTTTTTTATAAATTTGGCATGAACTACCTTAGATTTTTAAATATGTTTAATTCTTTAATTAATTATTGATTGGTACGATTATTTTAAATTTATTTAAAAAACTATTTTTAATTAAAAATTAATGCCGGTCATGACTTTAAATTAATAATTATATAATATATATGTGGAGAATGACTACGGTACACCCTAAAGCATAGTCATACGGTGCTTTAGAGTCATTTTTCAAGATTCGAAATTCAAATGTCCGATCCAAATCGTACAATATGTTCTTCATGTAGAAATATCCTTAGAAACAATTTTTTACATTTTTTGGATTTTTTTTTACTATTTTTTACATATTTTACAGAATCACTGCAAATTACCGTTAAGAACAAATTTTATGCAAAACTCCCGAAAAATCTGGAAATAAAGACCCGCACCCAAATCCAAGCCTAAAAAAACAAAACCAAATTAAATCCAAACCCAAATACAAATTAAATCCAAATACAAACCCAAACTCAAATTAAATCCAAAAATCCAAACTTAAATTGAATCTAAACCCAAATTAAAAATCCAGGAAAAACTCAAACTCAGATTAAATCTAAAACCCAGAAAATTCAAACTCAAATCCAACTCCAAAGATCCAAACCCAAAAATCAAATCCACAAATCCAGAAACCTAAACCCATATCAAATTCCAAAGAAAACCCAAACCCAAATTAAACTCAAAACCCAGAAGATCCAAACCCAAATCCAAACTCAAGGCCTAGATCTAAATCCAAAAGCAATACAAACCCAGAAACAAAATTCCGTAATTATATACAAACTCTCCGAATCCAGGGACCAAACTTTAAATACGTCTGAAAATCAGAATTTGGTAAATGCTAGAATATATGAAGTCCAAAGTTTAAAACGTCCAAAGTGACCAGAATTCCAAAACACGCCTTAATACCAGAGTTTAAAACGTTTTATAACCAAACTCTTGCACGTCACAGGGCCAGAAATTCGACACGTCAATAGTTGACCAGAATCGACACACGTTCAAGGACTGGAACCTCTACATGCTCGAATACCTGAGTTTCCAGAAACGTCTGATAACCTTGATTCTAACATGTCAACAAAAAGACCAAAGTTTTAAACATGTTGATAAATTGAAGTTTTAAAATATTTGGAACTTTAATATGATCTGAATACCAAAACTTTACACGTCTATGTCCTCTAAGAGCTTACAATGCGTATAGTTTGAAGGGAACAAAACAAAAATTGTCAAATACATATAAATAGGGTTAAATGACAACCACCAAAGACCAAACCCCAGGAATCTCAAAATTCTAAATGTGAATTAAATCCCCTTGCATCATATTTTGCATCATGTTATGATATCCACTCCGTTCATGTCACCATTCATATGTCAAGAGTCTTTTGGTAAAATGCTGAAATGCTAACGGTCATGTCTAGTCTATTGATTATCCCGATCTAGAGGTGCTCTTGACTTGGTTTAGAGGTAATTAACAGGACCCATTCCTTTTCAGAGGTAATTACTGGAAAAAAAGGACATGCAGTAAACAATCAAACTCTCGAGAGATTCGAAACCACGTCAGTACCCCCATTCCTTTTCAGGTGGGTACCGATGTCCGAGTTTTGAAACAATCGAGGGGTATCTCGTCCGCAATATCTTTTTCCCCCGCGAAAGCATCTGGTCATTTCCCCCTTCCGAGGATCAGGGTCCAAAAAGGTGCGAGACAGAATGCATCATCGAAGATTTTCCAACATGCTATGCATGAATTTAAAAGTACCGAATTCTGAATTTTAATCAAGAAACCGCATATCTGCACCTTCACACTCTTCTGGAGCGTGTGAGTGGTCGGTTGTTCCTGTTCAATAATAGATCAAGATCCGTTAATATTTATTTAACGGGGTTCTACAATCCACTTGACAGAATTAAAGTCTGGTTGAACTCAGCCCACCTGACTGACGGTAATAGTTCCAAATTTTATAACAGAGGTTAACATTTTAATTACTAGTCCAATTGTTATAACTTAGTTATTTTATGTTATCATTCTTAATATCGAAATCAGAAATCAGAAGTCAGAATTAGATTTTCTTTTCAGAATTTCCAGAAATAACAGAAAACATTAATTAAACTCAGAAAAATGTAAATCAGAAATTTATTTTATTGCTTTACGGGATCAGAATATCTGAGTATTTGCCACAGTATCCGTTCAGTTAAGTCAGACGTTTTCATCACTTCCCTAAAATCCTAAATCCGAAATCTAGACTAAGTACATTGTTTCCAAGTCATTTAGTCTTAATCAAGCTCAACAAAAGTCATTAGTCCACTAATCGTTAATTAAGTCTTAATCTGAAATTTAATTAAATCATAATCCGAATCATTTACATTTAGCCCACAAAAATTAATCTTAGCTTACCGTAAAAATAATCTCAGCCCACATCCATTTTTTTTCTTTTTCTGCCAAGCCCACGGAATTTCCAGCCCAAATGAAATCCACAAGCGACCAGGTCGCACTCAGTTGACCTGACCCAGTCGACTGAGTCGATCCGTAACGGGTCCGACAGAAACCCAAAATCCAACCCGATAAGCCAATCTTTTCATAAAAGCCCATAACAAAACATAAAGCCCTCCGGTTTTATTCAAAAGCCCACAAAAAATTGTTATCACTCCACATTTTACAAATACACCCTCAGACATTAATATTTATGCCCTCAGAAATTTGCAATCAAGTCCATAAAAATCTCAAAATCGCAATCATCCTCCCAGAGCACATAATTCATGCCAGAAAATCGATTTAACCCACTGTTAGTGTACCAGTAACTGGTACCACAGGTCTAACAACTCGAATTAGTCACTTTCCACAAAATACAAGTGCCCACAAAGTTAAATATGCCTTCGTGCACTTGATTATGCAATTACATGTTCACAGATTTGCCCTAGTTTATCCAAATCATCAAATATCAGATGTTAATGCACATTATACTCTCAAATATGATTTAAATCCATCAATTATGAACCAGAATACACATATATATACTCAGCTTAACAAATATCACATTTAATATTGATATAAGCTCAAAAATACTCCACAGTTCTAATTTTATGCAGGTATGTCATCAGACAGGGTATACTATGAACCAGAAACATAATTTCATGCACAACTTTATAATTATTCCATCATAACGTCTGAATTACATGCTATACTTTATAACATGACATGAAATTACTCCCATAGGTACTGCTTCACATATTTACACACTGTATCACCCAATTAACCATTCAATATGCTCACTGACATCTATATTCTCCTTCACAGTTCACTTATAATGCATCTATGAGCTAAATTCTATAGCCACAGTTCTAGTTTTATTCCATACACATGTTATATGTTATCTACCAAACAGATATGCATCTATAGCTCTTTAGATAATTATATAGAATGCTGTAACTCATATATGACCTATATGATATATATATATGCAAACTATATTTCAGTCAAATAACAACCCATAGAAACCAATTAGCACTCCACTGGAGTTAATTCATCTCTCACAGAAATCAGATAACACCCCACAGAAACAAGTCAGTGTATAACTCGATCATTTAACACTATTCCATCAAAATTTAAAGTGAACCTTGTTCCAAAATGTCCCAAGCACAACTAATGATATAGCAGCTCAAAGCTTAACAGTAGCTGTAAGAATCAACTTAATCGAAAATTGATAGGAAGAAATATACCTCTCTCTTGATCTTTTGCAAAACGCCTTAGAAATTCAAGTGCAATTAAAGCTAAGATTAAGGTTATGCTAATCAAGAACAGTGCTAGTTCCATGCACAGTTACTGTCAAGAAAACCCAAGCGATTAGAACAAATCAAGTTTACCAAATTGAATCGAAATTCATGAAATTGACAGTGTCAAGAACAATATTACCTCTCCCGGCTCCGATCCCCTCCTCCCTTCTCCTTCGTCCCAACTCAAACCCTAGAAATTGGGTTTATAAAACACTTACCTCAAAGCTGACAGAGAAAGAAAGGGGAGACGAAACCATGGAGAAGGTTAAACCACGACAACACTCGACGAGTGACTCTCACAGATCCACGCAGAGAGAACGACAAACAAGTTTCCAGCTCAAGACAGATGCGTGAAGGCGCGTGAGGTGTAGCAGAGGTGTCGCCTCTACACGGGGCACCTCAGAGGCAGTCGTCGCCTCCATCGAATCACAGAGTAACACCAAGGCATGAGCACACGCTCGAGTAAGGCCAGAGGAAAGGAAAGAAAGGCGGAGAAGAGAGACAGATCAGACGAAGGAGACGAGGCAGAAAAATGAGCCTCCTCGTCGACTCATTTTTATTAAAATGAGTCCGGATCTTCTGTGAACAAATACATGTAGGCTTGGTGTAATAAATCACTGACAGTTATTTTGTAAATTAGCTGTCTCCTCACATAAATCATTTAAATAAATTTCAGAAGTCAGAAAATTGTGGCAAATATACAGAAATATTCAGAAAATTATAAGGAACATTTCTATGTCCTCAGATTAAATTTTCCATCAGATTTTACTGTTGCTTTAATTTATTTTGTAAATTATGTCATTAATTAACTTATGCAGACAATTTGAAACTTTAATTACCGACTAATCAGACAGTATTGTTACAGTATGGATTTCAAGTTTGGATTGTAATATTTTTATGAATTAGCCTATTATTATTAATGTAAGTCTGAAAAACTATTCTAAGAATACCACAAGCATTTAAGTATTCTGAATGCCTCCATTTGAATATTATATCATTTTATATTATGAAGTCATCATTCATGCATTCTACTCTCAACAAGTACGAAGGCAAGAGAAAATTAGATTAATGTTTAGGGTTTAAATTTTATCGTCTCTATGTTTTTATTTTAATTTCCTTATTATTGTAATGGATTACGTCTCGATTTAATTTTAATTTCCTTATTATTAAATGGATTATGTCTTTATTTTAATTTACGATTGAATTATTATTGTACTTTTCTCATTATGATGGCCTGATGTCCATTTTAAAGGGAAAGCGTGCTCTGATAATAAATTAGGCGTGGTCTGAAAAAGTCTAAAATGGACAGGCGTGCTCTGAAAAAGTTAGGTGTGGTCTCATGACCTCTGCAAAAGGACAGGCGTGCTCTGAAAAAGTTAGACGTGGTCTCATGCCATCTGCAAAAGGACAGCCATGCTCTGAAAAAGTTAGGCGTGCTTTGAAAAAATCTTAAAAGTATCACGTGGAATTTAATTTTCATTGACCACTTCTCCATATCCATATGAAATTGTCTATAAAACTTCATATTCATGAACCAGAATACACAACACAACACCCATCCTTCTTCCTAAAAACTTCACTATCATGTATAAAGGAAATAACTCTAACTCCAACAAAGATGTCCCAAACTATCAAGCTACCCGGGATGAGTACTGGCCAAGTTTCAACCATTATCCTGACAATACAAATGAAACCAAAAATGGAGATTATATAGCAATATGTCGCAAATGTAATCACACTTTCAAATACAACATCAATGAAGACATCAGTGAAGACGGGCACGAGTTCCGCTTAAAAATACACTACCAGTGGCACATTAATGTTGCTAACAAAAGGAAAGATAGGCGAAACCAATCCCCTCCTCGTTCAAAGCGAATTGACTGGTCAGAATATTACAAACCACCTAAACCGATCACCGAACAACAACCAAGGGAAAATACATGCGGGCCAACACCCATATCTATGGTTGAATCAATTTTTGATTTTCGTGGAGACCACACAGTGATCTGTACAAAGTGTGGTGAAATTTTCAATTACAAAGAGACCATCCTACGTGAGCACTACTCTGACCACAATCGCTGTGACACGGAAGAAATGGAAGCTCGGTACAGAGAGGCCGAAAGAATTAAGTGGGAAAAAATATACAAAGACAGACTTCAGAAATTGGAAAGGGATCAAGAAGAGAAACGTAAGAAAGCGCTAAGAGAAGAAGAGGAGAGGAAGAAATGGCGAAAAGAAATTCAGAACATGCAGATGCGGCATAGAATTCAAAAGGCAAAAAGAGATGAAGAAAGAAAAAATGCAACAAGATGTATGGCAGAGATAGAAAAACAAGAGGTTGATGCGGCTTTCTGGAACGAAGCTGCTCACATGGCTGACAATGCCGGTGCCAGTAATCAACAGGAAAAGGAAGATGAAATGAGGAACCATGGTGGGATAAAATTCTGCAATATGCAGATAGTCAAAATCTCTAAGTAGATTTATTTTTTAAAATTTTAGTGTGTTTTATTATTATGCTTTAAGTTAGTTTTCGTTGTAATGGTTTGTGGTTTTTTATTATGAATTGCTTTGTCGGCTCAACTGTCAAGTTGTAATGGTTTGTAATTTAGCTCATGTTCAAATATTATGCGTTTTTTAATTTTACGAATTGAGATTAGTTGTTGTTCTAATTTTTTAAGTATTAATTGTACATATCATAAATAACAAAGCTAAAAATAACATATTTCATTAATATAATAAAAGCATGACAATGCACATTCTGATTTGCACCAAGTTTATAAAAATTTAGAAAATCTAAAAATAAATAACAAAGCCAGTTTTGTCGTATTACATGGTGGATTATAAAATATTTGATGAGATAATAAATGCCGATCAAACTGAATTAGGAAAGAGAAAGAAATAACTTAAAATTAAAGATTTACATTTTAGTGGATGCTCAATTTACCATTGTCATCAAGCTTTGGACCAAGCAAGCCAAGAAGAAACAACAAAAATAAGAGCTCTCGCAACAGAAAAGCGAGAAAGCCCATTTACGCGCTTCTGGAAAGCTTAAATGGGTTTTTTACAATTTTCATAAAAGCGTAATTCTGTATTACGCTTTCCAGGACAGCGTAAATGTCCAAAACCCTTTACGCATTGCTGAAGCGCGTAAAAATTTTTTCCTTATTGAAAAAAAAAATAAATCATTATTCCTATTAAAATTCTTCAGATATATTTATTTAATATTAAAAATTTCCGTCAAGCTTTGGATGCTGCATGCATGAGAAGACTTTGATTTTTTGAGTTTACTTTTCCAATTTTTGCTGCGTATTTTTGTACATAGGTTCTCTTAAGTGGTTTTTGGGTATGTTCTGTATATATTTTACCTTCTTATTTAATAAAATGCTCCTCGGAGCCTTCAAAAAAAAAAAAAAAAACAGTATCAAATATCCGCTTATTTCAGTGTTAATAAGCTGTTTATGCGAATCAACTGTGACACCCTGTCGAATACGGTAACTAGACAACACACGATAGAATGTCCGCCGCGGATGTCTACTGCACCCGCAAGGCTTAGTTGTGCTAATTTTACAAATTAATGCTGATTAAATACAATTAATGTTCATGTCAAGTATAAATTTATAATTAATAACTCAAATATAAAATAAATTCTATAACAGTCTGGTACATATAGGTTGCTAACCACAGTACCCAATGGCTTGCTACTCGTCTTGCTGTCCAGCACTTGATCTGAAACCTGAAACCCACATCCAATTGTGGAAACAATGCAAAAAGCATAGAATGAGATAAATAAAATTTATCTCAGTACGGTATTCAGTTCCAGCCACTTGAGTTTTGACTATCATGTGTTGGAACGAAATACATGACTGAGCCAAACAATTTTCAAATTTAAATCCATATTTATTTCAATAAACAATATTTATAAGGTTTTGTTCAAGCAATGCAATTATGAAATAAATTCAACACCTTTCAAAATCATTTAAAATTCGAAGTATGTCAGTCGTTTCAGTTCTTTGGAAAAATTCAATTAATAGTATGCAACAACTAATCATGTAAAAATAACAATTAATAGTAAGCAGGAATAACAATGTCAAATTAATTAAATCAATGCAATATGTAATGTGAGTTCGGCTATCACTTCCATAACAATTCAAATTTCAAAGTATAACAAATGCCGACTCATTTAGTTGGACAACTATCTAGTATGCAAGTCTGGTTTCTTTTCTGATCATCAAAGTCAAATATATCGCGAGACCCTTCTATGAGGGCCTACCCCGACCAATTCAATTCACGTCGCGAGACCCTTTTATGAGGGCCTACCCCGACCAATTCAATTCACATATCATTCAATCAAATAAATCATCAAACGTACACGCAAGCTGGGAACACTCACACTCCGGTTCATTCTAGACTAGACCTACTGAGTCCCGGTACATAAGCGCTTATTGCACGGTGCTTGGTAGGATGGGTCATGACTCCACCTCCAAACATTACGAGTGTCTATCTCAACCACACAAGCTGTACTTACCTCAATCAAATCACATTTCAATCGGATACCATTCAATATGCCACTGTACAATCATGCATCATTTACATATTCAAAAAATATATAAGAATGAACATCAATTATGAATTCAAAATGCCACTTTCCAATCATGCCACTTTTCAATCACTTTCCAATTATGAAATCCAATCCATAATAATAATAATAATAATATACCACATATAATTAAAACTCAGGTGGAATCCGTACCTTAAACAAAAGCAAAAACCAAAGCAAAAGCAAACAATCAAACTAATTCTACAATGCCTCCGTCATATGCCAATTTCTCCTAAATTTCCATCCATAACCTCCTGATTCCAAACAACATAAATTTCCTTTTTAAGTTTCAAGACTCCAATGATTCAATTTTATATTAAGAACAATCATTATATTAATAAGAATTGCAATTATTGTCCAATCTACTCAAAGCATGTAATTACAGCCCTTAAGACAGTTAATATTATGCTAAGATATTTCCATCACGTGAATGAATATGACGCAGTACTCTCAAACAAGTTTGAACGTTTATAAATATTTAATACTTAAAAGAGTACTTAAAAAAGACTATACATATGCATCTTATATCAACTTATCACTTCTATATTCAAGCTAGAATATATTTGTTAAACACAAGATTTTATGATAATTTCTAGTATCAGTGAGTGATTTCAAAACTAGACATGAATTAATAGGTACTGGACAGTAATAACAAGTAGTGAAACAATGGTACTAGCAAAAGAACCAAATTTTGTGCACCTAAATTAATTAATTTTAGCTAACCAATCAAACAAGTAATCGTACAAATAACTTAAAATTTGTTTACAAAAGGATGGAACCAAGTTTCATAAGAAAGAGTAAAAGAATTATTAAGCACTTGTACTTGGTACCAACATTGCACCCACTCAGTTTGGAGCCAATACAGTCCTTAAAATACAACTTTTACACATTAAACCCTACCTATTAGCATAATCTTTGTGGCTGGTTTCTATAGTAAGAAACATGAGAAATTAAATAATTCACATGAGCACTTAGATTTATAATTATTAATATCAAAACCATAATAAAACAAATTTCAAGAAAAACGATTCAGTTTACAAAAGAGAAGCCCAAACTTAAATGTATTTTATAAAGCTTCATGAAACTCTAAATTCAATTTACAAAGATGGTTTCAGAAATTTTGTGAAACACCAATTTCATCTACGAAGATGCAACTAAGATAATTCATTTAAGATAGAATTAAAAATCTTATTTCAACTTCCTGTAGCAAATTAACGGTGAGAAGAGAATTAAACCCAACCCTCAACAATTTCAGTTTCATCAGCAACTTGACCCACTTGAGAAACTTGCTCCTAAATTAAAATTCAGATTTTCTTATTAAGCTAGGGCTGCACATACTCATGGCATGTTCGGTGTTTGTTTCCCAAAAGTCCTATTATGTATATAACCGTACAACCATCAAATTACTCCATTTAATTAATTGTAACAGTCAAATAAATTAAAGAGCAATACAATTTGAAATTTCAGCAATGTAATCTGGTTTACAAAAGTGAAACCAAAATGGTCTATTTTGCAAAAGAATAACTTCTAGTGAAAAATAAATTCGATAGTTCTTATAAAGGTATCTAATTTCCACAAGTAAATTTTTGTACTCAAAAGAAACAATTTTAGTTCTAAGTTCTAATCAATTTCAGAAATTTTCAAGAAACCCTAGGAATCAATCTCACTGTTGGTTATAAGAAAAATTTACAAATAACTTAAGAATACAATAGAAGATAACGATATAAAATTAATCCTTGAATTTACTTACTCAATTTCTATGACAAATTGGATGGGTGCAGAACTTGAACGGGACCCCCCCCCTAGATTTCTGATTTCTGCCACCAGAAGCACTAGAGACGCTTGTTCCTGAGACAAATTCTATCTTTTCTTTTTTTTTTTCTATGAGTTTAGCTTTAATTTTAGATGAGCTTTGAGGTATAACATAGGAGATGGAACAGCTTAGTTGAGAGACGAAAATGGGAAGAAAGTAGAGGAACATGGAGACACAACAGACCAGATCCAAAAATTACGGTAAAAAGGTTTCTCCAAAGTCCCTTATTCCTATACCACATTTGCACTTGCACCTGGTGCATGGTTAAACAATTGCACTCAGGAGTAATATTACATGTGGGCTCCACATGTCAACAAAGGAAGTTACCATAAACCAAGAGTACCCAAAAATTGGAATATAATAAACTTTTTCTTTTCTTTCCACAGCGGCAAAGGATTAAAAACACACATTTATGTTCTATTCAAAATATTAATATTACACCTAGTAAATCAAGATCATCATTGGTTGCGCTTAAATAATTATACAACAAAGAAATATAGTTGACTTTTTATAATGCAAGGTAGAAACTTAGAATTTTAATATTCCTATTCCAAATAACAGTGGCTAAAAAGTTTAAATTTTATGACATAAAATCACGCATATCAAAAATCAAGCAAGTAGAATTTCTAAAATTTCAATATAACAAAAATGTCTAGCATTACAAATATAGAAAAACTTTCAAATTCAGAAACAATAAAAAATTCAGGATATCAACTTCATACTATATATATACGTTTCAAGTAAATAGCAATTTTATTTTATCTTAATAAATTATTTAATCTGGACAAAAGGATATTTACTAATTTGTGATTCGAAAGTCATGGAATTTTGTCGTGTGGTATAAGGAAATGTTATTAGATGCTTATTAGATCGCGGAAGCAAGCAAATGCAAATAAAAACTGAAAAAAGGTGGATCAGAACCATCCGTTTCATTAAAGAAACATATTGATTACAAAAACCTTAAACCTACACACAGCTTCTCATATTGAGTAAAAAACCTAAAAAACACATCTTAGCCTCTCAACGGAACTAAACCTAACCAAAAAGCAAATGCAAATACATAAATGAATTCATATATTTTTAATCAGATAACCAGCACATTTCGATTCAACATATTAGAAAACTCAACATCAATCAAATCATATTAAATTACGGATGCACATGTCATGGGATTCATAAAGATCCTCTCCCCTTTTATGTCATAGAACATGTTGATATTTTGTTGAAATGAAGCGCCAAGAATGCTTTGTTCTGCCTTTTCCACCGGAATCATTGCGAGGCAAATCTTGTTAGCTAACACATAAAACGATGACCGAGAGACGATAGGTAAATCCAATCCCTCAAAGTGCAATGTGATATCAGGAACATAATGGTCGATATTTTCTGAACCATACTTGAAACTAAAACAGAGCTGGTCTGCAGGAGTATCAATCCTCGGTAACCTTACCACAATTCTCAAGATTCTGACCACCTCTTGAAATGCTGCTCTCGGCATGCGGGAGATCGGGGTCCCCGTGTCGATAGTAGTGCAGCCCTGCCCATTTTTATCCCTGAATATGGATCTGTCGAGATGCAACTGCACTCCATTCACACTTATCCCATTGAGACTTACCACATAAAAATTATTATTTGGTACCATAGCCGTACTTTTTCCAACTGGCGGGGATTCTGTGCCGAATATAATATTTGAATACATGGCCGGTGACTGTGCAAAACTTGGGAGGCAATAAGAAAATGAGTCGAATCCATTTTCGTTAACGAAAGATCTGTAACATGAAAAAAAAAAAAAAAAAAAAATTTAACATTAAAAACAGAGATATAATCAAGGCATAGATGATAGATATTAATATCTCATTTTCCGTATCTTTTTGCTACAGATTGCATTGATAAACACAGACTTGCACTTTCGACAAACTTTTTTTTTAGGATTAATTATTTATTATTATTATTATTATTATTATTATTATTATTATTATTCTGTAATAAATAATGATAATCATTCAACATCATTTAATAATAAAAATAATCAATTAAACAACGATTTTTCTAAGGTGAAAAATTTTACCTTCTTTCTCTGCTTATGCCGAAAATTCCTTGATAATCACGATGAAATAAACCCATACAATTAATCGCCGCACCGAGTCGAACATTTTCAAGTGTAATATCATCTTCATCAATCGAAGAAAATGTAAATTTCTCAAGAATCATTATGCCGCTAGAATTCGATTTATCCATGTACCCCAAAAAGTACCAACATTTTTTTGTATAATAGTTGCACATGATTGCACCATCACCCTCATCACATTTATTTTCATCGCATGAAATCTCCTTAGCCGATGTAGAACTTCTGTAATCCAATTTTTTTACTTCATTATTGCTGATGCAAGTTACACAATCTTTACTTTGAATCCATGTAATATGGCTTCCTGTATCCATGAGCAACATAAATGTTACTGGCGGTGTGCCTATATTGAGTTCTATAAGATAACCCGCAACGCTTGAGAGTACAAAAGCAATCGCATCATTGCTCAAAGTATTTCCAAAATAGTGCATTCGATTAATCGAATGATTAATCATTGCCTCGAAATGATCTATTGTGGGAGGCAACTGAGAGTAGTAGTCTCGGTGATAAAGTTTTGCTCTAAAACTTTTCGGGACACTTGTATTCTTGGCTACAGATTTTTGCTCCAAAAAAATTACCATTACCATAAGTAATAAAACTCGCCATAAAAATGTTTTAGCAGATCCCATCGTTTTCGGTTTTCTCCTGGAAAAAAAAACAAAGAATAGTATTTCATAACGAAATAAGTTAAAGGGAGAAGAAAAATAATTAAGGAGAGCAACAAAAAAAAAAAAAAATTAATGTACCCTTTCATCATTTTCATAGCGGGACTACACCGGTTATTTATTTTTTAGCTAAAAAGAAAAGAAAATCAAGAAAAATAATTTACCATTTGTACAAGAGGAATACGTCATTTTTCCCGTGAGATATTAAAATGACGGGCGATGACTAAAAGGTTAAAGAAATTTTAATATATTTATATTTACTTTTTATAATTAATCCACGAAAAAATATAAAAAATAAAAAAATAAACAAATAATTTGAGAGACAGTGAAACATCAACATCCAAAAAGGATCTAACTTCTCAGAGAACACAACAGTATATTAGTAGCACAAAACTTCATCTAAGAGAACAATGCATCATTTTTTCAAGAACTTTTGTAGTGGCTACAGAGGAATCATCATCATCATCAACAAATAAAAAAAAATTACTCTCAACAGTTATATATTATATTTATATATTTAAATTTACTATTATTTATTTATATTTACCTTTAGTAAAATGTGGACAGAGAGATTGGAATGGAATTGGATAGCTAGCTAATGTTATTATCTTCGTTACGTATTTATAGTACTGCATTATTGTGAGAAACTAAGGAAACAAGAAATTATGGAAACAAAAATTTATGAAAATTAATCTATGGCCTAATCAACTACTAAAATTAGAAAAATATGTAGCCTTTTTTTACATTGCCTAAAATCTTGCTAATAGTACAAAGCAATCTTAATTCTGACGGATTGAAAATATTTAAAGGCATGAATGCTATAGGGAAAAAAAAAGTTCATGGCCTCTAAGTTTGATAAAACATCCCTTTAAATATACACTACCATAAATGGTTGATCTTTCTAATAAAAAATATTTTATAAATGTGTATAAAGTTTTGAAGAAAAATATACGAACTACTTAATGAAAAAGATTTTTTGCTTTTCAAATCAAAATTTCCAAGTATTTATATTTTAGTTTTTTATTTTTTGAGATTTTTTTTCTAAATTCATTTTTGGATCTCATTTTATATGCATGCTCAGAAAAATATAATGAATCCAATGATATTAAAACTTTATATTTTTATTGTAAAAATATTTTATATTATATCTTATTCACATTTCAGCATTTTCTAAAAATTTTGAAAAAAATATAATTTATTGGAGCTTATTATAAATAAAAACTAATCATGCAACATGTGATATTAGCACCAGCAATAATAACATGGGCAGTTGGGCGCACGACATTATACGAGTGGAACAAACGTACGTGCCAATCACTGGAAAATACAGACATTCGTCTCTCCTTGGTCTCAATGTACCAGAGTTCGTAATGAAAATAAAAAAGAACAAAAGAATTTCTGAAGTTCACTTTTGAAAGGAAAAAATTCTTTAAATATCAATTCTGTATTCTTGGCGCAATTTATTATTATATTATTTTAATGGCTTATTATTGTATGTTATCTAATAGAGATTAAGCCAATTCTATTTCACGCCGAAATTAATATATCATTTAGGAGATGCGAGAGATAACGAATTAATAATGTATCCCTTTTTATTTTAGGAAGATAATTTTGTGGCGTGACAGTGACGGAAAAGGATAATGACTAATATGGTATATGAATAAATAAATAAAGAACGTATGCTTGTGGTATCGTCCTTCATAAAAGTTAATTGAAATTTATTATTAAATTACCATTAATGCACCTCGGGTAATCTTATTCTCAAGAAATTTACAAAAAATTCCAATAAAACGTTTTAACAGGGAAAGGTGGTTGATATTTTTTTTCATCGGTAATCTTATGCATCGCGGTCTTTATCATTAGTATTTTTACAAATTAACAAATCTATTTTAACTAATTTAATTTACATATTAAAATCTGATATAAAATAAAATTTTATAATTTCTTAAATTTTAATACTGTTTTTTCAAAATTTTTAAAACCTGCCATTCTTGGAAAAAATAGTAATAATGCATCTTTTTGTATGTAGACTACCTCAAAATATATATCACCTGTTAAAACGTTTTATTGGAACTTATTGTAAATTTTTTGAGAATAATATTACTGAGGTGCATTAATGGCCATTTAATATTAAATTTTAATTAATTTTTTTGAAGGCTGATACAACAAGCATACGCTATTTATTTATATTCATGTACCATATTAGTCCTAACCCTTTTCCGTCACCGTCACGCCACAAAATTATCTTCCAAAAAAAATACGGGATACATTATTAATTCGTTATCTCTCTGATCTCCTAAATGATACTTTAATTTTGCGCAACAATGATATCCATTCTTCCCAATCGAAACATTAAATTTCTTGATGATTTTTTTTTTTTGTTTAAATCTCATATGGGGGCGTGAAATTGAATTGGCTTAAACTCTATTAGATAACAAACAATAAGCTATTAAAATAATAAAATTGCGCCAAGAATACCGAATTGATATTTAAGGAATTTTACAAAATCGTTGTTATTAGATGATCCATAATTTTTATATCATGAATTTTCTAAAATTTAAAAAAAATAGTAAAAAAAATTTAAAAATTATAAAAATTGATTTCTTATGAATTTTCAACATGAAATGCACATTATGAGCAGAATCGGAACATCTCAAGCCATTGGGGGTCCGTTTTAAGTCATTTCGTCGCAATAATCTATATTTAAGCTCTTTATATAGTGTGTAACAAGTTTATGATGCCACTTATTCAAAAAAATTGAATTATACGGGGTAATTACGCACATAAAGTGTAAATAATGCACCTTCTGAGTCAGAGCATTTCAAGCGATTGGGGTCCGTTTTAAGTCATTTCGTCACAATAATCTATATTTAAGCTCTTCATATAGTGGGTAACAAGTTTATGATGTCACTTATTTAACAAGATTGGATTATAAGGGGTAATTATGCACATAAAAGAGCAAATAATGCACGTTCTGAGCAGAATGTCAGAATCGGAGCATTTCAAGAGATTGGGGTCCGTTTTAAGTCATTTCGTCGCAATAATCTAATATATAAGCTCTTCATATTGTGGGTAATAAGTTTATGATGCCACTTATCAACAAGATTGGATTATACATGATAATTACGCACATAAAGTGCAAATAATGCGCGTCCTGAGCAGAATTGTTGCATTTCAAGCGATTGGGGGTCCATTTTAAGTTATTCCATCGCAATAATCTATATTGAAGCTCTTCATATAGTGGGTAACAAGTTTATGATGTCACTTATTCAACAAGATTGGATTATACGGGGTAATTACGCACATAAAGTGCAAATAATGCACATTCTGAGCAGAATTGAACCATTTCAAGCGATTGGGGTTCCGTTTTAAGTCATTTGGTCGGAATATTCTATATTTAAGCTCTTGATATAGTGAGTAACAAGTTTATGATGCCACTTATTCAACAAAATTTGATTATAAGAATTAATTACGCACATAAAAGTGCAAATAATGCTCGTTCTGAGAAGAATCGGAGCATTTCAAGCGATTGGGGGTTCGTTTTAAGTTATTCCGTCGCAATAATCTATATATAAGATCTTCATATAGCGGGTAATAAGTTTATGGTGCCACTTATTCAACAAGATTGGATTATACGGAGTAATTACGCACATAAAGTGCAAATAATGCAGGTTACGAGTAGAATCATAGCATTTCAAGCGATTAGGGGTCCGTTTTAAGTCATTATGTCGCAACAATCTATATTTAAGCTCTTCATATAGTTGGTAACAAGTTTATGATGCAATGTATTAAAAAAGATTGGATTATACTGGGTAATTACGTACATAAAGTGCAAATAATGCACGTTCTGTGCAGAATCGAAGCATTTCGAGCGATTGGGGGGTCCATTTTAAGTCATTCCATCGCAATAATCTATATTTAAGCTCTTCATATAGTGGGTAACAAGTTTATGATACCACTTATTCAACAAGATTGGATTATACGGGATAATTACGCACATAAAGTGCAAACAGTGCACATTCTGAGCAGAATCGGAGCATTTCAAGCGATTGTGGGTCCGTTTTAAGTCATTTCGTCACAATAATCTATATTTAAGCTGTTTATATAGTGGATAACAAGTTTATGATGCCACTTATTCAACAAAATTAGATTATACGGGGTAATTACGCACATAAAAGTGCAAATAATGCACGTTCTGAGCAAAATCGGATCATTTCATGCGATTAGGGGTCTGTTTTAAGTCATTTCATCGTAATAATCTATATTTAAGCTCTTTATATAGTGGGTAACAAGTTTATGATGCCACTTATTCAACAAGATTGGATTATACAGGGTAATTACGCACATAAAGTGCAAATATTGCACGTTATGAGCATAATCAGAGCATTTCAAGCGATTGGGGGTCTGTTTTAAGTCATTTCATCGCAATAATCTATATTTCAGCTCTTCATATAATGGGTAAAAAGTTTATGATGCCACTTATTCAACAAGATTGAATTATACGGGGTAATTACGTACCTAAAGTGCAAATAATGCACGTTCTAAGTAGATTCAGAGCATTTCAAGCGATTGAGGGTTTCGTTTTAAGTCATTTCGTCGCAATAATCTATATTTAAGCTCTTCATATTATGGGTAACAAGTTTGTGATGGCACTTATTCAACAACATTGGATTATACGGGGTAATTACGCACATAAAAGTGCAAATAATGCATGTTCCGAGCAAAATCGGAGCATTTTAAGCGATTGGGGGTCCGTTTTAAGTCATTTCGTCGCAATAATCTATATTTTAGCTTTTCATATAGTGGGTAACAAGTTCAAGATGCCACTTATTCAACACGATTAGATTATACGGTGTAATTACGCACATAAATAAAGTGCTAATAATACACGTTCTGAGCAAAATTGGAGTGTAGCGAAAATAATAGCAAGGGACTAAAATCTGGTCTTTATATTTACTGTTGAAACTTCATATTATAATTTGTTGGTAATTTATTAATAGTATTACAACTGAGACATTCAAACACCATTTTTTCTGTTCACAAAAATTGTGATTTTATAATTTCAGGAAAAATGCGTATAAAATCCAAAGTTGGCCTATGTCCAACTGACAGTTGTGTTTAGAGTCATAAATGGGATCTTTGAAAATGTAATAAATGACCCTATTTAATTTATATACAAAAACAATGTTCTAACTTCTAAGAAATTAAAGTGCTTTAATTTTTTTTTTATAATTGCTCGTAGGCCCACTCACACGTACTCTCAACTAGCAAATACTAGAGACATACAATTTTTTTTTTTTTTTTGAGGATCAACACGGCCCATGGGCCTTTGGTTAAAAAAAAAAAATCATACATTTAATTGTCCTGCGGAAGTAATTGCTAGAGACATATAAGTTTCTAGCAACGCTAGACAAGTAATTTAACTTGAAATTAAATGTCCTACGGAACATAAATCGTCATTATTCCATTTTAATAATAGGCAAAATTAGATATAACCCCTCAAAACTTCTTCAATTAGAAATAACCTCCTCGAATCTTAAATATTGGATATAACCCCCTCTAATCATGCCACTTTGGAATATAAGTCCTTTTTATTATTTTAAACAATATTTTTAATTGAAAGGATTATTTATAAAATTTATGACTGTAATACCCTTGTTGTTTTCCTCTCTCTCCGTCCCTCCCCCCAGCCCAGCTTGTTAATGAACAGGTTCAATGAATGCAAGAACCATATGATACCGATGACTAATTAATTGGTATGCATATCTGATGCCAATACTTATTCTTTAACCCGTTGATATATACTTTAACATTTTAACCGCAATGCAAACATTTCTGCCGCATGCCTATTAGTTTGATAAAACTACAAAGTTTGATAAAATTTTTATTTTTGTTGGTCGCTAACTGAGCAACTAGTGAAGTTTCTTCTTCTTAATATTTTTCAATGGTGAAGTTAAGTTTAATAAATTGCTTAACCATATAGATAAATCAATTAAAAGAAACGGGCTGAAGGACTAAAGCTCATGCTATTTGGGTACTAATAGGCTCATTTACAATCATCTTTCGGATCCACTTTATTGGTGACTAATATAGATAAATCAATATTTTTATCATTACGAGTATTTTCTAACTGAGATTCAAACTTACTCATATTTGAGCCGTTCAACCAAACTCAGCATATTAGGATAATGCATACTCATTAATTTGATGTTTGGTTGAACTCAACATATTAGGATGATGCATGCATACTCATTAATTTGAGGTTTTGAATGAGCCATTACTGGTACTAAAATGGAAATATATATTTTAGATTAAAACATTAGTAAAATTTGTTATGATATTTTAAATTCAAATGGCTGGACAAGCTCGAGGAAGGGGAGATGAAGAGACAACAAGGCTATTTCAGTCATAAATTAAATATTTCAATTTTTTCAATTAAAAGCATTGATTAAAATAACAAAAAGGACTTATATCCCAAAGTGACATGATTAGAGGGGGTTATATCTAATATTAAGGATTTGAGGGGGTTATTTCTAATTGAAGAGGTTTTGAGGGGTTATATCTAATTTTGCCTTAATAATAATACTAAATAGCATTTATGAGGGCGACATATTCAACTAAAGCATAAATCATACATTTAATTGTTCTTTTTTTTAAAAGTAAAATCCCATAGGCAGCGCATCATACAATTATTTTTTTTGGATTCTAAAATTTAATGCCATTTATTTACGAAATCCACGCAATCGCCGTAATCAATACGAGAATTATCTCCCTTAAAATCAGCGTTACCAAATTATCGGCTCTTTCCTTAAAATTAGATTAAGGAAATGGTTATTGTTATAGTGTTGGGATTTGACTTGAGGGACGTCAGCTCCAGGCCGACTTGGAGCAAAGAATGGAAATTTGAAGGCATGTAAAAAAAATTTTGACCAGAACGAAGACCATTAAATCTGTACTAGAAAAGTTTTAAAGGGCAAACGAATTATTACGAAAATTCTGGATTATAAATTGGCTGTTTAAATTGACAGCGTAGAAATTGACCTAAGATTTTTGTGATATTATTGTTTAAAAGATAATTTAATAATTAAGGAAATTTGATCTGGTGTAATTGCTGGGAGTAAATGGAAAAAAATCCATGGCAATCGGCAGCTTTCTTCCTTTATTTAAACACATGGGCATATGCGTCCAAAATAATTGAGTGGAATGGTCCAGAGGAATATTGCGTCCAAAACACCCCCAAGTCCCTACCCTACCCAACTCTTATATATATTAATTAACACGCCTGATTTCCCTTCCACTAAAAACATTCCATGGCACGTATGATTTATCTAGTAGTTCTTTTTGCAGTTGCTGTGCACTGCGGCAGAGCTGCTGCACGTGCCTTAGGCTTAGAGGTCTTCGATATTGTAGGCAAATCCGATGGTTATCAACGCATCCAAACATTCCCCGAGGGATATGGTGTACCAACAAAGGTTGACAGCGGCATTCCTGCACGTGCCGTAGAGATCTTCGTTGTAGGCGACTCCCAGGGATGGGTTGTACCAACGGAGGTTGACATGTACCGCCGTTGGGCATCTAACAAGACCTTCCACGTTAACGACGCAATACGTACGTATCTTTTCTCTTTGTTCTTGCTTTTTATTCTTAACAATACGAATTTATTTTAGCAAATCGATGAGATCCTTTAGATCTTTAATCAGAGACTGATTTGAGCTCGATTCTTGAAGCTCATTGTGAGATCCAACAATTAATTTGTACAAAAAAATCGAAAAGAAAAGAAAAAAAAAAAGAAAGTTGCAAAGGTTTCAACCATAGTCTTAGTTTTCTGGTAAAAGAACGATGCTTTTCTGATACAATGTGCAATCTCAGAATTAATTGAAGAGAGGTATGAGAGAGTAAAAGAGAGAAGTAATTCACATTGTAAATAGGATGAATTTTGTCTTCTTCTGTTATTCTGTATCCCAGATTCCCAGTCTATTACAGATTGTAGTATACTAGCCAGAGCTTTAACTGATAACAGCTATATGCTAAGCATGCTCTCTATGTGTACCCCACACTATCTCCATCTATATGCCTAACAATTGATATAAATTTTTAATTGCAGATTTCAGATATGTAAGTGATTCGGTTGGTATCGTAACTCAAGAGGACTACGAAAACTGCATATTTGATCCAATAATAGCATTCGTTGATCCTAACACATATTACCAATTTGAATGGCCAGGATGTTACTATTTTATAAGTGGTACATTAGGACATTGTGAACTAGGGCAAAAGGTTGCTGTAGAAGTAATGCCATCTAATATGACTGGATCCCCTCAGCAATCGCCAGCACCACATTCTGGCGTTCCTAATTGGCAGTTGTGGATGGCAGAATGGAAAGCATCCCGCCGTCGCCATGGATATTCAGAATTCAGTTTAATTGATAGGTATGGAGTAGAAAGTGGTAGGGTTGTTTAGCCCTATTTGTTTCAAAAAAAAAAAAACAAAAGAAATAAAAAACGTGATAGGTACTTGCACCATTAGGTCGTGCTGGTTTTCCTTTCTTCTAGCGAGAGGGCTGCTATAGTTTTTTTACTTAATTATTATAAAGGTATATATATTAGTGACAAGTATCAATCAGTAATAAAAAGTCTCTAGTATTTCGAGATTTCAGATTACTATTTTACTGAAGTTTGGTTGTTTTAGTGAATGGACTTTATTATTTGTATGATGTATTTTCATTTTAGTAATTATTTGTTTAGTTTACATATTAGGATCTCTTGTGATTACATGCAAATTCATTCCTATTTTGTATGTAAACCGTCTCTTATCATATATTAACGACGATTCTCTGTTGCTCCGCTTCATCCACTCTAGTACTTATTTCTTAACTTCTTCTCCAAAATAAATAAATAAATAGGTAATCCGCGTTTCAAAATAACATATAAATTATGATATTAATGCAAATTCATTCCTATTTTCCAAGAACCATTTCAATTAGGAAAACATGTAATCCGCGTCAGACGAGCAATGGAAATAATATATAAATTATGATATTAATTCCTTGTTATTTTGGAATCTTTTTCTGATTTTTTTTCCCATTCTGATTTCTTTCCATCGAGTCATCCCAAATCAAATTATTATAATTATATATAAAAAAAAAAAAGAACTCGATCTTTTCCATTGAGCAGAGCGTGATTCGTATCAGTATAGACAATTTTTCATTTGAATTCAGAAAGACTATTATGATATCCGCAAAATTAGTAGAACTAATATTAATATACAACCCAATCAATCAATAAAATTAAAAATAATAATTTCAGGATCAAATATCCGCTAATTTTAACAAGCTGTTTAAAGGAAATAAAATAACAGTATCAAATATCCGCTTATTTCATTTTTATAATCAGCTGTTTATGCGAATCAACTTCATACTATATATATACGTTTCAAGTAAATAGCAATTTTATCTTAATAAATAATTTAATCTGGACAAAAGGATATGTACTAATTTGTGGTTCGAAAGTCATGGAATTTTGTCGTGTGGTATCAAGGAAATGTTATTAGATGCTTATTAGATCGCTGAAGCAAGCAAATGCAAATAAAAACTGAAAAAAGGTGGATCAGAACCGTCCGTTTCATTAAAGAAACATATTGATTACAAAAACCTTAAACCTACACACAGCTTTTCATATTGAGTAAAAAACCTAAAAAACACATCTTAGCCTCTCAACGGAACTAAACCTAACCAAAAAGCAAATGCAAATACATAAATGAATTCATATATTTTTAATCAGATAACCAGCACATTTCGATTCAACATATTAGAAAACTCAACATCAATCAAATCATATTAAATTACGGATGCACATGTCATGGGATTCATAAAGATCCTCTCCCCTTTTATGTCATAGAACATGTTGATATTTTGTTGAAATGAAGCGCCAAGAATGCTTTGTTCTGCCTTTTCCACCGGAATCATTGCGAGGCAAATCTTGTTAGCTAACACATAAAACGATGACCGAGAGACGATAGGTAAATCCAATCCCTCAAAGTGCAATGTGATATCAGGAACATAATGGTCGATATTTTCTGAACCATACTTGAAACTAAAACAGAGCTGGTCTGCAGGAGTATCAATCCTCGGTAACCTTACCACAATTCTCAAGATTCTGACCACCTCTTGAAATGCTGCTCTCGGCATGCGGGAGATCGGGGTCCCCGTGTCGATAGTAGTGCAGCCCTGCCCATTTTTATCCCTGAATATGGATCTGTCGAGATGCAACTGCACTCCATTCACACTTATCCCATTGAGACTTACCACATAAAAGTTATTATTTGGTACCATAGCCGTACTTTTTCCAACTGGCGGGGATTCTGTGCCGAATATAATATTTGAATACATGGCCGGTGACTGTGCAAAACTTGGGAGGCAATAAGAAAATGAGTCGAATCCATTTTCGTTAACGAAAGATCTGTAACATGAAAAAAAAAAAAAAAAAAAAAATAACATTAAAAACAGAGATATAATCAAGGCATAGATGATAGATATTAATATCTCATTTTCCGTATCTTTTTGCTACAGATTTTATTGATAAACACAGACTTGCACTTTCGACAAACTTTTTTTTTAGGATTAATTATTTATTATTATTATTATTATTATTATTATTATTATTATTATTCTGTAATAAATAATGATAATCATTCAACATCATTTAATAATAAAAATAATCAATTAAACGACGATTTTTCTCAGGTGAAAAATTTTACCTTCTTTCTCTGCTTATGCCGAAAATTCCTTGATAATCACGATGAAATAAACCCATACAATTAATCGCCGCACCGAGTCGAACATTTTCAAGTGTAATATCATCTTCATCAATCGAAGAAAATGTAAATTTCTCAAGAATCATTATGCCGCTAGAATTCGATTTATCCATGTACCCCAAAAAGTACCAACATTTTTTTGTATAATAGTTGCACATGATTGCACCATCACCCTCATCACATTTATTTTCATCGCATGAAATCTCCTTAGCCGATGTAGAACTTCTGTAATCCAATTTTTTTACTTCATTATTGCTGATGCAAGTTACACAATCTTTACTTTGAATCCATGTAATATGGCTTCCTGTATCCATGAGCAACATAAATGTTACTGGCGGTGTGCCTATATTGAGTTCTATAAGATAACCCGCAACGCTTGAGAGTACAAAAGCAATCGCATCATTGCTCAAAGTATTTCCAAAATAGTGCATTCGATTAATCGAATGATTAATCATTGCCTCGAAATGATCTATTGTGGGAGGCAACTGAGAGTAGTAGTCTCGGTGATAAAGTTTTGCTCTAAAACTTTTCGGGACACTTGTATTCTTGGCTACAGATTTTTGCTCCAAAAAAATTACCATTACCATAAGTAATAAAACTCGCCATAAAAATGTTTTAGCAGATCCCATCGTTTTCGGTTTTCTCCTGGAAAAAAAAACAAAGAATAGTATTTCATAACGAAATAAGTTAAAGGGAGAAGAAAAATAATTAAGGAGAGCAACAAAAAAAAAAAAAAATTAATGTACCCTTTCATCATTTTCATAGCGGGACTACACCGGTTATTTATTTTTTAGCTAAAAAGAAAAGAAAATCAAGAAAAATAATTTACCATTTGTACAAGAGGAATACGTCATTTTTCCCGTGAGATATTAAAATGACGGGCGATGACTAAAAGGTTAAAGAAATTTTAATATATTTATATTTACTTTTTATAATTAATCCACGAAAAAATATAAAAAATAAAAAAATAAACAAATAATTTGAGAGACAGTGAAACATCAACATCCAAAAAGGATCTAACTTCTCAGAGAACACAACAGTATATTAGTAGCACAAAACTTCATCTAAGAGAACAATGCATCATTTTTTCAAGAACTTTTGTAGTGGCTACAGAGGAATCATCATCATCATCAACAAATAAAAAAAAATTACTCTCAACAGTTATATATTATATTTATATATTTAAATTTACTATTATTTATTTATATTTACCTTTAGTAAAATGTGGACAGAGAGATTGGAATGGAATTGGCGATAGCTAATGTTATTATCTTCGTTACGTATTTATAGTACTGCATTATTGTGAGAAACTAAGGAAACAAGAAATTATGGAATCAAAAATTTATGAAAATTAATCTATGGCCTAATCAACTACTAAAATTAGAAAAATATGTAGCCTTTTTTTACATTGCCTAAAATCTTGCTAATAGTACAAAGCAATCTTAATTCTGACGGATTGAAAATATTTAAAGGCATGAATGCTATAGGGAAAAAAAAAGTTCATGACCTCTAAGTTTGATAAAACATCCCTTTAAATATACACTACCATAAATGGTTGATCTTTCTAATAAAAAATATTTTATAAATGTGTATTAAGTTTTCAAGAAAAATATACGAACTACTTAATGAAAAAGATTTTTTGCTTTTCAAATCAAAATTTCCAAGTATTTATATTTTAGTTTTTTATTTTTTGAGATTTTTTTTCTAAATTCATTTTTGGATCTCATTTTATATGCATGCTCAGAAAAATATAATGAATCCAATGATATTAAAACTTTATATTTTTATTGTAAAAATATTTTATATTATATCTTATTCACATTTCAGCATTTTCTAAAAATTTTGAAAAAAATATAATTTATTGGAGCTTATAAATAAAAACTAATCATGCAACATGTGATATTAGCACCAGTAATAATAACATGGGCAGTTGGGCGCACGACATTATACGAGTGGAACAAACGTACGTGCCAATCACTGGAAAATACAGACATTCGTCTCTCCTTGGTCTCAATGTACCAGAGTTCGTAATGAAAAAAAAAAGAACAAAAGAATTTCTGAAGTTCACTTTTGAAAGGAAAAAATTCTTTAAATATCAATTCTGTATTCTTGGCGCAATTTATTATTATATTATTTTAATGGCTTATTATTGTATGTTATCTAATAGAGATTAAGCCAATTCTATTTCACGCCGAAATTAATATATCATTTAGGAGATGCGAGAGATAACGAATTAATAATGTATCCCTTTTTATTTTAGGAAGATAATTTTGTGGCGTGACAGTGACGAAAAAGGATAATGACTAATATGGTATATGAATAATAAAATAAAGAACGTATGCTTGTGGTATCGTCCTTCATAAAAGTTAATTAAAATTTATTATTAAATTACCATTAATGCACCTCGGGTAATCTTATTCTCAAGAAATTTACAAAAAATTCCAATAAAACGTTTTAACAGGGAAAGGTGGTTGATATTTTTTTTCATCGGTAATCTTATGCATCGCGGTCTTTATCATTAGTATTTTTACAAATTAACAAATCTGTTTTAACTAATTTAATTTACATATTAAAATCTGCTATAAAATAAAATTTTATAATTTCTTAAATTTTAATACTGTTTTTTCAAAATTTTTAAAACCTGCCATTCTTGGAAAAAATAGTAATAATGCATCTTTTTGTATGTAGACTACCTCAAAATATATATCACCTGTTAAAACGTTTTATTGGAACTTATTGTAAATTTTTTGAGAATAATTTTACTGAGGTGCATTAATGGCCATTTAATATTAAATTTTAATTAATTTTTTTGAAGGTTGATACAACAAGCATACGCTATTTATTTATATTCATGTACCATATTAGTCCTAACCCTTTTCCGTCACCGTCACGCCACAAAATTATCTTCCAAAAAAAATACGGGATACATTATTAATTCGTTATCTCTCTGATCTCCTAAATGATACTTTAATTTTGCGCAACAATGATATCCATTCTTCCCAATCGAAACATTAAATTTCTTGATGATTTTTTTTTTTTTGTTTAAATCTCATATGGGGGCGTGAAATTGAATTGGCTTAAACTCTATTAGATAACAAACAATAAGCTATTAAAATAATAAAATTGCGCCAAGAATACCGAATTGATATTTAAGGAATTTTACAAAATCGTTGTTATTGGATGATCCATAATTTTTATATCATGAATTTTCTAAAATTTAAAAAAAATAGTAAAAAATTTTAAAAATTATAAAAATTGATTTCTTATGAATTTTCAACATGAAATGCACATTATGAGCAGAATCGGAGCATCTCAAGCTATTGGGGGTCCGTTTTAAGTCATTTCGCCGCAATAATCTATATTTAAGCTCTTTATATAGTGTGTAACAAGTTTATGATGCCACTTATTCAAAAAAATTGAATTATACGGGGTAATTACGCACATAAATTGTAAATAATGCACGTTCTGAGTCGGAGCATTTCAAGCGATTGGGGTCCGTTTTAAGTCATTTCGTCGCAATAATCTATATTTAAGCTCTTGATATAGTGGGTAACAAGTTTATGATGTCACTTATTTAACAAGATTGGATTATAAGGGGTAATTACGCACATAAAAGAGCAAATAATGCACGTTCTGAGCAGAATGTCAGAATCGGAGCATTTCAAGAGATTGGGGTCCGTTTTAAGTCATTTCGTCGCAATAATCTAATATATAAGCTCTTCATATTGTGGGTAATAAGTTTATGATGCCACTTATCAATAAGATTGGATTATACAGGGTAATTACGCACATAAAGTGGAAATAATGCGCGTTCTGAGCAGAATTGTTGCATTTCAAGCGATTGGGGTTTCCATTTTATGTTATTCCGTCGCAATAATCTATATTTAAGCTCTTCATATAGTGGGTAACAAGTTTATGATGTCACTTATTCAACAAGATTGGATTATACGGGTTAATTACGCACATAAAGTGCAAATAATGCACATTCTGAGCAGAATTGAACCATTTCAAGCGATTGGGGTTCCGTTTTAAGTCATTTGGTCGCAATATTCTATATTTAAGCTCTTGATATAGTGAGTAACAAGTTTATGATGCCACTTATTCAAAAAAAAAATTGATTATAAGAATTAAGGCTTTGGATAGGAATAAGCCCCTTATTCCTTATTCCGGTGTCAAACCAAACACCATAGGAATAAGGAATTTGAGCCAATTCTGGGCCTTATTCTTATACCAACAAAACTAAAGAATAAGAATAAGGAATATGGACAAGCACGAATTCTGAAATTTTTTATTCTTATTCCCTATTCCAACAACATCCAAACACACCGATAGAGATTAAGCCAATTCAACTTCACGCCGAAATTAATATATCATTTAGGAGATGGGAGAGATAACGAATTAATAATGTATCCCTTTTTATTTTAGGAAGATAATTTTGTGGCGTGACAGTGACGGAAAAGGAAAATGACTAATATGGTATATGAATAAAAAAATAAATAACGTATGCTTGTGGTATCGTCCTTCATAAAAGTTAATTAAAATTTAATATTAAATTAACATTAATGCACCTCGGGTAATCTTATTCTCAAGAAATTTACAAAAAATTCCAATACACGTTTTAACAGGGAAAAGTGGAATTTGAGTTATCGGTTAAGGCGGTTCCTTCCCTATAATGACACGGGAAAAAAAATTCTTATGCTGTACCAAAAATGTCGCACTGATTATAACGTCACTCAATCGATATATTATATTATATTAATAATTAAATGCGGAGATGTACACAACATATATTTTTTTTCCCCAAAGGCAATTGCAGTTAATTATCCAAATGACACGTTGATTTTCCTTATAAGACTGCTACTAAATTCTGCAGCTCTAAAAAGTAATCTATAATCTATAATCTATAAGTATAATTAAGCCTCGATCCGCTATTATATGCGGAAATCTGAATCGTTCATTTAGCGATACTAAATCTGAATCGTTCGTTCGTCTCTCCCGTATTCTCCGTCGCTTCTTCCTCTTCCGGCAATATCTCCGACTTCATCGCCTCTCTCTATTTCTGTCCCTCTATCTTCTTCTCTCTAATTCGCTAGAAAATAGAAACCACGTCCCACCTTGCAGCCCAATCCCTCTTACACGCGGCTCTCTTTCGTCTCCTTGCAGCCCTCCTCTCTAGAAAACATCATTCTCTTCTCCTTATCTAGCAACTGTCTCATCCCCCATCTGTTTTCTTTTATACGCCTAGGTCATTTCCATCTCATCTCCTCTCCTTACTCCACCTCTCCTTGGTGCTGCTCGGCGCACCCCTTTTCCGACTCTCCTTCTTTGCGGCGGAGCCGCCCTCCGACAACCCAGGCTCACCCCTGACCCTCCTCCCTCCTCTCCTTCTCGCCACTCCCTCCTCTGTCAATCCCGCCTCACCCGTATGCCTCCTCCCTCCTTCCTCTACGTCACCTCCTATGGAAACAATGTGATCAACGGATCCTCCGATCCTTCTAGCAAGGCAAGTTTTATTTTTTTTAAAATTGTTGTATATTTCAAAAATATTTTTTCTTCATTTTGTCCCTTAACTTTATTTATTAAAATTAGGCATCTTTCATCGGTTTTTTGTAATTTCATTTTTACAAACTTTATCTTCCACATCTAAGTGTGTGATTTTGAATTTATTTAAGAGCTTTTAGTTTCGAGATGTGAAATGTAACAGATTTTTTGCTTGATCATAGAATAATACAATAATACAATACTGTGAGGGACTTAATTAGTTTCCATTGATTAAATTAAGATACCATGATTGGTGTGTTGCTGTACTTTTTTATTTATTATTATTATTATTTTGCAGGATTCTCGCTATGCAAGTGATTGATTTCAGATTATTCAATGAATATGCATAGTATTATAGGAGTGCATCAGAGGTGTTTGATACAATGCCTAAGCTAGAGAAGAAATACCTAGCAGCGGCCTTCTTTAAGGTATTTCATCTAAAAATTTTCTGGTATTGAACAAACAATTAGAAATACGCTTTCATTGAGCAAAATCTGGCATAAGTGTATGAGGATGTTTTTTGCGAGTACGTTCAATTCAGCACATTCATTTTTACTAACCTATATAGTGACTTTTGATTTTCTACTAGCTGTACTTCTCTTGATCTTTTATGTGCCATTAGACATTATTATTGAGTTTGGTTTCTTAAATTTATTTTGTTTTGATTATCTATATAACCTATGATTTCTTTATCTTTCCACAGTTTCTATCTTACATCGAAATGTGGCACTGTATTCTTACTGATAGAAGGTATGATTGCCAGAAAGAGGTATGATTTTCTTCAAATTGAAGATATTTTCACTGAATGAAATGCATAGCTAAGAGTTGCCTAGTGTATTTTAGTGTACTGATTTATTTTTCTGATTTTATAGACACTGGTAAATTAATTTTCTAAAAATGAAGGGTCCAAATGTCCAATGGAGAAAAAGGGAAAGATAGAATTGGATTTCGAGAAAAAGGAAATTATAGTTTAGTACAATTCAATGCAATCAAATGATGTTCTTCAGAATGAAATAAAAATTGAAATTTGGTATGGACTGCATGGTTCAATGTAGTGCTCTTATTTGCCAATAATTCAAGAAAAAAAATATTAAACCATTAGTATTTGTAATGGGTAAACGACTGTTTACATGCTATTTTGGTTTTAATTATGTAGTTTATTCTCTTTTGGCTAACAATGTCAATTAAAAAAGCTATTTTAACTCAATAAGGTAAATTTTAATTTCTTTTGATTATCGAGCTTTATATTTAGCTATATATATTTTTTTTTTTTCTTACGCTTCAAATACTGTTGCTGAAGCTGACTATTATCTATTTAGTAGCTTCCATTAACGCAACTTTGGGTTTCGGTGGGTTTTTTCAATCATTGGAATTTGCTTATCTCGATCAGTGTATGTTTTGTTTACATTTAAATAAAATAGGTTATCAAATAAAGCATTAGCCAGGCTTCCGATGTTTTTATGTGCAACCAACGTTTGGTGCTTTCTTTTTGTATTGGATCCAAGGTCTGCTTTTCTCTTTGTGAGACTTGACCTTCTTGTCATTTATGTCTTTCTGTGAAGTGGAAAAGTGGTTTATTTACAATTTGTCCATTTGGATTGGTAGATCTGGATATAGCGCTTCTAAGAGGTGACCGCTTTTACGCGATAAAGGGTTATCTATTATAACTAGAGTGCTTCGCACCTTGATTGACAGACCAGTTTGCAACTGGCTTGACTGAATGGATTGAAGCAAAAATAAAAGACATGTAGTTATCATTATTGATGAAATCGAATTGGAATGGTTTTTTGAATCTTTTTAGCCCTGTGCTATCCCACTTTGTGGGCGTCTTGAACTACCTTAAAAAAGCTTATAATCATATGATAAAGTGTTATCTCTGACATTTTCTTACTCTGTGTTTCATTTTCTTTTAGAAGAACAGAGTGATAGCAGCTAACATTTTCAATGGCTCATGGAATATTTTAGATGTTGTGATTGCTGTGAAATAGTTGTGCTTTCGATTTAGATGTCTCATTAGTCATTACGTTTCTCATTTATTTATTTTTTCCTTTAAGGTAGTGACAAATTTTGTTGTCGTAAAATAGGCAATAATGCATGTTAGATTTTAACTTCGGTTGAAGATAAATGGTATGAATATGGAGATAGGGACATATGCATCTAACTGACCGGCAAACTTAGCAAGAAGAAATGGTACCAGTTTGCAAAGAATACTTACTAGACATAGTTCCTTACAAGTGGTATTGAAGAGAGAATAAATGCAACGGTCTTCATATCACAAGATTGATTGTGCTTTAGTAGCCCTTTATGTTATTTTCTTTAGATGTATTGGATTTTTCTATTTTAAGAGTGTTTCTTTTTTTTTTTTTTTAATTACTTCTTTTTGGTTAGTAAGTTGATAGTTAAATTCCATATTTTATTGTAGAAATTTAGAGATCAGCGGTGATGACTATTATATTGTTTTCATTAGTAATGTAATGGTGTCAACGGACTTATCTCAGAGAATAGATAAATAAATAAATAAAAAGTGCATCATGCGTCATCTAATGACAAGGGTGTCATTTGAATATATTTGTTTGTATAATAATAGGTTCTTATAGCAATCAAATGGCGGCGAAGCCGCCTCCCTCCATCTAGTAATAATAATAATTAAAATAAAAATCTCAGTTTTAGGAAGCAACACAGAGAAGGCGCCTCATAATCGATGAGGAAAATTAACCCAATTCTCAAGACAGTTTCCCTAGATAATCATATCTCTTAACCTATTTACATGACACCAACAAGTCATCATGGAGATAACATAATACCAAATGCATAGCCACACAAAAAGTAAAATATCCCTTGATCGTACCCCTCACGTTGAAGTATGCAGTTATCAATTTTGGGGATAAATTGAAAAAGAAATTATTTAAGTTTCACACTAACCATGATTCTACCGTTCTAAAAACGACCACTGGACGGGCGATCCGACCCCGTTAAAAAAAGTGATTCTGATCAGGGCCTAAGCTGCAGAATATTTTTAAAAAACCTGCAGAGGATATTGATCCAAGCTTTTCATGCAAAATAGGACAAAGACCCCACATCAAGGGTGCGTTTGGAAGTGAAGTGAACAATAATGAATAAATTTTTTCAGGCTTCAAAAGATAACATAGATTTCAGAATGGGCTCTGCATCTCTTTTTGTTATTCTTTGGAGTTGTTTCCTCTGTCTAAGCACAACCGCCAGTGTAGTATATGCACATCTAAGTCTGGTTAGTTAATATTAATTTTCTTTAGTTTCTATTTTTGGATGTATGCATTAGTTAATTAACTTTCTGGAGCTTGCATAACTGGTTTTTATTTAGCTTGGGGTCAAAAAGGAGATAATGTATTACAGTGTTATGTTTATGGAAGGTTGACTATTGATGTAACTAATGCATTACAATACGATTATGTGAAATTACATCACTAGATAAAATAAATCATAATTTAGCAGGCACATTAGTGTGGCTTATGCTGTGGAGTGGCAGGTGACTCAGGTGCAATAGCAAATTGCAATGCCTGGCCTCGACTAGTTTGCAGTATGAATGCCACCTCAGCTGCAGCCATGGCAGCCGCCTCCTAAATCATAAACAACAGAAAGAAGTCAGACAGAAAATGAAGTGACAAGCATTTATTCAACTTTAAGCTATGACTGGCTTAAAAGCTGAGAAGAGAAGAAAAAACTCTGAAAAGCTTTTTGTATCTATTATTGAGTCACACTCGACATGAAAGAAGTAGCAAGCATTTTCTTTACTTTGCTTAAATCTATGAAAATGTTAAGAACTGAGATGATCAGGAGGGAAAAAAAATGACAAGCTTTTCTCTCTTACAGCTGTGTCAAATTTGTTCACAGAGAACAGTACAGGTAAACCTAAAAGTTATCCTCACTTCACTTCTGATCATGGCTATCTAAAAAAGACAAAAAACAATAGGAAAAAAAAAACTACAAACTTTAATGTATTTTCTCTCATTCAACTGAAGATTCCTAGTATGAGACATTTTGGACAAATTTAGGAGGAACTTGCTACCCTTATCTCAACATTTTTTACATAATAATAAGGAACTCCAAAGTTCAAAAAGTCATCAACACAGATTAGTAGAACAAAAGACTACAGCAAAAGTACTTGTCTCTGCCTTCGTCGCTGCAAAACACTTATAGCCCATGCCATGATGTAGCACCGCAAGAGAAACCCAGCAGCCCTTAGCAGGAAAAGCTGCAAACAACAAATGGACATGTGTGAGGCTCCTTCATAAATATATTGCATGAAAAAAGAAAAAGAGAAACTAACTAACAAGATTTGTGTTCCCCACTTACAGAGAATATAGTGGATGCATCATCATCTCCATCATCATTTGTAATGGTCATTGCATGCCTCAACAGCAGGAGAGCCATGAGCTAAAATAAGTTTTGAAATTTTGGAAGCAGCTCTAGTTAGAAGAAAGGAAAGCATCAGGGTGAAATAAATGCTGGCGAGGTGTTTGAAAGCCAATTAGCGACTGCTCATTGACCTAATCCCAAGTAATGCAAATAAAACAAGAACAACTAAATAGCCATATTAATTTTGAGCAAGGTTACAGTGACACATGTTTTTGGTGCCACAAATGCCACTTCTCTTTTTCATTAAAATTTAAAATTTTCAAAATTAAATTTTCAAATCCAAACTGTTGATCTTGTTCAATTTTACGAGCGATGCATTTCTATATGATTTTTATAAATTTTGGAGTTCATTTGATATTCAATCAAGATGCTAACACATGAACGTATTAAAATTAATCTGTTGTAATTAACAAGATTTGTTCATTTTTTGGCCTCTTGATCGAATATCAAATAAAGTCCAAAATTTATAAAAATTACATAGAAATGCATCGCATGTAAAATTGAACAAGATCAACGGTTTGGATTCGAAAATTAAATTTAAAAATTGTAAAATATTAATAAAAAAGAGAAGTGGCATTTGTGGCACCAAAAACTTGTGGCATACGAACCATGCTCTTAATTCTTATCCTACTTTATGCTCTCTTATAGCATTATAAACTGTCCTCAGTTTTATCACTTTCACAAACTCTTCAGATTAGGTTTCGACTTTGTAATGACTTGACTTTGGGTCAGTGCAATTGCTTTTACCTTGACTTGACTTGACTTTCAGTTTCTCTTCAACAGCAGAAAACCATGGCTTGTAAAATGCTCTTACCTTCAGCATCCAGCCAACCCAAAACTATTGAGAAAACTAAACCAACACAGAACCAGGTTGGACAAGAAATAAATCAAACCCAACTCACTTGGCACCAAATCATATATGACATGAACCAAGATGGCAACTGAATTGCACAACAATCTGACATGCAATCAAGTCAGACCCAAATAGGCCTAGAATTGACTGACTTGAAAGCCAAATCCAACATAAAAGAAACCAAGTCACATGCCAACAAATAACCAAACTATATTGCAACAAATGTAGCCCAAATCTGTCGTCTAAAAGAGGACCCAACATTACATCGAAGAGATGAAACCAGAAATTATAAAAAGCTAGATCAAAAACAAATCAACTTTAACCCAAAGATTGCAAATAACAGAGAACCAATTGACCTAAAACTTGAACTGAAACCAGCAAATGATCCATGCTTGAAATTAAGAAGGATTGACTTGGATCTCTTAAACAGACTTACCATATCCAACTTTTAATAGAAATCACAAGTTGTCAAGAGCAAAGTACTCACAATTAAAGCTGCAGAACGGCAGAAGGCAGCACCACTGGCATTGGTAGCAGCATACTCATCATACTCTGCTTCTAGAAGCCGGCGCTGAGCAGCAGCCACAGCAAGAATTCTTGGGTCATGTAAATCCAATGGAGTGCCTGTGATGGTCCAACTGCCACTGCAAAGAAAAGAAAAAAATGGCCAAAGGTAAGGAGGCATGCAGGGATAATAGCAGCCTTAACCTATAATAGTTTGAAAGTGAAAGGTAAGCAAACACTCACGATCTAACTTAAACCCACATAACCACAATGAAGCTTCCAACAAAGAAATAAGACATGCTAAGCAGCAGTACAAGTTATCAACATAAGTTATCAACATACTTCTTAAAACAAACTATAGAAGTCAATATAAAATAATTACTCCAGACAGGATGGTACATTATAAAATTGCATCTAAGATAAGATCAACCAACAAAATTTATCAAACATCTAATGATAAAACTAATGAAATAACAAACAAAACCTTGGCAATCTATATGGTACTTTTACTGGCATTATGGGGTTTTGGAGCCTTCAAACATAGATTGCTGAAACAAACTGTGAAACAAATATCAGTAGCTACAGAACATGAAAGGAGAAGAGGGGCTTGCCTGAGGTCTATAGTGGTTTCATCAGGGCTGGGTCTAGGAGGTGGTGCAACATAACCAGGCTTATAAATCTGCAGTTACAAAATCAAAATAAGATATTAATCATACAACAAAAATCAATCCCTCATATTTGTACTAGGCAATGAAAGCAACCAAACCTTGAATGAAAAATATACAAAGTACACATACTATATAATAGAAGCAACAAAAAAAAGGAACTCGAATAATAATATGAACTGGCAAGCTGTACCTGGTGTCTAAATATTTTGCTACTGACAAAAGTTTACCACCTACAGTTTCTTTTATATTATTATCCCTTGGTGTTTGTTTTTTATTCCCCACATGAACACCAAATACTGACTACTTGGGTTAAGCTGCAACAAATTACACAATTTAAGATCAACAGATCAACCCTGTAACACAAAGGCAAGCCAGTGCCACAGATCCCAACAATCTGTTCAGGACCAACCCTGTAACCTGCCAACTGAAATTTCACCAAATAAACTTAAACCAGCAATGGTATAACAAACCTCATGGCATATCTCGCATGTCACAACTCCCTTCTCATTGCACCAGCGCTGAACACAAGCCCTATGGGCATACTGCAAGAGAAACAAGAAAATTTTTATGTCCAACCATTAAGCAATGCAAGTTTGACAAGAAACAAAGTACAAAGCCTTAGTGATCGACAAACTACCAAATACTGAGCTTTGACACCTATCATTTGTTAAAAAAGGTATAATCATAACTCACAAGGCTATAGCCAGAGTATTTACTTCTTCCCTACCAATACAAATATTAAGACTCTATACTACATGCAAATTGACTGGTAATCACAGGAAAATAATTTTTGCATTCCTTTTGTTCCTATCCAGTTTATATGATACTAAATCCCATCAACTAATTATAAGAAAAAGGAGGTGAGAACAGTTTTGCATTGCCTGCCTAGGACAATTTTCAGCCTCCTATCTTATTCATGTGTTTTATGGCCATCATGCATAAAGGTCAGAAGCTTTTGAATAATAGCTGTTAAAACCAGTATTTGACTGATCATATATTTAACCAGTCAGTTACAGGATACAGGACAGTTTTACCAGAGAACTTGAAACTTCTAATTAAAATGCATACACTGCTCTAACCAAATCAGGTACTTCAATGCAGTGGACCAAGGAGGCAATTTGACACAGAAAAAAATGAGCGAGGTTATTTCAGATCAAAATTGACCTGGAACATCCATTTTATAAATTTGCCTGGGTAGGAAAGGGGGAGGGAGAGGTAGTAAAGTGAGTAAGCTAGAGAGAAAAAAGAGAGACCTTGAGACTGCCGCTGCACGCACATGGCATGTTAGGCCAATTAAGCCTATTCAGGTCTACACACGTAGGCCACAGCAGGAGCTGCATGACAGTGGATCTTAGGAAATATTATCAAAATATTATCTTTTAAAATTAGTAGTATAATTAGCATAAGGGATTTGCATATCCTGACAATCTTTAATATTCTGTTGCTATATATCGTTAGTTTCCTTTGGTAGAGAAATTTCCTATTTTAATATTATGTTGCTATCTATTTATATGTAAGAATTGTGAGAGAAGGAATATAGAAAAATTTCCAAATATCTTTCTTCTCCTGTATTCTCTATCTTGTCTCTCTGTCTCTCTTTTCCTTCCTCCTAATCTGACCCTTACAATTGGTGCTTTCGTTCTTGTCCTCATCCTCCATCATGCCACAAACACGATCCCAACAGCTTGACGATCCAAAACCTGACAATCCTCAACTTTCCCTCCTCCAGCAACAAATAACAGACCTTAATTCTAAATTGACGGATATGTTAACACCTGCCTCCCTACCTACCTTCTTGACCACTCTACGAGAAGAGTTGCGTACGGACATAAAGCAACAAATTACTGCAGCTTTATCAACACGTCCCACCAGCAGTGTACTCGGCCCCCATCCACAACCAGCCCCTTCAACCGACCATAAACTTCGACTCCACTTTCCTCGCTTTGCATCAGGTGATCCAACAGATTGGATTTTTGCTGTGCAACAGTTTTTCATGTATTATGCAACACCGACATCAGACTGGCTTCTCATTGCATCTATGCATCTTGATGCCCCTGCTGCTCGCTGGTATCAAGGTTTAGTGGAGGACACACGTCTCTCTTCATGGCAGGAGTTTACCACCGCTTTACAACACCGTTTTGGCCCATCTGAATATGAGGATCCAATCGGGCAGCTTTCACGTCTTACATAGACGGGTTCTGTACTTGATTATCAATCCTCCTTTGAAGAACTCGCTAGTCGTGCTTGTTCCTTCTCCCCAGAACAATTGCACAGTATCTTCATTGCAGGGTTACAACCTCGCATCCGAAGGGCTGTTCAATGCCACCGAACTCGTGATCTGCACGATGCCTTTGCTTTAGCACGCCTACATGAGGCACAAATTGCTGAATTGTCCCACAATCAAATGGCACAATCTACACAATCCATATACTCCACCTCTGCTACTAAACTTTTAGCCCCAGAAGAACCTCTTGCTGCTCATACACAACCTCACCTTCCAGTGAAGCGCTTAACAGCCGACGAAATGCAACAACGAAGACAAGCAGGGTTATGCTTTAATTGTGATGAAAAATTTGTGCGTGGTCATAAATGCAAGGGTCATGCAACCTTATTATACCTAGAGGGTACTAAGGACGAAACTGGCCTTGAAGATCATTACACCTTTTCATCAACAGAGACTGATCAACCAGAAACTGAAATTAGTTTGAATGCTTTACTAGGCCGTTATTCTACTAAGGTCATGTGCATGCTTGGTTATATATCTTCCCATCCGGTCCAGGTCCTTGTTGATAGTGGTAGCACAAACAATTTCATCTCTAGGCGCACAGCTCAATTTCTCAAATTGCCAACCTCACCAATAGCACTGTTTTATGTTAGAGGGTGTAATGTTGTTGCTCTTCAATGCAACAAACTTTGTAAGGAGGTATATCTCTCTATTCAGTCACATCCGTTTACTACTGACCTGTTTGTTCTGGATTTAGAAAGGTATGATGTGGTGCTTGGCATGCAATGGCTAGAAACACTTGGACCTATTTTGACAGATTGGTCCAAGCTTCACATGGAATTCAATTACAAGGGCCAGCGAATTAATCTTCGAGGAGAAGGTAAACCTAGTGCAGAGGCCATCTCTTCACCAGGCTTGAATAAACACATAACCAGTAAAGGTAAATCTTATATGTGTTTGGAGGATACAAGTTGGGAGGATGAAAATTCACTGGTTTTGTCTCGACTTGAGGACAAGTCGCTTTTCCAAGACAGAGGGGATGTTAGGCCAATTAAGCCTATTCAGGTCTACACACGTAGGCCACAGCAGGAGCTGCATGACAGTGGATCTTAGGAAATATTATCAAAATATTATCTTTTAAAATTAGTAGTATAATTAGCATAAGGGATTTGCATATCCTGACAATCTTTAATATTCTGTTGCTATATATCGTTAGTTTCCTTTGGTAGAGAAGTTTCCTATTTTAATATTATGTTGCTATCTATTTATATGTAAGAATTGTGAGAGAAGGAATATAGAAAAATTTCCAAATATCTTTCTTCTCCTGTATTCTCTATCTTGTCTCTCTGTCTCTCTTTTCCTTCCTCCTAATCTGACCCTTACATGGCATCTCCAGGTTACTGACACTATCTTCCTCCTGGCATATGCGGCATTCGGCCATCTGAAGCAGTGGCATTGCTTCCTGTCCTACATCTGAATTTCTCACTGGTTCCATTCCCTCACTAACCACATTAACTGACACTGAAGCACAGGTGCCTTCATCTGACTTGGGTTTTAGAAGCTTGTCTACATCCAACACAACATGGTCTCCCATACCTACTCGTGTTCCCTTGTAACAATGTAATTTTTGTGATCAAAAGCAGGCTCAATAAGATTGCAAATTTACTTAAGCTTTTCACAAGTACGAAAAAAAAAAGTAACTACAAGAGAGTTTATTTGTCAATGTTGGAATTTGGAGTGTGGAGACGTTTCTGTGGACCACAGAGAATCTGTTGTGGACCGCAGAGATTCTGTCGTGGACCACAGACTGACAGGCTCTGTTTGCATCTCTTGATGAAGAGATGCATATGGCTCTTTATATACACTTGTCTCTGGTCATTTTCTGAAAGAAGTAAAAAAACTAAGTGACTCTACTAATGGGGACAAAATGAGAGACAGAAGTGTAAGACATAGAGAGATCATATACTCCCAGATTTGTTCTTCTCCTTGAGGATCAAATACCATTAGAGAGAGATCTTCTCATCTAGTCGGATTAAGGATTCCGATGTTGAGAAGAAGTTGAGTCTGGCACTTGTACTGTGAATAGTGTGAGATTGTTGTCAATCTCCACTGGCGATAGTAGAAGACGGGGCTATGGCGCTTGAAAGCGGCGATGACTTGGTGTAGAGGAAACCCAAATAAAGAGGAGATCCTAACACGTTTTCGCATTCGGTATGATTTATCGATTTTCTTACATTGGTATCAGAGCCCTATTCCTCTTTTTCGGTTTTAATGCACCATTAAAGCCTTGAGATTAGTATCTGGTTGTTTTCTCTGTGATTTGTGTACTTTATCTCGTGGTTTTTGTGAAGAAACTCCATGAAAACTCGAATCTGGTTCAGTCCAGAAATTTCCTGTGAGATAGTCTGATTTGACGAGGGCATAACTTGATATCTGCTACTCCGTTTCGAGTGAGGTTTGTTCAATTGGAAAGTGCTTCGAGTCTACTTTCCGGAATGTCCAAGAACTCGAAAAACGGATAAGTGTACAGAAAGTTATCGCCGATTTACCGAAAGGGTGCGAGTCAGAATTCTCGTCACTGTATTGTCTGTGGACCACAGATGTTCTTCTGTGGTCCACGACAGAACATGTGAATTTCGGACATATTGTCTGTGGACCGCAGAGGTTCTTCTGTGGTCCACGACAGAACATGTGTATTTCGGACAAGATTGTCTGGGGTCCAAAGAGGCAGTCCGCAGTATAGTCTGTGGACCGCAGAGATGCTTCTGTGGACCGCAAAAAAGGTCTGAAATGTAGTTTTTCATGAAATAAAGACACATACTGACTTGTTATGGTTAGTAACCTCAACCAAATGTTATAGGTAGTACCAGTAAGCCCCAATTAACCATTAGTTCTGGTTTAGAGAGTTCTTATGCTTTGTTTTGTGACTATTTACAATATAGAACCCTAGAGACTATGTAGATTAGTTTCGGGTTGTGATTTCTCTTCTACGTGTGAATGAGAAAGTTGCAAAATATACCATATGCCGTGGTGGTATTTGGTAGAGATGAATACTTGTATGGTCTGATTGATTTTGAGGTTTGTCTAATTGCCAAAATCAAATTCCCAACGTGATAGACTAGTTGTGAACCATAACATGTTGGTTGTGGATCGCATCAGTTTTGTGTGGGAAACAGAGCTTGAGTTCTCTGTGCCTATGGAATGCAACATTTGGTTGTAGACCATGATAGTGGGTTACGGACCGCAGACAAGGTTTTGCGGACCGCATAATGCCACACAGACAGACAATAAAGTCACAATTAAAGATAAAATTCGGCTAGAATTAGTAACACTTGACCGTTTGCATAACCAATGGTTAAAGAGGTTATCTTGACGATAATCTTTGATAGTTTGGTAATTGGTTTGCCAAATTGTGTAAATGATAGCACATGTGGTGTTGTCATCGGTTTGATGGTGCAAGTAGGTACCATCTTGCCAATTACATGTGAGTGTACATGTTGGGTGAATTTGGATTGGTAGACAAGAGTTTGTCTCATCCATATTCTGGATATTTTGCATCAATTGAATTAATTGGAATCAATATTTCTTTGTTTGCGAGCGATGTCTGTTTCCCTAGGTTCTTTCTCACTTGCTGCAAAGATAGTATTGATTTCAGATTAATTCTAGATTGGATAGCAAAATTAGTGGTAGTACCAACCCATACTGTGTGTGTCTCTATTGTTAATTGGATTTGGCTTGATTTATAAGTCATCGCTGATCTCTATTGAAATAAAAATTGATGGATATGTGTGATGTATGAAATTACAATATCTCAATGTCTTATAGAGCATTAGGATGTACTTGTGACTGTAATAATTCAGATTTAGAATTCTTAGATAATTAGTTGACATGCTTAGAAAAGAAGTACTATACTGTTAGCATTGTGTTGCTGCATGGTATGAGTTAGATTATTCTTGTTATAATTTGAGTTTCGGTAACACTAATACCATGAGTATATCTCAAAGTTCAGTAAAATTAATTGACAATAAACTTATGCAAACTCAATCGATTTTATGGGTTCAAGAAGCACCGTAGGGTGGCATCTTATAACCATGTCAAAATTATTTGGAGTTGCATGAAGTATGTCATGTATGAACTAATAAGCAACAAGTGAATATTTCTCACTTTCTATGTGAGAAATGGTTTCTTTATGAAATTCACTGTTTTAGAATAATTTGTTTTTAAACGAATGTTGCTTGTTATGTTGGAATTCATGATTATTGTCAAGTATTAGTATATACTGAAGAGATTGTAGTGTTGACTCAAATGTATGAAATGATATCTGATTCTAAGCATATTGAAAGTACTAGAAATCTGATTTTGCATATGTATGTATGTGTTCTTGCTTATGGTTAAGAAACATAACATTTGCTTAAGAAATCATATTATATCTATGATTATTGTCAATTTCATAAGAAACAAATTATCTAGATGGAGGATGTCAAGTGAAATGTGCAGTCTTAGGGATTGACACATGTTTCTGTTACGACCCACAGCATTCGGCTGCGAACCGTAATAGAATTGATCGCTCTATGATATTTTGTATCTCTTTAATTGATAAAATCTAGTACTTGTCATTAATTCTTTGGTGATGGATTGCTAAATTGAATTGATATATGGTTATTTTTCTTGCATGTTACTTAGTCTCTTAGTTTGTGATTGTTATGGCATGCTAGACTATTAGAGTTGGACATTGACATAAGTTGGCATCCGAGGACTTGTGCCAAGCTTATTTGTCAACTTGTGAATATAGTTAGCTGAAGTTGGTTGCTTGAAAGTTTTGTGGATATACTGTTCAAGTTTTAGAGATAAATTTGGATTTTGTATTCCAATATGAGGGCTGAACTTGGTGTCTTATGATTCATCACATTAAGACTATATCGAAAATAGTCTTATTATAAATGGCAGCCATAATTCGAGAAAAAGTTGATTGTGGATCAATAATTTTCTGAATATGAGTGAAGTCAATTTATAATGAAATCTCTATGATAAATCACGGAGTTGATTATGTGATTATGGAGACATTGCAAGTCTTGTTGAGGATTACAACATAGAGTTATTGTGGACTGCGGCATATTGGCTGCGGACCGCAGCAAATTGTGATGAATTGGAACTTGTAAGATATGGTTAGAACAATATAGATGCGGTCTATGTTCTAAGCCTTGTGCCTCTAATCTCTAAGTTCTACTATTTTGTGAACTATAGACTATTATAGATCCAAGTGTGGATGTTTAAGTAGTCATAAGTTCAGTTGCATTTGGAGTGCACCTTCTCATAATGTTCGATGAACTTTATTGGAGAAGAAATAGTAGAAATGCCATATAATTAGATCACAATACTAAATTAATTTCCTGTTGAGAGGGAGTTATTTTATTTGAGTAACTTAGAGTTGTTTGGAATCGTTCTTGTGTTTGACATGTACTTGTCTGAGTATTGAGGAACAGGAGGGGAATAAAGTGGTATTCCTCAACCTTATAGGACATGTAACATATAATAAGAACATGTTCAACAAGCCAGAGAAGTAACTCAAACTTATTTGCTAGATGCAAAATGAGATAAGTAAATGAAGAAACAATGAGATATGGACTTTTAAAATTGATTTAATGCTATGCATAATAATCAGTTGAAAGTATAAGACTCAGTTGTGATAGGCTATATATTAGAATAGAGGGAGTCTTGTAAAATAGTCTTATTTTAGCAATATTGACCAGTATAGATTATAACTATTCTTTATAGAGTATTAACAGATTTTAGACAATGTGATGTTGAATCTTCTGCCTAGTTGGTGGCGGAATTATGGTAAAGTGTGCAGTGGATGCAACTTAGCTGATTCAATGAGTCTAAGATTAAATCATGTCGATAGAATTTGGAGATTCTTTTGAGCATGAATGTTAAACTGTCTAAGAATATGTTGCTAATTACTTGGTACACTATTTGCTAGATAGAATAAATCTATGTGACTCTTTGTCTAATGTAGTTGTTAAGCCTTAAATATGTTGTTGTGTCAACACTTGAGAGATTGTTCCGGCATGTTTCTTGTTGTTACACGAGAGACTAGAACATATCTGTATGATATTTGGTTGCATGGTATGCAATCCAAATGACACGTGTGAAGAACATAAGTGTGAGTCTTGATACATGTTCAAAGTCCATAAGATCTGTTATGTAAGAGGGTTCATGAAGTGCTACTGGAAATTTCAGATTGTTGCGAGTGGCGATGATCTGCTATGGACCATAGGAATAACAGTTATTTGTAAGTAACATCGATCTGTTATGGTCTGTAGATGGATGTAGTCTATTGTGACAGAACATCCATGATGTAGCGCATATAAAATGATTAATGTGCTGTGATATATTTGAGTATTTTACGGACATTTTTCAGCATGTTATAGATCGCAACATGATTGTGTTGCAGACCGCAGTAAGTTTCTGTGGATGGCAGCATCTTCCACTATGATTGCAGATTGTAACATGAGTATACTGTGGACCACAACAAGGTAGTTGTGGACCACGAAGAGTTGGTTGTGGATCGTAGCAAGATGGCTGTGGACCACAACAGTACCCTATGACAGATGTAAGCCAATTCTATACTTATTTGAGAAAAGTCCGAGGGACTTGAGATATCTGAATGGTACATACATGCTATCTTATCAAGGCAATATACTTGTGTTTGGTTTGCCTATTGAGAGGAAACCTTAATAAACCCAAGTTTACATTTGAGATGTAAATTGCTTGATAATGTTATTTCTTGATGTAGCAAGAAATACAGATTTTACTCACTCATTGTGGAGTTGGAGTAAATGTAAAGTCATTCTCATTTTGGATATGAGAATTCAGCATGTTTAGTAGTACCGGCTCACTCATGTGAGAGTGGAGCATATAGCATGATTGGATATCATGGCTACAAGGAGTTTGGTTGAGTATAATCCTATATACAATTGGAGATTGTTATGACATAGAGGGAGTCGATAACAACTCATTGTAATTGTATGGCTATTGAAGCATACTATGGATTATGAGAAGAACCAAACATATTCAGATATGAAATTAGAGACATGAATTTATGATAACACAGTTAGAGTTGTTCGTGGATCAAGTACATACCTAGTGTGTCTAGGTTGTGATTGTACTTGATAGTGATACTCTTTGGTTAACTTGAACATGAAAAATGGATATAGTAAAATTGTATTTTATTGTTGTTCGAGTTGAGGATGGTACTTATGGTAGCATGTCAATAGGCTGAGATTGGCTCTCTCACACGAACAATCGTCTTTGACGCCTGGGGCGGGCAGAGATAAGACTTATCAAGCAGATTATGCTTAGTCTGGGACTAAGATGCCATTTGGGGCAAATAGAGCTTAACACTGTAGCATGCGTTTCATACTGCATGTGTTTAGCGACACGTGGAAAATGAGTTAAGTAACCTAGATGGTTATCCCTGTCTTCTCATTGTGTGAGACCCACAATTACGTACCCTTATCACTCTTGACTATGTCATGAGAAAGGAAGCTGATGTATGCTACTTCCTTATGTTACCAATGACGATGAGACTATACCGTCTGTCGGGACATTTGTCAGAAAGCAATCAGTTTCTAATCGAGTGACATGAGTGCAAAAGGAAGGTAATTGTGATTACACCATTTGACTTACTTGTGATTCACCGCGCGGCCAATCATGTCATTTGGACATTGATTGGGAATACATGTGAGTAATGTGGACTAAGCATTGTCCAAGAGGGAGTGTGAAATGCTTAGTCAGGTGTATATCTAATTGACCTAGGGTATGAGATACTGCTTTAATTAACAGTTTGTTAAATGTCCTAGATAGCTTTAACCGGCTTCCTCTAGGATACAGGATTGCAGGTATCGCTAGTCGCACAGTCCATTTGCCAGTATGAAGACTTGACTATATGTTGATCAACGTCTCCAAGAGGGAGATTGTTGGAATTTGGAGTATGGAGACGTTTCTGTGGACCACAGAGAATCTGTTGTGGACCGCAGAGATTCTGTCGTGGACCACAGACTGACAGGCTCTGTTTGCATCTCTTGATGAAGAGATGCATATGGCTCTTTATATACACTTGTCTCTGGTCATTTTCTGAAAGAAGTAAAAAAACTAAGTGACTCTACTAATGGGGACAAAATGAGAGACAGAAGTGTAAGACATAGAGAGATCATATACTCCCAGATTTGTTCTTCTCCTTGAGGATCAAATACCATTAGAGAGAGATCTTCTCATCTAGTCGGATTAAGGATTCCGATGTTGAGAAGAAGTTGAGTCTGGCACTTGTACTGTGAATAGTGTGAGATTGTTGTCAATCTCTACTGGCGATAGTAGAAGACGGGGCTATGGCGCTTGAAAGCGGCGATGACTTGGTGCAGAGGAAACCCAAATAAAGAGGAGATCCTAACACGTTTTCGCATTCGGTATGATTTATCGATTTTCTTACAGTCAACAATCAGGATTAAATACCACAAACAGTGCCACAATAAGATTGGAAGCCACAGATGAAACACCAATAAGGATTAAAAAAATCAGCTAGAACTAATCTGGCAAGCTTAAAAACGAATAAAACCTTGCAACATATTCTCTTCTATTTTTCCTCTTTTACACAAATTAACCTTTGCAATAAGTTCAAATGGTAAAGTTTAGCAACCAAAATGAAACCCCCATAAAACATCTAAAGTACAACAAACAAACGCCACTGAAATTCGTATAGATCTAAATTAATCTTTCAAGTTGAACGAACCCTAACAGCCGCAATTGGTACGAAAAATGAAATGAGGAACAATACATTATAGCTCTAGTTAGTAATTTCAAGCCTCTTTCAACAGATCTAGACGAAATTAAGAGCAGATCGGATCAGAAAAAGAAAATCGCCATACCTAGGAGCTTCAGAAAGATGCGTTTCTTCCTTGTCCTTCCTCTTTGGGGCAGAATGGAAGAGTTGACACCATCCATGTCCATGTCCATTGTCACAGTCTTGGATGATTGTGGGTTCAATTTTGGGAATTGATGAATATTGTGGAGTAAATCAAGGCAAATTCGTAGAGAAATTATAAAGAACGGAGACAGAGATAAAAAGAAGAAGAAGAATAAAGGAAAACAATCACTTTATTCTACATAACATCATTTTAGTTACATTTGTTAGCTATATATAGCAGCAATTACACACAATTTCTAATACATCAAATCAACAGTTCAGATCTGTCAACCGTTGGCAATTGATGGACATATTTAATTCTAACTCTCATCAGCGACTTCTGTCATCTTTTAATATCTTCTGTCAGCTCCGTCAGTGAAGCGACGACTTTTCCTTGAGTCCGTCTGTCTGTTGTATGAAGTTAACGGCCACTCCAACATCATCACTTGTACCAGTAATGTCTGTACCTGACATTCCCCCCTCCTTAAGCTGATTCTCGACCTCGAGAAGAAAGTCTGGATACTTAGTCTGCACATTTGAATAATCTTCCCAAGAGGCATCACTCTCAGACAAATTAGCCCATTTAATTTTGAGTTGTGGTACCCCCACCATTCCTCTCTGAACCAACCTCCTTTCTAACACTTTTTCAGGTGCAATATGCAACTTGCCATCCAGGCCAACCCAAGGCAATGTTTTTGTTGGAATGAAACGTTTGCCAATTGCTTTCTTTAGCTGAGAGACATGTATTACTGGGTGTATCTGAGTATCACTTGGTAAATTCAGCTTATAAGCTAGTGGACCCACCTTTTCCAGAATTTCATATGGTCCAAAATATTTAGAAGAGAGTTTATTAGTACCCATGACTGCCAAAGAACTCTGCCTATAAAGATTTGCTTTTAAATATACCTAGTCACCAATATTGAAATGCCTCTCAGTCCTGTGTAAATCAGCATATTTTTTCATTCTACTTTGTGCTTTGACCAGATTATCCTTGATGACAGTGAGAGCATGTTGTCTGTCCCTCAACTAACTATTTATTGAAGGGTCTTGGCTTCTAATTGTATCACCCAGTGGAAGTAGAGGTGGTTGGTAACCATACAATGCCTGAAAAGGGGTCATACCCAAGGATTGCTGCCAACTGGTGTTATACCAGTACTCAGCCAAAGACAGCCATTTAAACCTCTTTTTCTGCTGTTCAAATACCATACATCTTAAATATTGCTCCAAACACTGATTAAGTCTCTCTGTTTGGCCATCAGATTGTGGATGGTAGGCTGTGCTTAGGTTTAATTGTATACCAATTTTGCCCATCAATTCTTGCCAGAATTGACTTGTGAAAATAGGGTCCCTATCTGACACTAAATTCTGGGGAAGGCCATGCAATCTGTAAATGTTATCCAAAAATGCCTGAGCCACCATGGCTGCATTATATGGATATGTAAGAGGTATAAAATGGCCATATTTAGTCAAACGGTCAACAACCACCAATATAACATCTCTCCTTTTAGATTTGGGTAATCCAGTAATGAAATCAAGACCTACACTGGTCCATGCCTCTGATGGAATTGGCAATGGTTGTAAAAGACCAGGATAAGGTAGGTGTTCACCTTTGTTGAGTTGGCAAGTGTTGCAAGAAGAGACATAATCATGCACTGATTGTTTGAGGCCAGGCCAATAGAATAATCTTTTCACCTTGTTGTATGTAACATTAATACCAGAATGACCCCCCAAAGAAGAATCATGCAAGGAATGCAGTATTTGCTGCCTCCAATTCCCTGTTTGACCAACACAAATTCTATTCTTATATCTGAGTACTCCTTGATGCATAGTATGAGTAGCATTGGATTGATCAACTTCTAACACTGCTTTCTGCTTCACTTCCTCTATCCATTTATCCCCATTGTAACTCTGAAGCAAGTCTTGTATCCATGAAGGAATTATTTCACTAACTGCTGCTATCATCCCATCAGTCAGGTGTAGACTCCAATTGTGATGCTGAACTCTAGAAAGGGCATCAGCTACTTTGTTCTCCTCCCTTTCTTATATTCAATAGTATAGTTGAGACCCAGGAGTGTACATAAGCCCTTATGTTGTAAAGCAGTAGTGACCTTTTGTTCTAGCAAGTGTTTTAAGCTTATTTGGTCTGTCTTTATGACAAAAGGTTGGCCCATCAAATAATGTCTCCATGTTTTAACTGCAGTGAGTAATGCTAAAAATTCCTTTTCATATGTAGACAGTCCCTGATTCTTTAGCCCTAAACTCTTGCTCAAAAATGCAATGGGTTTATTATTTTGCATCAACACAACACCCATTCCCAAAGCACTAGCATCTGTCTCTATGGTGAACTTCTGGGAGTAATCAGGTAAAGAGAGGACAGGTGCCACGGTCATGGCTGTTTTTAACTTATCAAATGCTTCCTGAGCCTGAGCACTCCAACCAAAAGTATTTTTTCTAGTTAATTCTATTAATGGCTTGGAAATGCTACCATAATCTCTGATGAACTTTCTGTAGTAACCTGTAAGACCCAAAAAACCCCTCAACTCTTTCACTGTCTTAGGTACAGGCCAGTTGACCATAGAGGCAATTTTAACTGGGTCAGTAGATACCCCTTGAGGAGAGATGATGTGGCCCAAGTATTCAATTTGTTGAACCCAAATGCACACTTAGAAAGCTTTGCAAACAATGAATTATCAGCCAAAACCTGAAATGCTGTTGTAACATGCAGTATATGGTCTTCCATGGTTTTGCTATAAATTAAGATGTCATCAAAGAATACTAGGATAAATTTCCTAGCATACGGCTGGAATAGTCCATTCATAAGTGACTGAAATGTTGCAGGTGCATTGGTCAGCCCAAATGGCATGACCACAAACTCAAAGTGGCCATGATGAGTTCTAAAAGCTGTTTTGAAAATATCTCCTTCATTCATCCTGACTGATGATATCCTGATCTCAGATCAATCTTAGAAAAATAAGTAGCACCTCTCAATTCATCCAGTAAGTCATCAATTATGGGTATAAGGTAGTTATTCTTGATAGTCATTGCATTTAGCTGTCTATAATCTATGCATAGTCTCCAACTGTTGTCCTTCTTCTTGACTAACAGCACAGGTGATGAGTAAGGACTGGTGGATGGCCTAATGAAGGAGTTGGCAATCAATTCTTCAACAATCCTCTCAATTTCAAGCTTTTGGAAATAAGAGTACCTGTAAGGCCTTATGGAGACTGGCTTGCTATCAGGTAGAAGGGAAATTTGTTGGTCCACTGACCTATGAGGAGGTAGGTGCACTGGTTCTTGAAAGATGTGCTGAAACTGCTCAATGATTGGTTGTAGTTGTGGGTGAGACTGAATGTGCTCAGGAGAAGCATCAAGTTGAGCACAATTTATTTGAGTTACCATCAGAAAATGCCCTTTATCATGCTCTTTGAGTGATCCATTAAGTGACTGGCACAATTTGACTTCTGCCACTTCCTGTTGCACAGTCAACTGAAATTCTTTCCATCCTTTGTGTAATTGTACACTACCAGTATTCCAATCAATTAACATAGGTCCATGTAAAGCCAACCAGTCCATGCCCAATATTAAGTCATATCCTTGAATATTAAGCAGTCTCACAGATCCAGACAATTCTTGGTTTTGCAATGTGAAACTGAAACTATCACATTTAGTATTGGTGGTCATAGCAGTGCCATCTGCTATTCTGACAGTGAGAGGGGTAGTCTGAGAAACCACCCATCTGGTAGTATCAATCAGGGAGGGATTGACAAACGAATGGGTACTACCAGTATCTATAAGAATACAAATGGGAGTGTGATCAAATTCACCTTTAAACTTCAGAGCTTGTAACTTGGTAGCAGACTGGTCTGAGCACATGGTTATAACAGCCTCTTCAGTGTCAGGGGAGGGTTCTCTACTAACTTCTTTCACCCATTCAATTACTGGCACTGTGAAACCCTCCTGATCATTATCAATATCTTCTACTTGGAGTGCATGAATACTCCTGGCAATGCACTTGTGACCAGGTGTATATTTTTCATGACACTTAAAACACAATCTGAGAGCTCTGAGTTGATCCCTTATCATTTCTTTCTGTGCTGGTACATTGGTCAGTTGCTTGGCAGCTGGTTGTAAATCCCTTTTTTTCTGAATGTACCTCTATTTCTCTGATCAAAGGTCTATGTTTAAAGGGTAATGGTTTGGCTAGTTGTTTTGATCTCTTATCCATCCCTTCTAAGTTAAGCTAAGCTTTTCTAGCATAATTAAATGCTTGATTTAGGGTTACTGGGTCCAAAATTTCCACAGCATACCTAATTTCTTCCTTTAACCCCTCAAGAAACCCTTGAATAAAGAACTTCTTATTACGGATCTTAGTTTCTCCTATTAATCTGAATTTAGCCTTTTCAAACAGTCTGATATAATCATTCACCTTGCCTGTTTGGTGAACCCTTTTGAAATCACCCACAGGGTAAGAAGATTCATAAGTTTGAAAACGATCCAAAACCTCTTCAACCAATAATGGCCATGGCATGTCAGGACAATCTTCTTTAAAGCAGTCATACCATTCAAGAGCCTCCTCACAAAAATGTAATGTAGCCATGTGAGTTTTATACTGTTCAGGTGTTTGAAAGATGTGGAAATAGCTCTCATATTTAGAATGCCATGCTGTTGGATTGGAACCATCAAAGGAAGGAAACTCCGTTTTTGGCAATTGAAACCTGGAAATACGGTTATCCTCTCCAGTTCTGCTAACCAGTGGAGGAGTTGAGTAGTGCGGAGCACCTTGGAAGGGTATAGGAATAGGTGTGGGTCCACTAGTTGATGCATGGGATTGGAGAAGTTTCTCCATCATGACTTTAAGTTCCCCAATTTGCTGGCTGTTGTCTAACTTGTGCTGTTCCAGCTTGTCATTCATCTCTTGACTCAATTTGGCTACTGCATCCTGCAGTTCACCAGTGAACTGGTCTCCAATTGCATTCTTAGGAGGCATGATGAGCTAATCTTGAACAATCTTGGAAAAAGAAAGGCGCCCAGATGCAATCTTTACGGCTCTTGATACCAATTCTGTCACAGTCTTGGATGATTGTGGGTTCAATTTTGGGAATTGATGAATATTGTGGAGTAAATCAAGGCAAATTCGTAGAGAAATTGTAAAGAACGGAGACAGAGATAAAAAGAAGAAGAAGAATAAAGGAAAACAATCACTTTATTCTACATAACATCATTTTAGTTACATTTGTTAGCTATATATAGCAGCAATTACACACAATTTCTAATACATCAAATCAACAGTTCAGATCTGTCAACCGTTGGCAATTGATGGACAGATTTAATTCTAACTCTCATCAGCGACTTCTGTCATCTTTTAATATCTTCTGTCAGCTCCGTCAGCGAAGCGACGACTTTTTCTTGAGTCCGTCTGTCTGTTGTATGAAGTTAACGGCCACTCCAACATCATCTCTTGTACCAGTAATGTCTGTACCTGACATCCATGTCGATGTCGATGTCAGAGGAGTGGCTGGACAGTGGCGCCGATCCCTGGCTGGACCGGGCACGTGCTCTTAAGGACCGCATCCGAGACCTCTTCAGGGTCGCCGTCGACCGCCGCCGCCACCGCCTCAACGACTCCGACTGCACCGTTGCTATCCAGCGCTGGTCACACCGTATCCGAACTTTCTTCGACGAACGTCCTCGGATTGTCTCCGCGCGTTATTCTTCTTCTGCTCCCCGATTCTATCGTCAAACAGGTCCGTACTATTGCATTTAATTTTCTTTTTCTTTTTGTGCTTGTGCTGTGCCTATGGGGTGGAATCAGATCCTCTGGACGTTTGGTGGACGCCTGGGGATCTGGACCGTCTCATTTAATCTCAACGGCTATAAGGGAGCCCTGTGCATTCCACCACACCCGAAAAAAATATTAGCCCGAAAAAAATGAACCGTCTGATTTAAATCGGACGGCTCCGATCAAAAACGTTCAGAGGATCCTGGTCCCCTGTGGGGGACTGACTCAGAACTCAGAATACTGGATAATTAATTGGGTCCAGAGATAGTGGCCTAATTTGCATTGTGCAACTTCAATTGAAAATTATAGAAACCATGACCACTGCCAAATTTAAAGGCACAATTTGCTCTTTCTCTCTGACAACTAAATTGGCTGCCAATTGCAGTGGACAAGGATGCCGATTCATTTGACGACTCCATGCTTGTTCGCCTGCTCCAATCCGTGGCTGTTCCGGTTATCGGCAATGCTTGTCATGTCTTTATGCACGGCCTTAATTATGTGCAGGTATGTACTCCATCCACCATTTTCTGAATTTATTTCATGCTCAGGGTTTTGTTTAATGTGATTTTTTGTGTTTCAAGCTTTTCAGGTATATGGACTTGAAAAGTTACACAAGGCATTACTACAGAGACCTCAAGGCAAAGCCCTTCTTAAAGTGCTTATAAAATTTATATCGTCATTATTAACAAATGCCTTCCCATAACCAATTCCATTTTCGGATATTACTTTGTTGCCTTCACTGACTCATTGTGTACCTCTAATTTTCTAAGCTTGAGTAACTCATAATCTAAAACTTAAATATCAAAATATAACTCTCACATGTGGTTAAGTGGTTTAATGTTGTATTCTCTGCAACCATGTAAAAAATGATGACATCTTTGTTTTGCTTGGAATGCCACAATTGTTTATTTCCGGATAGATGAAGTAATGAAACAATATTTAACAGTTAGATGAGTTCTACAATTTCTGCCAACAATAATTTAAAAAGTGGGTGCATGATTGGTGGCATTTGAAACCCTCCCCTTTAGATTCTCTCCCTTGTATTCTTGTATGAAATTTGTCTGCTGATTATAACATACAACCTCACTAACTGGGACATGGTGGAGTTACGACTAATTAGACAGTTGTACTTAAATGCCATTTTTTTACTTTAAATTTTGTTCCCTGTGTTAGCCTGCTTCCAATTCAACCCCAAAAGGAACGAAGGAGAATGAACATCAAATGTCTGTTAGGAAACCTCATTAATACATACATGCAAAATAACAAATAAAAGAAGATAATTTTTGATAAAATATTACTCAAACAATTATTTCCGTACCAGTTAGGGACTTTTCTAGTTTTAAAAGATAAGTGGTGTGTGTTTGCCCACTAATTTCAAAAAAATAAGTTAGAGAATTGTGAATCTGCAGTAGCTTGATCTTAGTGCTAGCATCCCATGTTAAGCTTGTATTGATGCTATCCACTTGTTGAACCATATTAAATGTCCGTTATAGTAGAGCATGCTCTTTATTTTCAGGCTAGCAACCATGTGGCAGCCATTGATGATCCCTTTGTGATCGCCTCCCTTCTCCCTCCTTCAGTAATGCTAAATGCCAATAATTTGAGGTGGACACTCTGTGCTAGTGATCGTTGCTTCAAGAACCCTGCCATGTCTGCTTTCTTTCGCTCAGTCAAGGTCTTGCCTGTTTCCCGTGGCAATGGCATCTATCAAAAGGTATGCATTCTCCTATTCTTGCGTGGATGTGGCTGTCTGTTGTTGTTGTTGTGCCGAGTGGTGGTGTGGAGGCTAAATCCTATAAAAATTGGATGGAAGGAGAAAACTACACTCTCAGACAGTCATATACACAAATGCATGTACACAATGACATATACAAAGGACACAAAAAAAAAGAAAAAAAAATTAAAGACCTTTTAACAATTTTCTTGAAGTCTACAGCTAAGAAATAGCTTCTATTAATATATTATTTTTGGTGCACTTTATATTTCATTCTTTTGTGAATCAGGGAATGGATATGGCATTGTCAAAGCTGAACAAAGGTGGTTGGGTTCACATATTTCCGGAAGGAAGCCGCTCAAGAGATGGTGGAAAGACCATTGGACCTGCTAAAAGAGGAGTTGGGAGGTTAGATCCAAAATAAGAAGATAGTTAATGCCCATAATTGCACACTTTTTTATATTAATGACAGAACTGTTTTGATTTAGTTTCTATGTATTTGCACTCGTAATTAGAGAGTTCACCATTGTATAGGCTGTAGAATGAATGGTTGAATAGGGTAGTTACACAAATAGCTTTTAACATTTTTTTAATGGATCGAGTTCGAGTATGAATATGGCCCTATAAAATTTATATCGTACTTGCTGCCGAATTACATGCATGTCTTATTTTCTTTTGAAGAAGGAGAGTACATATTTTTCTTCCCCTCCTAGCCTTTTCTAAAAGTTCTAAATTATTCATGGTTTTCACTAAAGCAGAGAATAAGAGGTGATTATGACTAATTAAGGATAGATTGGTGATATTTAAATTTATGGGGATACTTAACATATAACTTTGTAGGAGTGTCTGATACTTCTCATTCTTTTCATGGATATGCATTATTGTTTCTCATTCATACTGGTACTTCCATTTCCATTTCCATATTCTTCATTCTAGAGGGTCACAATAAGCATAACATAATGTGTAGATTACCGAAAAGTGATTTTTCTTACCAATTGGTAGGCTTGATTAAAACTCTTGTTTTCCTTATTATTTCACTTATGTGTCTGGTACCAATATGTGTTTCAGGTTAGTGATGGATGCTGATACTATGCCTATCGTCTTGCCATTTGTTCACAGTGGAATGCAAGACATTATGCCCGTCGGCACTAAGTTTCCAAATATTGGCAAAAAGGTAATGCTTTAAATATAATCAGATTCTTTGTATTTCTTCAAGCTTATTATCCTTACCGCTTTGATGCAATTTACTTTGTAATTACATCTTTAGTTAAGCTGCTAAAGTGAAAGGCTGGGAGAGCGGGGAGTTTTAATTAGTTTCTGATGTTTATGTAGTTTTTGTCTCCAGTTACTTGTTAAAACAAAAATAAAATATTTAATCATAATGGAACCCGATTTTTTTTTTTTTCCCCTATAGCTGAGGTTTTTCCTGATTGTAACCTTGTAAGCTTGAATACCTTTCAGGTGATTGTGGTTGTTGGAGATCCATTAAGCTTTGATGATTTGCTGCCCAATAAAAATGAAGTCTTGGATCCTGAATCTAGGGAAATTTTGTATGATCTAGTTTCCTCGAGGATTGGCCGAAAATTACAAGAGCTCAAAACTCAAGCTGATAAGATTGCACTTGAAAAGTCTCTCCAGATTTCTGTTCAAAATGAAAGCTACAGTCTCACCATTTGGCAACATGTCGATTGGGAGGCGTTTGGCATGGACTACTTATTGGAATCTTCAGACACTGCAGCTCACATCGATGCTAAAAGGGAAGGTTTAAAGCATGTTGATCAGCTGCTGGTCCCATATGAAGACTCTAATGTCTATTCTACTGCAAATGATAGGTTTTGTCATAATGAAGGAATCTTGAGCAGGGTTCCGGGCTACATGAAACCGAGTGAGTAAGTGGGTTTTGCTGCTAGGGGCTTGTTTGTGAATGGTAGGTTTTTGGAGGATGAAAGATTGCAGACCTTAGGAGTCTGAGGGAAATATGCTTCCTGGGTGGGCTCTGGTGAGCACTTAGTTTCCATGACATGAATATGTTACCCATTCAATTTGTACATAATTAATATAGAGGTGTATTTCCTTTTTTTGCCCTTGTGTTTCCAACATGATTCTTGTCCTTTACAAATTGATGATCATCTTTCGTTCCAAATAAGGATGTGAAGTATCCTGATTGCTGTCTATAAAAAAAGATAATATAAAATGAAAACTGGCATAAAATCTTCATCCAATTCTCATTCTTCATATAACTCGATCAAAGGCCCTTCCGTTATAATGCAGACACAAAAAAGTGGGACCCACAGAGCCTCCTCGTTTTCGATCCAACATCATGTTGCAATCTTCGATTCTTTGAAAATAATTTGTTAATATTTGAAAGCTTCCACAATTCACCCAATCACCCTGCACAAATCTCAATACATTTCTGTCGGACCGATCCGAATGCAGCATATTTCTGAGCGATTGTTTGTGGATTTCATTCATTCCGTATGCTAACGGCAGTTGGTATGTGAAGCCCCGAAGAGGACTTCAGCATTTTTCGAGTTTTATTTACTTTATCAAAACTAAGTGTGTGCATTGAACTACTTACTATATAGTTAGATGCTAGGATAGGATTCATTTATAATGCATGTCTTGTTATATTTGGCAATATGAACTGATCCATATGTTTTTGCAATTCATTTAAAGTACAGATTGTTCCAGATATCAAATCCTTCAATCAACATTAAAAAATGTTATAATTTTCATATACATCCAATAATTGTTACATGTATCGTACATGCGTACGGCAAAAACAAAATAATAAATATGAGAAGGCATATATTAATAATCATAGTTATTTGACGATTGACAAAATAAAATTTGAATTTTTTTTTTTTAATAATTTGGATAGATTGCGCATCAATTAAGAACTGTTTACTTGCTATTTATGAATTAATGATACCAATTCAATTCGTACAAAATTAAAAAAGGGGCTTATTTCCTTTTTGTGAGGGTAATAATTAAATTTTGTCGTGTCACTACAACCCCTCAAACTTTTTTTTTTTTTTTTTTTTTTTGAAGAAATACTGCCCCACAGACTATATGTCAATCTAATAAGTTTACTAGTTCTCCATTCCCTAAACACTATATATTACGTTAACTTAAAAACTAATTCCGATAAGTACGTATATATATTAATTGACGCAGAAAAGACTGAAAGGTGTACTTTGTAGTGCGTGAAATATTTATATCGGATTGTTTAGATTCGTCATTTGTGTTCACGAGAGATGATTATCAGGCCTGTACAGAAATAGGAAGCAATGGGGAAATTTTCTATTATTTTTAACTTAAGCTTATACATTTTAAAATATTATTATTATTATTAAAACTTGCTTCTATATATATAAAAAAAACTTGGTTTTAAATTTTTGTCCATTAGAGAATTATTATTATTATCATTATCATTATCATTATTATTATTATTTAAATTTTTTGCTTGAGTGAAAGCCCGGTGTTGTGTTTTTGGCAATCTTGGTAGAAACTAAAAAGTAGAAACCAGAATAGTATGTTATCTAGTTATCCAGAAAATCTAAAAAAAGTGAATGAGTTGACTGACAAGTCGGCCCCGCATGATCGTTGGCAAAAACCGTAGACCGGGTTCAAATGACTATCTGATTTCTGAAACCTAAGCGCTATTCGAATTCGAAATCAAATCACTCGGCGCGGAGGCGGAGCTGCTGCGGATCCCTTTTTCGCAATGTTTTTAAATTCCTACCGGCCATCATACCGGCGATGGTGGCGGTAAGCGGTTTTTCCGGTTTTTCCCGATATGTACCGGTTAATACCGGTCAGTACATGTTCAATATAAACATATTATTTAACATTGCGCTAAAGAATATAAGGCCTTGGCCCAGTGACTAGTGCTACTGCTTGTCACGGCGATCACCCAAGTTCGATTCTCCGCAATTGCATTTTAAATTTCACTTTCTCCTGTTGGATAGCGGATTTGTTTCGTGTTGGGTTTGTTGTGGCGGGTTCAAACAGGCCGGTTCATGTTGAAATTATCCGGTTTACCAGGTTTATTACCGGTTTTGTCCGGTTTAAAAACAATCCGATATTTGGACCTTCTCCTACCGGATCCAGACCCGGTACCCGGTTTTACCGGAAAAATCCGGTACCCGGTAGGGTTTTGAAAACACTGCTTTTTCGAGTTGTCACTCACACTCACGCTCCTCTCTAGACTTTTAATACCCAAATCCCAATTTTCTTTTCTTTTCTCCTTGGAAAATCAAAATCAAATGGCGCTGAGGTCGATCGATGACAACGCTCTCCCGGCAGCGGCCACTGAACGCCCCAGAAAAATCGCCAAGATCGCATCTCCATCTCCATCTCCATCTCCGTCCACCAAGTCCAAAGCTACAGTTCTTGAACAGGTGCGTCGTGATTCGTGCACGAACGACGAGAACTCGCCGATCCAGCCTCCGTGGAAGCCGACTGAGCAATCAGTGGAGTACGTCGCTTCGGCCGATCTCAAACCCTTGGCGGATCCTCAAGCTAAGCTCAAGGTTAACTCGGATTTATAACTTTATAATGATTTTATTTTACTCTCCAACTATCCACAATTTCTCAAGTTACGTATGGCAATATTCCGTCTATGTGCGATTAATGCAACTTAGAAGTTACAACTTGTTTAAAAGGTTCCTCCCTAAATAGAATCCGGATTTTTTAGTTAACTCTACATTTTGCATGAAATGCGTGCTTTCAATGTTTCTATGATGACAAAATTGGTCACATACAAAAGTAGTTAGATTCAATTTTAGTTTTTAACCAAAAGCTATGCATTTATTTTAGTGGAACATATGTGTCTCTGTGGTTTATACATGAAATATTTCTTAACTCAATTAACTTCTAGGTGTGCCAATTTTTTCTTATCATTAATATTTTGATTTTAGAATCTGTTGATTGAGCTAGAGTCAAAAGACTGGGTCAAGGCTTGTGGTGCTCTTAATGACGTGAGAAGATTTGCACTGTATCACTCCTTTCTTCTTCTCCAAATCTTGTGAGGTTTCCTTTTCTTATTTTGTTATCATGTTAGTTATTATGTTTTGCCTATTTATAAAGGATTAAAATCATGTTTTCAAGTTGTTATTCCCCAGTTGTCTTACTTGGCATTATAGCTATGAAAAATGCATATTTAACCTGGGAATATGGGCATATTTATTGGGATGCAGTTTGGAATTACAATCTATAAGTAAATTGAACATATACAACAACTTTGATACCAGCAATCTATAATGGGTTCCTTTATTGCCTAAATTAAAAATTTTTTTAATGTACATCAATGCAAAACATCCTCAGCATGTTAATTTTTAGGTCTGTCTGCTTTCATACTTTGTCATATTCAAAACAAATAAAAGTGTCATGTGGATACGTCAGTATTGGCTGTATATACTGGTACACTTGACCAGGAAATGTAACTGCCTATAATTCTAACAACTTGCTTGTATAATGAGATAACCTTCTTTTCGCCACTTGATATAGTAGGGGATTTCTAAATCTGCCTTTATTTTTTTTAGCATAAAAACTGATATTTTGAATTTAATATTATGTCGACTTTATTAGGGAGAAGGTAATGACAGTAATTGTGAAAACAATGAAAAGTCCGAGGAGTGCACTTTGCAAGACCTCCATAATGGCTTGCAGCGATGTGTTTTCTAATCTTGGTCAATCCCTTCTTTCTTCTGAAAAAGAACAAGAATTGGCATTTGGTAATCTGGTAATCAATCAGCCTTCGTACAGTGGAATAAGTCTCAATGAACTTTTTTTCTTTTCTTTTTTTACTTTAGTTGAATTACTTCTGGAACAAACCAGTTATACATAGACCAGAACATTATTAGTGTAGGTTTGTCAATTTGTGTTCGTGCTGATTGTAGCACCTGTATTGAAATAAATCCGACCAGTTTATCTTGAGTGGTATGAATAAATGATCCTCTATTGGGACATCTTATGAATTTTCGAAAGAATATAGATAGGCATAATAGAGAAAAATAGAAACTATGTTAATCTGCATGGCAATGGTCTTACTATGCAACATACAGTAACACTGTACTCTATATAGCCTTGATTTGTACGCTGACAAAACAGTGTGAAATGTATTTACTGTTTTTGCTTTGTTTTTGGTTGATTTTACAGTTGTTGCAGCTGTGACGAAGAGGACCCAAAGGATCCGAGTCCAGCTGGAGCTCGGTCCTGATGGCTTACCTTATTTAATTGAATAATTATAGAAAGTGTTTTTAATGTATATTGCATTCCCTTTTTTGTTCAATAAGGAGGCGCCTCTCCTCTCTGCCAAAATAATTTTTTATGATTCTCAATCTTCCTCTCTTTCTCTCCTGTACTCAATCATTAAAAGAAATAAAAAAATGGTGGTGCGTGTGTTGTGGATGTAGGCACGATTTGTGCTGAACCACGTTAAATCCTTGTGTTCCTGTGTTCTTTATCTTGTTTACATGGTATCAGAGCAATAGGTTCTGAGATCCGTGCGATTAATTCTTCTTTTTTACTTGTGCGAGTTACTGCACAGTTTATCTTCTTCTTCCTGTGCGAGTTACTGCACATACGATCTTTGACTTTCCTGTACTAGACGTGGTGCAGTTGATTTTTCACGAAAACCTCGACCAGACCTTACGAAAACCTCGACCAGATCTACACCATGAGCAACTCCTCAGATTCCACAAATAAAATACCTGAACCTTCATCTAATCCACCAGATGCTATGGCTCTTATCCAGACCCTAAACAATACCTTGTCCCAGTTGCTTGCACAACCGAGACCTCCACCAAGTACCCAAAGCCAAGAGGGTTTTACCTCTGCAATGACGATCAAGTTAGATGGCAAGAACTTCTACCTTTGGTCGCAGATGTTGAAGATGAAACTCAATGGGCGAGACAGATTGGGCCACCTTGATGGATCAACTCGGCCAAAGCCATCGGATGAGGAGGCATACAAGCGGTGGTTAGTGATGGATTCCCAGGTGAAAGATTTTATGATAAATTCAATGGATTCATCGCTGCTAGGTAACTTCTTACCTTATCCTTCTGCAAAAGAGGTGTGGGATGCAGTTTGCACTAATTATTTTGATGGAAGTGATTTGTCACAAATTCTGGATATTAAGAGAAAACTTAATAAAATTAAACAAAATGGTGACCTTGTCCAGAATTATTATACCCTACTCCAAGGGTTGTGGCAAGAATTGGACACTCGTAGGCCAAATCCTATGCAATGTCAGGTTGATATTGATAAATACCAAAAACTTGTGCAAGAGGATAGGCTATTGAGTTTTTTGGATGGCCTTGATGATAGATTGGACCAAATTCGGACTAGTATTCTCCAAATGACACCTCTTCCACCAGTAGAGGAGGCATTTTCTTTAGTTAGAAAGGAAGAGGGGCGCCAGATTGTTATGTTACATGGAGGGGAAGTTGGGGACAATTCTTTGGCTATGGTGGCGAAATCCCAGAACTTAAACATACAAAGATCCAATTACAATCCCAAGTCAAATAACAAGAAACCAGCTCCTCCTGGGGGTTGTACACATTGTCATAACCCAAAACACTCCGTGGATCAATGTTTTAAGTTAATTGGGTATCCTGATTGGTGGGAGGAAAATAAGAAGAGGAGACAAGGGAAGGCAAAGGTGGCAGAGGTAGTGACAACAACAGAACAGACCCCACTTGCTGCAAATGTAGTTGTTTCGGGTCCAAGCATTAATCATTTCGGCCCAAAATCGGGCCAGTTTGGTGCGAATAGAGGGTCCTCTGACCCAAAATCAACAGAGCATCTCTCTCTTCTGCCTTCCGTTGAGACTAATCAAGGTAAAATCTATGCTTTAAACACACATGGTACTGATAGTTCTTGGGTGATTGATTCAGGAGCAACAGATCACATGACTCATGATAAGAAAGATTTGGTAAAAGAGTCTACTCCAAGGAGAACTGAAATTATCAATGCAAATGGGGAGATCTATCCAGTCACAGGGGCTGGAGAAGTTCAATTTCCATCTTTGACTCTCTCAAACACTCTTTTGGTCCCTTCTCTTTCATCAAAATTGTTATCTGTGGGTCAATTATGTGAGGAACTTAACTGTGTTGTACTCATGTATCCTAGATTTTGCCTTTTTCAGGACCTCATGACGAAGGAGATTATTGGTCGTGGTATTAAGCGAGGAGGACTGTATCATTTAGAAGACATGGCTTCTGGACAAGCTCACATTTCTGCTGGATCGAGTTTGAATAGAAGATCTTCTATTTGGATGTGGCATAGGCGCTTAGGTCATCCATCTTTTGGGTATCTAAGAAAACTTTACCCAAGTTTATTTACTGGTTTTGAACATGAGAATTTTGATTGTGATGTGTGTATCAAGTCTAAGAGCCATCGAGCTCATTTTGCTAAGAATCTGGATGATAATAGTATTAATAGAAATCCTTTTGATTTGATTCATTCTGATGTGTGGGGTCCTTCCCCGGTTGAATCTTTGGTAGGAAATAGATGGTTTGTTTTGTTTGTTGATGACTGCACTAGAATGACATGGGTCAATGTGGTAAAACATAAGACTGAGGTACCAATGGCCATTAAAGCTTTCATTACCATGGTGAAGAATCAATTTGATAGAAATGTTAAGATATTTAGAAGTGATAATGGAAGAGAATTTGTCAACAAAACATTAGGAGAATTTTTCACTACCAATGGGATTTTACATGAAACAAGTTGTGTAGGAACTCCTCAACAGAATGGAATTGCAGAACGTAAGAATAGACACATCCTAGAAATGACCAGGACACTTATGCTTCAAAACAATGTTCCACACTCATATTGGGATCATGCAGTAACCTCGGCAGTGTACTTGATGAATAGATTACCTTCTGTGGTCCTTAATTTTCAAACACCCTTACAGAAACTGTCACACTACAATACAATCCCTTCGGTACTCAATATCCCACCAAAAGTGTTTGGTTGTGTTGCCTATGTTCACATACAAAAACATATGCGTTCCAAACTTGATCCTTGTGCTGAAAAATGTGTGTTCATAGGTTATGGTCAACATCAAAAGGGATATAGGTGTATAAATCCAACATCTAGAAAGACTTACACTACAATGGATGTGACTTTCGTTGAAAATGAGGGGTACTTTGTGAGAGATCAGGTTCGTTCTCAGGGGGAGAATGTGAATGAGAATGAACCTGTGTTTGATGCAATGGAAACCGGTCATTTCAATCCGAATCCAGGCCAATTCGGTCCGAATTCAGTTCACTTCGGACCGTATTCAGAAACCAGAGGTGGTAATGCACACGAATTCGGTCCGAATTCAGTTCAATGCGGTCCGTATTCAGAAAACAGAGGTGGTAATGCACACGAACTCGGTCCGAATTCAGTTCAATTCGGTCCGTATTCAGAAAACAGAGGTGGTAATGCACACCAATTCGGTCCGAATTCAGAGGTACTTGGTGACAATTCTCTTGATACTGATTCAGAAATGGACCCACTTGATCATTCGGGTCCATCAGAAGAAGCTGAAGATGAAGAATTGATACAGTCTCCTCCATCACCACTTGACCAATCTCCAGAGTCAGAGGTAAGTATTCCTGAACCTGTTAGTACTAATCCTGGTTACCAGTTGCCTTACAGGTTCAACAGAGGCAAACCTCCAAAGAGATATCGACCAGATGAGAGTGGTGAAGGCAGGTATGCAATGGCAAACTTCATGAGTACTTCCCACATGCCAGAGTCAGTGAGAGAATTTGACAAGACACTTGCTTCAGTTCAAATTCCTAGAAATCTTGAGGAAGCCCTGAGTGATCCAAAATGGGTGGATGCAATGAAGACAGAAATGGATGCACTAGAAAAGAACAAGACTTGGGAATTGGTAAGCAGGCCAAGGGATAGGAAAACAGTAGGTTGCAGATGGATATTTACAGTTAAATATGGGCCCACTGGAGAGATTGACAGGTATAAAGCTAGGCTAGTTGCAAAGGGCTATTCCCAGACATATGGGGTAGATTATCAGGAGACTTTTTCTCCTGTAGCCAAGCTTAATACTGTGAGAATACTGTTATCCATTGCAGCAAATCAAGACTGGCCACTACATCAGTTTGATGTGAAGAATGCATTTCTGCATGGAGATATAGATGAAGAAATCTATATGGATATTCCACCAGGGTATGGTCACTCAAGTTCATGCTCACTTGTGTGCAGATTGAAGAAAGCATTGTATGGTTTGAAACAATCTCCAAGAGCTTGGTTTGGAAGATTTTGCAGTGCTATGAAAGGATATGGCTACACTCAGAGTGATGCAGATCATACTTTGTTCTTTTGTAAGAATAAAGGAAAGATTGTGATATTAATAATCTATGTTGATGACATGATTATTACAGGTAATGATGCTGAAGGAATTCAAGAACTGGAGAAAAAACTATCCAAGGAATTTGAGATGAAAAACTTGGGAGGTTTGAAATATTTCCTAGGAATCGAAGTTATGCGTAGCAAGGAAGGTATATCTCTATCTCAGAGAAAGTATGTACTAGATTTGCTAGCTGAAACAGGTATGATGGATTGTAAACCTGTTGACACACCTATCAAACAGAACAATAAACTAGGAATATTTCCTGAACAAGTACCAACAAACAAGGAGCAATACCAGAGATTGGTAGGGAGGCTTATATACTTGTCACATACTCGGCCTGATATTGCTTATGCCGTGTCTGTGGTAAGTCAGTTCATGCATGCTCCTAGTGTGCAACATATAGAAGCAGTCATGTGGATTCTCAGATACCTAAAGGGATCTCCTGGACGAGGTATTTTCTTCAAGAAGAATGGACATCTTCAAGTTGAAGGTTATACAGACTCTGATTGGGCAGGAGATGTGACTGACAGGAAATCCACATCTGGATACTTCACATTTGTTGGTGGCAATTTGGTCACATGGAGGAGCAAGAAGCAGAAGGTAGTGGCCTTGTCAAGTGCTGAAGCCGAATTTCGAGGAATTGCTAAAGGACTACAAGAGTTGCTATGGATAAAAAGGGTACTCAAGGATCTTGGTTTCTATAGTGGTGAAGAGATGAGCCTGTTTTGTGACAACAAGGCTGCCATTGCAATCTCTCAGAATCCGGTACAACATGATAGGACCAAGCATATTGAGGTAGATCGACATTTTATTCGACAAAATCTTGAAGAGAAGGTTGTTAGCATTCCCCATGTGAGGACAGAAGATCAGTTAGCTGATATACTGACAAAAGGAGTGTCTATTACCAGTTTTCATAATGTAATTGGCAAGTTGGGCATGCGCGATATCTACATGCCAACTTGAGGGGGAGTGTGACGAAGAGGACACAAAGGATCCGAGTCCAGCTGGAGCTCGGTCCTGATGGCTTACCTTATTTAATTGAATAATTATAGAAAGTGTTTTTAATGTATATTGCATTCCCTTTTTTGTTCAATAAGGAGGCGCCTCTCCTCTCTGCCAAAATAATTTTTTATGATTCTCAATCTTCCTCTCTTTCTCTCCTGTACTCAATCATTAAAAGAAATAAAAAAATGGTGGTGCGTGTGTTGTGGATGTAGGCACGATTTGTGCTGAACCACGTTAAATCCTTGTGTTCCTGTGTTCTTTATCTTGTTTACAGCAGCTTTTATTGAAAGCATCTCAAGACAAACGATTTGTGTGTGAAGAAGCAGAGAAGGCACTAGAGGCAATGGCCATGTGCATTTCACCCCTTCCTTTGCTAAAGAAATTACAATCTTTTGTTACTCATTCCAACCTCAGGGTTAGGGCTAAAGCAGCTGTTGTTATTTCAAAGTGTGTCACACAGATGGTAAGAATTTCATGATTTGCAAAGGTGCTTTGTCTAGAAAATTAGAAACTTTGTTGTACTAGTGCTGGACCTATGTTACCCTGGTACGCTCCTTACACAGCCGTGTGCGAACCGGGTACGTACCGGGTTCGGGTTCGCCTCCGGTACGGCACCGGTACGCCACGTACGGTCATCGGTACGTTTTGGTACGCGTACCGGTCTGCTTGGGCCATAGAAAATCATCTTCTTGCGCCACAGAAAATCACGTGCGCACCCAGCACGCTTCACGTGGGCAGCACATATTACCCCTTTGACATTGAAACCTTCAGTGGCCCCAGAATTTTTGTCTCGATCATACTCCCAACTATATATAGTATATATATTTGATTTAAGTTCCCATTGTGGGACTAACAATCCTCACCAAACCGGACAACATTCGCCTCCTCTCTGCTTTGTTCTCCATTTCATCACATGGGACACGTCCATTTTTTCTACCTTTCAGACTTATTAAATTATTTGAAGCCCTTTAAAAATTTATTTTCCCATCAAATTTTATACATATTTTCACAAAAATATGTAGAATTAAATGACATAAAAAATTTCAATAATAATATAATTTAAATAATAAAAAATAATAATTTATATCGTCGTACCTGTACCAGAGATTTTTGAAAATTTTTGTACCGCCGTACCCGTACCGTACCGGATACGGTACTCAAACCCGAACCAGTGCAACATAGTCCTGGACTGACTGACCAAAAGTCGTATGTTACAAAATATCAGTTGTAACATGAAAGTTGCAGTAATAACCAAGTCCTAATGATCTAGATCGAGGTGGTAAAAGGTATATTAATTTACCATTCTAGTTGTCTCATGTTGAATCGGTTTCATTTCCAGGAGCATGAGGCAATGAAAGAATTTGGGTTGGCTACTCTTCTCAAAATCGCATCACAGTCACTAAATGACAGATTGCCAGAGGCACGTGAGGCAGCCCGGTGTGTTGTGAACTTGGTCTATGGAGCCTTTTCATCGAAAATTGAGAGTGCAAAGCAGGATGATTGTGCTTCTGAATCTTCCACAGAAGAGCTTTGGGAGAAATTCTGTTTTTCAAACTTGTCTCCTGTGGCAGCACAATCCGTGACCAAGATTGTTCTTGAAAAACGTGGTTAAGTTTGTTGTTTGATAGTAGGGTAATACTTTAATGTAGGTATATTTAGGCTTTGTTTCTTCAGAATGAGATCGATGAAAACTTCTTGGTTTTCATCTCAGACTAGTTAGCTTGTTTTTTGTATTGCGAGTTTTTTCCCCCCTTCATTCGCAGGCTTTGTTATCTTGTTATTGATAATGATGTTATGTACTGAATTTTAGTCTATTTTCCAAGTTAAGCAATTCACTATAATGCTTGTGGCGCATTTTTGCATGCAAGAAATACTAGAGAATTCGTACATCTAGACCGACATCTGCAAAAAAATAAAGATGGATTTGTCATTGCTGTGGTATTTGTAGAATACTAGAATCGGATTTTCAGAAAATAGACTAAAATTAGAAAATCATTTTCTTAGTATGGTTTACATTTTGTTAGTGTTGTTTAGTGTGCTATAGAACAGCTGTAAAGTTGAGTGAGCAAGCACATAGTATAACCGACTTCACCTAATTTTGTGCCCCTTTAAAATTGTGGTTAGCTAAGATAAAAATAAAATATGCTCCATTTTGGTACATGCCAACTTCCAAGGTCCCGCATTGATCGTATTTTCTCCTCAAAGTCTCAAATACTCAAACGCGTCTACACACCGGTTTTTAATGGTAGGGATGCTTTTGTGGAATACAGCTTAGTTAAAGTCCCACTAAGTTGTCGGTGCACTTTACCATCAGTATTTTAGAATATATATTAAAAATGATGAATTTGAATTGTTAACTCTGATCTATTTTTTATCTGATTTATAGACTCTCAAAAAAGGGGAAAAAACTTATAATTAGTCATTGTTGCAATATTTGAACTTCTTTTTTAATTATATCCAAAAACCAAATTCGAAGGATGTAAAAAATGTACATGCACATATCAATTATTTATTTATTTATTTATTTTGAGAATTTCATGCACATATCAGATATATTAAGGGGAGGAAATGATTTGAAAATAAGAGTGCAATTTCGTTATTAGATATGAAAACCAATGTTTATGAATGAATATCGTAACGATCTTGACACGGAAATCCTCATTCTTTTTATAATTGCGGTTCAATTAGAAATAAGCATGCAAGCAACTGATGTGTTTCTTATTAGTCGATATTCAATAATAGGGGGTGGAAATGCATGTACTGAACTTTTTCAACAATTATGTTAAATTAATGCAATGATACTACTTGATCTAACTTAATAAATAGTAAATAGGACTAGTATATAATAATAGTACCAATTTAGTAGAAATAATAAATAGTAATGCTATATAATGATTATGATAGTACCAATTTATTTTAAAAATAAACAGACAAACAATAAAAAAAATATACAAATTAGAGGATGATATTGTCAAATAAGTGATACTTAAAGGACATTTGTGTAATTTACAGGAAGGTTTTTGTAAGACTTGACTAATGGGAATTCGTATTGAAGTGACGAAATCAATAACGAACTTTCTTGACCCAATTTGTGATCTGGCTGTTGCACAGTGTGAATGTGTGATCCCTTCTCCCTTTTCCCTCTTTAACGCTCTATCTCTATCTCTATAGTTTAATTAATTGAATGCTCCTCCCCTTTGACTTTAGATTGATCCAGCAACGCAACTGATCTCCCTTCTTCCCCTTTTTAACTCCAGGTCTCCCTCTTCCTCTCTCTAATCGCTACTCACCAAGGTATCATTTTCTTCCTTCTTTTTTGAGAAGAAGTTGTCAGGTTTTCCTTCTTACTAGTTCCCACACTCTTTTGATACTGTCATTTCATATCTTTGTCCATTGTCAAAATCAACATTAATTTTCATTTCATTAGTTTGCTTAATTAATTAGTTTTTTTTTTTTGTTTACTTTTTGGTTTATCTAATTAGGTTTAGGTTAAATTTCCAATTTGAGTTCAGGTTAAATTTCGTTGTTAAATTATAGCTATAGTATTAAATTTTTAGTACCTGAATAAGTGTTCTGTATTAGTTATATAGGCTCAAATGAGTTGAGTTTGTTTTTGAGGCAAGTCCTTTTGATGCTGGTAAGACCTCCCACTTTTGACTCTGATGATGGCTATATCGTTTCTAATATCCGCAACAGAAAACCAGACCCAATTGAATTTCTGAATTAACTGTTATACCAATCTAATGGGGACAAATTCACCCCATATCATTCCTGGATAGCTCTATTTTAACACTGAAGAAATTTATGTATTGCAGAAGAGGGGGGAGACATGGGTTTGTCAGCCTCCTCCCCGGCACCGATCCAGACCTCTATTCACCAATTTACTGTCAAGGTAATTTCCTATATTTAGCCTTGATATTTCTGTTACATTTTTTTTTTTAATCTAGCATTACTTCTCTAGTTTTTTTTTTTTTCTTTTTTCAGGACGCACGGGGAAAAGAAGTTGATCTCAGCATCTATAAGGGAAAAGTTCTTCTTGTGGTCAATGTTGCATCAAAATGGTACAAATCTTTCCTGTTACTTAAATTACTTTTCCCTGACTTTTGCTCTTAATTCTTGAATTACAATGTTTCCTTTTCTATTGTCTGATGAGATCACTTGAACTGCACCATATACACTAAATTTATAAAATGCAATTTAATGATATAGGTTGATTTTTGTTGGATTCAACAAAAATAACAAAATTGTCTGCTTGTCTGTAGATTATCTTTTTATGACGTGAATACAAGTGTAGGTGCTAAATCTCAAGAGACATCTTAATATCTGCATCGTGTATTCAGAAAGTACTTTTGAATTGCATCTTTTAGATTTTAGGCATAGTTTTGTGGATTTGTTGAAGGGTGGGTGTTATTCTTTGTAAAGGGCTTGACAGAAGAAAGTACAAAATAGTTTTTGTTTCTGTTGCGCACACGCGCGCGTGTTTTTTTTTTGTTTTTGTGGTGGTGGTGGTGGTGGTGTATAGACAGCAGACTATTTAACTTTTAATAAATTTGTGACTTATATAGAGTCAATAAACAAAATGGGATCAGTTGGGTGCATTAGACAAAATCTGGTATTCGATCAATGTGATAACTGTGAGCCCTCTTTGAAGGTTGGGAGTGCCAAAAGAAAAGTAGCTCAAATGCAACTTCATTCTGTTGAAGTAAATGACTAGAAATTTTTTCAGTAAAAAACTATTTATCATCCTCCAGTTAACTTATTTTATTATACTTCCTTGCAGTGGTTTTACAGAGGTCAACTACACTCAATTGACTGAGCTTTATAACAAATACAAACATAAAGGTTAGCTTGCTCCTTTTATTGTTTTTTCTTTTCTGTGATAATTGACACAGTATAACAAGAAAAACCATACTGGCCATTATTTTTTGGAGGTAGTATATAAAAGAGACACCCCACAAAAGTATGGAAGAAGTTCAACATATAAGATAACCAGTACCATTGTTAATATAAAAATCATATTGCTGCCTGAATGTAGCTGGACAGGTAGCAGCAATGACTATCGGTCATTATGGTACCAATTTGATATCAAAAAGAATGGTACAGATCACAATGATATTAGTAAGAGTTGCTTACCAATTTATTGTTTGAAAGAGATGTTATCATTTTTCTCCTTGTTTATTGTATGATTTGTAAAATTTCAGACTTTGAGATTTTAGCCTTTCCCTGCAACCAGTTTCTTGCACAAGAACCTGGTACAAGTGAGGAGGTCAAGGAGTTTGCTTGCACAAGATACAAAGCAGAATATCCCGTTTTTCAGAAGGTGATAATTTTTAGTCAATAGGCATGAGTTGGCATTTGAAACAAAAGCTATTTACTTTATGGGCAGCCTAACTGTTATCTTTTACTGCTGCTTCTGCTTCCTTTTGTGTTGTGTGAGCATTGGACCTTCTTTGTATTGGACCTTCTTCACTTATTCAGTGCTTTATGTATAAAGCATAATTAATGGTAAATTGGGGGTTTTTAGAGAAAATTGAGAAAAAGTAGAACTTCATGGGCCTAGTTGAACAATTTTTGTTTGGAGGCAAAATGAAAGGAAAGGAAAAAACTTATTGCCTTTCATTTTGGAAATGAACAATAACTTGGTGACGTGTATAGAAAATCTCACTTCTGTTTTCCTTTGTTAATCTCCATTTACCCTCTCAAATTTGAACTTGGTTGCAATTATAAGCAAGGTCTCTTTCTCCAGTTCTGTGCCTTCCCCTCCTTTCCTCCTCTTCTTCCCTAGTGGAAGAGTTGGAGCATGAGTTGGTGGAAAGAAGTAGAGGGAAAGTCTTCTTTGCTAAGTTTAGCAACCCCCTCCCCCTCCTTACCCTCTCAACCAATCCAAGAAGGGAGTCTCTTTGCAGCATAGCTTTGCTTGAACCTGCTGATCCAGTGTAGTCCATGCTGGGTGCTTGGGCCCAGAGTGTCTAATAGGTTTTGTAAGATGGTTTTACAATTATCTTTGGTTTTTTTATGGCTGGTTTTGTACTGAAATCATTCTTTCCTGTCCATATCTGGTTGCACTTTTTTCAGGTCAAAGTGAATGGGCCGAATACTGCACCAGTGTATCGGTTTCTCAAGGCAAGCAAATGGAGCATTTGTGGAACTAGAATCAAGTGGAATTTCACCAAATTTCTTGTTGATAAAGATGGAAAAGTGATAGCAAGATATGGACCCACGACGAAGCCCTTATCCATCGAGGTTTGAAACTCTCTCACCCCCCTCCTCCATTTTTAGCCCTCAGACAGCTACATTTAAAAATGAGATATATCTTATATTACCTGGAAACATGGCACATTATGATGTCCTATTTCATCTTATTTCTTTGAGGAATTCCTGAATCCTCCTTTAGTACCTGCTCTTTCCCCTAGTATGCAGGAACAAAAGATGGTGATAGGGTTTGTTCAGGTATCTCTTTCAGAAATTAGGGATCCAGGGTACAGAGGATTTGTGTGCATAGTTATTCATTATATTTTTCATTTGAAAAGGGTCGATGTTGACATTTGGAGATTTGCAAAATTAAGCTGGAAACTATCCCTATAAACTAGTAAATTTAATAGAGCCGCTATTTAATTCCTAATTGGTTACCACTAACCAGTATGGAACATGCATATGGTATTAACATGACCAATCCTTGATAGTGAAACCCAAAACTTGGGTAATTCTCTGTCCTGTACTTGTGCCTTAATTTAATGAGGTTCTCCTCAATTGTGCAATAGCTTGCATAATATGGCAAGTAAGAACACAAAAGGCTAAAAATGTTTAAATTGATTTTTAGACCGTAGTTTGGACCTCAATAAAAGCTGAAAATGTATGATTATCCTAAATTTAAAATAAAGGAGAAAGGAACGATCATTGACCTTCCAAGAAACTTGACCAAAATTTTGATCCTTTTTTGTTTTTTCTTTTACCCCATTTTCCAGAGTGACATTCGGAAGGCACTTGGGGAAGTATGAGGTGGTATAGGGCCATAATATATTATAATACTTCTTTGACCGTCCCTAGCAATGTTAGATATTTTCTTCATTCTCTTATCTTAATGTAGCAATTAATATATTTGAAATTGGGATGTGTGGATTTGTCATTGTCTTTTTGTGTTGAACTAGTGAGGTATATATCAGGGGCAAACAGTGTCTTTTTTTTTTTTTTTTGCCAGATTTAGTGTTCTTGTAAATGTCAGTTGTGGTATTTTTGAATGGAATAGTTCAGTATCTGCTTGGTGGGTGGGGTTCATGTCTACAAAAATTTTGGTTGAACGCAAAACCTGTATGAGACTTTGTTTGTATAATTTATACTTCTAGCACTATTTTTAGTATATGTTTAATTATTTCCTCTTATTTTAATATACTGGTGATGTACTGGCAAAAAATCAAGTAAAGATTTTATTTAATGAAAGACAGGATGCTCCTGGTGTGCCATGTGGATCCCAAATATATATATATATATATATAACGTCATAATATCGGTTTTTTTTTTTTACAGAATTTAACAAATATATAAATAAATAGGTCTGCTCTTGTTCAACCAATCATAGGTATCCCTTTGATGTAATGAGGCTTCAGATTGCATGGCGTAAAATTATTCCTGTAGCTTTCATACATTACGCATGGGGCACCTACGCGCCTTTTATTACTCTCTCTTGCTCTTCTTGTTAAGTGGATATAGGGTACAACATGCATGGAATTTGACCAAGGCATCAACCGATGTTCCAATCCAATTCTCTTCCCATAAATAGCCGCAGCATTTCTTCTCCTACTGCCATGTATTCAAAACAAGGTTAACAATGGAGAAGGATCTACCAATCAAACGCTATTTGTGGATCCTTCTCTTCTTTGCCATAGCCAACTTGCTGGAAGTAACCCGCTCACAGACGAACCGGCCCCTTTGCTACGTGCAGGTTTCTGCAGCTAACCAAGCATGTGCTGTCCTTTCTCCGGAGACAATCTACCATTCCTTGGTGGTTGTAAAAAATGGTACCAAACATGACAATGTTCGTGATGATGATGATGACGACGAGGGTGGTGATGATGATGGCGGTGGTGGGGATGATGAGGGTGGCGATGATGATGACCACGGGGACGACGACGACCATGGGGACGATGATGACCATGGAGACGACGATGATCATGGAGATGACGACGATCATGATGATGATGATGATGACCGTCACCACAGGCGTCGTAAACACAAGTAATAAAAAAGTCCATGGTGGACATGATAATGAAACTTATCCGTATTATTCACGATTTATATCTATTCCAAGTCCATTATAATACAACACGGTAACAACTATAAATGTGCAAAAAGGCTTCGCATCATATTTCTATACAGCAGCTGGCAGCTGGTATTTGTATACACAGGTCATAACCGATAGATCTAACGCAAATAACTGCACTGCAGGCGCAAAAAAAGAGGGCATCATGAATCAAGCGCAAACAAGGAATGCTGCCGGTGGCTGAACGAGGTCGACAACGCATGCGTGTGTGAGATGCTCCTCAAACTCCCATCTTTCCTCATTAAGCCCAAGCACAAATTCATGATCCGAGTTGGCCGCACCTGTCGCTTCACCTACAATTGCCCTGGGTTTCTCCCCCTGCCCCGCCGTCACCGTCATTGAAGAATGCATGCCATGGGCAAGATATACAGGGACTGGATTGGTTGAGTTTTATTTATAAAATTGCTTAATATTTTCTTTTCTATCTTTTGTTATTTTATTGGGTTTCCGCAAATGTACTCCTTCCCTCTTCCTTTTTTTTTTCCCCCGCTCTGCCTGTAGCAGAGGTAAGAATTAATCTGTCGTAAATATACACCTACAAATTTTACTCGTGTGGAAGTGAATTCTGTTTATGTTGTAAGTGTTATGGTCTATTCTAATTTCTAAGGACTCAGATTAACTGTCTACCTTGTTTCAATTTCTAGGTTCTAACCCGATTTGATCCATCTCGAGGTCATGTCAGGTCATGCATGGTTCAAACCAACCCAACCGACTGATTATGATTTGGTGACTTTATTTTGAAATTTAGTAGTAATTAAGATTTATTATGCACGGACTATAATTTAATTAAAATTTAGTTGCCTGAATAAATAAAAATTAATTAATCAACTTAGATGGTTCGAGGTAAAAGATTCCGATCAAAATAAATACATATTATATATTTTGATAAAAGCAATTAAAAGACTGATTGTCTGCTTTCAAAGCAATGCACATTTGATAGGCTTCTAAACAAAAGGTACCAACCTGTACCAAAGCGATTCTAAAAATGATGAATTGTATCACGGAGAGAACATTTATTTTCAAATTCCTTATTCCAAAATCGTTAGTTTCAAAGTAACCTTAAAAAAATGATGAATTGTTTTTATTGATTAGAGCTTAAATGAATGATCAAGATTTGAGCCCATATAAAAAGAAGAAGGTATACATGAGTACATGACAGAATTGGGTTTATTTGAATTTTTTTTTTTTTTTGAAACCTGAAGCCCATGGGCTATATTAAATAGAGTATTTATACAAAGGCCTTAGTCAGGTTTATTGGCCCAAAATAATAACGCAGAATTCAAACGCTAAGAAATCAAATATCCTATATACCATCTCATTGAGATGACATCCTGCCATCTTACGGGGCTGGAAGGCTCATTAACTCCTTACGTAATCACGTGATGCACGTGAGATCGTCCCTCAAATCTTTCCGTACACCCCCTCTCTATCTCTCTCGCTCTGATCGATCAAATCTCTCTCTCTCTACGGAGCCAGTGCACACTTTCTCTCTCTACCGGAGCTCGCGCGCTATCTTCTCATCTCTCTTTCAGGTGAGTATATCCCTTTTCGATCAAATCAGATCACAAAATCTTCATAGCTTTTGCAATTCTCATTCCCGTTGTTTGATTTGTGCTTTTTGTGTGTTCAGTTCTCAATCAGATTAGATTTGAAGCTTCATTTTAGCATTCAAGAGACGCATTTGACATCAATTCGGATCAGGTCAGTCTGTCTCTATCTCGATCAGCCAGAAATTCTTCATCACTTTCGCAATTTCAATTATGTTGTTTGATTGGTGGTTTGGGCGTGTTCAATTCTTGATCAGATTAGATTTTAAGCTTCGTTTTGACATTTAAGCCACACTTTTGACATCAAAGGGATCATTTCTTCAAGGTACTGATCTCAATTGTATTTAATTTTGGTTTGAAATTTGAAATAGGCTCAGATCCGTTTTAAATTTTTATGAAAATCAATTGTTCGGAATCGGATCTAGGTTTTCACATTTTGTTTGAAATCAGTACTGATCAATTCTCTCTCCTGATCATATCATATCACAAAATCTTCATCCCTTTCGTAATTTTGTGTTTTGCTATTTAATTTATGATTTTGGCGTGTTCAATTCTCGATCAGATCATATTTCAAGCTTTGCTTTGGCATTTAAGGCATGCATTTGACATCAAATAAATCGTTTTTTCAAGGTACGGATCTTACTTCTATTTAATTTTGGTTTGAAATAGGAAATAGGTTTAGATCTGCTCTAATGTTTGAAATTTTTTGCTAATGCAAAGGTTGAAGCAATGATAAGGTACGGATCTTACTTCTATTTAATTTTGGTTTGAAATAGGAAATAGGTTTAGATCTGCTCTAATGTTTGAATTTTTTGCTAATGCAAAGGTCGAAGCAATGATTGAACATATTAGAATTGTAAATTGTGAATTGATTCTAATGTGTATAGTAGATCAGGTTGATGCACCAGTAAATTATTTAGTTGCAGTTAACTTAAACTAAGGGAGTAAATATAAACTGCAATGGGAGTATATACTGAGCTTATGTCTTTTTTTGTTACTAAAGATGAATTTTTAGTAGTTACTTTTGCTATGTTATTTCTAGTATAGTTATCTTAGTATAAGGAAGTAAATATGGTGTAAATATATACGTATCAAGAATTCAAGATAGTGTATTATTAGTCAATTATGTATTTGTCTCGTACAAGTGCAATTAACTTAAATTAAGGGAGTGAATAGCAACTACAGTGGGAGTATATACTAAGGCTATGTCTTCTTTTTCTACTAAAGATGAATCACTATTAGTTACTTTAATTTCTAAATTTTTTCTAGTGTAGTTATTTTAGTGGAGATCATATTATCAGCTCTGAAGGCATGACAATTAATATAAGTTTCTTGCTTAATGTAGACATTAATTTGTTAGTTTTCTTGGTAGGTACATAGAAGTGTAGTTATTTTAGAATAAGGGAGTAATTATATTGTGCAAGGGAGTATGTATAAAGATGGAGAATAATTTTCATCTGATAATGCCATCTATTTTCATAGTGTATTTATGTTTGTTTAAGGGAGTAATTATATAATGCAAGGGAGTATATTTTAGATCATACATTTTAATTAATCTATGCTAAGTATTTTCATGTAGAAGTGTAATTAACTTCAATTAAAAGAGTAAATATAAACTGGAAAGAGAGTATATAATAAGCTGATACCTTCGTTTTTCTTATTTCAGGTGATGTAATCTATTATGAAGGTTGTCAACAAAGAAGTAAACGGTAGAGTATATTCTTCTTGCCTGAGATGATCCATTCTTATTCTGACTTCAATGAATAATGCTTGTTCTTATAGTGATACTATTAAGTTTGTTAGAATGTTTGAATTTGGTTGGAATTATTTTATGATTATTTTGAATCAATAGTTAATTTGAACTTGGTTGTAATGTTTGAAAAGGTGATCAGTTTATTGCTAGGAATGATACAGTTAATTTGGTTTTAATGTTGGCTTATTATTATGAATGTTAGCTGGTGTCCTCATGTGAATGTCAATTTTCAATTGTTGTATATAAAAATAAGTACTCCATTAATACGGATAATTTAATTCCTTGTGTAGAAATATATATTCCCTTACGTTTTCATTTATTTTTTTTATCATGGAAGAACTTAATTTGTGATAAGGGAGTAACTAATTATTTTTAAGAGAGTATGTAAGATTCATTAAGGGAGTGTCAAATATGTTTTCATTTGTCTTTTATTATAAAAGTACATAATTTTTGTTATGGGAGTAACTAATTAATTTTAGGGAAGTACATAAGATTCATTAAAAGAGTGTCAAATATGTTTTCAGTTATCAATTTACTTTAAAGGAGTATTTAACTTATTTCATAAGAGTAATTATATTTACATGAGGGAGTATCTTGTTATGTTATAACATAGGGGAGTATATCTTTTTCTTAAGGGAGTATCTATATATGATCAAGGGAGTATCTATATATATTTTATTTTAAATGAACGTGAAGGTGACATCAGCAACTTAAAATCGCGTGATGACGTCATAATTTCGCTGAACGTGTAGAATGCAGTACGCAAGCCCATTTAAGCCCAGAATCGCGCGCACTTGGTTGATTAGGATGGCGGGATGTCAAAAATAGCGGGATGTCCCATATCAGGACTGCTAAGAAATAGGTCATACAAATAAAGTATAAATAAAAATAAAATAAAAGGAGGGCTTATTTGAAAATTGAAATATATAAACCGACGGTCCCCAGCCCCAAGTATATGCGCTTATATATTATGATGATATGGTATGAAGTATGATGATGAGTCGGTTTCGGTGGAAGAAAATTAAGGAGCCGAGTCGGAGCGCCCCCAATCCTTCTTTTGTTATCTCTCTTCAATTCGATTCGATTCAAAAGCGAGATTTCCCTGTTTTGAATCGTTTCTTGTCTCCAATACTTTGCAATGCATGTGTGTATTTGCACAGCTCGTGGGGAGTTCAAAGCAGATGCTAAATTGATGCAGAAGTGCGGTACTAAAAATGATAAGAATGGAAATTTGAAAATTTTAAGGGGGATTGTTGAAGATCTTAGGTAAATTGGAGTGTCATATATCGAAACCGATGATGAGGAGGAGCAGCTCCTATACAAGATTTGGTAAAATGTTGCATCATGCATTCAGTTCTTCCTATCTGCTCTAGCATATGAGCAGAGGCATTACATTAGCAAGTGTGGGGGTTTGCCTGATGGTAAGTGTATTTTTCGCAAAATTTTTAACAACAGACAAAAATACTTCAACAATTTTAATCAGAGCCATGCAACACCATCATTTTTAAAAATGGAATCACAATTGCGGCATTCGCACAATAGGCCCGGGCTATTGCGCCCTTTATATCGGCGCAATAAGGCGTTTGTCAAAATGAATTTATTTGTGTTGTTTCGTTTTTCTTTTGTTTTGTTAACTTTTCTGCAGCCGAGACAGAGGAGAGAGAATATCAAAAGGGCACCACATGGTCTTTGATTGGTCTTTTTGCTAAATACAATGGTCAGTTAATCCGTTTAAAGATAATATCATGTGGACACATGGTCTTTGATTGGTCTTTTTGCAATTTTATTGGATTTTATTGGACACTTAGTATACATCAACTTTTTGAGCAAACAAATGTCCTTAAATTATCAATATAATAATCTCTAAATTTCCTTATATTTTTTAAAATTTTGAATACTCATATTCCCCTTGGTTCAAGTGCACCAACAGGCCTGTAGCGCCCTGGACCAAAATTCTCTACAGCAGTGCTGCTGGCAGCGATTTCGTCCGAGCCGTTCGATCTCATCTCAATGGTTAATTTTTTTCGGACCTATCGATCTGGTATTTTTCACGGGGCACCCATCATCCATCGGACGGTTGTGATGCAGCCGCTGCCAACCGCTGCACTGCTGAGGATTTCGTTCCGTAGCGCCCTCTCCTTTTCTCCTTATTGAATACTCATATTATTGAATTTTTTTTTTTTGTAAACCTGTGAAATTTTCTTCAAAACAATTATGAAATATTGAATTTCATTATTTTACGAGAATTATAAAGAACCCTTAAAATTATAATGTCCTTAATTTTTTTTGATAGAATTAACAGAAAATTTTTTGATATAACTTTCATATTAATTATATAAATATACTGATATAAAACTCATAAAGTTATTTAATCGAATCCATAATATTTTGATGTCTACTGAATTTCTATAATAATTTGTATTATAGGCAGTTTGTGCAGAATTTTGAAATAAAAAACAATTTGCTTTGCACCACTGGAATTTTCTGAAATATTTTTGTAATTATTTTGTGCAAAGTGGTCTGTTCTAAAATGTCACGCCAATTATGACACAAAGAAAATAGCGAAAAACCTAGAGGAAAAAAATCAACATTATTCTCCAAACAAACCCTATTATGTACTAAAGCTACTTCATGCGGCTTATAATTTCATGAGGTGCGATATAAATCTAATTAAATAATCAAATTATATGTATAATGAAATTTTCTTCAAAATAAATTTATGATAAATGTTACAAATCCATAATAAAATTCGATAGTTATGGAGTTGCATTTAAATAACTTACAATATTTTTATGTTCTAGCATGTCCATAAATATGCACGACTATTGCAAAATAACTAAAATTCAAAATACCATATGTCAATTAATGTTCTAAAAATATGACAAGTTATTTTAAATCTTATGATGATTTTAATATTTTTTTAGTTATTCGAATCTTTATATTTTCACAATAATGATCATAGTTTTTTTTATGGGAAAATGATTTTGAAGGGTCTTCAAATAACTAAACAAAAATGGCAACGTCTGTTGAAAAATAATAAATGGAGTGTCAATTTTTACATGGATTGGAGATTCAGTTTTGACTTTTGAGAAATGTTCCAACTCGTTAACCAAGAAAAAGTGGTGCTAATACTCTCGTACTCTCTCTCCTCTCTTTCGCAACAAAAGAGGACAAAAAACAATTAAATGCAATGGTCAACGGCATCTAAATGGTCACACACAGGAAAAGAGAAACGGTCACAGGACTTTTTGTTGTTCTCTCTTATTGTGCCCATTTGAAAGGCACAATAGGCTTTTTCCTATTGCGCCGATTTGAATGTCGCAATTATGATGCGCTTTTTAAAAAAAAATGGTGTTGCTTTCCTCCATTTAAAATTTTGAGGGAAAATTTGTCTCTTGTTAAAAATTTCACGTATTTTTCCATTATACTTCTGCCTTTCTTTCTCTCTCCGCCCGCTGTGAGTACTATCTTGCAACTTTATTTATGTTGTGGTCACAGGTAGAATACCGAGGTTAAGGACTACCCGGAGAAAGAGATATACTACCATCAAACAAGTAGAAAATAGATTGGTGGAGTTGGCATTTTATGTGTCAGACCTGTCATATATCTTAGCTGCACTTAGAGATGGCATGCTTGAAAACATCGAAAAAGATGGGCTTCATGCTAGAGCTATGTGATTTTTATTTATCAGTCATTTTTAAATCCGCTTTGTATTTATTAAGCATAGGTAAGAGGCAAAGAAACGACTGCCTCAACATGAACTGATCTCCTATTTACTTAGTGTAATTAAATGCTTTGAAAATTCAAATAAATAACGAAATTTTCCTTTTTGTGTGGGTGTGAGAGAGAGAGAGAATGATGGTGCCTCTGTCTATCTTTAGAGAAAATTTGAGATTTTAACTGAAGGAATGCCCTAGAGATGGACTGCATATAATTACAAATTGTGTGAGAATATATACGAAGTATTGTAATATTTTTAATAGCTGATTTGTTGTGTTTGGTTCCTTTTTCTACTAGACTCTTCTTAAATTATTTTCTTTGCGATATGCTCTTCACCTTTTTATTTCATCACTTTTTTAATTGTGAATTATTATGCAAACAATACAGGACTTGCTGGGTCTAAACGTCACCGGTAACCAATTACTATCATGGAATGTTATCTCAGATTTGTTCTTCCCTCCGGCTCCAAAGCCCAAGCCCAAGCCCAAGGCCAATATTAAGACCAAGGCCAAAGGAAATGTATCAAATAGGCCAGGGATAATAAAAATGGTCACATGAAAAGACATGTTCATTCAGTAAGTAGTGAATACCTGTCAGGCTACACAATTATGGAGTTTGAGAGTACGAGTGACGAAAAGAAAACCTCCTTCTTTCAGCTCATGTGAAAGAGATGAACATGGTGTGAGCATCTACACCACCAGAGGAATGCTCTATGGACATGCTGCATATATATTAAACGTAGCTCTGATACCAAATTGTTACGAGCTTTGGGTTGGATGTAGAAGAGAGAGAAAGAGAAATCAAATACAATTCTGAGCTCTGATACCAAATTCCAATACAATTCTGAGCTCATAATATATAAAGCTTTCTAAAATATGGAAACCTATCAATTCTCAATCTTGGCCAGCTAGTAGAAATAGAAAGATACATGCAATATTTGAAATCAAATAATATCTATTAAATATGATTTCATTAAATCTAAATATATCGAATTATATTATTTCCTTAAAGGACCGGTAACAATTACAAATTGTGAGAATACTAAGTCTTGTAATATTTTTACCACATGATTGGCTGTGTTTGGTTAACTTTTTGGTACTGGTTCATTCAGTAAGTAGTGAATACTTGTCAAGCTACACAATTATGGAGTTCGAGGGCACGAGTGACAAAAAGAAAACCTCCTTCTTTCAGCTCATGTGAAAGAGGTGAATATGGTGCAAGCATCTACACCACCAAAGGAATGCTCTATGGACATGCTGCATATATATTAAACATAGCTCTGATACCAAATTGTTACGAGCTTTGGATTGGATGTAGAAGAGAGATAAAGAGAAATCAAATACAATTCTGAGCTCTGATATCAAATTCCAATACAATTCTGAGCTCATAATACATAAAGCTTTCTAAAATATGGAAACCTATCAATTCTCAATCTTGGCCAGCTAGTAGAAATAGAAAGATACATGCAATATTTGAAATCAAATAATATGTCACATCCCGCAGCCAGATGCGACAGCTCCCGCCACGAAAGTACAGATAATTGTACTTTCGTAAGGCTTAACTTGAAAACTAAACCTAAAACTAGCAATAAGTTTTTTTTCTCTGATAATATAATCAAATATTATCAAGTCAAAAGTTCAAACAAAATAAATCACAAAATAAAATATATCGACACATAGTCGATCGTAAAAGCATCCCTGACAACATATACATAACCTGACAGCATGTTCTATTACATTACCACAAAACATAAATCACTAACTAACTATGTGAAGGTGATCTCCATTTCCGTCGTAACTCCCTAAATGCAGTCTTCATGTACTAGCAGTACGTCCTCTGGAACCCCCAACCGTCGGGGAACATGCAAAACAAGTACGGAATGACAATAAAATTCTCAGTGCGGGTTTTAGTTCCAGACGTGGATTTCTAGTTGAAATCTTAGCCCGAAAGTAATATCCATAATAATCAAAATGAACATATAACTTATTAACCATCTAAATAACTGGACTAGTCAATTTACACATGAAATGCAAATGCAAGATATTTAACCAGTTTCATAACAAGTTGCATACCAAGATCGATTCCATTATAACCATCTTTCATGAACATGCACACAATTGAGTCAAGATCAAGACATTTTCATAACAAGTTGCATACCAAGATCGATTCCATTATAACCATCTTTCATGAACATGCACACAATTGAGTCAAGATCAAGACATTTTCCCTAACCCACTGGGCACATGAGGGACGTATCCCTAACCCCGGGCACGTGAGGGAATTCCATATCATAAACATATCATCAAAACTCACTCAGGTTTCCTAACCCAACCGGTTGGGCACGTGAGGAAACCTTTTCCTAACCCACTGGGCACGTGAGGGACATATCCCTAACCCCGGGCACGTGAGGGAATTCCATATTCAAATAGCGCTACCGAATTAGCCGAAGCCGGTGGCCGACCGACTCCGGAGAGTGGCTTGATTGACATTCCAAATCCATTTACCATCTTTTCGTACCAATCACGCACAATCACAATTCCAGATTTTTAAGGCAAGAATAGATTAAACTGATACAACTCAGTTTATTCATAAAAACATGTATGCAAACTTGCCTGTCTGTCATAACCATTTTAACAAAGGAGATCATTTTCAACATGAAACTTTGAGTTGTAATATTTGTTCCTAAATCTACATGGATATTGTGTAATGCATCCAAAGGGTTCAGCAAAATGTCATGCATAATTTAAAATTACCAGGACCAGATCTCTATAAAAATCCACGTATCCGCACTTGTTGTTGGATTAGAATCATTTCCCTTCAGGCCTCCTGTACAAAAGTCAAGAACCGTTAAAATTTGACTAAACGGTTTTTTAAATTAATCTAACTTGAGATCCTTAATTGTGGTCCAACTTAAGTTACCAGACTGACTGATTGAAGTCTTTTATTTAAATTTTATAGTAATTGCTTGTGTTTTCAATAATTTAATTATTATTTATTATTATCTTATTTTATTTTAATTTATTTTATTTAGATTTATTTTAATTTATTTAAATTATTAACATGTTTTCTTAATTATTTATTTTATTTATTTACCTCTTTAATTTAATTAATTAATTAAATAGTTTTATTTTCATAGTATTATTCCTAATATTTTCTTTATTATTAGTTGATTATAAATTAACTAATTCATTTATGTTTAATTTAAATACTTTCCTTAACATATTGTTTATTATATAATTATTAAGGATTTAATTTATTAAAGGAATATATATATATATATATATAAATTCAACATAATAAATCAGAAAATCATTAATTAAAATCTTATGAGTTAGTTTATGTGATCGGTTTAATTATTGATTAAATATATTAGTCAAATTCTTAATTATAATAGATTTCCATTTAACTTTCTGTACTGGGCCAAACAAAGAAGACCACAGCCCATTTTTTTTTTTCTTTTCTTTTCTCTTATTTTCAGCCGAAGCCCAACTACAAAGGCCCAATCCAGAAATTTTTTTTTCAATTTAGATCCTTTTTATTTACCGATCAGTCCTTTTTGTTCACAAACAGATCCTTTTTGTTTATTAATCAGTCCTTTTCCTTACACATAAGCCCTTTTAGTTTACTTTTAAGTCCTTTTTATTTATTATTTAGTCCTTTTCGTTACGAACAGACCCTTTTTATTTTCTTTTTGGTCCTTTTTTCTTTGCACTTAGGTCCTCCGCCAACTTTTCTTCACCATTTCGTCCCTGATACTTTTCCGCCCTTTACCAGTACCGTACCAGTGGTACGTTTAACGTACCTACTGCTGGTACCGGGTCTCCAAATGCTGCAAACTCCCTCACTCGACTTCCCTTAAGTAGTACTTGTTAGGAAATGCTCATATTTTAATTTTAGACTAATTACAACTAATTAATCCCATTAAGAATAAGCAAATCACAAGATCTAGTGCAAGGCATTCACACACAAGAGAGAAAAGGTGTAGGAGGATTGTACCTCTCACAAATCGTCCTTGTGAGGTTTTTCCAAGGCGTGGGAGTCGGTGGCGTGCTCTCCACTCCTCCTATGTCGCCGGCCGGCCGCCTCGAGTCCACCAAGAGATTAACCAAGCTCTAGAAGATTCGTGCTAGCGATTCAAAGAGAGCAAAGCTAATCCTAAGGTTTTCCCTCTTACAAAGCAATTAACTAGTTAATTATTTGAGGAAAAATCGTTCAACACATGAACTTTGAGAGGTGGAGATGAGAGGAAGGGATGAAGAAATTCTGAAATTTCTTCTCCTTGGGTGGATTTCGGCTAGGAGAGAGAGAAGGGAAGAGAGCAATGTGACGGCTAGGGTTTTCTCCCAAGAGACACCCCTATTTATAGTGCTCCAACCCTAGGTCTCTCATCCAACAAAACTTGGACAGCTTTGCCCCTCTCCTTGCCGAAATTAGGTGGGAGGATTATGGGCTCCAAAGCCCATTAATCCATCTCACATGTTGCTCCTTTCATACACCTCAATTCGGGCCTTTAAATAACCATTTAATTTAGAAGCCCAATTAGTTCAATTAATTAAATGTGTTGCACATGATTAAATATTAACATATTAATAATTAATCTAGGATTAGCAAAATGCACTAATTTATTTCTATATGATCAATTTGATTTAATTAATTATAACGGTTCATAACGGTATATAATTAATTAATCAACACATCATATTTTCGCAATTCTCACTGTTGCGAATAAATAAATAATGCACTGTTTGGTTAAAACTCTATTTTGTGTGACCCTTTGAGGATTTATGCTATGTTAGCCATGGAATTAAATCACTTATTTAATTCCAATAATCATAAGCGGTATCTAGCAACACGTTATGATTCCTAATTCGCATAAATAATGTACTGCTACAATATGTCAATCCTGCATAAGAAATATTAGTCTTTCCTTGTCTGATTCTTATGTCACATGATATCCTTGTATAATCCAAGATAGGAATGTGTCACTCTTGCAGATTATACATTTCTTGATATAGAGATGATTGTACAAGTTGCTAGCAAACAATCCATCTCCATCAAGGGGCCCAAACAGATATCATCGCTCACTAGGCAAACTAATGAGGGACATACGATTTTCTTGATGAACAACTTTTCCCCGCACAATTCAAGAGAACATAAATAAAGTCCGTATAGCAGCCTTTATCAGGAATCAGCGTTAGACGATATTTATTGAACCTATCCTCATGTGGAAAAGCTGAGCATCTCAAACTTAGAATCAACAACATATGAAATAAACAATGACACATAACACAATCCATATGTTTATTTCATTTGGGTCAAGTCCTGTACTATGTTCCACAACATATACATATGCAATTAAGTTGGTAACTCTTTACCTATGATTTGTAGAACTTAATCATCGCTTAACTTGCATACTAATCTTATCTGATAATTAATGCTCCTTGTTAATTATCAAGATTATGGACATCTTTAGATTTATTAATGTCATTTATGAACAAATGAATTATAGAGATCTACAATTCAGATCCTCAACCTGAATGATCTATCAATAAATAAATCAAGGAACAAATGATATAATATCATCAATAACATAAACCATAGAAGTAGCCATAATGATTGGCTTCTAGGACATAACTCCAACAATCTCCCACTTGGCCTAGAGTCAATCAACAATGACTTCTAGCAAGTGCGTAGTACTCAATGTAATATCCAAAATATACATGTCTCATTCTAAAGCCTCAAAGTAAAAGATACAACTCAAAGCCACTCAGGCATACGCCTAATCCCCATGGATGCAACATGCAACTCATGTGCGGCTCGAGACAAAGGCTTTGTCAGAGGGTCCGCTGTGTTCGCGGCACCGTCCACCTTCTTGACCTTGATCCACCCGTCATTCACAAACTGACGGATAAGATGGAATCGTCGTAGAATATGTTTGGTCTTTTGGTGAGACCTAGGCTCCTTGGACTGAGCTATGGCTCCCGTGTTGTCGCAGTAGAGATCCACTGGACCTGAGATGCTTGGAACCACCTCCAGCTCGGTCAAGAACTCCTTGATCCAAACGCCTTCTTTCGCTGCTTCACCAGCCGCTAAGTATTCCGCTTCGGTGACGGAATCGGCCGTAGTTTCTTGCTTGGAACTTTTCCAACTTACGGCACCACCATTGAGCAGGAATACATAGCCGGACTGTGACTTAGCATCATCTCGATCGGTTTGGAAACTAGCATCGGTGTAACCACTTACAACGAGCTCTTGGTCTCCACCGTAAACAAGGATGCTATCTTGTGTTCTCTTCAAATACTTGAGGATATTCTTGACTGCGATCCAGTGTGGCATACCAGGGTTAGCTTGGTATCGACTAGTCACACTAATCGGATGTGCCACATCGGGGCGAGTGCATAGCATGGCATACATGATCGATCCGACCACAGATGGATATTGAAACTTGTTCATGAATTTCCTATCTGCATCTTCCGTCGGACATTGAGTCTTGCTTAAGAATATGCCATGTGACATAGGCAAGTAACCCTTCTTGGAACTAGCCATTTTGTGTTTTTCCAACACCTTGCCAATGTATGCATCTTGGCTCAAGCCTAACAACTTCCTAGATCTATCTCTATAGATTTTGATTCCTAGGATGTAGGCGGCTTCGCCCAAGTCTTTCATTGAGAACACTTTCTTCAATGAATCCTTGACATCATTCAATTCGGGAATATCATTCCCGATCAAGAGTATATCATCAACATATAGAACAAGAAATACGACCACGCTCCCACTAATCCTCTTGTAAACACAAGGTTCCTTTTCGCTTTGAATGAAGTTCAACTTCTTGATCTCTTCATCAAAGCGCTTGTTCCAACTCCTCGATGCTTGCTTCAATCCATAAATGGACCTTTGAAGCTTGCAAACCTTGTTAGCATTCTTAGGATCCACAAAACACTCGGGTTGTGTCATGTACACATCCTCTTCCAAATTTCCATTTAGGAAGGCGGTTTTGACATCCATTTGCCATATCTCATAGTCATAAAATGCGGCAATTGCTAACAAGATCCGAATTGACTTGAACATGACGACGGGCGAGAAGGTTTCTTCATAGTCAATACCATGAATTTGCTTGTAACCTTTCGCAACAAGTCGTGCCTTGTAAATGGTCAAGTTGCCATCCATGTCGACCTTTCTTTTAAAGATCCACTTGTTCTCAACGGGTTTTACTCCGTTGGGAAGGTCAACCAAGGTCCAAACCTTGTTGTCATACATGGATTGCATTTCGGATTCCATGGCTTTGAGCCATTCTTTAGAGTCGGATTTCTTCATCATGTCATCAATGGTCAAAGGTTCGTCATTCGCAATGACGAGGGCATCGTGCAAACCCAAATACCTTTCGGGTGGATGACTTTCTCTTGTTGACCTTCGTAGAATAGGAGCTTGAGGTTCTTGAGGTTCTTGAACTTGTTCCACAACGGCTTGTGGAGTTGGTTCTTGATCCTCGAAACTTTGAGTTTCTTGAACATAATCGACTCGCGATATGTTCGAGTCCTCATTTGAGGGAGCATTCTCTTGAACCTCTTCCACAACGGCTTGTGGAACGGGTTCGGCTACAACCTCATTCGGAACCTCATTGGGAATAACTACATTACCTACTTGAGGCATGTCTTGTGGTAGTTCATGAATTTCTTCAATGACTACATTACTCCCACTACTTCTTCTTGCAAGAAACTCCTTCTCCAAGAACACACCGGTACGAGCAACAACTATCTTGTTCTCGTTGCGGTTGTAGAAGTAGTATCCCTTCGTTTCCTTAGGGTATCCTACGAAATAACACTTGTCCGTTTTGGGTCCAAGTTTGTCGCTCATTAGTTTCTTCACATGAGCTTCACAACCCCAAATCTTGAGAAACGTCATACTTGGTTTCCGACCAAACCAAAGTTCATAGGGTGTTTTCTCAACGGACTTAGATGGAACACGGTTTAGTGTAAAAGCTGCGGTCTCTAATGCATAGCCCCAAAACGATTTAGGCAAATCGGTTTGGCTCATCATCGATCGAACCATGTTTAGCAAAGTTCGATTCCTCCTTTCGGATACACCATTCCATTGTGGTGTTCCCGGCGGAGTGAGTTGTGGAACTATTCCACACTCCTTTAGATAATCACCAAACTCATGACTCAAGTACTCTCCTCCACGATCGGAACGTAAGACTTTGATCTTTCGATCAAGTTGGTTTTCAACTTCACTCTTGAATTCTTTGAACTTGTCAAAGGATTCGGACTTGTGCCGCATCAAGTAGATATACCCGTATCTACTATGATCATCGGTGAAAGTGATGAAGTATGAATAACCACCACGTGCGCAAATGCTCATAGGTCCACATACATCGGTATGTACAAGGTCCAATAAGCCACTTGCCCTTATCCCTTTGTTGGGAAAAGGCGCTTTGATCATCTTTCCCATCAAACAAGACTCGCATATGTCAATTGGCTCGAAAGCGAATTGATTCAAGAGACCAACGGTTTGTAATCTCTTGATGCGCTTCTCATTGATGTGACCTAAGCGGCAATGCCACATCAAAGTTGCATTCTCATGAGAAATCTTACGTTTCCTATTGTCATTCTCAACACTCAAAACAAGTTCATTACTATCAAGCATATAAAGACCATTCGATAAATGCGCAACACAATAACGAACTTCATCACGAAACAAAGTCAAACACTTGTTCTTTATTACAACATCAAAACCATCCAAGTCCAAACATGAGATAGAGATAATGTTTCGAGTGATACATGGAACTACATAAACATCCTTGAGTTCCAATACAAAACCCGAAGGCAAAGATAATTCCACGTTCCCAACGGCCATAGCGGAGATGCACGTGCCGTTACCGACGCGGAGTTGAACTTCGCCTTTCTCAAGTTGCCTCCTACTCTTTAGTGCCTGCACATTTCGACAAATGTGAGCACATGAACCAGTATCAAATATCCAGTCATTGCTTGAGGTAGCGAGAAGGGTTTCAATGACAAATATACCTGAAGTAGAAGGACGGATGGTTCCAGCCTTCTTATCAGCAAGGTACTTGGGGCAGTTCCTCTTCCAATGGCCCTTGTCGCTACAATAGTAGCACACGGTATCGGAAGTGGCCGGGTTCTTCTTCTTCCTTGAACCCACGGGAGCACCCTTGGACGAGCCTTGGGGCGTCACCGGGCCTTTGCCTCTCTTGTTTCTTCGGCCTTTCTTCTTGATCTTCCTTCCCTTGTCATTCACAGCAAGAACATCCTTAGACCCTTTCTCTTTCTTGAGACTCTCCTCGGTTTCCATGAGCATGTTTTGGAGATCCTCCAAACTTTTATCCATGCCATTCATACGGTAGTTCACAACGAACCCCGAGTAACTCTGAGGAAGAGAGTTGAGAATAAAGTCTTGGACAGCCTCCGGTGGGAAGGGCGTGTCAAGGCTTTCAAGCTGCCGAAACAACCCCGCCATCCTCATGACGTGTGGGCCAACTTCATGACCTTCCGCCAAACGAGTGTTGGCGACGGCCTTGATAAGTTTGCCCCTTTCGGTGCGAGCTTTGGTCTTAAATGTCCTTGAGAGACGAGAGATGATTTCAAACACTCCAAGACCACTATCAATGTACTCCTTTTGGAGCTCATTGTCCATGACTGCAACAATCAAGACCGACATCTCTATGTCGTCTCCATGATGCTTTTCATAGTTCTCATGGTCCTCTTTGGGAGCCTTCTCTTCAGGAAGAGGAGGTAAGGGAGTGGTCAAGAGATACTCCTTCTATTCAAACCTAAGGGCAAGCCTAAGGTTGCGGTGCCAATCCAAAAAATTGGCACCATTGAAGGCAAGTTTCTCCTTTTCAAGAAGAGAACGTAGCATAAAAGACGAGGAAGACATCTACAACAATATCAAAATTTAAGGTCATTTAGTTTATGGTTTTTGTTTTAACTTCCATAAAGTAAAACTTCCACTACATTAAAATAATGTCCCTAAATGTAATGGATTCCAAGATCCCTATTTTCGTCAAAATGGACCTGCTATGGCACGACATCCAAAATGACTAGACGAGGTAGGTTCTCTTTAACCAATCATACAACTTTATGATTCTTGGTTCGCTACACGAACTTCATCCCGATGTCCAAGAAAACTTGTTGGAATCATCGATAAGCAACTTCTCTCTATTTGCTCCTAACAAATCTTTGCATTTGTACCCCGACTATCAAGCTTGACAACCATGACGTCCGCTATGGCGGACCGCGCCATGATTGGCAATTGACGTGAAGGGGATAGAGAGAAGGAGGATGATTTAACTTAATCGTAATTGGGACAAAACAAATTATGTGACTCTTGATTGGTGGTCGTGTAAGCATACACCCATACCTACCTATGACAATTCAAGGCATTCTCAAAACAATCACATAATCATATGCATCTCAAACATTGCCGTGGGTTTGTATGGCTCCCGCTTGCATTAATCTTCGTCGCATCTCCATGTAACGAGACTAATCTAATCAAGCCCTCCCACTAATTACTAAGATCATATCTAATAATTAAGGGAAATAAATACATGTGATAAAATCCTAAAACTCCGCCTAGGCCTTAGGGGCATGCAAGCCTCACAAGTTACATCAAAATTAACCAATTAATGATCAAGGCACCTTAGGCCACTTTACAAGCAATCACATGCATTCACAACATATTACAACACACAAGGCATTGACATCTTGAGCCATATCAAACCCACATCCTCCTACAAAACAAAGTTAGCACATATACAATATACATGATTCACTTGTCCTTAATTAATTTCATTAATTAGAATCTTTGTGCATACTTGTTGCTCAAGTTTTTCGAATGCAAAGAAGGCTCAACCTTAACAACTAATTGTTTAAGCCCTTTTAAATTAAATCCAACCATCAAAACAGAAAGGAGGGTATTTAAGGAGTCTTCTAATTAACCTTTCATCACATTGATTAATTAGAAATTATTTTAACTAATTAAAATACGAAATTCGGGGCCCGAAAAAATTCAAAATAATTCGGTCTCCAAAAAATCCGAAATAAATCCAGAGAACTCCTTACAAAGATTGTGGTTACCTGTAAAAATCTCAAGGAGAGATCAATTACCATCAGGGAGAACCAAAAAAGACAAATCCTCAAATTGTGCGCGAAGCACCGTTAGAGAAAATTCTGTTATGGGTCTCAACCTTTTGATCTGTATGATCATCCCCTTGATATTTTTCCAGCAAACAATTTACATAGAAAAATACTACATACAATAGGCTATCAGTCCATGAAAAGAAAAATCACAAGTTATATTCAAGATCAACGAGATAACAAGCATTTAAGCAAGGTATCCTGTTCTGGAACAGACCGTCGACCAAAAAGGCTTCACTCGGTTGAGGTATCAAATCTCAATGAAAATCTATGAAATTAATTTTCACAGATTCCAGACTTAAAGGAGAACATTTCCATTTAAACACTTTTCCATAAAAGTTTCTCAATAAGTACAGTTTTTCAAAACAATCGGTTTGTTTGAAAAAACAGATCTGACAACTTCATCACTTTTCATCCTTGAACGCCCACATAAGATCCGAAATATGCAACAAAATTTACATATCCAGAAAGAGCATCAAGTCTAGATTAATCCTATCTAAAAGTTACAGGTACTTTGTATACAAACTTATTTGTTACCAACCACAACAACAGAACTGTGCAGCAGAATGACAGATCTGCGCACCGTTACCGTTTAAATCACTAAAAATTCATTTTACATCGAATTTCAATGATTCCAGTGGGAACACAACCACAACTCAAAGATCTACAACCTCCAATAAGAAGGAAAAAATTTCAGAGAACTTTACACCACGAAAAACAAGCAACAAGACAGAAAACAGCCTTTCCAGGGCCAGCAAGCATGCACATCACTAATTAACTTAATTAATTACGAATTTCTCAACTAATTAAGTGTGAAAAACCTTAAGCACGACCATAGCTCTGATACCACTGTTAGGAAATGCTCATATTTTAATTTTAGACTAATTACAACTAATTAATCCCATTAAGAATAAGCAAATCACAAGATCTAGTGCAAGGCATTCACACACAAGAGAGAAAAGGTGTAGGAGGATTGTACCTCTCACAAATCGTCCTTGTGAGGTTTTTCCAAGGCGTGGGAGTCGGTGGCGTGCTCTCCACTCCTCCTATGTCGCCGGCCGGCCGCCTCGAGTCCACCAAGAGATTAACCAAGCTCTAGAAGATTCGTGCTAGCGATTCAAAGAGAGCAAAGCTAATCCTAAGGTTTTCCCTCTTACAAAGCAATTAACTAGTTAATTATTTGAGGAAAAATCGTTCAACACATGAACTTTGAGAGGTGGAGATGAGAGGAAGGGATGAAGAAATTCTGAAATTTCTTCTCCTTGGGTGGATTTCGGCTAGGAGAGAGAGAAGGGAAGAGAGCAATGTGACGGCTAGGGTTTTCTCCCAAGAGACACCCCTATTTATAGTGCTCCAACCCTAGGTCTCTCATCCAACAAAACTTGGACAGCTTTGCCCCTCTCCTTGCCGAAATTAGGTGGGAGGATTATGGGCTCCAAAGCCCATTAATCCATCTCACATGTTGCTCCTTTCATACACCTCAATTCGGGCCTTTAAATAACCATTTAATTTAGAAGCCCAATTAGTTCAATTAATTAAATGTGTTGCACATGATTAAATATTAACATATTAATAATTAATCTAGGATTAGCAAAATGCACTAATTTATTTTTATATGATCAATTTGATTTAATTAATTATAACGGTTCATAACGGTATATAATTAATTAATCAACACATCATATTTTCGCAATTCTCACTGTTGCGAATAAATAAATAATGCACTGTTTGGTTAAAACTCTATTTTGTGTGACCCTTTGAGGATTTATGCTATGTTAGCCATGGAATTAAATCACTTATTTAATTCCAATAATCATAAGCGGTATCTAGCAACACGTTATGATTCCTAATTCGCATAAATAATGTACTGCTACAATATGTCAATCCTGCATAAGAAATATTAGTCTTTCCTTGTCTGATTCTTATGTCACATGATATCCTTGTATAATCCAAGATAGGAATGTGTCACTCTTGCAGATTATACATTTCTTGATATAGAGATGATTGTACAAGTTGCTAGCAAACAATCCATCTCCATCAAGGGGCCCAAACAGATATCATCGCTCACTAGGCAAACTAATGAGGGACATACGATTTTCTTGATGAACAACTTTTCCCCGCACAATTCAAGAGAACATAAATAAAGTCCGTATAGCAGCCTTTATCAGGAATCAGCGTTAGACGATATTTATTGAACCTATCCTCATGTGGAAAAGCTGAGCATCTCAAACTTAGAATCAACAACATATGAAATAAACAATGACACATAACACAATCCATATGTTTATTTCATTTGGGTCAAGTCCTGTACTATGTTCCACAACATATACATATGCAATTAAGTTGGTAACTCTTTACCTATGATTTGTAGAACTTAATCATCGCTTAACTTGCATACTAATCTTATCTGATAATTAATGCTCCTTGTTAATTATCAAGATTATGGACATCTTTAGATTTATTAATGTCATTTATGAACAAATGAATTATAGAGATCTACAATTCAGATCCTCAACCTGAATGATCTATCAATAAATAAATCAAGGAACAAATGATATAATATCATCAATAACATAAACCATAGAAGTAGCCATAATGATTGGCTTCTAGGACATAACTCCAACAGTACTTAACCTAACAACCTCAGTTTCCATCGATTTTGGTCGAGATTCATCAAAGCAAACCCGAAAACCCTAAAATCTTCATTTCTAACAATGGAAATCGATTCAATCTTCTTCCAAAACATCATTTTAACTCAAGAAAATCCGTTACAAACTCAAACACTAACATAGAGATTATTAACCCGTAATTAATCCAAATCCAAATTTCGGTTAATTAACAATTTCACTAATCTAAACTCAAAACAAATGTTAGAGGTGGCGATTATACCTTAATCTTCAGCTATTGATCGTCCTCTCTCTCTTTCCTGACCTCAGTTCTTCTCTTCCTCTTTTTTTTTTCTTGTGGAAATTTTCTCTCTTTCCGACTAACCTTCAATCCGACCAGAGATTGAGGTTTTATAGTAGTATAGGGAGGAGAAGAGAGAGAGGAAGATCAATGGTGAAGATTGCACACTCGAATCTAATCGTTTGAGTCATCCCCTACCCCCACCCGATTTCTCACACGTAGCATTCTCTTCGGCCGGGATTTGAGAAGGGAATGATTGCACTTCAATCCGTGGCCACTCTCGATTGGTTGGCTGTACTTGATCCCCTTCAATCTTCGTGCAAGGCGGTGTAACGACGAGGAAGAGCATCGGAGAAAATCCGACGGAGCGGAAAGAAAAGAAGCGAAGAGAAGGGGAGAGAGGAGATGACGCCAACTGTTCTCCGATTTTTATTAAATTTATGTTGTTTGGATTTTCTGTGGCGAAGACTCTGTGGCCAAGGTTGTTGTGACTTAGTTTAATTGATTTAATTCCGAATTTCAGTAATATTTGATTGAATTAACAATAGATTTCATATTTAATTAAACTTTGATTTTACTAGAATATTTTATACTAATTATAGATTTTACACAAAGTCAAATATTTCGAATTCGAGTCGATTTTTATGTTGCTTTTGATTTATTTGTATGTTAATTGTATATTATAAATATTATAATTATTAAGAATTATGAATTTCTTATTAATTAATATTTCTAATATTTTTGTTAATTAATCCTAATCAAATTTAATTAGTTAAATTATCCAACTATGTTACATTCCACCTCCCTTAAAAAAAATTTCGTCCTCGAAATTTCTAAAGAGGGACTTAAGATTAATATTTTCAAGGTCAAGTTATTCATTTTGTCATTCCACTGGAATTTATGATTATTATTATTATTATTTGCCGGTTATGCCAATTCTTTTTAAGATTCATTTTGTTTCTTTGTTGCCAGTACAGATATATCAGAGTACGACTTTAACCTCCTTGGTAGTCAGTCAAAGAAGTTAGAGTGATACTCTAAATATCACAAGATCAAACTCAATATAAATGACTAGTCAATATTGATTTAATCCTTGTACACCGACATGTTGTTATCATTGTTATCTGTTTGATTACATAATAGTTATTTTTATTATCATTTTAAAGATCAGATTTGAATTCAGAGTACTGATTCTTATAAGTAGGATTCTGAGATTTGATAGTGACCTAATTCTCAAGTAGGTTGATCTATCTAACTACCATGGCGTACTCATGTCGAAAAACAAAAGGGTAGACAAGTTAACCGAGCGTTAACAATCTCCAATCCAAGTGTAGAAATTTCTTTTCTTGTATCCATTATATGCTGTTTCCAACCCCCCTTGAATACAAATCTGACTTCCTCTCAATGATTTCTGCCATAATTGAGGTCTTGTTGGGTTATAGTTTCTTATGATCCCTATCATATTGGAGTTTAACATCATCTTTCCTTATAAAGTTTCATATGCCATCATGCTTATATTTGTTATAAGCAAATCCCAACAAATGTGAGTATTCAAATCCACCATCGTTAAAACTAAGATTACATGTCCACCGTGTATTCTTCAATATTTAATTTGTTCTTCTGAAGTATTATCCATTGGTTAGGGTCATGTATTGAGCTAAATATAACTTTTATACTCACATATCCTTGAAAGCTCGTCCAAAACCGAGATGTAAATCTCATATCTCCCTTCGAAAATAATTTCCTTCAGATATCCTTATTATCTGGAACAAAAGTTCATAAGTAACCTTGTTGACTCTTTACCTATAAAATCGATCTAATTAAAGATATATAGGTTATCTTGATCAATCAATCTCTTATGTCTCCGGATAGAGTCATATCTCTTTGTAGTTCATGGAAACTCCTATCACTAATTGCATTATGATAGATTCATTTTTATTTTAGTCTTCAGGGAAATTGCAAAAGTTCGGTAGGTTTCTATCAATCCGTCTTAGTTTACTAGCTCGCCCGACCTCCTTCAAAGATATTCTTCCATTTCCTTGTTTCTATTTGACCGCCGATATTTCCTTTTCAATTCTTTAGACACACCTTTTCTTTTCTTTCCAGAATAAATAACATACCTGGAGTTATGCATCTCCAAATAGCCTTATAGTTTTCATCTCAGGGTTGTCCAGCATACAACCACTATCTCCGGATTATTAAAATTTCTATCTCATCAGTCTTGAATAAGAGATCTGACTTGTTTTTGACTAATTCATAATATTTGTCATATTTGATGTCTTTCCGTCAAACCTCTCTAGGTTAATTTTGTAGATTGGTTTGAATAATTATGAAAGTTAACCTTCCGACCATGGTTATGATCAATTTCTATAAATCTTCAGTTTCTCATATTTTGAAGAAAAGCACGTATCTTGCCTTGGAAGGAATCTCATAAACACTTTTAATTGCCCTTGTTCCTTCATAGTTTTAATTCTCTCCATCTTATAGGAACTATTCAACATGAGATTTTGAAAGTGGATATGGTTCCATGTACTAGGTTAATAGGAAATTGAATTTTCTCTTTCGAATGGAGATCTTAAAATTTCTTCCAAGATATATCAAAATAACTGGTAAACGGGGAGAGGTCAGAATTGGTGGAATTTAAGTTCATTACTATACTTCTGTGAACTAAATCATCCAATTTCTCATCAACTATTTAGTTCCATAGGTATAAATATAGAATATTGGGGACAATTACTTTCCTTCTTGTATTGCTAATTGTAGCTGAAGGTCGCATCAACCAATTTATTTTCGAGAGTATACTATATCTTATCATCTCTATATCCAGTAGATCACTCGTTATCTCCAGTAGATCAATCTTAATTCTCGTCCATTCGTGAAATTCTTGTGGGTTAGACAGTGTACATTGATTCTGATAACTTACTCTAAAAGTATCCTAATTTATCCATTACCTGTCACCATTCAGTAGTTGCGATGTTTATCTTTACTTCTTTCTGCTGCCATTCTTTCTTCTTAATGTATGTCATCTATGATGTCCAAAATAGGTATTATAAATTTGTTGTCGAACTTATCACCACGAGTGTAATCATGTCCTTGTTATAGCATTCCATCTCCACGGCCTGAGCTAGCTCCGGTAGTAGTCATCTTTAATGCAGAAGTAGATGCTGGCTTCGAGCAATCTTTAATTCAATGATTAGAACTACCACATCGAGACCAAGTTCGAGTAGAATAATAGTATTGTGTCTCCGGCTGTCCACATTTTCACCTGCGATCAATTTGGTTTGGAGGATGGAGACGATAGAATTGGCTTCGAAGTCTGGGTTATTGGAGTTACTTGTTTGGGTCCTACTGTACTTTGCCCACGTATATTTCGAGTCTAAACCATACGTTGTTATACATTCCACTTATTTAGCTGCGTCCATTAGGGCTTGGAGTCCTGGGTTTGCTTGACTGTCAACTGTGATTGCAACTTCTGGGTCCAATCCGTCAGGATACTGACTCCTTTGTTGATAGGCATCATTAAAATGTCATGAATTTATTGAGATAAAATGAGGAACTGGGTGTTATATTCAGCAACCGTTCGTCCCAGTTGCTTGAGTGTTGCAAATTTAATTCTCATTGCTTCCATATGCACGACTTCCATAACCTTTGTTCAAATTATTCTTCAACCCATGCTCAAAGAATTCAAGCAGCATTTCCTTCATATCCACACTTCACTCCTTCCCACCAAGATTGAGTAGACTTTATATATAACAAGTTGCCAATTCAACCTGGTGTTCTAAAAGAGATTTGACATACCTCCAAATGAGATTTTATTGTGGCAAGCCATTCTTCTGTTGCTTTAAATCCATTTTCTCCATTAAATCAGAACAATTCTAATGGTGCAAATGCTTCAAATTCCTTCAATATAGCTTCATTCTTATCCATAGAGTCTTGTTTAGCTTTATCTGCCATATACCAACCACGTTCATAAGCTTGGTGTATGTGCTTTACTTCACCGTCTTCTATCTCCATCTATCACCTTTCAGTTTCTAGTATATTACGTCAAATGCGTCTCACAAGACGTCCTTAAACATTTTTCATTACTAAACTTTAACGATTAACTATATCTTAAAATACCTATTGTTATAGAGGTATATTATTATAAAAATTTCTCAAGTAGCAAGATGAATAAGATGCATGCATGCCTAACTTAATGCAGAAATTTGAAATATATCGTCCTAGCCCATCTTCCACCCTTTCTTTCGCTAGGCTGGTTAGGACTTATATCATTCTAGCTCTGATACCACCAAAAGAGACTGTCACATCCCGCAGCCAGATGCGACAGCTCCCGCCACGAAAGTACAGATAATTGTACTTTCGTAAGGCTTAACTTGAAAACTAAACCTAAAACTAGCAATAAGTTTTTTTTTTCTGATAATATAATCAAATATTATCAAGTCAAAAGTTCAAACAAAATAAATCACAAAATAAAATATATCGACACATAGTCGATCGTAAAAGCATCCCTGACAACATATACATAACCTGACAGCATGTTCTATTACATTACCACAAAACATAAATCACTAACTAACTATGTGAAGGTGATCTCCATTTCCGTCGTAACTCTCTAAAAGCAGTCTTCATGTACTAGCAGTACGTCCTCTGGAAACCCCAACCGTCGGGGAACATGCAAAACAAGTACGGAATGAGAATAAAATTCTCAGTGCGGGTTTTAGTTCCAGACGTGGATTTCTAGTTGAAATCTTAGCCCGAAAGTAATACCCATAATAATCAAAATGAACATATAACTTATAAACCATCTAAATAACTGGACTAGTCAATTTACACATGAAATGCAAATGCAAGATATTTAACCAGTTTCATAACAAGTTGCATACCAAGATCGATTCCATTATAACCATCTTTCATGAACATGCACACAATTGAGTCAAGATCAAGACATTTTTCCTAACCCACTGGGCACATGAGGGACGTATCCCTAACCCCGGGCACGTGAGGGAATTCCATATCATAAACATATCATCAAAACTCACTCAGGTTTTCTAACCCAACCGGTTGGGCACGTGAGGAAACCTTTCCCTAACCCACTGGGCACGTGAGGGACGTATCCCTAACCCCGGGCACGTGAGGGAATTTCATATTCAAATAGCGCTACCGAATTAGCCGAAGCCGGTGGCCGACCGACTCCGGAGAGTGGCTTGATTGACATTCCAAATCCATTTACCATCTTTCCGTACCAATCACGCACAATCACAATTCCAGATTTTTCAGGCAAGAATAGATTAAACTGATACAACTCAGTTTATTCATAAAAACATGTATGCAAACTTGCCTGTCTGTCATAACCATTTTAACAAAGGAGATCATTTTCAACATGAAACTTTGAGTTGTAATATATGTTCCTAAATCTACATGGATATTGTGTAATGCATCCAAAGGGTTCAGCAAAATGTCATGCATAATTTAAAATTACCAGGACCAGATCTCTATAAAAATCCACGTATCCGCACCTGTTGTTGGATTAGAATCATTTCCCGTCAGGCCTCCTGTACAAAAGTCAAGAACCGTTAAGATTTGACTAAACGGTTTCTTAAATTAATCTAACTTGAGATCCTTAATTGTGGTCCGACTTAAGTTACCAGACTGACTGATTGAAGTCTTTTATTTAAATATTATAGTAATTGCTTGTGTTTTCAATAATTTAATTATTATTTATTATTATCTTATTTTATTTTAATTTATTTTATTTAGATTTATTTTAATTTATTTTGATTTATTAACATGTTTTCTTAATTATTTATTTTATTTATTTACCTCTTTAATTTAATTAATTAATTAAATAGTTTTATTTTCATAGTATTATTCCTAATATTTTCTTTATTATTAGTTGATTATAAATTAACTAATTCATTTATGTTTAATTTAAATACTTTCCTTAACATATTGTTTATTATGTAATTATTAAGGATTTAATTTATTAAAGGAATATATATATATATAAATTCAACATAATAAATCAGAAAATCATTAATTAAAATCTTATGAGTTAGTTTATGTGATCGGTTTAATTATTGATTAAATATATTAGTCAAATTCTTAATTATAATAGATTTCCATTTAACTTTCTGTACTGGGCCAAACAAAGAAGACCACAGCCCATTTTTTTTTTCTTTTCTTTTCTCTTATTTTCAGCCGAAGCCCAACTACAAAGGCCCAATCCAGAAATTTTTTTTTTCAATTTAGATCCTTTTTATTTACCGATCAGTCCTTTTTGTTCACAAACAGATCCTTTTTGTTTATTAATCAGTCCTTTTCCTTACACATAAGCCCTTTTAGTTTACTTTCAAGTCCTTTTTATTTATTATTTAGTCCTTTTCTTTACGAACAGACCCTTTTTATTTTCTTTTTGGTCCTTTTTTCTTTGCACTTAGGTCCTCCGCCAACTTTTCTTCACCATTTCGTCCCTGATACTTTTCCGCCCTTTACCAGTACCGTACCAGTGGTACGTTTAACGTACCTACTGCTGGTACCCGGGTCTCCAAACGCTGCAAACTCCCTCACTCGACTTCCCTTAAGTAGTACTTAACCTAACAACCTCAGTTTCCATCGATTTTGGTCGAGATTCATCAAAGCAAACCCGAAAACCCTAAAATCTTCATTTCTAACAATGGAAATCGATTCAATCTTCTTCCAAAACATCATTTTAACTCAAAAAAATCCGTTACAAACTCAAACACTAACATAGAGATTATTAACCCGTAATTAACCCAAATCCTAATTTCGGTTAATTAACAATTTCACTAATCTAAACTCAAAACAAATGTTAGAGGTGGCGATTATACCTTAATCTTCAGCTATTGATCGCCCTCTCTCTCTTTCCTGACCTCAGTTCTTCTCTTCCTCTTTTTTTTTTTCTTGTGGAAATTTTCTCTCTTTCCGACTAACCTTCAATCCGACCAGAGATTGAGGTTTTATAGTAGTATAGGGAGGAGAAGAGAGAGAGGAAGATCAATGGTGAAGATTGCACACTCGAATCTAATCGTTTGAGTCATCCCCTACCCCCACCCGATTTCTCGCACGTAGCATTCTCTTCGGCCGGGATTTGAGAAGGGAATGATTGCACTTCAATCCGTGGCCACTCTCGATTGGTTGGCTGTACTTGATCCCCTTCAATCTTCGTGCAAGGCGGTGTAACGACGAGGAAGAGCATCGGAGAAAATCCGACGGAGCGGAAAGAAAAGAAGCGAAGAGAAGGGGAGAGAGGAGATGACGCCAACTGTTCTCCGATTTTTATTAAATTTATGTTGTTTGGATTTTCTGTGGCGAAGACTCTGTGGCCAAGGTTGTTGTGACTTAGTTTAATTGATTTAATTCCGAATTTCAGTAATATTTGATTGAATTAACAATAGATTTCATATTTAATTAAACTTTGATTTTACTAGAATATTTTATACTAATTATAGATTTTACACAAAGTCAAATATTTCGAATTCGAGTCAATTTTTATGTTGCTTTTGATTTATTTGTATGTTAATTGTATATTATAAATATTATAATTATTAAGAATTATGAATTTCTTATTAATTAATATTTCTAATATTTTTGTTAATTAATCCTAATCAAATTTAATTAGTTAAATTATCCAACTATGTTACATAATATCTATTAAATATGATTTCATTAAATCTAGATTTATCGAATTATATTATTTCCTTAAAGGACCGGTAACAATTACAAATTGTGAGAATACTAAGTCTTGTAATATTTTTACCACATAATTGGCTGTGTTTGGTTAACTTTTTGGTACTAGATTGATTTCATAAATTAATGTGTACTTTCTTTGCGTTGTGCTCGTCACCTCAAAACCCAATTCCTTAAAATACATAACGCATTAACAATTATGCTATCGTAGTTAAGTCAGATTTATTTATTCTCTACTTGAAATGGATCCAGAATTATAACGCATTATATTTGATACGTCTCACGAAAACTAAAAAAATTAATGCTTTAGATTTTTTTTTTTTTAAACGTAGCAAGAGCTACCCATTTCATTAGAAAAAAGAAAAAAGTTTTGCATCCTACCGGTCAGATGCACCCACCACAACATCGAACAAAATCAAAAGCAATCACTGAACTACAATCTATAACTTCTCAACATCAACAAACATATAATGCAAACTAAAAACTAGATTTCTTCAGCCCTTCTGCACCGGATTTTGCCTGCCCAATAGTTCATAGTTTTTTCATTCAGCATAATTGCATAAACATAAGATTAATACTTAGATTCCATATTTATATTCAAGTTTTTTAAATATAAAATAAAAAATAAAATTATGATAATCTGTAGCATAAATAGTTGTGATAAGGAATCATTCAAGTACCAAGCAACATAATCCCTCATCAAGCAAATTATAGGTTCTCAAAAAAAAAATTTAATTGATTGCGAGCGAGATTATTTTTCACATTTTGCAATTGCCGCTGATCAATTTACAATTTTTTTTTTTTCATTTCATACAACATTATCCTCCTTTGGATGATTAGAAAGGGTAGAAAAATAGATTTCATCTTTTTAAACACAAATATTTCATACAACTTTATCCTCCTTTGGATCCATCCTCAAGGAGGTTACCGGTTTTGGCATGTTTCTTGTAAGAGAGAAGAACAGGAGCAAAATTGTCATTCAAATTCTAACCCAAGGCTAATATAAAACTCCTATATTTAATTATGTTTACAGTCATTCTAAAACTCCTATATTTAATTATGTTTACAGTCATTCTAATTTACTTCGACGGATGAAAAGGATAGATCGATATTCAGCAATGAAGATTTGATGGGAAAATATCCATACATCCAATAATGCATGTTACTGTTAAATATAAAAAGAATTGACTTCTCTGACCCTCTTGCAGAATCAATTATTATTGGACAATTATTGGTGTCTTTCGACGTATTGTCCTGCTTGAAAACAAGAAAATAATCAAAAGGTAAATCATAGAGAAAAGTCGGAACCCTCTGTTGTATAACGTTATCGTCTCTTGCGATTCCGTTTTATTTCTTATAGTAGGACTAAGTTTTTAAACAATGTTCCGTTCATTTAATAGCATCAGAATATCCAGATTCTTCATAATAGTTAATGGTTCGTGATGGTTGATAATAAACCAAATAATGATCAGATTCACAAGTTTCAAAAAATGGTTCAAGAAATTGATAGAGGTGGAGAAACTAAATTGGACTAGTTAGGTAGAAATTACGTTTCATTTAAAACTAAATTTATCTCGCATAGGATCAATTTATTTTTATTTTAATTATTATTATTATGCTAAAAAAATCGTTTACGTAAAATCTAACAAGGTTAACATAAATTTCTCATGTTTAATTGAATTTATCTTAACGAAAGTCGTCAGTTCAATGGATTCGTTAAAGAATACGAAATTGAAATGGATAAACATTCAATATACAGCCATTAAACTCAGGGTTATGACATTATATATTGTAAAATTTTTTAAAATTTAAAACTAGACCACATCTTTATTTCTCCATAGTAGTGGAGCCAATATTAAAAATAAAAATTGATTTAATAATCATATTAAAAGTACCAAAGTCCAACTGTAGAGTTGAAATAAAAATAATTCGTACATATTTATAGAGTTGAATGAACGTTCTTTAATAATTTACAAAAATAATATAAAAGATGCATAATCTTATTTTTGGTCTAATTAATAAACAAATGGGTGAATTGAGCATGTCCCGACCCTCTTGGAAGTTGGAAGCAATGATTTGTTGGACAATTATTGGCGTCTTAAGACTTTTGTCGGGCTTAAAAATGAGATAACAATTAAAGATTAGATGTTGGGAAAAGGTTGGGACACTACATTATTGACGATGGGCGTCACTTAATAGTTTCATTTAAAATTTTTGTCAGACAATTAGTACACAATATATCCCACGTTTAACAGCAACAGATAATATAGCTTCTCCAAAAAGACAGACAGCTTTTGAGCTTTATCCACGGACCACTGACAAGCAAGTAGCTTACAAATAGAAAGAGACAAATCCCGGGACACTCGCACAGTCACACTTAATCTTATCTCTCGCTTTGCTTAATTGCTTAATTGCTTTGCGTCTCTGCCAATTGCGCACGATGGCGACTCAAGATCTCGTCCGTCCATCTGCTGCTGATGCTGACGTGGAAGATCCTCAGCTTCCCATCAGCGCTATGGAGGTCGACGACAAAAAGCAGAAGCAGAAGCCGCGCCGCTCGAAGCAGAAGCGCGTCGCCTCGCTCGACATCTTTCGCGGCCTCACCGTCGCTGTCAGTGCCTTCTTTTCTATTTCTCTTCAACTTCTGCTCTTTTTTTGTCTCATCAAATTCTCTACAAAATTAATTAATGGCTACTACAACGGATATAATATAATCTCAAATGATATACTCACCCACAAATAAATAAATAAAACCTTTTATCTATCGACGAGGTGTGGCTTTTGGGAGAAATTGATTGGTTACATTACATTTCACATGATGGTCGCTGCATGCCGAATTTACCATGATCATCAATCAAAATAATTAAAGAATACACAATCCTTCTTAAAAAACTTAACATTTTTTATAGCTTTTAGTTATCAATGATAGAACAAAAATCGTTCAAGGAACAATAAATGTCCCTTGGGGTCCCTTGGGCCCACTTAATAATAAATACTTGAAGAATTGGGGCTTTTGCTTAGACATTTCCACAAAAATAATTGAGAACGGAATATTTTTTTATGGCTGAGGGCTGAGGCCATGCAATTTGGCAAGGTGTATAAATCTCATGTCCCTCAGGCACACGCACACCTTGCTGGACGTACATCTGACTCATTATGCTCCCAAAATTAGATCTTCCCATTTTGGGAGAGAATAAAATTACTGGTGGAGTAGAGCACAGAAAGGTGACAAGCAAATTAAAGTTCACAAGCATGACGAATGGAATGCTATTTTATTTAATTTCTTCGGTTTGATTATTTTGATGTAATCACAGAACATTAAATCACCTGAAATCACAAGTATTGAACCAAAATGGCTCAGTCATGGTATGTTATCAGAACCACCTTGACCTGGCCATAGCATCTCAACACTGACTTCTTTCACAATCCTTTGTTTAGATAAATCCTGTCACATTAAATCTTGGAATTTATTTTTTTCAGCTGATGGTGTTGGTGGATGGAGCAGGGGGCGAGTGGCCGGTAATAGGCCATGCACCATGGTACGGATGCAACCTTGCTGATTTTGTCATGCCTTTCTTTCTCTTCATTGTTGGCATGGCCATTCCTCTCTCTCTCAAGGTTCTTACTATTCAATTTTTCCTTTTAATTTCTTCTGTTTTGTTATCGTTTCCTTCCTTTTACTGCAATACCTTTGATACCCTCTGTTTTGTTCCTGAAGTTGATCACGGAACATTGTAATGCAGCCTCTTTACAATATAGCAACTTCCTTCTTTTAACAAATTGTCTGTAGAGAATACCTGACCAAGGCAAGGCTGTGAGGCGAGTTGTTGTCAGAACAATTAAGTTGTTATTTTGGGGAATCCTCTTGCAAGGTTTGCGCTACTCTCTCTCTCTCTCTCTCTCTCTCTCTTGCAAGGACAATTTTGGGGAATTCAGAAAGTATTTGAAATGTACTTTCATATTGCATGTTGAAATCTAATCTACAATACATCACCAAGTTCTTTGTTTCTTCATCATATCTGAGGTAGAAGCATTCTTTTAGCAAATCTTTATATTTAGTAACTGGAACTTGAAGGCAACAATAGAAGCTTCTATATTAATAAATTATATGATTTGAAGTAAAACTTTTTCTATTCGACACTATAAATTCTCTTTCAGGTGGTTACTCACATGCTCCTGATGAACTGTCGTATGGAGTAGACATGAAGCATATTAGATGGTGTGGCATTTTACAGGTAATTCAATCATATGTTGTTTTCATTTTGGCCTGTTTGCATAAGTGCACTCTTGTGCTAATATTTTCTTAATTTAGAGAATCGCTCTTGCGTACTTAGTTGTGGCAGTTTTGGAAATCGTCACAAAGGAAGCAGACCTTGAGGATAAGTCAACTGCCGGATTCTTTATATATAGGAAATACTATCGGCAATGGTATGTTTTATACTTCATTAGTTAGTCTCTATTCTCCTTTGTTTGTATATAATACCAGTGTACCTAACAATGGTTTTGCTATTTTGTTTATATACCAACAATATACTTCCTTTATTACTAAGTCAAATTATTGTCACTCATGCATCACTTGAGCTCAAGAAAACCTCAATTAAGCAGTAATAGAAAAAAAAAATAGTAAGAAAGAAAAATTATAATTACTTGAAGAAAGACTCAACATGAAAGGTTATTCTTTTGTCCCCCGCACCCCCCCAAGATTTCCCTTCATTTCAGATATAAACCACAACTCTTGGTATACTCGGGCCATAATAACCTTCAGAGACTCTTGGCAAAGCAACTTTGACATGATAAGTTTGGCAGGATTGTTGCGGCTTGCATTTTGATAATCTATATGTCACTGTTATATGGAATATATGTCCCTGATTGGGAATTTAGAGTGCAGTATGATGTTAGTCCGTACTATGGGAAAGTTTTCAAGGTAATTTTTTTTTCTTTTTGATTCCTATTTCCTAAGCCCATTCTGAGTTATCATATATTTATTCTTTCTGCCAGGCTTTTACATGCATTCACACTATTTAGCAAAAAAAAATATAGTTATGAAATGAATGATTTATATAGTTTCTTCATCACCCTAATTTGACTCAAGTATCCAGAAATTTATAATTCAGCCCCAGAAGCTTTGATTTAGGTTAAGATCCCTTGTCATCATTATTTTAGTTTTTGAACAGAATCATAACCAATATGGCCATAGTATGATCCATGTAGTGAGATATTTCAAACAGAATTAGATTCATGCCATGTCAGCACCTATTCATAATTACTGCCCACTTTTTTTCTGACTGAAAACTGATGATAGGACAAATGGTTCTATATGCTGAGCCTAAAAATTTGGGGACCAAACATCATAAGCTAATACTCTAAAGATCATTTATGTAATTTTACATACATAAAATCTTCAATCTACTGTTTTAAAGATTTTCTTTGATATATAGGTGACATGTGGTACAAGAGGGAAGTTAAATCAACCTTGTAATGCTGTAGGCTATATTGACCGGAAAATACTTGGGATTAATCATATGTATAAGCATCCCGCTTGGCATAGATCCAAGGTACGCTTATCTTCCATTTTTTGTCTGCTCTACTTTATATTTCAAATGTTCTGTGCTTTTGTACTTTGGTTAAAATTGGTTTTCCATACTGACAGAATGATTTCTGTCTGTCTATGCGTAAACCAAAAAAAAATTATCTTTTTTGAGTGAAAAGTCAAAACAGGATAAGACATATAAAATCAGATACTTTTGTAACCTCGCAAGTCGCAACTTAACAATATATATTACATTTTGTTAACAATTGATGTTGAAAAGATTTATGAATTACTTGGTTAGGCTTGAACTATTGCCCTGCTTATATTATTGTACAATCATCTTCTTTCCATTTTCTGATGAAATGAATAGGCATGCACTGATATCTCTCCCTATGAAGGCCCTTTTAAGGCCGATGCCCCAGCTTGGTGCCTTGCACCATTTGAACCAGAAGGTATCTTAAGGTATCATATATGGCATCTTTTGATAAATGAAATACGAAAACTTCTGTTATCTAACTCAGTAAATTTAATTGTGCTCTGTAACATCTTTTGTTATGTATAATTTCCTTGGGATGCTTGCACTTTGTTTCTGATTTGAACATGCACAACCTAATGCAGTACTTTTGCTTTAGTTCATCTTCACCTGTGAAGTGGACTAAAATTAGTACCAAATTGTATGTTCTTTTATTTGATACAACATGTTGTTGCAAACTTACCGTCTTTGTAAATGTGAAAAGAAGCTTAGATAGTCATCCCTTCGTTCGCGATCTCTTGCCTTTAGTTCATCCCTTCTCGCAAACTTACTATCTCAAACTTTAAATTATGTTATTTGTTCCTCCAGTCCTCTTTTTCCTGTAATTTATTTTTTAATTAGTACTTTACCTGTGAATATACTTTGTGACCTTTCTTTTTTTCCCTTTTAATAGCTCGGTTTCTGCTATCTTGAGCACAATAATTGGGGTACATTACGGACATGTGCTTGTCCATTTGAAGGTAATTATCTTTCACGACTTTAAAGAGAAAATGAAACTGTTCCATTTTCAAATTTTGCACTTAATTTTGTTTTTCTTACCAGGAACACAGGGACAGACTTAAACATTGGGTTTCCATGGGTGTTGCACTTCTCATTCTTGGGTTTGTCTTGCATTTTAGCCATGGTGAAGTTTCAAATTCTCATTTTTTATGCTTCTCTATCATGATTTTCTTTCTGAATCAAATTATATATCTCTTAGAAACTAGAAGTACAAATTTTAAGGTAAGTTTACTAAATTAAGCCAACTAACGAAAAATTAGTTTCCATGTTGGTCATTAAAACAAATACCAAAATAATTGACTTGATTTTAAATCAATCTGGTTGTGAGAAAGAGGGTTTCATTGAAAGTAAAGGCAAGAGATGAACCTTTTTTTATTTTTTTTTAACTAATATGCATAATCCTGTGACATGCATTTTGCAAATAATTGAGAATTTTTCCATGTGTTAGTCAAATATAGAAAATAACTATTTTAATTCTTTATGTCAGCAATTCCACTTAACAAGCAACTATACACCTTCAGCTATGTTTGTGTTACAGCTGGTGCAGCTGCACTTGTTTTCTCCCTATTCTACTTCCTGGTAAAATAAGTTCAATGAAAAACTGATTCATCCTTTATTTTTCGAAAACAAATTCAAAGAAGTTTCTTTTTATTATAGGTTGATATTGTGGGCATACGTAGTATCTTTCTTCCTCTAGAGTGGATTGGCATGAATGCAATGTTCGTCTATGTAATGGCAGCAGCAGGCATATTCGAAGGGTTTCTTAATGGATGGTATTACAAAAGTACAAATAACACACTGGTAAGAAACACTTCATCTAGTGATAAGCACGAAAGAGTGCTACTGTATCTGCTGGTACAAATAAACAGAGTGAAAACTATAAGGGTGGGTAAACATTGTTGCCCTTATAAAAACAATAATGGTCAACTATTTTGATAATAATTTGCAAATTAATTCAAATAAACTCGAAAAATAGAAAAAAGAAAAAGCTATAGGCATTGATGCCCTTATAGATTAGTTTTGCTTCAGATTTCATGCAATTTAAAGTGTCATTTGGTATTCATCAAGAGTCAAGACTGAAAATCAACTAATTTTAACCATCGCAAATTTTGGTCTTTTGATGAAGGGTAAATTAAAAAAGTGGGTAACCGTTGAGGATGGTGGAACATATGCAATCTGAAATTATACCATATCATTCTTATTTGAAAGCTAAATTGGATTAAAAGAAACTCTGTAAATAAATTAAAAGCAACATTTTGGCAGGTTTATTGGGTTAAAAAGCACGTATTCGTGAAAGTTTGGCACTCACAACGGGTGGGTGTACTACTGTATGTACTTTTTGCACAAATTTTGTTTTGGGGGATTGTGGCAGGAATTCTTCACGGTGTGGGTATTTATTGGAAACTGTAAAAAAGTTAAGTGTTCAGAGATTGTATTGTTGCTTGAGTAAATACGCAATGTATGTTTTCTTTTCCACGGTTAAATAAAGTATGTATGATCTTGTAAAAAAGCCCTGATATTTGATTGTTGATGCTGTGTAAATAATATTGTTTGCTTTTAACCATAAGCGTGAGGGATTTGTGTACAATTTGTTTATTGACATTTAGCGTACTAGAAAAGGAGTTTTTGTTATGGTATATGTGTAATCAATTTCATTGTTCTTAATTAGTCAGAAACTTAACGTGGAAGTGCAACACATGACATGACACCTCTGCTCCTTGTGGGATTCATTTACGAACTTTATAGCTTTTCTATGCGTACGGTTTGTCTGAAAAGAAACAAATCTTATCATGCAAGGCCCAATTTATGGCCCAATATAGTTAACACGATATAGTTCAATTTGACAAACTCAAATCAAAACCCTAGCTCACGAAAACCCAGAATCCTTTTGGGGAAGAAGAAGAAGCTAAATCATGGGTGGATCGAGGAGAAAGTACAAGAGATCGCGAACCAAGGTCAGGGTCGGCCTTCCCAAGAAGAAGCCCGGCGTCTTCAAGCCCGCCATCGACATCCCCTCCGCCGCGCTCCGCCTTATCAAGTCCGCCGTCTGGGACGACGAGGGGAGCGTCATTCAGAACTACAAGTCCTTTGGGGTCGTCTCCAACCCTAATCTTTTGGGGGTTCGCGCCAGAGCCACGCCCAACCTCGTCCAACTCGATTCCCTCCAGGTCGTCGATCGGGAGAAGCTCGATGCGCCCGTGTCCGAGTTTGATCCCGTTGATACTGGGTCCGATCTCGAAAACGATGGTTAGTACTACTAGTGCTGCCCTTTTGGGTTGCATCACTTCTTATAATTTCTACATTCTGTATGCATCTACTAGTACTAGTAGTGGGTAATTGGGTATGACTTCACACTTCCTGGAATTAAATTATATCCTTTATCAGACAACACCAACCTAGCAACTGTACATGGTTAATTACTAGTATTACATTGCTGTTTAAATTGGATTGCATGATTTAAATGCTTGAACATCCTGTCAGATCTTAAATCTGCTCTTGGAAAGAAGAGGAGGGACGGTAAAACCATGCCTTTGCTACCTCTCACTAAGATGCAACGTGCCCACGTCGGTAAATTAATTGACAAGTACGGAGACAATTATCAGGTAATCTTTTCTCATCAAAAAATATCATTAGTTTCCTTCTAAATCTGAACATTTTAATGCTTATTCTAAAATGTGAAATATCTCATATGCACTTTTAGAGAAAAGTTTATACTCATTTCATTAAAATGACCACATTGCACTCTTTCCTATTTCGTGAAACATAGAGCATGCATACAGACGATTGGTACTTAGGGGTAGGACATTTTTTTCTGAAAGGAGCAGGGACAGTAACATATATCAATTTTTTTGTGGTTGTATTGATAATATAATATGTTGGTGGAATAAAGAAAGCACGTTTTTTTAGGGGTATATGCATTACATCAAGGTATAGATATGAAATTGCCCCAGTCTGGTACTATTGTATATATATAAGCTCATTTGAAATTGCTCCACTAATGAAGTCATTAAAATGTAGGCAATGTTTATGGACACAAAGTTAAATGCAATGCAACATTCAGTGGCAACGTTGAAGAAGCTATGCGAAAGGTATCATGTTACAGACGGGAAGCACTTCATCTCCACGAGTAAAATATTTTAGTTAAATATATTTTTTATGACAAAGCCATCTCTTAAATCATTTTTGACCTACTAAAAGGTCGTGTACCTGTGGTGTAGTGACATTATAAATAGAAACTTGTTGGAGAGTTATGCTTTTGTACTTGCAGTTCTACCAAAAGTTTTGCACAGCTTCAATCAAGTTGTATTAATTGTTTGCAATATCACATATTCGCTATTTAAGTTGTTTGAAACTGAATATCCGATATCTTCAATTAGTAATGTAATTGATCATAAAAAGAAGAAAAGCTAAATGTATGAGATTAATTCTTGAAGCACACACTGATCAAATTTCGTAAGTATGTATGCATGTATTATGTTTTCCTTTTTGCATCTCCTATTGTCTAGATCAAATAGGTCTCATTATCAAACTCATAGCCATGCACTAGAACCTGATTTTTGAATATTTCTCGCTATCTTTGTATCATTTCTGCTCTTAATGAAATTGGAGTACCAATGAGCAGACATCTTAGGCTGGCGTGGCCGATTCTCATCCTTGAAGTCAACGTAGTAAAGCCCATACCGGCTTTGGTATCCATCGAGAAATTCAAACACATCCATTAATGTCCACACAAAGTACCCCTTCACATTGGCCCCATTCCTATAATTTTAAGAGTAGCATCTTTAACATTAGAGGCTATAAAGCAATAAATTTATAACAAGGTTCAGTTTTAAACATTAATATATTTTATGCTTTATACTATCTAATTTCTGTTAGGTTCCCGTAAACCTAACTCGTAAGTACCAGTTCATCGAAAATATCGTGGATTTGCTACAATACCCTTTGCAACGCACCATGTTTTCTTATCGGTAAACCCCGGCATTAAAAAAAAAAAAAAAAAAAAAAAAATCATAAACTCCGATGAACCGATCTGTGTGGTTAGAAGAATGGGAATTGTATAAAAATGTTTGTACTATTTTTGCGGTGATATCAATTTACCTAAGAGCAGTCAGGGTACTGCCAATGTAGCTATTAAGGTACTCTATCCTATCTGTGTCATAAATTGTGCGGTTGGCTGGCTCTCCAAGACCTGTTCACAAAATACAAGGAAAAGAGTAATCGCTCAAGTGAAGAGACATTTATATATTTCCATAATAATTGTGGGGATGAAGGTGCTTTAAGATTAAAATGCAAGACATAACGATGGAATTTAATCTTGACTCTCTGTCGTCGCATATTCAGTTATGCTCTTCACACACTTCTGATATGGCATATGCACATATCTCTCAATGAATTTTTTTGAAACAAAGTTACTAAATAGTTCAAAGATGGAAATGGGTGAACTTGCCGTTTTCTTCCACATAAACAGGAATATTATCATAGACATCTCTGAAATACTCCAACATGAGTTGTAGTCCCTTGGGATCAGCATCAAAGTTAAATGGTATGAACTGCTTGATAGAACAGCACAAATTAATCAGTCATATCAATCCTTGCTTGAGAAATTACACTTTATAGACTTCTTTTGATACCAAGAAATGTTGTGCCGTCATAATTTACTTGTACCAAAGGTCAACCTCTTGGTAAAATCTAACTTATGTTTTCGGGACTAGCTAGGAAACAAATGAAAAGGCCGAAAACTTCCAAAATTGTAGACAACCAAACAAGCGCTAGGTAGTAATTAAGGCACAGAAAGTCCTTTCAAAATTTCGGTGCACATCGGTACAATGCTATTGTGAAGTGTTGTTATACATGAAAAGCATTTTAATGTTCACTTCAAAATTACCAGAGTATATATATAAAAAAAAAAAAAAATTGGTTATTGGAGAGAGTTTGGTGTTTTTATATGTTTCTTTATTCGACCAAATATTCCACTGATAAGAAGAACTGATGAAATGTTACCGCATTAGTTGGTGGATCTTCTCTGGACACTGTAAAAGAAAATAGTAAAAGGCTATTCGTCAGAACTCAACGGGGACCAAGTTGCGACAACTGAAAACTTGTGCTGTTGGTTAAAAGTCAGAAACTAAGCAGGATATAAGCTGCAAACTAAATGTAAAATTTTTCATATAACTTGTATCTGAACTTCCTTTTGCATCAATAAATATACCAAGAAGAAAACTCTATACTTGATTGCAAATGCTCCAGATTTATTTTAAATAATATAATATAATTAAGAAGAAGAGTACTTCTGAATAAAGCAAACATGTCAGCATTGAAGTCGGGAATCCTCGTCGCATCTGTGTTGGAGTTATCACTGATATAACATGATGTATAGTGGTTTATGCCGATAAAATCGGCCGAACCTTTCACCAATTTTGATTGTCTTCCTGTAAAATTTGAAAGGCGCGAACCTACAACCTCTCGCATTACGGCTGGATAGTCTCCAAAGACAACTGGATTTATCACCCTATGCATAGTAATGTAGTACCCTCCATTAACAAAGTTAAATCTTGAAAAACAGAAAATAAAATATACACTATATATGACATACCTGTTTTCAAAATGTTGTTAGTATGATGCACTTGTGATGAAAAAAGTTTAAACTCTTTTGCCAACTTTTGAATTAGTATTATTGTGTATTTTATTAAGTAATTCCGACAATGCATAGAGACTTTCATTATACCATAACAAATTATGAATTATGTACCCTCTCTTTTTAGTAAAAAAATAAAAATAGTGCAACATCCAAATTTCTATACATGACCTTCCTTATAAATTATAATATGCTATTCTCCATAGAGAAGTCTTTGGGAGTTTATTTTAGTATATGGGGTGTGATTTGTGAAGCTGCTTTGTTAATACTGCACAACAAATATGTCGCTCGTGTATGTTAATTAATATGTGTACAAGGCCACAAGGGGCGATCATGGAAGTGCACTTCTGACATACCATCCATACATAAAGTCCCTGACTCTTTGAGCTGCCCTGATATTTGCCTTAGAATTGGAAAGAGGGTAGGCCCAAAAGGTGTACACATTGATGCCGACTTTCCCTTTTTGAACTGCCTAACCAAAATAAAGACAGGATAAAGTTCACTAATAAAACTGAGCATGTTACTAGTGGAAGGAGAGCAAGTTTAATTACATGGAAATTATATGCGGACTTATTGTAATCGGATCTACCTGCATTCAGTCAGGCAGGTTGCCTATTGCTTATTCAGCCTTTCTTTAGCTAATGACCTTTAAATAAGTAGCATGAATTTTCTGTGCTTTTTGAAGTTGGTAGCTTGTCTATTCTTTCTTATTGTTGAAATTATATCTCACCTTCTTTCTTTCTGTTTCATTGTGAAGACACACAGAACATCATATAATCCAGCTATTTATGGGCAAACCAAGTCATTGCATCATAAATAAAAATAATAATTAAAGAGAGAGCTTTTGCAATAAATGCCGAGCTTTTAGCTAATTAATTAGCAGCCTTGAAGAGACCTAAATGATGTACAGGATCCAAAATTTCGCTCACAAATGCAAAACAAAAAAAAAAAGAAAGAAAGAGTAAAGGATGGAAAATTTACCTTGTACTTTTCTCTATACAATTTGGCAGCAGAAGCATGAGCCAACAACATATTGTGAAGGGCAATGTATGGGTCGACAGTCGAGTTGCCGACTGAGGAAAAATTGAAATAGCAAAAAGGCTTGGAACAATGCATAGGAGGGAATGCCCCACTGTCATAGGAAGCAAGGGCTCCCACATTGGGCTCCACCAATGTGGTCCAATGCGAAACCCTATCGCCAAATTCTCTGAAGCACGCAGCAGCATATTGGGTAAAATCATCCCTGCATTATGTATTGTATACATTCGATAATCTTCAGTTTTTATTAATGGCTTTAGTGTCATTTTTTGTTAAAGTGATATTAATATTATTAAACTCACACAATTCTCGGACTAAGCCAACCTCCGTACTCATCCTCAAGACATTGGGGAAGATCTAGATGGTACAGTGTGATATGCACCTGAATTCCTTACCAGATGAAGTTGAAGTTGATCGTTAAGCAACAAACATATTGAAGTTGTAAAATAATATATACAGCAGCAACCAGAAATTTAAAAGGCGTGTGATGGATGGATGAATCTAAATCAATTAATTCAGCCAATTATAATTTATCTTTTGTACTGTCTGTTTATGTGTTTGCTTAAGGCGATGGATGGCTATTTCGATTAGGCAATTTCAGACAACATCAAATATCCTAAAAATTATTTTGAATGGCTTTGAAAATTTATTTCTCTATAATCAGGTTTGAACACATAATAAAGTGAATATTGGCAATTAATTCTAAAGCAAGTATGAAAATATGAAGGCGCAGGTAGTTACCCTTTTGTACGAGACCATTTATAAAGTTATTATAGAACTCCAGTCCTTTCTGATTTACTGCTCCTCTTCCATCTGTATGTGTTGTAAAAATAGAATATCAAAAGACTGGAATTGATTAGCCACCGCCCCAGACATGCTGCTTCTCAAGAAAATATTTTTACAAATATATAAATTGACGGTCCAGACAGGAATTTATCATTTTATATTTAACAACCCTCTCTGTATTTGTCATTTTATCTGTAACTATTTATACTTTTAATTTGGCGTACACTGAATTTACTCATTGCATGATAAAAGCTGATCATGAGAGCAAAAATTAACCGTACGTCTGCTTTTTAAGCAACTAAACATAGTTTGACCTTACAATATATTATATAATAATATCTTAATATTTCAATATCATGTATCTTATTTTAACTTGTGGATCCATTTATTTTCTACTAATTTTTGGTAAATGAGCTAGCTTACTTGGTATAAGCCGGGACCAAGAAATGGAAAATCTGTAAGCCTCCAGCCCCATCTCCCCCATTAAATCTACATCTTCCTGCAATCAACATTAAGTTAATTAAGATTGTGTTTGATACTGAATGTGTTTTATAAACTGTATTTATATTTATAGGGGCCTGTAAGGGATATATATGCAGTTATGCACATATACATAATATACATAAGACTTAAAGTAAAATCAAAATTATAATTTTTTGGACTTTCAATGACTGTGAAATTTACATTGGGTACCTGGGTCACTCAAAAACAGAACATTGGTACCTGGTACTTATGGTAGGCATCAGCAGTGACGTCAGCATTGCTCTTGTCTGACACCCATCCTATATTTCGGCACTGAATCAGACTTCTAATGTGTAGACAATTTAGTACAACATTGTCACGTCTTATTTGTCTCTGTTTTTATTTTAAAACTACTTACCTTTGAATTCCTCGTTTAAGTTGGTAGAACTTTTGACAGATTATGATGAAATTGAATAAACATTACAAAATTATCACTAGAAAGGGAAAAAGAACCCCACGGGTAAAAAGGAAAAACAGAAACAAGAAAAAATTCAATGGCCTTGAGTTATTATATTTCATTTGGGGAAATAGTTTGTGTAGCAAAAATGATGCACATCCACAAAATTACCCGTTTCCGGTAAAATATTCCAATATTTGGATAATTTGGATAAAATCCTAATGTGCAAGATCCGAAGATATGCATTGTTCACGGAAGGTCTTCAGTTCTTCACGACACCCTTATTTTGATTAATACTACAAAGTACAAACGTAAGGACACTAATTTGTTCAGGCTTTCAAATAAAAAATATAAATCTTTCAAATAATATAAATTTAATTAAGTATTATATTTTTATGTTAATATTTTTTCAGTTTGTTTAGCGCAAAGTTAATTAAGTGGTAGAAAAATGAAAGTTAGAAATCTACTTTAATGTATTTCGTTTGTTAATTTTTGATCGCCTGATTTTATGCAAACAAATGTTAAGTATTAAAAAGGACAAGTATACACATCAACACATTAAAATTAAATAAACTGATTTTAACGGCTTAAATTTCATCTAATTAAAGAAAATCTGATTGATTTTGAAGTTGTATTCATTAATTATTTTTGGTGTGTCAAACTGATAGCAACTTTACTCTCTTATTTTGAAAGTACGTGCATATTATATACTTGATATCATTTTGAATCAAATTAATATGGATTAATGAGTATTGGAGTCGTACATATATAGCATTTTGACACTAAGAAAGATTAGATACCTTGATGAGTGAAGGTGTCCCAAATACTTGGGCTCCTTCCGTCTTCGGCCACAGCCCCCTCAACCTGCACTCAACATCAACATCAATTAATCTAAATTTGTGCACGCGTACATTTCACAAATTTTATCTGATTGAAGAATTCAAATTAGTCACTTTAATCAACAAAAGGAAAGAAGAAAATGCAGTGCTGAGATTGAGAATAAAGCAAAAGCATGAAGGGCTGACTATTGACTAATCAGTCATGTTTGAGTTTTCCATGAACTCCTATAATATTATAAACAAGTTTTTAGTTAGATTGGCTAGAGCTTTATTTGCATTTGTGTATGATTTGTGTGGTTTAAAAAAGTTTTCAATTTTGGTACATTTATCATTGCTTTCCATTTACCAGAGGAGTGTATATATATGAATTACCTGATAAGCAGAGGAGCCAGCTCCAAAGACGAAATCCTTTGGGAAGTCTTCTCTCGTAAGGTTGAGATGTGGCAATTGCAGAGCTCCCCCTAAGAGAACATTATGAACAAGCAACACCAAAGTAACAACACACCATTGCTTCAGTATTCGAGTTTGTTGTATTAGCGTGCTCTCCATCTCTCTTCCTTTCCCCGCCTCTTTCTGCGTCCCTTTTCCCTTTCTTTTATGTACTCTTATTTTATTCACACATGGATAAGTATTCGCAGAAGTCGCAGCTAGATTATATACAATTTCCAATATTTTCATGAGCAGCAATATGGACCAAAAAAAACTATGTACATGCTGGCAGGCCGTTCGTTGGCGAGGTACAATTAATTATATGATACAGGCGTTTTGTTTAGCCTATCAATTTAATTAGCGTATGATTTCGTTGCTAAGATTTTGCCTTTTGGATAACAACTAGCGATCTTGGGGAAAAAAGGGTGGCAGAAATGATATGGCATAGCAAATCTTGTTTCGGCTGATAAATGCTATATTTTTTTATTTATGCTAAGCGTAAAGCATGTTTATAAAATAAATTAATAAATAATATTATCTGCGTTAGTAGTTAGTTGGTTTTCATTTATTTGAGAATCACGCAGAATTAAATAAATAAATAACGAGTATGAGGACACAGGTAGAGGTGACCGGTTCTGACCGACTTCTGTCCTTTTGTGTTCTCCAAATTTGGTGGTACACGAAGGGAACGAGAAATCAATTCATTTTCTCACGTTTCTTGCACTCCCTTTCTATTTTACTCTGCGGAGAAAATTCTTAAAAATTATGCTAACTAATAATTATTTATCAGTATTCCTCAAAGAAAAGAAAAAAGAGAAATGCTAAAGTCTAATATTAGATGGATGTGGTCCGTCCAATATGATCTTATTCGTGTTTCAAATTTCAAACGATAAATCTTCAGATTGAAATCTTATATAAAACAAAGTTTTATATTTTTCAAAACTATTTACTTCGTATTCTTAAAAACTATTATTATAGGACGAACATGGACCACATACGGACTTTAGCTGTAACACATGTCAAAAATCTGCACAGAGAATTTTTTTGACATAAAATTAAATTGATAACTAATTGATCAGGCCCTAACATTAATATTTGATTAGCTGAGATTAGATCCAGACCAGTTTGGGTCACAGAGGGTTATCCATATTGTGCAATTCTCGTGAGCATTTTGTGGGAAACAGATTGTTTATTTCCATGAATCTATTTTGCCTTTAGGCTAAGGTTCATGATGGGCATTTTGAGCTCAAATTTGACCAATTCCAATCTGACAATTTTTTAGGTTTTGGTAAGCCGGGCTTGGGACTGGTCCGACCTGATTTAGGCACTGTAAACTACTGGTTAATCCAGTTCATGGTCTGGTCTGGTTGAATATGGTTAGGGTGGTTGGCTTTGGACTTCTTGTTTCTTTTAGGGGTCAACCCCACCAGTTTTATTTAGAATTTACAGACTACAAATATTTCAGTGGTATATCACACCTCTTACCAGTAAGCAAATGACCCAATCACTACTTGACAATCATTATTTTGTCCCCGTACAACCATTATTTACAAACAACCAACTCATTATCCAGCAAACTCTCATGTGACTACTTCCTTGACAGCTGCTCTAGTTTATAAAAAAATATAATTCTCATGTGATTAGCCAGGTAAACATCAAAATTGTAGAGTAAAAAGAACCAAATAAATCTACTATCTATTTTTCCACACTAAACACTACCATTGGCAAAGTGTTTTTGGCGAAGTAGCCAATCCTTAATTACTGAATTTTGTTTGCCATATAAATATGAATCTAGAGCCATAAAAAAAACGGCGGCCAAGCCAGTACTGAACCAGTAAGGTGTACACATGTACGCATGTACCAGATAGATCGAACATCAAATTGAGTGTTTCAACTCAGAACTGAAATTACCTTCTATTTAAATATGAATGTATGCAAAATAACAACAGATTTCCACATATATGAATGCATCTCCCACGTGTACCAGTCACATGAGACGAGCTTTCTGTTTGGACAAAACAGCAGCAACAAAGAGAAAATTCAGTCAAGACTATCAACAATATTTGAATTATCAATTATAACATCATCTACTTAGTATCCAACTATTCATCATTAGGATAAAAGAAGAATTAATTGGATATATTGAAGACAAAAAGTAAAGCATTTTCTCTTACAAAAGAAATAAGTACTACATGTTTTTTTCAAACTAATGGTTTATTCATTCACGGTAAGTAACATAACCAAATTGACACACTAGTTCCAAAGTAAAAAGTAATCAACTGTAAATAATAAAAGCCAAGCAATAATACCACTAAACATCACATGATAAGAACACAACAATCGCCTTTCATGCAGCTAACCGGCAATAGATATTTGCTACCATGTTAGCCAATTTAATTAACCCTTCATGATTGATACCCAAAAATGGTGCAGACAGTCTTCTTTTGAGGTAAACCTAGATTCCGAAAATTATTTTAACAATCTCCTTCCAATACAAGTAGTCTGTTAAGTACAGGTGGTACACGGCGAACCATACCTCCTTTGAACCCAAAATAAAACTTTAGCCATACATTGGCCTTTCCGTCCAAGCACCAGAAACATGACCATTGTCACACACATAAGCCCGCACCACGGGTTCACCATCCTCATGAAATCCTATGAAACCTCTCAAGCAAAACGCAGAGTGCAAATCCCACATTTCATTGCAGGAGCAATATGCGCAATGAAGTTTGATTGTGGCCTTCTTAGAATCGACAATGGTCTTCCAGACCCTGGACCTCTTAAAGTCCTGAAAAACACCCCTGAAAAGCATGTACTTGCGCTTTTCTTCATGGTGCACACAGCCTGGCCAATCGCAAATGTACAAGGAGTCGCCACGAAATCTGGAGGCCAACAACTTGCTGCCCTGTTCGCGGCTGAGAGACCAGTTGCCAGTGGCCAAGTGTGGAGCAGTGGGTCCGAGCCATTTGTTGTGCTTCTTCCTCCTTTTGGGAGAAGAGGTGTGAGGGTGATTGGGTGAGGAAGAATGGGCAGTAGGATGAGCAGCAGCAGGAAGAGGGGCAGCATCAGTGTGTAAGGATTGGGAGAGATCGTAGGTGGAATCGAGGTAGAGATCGTCGAAGAGGGACCAGGTGGAGGAGGGGGGAGGGGAGACACTGAGAGGGGTGGCGGTGGTGGTGTTGGGAGGAGGGGGCAGGGATGGGAGCGGAGAAGAAAGAGAAGGCAGAGGGAGAGAAGCAAGGGAGAGGTCCGGGCCGATGTCGAGAGAGAGGCCGAAGTCGGGGGAGAGGTGGTGGAGGAGGACGCCGGCGTGGGAGAGGCCCGGGCAGCAGACGGTGAGGTTGTGGAGAGTGGGGTAAGGGAGGTCAGGGGAGGGCGGCAGCGGGAGGGGCAGGGAGGAGGGGAGCGGGGAGAGGAGGAGGCGGCGGAGGCGGAGGGAGACGGCGGAGAGGCGGGGGAGGTAGCGGGGGTCGGAGGCGTAGGGGAGCAGCGAGATGATCTTGAGGAGGAGGTCGTCGGGAAGGAGAGAGATGGGCGCGGGGGGCTCGGAGGAGGAGGAGGCGGAGGAGGTGGCCATGGGATCTCACGATCTCAAGAGAGGAGAGAGGGGTCTGGTCTGATTGTGGATTGTTGTGGTTGGATAAAATGAAAAGGAATGAACATAGACGGATGGATAGGTTACAACTTACAAGTTATAAGGCCATAAGAGACTGACTGAGTGGGGACGCTCCGCAAAGCGACAAACAGCAAGTAGTCTCCCAAGTTGAGCCTGAGCTGGCCCCACGCGGATGGAGAGCGACCACACAGTGACACAGACAAGAGTTTGAGTTTGACTGACGCCAATTATCAATTATCTATCCACTCTCTTCAATTCCTCAATCTTCATTCATTCATTCACTGCTCTCACTGGACGTCTTCAGGATACCAGCGCTTGCCACTGGACCCTTCCCTTCTAAGTCTTTTCGGTGCTGCACATGTGTGCACATCTCAAATTAAAGCAATCCAGGTGACTCACTTCGCTCATCTCATTTTTTCACACATTACTTATGTCCCATAATTTTCTTCACAAATCAAAAGCACCAACCAAACAAACCATTTAATTACCAATCTCACCAAAACGCCAGCTTCTGAGTTGTCACTAATATATTTTATAGCTTATTTACAAGAAATGACAGCCTCAAAGACAAATTTGAAGCAGAGCAGCCTGAGACAAGCCACCAAAATGGAATTAAAAACAGGTTCCAATACATCTAACGGAGACACCAAAATCCATAAACTAACATCTGAGAAGGCGTGGTCAATTCTCACAGTTCACCGTACTAAACCAAACAAAGTATTCACAAAAAAACTTGATTCATCTTTCAATGGAAGGTTTCAGTTTATAACTGCCTTGCAAATTGGACATGAATTCCTTCTCCTTAGCCATAAATCTATGCACTGTACAAATAAAGGATTTTATTAGGAAATCGTCAAAAGTACATATTTTCCTTTAAGACTAAAAACCATATACTATCATTTTTTTTTCCCCATTTTCTTTCATGTGACTAGTATCAATGACAATTGTATATTATATTTTATTTAATAGCCACATAACACTAACACTAACAATGAATGTTCCAATAAAAGGATATGGTCATAAATGTAATAGTCTAAAAAGAAAAAATAAATAGTATGTGCTAAATTATACCTCTTTATGAAATTTGTGCATGCAGGGTAAATGCCGCACAACACCTCCAACAGATGGGACCTCTAGGCATATTACACACATGTCCTCCACTTTATCACCCTTAAATTTGTTATTAATTCGATAAATCAAAGCTAGTAGATGAGTAATTGTATGAATTGTACAATTTTTGCATATAACCCACAAAAAAAAAACATAATATCATGTATAACCCTACAGTTCCATGCACAAAGATTGTGCAAACTCGGTGGGAAACAACATCATATAAGGGGTTGTCTGGAACATTCCGAGTTTTCTGGGGTTATTTAAGAACAGTAAAGTAAAGGGAAAAAAAAATTATAAAGCTTGAGATGGACCTTGACCATGGATACTGGTAAATTGTTAATCTGACTGTCAGTAGCCCCCACAAGTTGTTCATCTGTTGTCGAGCCATACTCATAATCATCCCTGTATAGAAAAGAAATGCAAAGATGGATGAAATGACAGGGGAAAAAAATACTTGAGGTATATGCATATAAGATTAACAAGACAAATCAATTTTTCTACTTAACATAATTAACTGTGACAGTATGAAAATCTAATATAATATATCTAGAGGTGGTAGAGAGTATTGGAATTGGAATAAAAAAATTTAAAGGTTACCACTTGCAATGTTATCCAAACACTAGGCAAGGATAAAACTTACTCATAAAATCCAGGATAAAAGGAATCATGCATATCCACATCATTGCGGCTCTCATAAATTGCTTGCAGTTCTTCCAATAATTCTGATGTCTAAATAAAAAATATATATGAAATGAATATAGCATCATGTTAATAAATAGAATCATTACATAATATCAAAATAAGATGATTTTACCATAGCACGATCAGTCTTAGAACTGCTGAGGCGTTTGCGTATTTGCGATAGAAGCCGCTAAATCATATCACAAAAATGACAATTCACCATACATAAGAATGTTACAAACAAGAATGAGTTTAAATATGGATTATTATGGTCAAATAATATAGAATGAGGCCATAATTTCTTTAAATGCTCAAATATTGTTCAGAATAAGCTTTATTTGCTCATTATATGCATATTTTTTTTGTATAATTAAATATTTTACAATGAGTGAGCTCTGAATTATATTATAGACAATATTTTATAATTAACTAGAGTGTCTCATCGAGTTTTACTCAATACATAAATTTTTATTGGATTAATTCTTATTTTGTTTTTTAATTAAGTTATATATAAAATGAACATAAATTAAATTTAGTATGGTATGACCATACTAACGAAAAAAAGAAAGGCATGAGAATGAGGTAGTGCTACCGAAAGAGTAGAATAGAAAGGTGGAGAGAACTTCCGAACAACACAGAAGAGAGATGGGGGATAGGATGAAAATGAAAATAAAAAGAATAACAAAAAGCAGAAACAAAATAATGCACCGTCAAATTATTATCTATCAGTAAATCGAATCAATTTTACAAATAATAATACACGACACATAAATAGTTTTAGAGTATCGCGTTAAATAAATTGAAAAAAAAAATATTATTTCACGATACTTGGAGTGTCGAGTTACATTTTGATTACATATAAATGCATGACTCGTTAAATTGAACGAGATCAACTATTTAGATTTGAAAATTAAATTTTTAAATTTTGAAGTTCAATGAAAAAGAGTTGTTACATTTATGACACTAGAACCCTCCCCTTCACAAAAAAGTGGAAAGGGACATAAAAGAATGAAAATGATGAATTATTTCATATAGAATAGTTATCGAATATGGAAGCGTTTGACATGCACGAGATTAGTCTTCTAAATCAGCAAACTAATTTCTAATGTCGCCGAACGCCCATTTGTTTACACATTCATTTAGGGTTTGTTTGGTTACGGCAAGAATAGGGAATAACCGGTCTAATTCCTTATTCCTATGAAATCCAAATGGAGCTCGGATAAGGAATAGAGGCCTATTCCTTATTCCGGTGTCAAACCAAACACCATGGGAATAAGGAATAGAGGCCTATTCCCGGCCCAATTCCTATACCAACAAAATCTTGGTATAGGAATTAGGAATAAGGATTGGCACGGGATTCTAGACCCGGCCCTAATCCTTATTCCTTATTCCCTATCCGGCACACACCCAAACACACCCTTAGTAGTCGACACTCGACAATATTGGCCAATGAGATTAGCCATCCAAACTACTGCTGTCCATGTGGATATGTCATTTAAACACCACTCTCATTCAATAATGCACAACATTTTTCATGAATCGAAAGCAGCCACCAAACAAACGATTTAATTTTCAATCCAAACTCTCAAGCATTAGAGCAGATAATTATGTCAGACTACCAATCGTAGCATTAATCCTAATAAGCAAACTACACAAATTCACCTTGTTCACAAATTTACCTAAGGAGCCGCTTTTAAGCTAATACTGACAGATCAACAAGTAAACCAAATCAGGCTTACTTTAACTATTAGCTCCAAAGACAACATTAAGATAGTGCTTTAATAGTACAAAGTCATACACTCTACTTAATGTGAACAGAACATTCAACCCAGAATCTCACACACTTCACTCTGATTTTACCTGAGAAATAGAGTGAAAATTGGAAGTTAGATAAAAAGGTAGAGAAAACAAATCATACAAAGTAACAATATATTATATAGGAATCTTTTGACAGGGCATTGGTGAAGCAGCATGGTTTAAAAGTTTGCAGCGGCTTATGAACGCATCAAGCAAGAAAGTCATCTGACAATACTTTAAAAGTTACTATAGCAGGAACATTATCATTACTGTCTAATACAATTCAAGGTTCCAACCTCCCATAGAAGTACTGTAAGCACAGCAGCAAATCCAACAGTCCGATATACCTTTATTTGATTCCTCACTGATAATGCTCAATAAGTACAACACAGAGCAGCAAATCCATCTATATATTAAAACTATAAATTCAAGAATCTATGAACTGTTAACCTGCCGCTCCACCAATTAAAATATTGAATAGAAATATTACACTTTTACTAATAAAATATTTACCGGGGACGGAGAACGAGAAACGCTTCTGTCACGTCTGGGGCTCACACTATCTGCCTTCTTGTCCACCTGAATATAATAACAAAAAAAATGCTAATTTCTACTTGAGTAACAAATTGGTATATTGATTCAAACTTCTAGTGCAAATTCCCATATTATCTTGTATGGTGTCTATAAAAATATTTCTTAATCTACAGATTGTTCAAGAGAAATATTTTGGTGTGCCCAACAAAGCCAAAAGACCAACCTACAGCTGCTACTTCAGAACAATACAAGAAATAAACAAATAGTATACTTACAGAAGCATCAGGAGATCTGGATCTTGAACGTGATCTACAACAGTTTGAAAAAAAATATTTTAATCAAGTGGAGGAGTATCTAAGCCAAGTCTAATACAAAAGTTATATAGAGAGGTATGTGATACAAAGCAATTGTATAGCGAGAAAACCACAAACAAAACAAGGGCATGGAAAGGACTCGTAAAATCATAACTCTCAACTTGATTTTCTGCTTTAACAAGGCTACACCATACTAAATGGAACCTAATTCATTCTCATTCCCTTTTCATTTTCTTTGCATTTGTTTCACAAGTAAAACCCCACCTGATTAACAGTACCCAAACTGAAAAATTCCCTATTTTGGTTCCATCAAGGAAAATAATTGTTTACCTTAGATTTTACATTACCTTAATTTTATATCTAAGTACAGGAGGCAGTTGATATCGGTAGTGACAGGTTTAGTGTAGGTGGAGGTGGATCTAGGTGGGGACAGTATTAGCAATGCTTTTATTATATAGAGCCAGACCCAGCAGTCCAGACTCCCAAGCTACCAACTAGGAGGTTACCATGAATTAACATGCCAAGTTCTCAAGAGTTATAAATGAATGAGGGTTTAATAGACATAAATTTGCTCTTCCTCCAGATATCCTTTCAATGAACATTATAGGGCCAATCAACAGATTCCCATTCGGAAGAAATCAAACAATAAATGTTCTAAAAGAGCTGGTCGCTAACCCCTGGTATCAACCTGATGGAATCTCCACCAGGTCAAAGGAAGAGGCCCTTACAAGTATTTCAACATCAAGGTGGGGGAGAGAAAGAGAGAGGTACCTGGATCTAGATCTTGACAAGGACCGGCGAGATGCTTTCTTTCCAGGCGACCTACTGCACAATAAATTGAATCTTCCTTCATAAATTAGATAAAGATATTCTCTTCTGTTATAGCTACTACTGCAGTATTAGCTAACTTAAATTCTTGCTAATTTATAAATGACACCTCATTTTTCATCTATGTCATATCCCATATATAGAAGATACCCTCTTTTCCCGAAATTTAAATAGTAAAAAAGGCTTCCATCTATACATAGCCTTCAACAGCAGTATTACCCATGAATTATTCAAAATATAAATACGTACAACAACAACAACAAAGCCTCTAACAACAGACTCAAAATACATATACAGAACACCAATTTTTCAACTCTCCACTGTTCATGTAAAACAGAAAAATGGGCCTAGAAGTTGTAGCCCCCAAGTCGGGGCTTGTTCACCAAAAGAAAAGAAATGTGGAAAAGATAATAGAGACACTAACCCAGTGCAACGAAAAAGGTCACTTCAACTGTTGTCTACCACACCTAACGGAATTGACTATTCTATCCAAATGGAATATGGACTGAACAGCTCAACCAAGGGTTTACACTGGAATTTTTTGGTTCAGTTCAAACATTTCATCTTTCCACAACTTCATTCGGCCCCAATCCCATTTGGCAACTATCCCACAACTCCCATCTCTAATACCTACTCTCTACTTGCCAAATGACCCCTTATGGAACACAAGAATTCTCAAAGTCAGTGTTACTATGTGAAATGAAATACTTGGTCGAGCAAGCCTAGTAATGCAACACTGCAAAAAGAAATAACTACAACACATGAAACTAATCATACCTTGGACTGCGGCTCTGGCTCCTGCTGCGGCTATAGCTACGACTGCGGCTAGGACTAGGGCTCTTGGTGTAGGAGCGGCTTCGGCTTCGGCTTCTACTTCTGGACAAGCTATGTCTCTTTGAATCATACTCTCTAACCTGATTATGAAGAAGCACATTTTTTTTATTAAAAAAAAAAAAGATCCACCCAAACGCAAGAAGCCGCCTCAAAATAGGAAGAAAAAAACAGAGGTCTTTTTGGTGCAAATGAAGGAGAAAATTACCAAAAATACTTTCCTTCAGACATCTCTCCCCCCCCCCCCCCCCCCCACCCCACCACAACCCCAATTACTTGTTTGTCATATAAAACTTAAGTCCCAATTCCTCAAATTCTGAAGAATTAACAAAAGAAAAATTATTAAGGCCTGCAAAACAAAGTAGTCTGCCCTCATTGTAAAATTCTCAGGGTCAGGGGAATAAATCCAAATGCAAATGTTTTAGTTAAAGGTTGCATATCTTGGGTCAGCATTTGCATTCTTCATTCTATGACTTTAGGTAATTGAAATTTCTATTTCAAAGGAGGCACACAAGAACCCCCCCCCCCCCCCCCCCCCCCCCCCAAAACATAAAATAAAATAAATAAATAAAAATAATAATAATAATAATAAAACACACACACACAATTAATCTGCTTGTTCCCATACCAACAATGATTAAAAAAAATAACAAAAAAGTGCAGAAGAGACTAACCCGTATATAGGCACGAGAAAATGCATTGCGAAACTCTGAGTCATCAAGCTTTTTTATCTGCCATAGAAATATCAAGGATTAAACTATAAAACATCCATAGAACATAAACTGTCCCATTCTGGTACCAAACTACCGTCTGTCTGAGAAAATCAGAAAACGATCACCCAAGCTTTTGTAAAACTATACTCTAAAATACTATAATGATGTTCTCTACATTGATGTAATACAGGTAAACACAGCTTATTGAATGATTCATCCACCCACATCTCACAATCAAGCTAAAGAATAAGTAATCCAACAAGGCACCATAATCCTCACCAAGCAACAGTAAAATACCGGATATGTAATATGGAAACTACTAAGCCATTTGTGCCTCATAACTATCAGAATGCTATTAGGTGGGACCAAAGGACAGAACAAACAAAGACAGGAAAGTAAAACAACAGATAGATACCGCATATTTCATGTCATCATAGTTTGTGTAATCCACAATCCCAACAGTCCCTACAAAAATACGAGAAGAATCATTAGCCTCAACACAAGTAGGTCATGAAGTTCCTGTACCATGGTAAGCTGAAGGCCTAAAGCATACCGGCCCATACGCAAAGGCCCAGCCAGCAACTGGTCCCGCCATATCGTGCCCGTGCACAATTCCTGGCTAGCACCTGCCGGTCTGACCAGTAACTGGTATGGTATTGCACCTGCCGGTCTGACCAGTAACTGGTATGGTATTGCACCTTGCTACTGTATTAGAATAAACAAAAGGTATGCTAAATTAACTCCACATCAGCCAACAAATTTTGAAAATCAGCACCAAATGTACAGTTTCCTTGAACCTTGGCACCAATCCAGAATGGTTTTCAGACAAAAATGAACTGCTGCTCCATGTGGCAAATTCAAGCATTACCAACAACCCCATGTCCTGAAGAAGGCTAGAAAGCACAGATCCCCAGAACAAATGAACAGATAGCCTAGTTGCACTAACTAACTATAGTTTTTCTTGACTTCTATACTCACCTCCCCCTTCACGATAAACATCAGAGAAGCAGACATCACCAGCTCTACGCATGTGGTCCTACAAAAACAGAGCATAGTTAATACTGTATTTCTAACCAACAGAAGCAGAGATAGATTTGCGTAAGAAGGCATAAACTATTATTTTTCAGAGTTTCTCAAAGCCACCAGGTCTAATATCACGCGTACTGCGTACATCTATAACACTGGGGTTTAGGGAAGTTCTATACAACTGTGTTAAAATCTGAGCATTAATACATAAAGATAAAGAAACATACCTTCAGATCTTGCCAAGATGCAGATGAAGGCAACCCAGTGACCAGAACTACATGCACAAACACAAATACATAAAGATAATGAAACTTACTTTCAACTCATTCAATTTTTGTAGATTACAGAAACGAAGAACAATGTAGAAAAAATTATGCTGTGTGCATTACTGCAACAGCATCAAACATGGAATTATTCAAAAGCTCTGACAGAAAGAAAATGCAAAATTCCAGGATTATCTTGAAAACATGTCCACCATGCCTTAGGCAATAGCAGTTTTTTGCAATTCAGTGACTATACCCGGTCAAGCCCTAAAGTTAAGGATCTTTGACCATTAAAATCAGACAGCTAATAAAGAACTCATCTGGATTGTGGTAGTAACTAAGTCAAACCAAAAGCTTTCTTCCACTGCCAGACACAAATTTCCAACAAAAATATAATATGAAAAAGGATTATTATATACGCGACAGGGTAACCAATCTCCAAAATATTTTCTTTGGCCGAAGAATCAAAACGAAAACTCAACATAATGCGTACCTCGATACTCTGAGCGTCTAGGGACAGCCCCACGTCGGGATCCACTACTATGGCTGCTTGGACGATCATGAGAAGAAGGTGCACCACGCCCAAAATGAGCCAACTCCACCTTCCATAATTGAAAAAGAAGGCATGAATACTTTGATAAAAGCATCTAGAACTGAGTAACACAGGCAACTCTGGTCATCTTTTGAACGCAGCAGTCACACAGAAAATAAAGTTTGAACATATTCAGACCTACGTTTCTCAAGGAATGATTTTTATTACGGCACAAATTATATTTTACAAGATCATTATCAAAGACTCACTTTGTCCATGCCAAAGTTTTTTTGACAACTTGGTAGAAGCTACCAAGTAATGTCCATGCCAAAGTTGAACAAAGCATCTAGAACACCCAACTGCGACTAATTTTGGTCATCTTTTATAGCTCAATGATACTTGCACCAGATATATTGCACATCTTCGGACCAATGTTTCCCAGGGGATGACTTTTATTACGGCAGGTTGTATTTTCTAAGTTTAATTTCAGTATACTTACTTTGTCCGTGCCAAATTTCTTTACCATCAGTGCTCTACATGTCTACAATAAACAAGGCAATTCAAATCCACATAAAGTTTGGACACTTCGTCCCAATTATCATTCAAATTTTAATTCAAATATCGACTTTCATGCAACAAAAAAAGGTCTCCCACACTTCTGATGACACTTGTGCTCAAAACGTTTTCTCGTAAGTAATGATTGAAAGTTGATAGAATGACCCTGCAGTGCATCACATATTGGTGCAAAGAATGACTGTTACAGCAGCCATTATATGCACATACCCGCAATCTTTCGCCGTCAAACTTGTATCCATCGCGCCCGCGAATTGCATCTTCAGCATCTCTGGGGTCTTCAAACTGCAATATACAGCAAGCAAAATCAAGAAAATTATTTTACGTCCAGCACACTAACTTTCTTTTCAAACTCAGCTACAGAAAAGTTCCTCAGATATTTTCTCATGTGGCGTGCTTTGTCCTTAATTGACCATTGAGGCAAATTTTGTTAATCTTGCTTCAGCCATGGACATTGATAGAGAATTAGTAGTGCAGTACATTACTCAAGTCAGGTAAAAGGTTAAAGACAGGTTTGTTATACCTCAACATAAGCATAGGCGGGAGGCCTTGGAGGAATCTTCAAGTCAACATCGACGATAGTTCCATACTGCAAGCCCGTAAATAAATAAATACGAAAAGAATGAACCAAAATAAACTTCAGTCTACACAATAATATGTGACATGAAAAGAGAAACAAATTAGAAATATATAACTATAAAATTAGAGGCAAATTCTACAGTGGAGCCAATTTTTGTTAGATAGGCTGAAAAATAAACCCAATTCCTCAAAATAGTAGCCCACTGTAGAATGTCCCTTAAGTTTATAGCTCCTAGTGAAGAATTTACATCTGGCCTTTGTTCCCTTGATATATTACAAAACTATATAAGTATAATAAGTACTGTGGGTTAACTCTCAATGTTGCAAATTCCAATTTCACATGAAATAAGAATAAGAGAATAATAGAATTACCTTGTAAAAAAGATCCTCAACCTCCCTTTCACGAATGTCGCCAGGAAGATTCCCCACGAAAATAATTCTGCCCCCACGTCTGCTCATGTTTCTACAGTACAAAGAGAAAGACAAGAAAATTAAGCTATAATACTTGTACATCCTATCCGAGCTGCTTCCTGTTTACAAATACCCATGAACCTAGTTCCAACTATAATTAATGTCGAAGCTAATTAAGAAAAGATTAAACAATTTGAAGATAGAACGGATTAAACAAACTAGTGTTGTGTTGTTTTAGGTTTATAGGCTGCTAAGGCTGTGCCTTTTATAATGAATGCTTAACCCAAAAGAAAATTCAAAAGCATCTAACAAAATTTTGATATAAAACAGGCAGCAAAGAGGAATATTGAGAGAAAATAATAAAGAAACATTGAAATTTGAACAGATCAGATGTTTCTTGAAAAACTAGGGTTGGTCCGTTTGTAGGGTTTAAGCAAGGCTTACAGAGAATTGTGAAATGGAACTGCAAATGAAGAGCTTCCTTGAAATCTGTCTTTCGCGCTCGCTCCTTGTCGCACTTGTCTCTCTCTCTTCTCCTCAGACGAAGGTTTTCGGTGGAGAGCTTGAGAGTTGAGACTTGAGAGTTGAGATGATAATAAAAAGCAAGCTAGTCGCACGAGCCGCGCCGCAACCAAACAAAACAAAAGGCAATTGCCAATTAGTAATGTGCATATTTTGTGAGGAAACATTATGTAACGAGTCGATGGGTGCATGCAGCATGCTATTAGTTATTGGTTATTTTGTAAAGAAAACTTTTACGACACGACACCAATTAGTAAGGTGACACACCAAGGGGAACATTTTTTAATGCCACAATTAACCAGATTTTCGAGAGACTCGGGATGGTTCTGGAGACAACAATTGGGCTATAGCCCATAAATAAATTTGGGCCGATTTATTACAAGTTGTGTAACAAACTCAAAAGTGCCATGCAACAATCGTCTTGTGTAAGGCCCTCATCAAAATCTCATGGGATTTCATTCAGGTGTGATGCACACCATCCACAATTTTCCCATCCATCCCATCCACAAAAAATGGGCCTCAGCCTCATTTTTTTCGCGCGCTGACGTCAGCAAGGCGCTCGCTGACGTCAGCGAAAATTTTTCAGAATTTTTTCGGAAATTTCTGGATGCTGACGTCATCAAATGTACTGGTTTATTTGTTCAGTTAGATGTCATAAGGGTTGAATTAAAAGTCGTAAGTGTTCAGTTAGTTGCATCTGAAAATGGAATTTTCGTATTTTTGTGTTCAGTTTAATACGACAAAGGTTGAACTAAAAGTTTTATTTGTTCTGTTAGTTGCATCTGAAAATGAAATTTTCGTATTTTTGTGTTCAGTTTAATACGACAAAGGTTGAACTAAAAGTTTTATTTGTTCTGTTAGTTGCATCTGAAAATGAAATTTTCGTATTTTTGTGTTCAATTTAATACGACAAAGGTTGAACTAAAAGTTTTATTTGTTCAGTTAGTTGTATCTGAAAATGAAATTTTTCGTATTTTTGTGTTCAGTTTAATACGACAAAGGTTGAACTAAAAGTTTTATTTGTTCACTTAGTTGCAGCAGAAATTTGATTTCGTAGTTAACATTTACAATATACAAAATGAACACATATAACAATATAGTTAACATTTACAATAAACAAAGTGACCACATTTAATATTCAATATACAAAGTGAACACATATAACAATATAATTAACATTTACAATAAACAAAGTGAACAATTTACATCAACTTCATAATTCATCAGTTTTAACAGCCACAAACAAGCATAGAAATTAACTGAACAAATATGATCACTAACTACTCCTTTACAAAAACAAACGGATTACAAATCGATTGTAAACTCGGAATTCATCTTCAAGCTCTTGTGTGAGTGACCTACATATCGTTCAAAATTTGTTGACATCAGCACCCTTCCTCTCTGATATGATGTGTCCTACATATCAATTCAAGTTGATCATTATTACCCACAATAAATAAGAACAAATGCAATATATCATGAAAAGGAGAGTGATGACAGGAGATGAGATGACGAATCTGATTTGGTTGGTGACGACGGAGACTATCTGATCTGATCTCACATGATCTGGCACAACCTTTGATATTTCCAGAGCTTATACAACACTCTCGACATCCTGAAAACCACAAAAGAATTTTGATGATAAAAAAATTGGATCGGTATAATAAAAAATGCTACGAATTAAATCTCTTGTATCTTTTATAATGAATTAACTGAAAGACTATTGGCCTAATTAACATTTATATGTAAAATATACACTTTGTAAGTTTACAAACTTGATTCCCAACTCGGGCTTTGACATACACCATTGTCGTGCGGCTCCGAGTGGCTGGTTGCACATCTTGTGCCTTGATAACCTTCACATATAGCAAAATATGGAGTTCATCTGATACAGGCGGTGGTACCTGGTGCATGATCTAATAGAAGAGAACAATCTTTGTCCCACTCCTTACGCGGCGCTGGATCGGTGCCTGCCCGACCTTTCTAACCAGGATCGTCTTGTTGTAGAGGTTCGAATCCATGCCTTACTCAAGGGAGTTTGATCGGACCTACGAATTTAAAAAAACTTTTCAAGGGTTTTTGTTGCGGATCGATGGAGAGGAGAGACGAGACTACGACGGAGAGGTTCTGTGGAAAGAGCTGTCAATGGCGGCTAGGTTTGGAAAAGAGAGTCGGCGATCGGAGAGTCGTCGAGATCGAAATCGCACCTCAAGTTCTGCTTTTGGTTTCGCCTTTCTCTCTCCAGCGGCAGCGGCTAGGTCCAGAACGAAGGAGGGAGTTTAAATAGATCGGGCCAGTCATTTGGCCCATAAAGAATCTGTTTGGTCCAGTAGAAGCCTTTGATGGTGTGAATGGGAAAGTAGGGGATGGTGGTAGTCAATTTTCGATTTCATTAGAAGATTTCGCGACTCCTGAGTCCTGAGCGGGAATGCGAATTCTCGTGTCAACACGCGCGCTGCACGGACCACCCACACCGTTCGCGCTTCATTTATATGCTTGCTGACTTGCATACGCCTGGAATGGAATATACCTACTGCCGTTGGTTTCTTTTACTCTCACAACATATCTCACTACTTGTGATTTGAGAAACACCAAGTCCAAGGAGAAAGACACTTCTCGACCCATCACCCGTAATAACCAGCCACGTGGACACTAACCCATCCAAGTCGCTCTCTCAGCAACCTACGAAAATATTAGAATAATAATTGATTGATAATTTGATATGATCCCAAGTCCAAGTGGCATTTTAAATTGCATCATTCATGAACAAATGAACCATCCCTTTCTTTTCTCTTTTCCGGCTTCCCTTTCAAAAAGCATCAAAATCTCTCCTACTACTTTATATCTATAATCTATCTATCTATTTTGATTTTTGCAACAACCCATCAATCCAATCCATCCCTTTCTCTTTCTCTTTCAGCCATGGCTTCTACCTCCATCGACCCCACTGGAGAGCAAGAGCAGAAGCCCCTCAAAACCCCTCTCATCACCTCCCACTCAGACTCAGAGGACGACGAGGAGAGAGCCTACGATTCCGACGACAAGGTGCGCATCACCATCTCCTCCTCTGACGACGAGGCTTATGCCCACCAAGATTCTGTCCCTCCCTTCTCATGGCGCAAGCTCTGGCGCTTCACCGGCCCCGGTTTCCTCATGTGCATCGCCTTCCTCGACCCCGGAAACCTCGAGGGAGATCTCCAGGCCGGTGCCATTGCCGGGTGTTCCCTCCTCTGGCTTCTCCTCTGGGCCACGGTCATGGGTCTTCTCATACAAGTGTTGTCCGCCCGCCTCGGGGTGGCAACGGGCCGACACCTGGCAGAGCTGTGCAGGGACGAGTACCCCCAGTGGGCCCGGCTGACGCTCTGGTTCATGGCTGAGCTGGCACTGATCGGGGCCGATATCCAGGAGGTCATTGGCAGCTCCATTGCCATGAGAGTTCTCAGTGGTGGGGTCATCCCTCTCTGGGCTGGTGTCATCATCACCGCGCTTGATTGGTATACATACACTTCATCTATATATACATATTTTTTTTTAGGCAAAATCGGCCCCATACCCATCAAATCTTTCGTAATTAGATATTTACCCATCAAATCTTTAAAATTGATCTCATACCCATCTATTCTTGATGAAATTAGAAATATACCCACCTCACCTATTTTAATTGATTTTTTAATGTAAAAAACTGATTTATAAATTTTATGACGAAACTGCCCCTGCCCAAAATTCCTCTCCTCTGACTGACCTAAAAAACCTTTCATCTCCCGCTTATTTTCTCTCCAAACGATATTAAAAATAGAGATATTTCTGCCATATTTTCACTTTTTCCTTCTAATTTATTTGTTGATTGTTAGTTTCTGCGAATATATCTTTCCAACTTCGGTTTCTGCATTTTTCGTTCTACCAATAACCATGGAGATAAAAAAATAAGGAAACACAATCTACCAATTCATTGCTTTCTAACTTATTATGGGATATCAAATCTTTAAGTGCGAGATTATATATGTTAGTTTGAAAAATGGCATAGTAACAATTTTGTCAAAGTCAAATTAGAAAAAAAAATGGTTAAACGAATGATTCTGGGTCCCAATTAGATACCAGTATATGAATTGCTACTAGAATAGTCAAATTTTGCGCAACATGTTCCGAGTGTCAACTAACCCCACTCTTGTAAATAAGTCTTGAATAAATTATGGTAAAAGACAACTTGAAATGGTGTATTTATAATGTTATTTTGCTCACGGTAATAAAGCCATGTTATTTTCCAAATATCTCCTGCATTGCTAACTCCTTCCCTCCCCAAACCCTATCATATGGCAACAAAACACCAAACTTCTTAGCAAGCTGATCTTTCAAATCCTTTGCTGGTATTTTTCCATCTCTTTTAAGGTCATTAATAATTCGATCAGCTACCCATGCTCGCGTTGCATGTTTGTTTCCACGTTTATTAGCCCCACCACAACAATTGTGATTCGGCTGAATAGTTTTTACAATAAAAGTGTGGTTGTCTGGTGCAACTGATGCATGTATCCTCCAACCACACTCACGAGTTGCACATGTTGCTGTTACTCGTGTTGGTTCACTTTTGCCCAAGTTAAATTGAAAATCATTAAGCACTGCATAATGATTAAGTGCACTTCTAAAAGCTGTGACATGAGGAAACATGGCACCGACCTCCATGTTAGGATTATCTATGTCATATGAATAGAATTCTCCCTCATAAGCAAGATCAATTTCCTCTTCACTTTCTTCCTCTGTGTCACTGTTACGACTGTGATAACTTTCTTCACTGTGGCAATAATCTGACTCTTCCTCATAATTGTCAATCTCTGTATTTTCTACCCAACTCCAATCCTTATGACTACTACTATCTAAAGGCTCCTTGGTTACATAAATCACAACTTCCTTCTTCTCTTCATATATTGTGATCATCTTCATGTAACTCTGATCATCTTCAACTTGGACATATGACTGTGTACTAGCATGCTGATCCAAATAATATATTGACAAGTCCAGGTTCTCATCCAGATTATATAGACGGTTCAATTCCTCCAACAAGTCAGTAAAGTTACAGTTTTGCTGGTCATGATAAATTGTCTTCTGTCTACCAAAGCAATACTTCCTTTTGGTCCCCTTATTAATCAATTTGAAGTATCCATCATACTTCACTTTCAACTTGAATCGAGATGCATTCATGCTGGAAAAAAGTGACATTGTATGTTTAATTCAAAAGTACTGACATTTTATAGGGTAGCACCAGTACATTATTTGAGCACAAGAAAGAATGAATCACGTTCACTCAATCCCCCGCCCCCACATTATTTGAGCAAATTTGATGTTTTATGGTTGTGCCGATAGTCTAAATGAGTACAAGGAATAAAGAAAATAATACATAAAGAGAAACTTGTAAAGAGGATAGATTTATGAATAATACATAAAGGAATAATATGTGCACAATTATTTATAGATTTATGACTGGACTTGCACCGTGGGAACATTGTTGTGTTTTCAATTCCAGAGATATACATGCTATTTTGAAGATTGTGGGTTGACTTGAAATTATTTCTAACATTTCTATACAGTGTATTGACTATTAATGTATCAAAATTCATGGTTTTGATTTTTTTTCATGGTCCGTAATTCCAATAAACATTGTATAATTCTAATAAATGCAAAGCTATTTGATCATTTCGTTCCTCCTATTACTGAGACTAGTGCGGCACTTAATGAAAAGAAATTTATCTTAAATAAAAGCAATTCATGATTCTAACAAAAGCAAAGTACACCGTGAAAATAAAATCAATGTGAAATTTTACCTTAAATCATCTTGAGCTTTTTCTTTATCCTTTCTTCTAGCCTTCAACTTCTCCTTTGGTTCCTCACTAATTAATGAGATTTCATTTTGAGAACTTGATTGTTGAATAATGAGTCCTGAAAAGTACTCGTCATTTAATTCACTTTCATCCATGATTACTCTACGGACATGAGAACAAGGAGATGAAAAGTGAAATTGGAAAGAGATTTTCAGAAACGAACAATTAAGAGAGATTTAGAATATAATTAAAAAGATATCTTGCTTGGAGAGAAAATAAGCGGAAGATGGAAGGTTTTTTAGGGCAGTCAGAGGAGAGGAATTTTGGGCAGGGGCAATTTCGTCATAAAATTTATAAATCAGTTTTTTATATTAAAAAATCAATTAAAATAGGTGAGGTGGGTATATTTCTAATTTCATCAAGAATAGATGGGTATGAGATCAATTTTAAAGATTTGATGGATAAATATCTAATTACGAAAGATTTGATGGGTATGGGGCCGATTTTGCCTTTTTTTTAACATCCATCTATCTCCTAACAATATCTATGATGACTTTTACTTGGTTACATTTCCTAACTACAATAATTTGTGTTTTTCGCCTTACTTGTGCTGGCAAAATGCAGAGGGCACTGATACAGACTTCTGTTTCCTAATAAAAGTATAAAGGGTGGAAATACTTGGGTTTCATTATTGTGGTTCTGTGGTCCTGTTATCATGTCAATTGAAAATGATAAGCACTTTTGTTCCTGCTAGATTTGCTGGTCAAAGACTTCAGGGGAAAGGGCTCTAATTAATATTTTATAATTGATAATAGATCAGCCCATGTACTTCATATGTTTAAACAAGATAAAAAAGTCAATGGCTCAAGGGTCAGTTCGGTCATTTGGGATAAAACCAGCATATTAGTAAATAAAGGATTTAATTAGCTAAAATCACAAATGAACAATTGAAAGCTTACTAAGTAGATCATATTAACTCAGCTAATTCATCATCAAACTTATACAAGAATCAACTTCAGTGCCCAAACTTAAATACCATCCAAGCTGGAATTGCATATTTGTTAATCTTTTTCTACATTGCCAAAATGCAACATGAAATTAAAAAAAAAAAATGGCAGAGGATGTCGAAGCAAGAGTTCTGGGGGTTTTTAACAAATCACCACTTTTCAACAAAAAAAAAAAAAAAAAAAAAAAAAAAAAAAAAAAAAAAAAAAAAATTGATCCTTAAAATCAATCAATCGAGAGAGATAGAGAAGTTGAGAGGATCAAAGGATAAGCTAGACCATTTTCATGAAGACAGTGGAGCAATCAAGATGGAAGACCTTTAGGTTTAGGATTTGGATTAACTTTGCCAGTAGAGAAATCAGCGGGAAAAAAGTGGATGCTGATTATTTTCTTTTCTTTTTTTCCTGGAATGTGACTTTGTTTGATACCCTTCTTCACTCCACACTTAAAGTACTTTGTTTTTAACAATAATATAATAATTGACTGAAACTTGTTTATTACTGTTCTTATCAGCTTTATCTTTCTATTCCTCGAGAACTATGGTGTGAGGAAATTAGAAGCATTTTTTGGGGTTCTTATTGCAACAATGGCCATAACCTTTGCTATAATGTTTGGTGAAGCAGCGCCTAGTTCAGAGGAGCTTTTATATGGTTGGTAAATATTTGAAATAGAAACAACACTTTTATTATTGTTTATACAATGCAATTGATCATTTGTGTTTTTTCCTCCTGTTTTAACACATCTGTAGGGGTTCTAGTCCCACAATTGAGCTCTAAAACCATAAAGCAAGCAGTAGGCGTTGTAGGCTGTTTGATCATGCCACACAATGTCTTCTTACACTCCGCACTGGTCCAGTCACGAAAGATCAACATCAGCAAAAAGGGACGGGTTAGAGAGGCCATGAACTACTACACAATCGAGTCATCTATTGCACTCTTTGTCTCATTCATCATAAATGTATGTGTCACAACAGTTTTTGCCAAGGGATTTTATGGTTCCAAAGAGGCAGACAGTATAGGGCTTGAAAATGCCGGCCAACTTTTGCAGGTACAGTTTTTCCTTACTAGTTCTGTAACAGTAAAATTTTTGTATGGTGCAATACTGATGGATACGGCTCCAGTATTGATATCTACTGTATCAGTACCAGAATTATGAGTTTAATGAATCATGATGATTTCCTGAATTGTTATGATAGTGGTATTAGCTTCAATTTCATATCCTTATCTATGCAGACAAAATATGGAGGTCGGCTGTTTCCTATTCTGTACATATGGGGCATTGGTTTACTGGCATCAGGTCAGAGTAGCACCATAACTGGTACCTATGCTGGCCAATTCATAATGGGCGGTTTCTTAAACCTCCGTTTAAAGAAGTGGGTTCGAGCTGTAATAACCCGAAGCTGCGCCATTGTACCAACTATTATAGTTGCCTTATGTTTTGACACTAATGGATCTGCTATGGATGCGTTGAATGAAGCACTCAATGTTCTTCAGTCAGTACAGATACCTTTTGCTCTTATACCCCTAATATTTTTAGTTTCAAAGGAGCAGATTATGGGCTCTTTCAAGATAGGCTTTCTTACCAAGGTATGTTATTAGTTCAGTGCTCACTGTTTCTATGTTCATATTTGAATTATTACAGTTCTTGGCAACTAGGCATCACCATTTTTTTTATTTTTTGTCATTTCATAGGTGGTGAGTTGGGTGGTGGTGGTGTTTCTTATATTGATCAATGGCTATCTTTTGTTGGAATTCTTCTTGGCTGAGGTTAAGGGGTTTTTGTTTGGATCTGCTGTTTGTGCTGTATTGGTAGTTTATCTGGCATTTGTCATATACCTTGTCTTACGAGAGACATCAGCCTATACTAGTTTCAGGTTTCCACTGTGTAAGACTTAATTCGAAACAATCTATTGATATGATTACGTTATTTAGCTGCTAAATTAAGTCCCTCTCTTTCCTCAAAAATTTCAGTTGTTATTGTATATATGTAGGTAGGATAATTTGAGTCTGATGAAGCCTCCATTGGTATGTCAGGCTGAAAAAACTTTGATTTATTCATTGTGATATTAATAATTTTTTTTAATGGATACCTTTCTTTGTAGAAGGTTAATTTTCAGAAAAGATCATTTGTCTTTGTTGAAGATGCTCCATTCTGAGATAGAAATTGACAAGAGGTCACGATAGCATGATTACAGTCTGAATTTTTGACAGGAAATTTCCACCTTAAGCTAATCAAATCAAATAACAGAAATTATAATCAGTAGGCGTAGCATAACTACTTTTGATGATCATAGTTTAATTGGAACTTTTAGCTGTAGGCCTGTAGCTAACTGTAGCTAACCAATAACCAGAAAGCAGCATATTTATAGGCATCCAAATTTAAAGCAGATGATTTGCCAAAAATTTGAAAAGTGTTTGCTAATTACAATAGCAGTCAATTCATTTGGTACCAGACATAGGAAGAGAGTTAAAAATGACTTTTAGTCAAGACATTTGTCTTTTGAACATGGTAACCAAATTCCTGAACAATTCATATGGTACCTTCATATAATGGATTTTTATGTATGTCAATGTTTTTATTATTTATGGGATCTACAAAATTTTTATTTGCATTCTAAAATTTTAACATATGATACTATGATGTACGTCTATTATAGAGATGTTTAGTTAAAACTGTTGAATTAATTGACATATCACTTCCACACGATAAGCATGGCGTTGTAAGTTGGTTCACAGTTTCTTAGAATTTGTATTATTATTTAAGTTAAAAAAAAACAATTACAAAATTGTTATTTACTCATGTTTTATGCAATCAATGAATCTCCCCCTGCGCCAAATTGTTTCCGATCTGATATAAAACATGTAACTCAAATAAAGTTATGTGGATCAATTTTCGCACCCATTAGAATGAACCCGTAATATATACTTTCAATAAATTATGGTGTCAGCAAAGAGATTCTCCATAATTAATTAATAGGAAAATACTCAAAACAGTATCACTCAAAAAATGGCTTTCGCAGACCTGGCAATTCTTGTACTTGGAGACCACTTCTTTTTGTAAGATGGATAGATGACAAATAGAAACCTTTTCGTCTTGCTAACTTCTATAAGATGTAATGTACTGTGTGTGTTAATACTTTTTTCGTTTAACCGAAAACAAAATTATCACCGTAACTGTCATCGCAAATTATTTCAAATGGCCGTGTAATTTGCATCTCATGCACGTGAGCAGCACGTCTACCAACTACCAAGTGTAATTATATATACACTGGATAAAAAATATATAAATATTGATTAATTACGTCCAATACAGTTAAACATGACCGAGAAGTGTCTTCGATCTACGAATTTACAAATTACGAGTCCTGCGCTCTCTCCTTGGCTCGTCTTCTTTCTACTTGTATCATATCAGGACTCAGGTACAAATCCATCCTTGTCTCTTTAATTTCCTTCCTCGGTGCCTCCCGCACCACTTCAGATGGTCAATTTTGTGTTCATTTCATGCTCTTTTCCTTCTATTTAGTATCATACTTGAAAACCCTAACTGTACGACTAGAAATTCAACTCTACACTCTACTGGATTGGGATTGGAGGAGGACTTAATTTTCTGACTATGTTATCCCCACCAAGTGCTATGATTCATGGTGTATGGCTTCTTCAATTTAGGGCCAATTAATACCCAATTCCGGTTCTGGGTGACCTCTAATAATTCTTAATTGAAGATTTAGAGTTGGTACAAGCTATTTGGTTATTTTTTAATGAGATTTTTAACTATAAGCTATGAGATTAGACTGAGATTTTATCAAGGAATGATTTGCGAAAGTGGCATAGTACTGAGGCAAAAGTTATCAATTGATTTGCATCAAGGTTTGGTTACACTAGCATTTCACTGAAGCTTAACTGGGCTCTTTAATTTTGGTTGTTGTACTTGAAAAAGAATAAATAAATAAATAAATAGGTGTTTCCACTAGATAAGATTTCACTCCATATTATCTGTGTTACATCAAGCCAAACTAGAGCCAATGTTTATCCCTTTTATTTATCTGTTGTCATTTTTCAGGTTCATGCTTCAAAGTGTAAGCCCAATCTGACCTTCTCTGAAACTCTTCCATAGTTGTCAAACTATGGATGGGAACAAAGATGAGGCCTTAAGATGTATAAACATTGCTGAATCAGCTCTGAAATCAGGAGACAAACAACGTGCCTTAAAATTTGTGAAAATTGCGAAACGGTTAGACCCTACAATCCAGACAGATCACATCCTTTCTGTCACAGACAATTTTGACACCTCGAAGCCAACACCTCTGAGAGAAAACCACCGTACTCCGCACAGGACCGACCAACCAGAAACTTCAGCTAACTACAGTGATGAGCACATCAGAGTGGTTCGTGAAATCAGAAAGAACAAGGACTATTATGCAATTCTTGGTGTAGAGAAGAGCTCCAGTTCTGAAGAAATCAAAAGGGCTTACAAGAAATTATCTCTCAAGGTACATCCTGACAAGAACAAGGTGCCGGGGGCAGAAGAGGCATTTAAATCTGTCTCCAAGGCATTCAACTGCCTCAACAATGAGCAATCCCGGAGGAACTATGATCAGACTGGAAATGAAAATTATAATTATACCCTCCAAAATGAGAATTTTGCAAGGAGACAGACGAGGAGGTACAGAAGGGACTTTTTCGAGGATGAGTTAGACCCAGATGAAATTTTCAGATCATTTTTCTTTGGCTCTCAGGGAGGGGTTTACCACAGGAGAAACCACTATAGGCAAAGAAACTATAATGCAAACCCTAGGCCTAATCCTGTCCCTAACCCTAACCTTAACCCTAATCCTGCTGATGTTCAGAATGCTGTACTCCTGATAGTGCTTATATGCATCTTGTTCTTCTTCATCATGGCATCGTTCCCATTTATGGAACCAGAGTACTCACTTCAGAAGTCACATGCATACCACATAGCAAAAGCCACAGAGGATCGGGGGGTGGAGTATTTTGTGAAGAGGGACGATTTTGAACAGAGGTTTCCTAAAGGCGGAGATATGAGGGAGAGATTGGAGAGGAGTGTTGTGAGGGATTACAGGGGGTTATTGGGGCGGTACTGCCAGATGGAATTGCAAAGACGTTTTTGGGATCGTGGCTATCCCACACCTTATTGTGACAAACTAAAGAGCTTTGGTACAGCTTGAGGTATCCTTACTGGTACAAGTGAGTACCCTTCTTTATCTCTTTCTCGTCCTCCCATCCTCTCGCATTTGCAAGCATGCACTCAAAGTACAGGGCCATCAAAATCAGGGGTGTATAACTGGCCGTTCAAAATACAATATCCACTGGTCTGATCTGTAACTTAAGTACAGTTTTAGGGTTTCACATTGCAAATCTGAGGAACCATGTTTAGGAGTCAGGTTTCTCAGACCTTCCTAGTATGTCTAGCTGTGCTGGTGTATGCTGCTGCTTTACTACTTGCTGGAACTGGTAGTATGATTTAACAAAACATGTATTAGACGTTGAAATTAGAGTTCACTTTCAATATATATTTTCCATTCTCATTTTGTATGCATCAATTATTATTTTATTTATTTATTTTTTGCATGCAGGGTTATGATACTGGGTCCGTCTATTGGTAAAAAAACAAATGGTTGTTAGCAAGGCGGCTTGAAGAATTTAACAACAATACTTACGTTGTCCGTGAGAGAAGATCCTAGTTTATTTCCTTTCCTTATCATTTCATATTTTTCGTTCTTTTATTTTTGTTCCTTTTTAGAAATGTTATCAACATTCCATTCTTATTATGAAAATATATAATATAGTTTGCTCTCCCATTTTGCTAATTGCTCTATGAGATATTTAATTGTTCTGGGAAAGAAAGAAAGAAAGAATCGGGACCCACACAACTCTTATATAAACTTATTACCACCCGCTTACTACAGTATCTCTATAACTCTATTGCGCTATGAGATAATTTACGAACCAGTGATTATAAACTTAATTTCGAACCAGAACCACTGCTTTTTGAGATTTTGACATCTATTTACATGCTTAGGCACAACCTCTTCAATCCAAACGTCCCCCCTAATTAGCAGTTGCATTGGCCGGAAATATACATGCTGAGATATGTGTAGTTTCTATTTTAAATTTCTATTCTATTTTTTACCCCTTTTTGGCTTTTTCTTTGGGTAAAGTAGGTTTTCAATTTTCTTAAGACATGATGACACTGCACATTTTGGTTTACTTTTTCGAAAAAGGATGTTCCTCGTTGGTATCATATCGGATGTAAATACTGTATAAAATAGTACATGAATGATGCTATTTTAAGTTAGTGTGTGAACAATTATTAAAAAAAAGGATGATAATTCTAATAGTACGAGAAAGTGCAGATTTCGTACTATTCAAAATACTATAAATTTGTTTCGGATTGCCCATGTTCTGTACAGTGCTAATTTAATGTTAATTCGAAAAGAGAAAACTATGTATAAAATGCATCTGAATGAAAAAATACCAACACTATTCGCAAAAGTTCAAGCTCAACCTCTAAGTGCGCATGACACTGATACGTCAGAATTGTGAGATACTTATTTATGTTATTTTTATTTTTAATGCAGAGTAAATTAAAATTTTGGTGTTCACCTATTAGCTTTAATTATATCATGCCGTGTATATCGTAACATTCTTTTGTTCTTGAATTATCTTATTGGCGAATGAAGTTGACCCTAAATTTTGACAATCGTAACAGAAGAATTTTGAAATAACTTGAAAGTGATTGATGTCTAAATCATCAGTGAATTCCAGGCAGGCAGCCACTCATAATAAAATAAAGTATTTCTTCAATAGTACTCAGTAGACATGTTTTTCATTAAAAAAGAAAAGAAAAGAAAAGAAACGAAAAATGCTTATAATAAATCCTTTCTTTGTTGGAAGCGTCTCCTTGGAATTCTCCTTTAATCAATCTCCCCCCTTTGTTGCGAAGCGATGCTCGGCCCTTCGCATCGGCGCCGATGACCCCGCGCGCAACGACGAGCCAGCACCAAAAAAGATCGAGCCTGATGGAGTCGGTGGCGCAGCAGCTGCACTCCTGGAAGCCCTTCCTCATCGCCGAGGGGCTCCCTTCGAGGCCCTACCTCTTCCCCACCAAGAAGCCCTGCCGCTCCGATCGATCCACTGCTCCTCCGCCCATCCCCGATATTGATCTCTCCAGGCTCACCCTCCGAGAGGACACCTATCTTCCTTCTACTGCTAGTCACATCTCAGATGGCTACAAGCGATGGTTTGCTCGCAAGCGCCGCCGCCGTGCCTCCCGTTCTGTCTCTGGCCGCAGCAGCGACCGCAGCACCACACACGTTACCCTCACATGCACTGCTGCTACCTGCTCCGACTCCAGCGCCGACCTTATGAGCTGGGGTTCTGACGTTAGTGAGGTTCGCATCCCAAGGCACAGAGAAGCCAGGGCCGACAACTCAGGTCTCAACTTTGCTGCAGAGAAAGAAGGAGCCGGGTCTGCTTCTGGGTTGGCAGCTGCTGCTGGCCTGGGTCAAGAGAAAGACCTCTTACAGGGAAATGAATCTGGCTATGGTAGTGAGCCTGGATATAGAGGTGATGCCGAGTTTGGTTACGGCGATGAATTTGACGAAGAGGATGAATTTGATGTCAGGCATTTGCTCTTCTGGGGCGATCATCGCATCAGAGGTCTCTTCTTTTTTTTTTTCATTCTTATTTAATATATGGCGAGTTTTCTATTTTCCCAGGGATATATGTAATATTTGCACATTCATCAAAGGTGAAACCTCCCCTAGTTTATTTTATATTTCTGGGAAATGCTTTTTTGTCATCAGATAAACTAGCAATGTAGCTTCTTGAAAGCTGCCTACTTATTACCTACACATGCCTTTGTTTTTATTTTGTTTGTCTCGAAGTTTCAAATCCATAGTAAATTTCTTCTTAATCATAGTGGTATTCAAAGTGTATTTTTAATGTTCACTTTGTTTAAGACATTCCTGTCAGAGTATAACTGATAATTATTGTTTATCTGTCATATTTTGTAAATAATCTTCTACATCTGTAATAAAACATGGTTCTTCGACTAGCACAGATGTTTTATTTTGATCTCTTGTAAATAACACAACAAACTAACCAAAATAAGATCTGTTTTGGGAGAAAATGATTGATTGACCTTCAAACTTGCATTGCTTCCTAGTTTTGAGAAGGGGAAAAAAAAACCAAAGTGAGATTGCTTAGATGTTAAAAAGAAAAAAAATAAATGTCTAAACTGTTGTGAAGCTTACATCTCTAAATTAATGAATCAAAACCAAGCATCTAAATATGTGTTACCTCGGCTCCGCCATTTCCTGTATGAAAGGAAAATGACTCATTTAGACATAGATATAATTTAGGGAATATGGACATTTGAAGGATTATACTTTTTCATTACAATGCATCTTAGGTTCATATTATTTGCATGCATTTCAGAAAACACTTGGTGTTATTTGCAAATGCGAGAAATGTTGGTAACATAGGTGATGCGGATGGATCTTTCAGGGCTGTACAAGTTTGAACAGTTTAGAAAAAAAAATTTCCCCCAGCTTTGGTCGGTAATTTTATAACTTTTCAAGCAGAAAGTCATGGTCAAATCTGTTTCAACACTTAAATGTGGCTCAAGTTTTGCTATGGTTTAGGCTTTTAAACTATAAAGGGAGAAAGTACCAACTTAGTGAAACAGTTTTGTTGGTCATACCTCCCATACAGCTTGTTACATAGCCTTCATTATTCGAATTTGTTTTCTAATTATCATAGAAACTTCTTCCCCAGATGGATATCAAAGGGGAATAGAAGGCAAGAACAAGATTGGAGAACTGAAGAGCCACCACCGGAATAGGCGTAAGAAGATAATCATGTAAAATGGTCTCATGAAAGATTTTACTAGGACTATATTACCATATTATCTATGGTATATTCTCGGAATGAGAAATTGTGTTCTGGGTGAAAAATCCCTATTTATGATAATATTATTGAGTATTTTTGCAACGGTAATTAGGTAGCCAGAATTGTGGAGTAATAGAGAGATGTCTTGTGAAGTGTAATAATTATTATTATCTTGACACTTAAAGTTGCTATTCTGCTTGAGAACTGCAGTTTGCAATTTGCACCTTGATTATGAATGTAAATAGGTTAATTGATCTAATCCATATATTAATATAGCAGTTATGTTAATAACGAAGCTAGTTCGCGAGAAGTGTATCAACAATGCTTTAATCATACTAAATATTGTCGTGTGTTAGTGTTATTATTTTATTTTTTTCGAAAACTTGACAGCATCTGTCAAGGGCGTGTTAGTGTTATTTTTGCAAGACAGAAAACAGCAACTATATGTTGTCTTTTTCCGAATATTGTTTAGATTTGCTGAAAATGGGGAAGGGTACAATTGTACTTGCATAGTAATTGTACCCAAATCGCCAGTATGTAATTGTATCATTATAATCAAGAAAAGTTGTGTGGGTATATGAATGGACTAATCAACAAAAAATGTATGCATTCGGCGTTCCATAAGTTAGTAGCATTTACTATTTGAGTGCCGCGCGACTTCCGAGAAGCTTATGCTGTTGTTTGCATCCCATAATTTATAAGGTTGAGTACTGCTAATGGAAAAGTTGAACTAACTGCATGATGTAGAAAAAGATTTGTGAACTAATTTATTGTATTGTGATCATACAATTGTTATATAGAGAATGTTCACAAAGTAATCCGGTACACGTGCAAATAAGAATTAAAAACCTTTTTCTTAGCATAAGAGTGAAAGAATTTGGATAACTTATTAGCCGTAAAAGGCCCGAATTGAAGAAATTGGATAGCGAGCCTTGCAAATTGTAAATTTGTATTTTGTAGAGATTGATGAATAAACCTCGATTAATTTTTTTTATAAAAGGAATAACCTTAATTAGTCTGATTAAGATTATGTATGTCTTACATTTATGCTGCGTCTCCAAATCAGAAAACAGCGACGATTTTGTATTGCTTTTTTTTTTTTGAAAATCGTTAAAGCATTCATGCATCATCGTTTGATTTTAGTTGACTGCTTACATTGTATGTATTTTTTATCTCCCAAGATAGGAAACTATAACGTAAAAATTATCTACGAAACAATTTGAACGCAATTAAGCATGCGTGAATTATCTCTGTTGCTGACTAGATAAAATTTGAACCATGGGTATTTAATCGTTGTGCACACCTCGTAAGATAGAGATGCAAACCAAGAAATTTACCAAAAGAATGGATCTGATCAAATAAATAAATGAAGGGAAAGACAGATTTTTTATGGCTTTTTCATGTATCAGAAGAAGCTCGTTTGAGCACAATTTTAACACAAGACATTATTAACCAAAAAATTGAAGATTGTACCCCATAAGTATTATTAAAAAATAATCAAAATTAAGTGTAAGAAATAGCTTTGTTTGAACTCTTTGTGGTCACTAAAAAGAAGAGGATGTGAATTTGTGTGGCTGGATTCAATATTATGTAAGCATAACTTGGTTGCTGTCTAGAAAAGCAGCCTCACAAAAGTGTACTGCAGTAGATGTCACAAAAGAGCAGCGATGAAAACGCATGGCCATGGCGCATGGGGCTCTGAGTATTCTGACCTGTCTCTTGTGAATTGTGATGCACGCTTAAATAATAAAAAGGGATATTGAGCTTTTAAATCTCAACTGTCCGATCTGATAATGACGGTCTCTATAGAATAAAGAATAAAGAGCCATAATTATTGTAGTTTTAATTAATTAATTGCCGCCTGTTGCAGGTGCAAGCAGGAGTGCAGGACTAAGAGGAGGAGCGTCCCCATTTTATTTATTTGGCCTGAGACCAGACCAGTTTATTTGGTACATTCATTTATATTATATTTATTTATACATATGCATATGCTGAAGGTGGAGACTTATTATAGAGCTTGAGCCTCCTCAGATCTCTCTCTCTCTCACTCTTCGTAGCAATAGTATAGTAAGAGAAGTAGAGAATGGGGAAGGGGAAGACCGAAATGGCGGTGGGAGAAGATGGCGTGGCAGTTATTTCTATTCTCAACCCTCCCGTCAATGCTCTCTCCTTTCACGGTACTTAATGTGATTCATTTGAGTTTCTTTCAAGCTTCCCACTAGTTACTTACTTATATATAGCTATGGATGATGGTGTCATGGACTCATGGTGATGGAATTAGGACATAATCCCCTTCATTTTTCATCTAATCTCGGTCAACCCCCTAAATCTTCACTTCACTACTTTCTATTATTACCATTATTATCAATAATTAGAGAAACGACCAACAGAATGCACTAAAATAGATTAACTACCAACTAATTAAAGCAAAAAAAAAAAAAAAATGCTTCTACAGTAGAATGTTCATAAAAGTAGTCCATCCTCTGTGTGATATTCTGAATTTCAAGATGAGTCTCTTTGCTTCTTTTGCAAATCTAATGACAAAAAAACAACCACTGTACGTTTTGTAAAGTCAAGGCGAGTTTGTTTGCCCACTTCCACTTATTTGTCAACAATCAATCTTGGATGCAACTAGCAAGCTTTATTAACAACTTTTTCATAGTATGTAATTAGCTACCTATATGATGCATCTTATTCTTTTCATCTTGCCCCATCGTTTGTAAATATTGGCAAATGACTTCCAGCAACACACACCCACACACAGAAAACCATTTTGAACCCAAGTTAAATCAAGAAAAATTCTTAAAAAATTCCCTACAACTTCTTTATACAACTAAACATATATCTTTAACCTTACTTATTATAAATCCAAAATTTAATTTATTCACATTCTTAATTCAGTTTAATTTTGCCTGACAAATATGTTAGAGTAAGAGAAATTTTGGCAATATGTAATAAGTCCTGTCTTCTCCATAATGCTATTCTAATATCCCGTCAGATTTGCATATATATATGTTCATCAATCTATGGTACTACTTGCTCATACAACCGATGCTTTCTTCGAATACAGTCAAACATTCTTCATATGCAAAATGAACATTTTTATTAAGGTTTCAATTATTATTATTATTTTTTTTTGGGTGCAGTTTTGATCAGCTTAGCTAAGCACTATGAGGAAGCATTGAGAAGAGATGATGTGAAGGCAATTGTTATCACTGGTATAGCTTTACTGGCTTTGCACACTTCACTATTTTTTTTTTTTTTTTTTTTTTATATTTCTTTGTGTTTAGATTATTCTTGATGTATTTCTTATATCCTATTGGTCTAGCTTTATCACACTGTATGTGAAGATTAATCAACTGAGCTAACCTATAATAGTGAAACAGGTTCCAATGGTAGGTTTTGTGGCGGTTTTGACATCAGTGCTTTTCAAAGCCCGACAAGTAACTTCTGAACACTTGAATATTATTTTTATTCTGTTATGCTATTCTAAAAAATTGAGGAACTTAGTGTGCTCTTTTTTTCATTTCTACTTATACTTCTCTACTACCATTAGGTGCCAAGGAGAAGCTTAAGGTCACGCCAAACGAATTTCTCACATACTACGTGGAAGGTATTTGTGCCAAATTATAATTGCAATTAAACTTTTTATTCATTCATATCACTAGAAAGTAACCAAAGTTTTATTTACACTGCTTATCGAGGAATTTGTTGTTTGGGGGATTACAACTCGCAACGCTCTAATGATGGGATATTCACAGATAGCAACTATTGGTGTTTGCAGTAGGATTATTACAAAATCCCCAAATGTTTCATTCTTTTCAGGCGGTAAGAAACCGACAGTGGCTGCTATAGATGGTCTTGCTCTTGGTGGTGGTCTAGAGCTTGCCATGGTATAGTTTTATGTTACCACACTTTTGTTAATCTTTGAAAAGCTGACAATTTAGAAGGCCTAAACTATGCTTTAATTATTACCTCGTAGACATAAGGTTTACAAGACCAACAAACAAAGAACCTATCCTCCAAATATGAAAAATATAGTCGAGCCCTCCAATTCTCTCTTTTTCTTCTGAAGTATCAAATTTACCCCTCTTTCGTCCTTTTCCCTCCAGATTGACTAATTAAAAGGTGCTAATTGAGAATTGTTTAATAAGATATTGTGGAATGAGGAATATGGAGGAGATTATCACTCTGTACTAGAGAATTAGACAAACTTTTATGTTAGGTTAATGGAGGGTTCAAAGGATATCGGTTTCCTTTATTTTTCAAAATGTGGTAACTGCTTTCAGAACTTAATTTTTGCTTCAATAGGCATGCCATGCACGCCTTAGTACTTCATATGCTCAGCTGGGGCTGCCAGAGCTTCAACTAGGAATTATTCCTGGAATGGGAGGTATGTTTTCAACTTTTTTCTTCTTTTATTCTGGATATACCCTTACAAAAGGAACTATAGTAGTTTAATACCAGTTAATCTCACAGTTCTTTTGGTTACTTTTTGTTTCTTTGGTTATTATTCTTTGGCTTTTGAGTTATTGGTGAATACTGACCTTTGTCTGCAAGCATGTATAGCATGGCAGTATTACTACACAACATGGTAATCCTTGGTGTCAGTTCCAACTAACACTCAAATGTACCTTATCAAAAGATTCAAATTGAATAACTGATACACTTAAAATTAAATTAAAAGTATGGAAAGTAATGTAATTTTGAGATAATGCACCAATCATTTTTTGGGGGAAAAAAAGAGAGATTTACATTCACTTTGTTGACATTCTTTGCTCAATGTTTATTACCATTCTCATCTTTTCATTTTATTCTCTTTTTTCGTAAAAAAAAAACTTTAGGAACGCAAAGACTTCCTCGTCTCATTGGTCTGCCAAAATCTCTTGAAATGATGATTGTAAGTTAATTCTTGTTTTCAATTTCCCGAAGTAATTCCTGAAGTATTTTACAATTTTGGACTCTCATTGATTGAGAAAAAATAATCCAGCTTTGTAATGACCTTGTATACGGAACTAAGGAACAATCCTAACTAAGGAACTAATTAGGAATAACAGCAACATAAAGAGCAACAATATTGTAATAGTTGCTGTTATTCCTCTGGCTGAATTTTATTAATTCTTGCAGCTCTCAAAGTCAATAAAGGGAAAAGAGGCACATTCTCTTGGCTTGATTGATGCAATTGCTTCACCTATAGATCTCATCTCAGCTTCTCGTGTGTGGGCTCTTCAAATTGCTGATCATAAGAGACCATGGGCTAAGACTATTTATAGAACCGATAAATTACCATCCTCTAAGGAGGCTCGAGAAATTCTCAATTTTGCAAGGGCCCAGGCCCGAAAGCAAGCTCCTAATGTCAAGCATCCTTTGGTGTGTATCGATGTTGTAGAAGAGGGCATCATTTCAGGACCTCAAGCAGGACTTATCAAGGTACTTTCTGAATTCTCCATGCCACTACCAGTGCATTCTGTCATGTCACCTCACTGTCATGGTACTCCATAGGTAATTATGATGGTGTCACTATCTAAATTTTATCTTCTCTTTTTTGCTTTTCTTTTCCCTGATTGTGATATTAGAACCCACTTAAAAACTGAAATGACCTTCATTTGTATTATCAAGAATCAGATTAGTCTTAACTGAGGCTGTAAAAGTAATTAGTACTGCACAAATATTGATTTTGACACAATAACTGTGGCAGAAGACAAATTTAATTTTTCCTGCAAAAGTACTGCTCAAGGTTCCCTAATCCTCTCAGTCTATGCAAGTAGCACACAAGTGGAGAGAAAAGAAAGAGTTAGTGCCATACTGCTGTTATGTTAGAATTTCAAAAAGACTAGTATTCTATCAGTATGGGTAATCATAATATGCATTTTCGTTCTTCATTCTTCTATCTTCCTTGTTTAGAGATTTTAATTTTTTCGAATTTACAGGAAATTAACTGTTCAAAAGAACTACAAGCCTCACAAACAAGTAAAAGCTTAATTCATGTCTTTTTTTCTCAGCGTGCCACTTCAAAGGTAAACTCTTTGCATCTCTTCACTGCACACCCTATATTTTATAGATACTATTATTTACATTTTTGATAATTTGTGACAGGTACCGGGTATAACTAATATAGGTCTGGTACCAAGGAATATAAAAAAGGTGGCTATTGTGGGCGGTGGCTTGATGGGGTCTGGTATTGCTACTGCATTAATATCAAATAATATATTGGTAATATTGAAGGAAATAAACGAGAAGTTCTTACAAGCTGGTATTACCAGAGTCAGAGGTGAGAACCCTCTGTAGTCCATAATTTGATTCAGTTATTATTTTGTTATTTTATCAAGTGCCAGAGAAAAAACCCTCAAACTTTTCCTATGCCTTTCTTGTTTTCTATATGCCATTTTTATATCACTTTTCTGTCTTAACTATTCAACTTTTGTATAATACTTACTACTAACCTATATTATTATCTGTTGTATAACTTGCCATTTTTTCCGTACCATTCAAATTTTATAAATCTTCATCAGTTGGGAAATGTACAATTGTCAGATATGGGATTATGCTTTTAATCAGTTACACCATCATACTTGCAACTTGCCGAGCGTCTTTGCAATTTTTCATGGCAGACAATTGTCAGTTTTTTTGCTTATCTATTTCTTTTATTCTTTTTTTTTGATAGTGATGTGAATCTTTTGGTTTCAGAAAATTTACAAAATCTTGTGAAGAAAGGACATATGACACAAGATGGGATGGAAAAAGCTTTCTGTTTACTCAACGGTGTCCTTGACTATGAACAATTCGGAGATGTTAATATGGCTATAGAGGTTAGTCCAGACTAAGGATGTATCTATTATTATTATTTTAAATCAAATAATATTCATAACTTACCCTTATAATTATTCATAATGCTGTTGTTTACCAGTTCAAAAGTTGTACATCATTCCACAATCAGCCCATATTGCAAACATACCATTTGTATGATAATTAATATGGTGCCTTCATTGAGAAAAAAATTCTCATTTGTTTAACTTATTAATAGCAAGCTGATCTTTTTCTTTGTTTGGTTTGAGAGTCAGAAGCTATACTTCAATGTTTAAAATGATAGTTATTACATAATTTTCCGTTCTGCTTGTCATTCTAAAATAGATTTATATCCAATTACCAAAAATAAAATAAAATTAGACTATCAAACAAGGTACATTACAGTGCTCAAGGTGCACTAGAGGAGCATGTACTCGTTCAAAAAGGGAAAGATTTCATCAGTGTAATAATTAAATATTTCAGCCTAATGTATTTCTCCATTTAATATTTGTCTATGACAGGCAGTAATTGAGGATCTTTCATTAAAGCAACAGATATTCTGTGACCTAGAGAAATACTGCAACTCAGATTGCATACTTGCCACAAATACTTCTACAATAGACTTGCACTTGATTGGCCAAAAAACTGCCTCACAAGATCGCATAGCTGGTGCACATTTTTTCAGGCAAGGCCTCTTTTTCTCATTCTTTGATCAGTTGGTTTGGCATCAATTGCAGGCTTGCTTTTGCTGTCTTAGTTAGAAGCTTCTATGTTGTCTATCATTTTGACTGAAATTTGTTTCTTCCTTTTAATTTTGCTCTTAACTTATTTCAAAAAAAATTTTGCTCTGAACTTTTGAATCTATTTTTAGTTGTGATTTGTTTAAAATTGGAATAGTCGAAGCTTCATGAAGTCTCTTGTAAAATTTAGTCCTAGTTCTAGCTTTCATTTATGGCTTAAACTTGCAATAAAGAGCTAAAATGCAATAAATTGGGCTTAGTTGCAACATTGGTGGACCTCATGTGCAGAAGAAGTATTGATTTGCTGAACCACCTATTGAACGCTCAAACAATGTCTATGCAACTAGGGCTTGCAGCATCAAGCAAACCCTATCCAGTTAAGCTAAGCATTCAATTGGCTAATGGTTTGAGTTCTTCCCGGATTCTAATCCAACTACTAGGTCAGGTAGGCCCAATCAGCTTAGCTATCATTTGTAGCTTTTTCTGATTAATATTCATCATTTTCTATCTTCAGCCCGGCACAAGTAATGCCGCTATTGGAGATAGTCCGCACCCCCAATACCTCCCCTCAAGTGGTGGTTGACCTGCTTGACTTGGCCAAGAAGATTCGAAAAACACCTGTAGTTGTCAGAAATTGCACTGGTTTTGCTGTCAATCGCATGTTCTTCCCGTACACCCAGGCAGCTGTCATGTTGGTTGATCATGGTGTTGATTTGTACCGGATTGACCAGGCCTTGGTTGATTTTGGCATGCCCATGGGGCCCTTTAGGTACTAATTTTTTGTTTTTTTGTATGGCTAGCTGGTGATTTGGCAACTAATGAATGTCGTTAAACAGAAATAATATTGAGTTTAAATACACATTCAAGTTTTGATTTTGTTTCTATCATGAAAGAGAGTTTAGTCGTGTAAAGGTTGATTAATGAATTTTGTCTTATCTCCGTAGGCTTATTGATCTGGTAGGATTTGGTGTTGCTGCAGCAACTGGTGCGCAGTACCTCCAGAGTTTTCCTGAGAGATGCTACAAATCCACGCTTATTTCATCTATGCTTCAGGATAAAAGGACTGGTATGTAAATTGTTTTTGTACCATGTATCTTTTTGCGAACCAGTTGTATCACAACCATGTCTGATAAGGTGCTGGCAGGTTGGTTCCAGTTACGAACCTTATACCTTGTGATATTTGTCCCATCTAAGGCCAAGTTGGATCATAATCTCAACAAAACATTAACCGAGTAACCGAACCCTAAAAAATGTTTGGCCCAGTCCTGTAGCCTGTAGGTACCAACTGTTACTAAGATCTATTAATAAGATTTGCCAGGAGAAGCTTCTCGCATGGGGTTTTACATTTACGATGATAAGAGACAGGCAAGCACAAATCCTGAGGTTGCAAAATATGTTGAAAAATCAAGAAGATTATCTAATTTTGGCCCTGATTCCATGGTATCTTTCAATTTTACAAAGATAAAAGTTCTTTTCCTTCTTCCAATACTATTCTTATTCTTTGTATTTTTAAACTTTGTGAGTTAATGAAATAAATATAGGACAGAGAAGAAGAGCAACTGAGAAATAATGAGTAGAAATTATAACAGGGCCCTTAGGAAAATTGGTTAAGTTAATGATAAGAAAAACAATCAGTCAATGATCTTTTCTAAAATGATTGGAGAGATTTCATGTTTTTGCAAATAAATTAGGAAGATTAGTAAGTTGTATGATGCAATTGGCCCATTTTATCCCCCCACAGATTGCAGGATTAACAGACAAGGACATAGTCGAGATGTTGTTTTTCCCAGTTGTGAATGAGGCATGTCGGGTACTTGATGAGGGGATCTCTGTCAAATCTTCTGATCTGGATATTGCATCAATCATGGGCATGGGTTTCCCTTCTTACAGGTTACATCCTAGTTTCTTAAACTCACAATTCTTTTTTTTTTTCTTTTTTTTTTTTTTTTGAATATGTGCCCTTGATTGCTAAATAAAGAAAATCTAAAGGTACACAAATAATACAGCACAGAGTAGTGCATCCCATATAGGTATTCAGAGTTTCATGCGATCCCCTGAATATGCCTGTCACCTCTTGAACAAACAGGAGTACAGAAACGTAGAAAATTTAACATGTGGAGATAAAGCAGTGCAATTTGTTATGTCATTGTTGAGCTTCACCCTCATCACTGTTGACCCATTCGCCAATCCCTCTTTGTTTAAACTCGCTCTTACTCCTTCTGGAAGATGCTAATTGTTCAACTTACTATAGATGACCTTGTCACAATTGGTGGGCATGTTTGAAAACAAATAGAGGTCATTCAGGGTGCTTTTAACAATCAAATTTGTAATTTCTCCTCTACAAGGGCAATACTGATATTTACATTTTTTTATGGTCATAATCCTATAAAGAAGAAAATTATAGTTTTTGTACTCACGACAACAAATCACACTAAAACTTCATTTTCTCCTACGTAAACTGTATCTTCTTTTTTTTTGTGTCTATTTCATGGTTTATTTTGACCCAGTAACTCATGTCATTTTTTTTCCTTTTTTTCATTCAGGGGAGGCATACTGTTTTGGGCTGATACAATGGGTACAAATTATGTATATAGTAGGCTGATGACTTGGTGTGAATTATATGGTGGATTTTTCAAGCCATGCAATTATCTAGCAGAGAGAGCAATTAGAGGATTCTCTCTTGTAAGACAAAACCTTAATGAATTAATATCTCTTGGAAATGAGCGGCTGAGATGAAAGCCCGATTTAGAAATAGTTCTCATGGCAGAATTTCCCAACCTTTTAATAACTTATTAGCATGGTTCTCGGTTTTGGCTACCAAGTTTGATGCATGAAATTGGATTCAGAACTGCAACTTTATGTTGCAAACATCCATTATAGCACTATAAAAAAAAACTGACCATACCTGAATATACTGCACAAATATGATCCATAATTTATACACATCTTCTTGTAGTACTTGGCCTAGTTTAATTTTTTTTTTAAAAGTGTAAGAATAGTTCGAAGAAAATTTGGCTCAGTATATTACATGCAATTCTGTGCAACTTACTCTGGTTTCAATTATAATTGTGCAGGGAGCTCAGATTGATCGGGCCAAATCTCAGTTATAAAGGGGTTATATAAAGATATTTACCTCTTATCTTTGATAAATTCTTATTAAAGAGAAAGGATGAATAATGGCTGTTGAGCGTTTGCTTTTAAGCCTGTAAATTACGTGGGAATTTTCAATTGTAGCCCAGTATCATGCCCAAGTAACCAAGATGTTAGATTTTCTTAATCTTGGATGTAAAATGAGAATTTTGTTTAATTTATTTTTTGAAAAATAATTTTTTTTTTATTTGAATTGGCTTCGTCAGGTCAACATTTTGGTAAACAGTTCATGAATATTTAAAAATTTTAAAATTCAAACGCTAAATTCAAACCGTTGATCTTGTTCAATTTTACAAGCTATGTGTTTTTATATAAGTTTTATAAAATTTAGAATCGATTTGATACTCGATCAAGTGATCAACGAATAAACAAATTTGGTAATCACTGATTAATTTTAATTGGTTAATTTTTAAATTTGTAAATATTGATAAAATTTTTAGCAACAGTAGGATATGGTTGCACATGATGGTCTTATGTTGGTAGGGAACGACTTCCCCGTACTTGTAATTTAAGTAACGAGAGTTAATTAACACAATGTTGTTACTTTATTAAAATTAAATAAAAGAGATTGAAAATTGAAAAGAATGCATTATCATATTGTTAGGCTTGTAAATTTGGCGCAGTTGAAATGAAGCGTCGGATCTAAGCGGACGGTTAGATGTGGAGCGGATGAATCTTACATCGTATTACCTAATCCGCTTGTTGTCTTCTCCAGTTCTCACTTCTCCGAGAGAAAGCGAGAAAGCGCGAGAGAGAGCGAGAGAGAGAGAAAGGAGTAAACAAAACCCTAGTTTGTTTCTTGTTTCTGACCTCGGCTGGCTCCGAGAGCTTCGCTTCCCTCTATACTCGACTGATTGAGGCCAGATTGCTTGGTTGACGCCAAAACCTAAATCTCAGAGGTTCTTTAAGCGCCTCTATTTCTCTTCCTTGTTTCATTTTCTATTTCTAATAGTAATTGCTCTAATAGACGACACTAGGTAGGTATTTCATTTTAGTTTTCTTCTCGAATTTCATATTTGTAATAGACAAGTAGGTACACAAATACATTCTACTTATAAATCCCTTCTGTTTTGTGTTTTCTTACAATTTAGAGGGGCCGTCTATGAAGCAATATCTGATCCGATAGTCTATTCGAAGAGAAGAGTATGAGTATGGCGGCGCCAATTCTACCCCTTCCTGCTCCACCTCTCAACGACAATCACAACGACAACGACAAGGACAATTCTTCTCCTAAGGAAGAGGAGGAACCCTCCACGCCTGCTCCCGCTCCGGTGGCCACCCATACCCGTACCATCGGTATCATCTACCCCCCGCCCGATATCAAGGCCATCGTCGAGAAGACCGCTCAGTACGTCGCCAAGAACGGCTCCGATTTCGAGCGCCAGATCCTCGCCAAGAACGCCGGTAACCCCAAGTTCAATTTCCTCATCCCCTCCGACCCCTACCACGCCTACTACCAGAGCCGCGTCTCCACCCACGCCCTCCAGCTCCAAAATACCAGTACTGATGCAGATGCACCACCATCTCAGCCTGACTCTGCTTCCAAGCCCCCTGCTGCCGATTCCGATTCTACCAACGACGACTTCCGTGCCCCTCCTCCCAAGAAAATCCTCGACCCCCCTCCCTCCGAGCAATACACTGTGCGCCTCCCTGAGGGCATCACTGGCGAAGAACTCGATGTTATCAAGCTTACTGCTCAGTTTGTTGCCCGCAACGGCAAGTCCTTCATGGACAAGTTAATCAAGCGTGTTGATCTCAGCTCCCCCCAGTTCCACTTCCTACGCCCTACTCACAGCATGTACACCTTCTTCACCTCTCTTGCCGATGCTTATTCTAAGGTCTTGATGCCCGACAAAGGTCTCACTGATAAGCTCAGGGACACTTCTGCTGACTTGACTGTTGTCCTAGAGAGGTGCTTGCACCGCCTCGAGTGGGACAAGTCCCAAGAGCAGGAAAGACAGCGCGCTGAGGATGAAATTGAACAGGAGCGCATGCACATGGCCATGATCGATTGGCACGATTTCATTGTTGTAGAAACCATTGAGTTTGCTGAGGACGAGGATCAAGACTTGCCCCTTCCCATGACTCTCGAAGACGTCATAAGAAGAAGCAAATTGCCCGCATTGGACGAACCTGACTTGTTACCTATTGATGCTGCTGCTGCTGAACCAGGAAAAGAGATGGACATCGACATGGATGATGAAGAGATCCAACTTGTGCAAGAAGGAATGCGCGCCGCCCAATTGGATGATACAAATAATAACAATACTCATGCCACTGCCGATAACATGTCTGACGAGCCCATGCGGATAGTTAAGAACTGGAAGAGGCCGGAGGAGCGGCTACCGGCTGAGCGGGACCCGACCAAGTTTGTTGTCTCGCCTATTACTGGAGAGCTCATACCGATCAACGAGATGGCAGAGCACATGCGTATTTCTTTAATTGACCCGAAATATAAGGAGCAGAAGGACAGGATGATGGCCAAGATCAAAGAAACGACCCTTGCCACTGATGATGAGATATCTAGAAATATCGTGGGGCTGGCAAGGACTCGACCCGATATCTTTGGTACAACTGAGGAGGAGGTTTCTAATGCTGTCAAAGCTGAGATTGAGAAGAAGAATGATGAGCAGCCCAAACAGGTAATCTGGGATGGCCATTCTGGCAGCATTGGCCGTACTGCCTCTCAAGCCCTTTCGCAGAACATGCAGACAGAGGAGCTGGCTAACACTGGCAGTAACAACCTGCCAGGTCCTGCAGCTCCCCCTCCCCGACCCAATATTCCCACACTTCGCCCTTTGCCTCCGCCACCTGGTCTTGCATTGAACATGCCACGCATCCCAACGCCTGCAGGCTCATACCCGGCTCCACCTGCTAGCACTGCAATACCAGGCCCCCCACAGATGATCCCATCTATGCAGCCACCTGTTCAACCAATTCCAGGTCAGCCACAGTCCATGATGATGGCCCGCCCAGGAATGCCTCAAATGGTCCCACCACCTCCTGGATCCCAGTTTACACCAGTGGTGCCACCGCCACGCCCTTTCATGCCTGTAGGTATGGCCGCACCATCACTGCCTAACATGGCAATGGCATCCACTCCAGCACCACCGCCACCACTCCCACTTGGGGTCCCACCACCACCTCCACCTGAGGAGGTCCCACCACCGCTGCCTGATGAGCCGGAGCCCAAGAGACAGAAGCTTGACGATTCTTCCCTTGTGCCAGAGGATCAGTTCCTTGCACAACACCCGGTAATGTTTTTCTTTTTTTTTTTATTGACATTAAACAAAATAGAAGTATAATTTTAATTAAAATGTCTTTACACATCAATGCAAGAAAAATAAGAAAGGAAGAAAGCTGAATGATAGTGACTTTTAAATTATAACTGATACTTATCTAAAACTCAGATGTCTCTAACAATTTTCTTTCTTCTTTTGGATTTGGATTTGTCCTGGTATACAGGGATCTGCTCGCATCTTGGTTGCTGTGCCTAACTTGGAAGAAGGGAATTTGAAGGGCCAAGTACTGGAGATATCAGTCCAATCGCTCTCAGAGACGATCAGCAGTCTGAAAGAGAAGATTGCTGGAGAAGTCCAGTTGCCGGCTAACAAGCAGAAGATTAGTGGAAAGGCCGGTTTCCTCAAAGATAACCACTCCCTTGCTTATTACAACATTACCCCTGGTGAGGCTCTTACACTGGCCCTGAGGGAGCGTGGTGGCAGGAAGAAATGAGCTGCTCTATTGGGCCAAAAGGTTGATTTCTTTAATCTCGTTCTGACATAGCTTATGCTTTTTACGGTAGTACATTTCGTCTGGTTTTACTGATAGCTTTAAAAGGCCACTGAACTGTCTTCTACCACCTGACCAGTTTGGATAGGTTGTTTGTGCAACTTCACTGAAAATTCAATTAAGTGGCATGTGAAAAAAGCAGACAGTGATGAAAAACACCTCTATATTGTTTTCTATACAATTCTTGGATTTAATACAAGGACAAATATCTGTTTTTGCTTGTAACTGTGATTATAATCTGATTAGACTGGTAAAAACGATCTATGTTACCAGTTTAGCACAGATCTTAATGATCCTCCCTGAAGTAAAGTCAAACTGATTAAATGAAAAATATTGCCCTAATTCACTCAGGGTTACCAAACCTAACAAATGGTTGACCAGAACAATGGAGGCATTTTATTTTATATATTCACCAGTTATCGTATGAATCTATACTGTCTTTATTGATTATTGATGAAGATTTATGGTTTATCGTAACAGGTTTTGCTATCTTAGGTTCATCTTGGATTGCTAACTGTGGAAGCCTTCATACGATGGAAAATTTTGAGAAGTCAATGCCTGCTATAATTCTGAATGGAAATTATAATACTGCTTTTCGTCGAAAGCACTACATGTTTACATATTGACTTCTATGCGATGCATTAGTCGTCTCTGTTGAGGCTTTATTTCTTTGTAGGTTGGACTTTCTAGTGAGGACAGTAGTTTGAAGGTTTGTCAAGCATTTTGTTTCCCCTGTGATGCCTAAATGGACTGATTTATATTGAAAAAAAATTGTCATCTTTATTGCTAATATCTCTTGGTGGTTTTTGCTGTCGGATAATTTACTTCTTTTTTATTGAAAGTTTAACATAAAAATAAAGTGCCCAACCTAGATAGATGGTCGGTGGCACTGTCGTTATTTCACTGTAGGTGCAAAAAAGAAGAAAAAACGTGCAACTCCATTCAGACGTGGAACCAGGATTCTCAAATAGGAGGGGTGAAAAATTATAGTGTGGATTTTCTTTTCTATTTTTTAGGGTGTGCTAGTTAAGAAAAAAAAATTTATTTTTTTTCAAAATTTAGAAAGACTAGTATAGAATTTTGCCTTTTAAATTTGTAAGAGTATTCTTGAAAAGTTGGAGTACGTTTAGCATATTTTTGGGGTGGACTTAGTTCCGCCACTGACTCCATTGGTGCAGGCATAAATGTTAAAATACAGCAACATTAACATAATTATAAATAAACCACCATTGTCAATAATTGTGTATTACCATAATTTTTGTGTATTGCACATCCTGTACCGGTCTAGTTTTGCACTTACATGCTCTCTTAGCCAGTGGAATGTCTAAAGAATCTATTTGCTAGCAACCAAAAATGAATTTTTTTTTTTTAAAAAAAAGAGCATTCTCAGCACAGAGACAAAATAAAGCTTTTTTTTAAAAGCTATACTAATATCATTCACAAAATAAAGCTTTTTTTTAAAAGCTATACTAATATCATTCACAAAAAGAAGCTTTTCCTTCAAAAGCTATACAAAAAAGAAGCACAATCTATTTCTCACAATCTAATAAGACGAGCCATGTATAATCTTGTATCTTCGATCACTGACCTGCCATTTCGATCCTCAATAGTTCCCTCTCTAGCTTCTCTTGTCTTTGCTTCCAAATATATTTATGGTAAAATTTTAATGTTAATGTTCATTGCATCAAGTACCTTCAATTTGAATGATGAATGTATTAGTAAGTAACCCTCGGCTTCGGCATCTTAAGATGCCGTGCCCGTCATTCCCATTTTACGGGTAAGTGTGAAGGTACAATATATAAATGAGCAATTAACCAATAATTTTGACGAATATCACATAGTATTCATGGAAAAGATCATGTACCTCTGTGACTGAAATCAAATCACACTATGAAGCAATAATTGGCACTTTGAATAATAGGACTTTGCATAATTGAAATCAGATCACTATAGCGTACAAGATCATGCACCTCTGGAGAAACAATAATTGGAGAAGCTACTAAGATCTAGAGTTTCATACGGCAAGGTCTGGAATCACAGCATTGTAAAGGACTTGTACCACCTCTGTAGAAGCAATTATTCATTTCTGGTATCTAAGTTGAATCACAATTATTAGTCAGTCATTTTCTCTTGTATGGTTCCATGTTTAGTTCTCTATTCACTTTCTGAGTTCCCACTTCCAAATCACAGGTATATTCTTCTCGCAAAAACAAGAGTTCAAAAAGACATATCAACACCTTTTCTCATGTAAAACATTAACTAAAATGCTGTATTTAATCTTTCTACTGGAACCAGTACTTAAGTCTAAAAAAACAATGCAGAAAAGAGTACACAAAAATTTGAGTAGACTAATACTCATTCCATGTCAATTTATACCAGATAGTAATTGGAGGATACACTTTCCGACAAATAAGTGCTAGCATTTCTTGTCACTGTTGCTATTTGCTAATAAGTGCGAAAAGATAATCAATTTCTATACACTTTCACCAAGACTTGCTTTTATATTACAGGTCCCTGACCTCACCGGTAGCCGATTAATTTCGAGATATGGAACCCACAAACCAGGATTTAGTAGCACAAAAGGAACATAAGTATACCAATAAGAACTTACATGAACAGGAGACCTTGGAGCAGCCATGGAAGTTAGATGGTGATGAGGTATTCGGACATGTGGAAGAACACTACTGCTCCAACAAACTGTCAGAGAATTGCAGTACGAAGTCAGTAAAGTGGTAACTGACCTCACCAACAGCATTACAAATAACTGAACTCACCAAGTCATTTGGGAGAGAGTTTCTCGCAGGAAGGTGCTAAGTTCTGGTGTATTTGAAAGGAAATTGCAGGAAGGTGCTAATTTCGGAGGAGAAAGGAGTATGAATTATCACCAAAATACACCAATTTGTAACGCAGGAAGGTGCTAATTTTGGATGCTGCTAATTTGAAATGAAATCCCTAGGATAAGAGAACGGAGGTGTGGCCCTCTCCAATTTTCCCTCCAAATCGCATCAGGGAACCTCTTTCATTTCGGATCCAATACGGGCTAGAGAGGAGAGGATATAATGCAGATCTGATCCGATAAGAGCGGGAGCGGAGAGGAATCAACTCAGAACCATTGGGTTTCACGAAGTGTCCAGATCCTGTGCGCTATACGCATGCCGCGCGCGCGCGACACAGGATCTGGATCCGGTCAAGACTTTGAGATCCATTCACATGATGTCTGAATGGATGGATTTTTGGTGTGAAGCATATTGACCTGACAGCTGACCCACCTACGTGTTCTCCAAGCAGTTTAGAGTCTAACCACCTTCTTTCGACAAGCAAGTATCTGGAGAAGGTAGATTGTTGTTAATTCAATTTAGCATACATAATGCTATTTCCCCATGATGTAAGAATCAAGCCTCACATCAATTGATCACACCCCCAATTTTTCTGCAGTTTATATTCAACTGCACAATTCAGCACCAGAATTGAAGCAGTACCAGAACAACATGGCATGCATTTAGGTTAAAAAGCTTGACTGGGTCAAAATTTAAGCACAGCTTGCACAAATTAAAATTTTGTAAATTCAAAACTAGAAATTTAAATTCTCTTGAAATAAGTTCGCAATCACAAAAACACAAACCTAGTTAGTCGAACGGTACCATCTTCACAGCATGTTGCCACCAAGGCACAAGGGGTACCTTTCTGCTTAAGTTTCTCAAGAGGAATGAAAGATAGAGTATGTATCTCTCTTCCATGAAACTGCATGTGCAACACTTGAGGAAGAACTTGTTATTCACAAACAGATACCCAGAGCTTATGTACATGAATCTCTTGATCCTGTTCAAAAAATAAAAGTAATTGGCCAATAAATAATCAAATAGAAAGGCCTGAAAAGTGGTGCAAATGACTAACCACCAAATATTGCAAAACTTCCATCCAAGTAAAAGGAAAAATTAGGCTATTAGATCAAGGAAAATGACATTGACAAGGAAATAACCTGTGAGTTGCAAATTTCTTTTTTTTTTTGAGGGACGGGTGGCAAAGTACCACGCCGACAAATTTTATTAATAATAAAAATATGTACAAAGGTCAAAAAGAAAAAAAGAAAAAAGAAAAGAAACTATACAGCTAAAAGAAAGAAAAAACTAGATATGTTTCCTCCAGGATTCAACACATGTCGAGATTTCCTTTAATAAAAGTTCTGGCGGAGTGCTTATGCCGGAGAAGATCCGCCTATTGCGAGCTTTCCAAATGTTCCAAGTTGTGGCAGCCCAAATGGTATCCCATATCTTGAAACCCACATTAAATTGAGAGAGCCAGAGTTCACCAATTTCGAGGGAGAGGTTGAGAAAGGGAAGATTGAAGCGAATTTGCACCAACGTCCACACTAAAATTGCAAATTGACAGTGAAGGAAGAGATGATCCGATGTTTCCAATAAACCGGAGTTACAACATTGGCAGGATGCAGGAGAAGGCCAACCTCGGACAATTAGATTTTGCTGAGTCAATAATCTGTTTTGGAGTAGAATCCAAAGAAAGACTTTAACTCTAGGGGGAGATTTAATTCTCCAGAGGAATGGGTGGTACTTAGAGATCAAACCGGTATTTGAAAGGATGCCATAAGCGCTAGAGGAGGAGTAGATCCCATTAGTTGCCCACTTCCAAGTCACAATAGGATTTCCTGTTACTAACGAATTGATAAAGAAAGGAGACTGTTGAAGTATATCCGCTAGTCCGTGAGACACCGAATAAGTGGCGAGAACATTTATGTCTAGAGTGCCGTAAAGGAGCTGCACCGTAGAAGACCAAACCGAGTTTGGTTCAAATTTGAGTTTCCAGAGCCATTTCAATAACAAAGCCTGATTTTGGCGTTGAAGGTCAAGGATCCCTAGACCACCATTTGCTTTGGGTAGACAACATTTAGCCCAATTAACTAGGCAATGGCCTCCAAGACATTTATTGTTACCTTTCCAAAAGAACCTTCTTCTTATACCTTCTAAGTGTCTTAATAGCCAAGGGGGTAGCTTTATCACTTGCATGAAATGTAGGGGTAAAGCTGTGAGAACAGACTTGACTAGAGTAAGACGTCCACCCAAAGACAGAAATCTTGCCTTCCAACCATCGAGTTTTCGTTGAAAAGCCGAGATAAGAGGCTGGAAGTGGATTTTTTTTGGTCTGCGAATAGAAAGAGGTAGACCGAGATAGTTAATAGGAAGTTCCTTTGCTTGGCATCTAAGAATAGAAGCAATGCGAGGTATGGCAGACTCACTGATTGAAATAGGAACGAAAAGGCATTTCGCATCATTGACTTGTAAACCGGATAAAACAGCAAAGTTAGAGAGAATCTCCGAGATTACATGTAGAGAGCGAGGATCAGCCTCCATCAAGATAATGGTGTCATCGGCATATTGTAAAGCACGCGGTGGTATTAAGATAGGTCCAGAAATGAGAGAAGAGGCATTGTTAAAAAAGGATTGGAGAGCATCAGTGACAATGATAAAGAGGAGGGGCGATAGGGGATCGCCTTGTCTCAAACCTCTTTTGTGCGTGAAAGAAGAAGAAAAGTCACCATTAATTTTAATGGTGGACGAGGAGGAGCGAAGAACCTGAAGAATCCAATTAATCCAAGATGGAGGGAAACCTCTTTCAATCAAAACATGAGTTAAAAAGGTCCAAGAGACAGTGTCAAAAGCTTTGGCAAAATCTACTTTATAAAGAACAGCAGGCAATTTATTCTTGTGGTAAAAAGAGATGAATTCCCTTGTTATCATAAAAGATTCCATGATGGACCTCTTTTTTGTGAAGGCCGTCTGAAGAGGGCTTACAAGATCATTTATGTGAGGTTGGAGTCGGTTTGCCAAAACTTTAGTGATGATTTTGACAAAAGAGTTTATGACACTGATGGGTCTATAGTCCGAAATTTGAAGACAAGAATCCTTTTTAGGGACTAGGGATATGTAAGCCTTGTTAAGTTCCGTCAAATCAAGAGAGCAGTCATGGAAGGCTACAAAAGCACGCAGTATATCATGTTTGATAATGCTCCAAAATTTCTTAAAAAAGTCAATCGGAAAACCATCAGGACCTGAAGCTTTGCCGGAAGGGAGTTGATTAATGGCTTGAAGAATCTCAGACTCAGAAAAAGGAAGATCTAAAGCAGACAGATCTAGGTGGGGACCGAGTTTTCCAGTGAGGTCAAAAAGAGGAGGGTGAGTGGGCAAGGAACCAAGAATTGAGGTGAAGTGACCTAGAAAGACAGATTTCAATTCTAAAGGATCAGAAACTGTGCGTCCATCTACGTTTACAGAATCAATTGTATTTAGAATGCGTCTCGAAGAGGCAACAGCGTGGAAGAACTTGGTATTTTTGTCCCCCAACTTTAACCAAGTTATCTCACTTCTTTGTTTCCATTTTTCTTCTTGGTCTTGAATTAAAGAAAAAGCATGTTGACGAAGTGAGATTCGAAGAGAAAATTCGGAAGCAGAGAGCGATCTTAATTCCTCAAGCAAATCTAGGTATCGAATAATTAACTTAGTACGCTGCAAGAAAGTGTTACGATTTGCGTACTTGGAATTTGCCCACTTGGAGAGAGCCAATCTGAGTGCTTTGAATTTGAGAGTAAGATTTTTGGCAGGATTTTGATGGCTAGGGGCTCCTTCCCACGCAGCAGAGACTACTTGTGTGATGTCAGTTGCTCTAAGCCAAAAGGTTTCCAATTTGAAAAGTCTTTTCTTTTTTGGACGATGAGGAGCGCTTGTCAGAAGAAGTGGCGCATGATCAGAAGTGGTAGCAGGGAGATCCGTGAGAGAATGTTGTAGGGGAAAGGTGAGCCAGTCAGGTGAAAGAAAAACTCTATCAATGTGCGAGAAAGAGGGAGAGGGACGCTTGTTGGACCAAGTAAATTGTCGACCAAGTAGAGGAACTTCAAAGAGATTGGCGTTAGAGATGAAAGAATTGAATCGCAAGATTAGAGAAAGGTTTCTATTACCGCCAGTTGAATCCTGCGGGTCTCGAATTAGGTTAAAGTCACCTAATAAGATCCAAGGTAGAGAAGTGAGATTTCTGATGGATGAGATTTCGTCTAAGAAAAACGCTTTGAGACGATCATCGGTTGGTCCATAAACAACAGTTATCATAAACGAAAAGGAGCCAAAAGAAAGAACAGCAGTAGAGGAAAAAGAAAGATTAACTATGTTCTCACAAGAAAACTGATCAGACCAAACAAGCAGGATACCACCTCTGGTACCGTTAGCATCAAGAGCAGAGAAAGAGTTGTAACGAAAAGAACAGACATTTCGAATTTTAAAGAAATCACAAGAGGACCATTTGGTTTCCTGCAAACAGAGAATATTACAACCACTTTCCTTGACAGTATCCTTAACAACCGCACATTTATTAAGATCTGACAAACCACGAACATTCCAACACAGAATTTTTAATAAAGGAAACATGGAAAATAAGATTAAATAAATGGCTAAACAAATGCCAACAAAAAGATACGAAATCAAAGAAAAAACATAAAAAAGCCTAAGGAGATGGCGCAACAGCCTGCTGAGCCGAGGCAGTCTTGTCCAGAAGACCACAAAATTCTTTTAATGAAGCTTGTTCTTCATTGGAAAGAGTGGTCGTTGACATGAGAGAGCGATTAAGTCCCGCTTCTTTGATAGCCGCTTGGAGTGCCTTTTTTGAAGCAGTGGTAGTGTGCTTGGAATTCTTTTTAATACCAACATCAAATCCCTGAAACGACTTGTTTGGCTTTGGATTACGATTGCTGCGCCGTGGCTGAGGTGTGTTGCTGGTACTGTTATCCGAGGCAGAAGAAGCAAGGACCAGCTTTTTGGCACTTCTCGGATTTCGACGATCTGCAGGAGAAATAAACCTAGGTGGTAGATTACCATCAAGGCTCTGTCTGACAGGAAGGGGAGAAACAGTATCAAACACTGTTGCGGTGGAGTGCTGAGTATTTAACTGGTCCGAATCAGTCAGGCTGAGTGAAGAGTTGAAACCAGAAGGATGGGAAGGAGAAGAAGGAGGCTTCCAAATCACCAAAGCTAAGTCTAAATTAGGATCAGTTGTAATCTCAGGTGAGATAGGAGAGGAGAAAACTGCAGCTGTCTCAGAGAAAATCTCATTAGAAACAAAAGGACCATTTTCTTGCTGAAAATCGGAAACGACTCTATCAGATGAAACTTGGACAGCAACAGGAAGAGTTTGCGTGGTATCTTGCCCAGAAAGAACCGCAGTGGGCAAGAAATCACTTGTGGTCGGAGAAGGATTAAGCACAAAGGGAGGAAGAGCTTGCGCAGATGAAGGAGAGGAATTGATAATCTTCGTTACAGCTGCAGCAGGCTGGGAAGACTCAACTCGTGATGGGCCAGAACAAAGCGTGGCCTTAGGGAGTAAGGCCTGAGAAGGCCCAGCAGGCCGAGTAGAAAAAGAACAATAAAAATTTGAGGCCAGTGGAGGAGAATTCAAGTCCGTATCAAAATTAATAGGAGGAGAACTAATTGCAACATCAGGAACAGCTTGATTTTTGGGTGAGGCAGCGGCATTAATTTCTCCCTTATTAAAAGCAGTAGACTTGGAATGTAAGAGTGCCAGGTGTACATCCAACAGAGGAGGTGGTGGAGGAGGGCTTGAAATAGTAATACTGTCCTCAGAAGGAAACCATTCGAAATCAGGGTCAATAGTTGGCGCAGTAACTGTAACCTGCAAGAAATCTTTGCCAAAAGAGATTACCTTCTCTTGAGTTGGTGGAATTAAAGCAGATTTAGGAATTAAAATATCTTCAGAAGGATTTTCTGTGGCGCTTTTACTGCAGCTTCCATGAAGAACGAAACCATTTCTTGGTGAAACATCACTGTCCCTGAGAGAGAAAGAAGGAGCAGGATTGTTAGCCAAAGCTGTAGCTCTTTGTGTCATTTCCCAATAAGGTGACTTTTCAAGGCTCCGACGAAAGTCATTTTTGAGGGAAGATGGCGGCATCGTTTCCCATGACTTGTAGGCCAGCTCAAAGTCAAGAGAAACTGCATGAGGCAGATGTTGAGAACCACCAGCAATTGTGGAGAGAGGGGGGAGTTTCCGAATACGCCTATCAACCTCTTTGAAATAAGCCTTAGAAGGTGTTGGGTCTAGAGGAGTAGTGGCAGTAAAAGGTTCCTCAATCCAGCTAACAACTTCAAAAGATATTGGTTTACGAAGAAACCTATCAGTTAAACGAGCAGCAAAGGGTATCTCCTCCAGTTTGCGTACCGCAACTAAAACTCTTAGCTTTTCAAGGGAACTAACACCTTCAAAGGGGGTATGGTCAAGCAACAAACCAAACTGACCAATAAGAGGAATAATGTGCTTAGAATTCCAGCCCTGAATGGGCACTTCAAGAAGGTCAATCAACACCTTGAATCGATATTTAATTGGTTCTGCATCAATGGCAGGACTCCAAGGATAAGGAACAAGACCAATCGACTCAAGACTGGTTTTGAAGGAATTGAGAAATCTTGATCTATCCCTCTCATCCGGAAGAAGAAACAGGAAACGATCAGCATTCAAGTGTATAATAGGGTACTTGTCTGTAGTGCCAGTGATCATCATCAGTGCTGCTTGCACTGAAGCAGTTGAAAAACGACCTGGCTTTAACCGGCCGTCAACCACCACCCCTTTTGAGAGGTAATTCAGGTCATTGATGTTATCAAAAGATTGAGGTAGATAGAGATCGATAAGGTTTGGCCGATTGCGAGGGAGTTTATCCTCACCAAGATTACCACGGGGCAGCAAAGAAGGAGGTACCTTTTGTTGTAGCAGCCTGGGACATACAGTTGCTTCGTGACCCGGCTTGAAGCACCGAGCGCATGCAGCAATTGGAGCCCTGCACTCAGCAGCAGAGTGACCTCTGACCAGGCAGGTAAAACACCTATTTTTCCAACCAGGTTGATCATGATCTGTGGGGTGGAGGTACACCTTACCAATTAGACATGGATCGGTTTCAAAAGCTTTTTTTTGTTGCTGGGTCTGTTGAGTACCAAGCAGTGAAGGGGTCAGAGGTGGGAGCGGGTGGAGACATGGTTGGGTGAGAGATGGGTATTGGGAAAGCTTTAGGATTTGAAGAAGAAAGAGCAGTAGTCGCAGGATTAAGGTTGGTGCTTGTGTCGCAATTTGTAGAAAGAGGAATAGGAAAAGAGGGAAGTAAATCTTTGGGAGATGCAGGAATCGGACAGGTGAATAGGCGCTGGATAGGAGGGATTTTCCCAAATCGACGGCGAAAGGCGCTCGGCCTAGAGATTGGTCGCCTTGCGTGGTGGGAGATCGGCCTAGATCTTGGTCGCCTTGCCACAGTGGTCCAGCCATCATCGCCGGGTAGGAGGAATCGCCTGGCCATCGCCTCTCTCCTATATTGTTTGGTTATTCGTGAGTTGCAAATTTCACTGCCACAATGCATTTATCGTGTAAAATGAAGAATTAATTTTAATCACCACCACAAGAGTAGTCTCTATTCATTCTATTTATTCCAATTAATTACTACAAGGTATGTATTACACCATTAAAGTCATCATAAACCACTTTTTACACAACACTTTTTAAAGTAACTTAGATTTTATGGAGTAAGCATAAAAAAAAAAAAAACCTTCAAAAATGCAAAGCAAATTTGTTGTCGTGAAACAGCCCCAAGATAGTATGAGTATGGCCTTCTCCAACCACCACATGGAATTTGAATTACCTAAAAGAGAACAATATTAAGATATCACAACAAGACAACAAAGATATCAAACAAAAGAGAAAAAGTCATTATACGACCTAATACCTGATACATGTCAACTGATTACACGTTTTAAGAAAAGATACAGATAGCATACAATTGCTAGATAGATTAATGCAGGATAAATTTTTATACATACAAAATATAAGGACAGATCACTTGACAACCAATTATTTTGACAATCTTGACAACATTAGAAAGTAAGTAAATTTACAAGTCCAACATTGTAGACAGGACCTTTATCATGTGAGAAAATGATGACATTTGGAGTATGATTCACCATTGATTAAGTGAATTGAAATTTTAAGGAGTCCAGAATTACCGGTCCTTGATGCATCACCAAAGGATACACAGATTCTATGAAATTTAATGGTTATGCACTTATGCTGTGTATATGTCAAATAGTACATGCGAATAAATTTTAATTTGGCAACTTTATTTGAATTAGTTTGAAAATCTTTGTCAGGATTGTCAAAATAAGCATTGCCATGTATCCCTCGTAAAAATAAATGCCTTATTAACTATTTAGGTTAACCGGTCTAAATAGTTTGGCAGCAGTAACATAAATTTGATTGCAGTAAGTCACCTTGGTCTCATTTACAAGGTCCCAAATTACAAAATCAGCAGACATGAAGCCAGTTGCAAGGCTGTCGAGTAGACTTGCCTCCCCACAATGGAATTCACTATACACGGATTGAACTCTACCCAATTCTTTCACTTGAATAAGCATATGCAAGCATCTCCTCCAGTCTATTAGATTTTCATAGAATAAATTTTTTCGGAGGTCCTTAAACTTTGTGTATAATCTAGTTTTGATTCCTAAACTTTCAATTGTCCGTTTAGAATCCTTAAACAATCATTCATTTTGGTCCCTCCGTCTCTATTCCGTCTCTATTCTGTTTAAATACTAACGGGGAATGTGCAAATAGAGGTCACTGACACCTTTTAATAGCATCCGGATCCTCTGGTCGGCACGATAATGCCGACCATGTGGTCGGCGTCCGATCCGAGCCGCCCGATTTTAAATCAGACGGTTCATTTTTTTCGGGTGTGATAGAATTCACGGGGCTCCCTTTAGCCATTGAGATTAAATCAGACGGTTCAGATCGTGCCGACCAGCAGGTCTGCCGACCAGAGGATCTGGTTTCCCTTTTAATAACTCTTCTTCTCCCACCCAACTCTTTCTTTTTTTATCGGACATCATTTCTTCTCCCTCTTCTTTTGATTTTAGAACTTCAACGCTTCCTTTCTTTTCCATTGGCGTTGAGACTGCAAGAGTGAAAACGGATGAGTGAATTAAGTCTCAAAATTTCTCAAATCAGTCCTTGAAATGAAGGGTTTGTTTACCAAAATTTGAAATTAAAGGTGTATTGAACTAGTACAAGACATATATATACCATGATACAACCAAATAAAATACAAGGGAGGTTCAGAGAAAATGACCATGGTACCAAGGTTTCACAACCATAATACAAATAAGCGTTCAATTTGATCAAGTACCCATGAACAAATTCATATAAAGCGACTATTTGTGCTGTGTATAAACCAACACAATATGATCGTTAATCAAGATCCCACTTTAGTTCAAGTAGATATTTACATTAAGTTCAATTATTGTACTTAACCTTTTTTTGTATATATATGCATAGGAACTCCTTGTAATCAGATACATTACATTCTTACACGATTTGTCTTCTCTCTTAGCTTGTAATTACCATTAAACACAAAATCTTCTACAGCGTGCACTACCATAGATTCAAGCATCACCAAAATTTAAGAGATCACATAGTAATTTAACTTTAATCAATTTGAATCAAGTAAATCTGACAGAGGAAATAAAAGAATTAGACAGAGAGAGAGTGCACCGTGCCAAAAAAAGAATGGGGTGAAGGGTCACATCAACGATTAGTTTTGCAACCTTGTCTGCCCGTCCTCATCCTTCATCACCCCTTTTCTTTTACTTTTGTTCTTATCAATTTTTCTCAAATTAGAGAGGGGAAAATGAGGAAAAGAGGAGGGAGAGGGAAGAGAAGCACCAATGTTTAAGCAAGAGAAACGAGAGAAACGATGGAAGATGATACAATACAAGAGGGAGTCGGATCCTCTGGACGTTTTTTTAAAAACGTCCAATGGACGTTTCGATAGGAGCCGTTCAGATTAAATCAGACGGTTTATTTTTTTCGGGCCAATATTTTTTTCGGGTGTGGTGGAATGCACGGGGCTCTCTTATAGCCGTTGAGATTAAATCAGACGGTCCAGATCTCCAGCCGTCCACCAAACGTCCAGAGAAAAAACGTCTAGAGGATCTGATTCCAATACAAGAGTACAAGACAGTTCAGTTCAGTGGCCTTCATCTTATACTTCCGCTCAGTTATATCTACTTATTCCTTTTTTGGGCCACACTTTTCTCATTTAGATTTAGGCCTACTCAACCCAACGTCTTATTTAATATTACTCTAACATCCAACAAATTAAATAAGTAGATTGAATAATTAACTTTTAAAAGCCTTTTTACTATTTATTCAAATCAAATATAAGAGATTCAAAATTGAAAATAATGCATCATCATATTGTTAGCCTTGTAAAGTGCTTCGATATAAATTTCACGCAGTTCCAATATTATTTGTATGTTTCATTACAAACAATATAATAATATTTGGACAGTTGTTTAAATTTTAATCTATTTAAGCGGTTGCATCAAAGTATAACTTTTTTAAAATTATTATAAGTTGATTACTCTCTTTCGTCAATTTCTCAACTATTAAATCTATATCTATAATATATAATGTGGAGAGGTTTATCTACATTATGGATGACGTCAATGTGACATCAACGATCAATTCTTCTCTATTTCGCAGATCAATGGAAGCCTCTCTTTCTAGATTTCAGATTAAATATAGTTTAGTTTTTATTGTTTAGGTGTTTTTTAAAAATTCAGCTCTTTTTCAACATGTGATTTATCAATGAGAATTAATAACATTTGATGGTATAGCTGTATCAAATTAACGACCAATACACTCCAAAATAGGAAATGCAACCTAACTTGACTCTATATATCAATTGCAAGATATTTTGGTATTTATTCAAATAATTACAATCATAATTCTAACACTTCTAACATGCCGGTCGTAAGACATGTCTGAGTACGTGGCTAGTTTGGTTCAATTGAGGCTGCAATTGTCAATAAGAAGATGATGCGATACCGCATCATTAATCATTCAAATGTATCAAGATGGTACCATATATGTTTGTATCGGCCATTAATCGTGTAACGTTACTGCCCCATTATGCCACATTAACATCATATGATCAGCCGTATGTGTCATGCTAACATTGTAAATTCTAAAAGTAGAATAAAGAGAATAGTTTGTTCATAGAATATAGTTCACTGTTTTTTCAACACACAAAAAAGTAAAAATGTTTAAAAAACTTTTATCCGTAGTTCACTTTTTCTGTATATAGAAAAGTTAATTATATATTTAATTATAAACATAATTTTTTCTGAAAAATAGTTAGCAAAGGCATCATTAATTTCTTACCTTGAAAATAGACTGCACAACTTTCTTTATAGGTGAGATAAAGATACCGACCAAAATTCTTTTTAAATGGTACCTAAGCAATTAGGCATCAAAAGCACTATCATAAAGATTCCAAAATTTAAAATATGTTTACAACTTTGTGGATTGTTCGATTTGTCCCCCCATTTATTTATTTATTATTTTTTTTTTTTGCGAGAAAACAAATACCTAACATTTTCTTTTTGGGTCAGCACGCCTTATCAACTTAGTTCAGTCGGTTAATTCAAACATAAGGACGTGCTTTAATCTCAAACCAACGTGATGATTTTTTCCAATCAAGAAGCATATATACGGAATACCAGGTGCGACACATTCTTAATTAAACTTTTTATCCGGACTATATATTTTTATGAACTAGTATTTTATATTCATACTTTCAATTTATTAACTATTGCACATGTTAATTAGACATTTCTCGAATAATAATTATATTAGAGAGATGGATGTTTTAAATATTCGATAAACAATTATCATATATCGTCCAATTATCGCAATTTGGGCGATTATCACAAAACAAAAGTGGCTGTTGTTTCTTTATGTTCAATTAAATGTAGTTGTGCTGTCCTAATTGCCTGACCTGCAAGTTTGCGACTGATTTGTAATCATCTTCCGCATAGAAAATATTTCAACACAGATTTGAACAATTTTATAGGAAAACAATTTTTCTTCTTTGCAAATTTCATATCTCATGGTTGTAATTCTTGACCGAGGAGTGTCCATAAGAAACAATGGACGCCTGTGATTCACAAAAATGAAGATCAAAGGACGAAAATCATCATATATCAGGACTCTGCTTAACCCAGAAAAACAAAATAAACTATACTGATTTGACAGAGGTTTTTTTTTTCAATCGATATTAACTTTTTTTTTAAAATATGACACGCAGACGCAGTGTACTTATGGCCTTATGGGGCGGTGGCCTAGTAGATGAGACTTCCCAAATTTTTTACCATGGTATCCTCATCTGGTACAAGCGTAAAGTATCACCTCAAAATTTCTGCTCAAGGCCTCAAGTTGTTGCATTTCCTTTATTTTCTATTTTTTTCCCCTTTTTTATTTTAGGTTATCTGACTATCTGAGGCAGTTGAGACACGATGTTTCAATGCCGTTCATCATTTATTACTGATCTTACAGACTGATATACCAAAATTGTTTTTTATTTTAGATTTATGATCAATTTTTTAAAAGATTTTTCGACACGTATATATATGTGTTTTAGCCTTATTTTTCACATGATACGGATAAATAAAAAGGAATGTGTATATAATTTTACTTTTCAAACATTGATAAATTTGACGACAATTGTCATGAATTTTTATTTTGCACGATTTTGACCAACTCACTTGGCTCTGCCTCTGAGTTTCTATTTCTTTCCCCGTAATTTATAATAAAGTTCTTTTAGTACTTCTTTGAAAAGAAAAATAAGAAGTATTCATGGTTGCTTAAGGGTTGGTTAGATCCAAATTCACACACGATAAGTAAATTAATTAAGAAAGCGAATTTATGATATAACAATGGTGTCGTTTGGATGGGTTAGGAATTAGGTAGGAATAGCATAAATTTAGGGAAAAACACTATTCACAGGAATTGTGGGAATTTGAAATGTTATTTGGATGGTGAGTTTAGGAATAGCGTTGGGAAGTGTGAAAAGTAGAGAGAAAAGTGTTATTGGGGAGAGTGTTATTGAAAATTGTGTTAGGAATGTAATTGATTATTCTAAAATGGTTTGGATGAAAAATGTAGGAATTGAATTGCCAATTTTTGTATTCTTCACATCCAAACGAGCCCAATATTAATGAGCATGGCAGGTATTCAATCGTCATGAGAAAGCATCATGTCAGACTTGAAGAATACAAAAAACAATTAATTTCTCGTTGAAAATACAAAAACTGTCTTAATTATTGCATGGTATCTAACCCAAGTTGACCCCATCTTATCTTCAACAAATTTATCCCACGTTGACAAAATGAGAACAAATCAAATGGGGCAACTTTTAATTGAATTTCTATGCATATGTACGAACAAATAACTATTGATTTGACGCTCATATTATTTAATACAAATTTAAAAACCTTATCAATCGTAGTTCTTTCATATATTTGGTGGATTTTTCTTCTCATCTTTAAGCTATGTAATTCTCCAAGAGACACGAACACACAATTTATCCTTATCTTTAATGGTAGTTCACCAAAAGTAATTATTGTCAAAGCATTTACAAATTTCTTCCATTGGATCTAATTAATTTAACGATTACTGTACGTACACTGATAGGAGACCTTCAAGGAATCGCTTCTCGAAACTTTCAGCCGTTGTAACAAGCATCGTCCTACTTATTCTACATTAGCAACCATGATTTATGCAATTTGGCTAGAGAGGAATAATAGAACCTTCAGGCACGAGAGGAGAGAGATAGACAAGCTTGCTGATTGGATTTTTTCAGAGATTTCTTGCTACTTGAAGTACTGCAAGGAAATAGTTTCAGTTAGGTTTCTAGTGCTTTTTTTTTGTTTGTTGTTCAAAAAAAAAATTTTTTTTTCTGAGTGTGATTTATGTGAATATTTATTTGTATGATATGTATATGAAAATGATCACACTAACTTATTAAAACGGTTCCTGTTTATACAAAAGCTTACAATTTTTAATGAATTAATTAAAGTGAATTTAAAGGCACATGGCACGATATTCACATTTTATAAGATTTAATATATATGAAAGCAGCACAAGGAATTTATGTTTTGAGATAATTTTTTGAACTTGTCTGAAAAAATCATCTGCGTCCAAAATTAACAAGATATATATGCATCGTCAAAAAACTACTGAACTAGTATTAGAACAGAGCATGTTGTACCCAATATCCTTGGGGTATCTTTTGTGTTTTTATTTATTGATTATTTTCATAACGAGAAAACAGTTCAATTATTTTGATAAATAGATTAATAAATAAAGATCACCGTGTAGATAGAAAACATGAAGCTGACGCGTAAAAAAAGGAAAATGCTAAAGTCGCCAATCATCATCAGAGGCCCGACATACGAACAATTGAACAAACAATCTATACCGAGTAGCGTTAAAATACTACAGTAATAATGCGTAAAGCACCCAACATCATGTTCGGATAGAAATGAAGAAGATATATTCTTTTAAAAAGGAGCAACATGGGTTAATTTAATTGATGGGTACATTTGTTAGGAAAAGAGGGACGTCTTGCACCAAAATTCCAAGAAATTATTCCCAGACTGCACTGGGGATGCTTATCCTGGGCAGCTGGGAATCTGGGATCACAATTATAATTATTCCTAATAACTTCCATTAATACTTGCTAAATGCTAATAGGAAGGGAAAAGGCAAAAGCAAAAAGACACAACACAAGAGAAAGGGAGGAAATATCTAATATCTTGGTTCAGGCCTTGAAAGGTCAAGGTCAACTAGTCAAGGCATCTGCTGCTAATTTGCTCTTTCCTCTTTTTCTATTAACTACACGTGACTCGACTTCTTCCCGTCAATCAATACCTTACACGTAATCTGCATTTTCTATCTATGCCCACAAACTGTTTTTTATTTGGCTCTGAATAAAACTTTCATTTCCACGAAGTTCCTTCTCCTTGTCAAATTTAATACTTTTTCTCCCCCCAATTAACGTCATATTTCTGCATTTTCTGCATCTACAAATACAGAAATGCAAATTCTGTACGATTTCCGACAATGTGAACTTCCTAATTGTTAAAATTATTGGAAGCGGCGTCGTGGGTCACTACAATATTTACGTTTGTAAATTATTATGCCCCATTCTAATGAAATCTATTGTTATTTTCCTATGTAATTAATTAGAGCGGGAAATATTAAGCACACAGTTTATCTCTTTACCCCGATATTAATACTTCTCTAATTCTTTCCTCCAGATGTACCAAGTGTAAGATCATGCCATATGGAGAAAAAAAAATTACACAATAGCATATTTCACTTTTTAATTGTCAGGTATTAATAATTGTGGATTTTTATAAGTAACTTGATCATGACTTAGAAACTAAATCAGTAAATTAAAAAAAAAAAACTCTATTGGGTTATGTTATAGAAATGAATTGCTCCATTAAATTCTTTGTAAATTACGATAACGATGTTTAGCAAGAGGTCTGGTGTTGGAAATTTTAAATCATTCAATCAATGTCAAAACCTACCAGTATTGTCATTATTGAAAAGTTGTATGCATCATACATAATCATCATCATAAAGTAAATCACATATTCACGCTCAAAATTATGAAAATTTCGAATTTATTAAAACTAAATTCATAGTTAAAATTTTAAATATTAACAGTTGATTATTATTATTGTTGTTGTTGTTGATGCTACTATTGAAATTAAAATAAAAACCGGCATTTCTTAACCCGTCCCATATTGATTTTTCTTGGAACCTAACTGCCAATTAAAAAAAATAAAACATAAGACTAAATTAATGATGCCCCAACAAAGCAGACGTGACGAAACTTAATTGACTTTGCTTGGGACAGAAATCCTCTGCCGGCTAACAAATTGTGTTTTTTCTTTCCTTATTAAAAGCATCAATGATCGAACTAATAGGAAATTGAATTGAATACTGATCTAACTAATGATAGAATATAAACCTCCGATCCAGTCAAAGAGACAAAGATGAAATACTGGAATCCTTCATAGTGTATATATATTACATTCTATTATTTACTCAAAAAAAGTACAGTACGGTATTCAAACTCCCCTCCTTCCTCGTTAATATCCTAAAAATTGTAACTCTGAATTTTTCATTTTTTAAGTAACCTAAAAAATTGGAATAATCTGTTAGTTTCAAATAGAAATGAAATAACATAATAGGTATATATATATTACATATAAAAAATCAAATAAAAATGAGGTAAATTCTTGTTTCTAATCTGAATAAATATTGTGAATCCTATAAAATTTTATTTAATAATAATGTTATGCTCGTGTTAAGAGACATATAGGAGACGGATGGTGGGAGGGAGGGAACAACGAGAGCCGCTATTATTGCTTAAAACAGGAATTACAGCACAAATATCAAAATAAAGTTGATCGGCCAAGGATGAAACAAAAGGTAAGTTTAAAGTTTAAAGTAGGGTTGTATTGACAAAAAGTTTAGAATAGGGAAGAGAAAGGAAAATAAAATTGTCCACGACGGACGACGCTTTAATTTTTTTTAGTATTTTATTATTCGGTTGTTCAGTTGCTTCCCTTCATGTTCCCAAGCGCCGATTGGAAATAGCTCATTGTCACAGAATTGACAACCACAATTTTGGTATCACTGACTGGTGGGCCTCCCTCCGACTCGGGCCCGCAAAAAGATGGACATAATTGATAAATCGGCGACTTGTTCAGACTTTTGACTTGTTGACTACATGGGTCTACTTCATTAAATGCATACACCGCCCTACGAAAGGGAGGCCAGACTGCCAGAGCTATAACAAACGGTTCACCTTTGCTAGTAAAGACCACGTCCATGGATAATATATGTCGATTCAAAACCTCGCTGGTCTGCTTCCTGAGCGCTTTCCTTGCTCTGGCTTTAAATACGGATGCAGCCCCCTTCTCCTTCCCTCATCGAAACCTCATACATTTCAACTCATCTCAACCATCCGATCAAATTCAAATGGCTCGCGCTCTCTCTACCTTTTCTCCTTTCAAGTCTCTCCTCTCCGATGGCATCTCTTTGTTCATTTGCAGGAGGGGATTTGCTGCTGCAGCAGAGGCCGTCAGACGAAGCCCGAAAGCAGACGACAAGGCAGCAGCTGATCCCCATCCCTGGGTCCCCGATCCAGTGACCGGCTGCTACCGCCCTGCTAACCGGGCTATTGAGGTTGATGCGGCTGAGCTTAGAGCCATGCTCCTCACGCCAAAGGCTTAGACACCAAGTTTCAAACTTCTCTCTCATATGTACTCAGATTTCGGAACTTTGTCTCGGTTTCGAATCTAAAATTTTGGATTCATACTCTATTATATTATAAAATTAAAAAAGTGATTGTTGGACGTACTGGTAATCTTTTTTTATTTTTCGACTCTGTCGCACTGTTGCTAATAGTGGAAAGTTCTGGGCTTCATTGGAAAAAACTTTGCATTTGTTAAAATTATGAATTTAACAATTTTACTCTGTTTATACTGCACACTTATTATCCTCTGAACTGTTCGTCCTTTTTCTGTTAAAAGATCATGATTGACCACAATTTAATAACTAAAGCCACCTTGGTATGGTTTTTTTTTTTAAAAAAAGCCACTATTTAATGGTAGATTAAAATGGTCCCACCTTTTGACTACTTCAGTTAAGAACAGAACAGGGTAATGATGGTGATAAATATGAGTTATTATTAACATTAATTAATATGTTTAATGAAGAGGATTATAGTAAAGTTAATGTATTTAATATACAGAATAAACTTGATGTATCCAAAAGATTAATGAAGAGGATTATTGTACCCCATAAATTGCCACAACTTTTCTTTCGTTCATTAATATTTAAAAAAATATATCAAATTGGAATTGTTCAACAAGTGATGCATTATAATATTTTTTTAAAAATTTTAGAGTTAATTATATTCGATCGAGAATTCAACAAATAAATGCAGGAGAATTTTTAGATTGAGAATTTTCTAAAATTTCAAGAAATTTTAAAAAAAGTTTGAAAAACATAAAATATTTCTCCATTGAAAATTCATTATGGAGAAAATTTTGAGTGGTTCGAATCGGCCATTATAATCTCAAAAATTAAAATTTGATTATGTTGGATGAGTGTATGTGTCAAGCATGTTTGAGTCTAGCCACTCCCAATATTATTATTTTATTACTGTCAAACATTGCGAACTTATTAACATTAATTAATATGTTTAATGAAGAGGATTATAGTAAAGTTAATGTATTTAATATACAGAATAAACTTGATGTATCCAAAAGATTAATGAAGAGGATTATTGTACCCCATAAAATGCCACAACTTTTCTTTCGTTCATTAATATTTAAAAATAAAAAAATAAAAATATCAAATTGGAATTGTTCAACAAGTGATGCATTATAATATTTTTTTAAAAATTTTAGAGTTAATTATATTCGATCGAGAATTCAACAAATAAATGCATGGGAATTAATCTATCGTAATTATCAACATTCTTTTTTTTTTTTTTGATCGAGTATTAGATTAAAAATCTAAAATTTATAAAAATTGGATGGTAATATATTACTTGTTTCATTGAACAAGAATACAAGATCGACCGTTCGGATTCGATTTTGAATTTAAAATTTTGAAATGTTAATTAGAGAGATTATGACAATGTGTGGAACAAAGGGTTTGTGGCATTGACACCCTCCTCTAATTTAATTTTTTTAAGGTTTTAATTTTATTGCTTCTATTAATATAATATATGATAAATCTCAATGTTTCATTACTATAATTTTATTGAAACGGCCGATCCAAACTGCTCGATATGATCTCTGTATTAAAATATTTTTGAAAATCAAATTTTATATTTTTTCCCAAAATTTTTAAATTGATTTTTCTAATTTTTAAAATTGGAGGGTCCATGAATTTTTAGATTGAGAATTTTCTAAAATTTCAAGAAATTTTAAAAAAAGTTTGAAAAACATAAAATTTGTCTCCATTGAAAATTCATTATGGAGAAAATTTTGAGTGGTTCGAATCGGCCATTATAATCTCAAAAATTAAAATTTGATTATGTTGGATGAGTGTATGTGTCAAGCATGTTTGAGTCTAGCCACTCCTAATATTATTATTTTATTACTGTCAAACATCGCGAACTTATTTAGCTTTGCAAACGCTTCGATTATTGTAATGTTAAAGCAAATTTAACAGGAATTATCACATGAAAGCATTTTTAGTACATATATGATTGGAGAAATAATATCTGCATATTGGTTGAAAAAAATGCCACGGAGCTTTTTGTAATTCCCTTGTACAAAAAAATGGAGGCTGGTATTTCTATGGAATGTTATCTAATATAGATCACTACACTGCGTTATATATTTATATCATATGTATCACTCTTAAACCCTCACCTCAAAAATATTCTTTAATTCTTTTCGTGTATATTAGCAATAACTTACTGTTTAATGTAAAGCACCGTGTGTTATGATAACAAGGGTGCATCGCATAATCCGAATGTGTGTATAATGCATAATCAAGTATATATGTAGTATCTATTATTGTATTAAATGAGGTTTCGAAAACGAGTCTGAATACTTGATAAGTTTTGGATCCAAATCTGAATAGACAAGTACTATTTATTGAAACGATAGACAATTATGTATTATCACAATGGGTAAGCGTGTATTTTTCAACAAACAAGTGCTCGGTCAGAAGACCTTTTTGATACCTATCAATAATTGTGTCTAAACAGGAGATTAGTATGCATTATGATGATATAATTGACTAGTACGCAATTATATAATAGGCAAGTATATATTTTAAGATTTGTAATAATTTTACAAAGAATATTTAGATAGGTAATAATCGGACTCAATTAGCTTCTTGAGCAACTAGAATTAATAAAACAATTACTACCGGGAAAAAAAAAAAAAAACAAGTCAACATAAACAAGTTATGTAGGCCTCCATTCTCCATTGGTGAATGCATTGTGAAAGCCTTTTTTTATTTAAGAAAATGGTCATGATTTATCAGGTTGAATAGTAAGAAGTTAATTTCTACAAGTGAGAAGGACGTTTGTTGGGAGACTTGTAAATGTTGTAATTAATTTATGGCGACTGAAAGAGCCATCATTAGCAAGTAATTGGGTGCTTTGCTTTTTAAGTAATCCTATTCTTTCAGTGTAAGATGCATCATTGATGAAGAATCTGTCTACTGTTATACTATTTATTTTTCGACCGGGTACTTTTATTCGAAATTATAGGAGCATCTTTTTTTTTTTTCTCTAAGTGCTGATTTACCAAATAAAAGGGTGTTAATTGTGAGGATACCTAATGCTTATCCGTTGAATGCGAGGAAGCAAATTTACAATTTGCAATGAGGCTATTATTGTGGTAGAGACAATGCCCATCATTGCTTTTTTTTTTTTTTTTATTTGTCTTTTTGGGAAAACGACCTCTCCCTGCATGCACCCAACATGATATGCGCCCCGGATTAAGGGTGAAGTGCATTTCTTCTTTTTGGATAAATTTTTACTTGAATAATGATAAGAGGCATTCCTCCCTTGTCAGTTTCCTTTTAATCTCATCAACTTGACAGCACGAATATTTGAACTCTTTTCCTTTTTTCTTTTTTTTTTTTTGGAAAGATAGATATGCTGGTATAATTTTCGACAGATGATTTCGTTCATGGGAAACACTTTTGTCTCTGATGACACGTCCGTGAATAACGCGTCATGTCGTACGAACTCTGTATAAATTGTGTGCATAAAATAATTAATTATAGTATTAATTACCATCAGTGACATCTACTCTATAATTGATCGCTATTTTTATAATTAAAAAAGTTTTTTTAATATATTAAAAATAGTCGTACCAATTATTATTTAATTTAAATATTAAATATATTTGAAAATCAAAGATACTTCATGTTGAATTATTGTCATCTAAAAAAACATATCGCATCGAAGTTTTGACTGTCATGCCTAGTAAAATTTACACTGCTTCAAATAAAAATTGAAAAATTGAAGTAGACAATAATTGCCGAGTGCCAACTTTTATGATAGGTGAAAAATATCAACCAAAATCTTTTATAAACAACAAAGACCTACACAAGTAAGTCGAGGAGCATTCTCATAAAATGTTCCAGAAATAAAATTTAACCATTTATAATTATGGATTGTCCCACATGCCTATTATTATAATAATAATTATTATTATTATTATTTACTGAGAAAGCAAATACCTAACAGTTTTCTTTTTGGTCAACATACCTTATCGACTTCAGTCGGTTCATGCATAAGCATAATAAACAGGACATGCTTAGTTTATTCTCAAACCAACATGATGATTCTCAATATTTATTATTCAAAAAGCATATATACCGTAGATAAAATAAAATGATTTTTGTTCTCTCGTTACTAGCCAATAACCAGTGTCAGACGCACTCAAAACTCTTTCATATACCTGAAATAAATAAATCTTTCCCATGAAATAATATTCCGTCTCCTTTTATTTATAAATAATTACCATTGCAAGCACATGTTTATTAGGCCACTTTTGTAAAAAAATAATGTCTCGTATAAACAATTATATTTTCCGTGTTAACTTTGCAATTTGTGCAACTATTTTTTTTTTAAAAAAAACAATAGTAATAATGCCTCTTTTTTTTCGAAGGCTAGTAATAATGCCTCTTGTTGTTCTATTAAATTGAACCGGAGTTGTACCACCCTAATCAATCACTGTCATACGAGTTAAACAGCCTAAAAAGTTCGTCATAGGATATCTATGTATACTATATTAACATATAAATCCATCCATGATGCATTTCTCCTCAATTCTATAGAACAAAAAAACGATATATATCTCATATATTAGACAGCTCACAACTGTAACGACTGATGCAGATTAAAAAAAAAAAAAATCTATTTTTATGTTTTATGAGTAGGATTCTAGTGCCTGCAATTTAAATGTCCCCAAATGTCTCAAAACTCACTTCTTGATTACTTTTCCAAAATATAAAATTCAAACTTCGAATCCAAACCATTGATCTTATTCGATATAATGAGCAATGCATTTTCATATAAGTTTTATAAATTTGAAGTTTATTTGATACTTGATCAAGATGCTAAAATATGAACATATTAATATTAATATATCATATCTAACTAGATTCGTTCAATATATCATATCTAACTAGATTCGTTCAATATTCAATCTCTTGATCAAGTATCAAATAAACTTCAAAATATATAAACATACATGAAAATGCATCGCTCGTTGTATTGAATATGATCAACGGTTTGGATTCGATCTTTGAACTTTAATTTTTTTAAAAAAATAATAATAAAGTGAGTTTAGGGCATTTGGAGCATACAAAAATGTGGGTACTGGAACCCTCCTCATGTTTTATATAACAGTGCCTTAGATTTTATATATATTTTTTGAAAATAACTTAATGGCAAATTCTTATGAGACATAATGTTGCAGTTAGATTTTAATTCAAATCGTTCATTTAAAATTATAAATAGAGATGAATTATCATGATTCATAACTGATTTAAAATTTCTGTCCAAAACATTTTAATTGAATATTTAGGAATATTAAATTTTTTTAGTTTATTAGCATTTGTTTGTGACCGAATTATTTTTAAATGAGAAAATTTTCAATACAAAAATATTTTTTTGCGCCATAAATGTCACAATCTTTATTTTTCAAATTATACCAAATTCGATATGTATAATCTATCTAAATAATCAAACATAAACTTTAAATTGCATAAGTCAGCTCTTGACAAATTTCTGATCCCGTCCAATGCAGTCATGTAGAAATTTTTCGATGTAGATTTGAACGGTTTTATACTATGCATAAAATTCATGCAATATAAATCTAAAATAGAGCTCCAAGCACAGAGATAAACATATGTCGTCAGGAAGAGGACATCTACTTCTTTATCCTCCCCAATCAGTGGCGAAGCCACGTTAGTTTTGGTGGGTTCATAGACCCGGAACCGTATCCTATACTCATCTCATTAAGATGGGTAGAGTGCCCATCCCTCTGCCTCAACCGTCTGATTTAATCTCAACGGCTAAAAGGAGCCCCGTGAATTCTACCACTCCCGAAAAAAATATTGGCTCGAAAAAAATAAACCGTCGAGATTAGATCGGACGGTCGTGATGAGATGGACACTCTACCCATCTTAATAGAGATGGGTAGAGGATACTGGTCCCCATAGACCCACCTTAAAAAAAAATTTATATGCAACCTAATACTTTTGTAAATAAAAAAAATATATATAAGAAGTTAGGGACCCATCTCAAAAATTTGAAGGACCCAGCTGGACATGTCATGTTTGATTTGAATTGTGTAACGACTCCTAAAATATCGCACATGGACCCATGTTGTATTCGTCCTAATGAATCGTCTTCTTTTTTCCTCCGCAATGAATCTTATTAAGATAAAATTTATAATAGAATAGAAAATTCTTAGATGAATGATCATTGGCTCTTGAATTATTATTTTATGTATTGAAAATATTATTCTAGATCCTATGTTGTTAGTATAATATATGTTTGATTTCTCATGTTTATTTATGTGGAATTATTTTAGATTTATTTATTTAAAAAATATTATTATACTATGTCTATATTAGATGCAAGGTTGTAAAGTGATTTGTGTGGTTTAGCGGTTGGGTGGTGATTTAACTTTTACCGATGATAAAACGACGATAAAACGATTGTATAACGATATAACAGTGATAAAACGAATAAAATCGTTATGCGGTATAAACGAAAATATAGATACAACAGATAAAATAAAGTTTTTAAAAACTTGATTTAACATTATGTCATTTTCATACAAATATTTTTACAGCAAAAAAATTTATGAATCCTGTTAGCATGAAATCCTAGCTTCGCAACTGTCCCAATTGATAACGAGCTATAAATCCCTAACAAAAAGCAATTTTGCTTGGCCGGGGGGGAAAAAATATAAAGAAGTAAAGAACTGATCTGACAGCGGATTTTCTAGTATTATCCTTTAAACATTGGCATTAGCATTGGATTATGAAACGCATATATTAATGGGGCGGTGGCCAGCAAGTTGAGACTTCCAAAATTTTTGTCTCATTTTGGGATGCTTATCTTGTAATGCTGGAGCAAGCGTAAAATATAAAAAGAATCTGCGGAACACACCTCAAAATTCTGCCAAACAAGGCGTATATAAATAAATTATCTCAACATTATTTTAACTTTATCGTCGAACTGACAGATTGCCTATTGTGTTTTTATACTGAATAAATTATCTCCAGGTCTTATGTCTAAGAACATATATTCTCAATCACCAAAAATTTTAAACTAGTAATCTTGTTTGACTTATGTAAAAACATTAAATCGCAAAATTTTTCAAAACTTAAGTGAAAAATAAATAATATGAGTAAAATAACCACATATTTTGTCCAAATTTAGATTGAATTTGGCTATAAGCCTTTAACAACATGTTGAACTGACAAATGATTTATGTGTATGAAAAAGAGCATACTTGTAATTATAGATTTTCAAATATCGAGGAATATCTTGTTCTGATTATTATCAAATTAAATCAGTTCCTATAAATATTTTCCATAATATTTATTCTACTCTTTATAAATATTTTAAAATTAAAAATCAAAGGAAATGTGCTCAAGAATGTTTAGGAGGCGGATGACAAAAATTGATATAAACAAAAAAAAAACGCGTTATTATATATCAATTTATCATTATCATGGATTCAGGGCAGGTCAAATTGTAAATTTTTCGTGAAATGAACCTTCTTTGCTGTTCATTCGTCGTGATAAAGCTTCAGGAGAACACTTGAAGAATTCGTAAATCAAATGATTATTCGTTGAAAAAAAAAAAAGAACTATGCCATAATTTTTTATATAGAAGAAATATTTTTTTTCTCAATTATGTAGTATTGCATGGACCATCCCAGGTTGACAAAATGAGAAAACAAATCGAATGGGGCAAGTACCTTTTTAAATTTCTTTGTATATGTACCTCAGAAAACTATATATTAATCTAACACGAGAGAATTTCCACGATATTAATAAATAAATTAAATTGGGAAAATATTTTTTTCTCTAAAAATATAAAAAAAATCGTATTTAATTTTATTACTTGCGTATGTACATTGCATATTGGATGAACTTTTCTTTGAGATGCAGACTTGACCTAGTGTTATTATCTTGAAATTACGAAAGATAGAAACGCAATGCAAAACAATCACGGCATCTATTTCTTTGTATGTTAATTATTAGTAGGAATCTTACGGTAATTTACGTCCAAGAAAAAAAAAGTTATCATTGCATGTTGCACCCATCAGTACGTCTTATCTTTAATCTTTAATTATTATACGACACCATTAAGCAATGTGGTCAAAGCTTCTTTCATCATCTATCCGTTTAACACTCCCAAGATTCAAATACATGGGCGGAAGATTTTTAGAGATTAATATAATACTGGCAAAAAGTTTTATTTTTTTTTTGTCTATTTATGCAATTATTTTGCCAATTGTCAAATAATTATGAATATTAATATATGGTTTCTCATTTTTTTTTTGGACCAGATATCTTTGTAACAATTACTAGATGTAAATGAAAACAAATAACAGTATTTAATATTTGTAATTATTGTTGGTTCAAGGATTTGAAAAAAATTATATATGCCCAGCAATACATCTTGATTTACCTATGCCCAACAACAGATTTTGAAATACTAATGGCTTCTAAAGATTCCAACCTATTTGAATAATCATCGTTGCCAAATCTAGAAAGATATGCATTATAAACTCATCCTATCCCTTTAGTTCTTCAATTTGTCCACTTAATTTGATTAAAAAAAATAAAGCTAAAAAAATGCTAAGTCATCTTCAGGGCGTCACATATCAACTAGCTAGCTAGTATTAACAAAACGGAATGAAATTATCCACAATGGTGCAGGTACATAAATGATCCATTCCGCAGCGTGGATATCAATTTTCATTAAGTCATAAACAGTCTTTCAAAATATCCTGTAGTAAAAAAAAATATTTGAATGTTATTGCTTAGAGGAGTGTAGGAAACAGTGCTATCATCATCATCATCATCATCACATGATAATTCCTCCCTGGATACTTTTAAATTACATCGGTCTAAATCTAAACCATTCATTCAGAATGACGAATGATTATAATTTGTTTTATGAAGGGTCTAAATTCGAGTTCATGTATCCATTATAGAATTATCCTTATAATATTATTATTGTTCCATTTGTAAAAGTGTTGGCTTTTGTTATATTTCATCTAAATTATAGAATAGTTTATTAAAAATATTAGTTCATTTTTGTATTTTTATATTGAATTCGATCGGACAACATCTCACAATCTCAACAAAAACTGACGAATCCATCCACTCTTTTTTCTTTTTAAAGAAGTGGTATATATTCGTGAACGGACCAAAATGATTACATGATGGTACATTGTAAGGGAAAGACGGAGGAGGTCTTGCACCGAAAATCCAAAAAATATTCCCTTGATAATATATAGTTAGTACCGACCGGACGTTGGAGATGCTTATCCTGGGGATCAGAATTATTTGCAACAATAGAATAATAATAGGTCAAGGAAAAACGAGAAGCATGGGCGTTGGTTGAGGTCTTGAAAGGTCAAATACTCCAATGACATATTGACATTTGCTGGTTCGTTCTTTCTTTCCTCCTCTTGGCAAAAATTAATATATTACATATATTAAAATAATAAAGAACACATGACTCTTCCCTCATTCAGTCCTTGACGAATCCTGACTGAATCCATCCCAGACCCAGTGAGCCACTCCCCCAATACAATACAATGAACCCCATACATGGAATCTGTATTTTTTCCTTACATGCCCTCAATTTTATTTGCGAATTGCGATCCTGCCCTCGTAAAACTTCTGTTCTACGAAGATAATATCTTTCCTTTTTAAATCATTTCATTATTTAATGGAATTATGGATGGGCATATTTTTTAAAATTTTTATTATGCTTCATGGGTAATATTATTCCTGAAACTCTCATCGAGATATTGGATGTTAAATTTAGAATTTATATGCATGCAATTGTATTTAGTAATATATTTCAAGAGAAGACAAGGAGATATTTTACAAGTTTAATATTTATTAAATCACGTGATACCAGTTTATGTTAAAAAACTAGATAATTTTTTCCGGAATGGTGGCTAAAATCTATTATATAGAAAGATGTGATTATTGTGAAGTATAAAAGACTATCATTATAAAGTATAAAAGAAAAAACAGCTAATAAAAAATAATATATATATAATGATAAAGATGTCAAAAGACGGAGATGAATGATGATATATTGCCGACAACAAATGGAATTAGAGAAAGTTGTGTGGCAAGCATGTAAACGAAAACTTCAAGTTGAATAGTTCATTAACAGGAAATTCTGGACTCAGCGGCACCGGCGCACCGGCACCGCTGATTGCTTTGATTCAAGTTCCGAAGCGCCGACCTAGATTCCGCCAGACAATTGGCCTTTTACACTGACTTGTGTGCCCCACAAACAAATTCAAAGTGCGACTCGGACGCAAACGGACGGTTCGTGATTTTTGTAGAGTAGCGAAAAATATTAAAATAGAAGGGACTGGGAGGAAGCCTTTTGTTGACTTGTTCATATTAGTATGACTTGTTTGACTAGAGTGGACTAGAGCACTAAATGCATGAGCCAGGCCAGATGGCACCGCGGGGTACACATGGACCATGTGCATGCATAAAAATATGATTCAAAACCCTACTGGCGGTGCTTCGTTGCCGCTTCTGCTGCTGCTGCTCTTTAAATACACCACGAACCCACTTCTCCTCTCCTCAAAATAAATTAGCCTCCTCTTTCTCTTTGTGGAGACTAGAGCCGACTGGAGGCAGAGAGCGCGACCATATATGATATATCAATCAAACCGTTCGATCTAAAAGATCTAATGGCTCGCGCTGTCTCCACCTCCACCCTCTCCAAGACTCTTCTTTCCGACGGCATCTCCTTCCTTGCACAAAGGTAAACAACTCAACACTTCTTAATCTCCATCAAATCTTATCTCTGTACTTACTTTTTCAGATCCCAAAAGAAAAAGAATATGAATTTTTATGCCATTTTCTTATCTCCAAACAGAGTTCAGTACTACTCTGCTTCTAATCTCTCTCTCCTCACATAGTCACAACTCACAAACACAGAACCAATTGTGGGTTTCATTTTGTAAAGAGCCCTTCCCTTTTCCTGCAATCCATTTTTGCCGATTGTAATCTCAGATACATTTTTCTGATGTACGTGCAGGAGGGGGTTTGCTGCGGCAGCGGAGGCAGTGAGACGAAGCCCAGCAGCAGAGGACAAGGCCGCGGCTGTGGCCCAGCTTTTGGCTGGAAAGCGTGATCCCGATCCCTGGGTCCCCGATCCAGTGACTGGTTACTACCGGCCCTCTAATCGGGTGGTGGAGGTTGATGCCGCCGAGCTTAGAGCCATGCTCCTCAGACCAAAGCCTTAATTAATTAGGTGCATGGGAATTAAATTAACTAATTTTGAGGGACGGTTGGAACGTGGAAGCTGGCTTAATTTGTACGGAAACTTCCCCCATCATAGATTTGGGAGCTTCTTCTTGGTTTGGACTTTATAATTTGGAATCTAATATCTTGGATTAATATAAAATAAAAATGATTAGTTTGTTTTGCTTATGTTTTTTCTTCGTCCTTCCCTCTTTATCCTCATTAATTGTGGAATTCCGTGAGTCCCAGTGACTGGAATTTTTAAATTTGATTGTTAAAAGTAATGAATTTTCAATTGTAAGCATAAGTTAGTGTATACACAGCACAGCTGCACAGCCATTACTGTCGACTCTTGCAAAGAGGGCCTTCATACAAAAATGGAATTTAATAAAATATAATGGTGCCACCCCTCGCGGAGGATTAGGATAAGCATTTACAAATTTTATTATAGATGAAATGAAATGTCTCTCTGAACTGCTTGCTCCTTGTTTTTCTCCGTGGAATGATAAGGATTCCTAGTAATAAATTAATAACTAAATAAAATAAGTAAAACAGGGATGTTATTAACCAAATAAACAAGAAACTGCACGTATGATCTGATAAATAAGCATTTGGAATTTCGAACATTATTGGTTGAAATCATGCCGACGGAGCAGTAATGCATGCAGTATATTATTTCCCAACCGATGATGTAAAAGATAGGAGAGTGATTGCGTGAGCTTTCATCTAATACCACTTGATCAGCTATTTCTATTTGAACAAGCATTGAACTAAAAAGGATTTTGGCATAAAATGGTTACGTATTATGCCAAGTTACATAAATAGTCTGAGGTGGCGTATAAATAGCCAAAGCTATTATAGTATTTTTTTGTACATAAACGGCCCATTAGTTAATTAATTAGGATGGATGCGTAGAGTTAATTTCCTGGCAACGATTTCACTTTTCAAAGGTGAATTTGTTTGGACTTTGGACACTTGTAAATGACTAAATGTTATCATTAAAAGACTTAATTTTGTTCACGTTTCCAGCCACAGAGAACTAGCCAGAAGCCATCATTTGCAAATAATTGCCAATTTTGCTTCTCAAATCTATCTAGCTAATTCCATTTTTGGTCGCTGTAATTATTAACGCGCATCTTAACTCTTATTTAAGGGTTTAGTAGTAAGGGTCAGGCGACAGACGTTTCGCTACGTTGTTCCATTTTGTTCCGTCCAAACGGAAGGATATTTGAGTTTCATTTTAAAAATAAAATGGAAATGGTACAAAAAATTTATACCGTTTACACAAACGGAATGTGTAAATACATAATTATAATGAAAAATGGAGAACATAACGGAAACAAAATAGAAAATCCATTATCAAAACGAAACGGAAATGAAAATATAATTTTGTTACCTTACTGAAACGGAGCTGAACTGTCCCGTTTCCGTTTCACATGTTTGAAGGTCTAGTAAGGGTGTGTGTTTCCATTTTCTTATTTTTAATTTCGAAATTATTCCTGCATTGGGTAATCAAGGCAGAAACACTCTAGTAGCGAGGGCCGAGGGAACATCGCTGGCTGAATATTAATTGTTCTTAGAAAAAATTTCACGGCGATTGGCCTTTCTTAAAACACGGAGAACATTTTTTTTTATCAATTAGTTACAATATATTGTATTAAATAAACACTTTTACTAATTCGGGAATGCAGTGTTAAAAGTGGGGTGCCGTTATCTGGACCTTTTTATTTTATTTCATTTTATTTATTTATTTTTCCTGGTGATTGTTGATATGCCACATAGAATATTAGAATATCTCAATTTTATATGGTAAATGATTATCCGTTGAAGGTGAGAGGAAGCAAATTTACATTTTGCAATGAACCAAAAATTGTGGTAAGAGACGATCGACACCCCACCGCGTGTTTTATTATTTTTTTATGTATTTTTTTAAGGTCCTAGTTGGAAAGCGACATATCTATATCTATCATAGAACCAACATGAGATGCGGCGAGGATTATCTTTGGATTCTCAATCATTCAAAGATTCTTCTTTTGTTGCTTTCCTCTATTTAATGTTTTCCTCATTATATGAATTATATTATATTAAATATATATGGGCTACCCTGTAAAATTTGTACATAAATAAATATTTATTTAATGCTACAAGCTTGAAGGTTGAAGCACTAAAATTTCTGGTCTTTTAGTCAAGACTTAAGAGTTGTTATCAGCTGTTTTGTTTGTAGAAGCAATGCATTTGATATTTGGCAACTCCTAATTAATTATTACGATGTGATCATGAATCCAATATCGTATAAAATTAGCATGGTGTCTGGGACCAGTATCCTCTGCAGATTAAAAAAAAAAAGATTTTGTTACGCCGTGCAATTAGAGCACGTTAATAAAAGCAAGTTATCAAGATAAGGAGGATATATAAGAGCAAAGCATTATTGCATTAACATTTATATAGTAGTAGAGAAGAAAAAGGAAGGAAATTTCCGAGAATAAATGTTTTGCACCAATTTACTTCTTGTGTCCAGATTTCCCGAAACAAGTTTCTATCACTGACAGTGGGATCTCCTTGCCTGCACCTCCCCTGAGAAAAGAAAAGGAAGGAAAAGTAGGAAACTGAGCGAATTAAGACTTCAACCAAGTCACCTTTCGACAATTGTTCGAACATTTTTGCTGGCTAGACTGATCTATACATTATTAATGCCTGAACCAAATCTGAATAAGTCCTGGTTTTTTATTTTTATGACAACCAAAACATAAATTGTGAATGGTATCTTCCGTCGTGCAAAATTAATGTTTGTATCATGCAAATTTAATAAGTTAGTAATATCAAATTTCGGATGTTTTTATAGTGCAAAATAGACATGTCTGTAGCTTGTAGGCACAAAAATTTGAAGGTTAATATATACCGTATTTGATATATATGGTCAATTTATAATGTTCAGAGAATATTTTTTTTTGTAAAAACTAGATAGCCGGCTATCCAGTGGAAAAAAAAAATAAAGAAATAAAAGAAAAGCAAAACAGATAAACTAGACTACACGGCTTCCTAGCAGTTACTGAAGAAAGAGTGTCGTGTGTCGACTCTGCTATTATCCAATAAAATTGTTCAGAAGAACTCATCATCTGACGAGTCCCGCGGATATACGTACGTATGGTGATAGTTAGTTTTGGTTATCTTTTTATTCATCGCCTTTTCAGCTCTCGCTGATCAGGGAAGGCTGTGGGTTTCACTACTGACAGGGACTTTAATTATAATTTTACAATTTCCAATAAAATCAATAGTTGCGGATGCGGTTGAGACTTGACTACTTGAGACTCCATTACCAAAAAAAAAAAAAAAAAAAAAAAAACTTGAGACTCCCACCTCATTTTTGTTATATAACATTATTTCAAGTTCTACTTGGAAATGGAAAGCGACGACATATCTACGCATGCAGCCAACGTGAGAAGCACGGCTTCATTCAAAGATTTTCCTTTTGTTGCTTACCTCTATAATTTTATGTTTTCCTTATTCCATGCATTAGTTATATTATATGCTACCCGTAAAATATTAGATTTAATGTTGCAAAATTTAGATATAAATATCTATTAAATTTTGCGAGATTAAACTTAAAATTTGAAACACTAATTAACATGTCTGGTCTTTGACGTCTCAGAAAAAATATTAGATTGAACTTTCCTTATTTCATTTCAGAAAATCATATGTAGCTCTTTGTACAAGCAATGCATATTTATCTGGCAGTTAACTTAACTGCTTTATCGCGGTGTGATCAAGAAACCGTGTCGTATAAAATTAAAGTAGCACGGCAACTTGTTATCTTTTAGAATAAGCAAAAATTAAAAAAATAAATAAACAGAAACAATGGTGCTATATGCGCTGAGAGCCTGACAGCACATGGATAAAAGTAAATACTCAAGAATAGGATTAATATAAGAATAACAAAACCTTAGAAAGGGTTTACCACTTTGCCTAGAAAAAGGTCGAGAACGACGAGAAGGGAAGGAAATGTAAATTCGCCGCTGGATGCTTTAATTTGGGATCAAGTTCCAAGAAGCAACGACTGGAGAGAGTGGAGACTGGAGACCTTGCTAAGTCACCTTTTGACTTTTGACTTGTTCCACCATTTATTCATTTCTTTTATTTGAAAATTCGAACATTATTTGTTGCTGGCTAGGTCTGACTTCTGCTAGACTGGTCTACATTATTTAATGCTTCGACGTCCCAATCTGAAAAATGTAAGATTATTTGGCCACATTCAGAAACAATCTATTTGTGTGGGCAGATTCTGCTTGGTTTCCAAGTCAATTCAGATATGATAATAGCTAAACGTGGCTGTAATTAAAAGCGAGATTTTGTACATGGATGTGTTGTCTTCTGTAGGTGGTCATATTTAGAAACAAATCTATATTGATGATGGACCAATATGATATTGTTTGCGTGCCAAGAAATCCTTGGTACTATATATATACGGAATTGGTCCCCAAGGGACAAGACAACAACGAGCACTGCTGCATACATGTGTTGATAGCAGCATCTCTGCCCCTCTTTCTAATACTTCCATCAATTAGAGAGAGATATTGCTTTGCTTTAGGCGTAAGGCATCAAAGGGCGTGTCTTGATCCTTTGGAAGACTTCCTCCCAACCTTGGTGGTGCTCTCGTGACACTAAGGACTTCAGCAATCAATTAGACGCGCTCAACATCAAGATCCAGGTCATAGCGATGAAATTAGGTATGCTTCCGCTCATGTTTATGTTTATTTGGTGTTTTGGAACGATACGTTCCAACTACTGGTTCTACGAGTTTTTATTTTTCTGAGTTGCATTTTGACTTGCAAGAATTGTTATTCCGTTTGGCTTTAAAGCAAACCCAACAAAAAAGTCCTGCTTCCTAATAAATGAAAAACTAAAATTAGTATATAGATACAGAGGGAGCAATTAATGAAAAAACTAAAATTAGTATAAGTATATAGAAACACTTACATGTCCACAATTAATATAAGCACACGACCTTGCAAACATTAAAACATAGCAAGAAGGCAGCAGATGAAGTACAGAGGGAGACCACATATGGCATTGCAATTTGCAACAGCAGCGCAAGTTGATTACGGAAATGGATGAAAGATTTTTCCAACAGTTTCAGGAGGCCCCACCTTAATTTGGTTTCTGTCACACCCCGAACCAAGCCGTAATTCGGGATGGACAGCCCCGCCACGTGTACACACTCTTCTGTGTACACGTAAGGCTATAAAACAGTGTCACAGAATAAAAGTCACAACAAAATATCACATAGAATAATGGTTGTTTGTTCATACAACAAAAGGACTGGTGAAATAATACATAACAAAATATCCAGTCAAATACAAACAAAACAACTACATAAGAAAACTACTCCAGCCCGGCTTGATCTTCTGCGAAGTCCTCCTCTGCTACTCCTGCCAAACCTGGACCTGCTCCACAAGCAATTATGTGGGCTGAGTACATGAATACTCAGTGCGGTAAAAAGGTAGCCAGCAAGATTCTGGTTAAACTAAAGTCAGATCTAAACCATACTTAAGTTAAATACTTTTAAATCCTACTTAATGCATGTCTAGGTGATCTTAACACTACATGATGCTTTTCTTACTTTAAATGATATGTCCAAAGAAAATGTAAGATATCTGGATTTCTGGTAAATGAATAATATAATACGAGACATAGATAATTTATATAATACGAGAGAGTCAAACACCCGCACTCAGTAGTCAATCATAAGCATAAGAATTCCAAAGTCAGATCTCACAATTCCCAATATGACATGGACCTTGCCTAGAACTTCCTGAGCCCCGAAGGCCAGCTCGAAGAGTCCCGAAGACTGGCTCCAAAATCCCACACCCCCGTCGAGGAGTGGGTCAGAATACGCGGTACCGGTAACTGAACGTGCGGAGATCGAGAGGTAAGTCTAATGATGGCAAACAACCCCGTAGTCCAGTCGAAACAAGCGAGAATACATATATATCAACAACCTAGCAATAATAATAAACTACCAAGTGACCGCAGTACCGCCTAACGGTCGGTCTGCTGAGTGATCATCAGAAACGCGTTGCCCACGATCTCTATCATAAGGAGACCACCGGCATTTAGCTTGGGTGCAATCTCCCGATAATGGAAACCCCAGACAAAACGAACTTATCACACTCGGTCTCACTATCTTATACCAAACCAGATGCAAGTGTTGATTGAGGGCCCTTTTTAGTTGATTAAACATTTTAATAAATATGACCTATAAGTGCAGATCTAATCTGTTGATTAATGCTCTTAACTGTTTACTTAGTGTTAATGACATGCTATGCTTTCTGATTAATTAAAGATCTAATCCTTAATCTAAAGTTTAAAGAGAATCTAAAGGCATCCACACCTGGAAAGTAGAGTGTAGAGCGGGCTACTCTGCTGGAGGGTCGGTGAAGTCCTGCTCTGCTACACCTCCCTCGTACTCTGGATGATAGTCCTCAGCTACACCCGAGTAGTCCTGCTGGTCACCTGACCAAAGACCAAAGTCTAACTTAGAAAAACGAACACTAGGCAAAACACTCAAGCTAACGATCCCTAAAACTATCCCTCAAAAAGCAACAGGTTCTGGTTACTAGGGTATTGTACCAGACTTGACTCTTTAATTATTTTGAAAAGGGGACTCAGTATTAAAATATATTACTTTAATTAAAGAAGTACTTTTAAATAAAATTTCGGCAGAGTTTCCTCTAAAACAGGTTGGAAGAAAGACGTTAAGACGAGTTCCTACAGTCCAATCTACGCGTTAAGTCGTGACAAAGGTTTAATTAAAACTCCGAAAAGTCAAACAAAAACAGTTTAGTACATTATAATAGTGTTTTGCTCAAGTATGAAAATAATTAATTAAAACTTCACAAAAAGATAAATAACGTTTAAATACGAAATACGAAAATCAACAAATAGAACTTAGTTTGAATAAATCTGTTTTGGGATCATACGTGTCCGAAATAATCATAGTATCCGATAGAGAAAATAAAATAGCGGACAATCTAATCATTTCCCAATTTAAGGCACCAATTTATTCGGGTCCAATACCAATTTCTCGGTCCACTTAGCTAGATAAAATCGGGACGAGGGTCAAGTTCTAGTTTTATTGATTTGGGTCCAAGTATCAAATTCTTATCTTAAAGTCCACAAATAAAATAGTCAAATTTTCGGACCTGGCCCAGTCCAGAAAATGAGGCCCAGATACAAGTGGGCTGGAACAGTAAAGCCCACATGAAAAGAAATGGCCCAATCGGCTTAACTCAACAAAACAGGAAAAACAGCCCAGAGAGAGGAAACAGAGCACAAGGCTCAGCAGGACAACACGCAAGGCTCAAAGAGAGAAGCGGGACCAGGGGGGTATAAGGGGCCCACCTGTCAGATAACGGGTTGGGTTACACCAGACTTGGGTTTCGGTGGTCAAATCCGAACCCCAAACAGAGAATTGAGATCCGACCCGCTAGCCTAAAGGATTTTTCAGAAACAACCTTGAATCTAAAATATTTACAGAACATTTACACAAGGGTCCCTAATATCAGATTAACTTACAGATCAGTCCAAAACCAGTTCAAAAAAAATAATTACGAATAAGTCCAAAAATCGGAAATCCTAACAAATAGGTCCCTGGCACACTTGTGCAGCGTACCAGCAAACAAACAAAGAGGGACAAGGCTGGTACCAAGCCTGTACCAGCCTGGTATCAGACCAGAGAGCACAATCCAAGTATTGAGAAGCATCCACAGAGCCTAGCTAAGCCACAACTACAACAAACTCATAGCATCTAATCCTAGCACAGTTCAAAACGATAATCAACAGTTCAATCGAGCCAGTAAGCACACAGAACAGACAATTCACCAGTACAAGTTTTAACAAAAGAGTTCACCGAACCAACTCAAAGCAACAACACAGATCAACAGAGGCAATGCACAAACCAAACACGTTTCATCGATTCAACAGATCAGACAAGCAATTGCAGCAACAAGTCATTTAAAAGCATGCCTCAACAGCAAACAATCCAACACAGCACACAGACAACCAACAAACGAATTAGGGTTTCGGATTCATTACCAACAGAGAAGGGAAGCAAGGAGCAAAAGAAGCAAAGCCAGCCACCAGTCACTCGCTCGTCTCACCGCTAACGCCGTCGCCTAGCCCCGCCGACAGCCGTCGTCTCCTCCTCCGGCTACAGAGCCTCCGCCTTTTCTTTCTCTCTTTCTTTTTCCTTTCTCTTTTTCTGTTCTTATTCTGTGGGTCTCGTGGGTCAGAGCAAAGAGAGAGAAGAGGGGTGGCTTCAAATAGGCGCGGAGTGGAGGTGGAGTGGGATCTGCTGAGGCGACGGGTAGGAGAGGACAGCGCGTGGGTCATCTTGACCAAGGCGGAGAGGAGAGGTGAGGTGACAGGAGTGGGTTGGGTGGTTGGCGAGAGTCGCGAGAGTCGCGATTCTCTCTGCCACGAGAGAGAGAAAGAGGAGAATCCGAGGGAGAAAGAGAAAAGGGGAAACGGGTAAAGCGACGACCCATTCGGGGAAAAGTGAGGGAGAGAGAGAGAGAGAGAGAGATAAGGAGATAAAGAGAGGGGTCGGATGATTGATCAAACGGCTCAGATAAATTCCGGATTTTAAACATCGATCAAACGGTCCCGATCAATTAAATTCTTAGGAATTTGTTTAGACAGCAGAAAAACTAGAATTTCGACTCAACTTCAACTCAACAAAATTGTCAGAGTGGACGAGAATGGTTTTATATCGGACTCGAAATAAAAATTCGCGGTTAAATTGAGAGATGTTGTCCTTTAAAATAATAAATAAATAAAATACACTAATTAAAATATAAATTTTGGTTTAACTAATTCAATTACAAATTAAAAAGGTTTGGGTTTTTACAGTTTCTGTTTTTTTTGTACCTAGTGTCTGAGGTTAAGGTTCAGTTTTAGGTTTGATGCGAACCTCTTCTATTTCAGTTGTTTTATTTTCGCAGATTTTATTTTCTTCTAATTTCAGGGTGTGTCTACTTTCTGGTAGGTTGTCTTTAATTGTAGGAGTTAGGCTTGATTGGGGTTTGACACCAGGTTTTTCTGTTGACAATCATTATATACTTCTTTTACTTTTAATGTTAACCCTACTGGCATTCAATAAACAAAAAAATAAAATTGTGAGCGGTATCGTAAGTTGTACAAAGCCCCGTTTTCTCAATAGTTAGTACTTGACAGTTTTGCTTTTCTTTATTCTTTTTCCCAATTTTAACTTGAAAGTTTGGAATTCTTTTGTTGGTGTCATGGAATTAATTTATAATATTTTTTTTGATATTTCATCAAATTAAATTAGTAAATTAATGAAATTGGTAACATTGTGCATACTTAATATAATAATATTTTATAAAGTTAAGGAATTTGAATTATTTCATAAGATTAATTTGATTAATATCATAAAATTATTTAAATATCTAATTTAAATTGATCAATCCAACTTGAGATTTTAGTTTCATATTTGTTTAAGAGTTTTGTGAAATTAATTTCGTTAACTTAATTCATGGGTTTGGAATTGAGATTCTTCTCTTTTCTTTTCTTTTTTTTTTCTTTTTTTTTTTTTTTGGGAAGATTTGGATATCTGAGGAAACCAATTTGACTAATTATACGAATTTGGATATTTGTAATATTCTGGAAATGCGGAAATTTCATGAAGGTTTTTTTGGCTAGCTATTTTCATGATTTTGGGATAATTTTTGTAAATTTGAGAAATCATGAAGTTAATCGAGCTTTTTTTCTTTGGAATTCTGAGAAGTTCTTTTATTATTTTGAACTTTTAGGTGTAATTTTGATTTTAACCAACACCATCAATTTCCATTTGTTCCCATAAATTAAATTGCATAGCATACCGATAATGATCTGATAGTTAGCATCATACCGAACCTTAGGTTTGTTATTCCATGACCGCAGTGTTATACATTCGGTTGATTTTGGAGGTAATTTTATATTTTTATATTCTTTTTACTTCTTTTAAAATATAAACAGCGTTAATGTGTTGACAGGCAATTTCTTTTTGGCAAATAATTTGGTCAGCCAAGTAACATTTGTCATTGTGCTTGAGTTGTTAACATTTGATTTTTTAAGTAAAAATAAAAATTTTATTCATCAACTGCTTCCAACTATGTTGCATTGGTACGGGTACAAGTACAGTACCCGGTACGATTCGGGTACGGTGATACGAAAATTTTCAAAAATCTCTGGTACGGGTACGACGATATATATATATTATTTGAATATGTTATTGTTCTATAATTATATTAGGGCTTGTTTGGATGGGTTGGGAATAGTGGGAAGAATGGGAAGAGTGGGAAGAGTAGGAAGAGTGGGAAGAGTGCTATTCCTAGATTGTTTGGATGGTGAGTTTAGGAATAGCGTTGGGAAGTGTGAAAAAGTAGAGAGAAAAGTGTTGTTGGAAAGAGTGTTATTGAAAATTGTGTTAGGAATGGAATTGGCTATTCCTAAATCGTTTGGATGTGTTAGGAATAGCCAATTCCGGGAAGAGGCTCTATTCCCCTATTCTTGGGTGCATCCAAACAAGCCCTATATTACGAAATATAATATGTATAACATAATTTTGTTTAGCTACGACTTAGAATTTGCACAAATAAATGACATAAACTTGGAATTTACATAAATAAATGACATAAACACTAATATCAACACGTTGACCGTTGACTTGTATGGTACGTACTGGGTACGCTACCAGTACCCGGTTCGTACCCGGTACGGGTACGGCTGATGCTTCGAAGTACCGGGGTAACATAGGCTTCCAAGGACCCAAGACTGAATTTATTTCTAAATCTCCTAGTAGCATGATTCGCAGGAGATGCAAATGATCCAAATTCTTTATGAAATATACAATTATTTTGTAGATCATTTAATTTCTTTTTCTCATCTTTTTACTGTGGACATGTACGTGTTTCTGTATAGATACAGAGAAGAAACAATTAGTACAAGGATTGATGTGTAATTCAATCAAAATATTCATAACCATGAATTACAATTACCTTGGACTCGGTGAAAGATACAATATTAGATGAAAAGGCTAGCCTTTTGTAACCATGTATATATTTCAATCATTTAATTTTCTAATTTTTTATTGAAGTCCTACGAAAATAAACAATTACATCAGCATAGGTAAGAGAAGATAATGTTTTGAACTTCAAAACTAGATATGAAATAAGCAATACACAGATAAAAAATTGTGGAAAAATAAACGCACAATAATGGTTCTTTTATCCTTAATCTTATTAAAAAAATTAAAACGTTAGAAATTATTTTTATTTTCAATTTAGTTTTCTACAAGATGAAGGTTGAAATTGTTAAAGAATAAATGTAAAAAAATTTTTATTTTTTAATCTTCGATTTCATTAAAAAAACAATCTAGAAAAATAAAAATGTCAGAATTAAAACTTTGAAGCCAATCCAGCAATTTTTGCAGTTGGAGATCACAGTTTTGTTGGTCAGCAGTCAGCTAAATTGGAACCCTATTTCCTAAAGATAGTTCTTAATCTAAAACTCTAAGGTAATCTAAGGATCCCTTGGCAAAATTCCCAGTAACAAAAAGAAGGGAAATTGTTACCATCGAGTGACGACTTTTCTGCCAATGTTGGAGCTGTTATTTTGAAGATCGCTTTAATTTCAAAGTCCATAAATTGATAGTGGATTTTGAATTCAAAATTTCAAATCCTTTGAGGTATCGCTCAAGTCCTGAAGGTATGCCAAATCCAAAGACTTGCATAGGCCAAATTAAGTTAGTCAGTTTTATATACCCTTCCTTCACCAGCATTATGTTATCCGGCTTTATATCTCTGCATAATTCAAAAGTAGTTTCGTTGCAAAAGTTAATCTGAGTAGTTGTTAACGACTCAACCATAATCGCCCCAGTCCCATAAACATGAGTTCCTCTTAGGTACCTTTTTGTTTCACAGATATGGATAAATTCAGGCAGAATTGAGTGCTCAACTCAGGAGTAGCTGCGCCTCTTTGCACAGTGTGGACTAAATAAGGTATAATAAGACAAAACTTGCTATATCATAAAAATTGGGAAACCTGAACCGTTCTAGACATTGTAGGACATGCTACTGTTATTTAAAAGTATTGTCAACAAAGCCAGATTTAAGGTTACACACAAGTTTTATTAAGATTTTAAAAAAATACAAGCTGACAAATAAGAAAACTGAAAAAGACCATGCATGACATTAGTTCCATGGTACAAAAATCATTGAAAATTAGCTCTATAGTACAGCTAAAAGATAATCGGTGCTAACATGAGTTGATCTGACGCACTTTTTCACAGATGTGAATAAGTTCATGCAGAATTGAGAGCTAAACTCAACAGCAATTGAGCTTTTTTGCACAATGAGGGTTGAATGTGGTGCAGTCAGCTCTAAATTTGCTAAATCTATAAAATTTAGAAATCCAGCAGACCAGCACTATGCCAGACATTGCAAAACATGCAACCATTGTTATAATGATATTGATGTGACAGCCAAGATTTAAGGGTTCGTACTAGTTTTTTTTCAAAAAAGGAAACAAATTGAGAACCAAGCAAGGCTATGAGAAAACTTAGAAAAAACATGCTAATATTATTTCATAGACATTGTAATCTGGCCTGGTACAAGAAACCTTCAATCGATGAGTGTACCTCTGGATGTAGTTGTGCTTGTGAATTGAATCAATATCAAGAACAGTCTCTGCAATGTAAACTTTGCCTCTTCCTCTGTAAGTCTTCCTTTTCTAGAGAGAAGCGCCATCATGTCACCTCCTGGAAAGTATATATTCCATTATTAGAGAAAAGTGTTTGGATGAAAAATTTAGGAATGGAATTGCCTATTCCGGGAATAGGCCTATTCCCGGCCATCCCAAACGACACCTAAAGAAATTTTTCATCCTGGAAGGAGCAGTGCAGCTTCACTACAAACTCACTTTCAATCTCTGCTAGTAGGTTCAACTGAATATTTTGAAAATTAAAAAGGATCCTTTTTCCTTTAAATTGTGCTCGTCCTTTATGTGATGTGCTTTTCCCCTAGCCTTTTTTTTTTTTTTTTCCAGTATCTACCTCCTAAAAATATTCATACTGGTCTTTTATTCATTTTCCATCCGTACTAATGCAGTGATTTTCATAATCCAAAAGAAACAAATATTGCAATATTAAAATAAAATAGAACCCATGCTCTCAAGCATTGGCAGCTCAGGTGGCGATGGGTGTGATTTCTCAGTAGGAAACGTAGCAATAAAAGGCACAGTTTATCCTATTGATACAAAAGAGTCAGGTGTTAGAACATTTTTTTTTTTTTTTTTTTTGCATAAGTGCGAATTAAATTGCTATTTCGACATAGTTGGAAGTTGGAACTGATACAGTTGTTGTTGTGGCGAGTGGGTGTGGCTCTCGAGTGACAGTAATAATATGTAGCGGGTCAGTAAGCACTGTAATATTGACCCCGTGGGCCGTGGCAGAGAATTGGGAGAAGTCGCAAGAGATGAGATGAACTAGGTTGGAATTAGAAATATCAAATGGGCTGAGTCCTAGATGGGCTTGGGGTCGAATTAAGCACGCAGGCTCTCTCTGGGCCTTCCGACAAGTGAAATGAATGATGAAGCACGTGACGTGCACGTGCTAAGGCTCTCTCTGTGTCGCTAGCTAGGGTTTTAGTCAGAATTGATCTCAATTTCGATCTCTTCCATCTCCCTCTCCCTCTCCCTCTCCGTTCCGTTGTGAAGGACGCACTCCGCCATTGTCCTTCTCTACTTCCAAGCCTCAAACTCAAATGGGCAAGAAAAAAAGTGTTTCAATTAATAGTGCTCAACCAGGTACCTCTATTTCTTCTTCTTTTCTTTTTTTTTATTATTATTATTATAATACTATTTCCATTTCTTTGCAAATTGTACTCCTGTTGCGCATTATATTTTTTAAATTTTTGGATTTTGATATTATTTCGGTACATTTGTGGATATGTGTAAAATAGCTATTATTTAATGTCTTATACTGCTCAATTTTGTAGAAAAATACTTCATGTTCTATTCATGTATTCTTATCAAATAACTATATTTTCATTTTGATTGCTTAAGGGACTAAATATGTTAGTTTGAAGGCAATATTTTGCTACTTCAATTATATTTCATTCAGGAACAATCTGCTAGTTAATATATTTAAGCAAGTATCTAGTTTGTTTCATGGACTATTTGGTAGTTCAATTGCATTACAGTAACTGATGATCTTATTTAAATAACACAGTAATCCTTCTGATTTGGTTTATAATTGTTCCTATGATTTATTATTTTGTTTACTATAATTTATTTCATAAATTGTCTTCTCTACAGTTACATTTTTTTTTCTTTTTTTTTCTTTTTGGTGTAATAGTTAATCCCTCTAAGTTGCGTTCTCCATCACGCGCGAGAGGAAGAGGTTCTCTCAGTTCTGGTTAGACTCTATTGATTTTATTTATTTTTTTTCTTGTAGTTTAGTTACAGTAAGAAGTATGTTATTATTGTAATTGTTTAGTTTATTACAATAAAATATTATTTGATAAATATATGTGTTCACTTAGCTAATATTAGAGATTGTTTAGTTTATTATGATTAGAATTATTTTTTGTGTATTATTTTAATAAAATGTTAATCTTTTATTTTTTTATACATCACACCTCTAATGTAATTGTTTCTACACACAGCCGGTAAAAATGTGCTACTACGCTGTCGACCATTACGGATGGTCAAATTTTACAGTGATAATTTGGCGCCCAAAATGTCAGAGTTACACCGGCAAAAACTGAACCAAACACCGTTTAGTCATCTTTTTGAAATGCCGCCGCTTTTTATCTCAAATTCTCTGTTCAAGAAGATCTTTGATTCCTTCGATCCTAAGGAAAGAGTCTTCAACATTTCTGGTGTTAATGTGCCCTTCACACACCGAGACGTTGCACTTTCCTTGGGTAATTTTAATGTTGAATTTTGTAAACAAATGTTTGATTATGCATCATAACTCTTAATAATTAACTATCCATCTAATTCTTATTATTTGACCATCTTATTCTTATTAAAGTCTTTTTAACTTATTTCTGGCAAATGTTCAACTCATTGCTTTCAAGTGGTCACTTTTATTTTTGTCAAGTTTCCATCTTATTATTAGATGTTAATGTTTGTATATTGTGTTTGATTATTAGGTTTGTGTGAGGAAGGCATTTTCCTGCATCTCTACAATGAAGATGGGAAGAGGATCAGAACTGGGAACAGTGATCATCGTTTGAAGCAAGTTTATTTTCCAGATCCTCCGGAGGAGCAGATGACAAAAGAGACAACATGTGAAGAGGATGAGGAGGATGACGATCACAACCAGGAATCTAAATCAAAGATGCCTAAAAATCATGTGCAGTACAAGGCGCTTGAGGAAAAGTTGAAGAATTTAGTTGACGACGACAATCATGTCGATGACTTTGTTTCTCTGCTCATCCTCTACCTTTTTACGATGTTGTTGTTCCCGACGGCAAGTGGACGAGTAGACTTGAGCTTGATACCGATTGCTGCCAACTTTGAAATGCATCAAAATATTGCATGGGCAAGAGTCGTGCATGAGGCGATGACTCAGCATATGATAGATGCTTGCAACCACAATGATGAAAAGAAGAAGAAGGGGAAGTTCCTTTGTATCGGAGGGTGTGCACTCTCTGTTATTGTATGTTCTACAATCTTTTTTAAAAATCTGTTAAAGATGTTGCTAATGATATCTTTTTGTAATAATAGTGCCTATAACTACTCAGTTTAAATTTTGTTAGGTATGGTTTTATGAGAGATGCAATGTTTCAAGCTTAATGTTGATGTCGGGTGGGGTGCCCAGGTATAATAACTGGGACCTCAATAGAAGGTTGTCGGACGCGACAGTGGCTAAAACTTTTGAGAAGATTACAGCAGCACAGGTTCGCAAAGATGACGAGCAGTTGAAGCCTTCTGATCTCAAGATGGTGACAGAAGGTTTCAAACTAGAGATGCTGAGGAAACCCGATCCTGCTATTGTTGGGCAGAAGAGGAAGAGGGTTGTTAAGTCGACAAAGGGGAAGAAACCTATGGTGCAGCCAATGAAGAAACATGCTTCTCCTGAAAAGGGGAAGAAAGCTAAAGAGGAGCATGAGGAACGTATTCTAGAGGAAGAAGAGGCTCTAACTGAAGGTAAATGCCCATTCTTTATCACCTATTAATTATTAATTATTTAATGTGTATTTAGTTGCGATAAGGAAGTAACTGTTATAAATGTTCAATTAGTAACAACAAGGGAGAATTTACTAACTATTACATGTTCAGATATTTTCAATGAGGGAGTAACCCGTAATAGCAAAATGTTCATTTTGTTTATAATGATCGTTAAATGTTCTGTTAGTGACAACAAGGTAGGTTGGAATAACTGTTACATGTTCAGTTAGTTTCAATAAAGTAGAATCCAGCTGCTGCTTATGTTTGTATGGTAGTATTTAATAATTATATATATATTGTAGTTGAGATATATCCTACAAACAACACTTCTGTTACTGAAACACTAGAACATGAAGAGGCAGTACAACAGGAGCTCCCTGTGGGTTCTGGTAGTGGTAAGTATTTGTTCAGTTAATTTAGTCATTTATACTTAACATATTTTGTTTAGATTGGTAAAATCATCTTAGACTATTCAGCAAAAAAGGAAGAAGGGTTTTAAGAACTCGATGCACTAGGTAAATAGAAATTACGGGAGCCCGTATGAGGACCCTTTATTGATTGAAGATGAGAGCAAGAAAAGGAAAATATTAGTAGTTCCTGTTCTGTTAAATTATGTTGTTTATTTCAATTAGGGGAGTATCATTATTATTCCAACTGTTATGTTAGTTGCAACAAGGGAGCATCTTAAAACTACTATAACTGATATAGATTTATAATTAATGTTGGATTTTATATTGTATGGGAGTCTAAATACCGTTTAACAATTATGTTAGTTGCACTAACGGATCACATTCTGGTATGTAAAACTATTACTATTTTTTGTTGTACATGTTGGTCTTTTGATAGGTGGTGTTTCTACAAGCTGAAAGTTGGCTGATGTTGCTCTTTTTTTGAAATGATTTGTGCTTGATCTTATTTGAACTAATTTGTATTTTTGGTAGTTCGAAAACATAACTTGGGGGTTGTGAATAGTTATAAATTTGCGCTAATGGTTGTGAACAAATTTGTGCTTATGGCTGTTAATAGTTTTATGCTTGTGTTGTAATTATGTTAGTTTGAATAAAGGTAGTTTGTTTTTTAACAGAACGAGCAGGTTTTTGTGACAACATATGGCAGTGTTTTCTAATCGGTTGTTCTAACTCCTATTAGTGTTGCTACTTTTCTTGATCAGTGGTTTTCATTAAAGAAGCATTTATTTAAAATAAGGGAATAGATTGTTATACTAGTTTTTTTTATTATTTTATTTTACTATCTATTTGTGTTGTTTTAATGCAAAAAAAAAAAACGGCGGTAAGTATGCATTTTCTTATTTTGCGTCAATCCAATATGATTTCTGGCTACAGAAACTCATATGCTACTTTAGCGTAATGCAAAGATGATACATTTTAGGCTAACAATTTCAACCATTCACCCTTTAAACATCACTTTTTAACTAAGACCCGAAGGAATTAAATTTAAGCCGAATTAAATGTAGAGTGGAATTAGGGTTATTTTCATTTTGCAACTGACTTGACCTTATTTATATGGTTGGTTCTCATATATAAATGATACAACAATTATTGGACTTACTAAAATCATGGCAAGTATTTATTGAGTTATAAGTTGCCAAGACAAAAAAAAAAAAAAAAAAAAAAAAAAAACTAATCATACAAGTGAATTGGCAACAGTTATTGAACTTAGAGCCTTATTTGAATTCATGAGAACACATTTGGATTATTAGAAAACCAACCTGGCTAGGTGTGCAATCGAGAAATTGCATGGTTACATTGTAGTGTGAAGAAAAATAGTAAGGAATGGAGTGGCGAGTTTTGTTCTAAAAGAAACACGGTGTGTCCGAGCACGACACAACAAGACATGGTACGAAAAGTGATACGATACGGTAAAATACGAAACGATATAGTTTGGGAACTTAAGCGTGTCGTGTCCAACTTTGATGGTATAGACACGACACAACATGACACGAGACAAGACACGGCACGAAACCACCCATGAGACACAACAAGTTTATAATCACAGTTAAAAGATAGTAAATTTTATGAAATAATAAGAAAATTTCTTATATTATTTATCTTTAAGGATAATTTCATCCATAAATATAAGTATATAACTATATTATTATAACTATATAAATTTGGAGACGTGTGACTTGCACGTGTTACTGTAGTTAGAACAGTTCCTCAATTGTAACCGTCCGATTTTGTTCGCTCCATCTTAACCGTCCGATTAGTTATTATCCTCTCCATTCGATCTCTTCTGGATTCTTCCCCTCTCTTTTCTTTCTCATCTCATTCACGAGTCAAGGACGACAAAGCGTCATGCCTCCATGTCGGCACCGTACGAAGTTGCAATTGTCTTCTGCTCTCGGTGCTGCAAGCTTTGCACCGCGATTTTCTTCCCTTTTTCTTCGGCTTACCCCGGTGTTTGTCCACCGATCGAGCGCGCTATACTCTTGGTCAGCAGACCAATAGAAAGACTGTAAAGTGGAACAAGGCCAAAGAGATAGGACAACCAGGGAACAGTAGTCGAATACTGGGTTCCTCATCTCGATCTCTGTCTGCCCCCTCTCTCTCTCTCTAAAAGAAGTGATCGATTTAGGGTTTTTGTGCACGAAAAATTTGTCAAATTTTTAGGTTATCTGATTCCCTTTAATTTTTCAAATTAGTAAGTCTTTGGAGCTGCTCTTGCACATTGTTGTTTTTTCCTCTCAAATCGCCTCTCCTTCTCACCGATGGTTCTCCTGTGTTGTTTTTACTCTCGGTTAGGTTCCGCTTTTGTGATCATTTAAGGTCATTTTTCACTTTTATATTTGTTTTCTTTTTACTCTTGCTGCCTAATTTCTGGTGGTTTCTTTTTAATTGTTTCAGCTTAGACATGATCATTTTCTTAAGAGGAAATCTTGCGCTGGAATAAAAGCACAAATTATGAAAGGTAAAAAGATGAGTGCTGTTTTACTGTGTTTTGTTACTATTTTTTCTTATTTAATTTGGAAAATTCCTCATTGCTCTTCAGATCTAGACACGGTTTGAGAAAAAGTTTTTATGTAGGTTTTTCCTATAAAATTGACACACGTTTTCTTCTCCAAAGAAGACTTTTCATAATGATTGGAAGGGCTTATTATTTCAAGCACTCAATTGATGTCAGTGGTTGGATGAAATTAGGGATGACCGGTTCATCAATAAAATACTTTGTGATGGTACTTGATGTTGCTTCTGTCATTTCATACTCTAATATTTGTTTTTAATATTCTTTGTTTGCTTTTTGTCAATTCCAATAGCATTTGGTAAGAACACTGTTTCTGGCCAACAATAATTGTTGTTAAGGAATAATGAATTAGATGGGTGAGTGCCCACAAATGAGGTATAGAATATGAGATTAATGGTTTCTTGTTTAGACAAGCTCGATATTAGTAATTTAAATTCCTCTTCTTATTTACTAAAGCTCTTTTCTTATTAACTTTTTGTAGTTTCACATGTGCTTCAGGTTTCTGCTTCTATTGCCATGTAAACCCTGGACATGTAGCTCACAGTTCATGGAGTTATGGAGGAGGAAACACGAAACAGCCCAATGTGTTGAGGTGGAAGCAATTGACACCATGTCCATGCGATTTGAGCTACCTCCATTCAACATGCCTGCAATTCTACTTGGTGGAGTTCATGCAAAACCCAATCTGGATGGCATTGACCAGCATAATCTTGATGGATTTGCCAAACCTGGTAACATTATTTTTCTATAATTTAAATCTTACCTGGTAGCATTTAGTGCTAATATATATTATTTAGTGTTATATCCACATTAAGTTTTCTTTTATTATTATTCGGATTTTCAATTTTATTAGTTTTTCACTTTTCATGCTTATTTGCTTAACTAAGAGCAAGTGATGGTTAATCTTACACTTTTTAGTTAGAAACGGAGCATATATACCTTATATTAGAAAAATCTAAACAGACCTGCATCGGTCCATAGCTATACGCACCGGCATAATTTTTATATCAGCTCTTTTTCTAAAGTCTATCCTCATAAAACATGCAATTTTTTTTTTGTGCAGATCAGAAGAATTTGCATGAATACTTTCAAGGACAATTTTATCCTCCATGGTTGATGCCTTACCCACCTCCTTACCCCATGCAGGCATGCCATATCACCAAAACTACCCTCATGGCGGGGCACACTTATACTATCCATCAACATACCCCCAACTGAAGAGCAGCACCACAATTCTAGGACAAAAAGACATTCCAAGTCTTGCAGTAAAGACTCTAATAGTAAGTCTCATGAGGGTAGTGAACATGCCTTTTCTGAGTCTGACCAAGAGGTGAATGGCTCTTCTCAGGGACACAAAAATATAAAAAGAAATCTAGCATGTTTGTCATAAAAAATTTAAATTACATCACGAAGAAGCTTGCCGGGTCTGATAGTGGATTTGGGTTGGGTTCCGATTCAGAGTCTGATAAATCCGATAGATCAGATTCTGATAAGGACAGCACAGATTCTGATGCAAAGGAGAGCCGCATAAACACAAAAAGTCATCTAAAAAAAAAAGACAAGCTTCATAGGAATCCTGAAGATTCACCACGACATGCACGCAATAGGGAAGATGGAGGGTGACTCAGGACACTGGCAAGTCTTCCAAAGTTTTCTTTTAAAGGCTGACACACAAAAATTTCAAACATGTCATGTTGTTACTGGTACGTGCAGATGTCAAAGCACCAGTAATAAGATAATTATTTAATTTCTTTTGGTTTGTTGATACAATTCAGATGTAATCAGAACGTTAAGGTTTGGTAGTGGTTACATACACCCTTCTGAACAACCTGATATGTTAGATGATTTGATACTAATTGCAAATAAAATTCATTGTAAAAGAGCTTATAGATATTATTGTGTAGCAATTCTTTGGATTTTGTGGAAACAAAGAAATGACTGTATCTTTCAGGATATTAGACCTTATTTCATAAACAATGTATTACTAATATAAAGGGTCTGCTCATGTATTGGTCAGGCAAATGGAAGCCTTCTTTGAAGAATGAAATATGGAGCAATTGGCCTGCAGAGGAGATGGTTAGCTCAATTGGAAGATGGTGGGGACATGACAGTGAACACCGGGGAAGGGAGGCTGATGGTGATAATAATGGGCTTGATTGGGGTAGGGAGGCAGAGTCTTTCTTATATTGCTTTATTTGTAATAATTGGTTGCTTGACTGGATGCAAGGGCTGGATGTTTGGAGATAGTAATGGGGCACTGGTAATAATTGATTGCTTTCCTGGATGCAAGGGATAGATGTTTGGAGATAATAACTGTCAGTTCAGTTTTTATATGGAAATGTTTTGAAGTTTACAAAGTATAAAATAGTTCCATCAATTTAGTGTTTAGTTTTGCTTGGAAATTTTGCAACTGGTGCTGGAAGTGGTATATATGTTGTGTCAAGATTGCATTGTTTGAAAAGTTATTTACCTGACTTAGGAACTGATATCCATCTTTTGCATCATTTGTTACTTGGCTTGGACCTGGTACGTACTTTCGAAATTCCCATTTTATATGATCTCCAACTAATTCCACTGTACTAAATATAAGGTAGAATGTAACATATGTAATTGAATTATGATGCATATATTTACATGGAAAAAATTAGTATAATTAGGATTAGTTGAGTTCGCGCAACGCGCGAGATTAACACTAGTTTCATTAAATTCATATGCATTCAAATATGACACTACACGTCTAAAGAAGACACGACACGTATCGTGTTCACCCTTTAAAATTTAGACACGAGATGTGAAACATTTAGACATGACATGATACAACACGGGATATCTATTTAGAACACTAACAACAAGGCATAAAATATAGAAATTTAGAAACTTCTCCCTTATGTGCTTCCTTCGAAAGGTAATACGTCACATCTTCTGTTCCTCCTGAAAATAATTAAGCAAAAAATTCATAATTTTTGTTTATACAAAAGAAAGACAATGGAATAGAAAAAATTGCAACAAAGCTGATACTTCTTTCAGGCAGAGCTTGCGGCCCTTCAGTTTACAACTCAACACAGTGCCTACAATATGGTGTTAAAAGAAAGGCAAAATCTTATGGCCACCGACCTGACAAGACAGTATACTTTAACGTATAGGGTGCATTTGGTTTGGAATTCTTAAAATTCTATGCTGCCATGTGAAATCTGAGCAATCAGATTGCTCGCGTACAGCATCTGTATACGACCCAAAACACCAATAAAATAATAATTAATGGTTTAAACTACAAATAAAATAAATAAGAACAACGTAAATCAAATAGGAAACTCAAAAATCCACTTTCAAAAAACTAATTGAAATACCTGCTAGAAAATTAGAGCTAATGGGCTCAGTAATTGATCCGCAACGTAGGAAAGAGATGCTTTGGATCTCGAGTTGTGAGGAACATGGTTCGTAGTTTACAAAATGGAAGGCCTGAATCTGGCCCATTGAATGAATATAAAAATTTAATGTGTGAGAAATTAGGCCTTTTTATACCTTCCCTCGAAAATAATACCGAAAAAATTATAAATAACTTTAATTAATTACGAAATTATAAAATAATCCATTTTTAATATATTTTTTAACAATGACTTCGCAGTTTCGGAATCTCAGATTCCGAAACTAATTCTGCTTAGTTTCGGAATCTGAGATTCCGAAACTAAACCTGCCGACATTTTTGCAGGAAAATAGCTAGTTTCGGATTTTAGGATTCCGAAAGTAGCTACTTTCCCGCTCATAATGATTATTTAATCAATTATTTAAATAGTTAATCAATTATTTCACTATTTAAGCACTATTTAATCAATTATTTGCCCGTTATATATAACCCCACCCTCGTCCCTTTCATTTCACTCCTCTCTCGCCTCTCACGTCTCTGAAGAGCATCAGTAAGTTTTTATTTTGTTTTATATTTTAATTTAATTATTTATTTTATTTAGATAAAATATGTTAATATTATAAAAAATAGATAAAATATTTGAAAATTTTGAAAAAATCTGAAAAATTTTTATTATTTGTTATGTATAATAATAATATAATTTTTGAATTTTTAATGTGATATAATAATAGAAAATTGCATTAAAAATTAGGTTAATATTAGAAAAAATACAAAAAATAATGTTAAATATTGGAAAATTTTGAAAAAATCAAAAAAAATTCCTTTATATATTATGTATATTAATAATATAATTTTTGATTTTTTTACATGATATAATAATAGAAAATTGCATAATAAATTAGGTCAACATTAGAAAAAATAGAAAAAATAGTGCAAAAATTAGAAAAAATTCTATTTGTTATGTATAATAATAATAATAATATAATTTAGAAATATTGTAAAAATATTGTAGAAATATTGGAAACATGTTAAAAGATATTATAAATAATATGTAAAAAAATATTGTAAAATTATTTTGACAGATTATAATAATTTAGAAATATTTTAAAAATTAGAAAAATTAATACTAAAATTTGATAATTCGTTTAGGTTGATATTATTTTTTTAAAATATACAGAAAATATCTTACAAGAAGAGCAGTTGAATTGAACTTTGAGAGATATGGAGAAGGGAAAAGGGAAGGTTGATGCAAAAGTTGACAATACTCCAACACTCAAAATCGAGGAGCAGTTGAATTCAATTTTGAGTGACGATGAAGATGGTGTAATTACAAAAAAACCAAGAAAACTAATGCATGTACGAGATTACAGGGCACTTTTCAAGCTTCCTGCCAAAAAGATGAAAGACGGTCCGAAAGAAGAACCGAGTGTTAACACTCCGAAAAAAGAACCGAGTGTTAACACTCCTGAAGATGATTGAATGCCTTAACGTCATCTTTATTTGTGGACAAACTATTGTGTTGTTTAATTATGCATCTTGTTAACATATGTGATCTTTATATGTATTTTGTTAACTGTTTGTTTAATTTTAATCTGGCTGACATTTTGTGTGGTTTAGTTGGTTGTTTAATCTTTACATGAGGTTATTTTTTTAAAATTTTTTGTAAGCATAAAACTAAAGAGATATATAAAATATGAAATATAAAACTCACAATACGAGATATATAAAAAAACACCAAGTACGAGATGAAAATATCATAACAATGTCATAGAAAACGAGATACAAAAATCCTAATTCCGTCCATCACGACGGTAATTCCCCGTTTCCGGGGAATAATCAATATATGCGCCTGGTGGCTGTCGGCGCTGTCGGCCGCGAGCAAGTCCTGGAGTGGGACGAGGCGCAGGAACTGGAGTGGGAACTGGAGTGGGAAATCGAGGAGGTCTACTAGACGATGCCCCAGGATGACCTGACTGTGGACTGTATCCAGGAAATGGAGTCTGATACTGAGGCTGCGACTGAGAGAAAGTCGACAACGGATCATCATCTAAGGGAATACCGTATGTCTGGTAATAAGCATCAGCCTGAGTCTGGTACTGACTCTGCTGAGGCTGCTGCATATAAACCCCTCCATACTGACTTTGCTGCATATGACCCCCTCCAAACTACGTCTGAGTCTGGTACGGAGGATAAGGAGTATGCTGGGTGGGGTAGTCTGGGTGTGGCTGAGAATAAGGTGGAGGTGGAGGTGGAGGTGGAGGCTGTGGCTCAGCAGTCTCAGGCTCAGATGGTCGGGAATGAGAGCGTCTGCTCTGAGTGATCGGCTGGTTAGGGCGCGGAACATCAAAAAATGAATCGAAATCATGCAAACTGAAATCACCCTGTTACACATAATAGCAGTAATAATGTTATAAAAATAATTTTGAAAAAGAAGAACATAAGAAGAATAACACAATAATATTATATTAAGTTTGTGATATACCTGCATGAACCGATGCTCGTCCCAACCGGGCTCCGGAAGCTCCTCCTCGTCAGACGACGTATCAGGTATGGATGCGATGTCCGTCGAAAGACCCTTCGACTCCAATACATGAGGTATCCGATGAGGCTCGTCGACAAGATCCAATGTCGTGCTGCAACTAGTAAGCAGCGTCTTCCCAGCACGTCTGAATCCCTTCTTCACCGCCCATGCACATGCTCGAAGCACGTCTCTCAAAGTATGCTTAACCTGTTTAACCAATGTTAGCCATCAAATTATATTTGAAATCGGTTATTGTGAATGGTTATTGCATCAAAATGAACTCACCAAAGCCACGTGTGCAGGACTGTCGCGAAGGTACGACATATCGGCAACCGGAGCTGTCTCTGTCTCCTCCGGAATATGTACGACATACGCACCCCCATGTACCCTCAGCCAGCGTAGATACGTGGCCTCGATAGCATCGCTCCACGGCCGCTCCTCCCTGACCCTAGCCTGTGCCATGTCACCCCACATGTCTACCTCCGTCTGGAAAACGCCACGCCAGTCTCTGTTTCGGTAGGTGGTGAACATGTATCCCATCAGCTGCGACGTCCTCTGCCAAGCCTGTTTTATTTTGAAATTATATTAAGTAAATATATTAAGTAATAATAAGTAAATATAGTAGTGAAAAATATATTTTATTGTACCTCAGGTCGAGGTGGCGGCACTGTCTGGTACAGCATGAACTGGTGCATGACACGATCGGCGTAGTACCACATCATCATCCAGTAATGAATGCACGGGATACGGACAACAAACAAGCTCGGATCAACCTGAGCATAAAATGTATGAATTAAAAAAAATAAAAAATTATATTATTATATTATTATTATATTATTATTTCAAAAGAATATTAACCTAATTTTTTTAATAAATTTTCTATTATTCTAACATGTAAAAGAATAATATATTCATTGCAAACCTGAGCATAACGAGGCATGAGGCTCCTCATATGGTCATAAGGCCTCCAATGGACGTGCTCGGGTCTGATCTTCATGAGAACGTCCCGAGCATAATCCATTCCGGATGAGTAACCAGGGCCTTGATACTTCTTAGATCTGTGACGTGTAGTCCATCTCCTGCAAATATTTGAACATGTTTGTTTAGTTATCTTATTTTTAAATGCAAATATTTGAACATATTTGAACATCTCCTGCAAATATTCAAATGTGTTTAAAAATTTAATCTCAAATGCAATGAACATACCTCCCGTAAGGTGCACAGGTATCAATAGATGGTAGACCCCAGTCGCTGAAATCATACGTGATCGTCGGCCGACACAAACTCAATCGCGCATACGACCAGAACTGCAGAAGTAACCACGGAGCCCCGATGTTTGTACTGTTATTTATTGCTGCAGTGTCCAAACCTCTATATAAAGCAGCAAGTGTGGCCGCACCCCAATTGTACACTCCCTGAGAGGGAGCAGTACGAAGATCCTACAAATATTTACAAATTTCATTTATGTCAGGCAGTCAATTATGGCAAAACAAATGTACATATTATAATAATTAACAGAACTCATAAATATTTTATAAAAATCTTACGAACCCGCAAAAGATCCAGATAAAAAGCCGGAACGGAGTCCCCCGTGGCATCCGGAAATAACGTGCAACCAATAAGCTCTAGCACGAATGCCCGTGTGTATCTATCAATCTGATCCTCATCGTCGAGGACAACATCCTTCCAAATATTTCGCAGCTTCGTAAATCTAACGCAATGTTTTTTCCTGCATTTCGACTTTATTGTCAGAACAAAACATTAAGTTTATTATAAAGTACACAATAAGTTTTATAATTTTCTTACGTTCTATCTTTTTCTCGGAAGCACTTTTCCACTTCCTCCTGCGGTGTGTCCCGCGGCAACGCATATGTCGAAAGAAGTTCGATATAATCGAAATGACAACGACCCGTCACGACTCGGCCACTCGTGACGGGTAAACCATATAAGAAAGCCACGTCCTGCATGATAGTTGAAATACTATTAGTATACATATAAATCATAACACAAGTAAGATGAAATTTACTTATAAAATGTCACGTACCTCTAGACTGACGGTCATCTCGCCGACATGAGGAAAGTGAAACGTGTGGGTCTCCGGCCTCCAGAACAAGGCCAAACCCTGCACAAGCGAATGATCCACAGGCATATGACCAAGCTGAACGACGTGGATCAACCCAAGTGTCGTCAGATGCTGGTCCACCTGAGGAGTCCTAGCCATCATCGGCTTGTGCACCAGTGGATGCCATTTTTTTATTTATCAGAAAAAAATTAGAGACTATATTGATTTGAAGTTGATTTTCAAATAGTAATGAAAAAAACAAAATAACATACATCAGGGCCACGAAGTTGGTCTAGTTGCAAATGCAACAGACGATCAGCACCAGGAGGAGGAGGAGAAGGAGGAGGGGAAGAAGAAGGGTCCGCTGAGGTAGAAGCGTCGGCTGAGGTAGAAGCGCCGGCATCAGCAACACCAGAGGAAACGATGTCCGTAGGCTCAGGCACGGCTGAAGTAGAGGCCTGAGGATCGGTACGTAGCCTCGTAGATCTACGTGAACCTGGAGACGTTCTTCTTCTCGGAGGCATTTTCACTACTTAATTAAAAAAATTAAATGTCATAAATCTAAAAAAATTTCGGCAGCATCTCCCCTGTACCGGGAGGGTTTCCGAAAATTTCTTTACCCAAATCCCCCCTAAATAAACCCATTTCAAACCAAGCAATCATATCATATCACATCATATCACAATCGATAATCATATTCAATATTCAAAATCATAAACTATCATATCATATCAATATTCTAAAACTATCATAAAATCATAAACTATCATATCATATCACATTCAATATTCAAAATCGTAAACTATTCTAAATTACGTACATTATGCAAAATAATTAAATTAATGAATAAAAAATACTAACCTCGATCGACAATTGCTGCTGAAATAGGAAATTCGAATCTTGAATCTTGTTTGAAATTTTCTGCACATTGAAAAACAAAACAATATATCAACAATATATCAACCTATTAATTTTTCTAATTTTTATATTGATTTTCCTAATTTTTTAAAAAAATTTATGTTATTATAATATGTACAAATATCAAAATATATATTATTAATTTACATAACAAATAATATAATTTAATATGATTTTTTAATAATTTTTAATATTTTTGGAATATTTTTCCTATTTTTCTTGTTATTAACCTAATTATTTAAACATTTTTTAACTATTATAAGATGTAAAAAATATAAATTTGCTAAAATATTTTTTTCCGTAATGAATAAAATTTAATCCGAATTTTTTATATATTTTTAATATTTTTTTTGAATATTTTCCTATTTTTTCTATTATTAATCTAATTTTAAAATCAATTTAATATTATTATAACATATAAAAAAATATAATATTTACTAAACTATATTTATCCTAATTAATAGAATTTATTCTGATTTTTTTTAAATTTTTTTGATATTTTTGGAATTTTTTTTTTAGTTTTTCTATTATTAACCTAATATAACTAAAACAAAATAAATAAATGAATTAAAAAAATTAAAAAAAAAAACATACCTGAGAGAGGAGGGAGATCTCTCTTCTTCGGCGGAGAATGAAAGCGACAGAGAGAGGGAAGAGATCCCCGCTATATATAATAAGCGCAATTCTAGTTTCGGAATCTCAGATTCCGAAACTAAGCAGAATTAGTTTCAGAATCTGAGATTCCGAAACTGCGAAGTCATTGTTAAAAAATATATTAAAAACGGATTATTTTATAATTTCGTAATTAATTAAAGTTATTCATAATTTTTTCGGAAAATAATAAGTCCTCACAAACTTAACCAGGCAGCAATTTTTTTTTTCCCGTTCAATAGTTTTACAAGAGTGACATTTCACCAAGTAATCTTTTACGTGTATATTAGAGTTCCTTTTCCATTACAAATTATTTAATTTTTTTCCTTTTTTGTATGGAGGATTTCTAATAGTTCCTTTTTCTTCGTTTAAAACATAAAATGTCACGAGGTTTAAATAGCGTTGATTAGCGGCGCAAAAGCGCTTCATTAGCGGTGCCATTAGTCATCCGCTACCGTGCTAAAAAAATTTTTTTTTTTAGCTGCAATTTATCTGTACCGTACAAAAATTTAATATATTGGTATTTCGGGTGTTTATGTCTTTATGAAACTTTAGCACGCCCAATAAGAAGGTCCACAATCCCATATCCTATTGACTTTGACGATCTTAACCAACTCTCTCATGCCAATATGGTGAGCCGGGAATTTTTTTTTAATTAGTTGATTGGTTCAATAAAATGAAATATCAAGCATAATATCAAGTATATACTATATCTACCGAAACGTTAGGTCATAATCAGATTCATTAACATTTTTGTTTATTTAAGAACTTGTCTTCAATGATTTGACCAGAGAAATAAGCGCAACCTTTGGCAATCTCAAATCAATTGATGCTTTTGATCCATATTAACAAACATTTAATATTCAAAATTTAAAGTATAGTTAATTAAAGTATGCATTTGCTAATAAATTATCTATCCTCATGACATTTTATGTTTTAATACGTGTGCATAAGTCTTGTCTTCTTCTTCTTCTTCTTTTTTTATTTTTATTTTGATCCGATAGCGGCCGCTAAATACCCACTATCCAAAAGCATGTCCGCTATAAACACGCTAACCGCTATTATTTTTATTTTGCATACAAATGACCAATTTTCTAATTTGTAAATTGAAATAATTTTTATGACACTTTTGTAGAGTTTCTCGAGGACTGAAGATTTCGTTGTTATAAATTTCGAGTAGAGAACTAGGGATTCATTAACAATAAATAAACTTTAACAATTTTAACAATACCATATGAAAGTGAGCTGAAAAAAAGCAAAGACAAAAAATTGTACATTAAGTAACCCGAAAAAGATTAGTCGAGCATTATATTTTACATAATTTGAGTTCAAAAAAATATTTTACATAATTTAAGTGTCGTTTGAGATGGACAATTATAAAATATGATTTGTTGTAAATTTTTAATATTGATAAATGACTAATTTAAGTTTACTTATATTTTCATTATTTTTGGTAAATTATCCGAATGACAGATTTTTTTATTTTATAAATGAAATGTCAGATTTTGAAATGAATTTTTTTAACGGTCGCTAAATTTATATTGTTAGCGTATTGTCAAAGAGATCCCACTATACTTATTATTATTATTTTTTTTTGGAAGTCAGATCCCAGTACTTAATTATTACATGCGACCTACCTTACTTTCAATTGCTGGCATCATCCTACGCTTTCAAATCTACCTCCTAAATTGGGTTTTCCTTGAAATGCAGCTGGTCACACTCAAAAGGGTCAAAAGTCTGGCAAAAGAATTCCATCTTCTGTTTCTTTTCCGAGTTCATTTCTATATCATCATGTCTTCCTGCTTCCATCATTTTTAGATTTGAGAGAGAGAGAGAGAGAGAGAGAGAGATCTACAAGTGTCCTTTCTCGCAATCTTTTGAAGGGCAATGGGTTGAGTGTTTGCACTCGCCAAGCATGTGATCCATCCAAAATCTCCCAAGTCTTTATGCGTCTCTTAATTGGTTAAAGAATAATTTTGTTTTATGGGCCTTCCGCATGCCACCATCCCCAAATTGGGTTCCATATCTAGTGCCCGTGTACCCTTTTTCTTTGATTGTGCACTTGTAATTCAAGGAATGCATCATCAAAAGGTGTCGCAAATAATCAAAATCTGGATTAACATGATGTTCTTTTGAATTTGTGGAAGCTTTTTTTTTCCCCTTTTTTGAAGAAAGAAGCTTTGTCGCTTGTCAGTACACTAGGAAGACTGTAAGAGAAAGGTGCTTCCACCACGAAAATATTGTTTTTGGATTGCATTTCTACGACCCATCTTGATTACTAATATAGCCTTTTAAATAATATTAATTTCTAAAATCAGCATGGATAATTGATTTATAAACATAATTGAATCAAATTTTATCAGAAATTAGTGACGAGAACTAAAGAAAAAAGGAGAAATATAAGCAGACCCAACTATATTTATAAAATATAAACTCGATTTTTTTTTTTTTTACGTTATCCCTTTTGTTTTCTTTTGTTTTTCAAGAAAACTGCTGATCATATAAGTTTGTAGCGAAACGAAAACACGAGTGTATATATATGGAGCTTAACAAGACAGATCAAATTTTTGTTGAAGGCATGTTGGCGATCGATCTACCATCCACAGATTTTCATCAAAGTAAAGGAGAGTTACTAATAATATACAAAAAAAAAAGAAAGAAAATGGGAGAAAAAGAAAACAAAAATAGAGATATTTACAGGTTTAGAAAACAAAAAAATTAACTAATTAAAAAAATAAATATAAAAATAAAAATTTGAAGGACCTTTCCTAAAACTTAGAATTTAATCTTACGTGTACGTAGTTTATAAAGCTTATGCAATTATTATTACAGTTATTCTTATATTGAAAAAGTGAACTCAGGTAAAATACGTGGCTCATATTAATTCCTTCTCAAACAAGCGCGTCTCATTTCTTTTAACAAATTATCAATTCATGTATAATAACATGTTGTTTTGGTGGCTACACAACACACTTTACGCACCCTTTATTCCCTTCAACTGTGGGATAACATATATACACACTACATACGATAAGTTCGAAATACCCTACCGTAAATTTCTACTTATTTACCGAAGAATAATAATGGTGATGTTACGTTCGGAGTTGAGCAATAAATCCCAGGTCTCCCTCTCTGTCATATTAACTTGTTACCAAGTTAAACAGGTCTTGTCTAGTAATATCAAGTTTATATATATGTAAAGTGAAATTGTTAATTAAAACTAGTCATGTCATGCCTTGATGTGCATCAAGTTACAATGAAGTAGTTACCTAGAGAGCAAGACTTGAGAGGGTAGGTTTATTGCCATACTTGGTAAAATTGTGCCTGGAAAAAGAGCGAGGTTTTCTAAAAGGAGGAAAATTTAAGAAATGAGAAGTATTTCCAAGTTTCCGTTGAGTAGGTGATGACACAAGTGTAACTTCATAGGTTTCTCATTTCTTTAGTAAATTAGTGACGGAACTGCAAACTGAAACAATGTCTGAGTAATTAATGAATTCTCTGAAAGAAAAATTTATTGCCGGTCAAATCCAGACTCATATATATGTGATGATTAATATACTCCACATATAATACACCAAGCGCGGTCGGAAATATAGTAAAGATAGTCAACAACAACAATGTTGGGTTGGGTGTAGGAGTGTATTTCTTGGTTAAGTGGAGCAGGTAAGAATGCATATAATTGTATATATTCTTGCAACAGGAGAGGAGACGAACAGAGAAAATTGAGGAGAGGCACATAGGATCTTGGCTCTGTGTGTAGTAGTGGGAACCGGATCCTCAGCAGCCGAATGTCTATTTTTTTTTTTAATATTTAAAAATTTTAAAATTCTAATATCGAATCCAAACCGTTCATCTTGTTCAATTTTACGCGCGATGCGCTTTCATATAAGTTTTATAAAATTTGGAATCAATTTGATAATTGATTAAGTGGTTAACAAATGAACGAACCTTGTTTGATTAATTCTAATACATTCATAATTTAAGCACTTAATCAATTATCAAATCGACTCTAAATTTTATAAAACTTATATGAAAACGCATCGTCCGTAAAATTGAACAAGATGAACGGTTTGGATTCGGTGTTTAAATTTTAAAATTTTTAAATATTTAAAAAAAAGAATTCGGCTGCTGAATTTAAAATAATTTGAGGATCTGGGTTGCTAGGTAGTGGGGTTGAGTTGAGTGAGTAGATAATTAATAAAATAATTTGATGGGCATGTATGCATATATTATTAAAATAATTAATTATATATAAATGGCGTAGGGAATGAAGAAGGGAGGGAGACAATGATGTGATGGAGAGTCGTCGCTGGAGGGAAATAGGGATGGAGAAATGATCATCGCTCATATTCATGTATCACTGGAAGTCTGGAACTTAATTCATCGTTGCTTGGGGTTGGCTCTGCATCTGCTGCATGCAGGTACTCAGGTCAGGCTCTGGTCTGGTCTCACCGTCTCAGTGTAGTCTGGTATGGCACCAGCCGTGAATTTAGGGGGATCATATCATATCATGTGGGACCCTCGCTCAGCCTCATCACTCATGAGCTCCCCTTCTTTAATTCTCTCTCTATTTATTTATTTATTTTTGCATCCTAGGACTTTTTGTAGCCTGCAACTTGGTCCATATATCCTAACATAAAGGGCAGGGATCCCTTACATTAGTCATTACTAAATTATTGACTTAATAAATAATAAGTGGGAAAACAAATTAAATTGAAGCGTCGAGTAATTAAGCAAAATGTTTAAAAACCCAAAAAATTGAAATGCTTTGTTTTCTTTTCCAATCAACATAAATCGTATGTGGAATTAATGTTTACATTTACATTCCGCTAGTTTAAAAAAATACAAATGTTTAGCTTTCTTATTTAATATTTGTTGTAAAGATGATTAATAATTAATACTGTTAGTTAAACTGGAGAAAGTCACCGTAGGAAAGAACTTGGTGCTTTAATCATCTAATTTCAGCCAGTACGTTGCTTAATCTATAGCGCAAATTCTCTTATAGAAATTAAATTATCGAGATTCCTCAAGAATATGTAGGGAATTAATTGGATGATAATTAAGTTTAATTATGGATAGAAACACACACACACACACACACACACACATTGTTGTTTAGGAGTCGGACTAGCTAGCTAGCTAGGTCAGAGGAATGGAGTGCAGTTTTTCAAGTTGGAATCGGATTAGGATCGCCAAGGTCATCTCAAATTAATTTATTTTCCAGTGCTTAATTTAGAGGACGCGCGCCAGTTATAATTCATTTCAGCACGAATTAATGTAGAAGAAAGATGCATGGTAGCTCCAAATCTATGCAGCAGGCCATTAAGTCAATGTCTCAATGAGATCGATGGTGATTCATGCATGACTAATCATTTTCAATATATATATCTAGTGGTATCACATTTGAAAGGCAAAAAACTATTTTAACTTAAATGAAATATTATTAAATGTTTGTTTGACTAGAATTTAAAGCGGGTGGATTTTAGATCATCCATACTTTTTTTGGGTCAAAATCAGTACTAGAGTTAAAAATTTGTCCTGCTTATTTAGGATTAAAAACTTTCTATACTCGGGCATAATTGAATTTCACTCAAAATTACATTGTGAATAAAAAAATTGATCGCCAAACCAAATCCAGAACAAAATTACTCTGTTACCAATCTCTCTCTCTCTCTCTGATCTTTCTGTAGTTAATTTGTCAAAAGAGATCAGCTGTAATGTAATAAATATAAATGTTTGTCACCATTATCTATCCGATCGAGTACCTAATGTATGTAGATGTATCCATCTATCATTCTATCTGTCCATCTATCGATCATGCATTCATTCATATATGCTTTCCTTCAATTCAAAGTTCCTAACCTTCTCTCTCTCTTCCCCCGCCTTGTGCCTCACGCAAAGTCGCAAACCCCCACCTCCATGCTTGTCAATTTCTTCGTTTGCAACCTTTACCATTCCCCCCAACAAATATTTGTTCTTACTATTATTATTTGTGCCTATATATTATTATCATTTGTTATTACATCAGGCTCTGAGTAACATAAATTTTTAAATCTGAGCTATAAAACATAAATATCATATAGCAATGCACCCACATAAAAAATAAAACAGATTAGAAAGTAAATAATTAATTACAATTTTACCAATTTTTTCCAGCAACTCTCAATAATCATTGAGAATTTTAAAAAAATTGAAATGTCATTTTCATGCTATATAATTAATTTAAATACATTTGAAGAAATTTTTAGCAAAATAAAAGTTATTTTAATTCTTGAAACTATGGTGCATGTGTTAAAAGCACGTGATTGGAGTATTTTGGAATACACGCTGCTAAGTCGTGTTTTGGCACGAAATGTGTTGTAATTCTCTACAAACATGTTTAGCACACACGCTGGCTAAAACATGTGAGTTGTCATACTTAAATTGATAGGTGTCAAGATACGTGGCTATGCTATGTGATGACTCATCATTAAACGTGATTTATTTTTCTCAATCAATTTTAAAAGTGTGTACGTGGTGTGTTTTCGTTATCTTTTTAATCATAATATTTTTTTTAATAAATTGGAGGTCAACATTATATTGTTTTAAATCAAAATCAATTTAAAAGAACAGAGTAAATCCTGTAAAGCAGCGCCTCAGGCGGAACCATAGTAATCATAAAACTATGCAACAATCGTGACATATACAATCCAACAAAGATTGGGAGCTACATGTAGCTGCATATAGGTCAGGGAACCATAATAATTGCAGTGACGCATATATCCAGCCGTGGTCGCCCTAATAATTCTAGATGATAAATATGACTCCTAATTAACTGTGTTTGACAATTTCAGATCTCCTCTGAAAACAAATGATTCCTCATGAATATAATCGGTTTTTATATGCTCGCACTTTTCCCGCCCAGCTAGCAAAATTGGGTTTAAATAGTGAACGTCAAAACTAATTTTAATATAATTTTATTAGAATAACAACTCAAAAGGTTAACATAGATATTTATTTTTATTCATACATAAATTTTACATAATGTTGTTGCTAGTCAAAACAAAGTGATTTCCTGCGTGCGTACAGAATGCGACATTAGTGACAAATTATTATAATATTTGAGTTTTATATTTCGTGTTCCTTAATAAAGTTTTGAAAATCACGTACTCAAGTCAAGCCAATTTAATTAATACAGTTGAGGTGCAATACTTTTTAATCCATGGCAAATAAGTTAACCAATTTGCAATATCGAAAATATAAAATATTTCTTACAATCAAATTTTGCAGTTTTAGCACAGAAAAGCAATGTTATTATATATATATATATATATATATATATATATATATATATATATATATATATATATATATATATATATTAATAAGTTATAATTGAAAAATGAGGTTCTGTTAGAAGGGAAGAGCACATAAACTAAAAGAGAGCAGAAGTGGACCGACAGGGGCTTAGTACTTGACTCCTTGCTGCCACTTCCTCTATTTCCTTTTTCGAATAAAAAAGAATCCTTGTATCATATCACACTTCCTCTACCCCTCCCTTAATTAAAGTTAAACAATCTGCAAAAGTCTCCCTTCCTCTCTCCAGCTAACCCATTCCAAGACTCAATCTCTCTCTCTCTCTCTCTCTCTGGTGCAGTGCTGGTGCCGCTGTACTATATAAAGGGGTGCAGTGCCTCTCATATTCTCTGCACCATTTCCTCTAACTCCTCTCATTCTCACATCTCTTCTTGGTTCTAACGGATAGAAGACAGACTCTACAATGCAATTGGGAGAATAGGTCCTTGATGGAGAAGCAGGGCACGTGCAAACCCTAGTTCTCTCTCTCGCTCCCCATCTCTTGTATTGTAACATACAAAAGAGAGATGGATTGCACGCGCTCCCCTTCTCCACCATGGCCTGCTCTCCTCTAGCTCCTTTCTATATCGCATGTCCTTTCTCAGATATCACCATGCATGTCTACTTTCTGAGGTATATATATAGACCTTAATTAGAGAACTATCTCGCTCTATATCGCTACTATGTAGCCACTTCTTCTTCCTCTTCTTTTTTTTAAAAAAAAAATAAAAAAATTGCAGATGTAATATTTAGCTTAGTTTAAATTTTTGAAATATAAGTTTTGGCTTCGCGGTTTTTTTTTTTTTTTTTAAAAAAAAAAGATTAGTTTGCGCATGAGAACTTTCCGGTTTCGCAGTTAAAGGCAACCTAATTTGAGTGAATTTCGTAAGTCTAAAATCCAGTAAGAGGATCTATTATAGACATTAATTTATAATTAAAACTTTTAAAAATAGATCCATCTTAATCTAAAATTATAATAATAATAATAAATTTACATATCTGTGATGGTGACCGGTAATTATTAGCTAGTATTTAGAAAAAGTTTTTAAAGTTCAATTAAGTAAACATATAGTAAAAAAAAAAAGATAATAAATTTAAAGTTCTGTTATTTTTATTTTAATTTTTTTGTTCTTAACTCTTTTAATGGTTTTTTTACTTCAATAAATGTATTGTTGACTGGTTATTATTAGCAAAGATTTAAAGTTTTGAAGTTCTGTTAAGTGGAAGATGTAGTCATTGAATTTCCTTAGTCCAATAATGCGTCGGATGTTCATTTAAAGTTTTGAAATTTGTTGTTTTTCCTTTTTTTGTTTTAAATCTCTCGTGTGTCTAATGAAAATTTTTGAAGGTTTGAAGTTCTTTTTTTTTTTTTCATTTAAAGATTTGAAGTTCTGATAAGTGGCACATTCAAATAATGCTTTTGTTATACATATTAATTTTCAGAAGCAGAGAATGTGCCGGCCATTACATGAATTGGATCCTCATATTTTGTTGCATCTTTTTATTTGCACAAATTTGTAAGTCAGTTAGAATATTAATGTGTCAAATGACTATATATTTCAGCATTTTCTTTAGATCGATGTGTATTGGTTCTCCGAATTGGTTTTAAATATTTAAATTTTGACTTCTCATTAAAGTGTATTCAATTCTTATTCTGCTGCCGCTGATTGGTGGGTTCCAACTGTAAATCAAATGTGCACTTTATGCACGTCATTTTGCAACTGCATTCTGTGAACATTTATGGTACTGGTTTGGACTCATTTACAGCGAGTAATTAAAGATGGAGCATAAAATGTGCCACTAATTAAATTCTTCCTTCCAATATTAATTGTTTCAGTTTTGTCATGACTCAAAGTCATAAGTCATAACTCATGATTCCATATATTATCGTTATCATATATGTCTTGCCTATTGCCTGGTCTCTTAAGCATGCATGATCAAGAACAACAGAAAGAACATTCAGTACTGTATTAGCTAGCTTTATCTGTACAATTTTCTGTAAAATTAGACAAATCATATATACAAGTTGTATTGTATCCGTTCTGCCCTTGTATATATCTTACAGGGAAATTATATGATATATATATATATATATATATATATATATATGCTTGTTAGGATGGAAAATTTCTGCTAATTTTCGAAAATAAATTGAGGGTCAAGTTTTTTTAACTTATTTTTTAATTTAAATGTCAATGAAATACCCCTAACCGGGTTTCGAACCTGCGACCTAAGACGCATTGCTCTTTGCCACTAGACCAAGAGTTGATTCTCAAATTTCTACTAATTAAGTATGAATTTGTATAAATTACACGTCTTGAATCTTTTGACTATTCATATTTTTCTACTTAATACATAAACTGAGGTACTTTCATTAGCTAAGAAACTGGGACACATTTTTTTTCGGAAAATGAATAATTTTCCTAGCTACACTAGAATATTTGACCACCTATTACCTATATATGCATAGGCAATTTCAATTCATTTTTATACATTGTAGACGGGTATATAGTTTAACACTTGTTTGGACAACCTTATATTAAGTATATATAAGTGTTTTAATTATTTTTGTATAGTTTCCGTCATACGATCTTTGGTTAATAATGTAATTTTATTGAAAGAGTACGTAGAGCAGAACGGAGAAAAAAAACTTTTTCACGGCGAGCTTACATTGTTGTTATGCTAAATGTAATATTAAATAAATAAATTCCAGTAGGTTTGTGCTGAACGCAATTAAGCCATGCATGCGGAGAGAGAGAGAGAGAGGGATGTAGATTCTGCAGACTAGATCTGGTGTGTGTTACAGTTCTCCCCTGAATCTACAATCCGTCCATATAATATGTTCCTAAATGCTCATGTTTGTGCACCTAGCTAGTCTAGGAAGAAATTAATTAATGACGGGGTCATAAAAAATAATTAAGCAAACACTTCAAACTTGAATAATATTTTGAACACGAGATGATCCGTATGTAAATCTTACAGAAAGTTTTTTTAAAAAATATAAATCTTCTACTCACACTCTCAACGTATGAAATAATTAAGCACAAAAAAATCATCACTAAAACAAACGCACATACTTGATTAAAATCGTCCAATTAGAATGGTGAGTCCACCCACATATTAACTGCTCTAAAAAGTTTTGAAATATTAAGAAAGTCATATTGTTTCAAAAGTCGCTAACCAATATAATTCTAAAAAAAGAAGGTCACTAAAGCAGTTGCAATTGACCTGATGCTTGAAATTATCCTTGATCTGGTTTGCTAACGTTAATCCGGACCATGCCGTTCTATGTATTTTAAGTTGAGTCAAACCTGAGTCGCAATCCAAAACTCATTTGACTCTGTACCATTATTCTTAAATATATAGCTCGAAAGCTATCTAATATAGATTTAGATAAATCTGAACAATATATATTCTTAAACTCTTGTCAATCTAAATTTTAATGCTCAACGATCTGAATATCCAACTTGATTCAAATTTGAATTATTCAAACCAAAAACCTGATCTAAAATTCCACTGAATACCTGACTGATCGAAGACTTCAATTTGCTGCTCCATCTCCGCTCTTGATTTTTGTTTTGAGATTTAATTTTTTTGTATTGAGGATTTTTTTTTTTCCTTCTGTTTTCAAGTTTAAGATATTTTTTTCGAGATCTTCACAACAGCTATCAAGTAAAATTCAGACTAAGATACTCTTGATCGAGGGGTGTGTGTTTTAACAAGTTATGAATAATATCGTAAAACTATAAATGAGGATTGCTAAAATGCTATGCATAGCATACATGAACTCCGAGCTACGCGTTTTTTTTTTAAATTTTGTATAATTCAAACGATCGATTCAAACCGTTCAATATCTTCTTTATATTGAAATCTCGTTAGAAATCAAAATTTTTATATTTTTTTTGCTATTTTATTCATAATTTTTGAAAATCCTTCAAAAATGAACGCGTAACATAGTATGGACTCTTCAATAACAGTAATTTAAAAAAAAAAATTGAAAAATAATAAAAAAATTCTAAAAAAATTTAAATTTGGTTTCAATAAAATTTCAATATAAAGATTTTCTTTTTTTTTTTTGAAAAAAACCCGTAGGCATATAAAGATTCAGATTTATCGTTTGAAGAATGAAATTCGAAAACGAACGAACACATCATAGGCCCATCCGTACCATAAGTAGCATTTTAGCATTTATATATATATCGGTTTCATGAAATTGCATTGTTTTTATATTTTGGCAAATAGCGCAGCAAGCTAGCCAAACATTTGCACAATTTGACACTTGTCACTTGGAAAAAAAAAGGTCCAATTTATATAAAATAGATAATTAAAAAAATGGAATGGTTATAAGGAACGCATGGAAGTTATTGAAGAGACTTCAAAAATGAAATATTTCTAAGGAATTGGCGTTGGATATGAATGCTTGGAAATTAGCAATTCATGTACTGGAGCCGTAATTTAGGACTTTAAAGGTGGGAGTAATGTGATAGGTTTTTAGATTATAGTTTTAGTTTACGGTGAGGATATAGTAGTAGTATTAGTTTTAGTTTTAGTTTTAGTATTAGTATTAGTATTATTATTTGTATCAGTAGTAGTAGTATTAGTATTATTTTTATTATATTTTTATTCTTTGGTGATCTTCTTCTTGTTGGGTTTCATTTCTAGCCAACCTAACTTGTTTGGGACAAAAGACTTAGTTGTTATTGTTGTTGTAGATAATTTTAAAAAAAATGGTCTGTTTTAAAGAAAGGATAAATTAGTAATTAAAAAAGACAAGTAAAAATTCTAAAAAAATATTTCCCATAGTTTAAAGAAGTTATTGTATTAGACATTAATTGAAAAAATTCTTAGTTACGGAACAAGTACTAATTAATAAAATTGCATCATTAGATTTTTAAAAAGCTAGCTGCATGATCAATTAACTTTTGAATTGCATCGTATCTAATTTACGAAATATAAATTGGAAGCTTCTACAGATGTCTTTAGGGATACACGTATATAATCAATATATCAATTATTTATCACGGTCAGTATTCATGCTTGAACAACAACGTGCATATTAAAAAAAAAAAAAATCAATGTATATAGTCTGCCCTTTTCCTGTTCATAAAAAGAAAAGAACAGGGAAAGATATACACAAGTAGTAATTATGTAAAAGACAGGTTTATTGAATTCTTCTTGTTCATCGTTCAACATGGCTGGGTGGATATAATTGTAATGTTTTTCAACGGAGGAGGGAGGAAAACTGGAAAAAGGAAAAGGGATAAAAAGGTGAAATGTAGAGACTAAATAAAGTCTAAAGAGAAGGAAATTGGGTGTGGTGAGAATAAATGAGAGTAGAGGAGAGCACACGCAATGCGATAGACATCCAAATAAGACGAGTATTTGACGGGCGCGTGGGAATATCAATCTCAATTTCAATGTCAATAGATTCAATTCAATACATCTCTCTCTTTCTCTCTCTCTCTCTTTTTCTCTGCTGCGTTGGAAATAGAGCAGCAAAGGTGAGAGAATCACGGGGGATGGAGAGAGATCTGATCGATGGATGGAATATTGAAGAGACTTTGAGTGGTGATACACTCATACAAGATTGATAATTAAGAAGAATAAGTAAGATAGTATCGCAATCAATGGGTTCTCCCAATGTTTTACATTTTAATTGACTGATTAAACGCAATCAAAATTGGTTTAGTACGCCTCGCCTGCTGATACAAGTGCCCCAATTATTAATTAATTAATTTATGAGGAAGGTTCCGCTACCAACATTTTAATTGACCCCAAATGCCAACATTTTACTTTTTGGTTTTTTTTTTCAAATTTAAAAATTTAAACGTTGAATCCAAACCGTTGATCTTATTTAGTTTATTGAGCGATACATTTTCTATAAGTTTTGTAAATTTTGGAGTTTATTTGATACTCGATGAAGAGATAGAAAAATAAACGAACCTTATTAACTATGATAGATTTGTTCTAATACGTTCATGTTTTAGCCTTTGATCGAGTATCAAATAAACTCCAAAACTTATATGAAAATGCATCGCTCAATAAACTAAATAAGATCAACGGTTTGGATTAAACGTTTAACTTTTAAAATTTGAAAAAATAACCAAAAAGTAAATTGTTGGCATCTGGAGGCAACGAAAATGTTGGTAGCAGAACCTTCCTCTTTATTTATATACTGAACCGAGAGTTAATGTGTATTTTGAAAATAATTTGTTTGGTAAGAAAAAAACAAGATTAAGAGCGCGAGGTAGTGAGTTTGTCAACAGCTGCAATGCTTTTTTACTATATTATAACTAGTTTGTGTTCTTATTATCTAGTTTTTATGTTGATAAATTGGTCATTGACGGAGGGATAATTAAGTTGAATTAAAAAGTTCATGATTAGTCTGAAAATATGTAAATCGACTTTAAATGATGTAGAACTTTCTATTTGTTTTATACATGATTAAAAAATATCGACAAATAAACATCGAATATTTGTCAATAATTTTGAACCTCTCCGACAAATACAAAACGAAGCAAACAATTAGAATTGAGGCCAACATTTTTTTTTTTTTTTCTGGAATGAGTAGAATGCTACTCTGCCTCTTTCTATAACTGAAAAGAAGATGACAGTACAGATCACTTAACCTCTCATATGTTCTTCAGAATATACTGCTAAGCGCTCAAAAGAAGTATATTTCTTTTCAAAAAAAAAAAAAATTTCGTCTAGACTGCACTAACTTCATATATCTATATTTATCATTTTGACATATTCTTGTAGGATAAAAAATATATGACACAGCGTGACAGTTAATGTTCAGATGAGATTGACCTTTTATAAACGAAATTCTGAATCCTTATGGAGAATCTTAAATAGGTTTTCGAGTTTCCCTTTCACAGGGTATGACATACAGTAATTATTATTTTTTTTTAAAACTACGGATATGTTACTTTCTTCACTTAATGATGTATTTGACCAGAGGAAGTTTTGTATAAAATAACAGACCTCTGCTTCTTGCGTGGCACAGTTAACGGGACCACTCACCATTTAAGTATGTCCATTTAATGGGCTTAAATATTTCTAAAATTAGGCCCAAAAAGGTTTCTGAAATGTAGCCATCATCTCATTTAGAATTGAATTCTGTTGCTGGTTCTCACTTGAAAAAGAAAGTCGTTTGGTCCACTTTAAGCCCGTTATGTTGTTTTCTTGTCATTCGGCCAGGGCCTAATAACTTGAATTAATTTTTCCATTTAGTTAAGAAAATGCAAATCTTATTCTGGTTCCCCTCTTCCCCCCCCGTTCACTCCTGCTACACCTCTCAAGTATACTCTTAAGAAACAAAAAAAGAAAAATCATATATGGGACTATGGAAGCCACTTTGTATTAATAGTTCTCATTTTAAGAAGTACTTGATCTTCAATAATTCTTGTCCTGCATACTTCAGTCCTGCCGCATGTTATACAAAAATTCTTTTTTTTTTTCGGAAAACCACTCATCATTGAGAGAATTTTTTATGAGTAACTTTTGCTGTTAATTAGATGACCGAAAATATATTGAATGATTTGGAATAATACAAGTAAAATGTAGAAACCGGGCAGAACGAGGGTCGGGCTTTCGTCAATTAAAATAAATACAAATACTAATTGGCCAGTTTTTTTTTTACTTGATAATATAAAAACAAAAAAAAAATGAGAAGAATGAAAGCTAATTAGCACGTGTATGGAAAGCTAATAATTAGCACGCAAATCAAAGGGCGACTAGTCCTATCGGCTTTATTAGACTCCTTTTACTAAGTAGTTCGACAGTCCCTGCCAATTGTGTTTCGGTTAGAAATAAATAAATAAATCTCTTTATTATTTAAAAAATAATATTTTTTTTTAAAATAAAAAAACCTGTATCTTATCTGAAAGAGCACCTCCTGGTTTCTCCACACCACACGATTTTTGTTAGCTTGACACGATACGTGTGTTGGCACAACACGAGTACGGAATTAGCACGACACGGTCGTATTATCGTGTTGTATCGTATTCGTATCGTGTTGAGAATCTTGAAAAGTTAATAAAAATTTGACACGACATGACTCGACACATAACACGACACGACACGTCAACACGAATTTAATTTTTTACATTACAAAAAATTACATTATAGTTAATAACACATAAATATTTCCTCTTTGTAAATTGTTTTTTAAACAATTATTTAAAATGCTTTTATATTAAAACTGAATTTAACTTTCTAACGTCTATTTAAATATTTTTAAATATTTTTAAATATTTTTTAATCTATTAAACAATATCTTATTAAAATTTTTTTAATCTATTCAAACAGTAAAGATATGCGTTAGAAAAAAATAAAATCATCTATTAATATTTTAACAAAAATATTTCGACAATTTTTTTGTGTGTGTATATATATATATATATAGATAGATAGATATAGATAGAGAGAGAGAATATTTATTGTGAACCATGTTGCATAGAGGGCCCCGCCATGACCGTTTGATCGGTGATTTTGTAAATCGACAAATTTAAATTAACCAACTCAATCTATATATTGAAATCTCATAGAAAATAAAATTTTACATTTTTTAAATTTTTTTACTATTTTTTTCAGAATTTTAAATTATCGTCCAAAAATGGCAAGCTTTAAAAAATTCGGAAAAATAGTAAAAAATATAAAATTTTGTTTTCTATGAGATTTCAGTATATAGATTGAGTTGGTTAATTTAGATTTATCGATTTGCGAAACCACCGATCAAACGGTCATGGTACACGGGGCCTTCTATGCATCATGGTTCACAATAAATATATATATATATATATAGTATTTGTAGAATAGTCAAATAAACTGCAACAATATTTTTTCTCCATTTTAATATTTAATTTTTTTTAATAAATTAATATATAAAAAAAGTTTGTGACACAATTTGACACGATTAACATGACGTGTCAATCCTACACGACACGGCACGCAAGATTGGAGAACACTACACCTGCCAAAGATGTGATCCTGTGTCGTATCAGAATACGTGTCGTGTTGTCTTTTGTCACCATTCAATACGACAAGACATGATATGAAACACAAAATTGGAGAACACTACGCCTGCCAAAGGCCCAAAGGTGTGCGATTCGAGCGTCACATTTGAAAGCAAGTGATGACCAGAAAATAAATATGCTTTCTATTGTGGCAACGTGGCATAATTTCAATGTTAAACATTCATAACCGGCACCTTTATGATGTCTAGGGATTTTTCTTTCTTAAAAATAAACACATAATTTCCATCATTTTCTTTGTGAAAAAAAACATTTATTCAGTTCTCATGGTTTCATAATGTTGAATCCAACAAGCATAGTATCTTTTTTACGTATTTTTTTACATATACATTATTAGATTGTTAGTGCAGGCATACTAAAGCCGAAAAATACGGTCCAATTTCACTTCTAATCTTTTTCGTTTGAATATTGGCATCTATAGGCTCGCGTTACTAAGCGATGAGATAAAAAAAAATAGTCAATTACCGATATAATTTTGCGAGCTCGAGAGAATAAATTAAGAAGAACTTTATAAGACTTCAAGCTGCCGATCATAAAAGAAAATCAGCAAACTTTTCTCTCGTGACTGTATATATTTCACAAAGTAATTACTAACTAAAGGAACAAAACATAGTAAACAGATTTTATAAACATTATAATGAATGGTCATGATCGATGTACTCAATTAATTATTTTGATGGTCTGGATTAATTTGGGATGATAGACTTGTTCATTTTTAAAGTGCAAAGGGGATACATTTTTGTTGTGCAGTATTATGTGTCAGTTTGTCGACGGTAAGCCGTTTATCGTTTTCCGTGAACGTTCCGTCCAAACGGAACGGTAAATGGACATACTTAAACGGAATGGGAGAGCATACCGTTGCCGAAACGGAACGGTAAACGAAACGGGTCATTTCGCTTCCGTTTCGACGTTTTGTGCAGTTTTTAATGTAAAAACACGTTGTTCCGTTCCGTTCCATCCAAACGGAATGAAATGACATTTCGTTTTCTCAAACGGAACGAAAAACATAATGGAATGGCCATACCGTTTCCGGAACGGAACGGCCCATTCCGTTGCCCTAATTCTGTGTGGGATGGCTTGGGCTTCTAATGGGCTGGTACTATTTTTTAGTGCATTAATTTTATTTTTTATTTTCCTTCGTTTTCTTTCGGACACAATTTTCCGTGCATAACTGCTTGGACTCTGTGGCTGGGATCCTCGGCAGTAAAAAAAGACTGCCGAGCAGTCCTTTTGTTTTTTTAATATTTTAATTTTTTAAATTCAATTATTGAATCCAAACAGTTGATTTTGTTCAATTTTGCGGGCGATGCGTTTTTATATGAGTTTTATAAAATTTGAAATTGATTTAACACTTGATTAAGTGCTCAACGAATGAACGGACCTGATTTGATTAATTCTAATACGTTCATAATTTGAGCACTTAATCAAACATCAAATCAACTCCAAATTTTATAAAATTTATATGAAAATGCATCGCCCGTAAATTGAACAAAATTAACGGTTTGGATTCAACAATTGAATTTAAAAAATTTAAAATATCTCTACTACTTATAAATGCACCCAGCAACAGGTGAAAACAGTTTTGCCCAAAAGGAGTTCAAACATTTATTAACATCATTGTAGACCATTGATTTGTATATTGTGCGGTTCAGATCGTTATTTGACATAAAAACCTGACCCCTTAAAAGTAAAAGGTCAAAGCGTTGGATGGTAGCTAGGAATTTTTAAGACATTCATTGTCCTACTGTTCGATTCCCACTTCAAACGATATTGTTTTTCTTCAGATGTTTCTATTTTTAATTCGTGGACACTAAAGGAAAGAAAAAATAAATTCAGAATTCTGTATAGTCTTCCCCTCTCCCACAACCCTCCTCCATTTTTTTCCTTTACATTCTGTTTGGTTTTAGGAAAAAAGATGGAAAGGAAGGAAAAATATAAAAGGGAAGGGAATGGAATCTGGAGGAAAGGAAAAATTTTCACCTTTGTTTGTTTGGATTATTATTGAAAGGAAAGAAAACCAATTTCCTTCTTACCTTTTCTCTTGTTTGGATCGTCAATTTAAAATGAAGTAAAATATTGCTAATTAAAAAAAATGACCAATATAACCTTACGCTCATTCAGATGTCAATATTTTCAGTACCTCCATTTTTCTTTTCGGCCATTGAAGCCCGTGAGCACAATTTCATAAAATCAAAATAGTGAAGGTAAAATAGAACAAATTAAATATAATTAACTATTATACCCTTGCTTTGTCGGCTTGCTTTCATTCAGCTTGTTTAATATTTCAATACTTGCAATTTTATTTTGTATACTTGGTAGAGAGTATACTGTGTCCCATATCCAAGAGAAGCACATAAACACGTCTTTCGAACATATTTCAAGCCAATTAATTAAACAAAATAAAATATAACCAAACCTCGTTCTTGGTTTTTTAATGATTTCGAATTTAAGGGGATGACACAAGAATTCCTTGTTCTTGTACAAATCATACAAAATAATAGCAAACCAAAAACATTGATTTCTAATAGTATTGTTGGTCCCACAACTCTCAGGTACTCACGGTTAGATATCAATGTTTTTGGTTTGCTAGTACATAATTAAAAAAACAACCAACGGAATTAAAGAAAAAAAAAGAGTGTAGACAAACAACCTCAGAGCAAAACAATGGATAATACAGTGAAGAACGATAGCAAAAAGCCAAAAGCCTGAATAGTGCATGCACTAAAAAAGCAATTAGCGAAGGAAGATTGCTTGCCTATTATTGTCCTTCATTAAAATTGAGTATCGCTGAGATTTTCCTTCCGTTGTTTACACTCCAAATCTGAGGGAAATTTTTTTGTATAGGAAGTAAATTATGAAGGGAAATTAATTTCCTTCCGTTGAAAATTTTCCTTCCGAAAATGACAATCCAAACAGAGTAAAATTAGTGATTTTCCTTCCCCTCTCTATTTTTCCTTCCGTTACCTCAAATCCAAACAGACTGACGATAAATCGCTTCATTCGGAAACGAATGAAACAATATTTATTTGGTCTGCGCGCTAAGAAAAGAAATTGCCACATCTTCTGATTCGGAAAGAAATCGCCTCATGCCCCTCCTCCCCTCCATTGCTCTCACGAGCCAACCAGCCCAATCGCCTCTGGCTGCGCCACAATCGCACAAACATCGGATGTCTCGGTCCTTTTTTGCACAAGGAGGTCTTGCTCGAGAAGCTGAAGTCAGGTTTTTTTTTTTTCTCTCTAATTTTCAGTTGAGTATTACATTTTGGACTGCTTTTCTCACTGATTCATTCATTTAACATAGGAGTACTTACTTTAGCATTGGTCAAAGATAATCTGAAAGCTGTATACTAGAGCTTTTGAGTAACCAGTAAAGAGAGAGACAAATGAAAAATTGTTAATTTCACAAGAATATTGTTGATTTCATGTATATTACTTTCAAATTTGTGTGTGCATATCAACCATTCTATTTATAAAAAATGCAAATGACCATTTCAGGTTTCATATCATATAAGATAAGTAATTTGAAGTCAAAATCACTCCAGTGCATCTTGTTCATTTAATCTGGTGTACTTTAATTTGAAGAAGTGCATAATCCTAAAAAAAATTAACTTTCTATCAGTTTGTTTATTTTTCAGTTTTTTTTTTTTATTTGGACGTGACAAAGTATTCATAGAGCTGAGGAGCTACAAATTCTTTCCAATACAGGTAGGTACATGAAAATCTAAGATTTTTTAATTTGTGCATCATTTTGCATGATTGTTTATGGTTTTATATTAAGACACAAATGGACTATATCAAAATAAATAGTCAAATAATTTTTTTAAAAAATTGACTATGTAGTAGATTGCATAGACAAATCAGAAATTCAGTAGTTTTTTTTTTCTGAAAGTAAATCTTCAAATAAAATTTAAAGTTGTTTGATATCTTCTGGTTATGTTAAAATTAATTCTTATTGTAGGCAATTATTATATTTTGTAAACTGGCTCATAAAGTCTACCAAGAAAAGGAATGGATTTTCTCATTTAATTGGCCAGATCATGCATGCCAAGCATAGTATAATTCCTTTATATAATCTGTGTATGTTTCATTTATTATATTTCCTTTGGTGCTCGGTTGTATATGTAATATTTATTTAATGATTATTGTTATGTTATTTTATTTCCTAACATAGAGGTAGCACTTAATTAGATTAATCAAGTCCATATTGTATTTTCAGGTTTAATAGGAAAAATCTTGGACTATATATATTTGATATGAAATAGAAATATTATTAATTGGATTCTTCTAAATCAAAAACTCTTTTAATGTATTGCCAAAATCACCTTCATTAAATGATATTCGGCTTTCTTAAATGATATTTGTGTCTCTCCATTTCTGCCTCTCAATTAGAAGAGCTCTCTTTGTCACATCCAAATTCAATAAGACGTCAAATGTTTTTGTAAAACAAGGTTTAAATTGATGGTATAAAGGTTGTCATATGATAACAGTAATAAAAAAAAATCATCATATCAAATAGGGTGGAAGAAGGCAGTACAATGTGCCACTCGGAGGAGAGACGAAAGTCGGAGGTCGGAGAAAAGATGGAGGAGAGACAAAAGTCGGAGGTCGGAAGTCGAATCAATTAGTGGAGATGGAGATCGGAGGAGAAATACAGAGGAGATCTGAGGTGCCCAAATCACTTCCCATTTGTCTTTCCTCTATTTTTCCCTTTCGTTATTTTCTCTTCTCTCTCTCTTATTTTCGTTAAAATTAGATCCATCGGAGAAGCGATTTGTGGAAGAGGTGAGGCGAAGAAAGGAAGGAGAGAGAGGCGCTGTTTGAGGAATGGGGGAAATATGTGGGCACTTGGGGTGGGCCCTCGTGCTCCTTCTGGTGGTTGAGGTGTTGGCGTTTGTGTTTGTAGTTCGTTGGATGTGGCACAACCCCGCGAGAGCGGAGGAGGTGAGGCGCTTGACATTTCTCGCTGTGGCTGAGGCCGAGCGAGCTGAGATGGAGGCTTTCAGGTAGTATACGGCGTCAATTGTGCGTTAGTCAGTGGTGGTTGGTGATGGTGCGCCGAGTCCAGGTATGGCTCTTGTTGCTCCTTCTAAGAGAGGGTTTGTGCGGTCTGCTTTTGGGAGACTACAAAGCGCTGTGCAAGATGCAAGGTTGTCAAGTACTGGTACGAATTCCAAGATCTCAGTTTATAATGCTGTTACAAAGTCAAGTCTGCTTTAGGGTTTAGGGGTTAGGGTTTAGGGGTTTGGGGGTTCGGGGTTTCGGGTTTGGGGGTTCGGGGTTCGGGGTTCGGGGTTTAGGGTTCGGGGTTCGAGGGTTCGGGATTTCGTGTTTGGGGGTTCGGGGTTTCGGGTTCGGGGGGTTCGGGGGTTCGGGGGTTCGGGATTTAGGGTTTTCTCTATTTTTTCATTTCGTTATTTTCTCTTCTTTCTCTCTCTCTTATTTTCGTTGAAATTAGATCTATCGGAGAAGCGATTTGTGGAAGAAGTGAGGCGAAGAAAGGAAGGAGAGAGCGAGGCGCTGTTTGAGGAATGGGGGAAATATGTGGGCACTTGGGGTGAGCCCTCGTGCTCCTTCTGGTGGTTGAGGTGTTGGCGTTTGTGTTTGTAGTTCGTTGGATGTGGCACAACGCCGCGAGAGCGGAGGAGGTAAGGCGCTTGACATTTCTCGCTGTGGCTGAGGCCGAGCGAGCTGAGATGGAGGCTTTCAGGTAGTATACGGCGTCAATTGTGCATGAGTCAGTGGTGGTTGGTGATGGTGCGCTGAGTCCAGGTATGGCTCTTGTTGCTCATTCTAAGAGAGGGTTTGGTGCGGTCTACTTTTGGGAGACTACAAAGCGCTGTGCAGGATGCAAGGTTGTCAAGTACTGGTACGAATTCCAAGCTCTCAGTTTATCATGCTGTTACAAAGTCAAGTCTGCTTTAGGGTACAGGGGTTGGAGGTTTGGGGTTTGGGTGTTCGGGGTTTCGGGTTTGGGGGTTCGGGGTTTAGAGGTTTGGGAGTTTTAGGGTTTGGGGGTTCGGGGGTCGGTGGTTCGGGGGGTCGGGTTCGGGGGTCCGGGGTTTAGGGTTTTCTCTATTTTCTCTTCTCTCTCTCTCTTTCTCTCTCTTATTTTCGTTGAAATTAGATCCATCGGAGAAGCGATTTGTGGAAGAGGTGAGGCGAAAAAAGGAAGGAGAGAGAGAGACGCTGTTTGAGGAATGGGAGAAATATGTGGGCACTTGGGGTGGGCCCTCGTGCTCCTTCTGGTGGTTGAGGTATTGGCGTTTGTGTTTGTAGTTCGTTGGATGTGGCATAACGCCGCGAGAGCGGAGGAGGTGAGGCGCTTGACATTTCTCGCTGTGGCTGAGGCCGAGCGAGTTGAGATAGAGGCTTTCAGGTAGTATACGGCGTCAATTGTGCATGAGTCAGTGGTGGTTGGTGATGGTGCGCAGAGTCCAGGTATGGCTCTTGTTGCTCCTTCTAAGAGAGGGTTTTGTGCGGTCTGCTTTTGGGAGACTACAAAGCGCTGTGTGCAGGATGCAAGGTTGTCAAGTACTGGTACGAATTCCAAGCTCTCAGTTTATCATGCTGTTACAAAGTCAAGTCTGCTTTAGGGTACAGGGGTTGGGGGTTTGGGGTTTGGGTGTTCGGGGTTTCGGGTTTGGGGGTTCGGGGTTTAGAGGTTTGGGAGTTTTAGGGTTTGGGGGTTCGGGGGTCGGTGGTTCGGGGGGTCGGGTTCGGGGGTCCGGGGTTTAGGGTTTTCTCTATTTTCTCTTCTCTCTCTCTCTTTCTCTCTCTCTTATTTTCGTTGAAATTAGATCCATCGGAGAAGCGATTTGTGGAAGAGGTGAGGCGAAGAAAGGAAGGAGAGAGAGAGACGCTGTTTGAGGAATGGGAGAAATATGTGGGCACTTGGGGTGGGCCCTCGTGCTCCTTCTGGTGGTTGAGGTGTTGGCGTTTGTGTTTGTAGTTCGTTGGATGTGGCACAACGCCGCGAGAGCGGAGGAAGTGAGGCGCTTGACATTTCTCGCTGTGGCTGAGGCCGAGCGAGTTGAGATAAAGGCTTTCAGGTAGTATACGGCGTCAATTGTGCATGAGTCAGTGGTGGTTGGTGATGGTGCGCAGAGTCCAGATATGGCTCTTGTTGCTTCTTCTGAGAGAGGGTTTTGTGCGGTCTGCTTTTGGGAGACTACAAAGCGCTGTGCATGATGCAAGGTTGTCAAGTACTGGTACGAATTCCAAGCTCTCAGTTTATCATGCTGTTACAAAGTCAAGTCTGCTTTAGGGTACAGGGGTTGGGGGTTTGGGGTTTGGGTGTTCGGGGTTTGGAGGTTCGAGATTTCGGGGGTTCGGGATTTCGGGTTTGGGGGTTCGGGGGTCGGTGGTTCGGGGGTCCGGGGTTTAGGGTTTTCTCTATTTTCTCTTCTCTCTCTCTATTTCTCTCTCTCTTATTTTCGTTGAAATTAGATCCATCGGAGAAGCGATTTGTGGAAGAGGTGAGGCGAAGAAAGGAAGGAGAGAGAGAGACGCTGTTTGAGGAATGAGAGAAATATGTGAGCACTTGGGGTGGGCCCTCGTGCTCCTTCTGGTGGTTGAGGTGTTGGCGTTTGTGTTTGTAGTTCGTTGGATGTGGCACAACGCCGCGAGAGCGGAGGAGGTGAGGCGCTTGACATTTCTCGCTGTGGCTGAGGCCGAGCGAGTTGAGATGGAGGCTTTCAGGTAGTATACGGCGTCAATTGTGCGTGAGTCAGTGGTGGTTGGTGATGGTGCGCCGAGTCCAGGTATGGCTCTTGTTGCTCCTTCTAAGAGAGGGTTTTGTGCAGTCTGTTTTTGGGAGACTACAAAGCGCTGTGCAAGATGCAAGGTTGTCAAGTACTGGTACGAATTCTAAGCTCTCAGTTTATCGTGCTGTTGCAAAGTCAAGTCTGCTTTATTAATGAAGATAATTTACCATCTAAAGCAGTATATAGACAGTGGCTCTCAAATTGAAGGTAAGAAAGAAGTTAAAATTCCAATAGCAGATGCATTGCCAAGTAAAGAAGGGCAAAACAGTCCAAGAGTGTTAAGGCAAAAAGAATTCAGTCGTGTAGCTGATGTTGTCATTAAATATACTCCACAAAAAGATGAAGAAACCAAGAACAACAATGAGAAGAATGCATGGATATAAAAGCTCAAGAAATTGTTAAACATTGAAGAACTAAACTAGGATAATTGCAACCAAAATCATGTGATTCAGCTGTGTGAAGGAGTTGTTGGATTAGAGAAGGAAACAAAGAAGGGTAGTGAAGTAATTTTTGTTCAGTTCAAATGAGAGCTTCAATTTCTGGTATGATGGTGACAAGGTCAACTTGCAAATTGGAGTACAAAATTATGACAAAAGCCCTGAATTTGGCTAATTCAGCTGAGCTCACTGTTACTTATTGCCAAATTTTTATAAAATCTTACAGCTCCGACGAGTGCCAAATTATTCACTGGAGACAAGGTCACAAGGATGAGTGCCGCGAGCCTCAACTTCAAACTGATAACAAACCCAACGCCCGTTATTCTTTTTTTTTCTACATTGTCTCAATGGCGGCTAGATTGTACGGAGAGGAAATCGAGATGAGCCAAAAGTCAATTGAAATATAAGTCGGGAGTGTTCAACATATAGAAGGAAGTCTAAGAGCGTTCAATTATCAGAGGCAAGGGCATATTGGTCATTGAAAATAATTTGGAATGAATATGAGAAATTGATATTCATTTGCGCACTTCCTTCTTTATTTTATTTACAAGTTACAACCGCACTTTCAAACTTTTGAGGAAAGAGGCGGAGGTCGGAGGAGAGACGAAAGTCGGAGGTCGGAGGTCGGAGAAGAGATGGAGGTGAGACAAAAATCGGAGGTCGGAAGTCGGATCAATTAGTGGAGATGGAGATCGGAGGTGCCCAAATCACTTCCCATTTGTCTTTTCGCTATTTTTCCCTTTCGTTATTTTCTCTTCTCTCTCTCTTATTTTCGTTAAAATTAGATCCATCGGAGAAGCGATTTGTGGAAGAGGTGAGGCGAAGAAAGGAAGGAGAGAGAGGCGCTGTTTGAGGAATGGGGGAAATATGTGGGCACTTGGGGTGGGCCCTCGTGCTCCTTCTGGTGGTTGAGGTGTTGGCGTTTGTGTTTGTAGTTCGTTGGATGTGGCACAACGCCGCGAGAGCGGAGGAGGTGAGGCGCTTGACATTTCTCGCTGTGGCTGAGGCCGAGCGAGCTGAGATGGAGGCTTTCAGGGAGTATACGGCGTGTACTAGCTCAAGGATGTTAGTACCAATCTCATTAGGCGATACTGTATGTCTTTCGATGCTGATGAAAATTGTTTTGGTTTTGGATAGTTTTATTTTCACATATCACATTTTAAAGTCCGCCCTAACATTGAGCGGACACTGCTGCTAGTTTAAAAAAAGCAAAAGGACTGCTCGGCAGTCGTTTTTTTTTTTGTTGCCGAGGATCCCATTCCGGACTCAGTGCATAAGGTTACATGATTACATCAATGTTGCAAAGATTCTTTTTAATTATTCTATCACGTAATTGTCACCAGAACCCCAGCTGTGCCACTATGTTATTAATGTACATTTAAAGAAAGTAATCGCTGCATATATAATTAATTTTATAAATAAATACACATCAGAGTCAGTCACTGGGGTCTTATCTAGATTGCCTCAATTCAAAGTATCATTAAATAATTACATATTTCATTCATAATCATCCACATTAAAGTATAACTCATCCTCATGGTCCCGGTCAAGCTGCTGTAGATCATTTGCATATAAATCTATCTCCATCTCTATTTCATAAAAAATAATATAAACAATTCTATATCAATTATGAACCATTGATTTGTGTAATTTGATCTGATCAGTGGTCTAGATCTTAAGTTCATTTTAAAAGGTTAAGATTTTTTATTAGAAAAGATTAAGTTACTACCATATTTATTTAAAGAAAAGACTAATAAATTAAATAGTTACCATATCTTTATTGCCTATAACATTTAAAGTTCTATACTTCTATATGAAATAAAAATAATATCAATATTTTATTTACTTATTTGCTCATATATTGAAGGCATCTTTTGCTAGTATATTAAGGTCCCTTGCATCTTTATCTTTTGGGTTGCAATTATTTTATTTTACTTTTAAATTTTGAGTAAATGACGGGCATAGTCTTTATTTTAATCAACTCCAACTCATCTCATTATGCGGATTTTGAATTTATAAAATGACAGTAAATTTGCAAATTATATTAGAGGTGATTTTCTTGATCATCTAATAAATAATTCTAAAAGTCTACTGCTAAAACTGATACACAATCTATACAAATTATATTTTACTTTTTTACTTTTGATAATTTTTTTAATCATATAGTATAGTAGTCGATGTACAGTTGTAATAGATCCCTTTTCCTTGTAATAAACAATGCAAAATGTGCACGACATATATTTTCTTAAAATCCATAATAATATTAATTTCTCCACCCCTCCCTCGCTTCCTCTGAAGTCGAAATTGAAGTGAGCATAGTGACATGTAAAGAGTAATAATTATTTATTAATATTAGTTTAGAAACCGATAAGCGATCAATGACGCATGTAACTAAGACGTTGGACTATTTCTACATTTTTTGTTACCGAAAATGAAGTTCGGTATCGCAGGAAGTATTGGGAAGCGAGGTCGAGAAGGGATGGGGATCGCGATAACGATGCGATAAAAAGTCCTATGGGAATTGCTTTCACAAAACAAAACAATAATATATCATATCTTTCCTCTCCGTTTCCTACCGAGGCCGGAGATACCATTAGTTCTCGACTATATATGCGGCCTATAATTTTTCATTGCGTATTATCATACATGAATGAATGAGTTTGATCCACATGTTTTTGCCATTATACTAGAGATAACATGTTGAATTTTCATTCAACGCAAAAAAAAAAAGAAAAGAAAATAATAAACAGTACTGGGCTATGCTGTTTAAATTAGTGGTCTTGTTTCAAAAAAAAAATAAAAAAAAATCAATTCATTAAATGTGAAATTAAAATTTAGGTAATCGGTAATTTTATTCATTTTATAATTAAGTCTTCTTCTTTTAAGTATAAAAAATGCATATGTAGATTTTTTCAAGAGAAAGGATCCCAATTGAATTCATATCAATATCTGTTTTTTTTTTTTTTTCCTTCTTTTTACTATGGTTATTTTTATAATGTTTTCATTGCATCAATGCACATATTATAACTTTTTTGTGTTCGATATAGTATATGTATAGAATCGAATAACAGCAATTATTGCATAAGGTAATTATTAATAAATGATAAATATAAGATTCTAAATGATGTCAACCCCAATCAAAAGTGATTTGTTCTATATAAAAGAAGTATATAGAATCATTTTTTATTTATTTATCAATGCATAGGACTTAAAAAAATTGTCCAAATCAATTAGATATTATTGATTCTGATTTTGATTCACAAGATTCGCTTGATTCGACATCAATTGAACTTGAAATGATTTTCTTAAGACAAGAACTCAGAATTACGTCCAGCTCGGATCCATATAACTCATGTCTCAAATCTAACTAAATTCGAACCTAATTTATTTTAAAATCTGATGTGATACTTAAAACAATTCGAACTGATCTGTTTAACGTAACACGAAAGCTTGACTCAGTTGCCTCAATTTAATTTAAAAGACATTAATACTACTTCAAATCAATTTCATTTGAAACACCAATACGTCGAAAGAATTCAAGACCCAGATGACACGATATTACAAAAAATAATAAATCTAATCAGAATACGAAAAATCTGAATCCGAATCGCCCAAAATTTGTGAATAATTTTAATCAAAAATTATCAATTCGTGCCAATCTGTCCAACGCCAGATCTAAGTATCTAACAGCAGAAAACGCTGGATATCTTTTGGATATTGTTTAACTGGAGATATTAGAAAGTAATTGGGTGTCAGACCGCCTCATGTGAATAGATAGATGCATGGCACGTGTAATCCGAGCCATACACGCTTTATTTTCTTTCCTTTTTGTTTATTATAAATATTAAATATATACCCCTAGCTTGGCAGCTTTAATTTCTCTCTCTCCCATCTTATTTTGTCTCCTGCTCCCAAACTCCTCTCTTCGGGGCTCCACGCATCATCAATCATCATCAACATCATCTCTCTCTCTCTCTCTCGTTCTCATCACGATCATCTCTCTCTGGTCTCTGACTCTGGGTTGTTTATACTTGAAAGAACATATATAGCTATATCATAAATGGAGGTAGATTATCGAGAGGTTACATCTAATTCCTTTTTATGCTACTTGGTTTCTTACTTTCTTTCACTTTTATTTGGAAACACTAAACAGTCCCACCTCTGTATAGGTTTTACAATAAAGGTAGCACTTTTTTATAATTGTAGCACCTACATATACATAGAGTAATAGAGAGGTGTGCCAATTTGAAAGTACGAGGTTAAATCATGTTAATTTGTTTAATTTTTATTTTCTCTTTTTTTTTTTTTTGTGATAGGAATATATCAGAAACTCAAGAGGAGTACAGCTCTTTACATGTAGATGGTTACCTCTCTCCTCTGCTCCGAAGGCTTTGGTCTTCCTCTGTCATGGTACCTTCTTGTTTAATTGAGTAATTAAACAGAACTTTGTTTATCTTGCTAATTGTTATAAATTAGTTTTCTTTTTCTAATAAGCTGTTTTTGCATGATTGATGAATTTGCAGGGTATGGGATGGAATGTAGCAACTTCATGAGAGGTTAGTGCTAGTAGTGTTTAGCAATTACACTTATTTATTATTTTATTTTATGTTTTGATAAAAGAGAGATTGAGACAGAGGCTCACAAACTGTTTCTCAAGTATATTATGCTAATTTTCAAATGTTAAACATGTTATTCAAATTCAGTCCCCTTTGGGAGTGAAATACGGAGCTAAATTGGAAAAAAAAAAATATTGAACACGAATCAAGCATGATCCGAAGCTAAATTTATCACGTTTTTAACTAGAATTCCAGAAAGTGCCTATTTTTATGCTATATTCTCCAATGATTTCTACGAGGGTATACAAATCTTTGAGTATCCAGCGTTCAATATGACCTACAAAATCTTAAATATTTGTAATTTACATTTTGTTACATTCAGCTATTGAGGATTCTAAAACTCTCAGAAGTTCCTTTGCATGCGTCTAATAAAATTTGAATTATTTCTCTGTATAAAAGTTGGCAATGTCATGATATTTACAGGGTACCTTATTTTTTAAAATAATTTTCAGACATGGAACAAATATTGCTGCTGATAGATTAAGGAGTAGTTAGAAAAAGATTATATTAGAATAAAGAAAGATGACAACACCTGTAGATGACAAGGTCAAATTTTCAACGTCCTAATCGGCCCAAATTGGATGGTCAAACCAAAATATACTTTCTTTTATAAAGCACAGTTAAACTCTGTCTTTAGTTTATAAAGCACAGTTAAACTCTGTCTTTATCTTGATTCAGGACGCCACTAGACTTAAATAAGTAGTAACCTTTTGTTTAGAACTTCAACGGGTCGAACCAATCTATGGCGTACATGTGGCTCGTTTGATTTAATAATTAAAATCAAGAAAATTGATTAACAATCAAACAGCCGTCCACACTTGCTAATCTACTTGGCAGGGATGACGATTTATAAAACTGACCTCGTTTGCAAACGCGCGGGAAACATTCGGTTATTGATAGAACTTGGGGTAGTGGTGGATTTAGAAATCTTAGAGAAATAAGCACAAATTTTATTATAAGAAGAAAGTACTGTATTGATCAATTATCTATTTTAATAGATATAAGACTAGCTAGGCAAATATGAGAGATGAATGTCTATTATACTATTTGAGATCAGGTATTAATGGACCTAAGCGTGTTTATGTCTAGGTCGTCCTCTGCTTTAGGAACAATTATATTATCAGTGTATGGTTTACATATGTAAATTTTATCAATTTAGTCAAAAGAAAAAAAAAAAAGTATCTAAATGTTATCATCAAATATTGAAACAAAGCTTAATTAAAATATTATGAGAGTTAATGGCCTAACTTTCAGAATCATGTTTAAAGCAGTTGAGTTTATAAATATGTTCAACTGCTTTCAATAAATCATGTCTACAGTGTATGACAATTAATACTTCAACTTAGATAATTAAATCATGGCAAAGCATCATCCATCAACTTACTGGCCTTTAATACAATTAGCTCTGGTCAATTAAAAGTTCTATTAAGAGCAAAAGGTATAATTATTAGAAAACTAAATATAAAAAGGTGTTTGTCCTTAACAAGGGGCAGTTAGCTAGGCACCAAATTTCACTGTATAATACCCAAGAAAGCATATTTAGTTATACTTAACTACACCTACAATCGCTATTTGGCTCCGAAGTTTCTTTTATTTCGCGCCAATTGAATCCTTTGCTTAGGTGGCACCAAATTTGAATTTTGAATGTACCTTATGGAAGTCTTCATATGATTAATTTGGATTTGGAAGCAATCGTTGGTCCCACACCCAGCTAGTTGTCAATTAGATATATCTTATACTTATATAATAAGATTACAAAACAACAATAACAAATCTATCCGACATAACTACGACAATCATTTAACCAATTATCATAATAAAATATATACATACATATATATCTTATCCATAATTTAGATATATTGTGTATCAAGTTTGATAAGAAATTTCTTGGTCATCTATTGGCTGGTTTAAACTTAACAGTTACAAATTTTTCATCATTTGATTGGTGATCAAATGAATCCCGGATTTTGTATATATGCATTTTTTTTTTTCTTTCAGTCACGATTTATCAGTTGTCGAGTTGTTAATAAATTAAAGGGTTCCGACCCCACAAATTTAGGGTACCATTAAATGCCACAACTTTATTTTTTTATTAAAATTTTAAAATTTAAAATTTAAATGTCGAATCCAAATCGTTGATCTTCTTCATTTTAACGAGCGATGTCTTTTCATATGAGTTTTATAAAATTTGAAGTTGATTTGATATTTGATTTAGAGGTCAAATCATGAACGTATTATAATAAATATGTCATAGTTAACTAGATTCGTTCATTTTTTAAGCTCTTGATCGAATATCAAATAAACTTCATATTATATAAAATTTATATGAAAACACATTGCTCGTTAAAATCGACATTTAAATTTTAAATTTTTATATTTTAATAAAAAAAATAAAGTTGTGGCATTGTATTTTCTCTTTATCGCAAAATCTGGTGATGCATGATCCTCTTATTATAGAAACAATACTAGTGAAGTAAGTACAAATTTATTCGTCAAAACAAAATAAATACCAAAGAATAATGTTTTACTTATGGGTTATACTCGTACCACACTTTGATCAATATATACTTTAATACTATATGCAGTCCTTGGGCTCAATTTTAAATTTGTCAAACTTCCTTGATCTGAAAAGTTTATCTCAGCCACTTTGTAATTTTGTATATTGTATTTTAACCACTAAGGTAATGTCAAGTTGGAATATTCCTCACCTATTTAAAATTTTGCTTGTGCAATTATTAGGTCAATTTTAATGTCAGATGTAAACAAAGTGAGGTGGGTTAGGCCACCAGAAAACAGTACAATATCCACCTATCTAGTTTGTCTCAATCAATCCTGCTGGAAAAAAGATTCTTACTCATCCCCCAATCGATTAATTTAAAGCTTTCTTTAGTGCATTAGTTTGTGCTGCTATCTTCGAGAAGCTCTTTTCCTCTAATGATCTCTTCCACCTTCCACGCTCTATCCTAAGCTAGTTATTGTAATGTTTTCTTTTAAATTCAACTTAGTTTGTTCCTCTGTATTGCACTATTAATTTCGTCGGGAGATGTTGAAAGCGGAAAATAGGGAAAATAATTACTCGTTCTGAGTTTTAGGTGCGGAAGTCAACTTTGTGGTGTTAATTATAAATTCATTTATAAGCATCTTTCCATTTGTCAAGTTTTGATACATACATACATACATACATACATATCCTAATATTTTTCATTTTCATCATTCTCTGGAAATCATCCCCCATCCTTTGAGAATCATCCACTGGGGTCGACGCTAAGCGCTAATTATTCTCTTTTTCAGGCTTCCTCTTTTATTTTTAGAAATCAGCGCTAATTACTTCCGCCCTCCCCTTCCGGCGCTAATTACCCTTGCTTACTTCCTCCCATCTCTTGGGACCCTCATCCCGCACAAAATTAGGAATATTAGTTTAAAATTTAGCACAATTAGAAAAATAGTACTAATTGTGCTAATTAAACGTAGGTATTATGCATCAGGAGGGGAGGGGTGGATACGTACTGTTGATAGGACTGGATAGCAAGGAATGAGGATCAAATAGATTGGAAATGGATAATTAACGAGGACGCTGGACATGTTTCTGAAAGTAAAAAAAATAAAACACGTAATTAATAAGGACATTAATAAAGATGTCGAAGGATAATGGAATTTTAAATGATGGTAAACAATTCCGCGTACATACATAATGCATGGAAACATAGAAAATACGTCCGGAATTCACGATGTCCTTTGTTTGGTAGGTCCCACACTGTATCTAGCCTACTTTTCAAGATGACCCCCTCCAATCTGATCTTGGTTAGTTGTTGGTTAGTGTGAAATCATTAATTATGAGGTATCCCCATTTACTCGTTTGCTATTAATAATTTCCGATGTTTTTTTTCCACTGACATGAGAAATACTTTTTTCCCCAATAATTATTCAACTTATAATTTACTTTTCTGCCGAAATTGTTAGCTCGGAGTCGTTCTACGAGAGCGATGTAGCAACAAGAAACATATTACTTGTCTATGATGTTATATGAACCATACATGCTGTGATTTGCCAACCTAAAATTTTCATTCTTTTTTTTCATTGATGAAATTTTTTGTCAATTCTTACTTCAGTATTTTTTTCCGATAGCTACTTCAGTAAAAAGTTTATAAGCACATTTATAAGATATATAATAATATATAGAGGAAGTTTAATATGCATTATAATGCATAGATCTTTCTATGCATCACAATTTTTTTCGTCAGAATTTTTTTACAAATTGATAAATCTTATTTAATCAATTTAATCTAAATATTGAAATCTCCTAACAAATTAATTTTTACAATTTTTTAAATTTGATTATTACTTTTTTCGAATGTTTAAAACCTGTCATTTTTTTAGCAAACTAATATTTAGAATATTCCAAAAATAAAGTTTTAAAAAATTCAAAACAAACATTAATATATTTTCAAAAATTGTAAAATTTTTGAAATATGTAGATTATGTTGGTTAAATTAGATTTGTCAATTCGCAAAAATTTTAACAAAAAAGATCACGATGCATAGAAAGGACTATGCATCATAGTGCATATTAAACTTCCTCATAATATATAAGTTGATTTCTTCATGTGTAAAGGAGCTTCTTTTCTAGACATTGATTTTTTAATCTATCATATCAAAAGGAAATGCATGCGATCTAGTGACTTAGTAGTAAGAGTACTAGACTAGTCTCAAAAGAGATCAACAATCCAAGAGCCATATGCAACTTTAATTTCAAAAAAAGTTGAATGACAAAAGTTCTCCTTCTTTCTTAAAAAAAAAAACTCTAAAATGGTGTATGAAAAAGAGTGTGTGCGTGTGTTTGTGATGACTACGATATACAACACTGATCAAGTGCTTTAGAATTGTTTTTAAGATTCAAAATTCAAATAACTGATCCAACCATACAATATGTTAGAAACAATTTTTTACAAATTTTTTTTGAATATTTTTACTATATTTTACAGATTTTGCAAAATCCTTAATCTAAAACACCCTCCATTTATAGCGATTTAAACTTAGTTGGAATATTTAGGATATATATGTTCCATCTAATTAATTTTTTTTTTATTAAACGTTTTATTATGTAGGATCTACCAAAAGAACTCTTGACAATAGATTGACGATCATGTCACTTAGAAATTGCAGGCGATGGTAATAAGTAATAACTAATAAGTCATGCTATCTTAGTTGGACGGGTTTGAATAAGATATATAAGAAATCAGACCTAATTGAAAATGTCAATCTGGAATGTTAGATTTTAATAGGATGGTACATAGTGAATATAGACAGAATTCTGCCATTGTAATAATCATAGGGTGTGTTTGGAAGTGGCGTGAATAAAAAATAAGGTGAAAATCAAACAACACAAGAATAAAAAATTTGGACTTATTCGGATCCTTATTCATATTCTAATAAAACCTTAGTATTTGAATATGGAATAAAGAATAAACTCTTCTTTATTCAAATTACCCATTCTCACTTCATCCAAACATAGTTTTTTTTTTTTTTTTTTTTTTTTTTTGAAGAAAGAGGAAGGTCTTTGCTATCTATTTTTTTTTAAATTAAAGGTGCATACGGAACTTAAACCCTTGACCTCTTGAAGGCCAGCATAGTGCTCTTACCATTGAGCCACTGGACCACATGTCCATCCAAACATAGGAAATAAGGCTTTTTTAAAATAAAAAGTAGGAACAACAAATCCCCACCACTTTCTCATTTATAGAAAGCAGAGTTCTGAACATAGTTTATCTTACATAACGACAGACAAGGAAAGGATGATAGAAATTAAAATATTTAATCATAATAATATCTTAATTAACAGCCCTAGAATCACGTATTTCATATAAAACAGTAAATCGGAAATTAGAACTTACAGGATTGGAGAGAAGACATGGCGTTAGGCGGAATATCCAATCTTCTTCAATTTTCCTTAGTAAATTTGATGGCAAATTATGGCGTTTTCTCTCTTCTGTCTATTTTCTTATGGACGAAAATTGAAGGGAAAAGGTGCCATTTTAGACAGATTAAGAGAGTTAAATAACTAAGGCAATTGAAGGGATTAAAATATTGAATGAACATGGTCCATCAGATTTTCCATCAAAATCTGATGTACCGTACATTAAATGAATTTGGTTCAAAAATTAAATATAGGCCACTTAATAATAATTAATTATATTAATTATAACATTCTCCCACTTGGCCTATAAAATATCATAATGAACACGAATTCAGAATTGGCCAATAAAACTTAAACCTTGTTCAGTTAGAAATACCAAACTTAACTAATATAATCAAAATAACTATTATTGTTATTTGATCCCTATTAATTATAGATGTGGCATTCTTTCCAACAAATGGTTAATTAAATTCATTCGATCCTCATAAGTATATTCGCTTATATTAATAACATTAACGCGCAACATAAAAATAAGCAAATATCATAAATTGAAAGTCAATACATAATAGAAGCTTCAATACATAACATAATTAAATACACTATTGTTCATTACAACATCATAAGTCACTAACCAAACCCATGCTAGCTACGTGCTCTCTGAAGAGAGTAGGTGGTAGTGCTTTTGTTAGAGAATCAGCTAACATAGCTCTTGTATTGATGTGTTGTATGACAATAATATTATCCTTGACTTTCTTTCTAACAACAAGATACTTGATGTCGATCCACTTAGTAGCACCGCTGGACTTGTTGTTTTTCGAAAAGAAAACAGCAGCCTCGTTATCACAAAATAACGTGATTGGTCTTGCAATACTCTCAATCACTTGAAGTTCAGGTATGAAATTCTTCAACCAAACTGCTTGACCAGTAGCTTCAAAACACGCTACAAATTCTGCTTGCATAGTGGAAGATGCAACTAAGGACTGCTTGGCACTCTTCCATGAAATTGGTCCCCCTGCAAGCATGAATATGTATCCTGATGTGGATTTCCTTGTGTCTACACATCCAGCAAAGTCCGAATCTGAATAGCCAATGACCTCAAGGCTATCGGACTTCCTGTAAGTAAGCATGTAGTCTTTAGTCCCTTGCAAATAGCGTAAAACTTTCTTAGCAGCTCGCCAATGATCCAAACCTGGATTGGATTGATATCGGCCTAGCATGCCAACTATAAACGCAATATCAGGACGTGTGCAGACTTGAGCATACATTAAGCTTCCAACAACCGAAGCATACTCATTATGTTCCATCTGCTTATGTTCTGATTCAGTTTTGGGACATTGAGACTTGCTGAATTTGTCACCTTTGAAAATGGGAGCAACACTTGGAGAACATTTTTGCATTTTGTAGCGCTTAAGCATTTTCTCAATGTATGCCTTTTGTGATAAACCTAAGACCCCACGAGACCGATCACGGTGGATTTCAATGCCTATGACATAAGAGGCTTCACCAAGATCCTTCATTTCAAATTTCTTTGAAAGAAAACGTTTAGTCTCGTACAACATGTCTAAATCACTGCTTGCTAACAAAATATCATCCACATACAAAACGAGAATGATAAATCTGCTCCCACTAACCTTGAGATATATGCATTGATCAAAAGTGTTTTCTTTAAATCCAAATTCTGTTATGACCTCATCAAACTTGAGATACCACTGTCTTGAAGCTTGTTTTAACCCATAAATTGATCGTTTCAACCGGCAGCCCATATGTTCCTTGCCTTTGACAACAAAACCTTCAGGTTGTTTCATGTAAATTTCTTCATGCAAGTCACCATTAAGGAATGCAGTTTTAACGTCCATTTGATGCAGCTCTAGATCATAATGAGCTACAAGAGCTAAAACAATTCTTAATGAATCTTTTCTTGAGACAGGAGAAAAAGTATTGTCATAATGTATACCTTCTTGTTGCGTAAAACCTTTAGCAACTAGTCGGGCCTTGTATCGGTCAATGTTACCATGAGAATCAGTTTTAGTTTTGTAAACCCATTTACATCCTACGGGTTTAACATCTTTTGGTAACTCAACAAGGTCCCATACATCATTTTGTTGCATTGAGTTCATCTCATCATTCATGGCTTCCAACCACTGAGATGATTTATCACTTTTCATGGCGTCTTTAAAGGAGATAGGATCATCTCCATGACCTATATCGCCACCTTCTTCAGTAAGGTATACAACATAATCATCAGGTATTGCAGATTTTCGTTCTCTTTGCGACTTGCGTAAAGGCTGATCTTGTGGCAGCAAAGGTACTTCTTCATTGTTAGGAACAGTACTAACATTAATACCTTCATTTAGTGATAAAGGAGAAACAGAACTTGTAGCCTCCGAAATGACCGAAGTTGGGACATAAACTCGGTCTTCTTCATTAAGGTTTATAGTTCGTTTTTCATTACTCCCACTAATGTTGCCATTCTCAAAAAATACTGCATGTCGTGTCTCAACTATTCTAGTGGTATGTGATGGACAATAAAATCTAAAACCTTTGGACCTCTCTGGATAGCCTATGAAAGAACAACTAACGGTTTTAGGATCGAGTTTCTTAATTTGTGGATTGTAGACTTTTGCTTCAGCAGGACAGCCTCACACACGTAAGTATCCTAGTTGCGGTTTCCTTCCAGTCCACAATTCATAAGGTGTTGCTGGAACAGATTTACTAGGAACTCGATTGAGAACATGTGTGGCTGTTTTTAAAGCCTCTGACCACAAAAATTCTGGCAAAGTGGTATTGCATATCATACTTCGTACCATATCCATTAATGTACGATTACGCCTTTCAGCCACTCCATTTTGCCTAGGATCTCCCGGCATTGAGAACTGATGAACAATACCACATTCTTGAAGAAACAAAGCAAACGGGCCTGGACTTTGACCCAAGTCGGTGTGCCTACCATAATACTCACCGCCTCTATCTGATCGCACTACTTTAATTTTAACATTATGCTGATTTTCAACTTCAGCCTTAAAGATTTTAAATTTGTCTAGTGCTTCAGATTTTTCAGAAATTAAGTACACATAAGCGTAGCGAGAATAATCGTCAATAAAAGTAATGAATGATTTGTGTCCGTTCAAACTCGAAGTGGGAAAAGGACCGCATATATCGGTGTGAATTAATTCCAATAGTCCCCCACTTCGAGTGGCTCCTTTCTTGTTTCCTTTAACAAATTTTCCCTTAACACATTCAACACAATTTTCAAAATCAGAAAAATCTAATGTTGGGAGAATTTCATTCTTAATGAGACGTTGCATTCTATCTCTTGAAATATGACCCAATCTGCGATGCCATAACTTGGAAGAATATCCAACATCGCGATTTCTCTTTGTGCCACGTTTATGATCAACACAATTAACATTCAGGGATAATAAAGAATCAGAAAAGGAAGAATCCAAACATAATTTATATAGATTATCACATAACAATCCAGAACCAACAAACTTAGAGTTATGATATAGTCTCAACTCATTATTTCCAAACTGAAACATAAAGCCACAAGCATCAAGTCTAGAAACAGAAATTAAATTCCTAATCACACTAGGAATATAAACTACATCATATAAGTAGAGAATAAAGCCACTCTTCAAGACCAGACGAAGAGTTCCAACGGCCTCCACTTCAGCCTCTAAGCCATTAGCTACTTTAAGCTTCCTTTTTCCCTTTTCCAGCATCGTCACGGAATGGAATCCCTGCAATGAGTTCGTAATGTGCACAGAGGCACCAGTGTCAACCCACCACGTATTTAAGGGAACATCAATTAAAAGAGATTCACAAATCATATAATTTAAATCATTACCCTTCTTTTCAAGCCATGCTCTAAACTTGGTACACTCCTTCCTCATGTGTCCAGGTTTCTTGCAGTGACGGCACTTAAGACCACGCTTTGTACTTGGTGTATTTGCCTTGTTAACACCAGATGTTTGACCCTTATCTTTACCTTTACCATTGTTCTTTTTCGGTTTTGGACTTTCAATGGCAGCATGTGCAAAGTCAGGTTTTTCAATCTTAATCCTTTCTTCTTCTTCAACACACATGGCAATCAATTCGCTCATTTTCCACTTCTCTTTCTGCGTATTGTAATTGATCTTGAAAGGACCAAACTGAGCAGGAAGAGAAGTCATAATGAAATGAACCAGAAATCCTTCAGAAATTGCCATGTCCATGCCATTCAATTTTGCGGCCATATCATTCATCATCATGATATGTTCACGTACACCGCTAGTCCCATTGTACTTGGTAGTGAGCATTTTCATTATGAGGGCACTCGCATTAGCCTTAGATGTACTCTTAAACTGTTCCTCAACAGAAGTGAGATATTCCTTAGCAGTAAAGAGTTCACCTGCAGCATTCTTTTCAGGAATGCCTCCCCGAATTGCCAAAGAGATGGTGCTTTTCATAATCATGAGAGACATGCGATTAGAACGCTCCCAATTTTCATAAGCAGTTTTGAGTTGATCTGCAGCATCATCCTTTGGTTTTTCAGGTTTATCCATACGTAATGCTTGGTCTATTTCAAGAACACCAAGACCAATCTCAATTTGGTCTTTCCAAGTTGGAAAATTAGTTCCATTCAATGTTGCTATTCCACTGATTTGACTATTTAGATTGCTCAATGCTGAAAATTCATGACAAATATAATGATTACTATTAACTAATCCACGGACATATAATAAAATTAAATTAGATCAACTATAATCAGGGGACTAATAATTAACTAATCTGAAATAATAAAACGCCAATTAATATTTCAGGTTTAATAGTTGATCCAGTAAAGATCAATTCATATCACCGTTGGGCAGAAATAAATTGAACTAAATTGAAATTTCACTTAATAAATTATACTTGACAATTAAAGTTGGTAAAATTGACATTTATAATTTATTAAATGTAAAACATAATCGTAATACAATAGACATAATGTAAAACATAATTCCTTTTAATAAAATGGTAGTCACAATTAAAGTTGGTAAAATTGATAACGACCAGATATTAAAAGTAAATTTATATGAAGATAAATTATATATAACATAGTTCCGTTGGGTTACTTGGTATATATAATATAAAATCATATATTTAATAGAATTATCATATACGTAATAAATCATACAAAATTATGTACGGTTAAAAATAAAATATGATAATATTTATCGATTAATCAATCATATACTTAAATCATAGTTTAAAGTAATAACACAAAATCCACTTTTATAGTCACGAGATTAGAGTAAATATTAAACTATGGTCACATGATTAATTAACTAAGAAGATCCGTGCAAATGTTAACTGTCCTAAATTCTAAAAGGCACTAAATGGCATAGAAAAGTTGTGGGGACCAGAAGAATGCGCATATGCCCATGCGTAAAGAGAAGAATTAAAACTAGGGTACAGATTGCGTACAACCCATTAATAAAAACATTAGTACTCACTATATCAGAACCGTATACGCAACTTTTTCCAAAATTTTGTAAACTTGGCGAATGGTCGCAGAAATCAACAAATGATACCAAATGATAGAAATTAAAATATTTAATCATAATAATATCTTAATTAACAGCCCTAGAATCACGTATTTCATATAAAACAGTAAATCGGAAATTAGAACTTACAGGATTGGAGAGAAGACATGGCGTTAGGCGGAATATCCAATCTTCTTCAATTTTCCTTAGTAAATTTGATGGCAAATTATGGCGTTTTCTCTCTTCTGTCTATTTTCTTATGGACGAAAATTGAAGGGAAAAGGTGCCATTTTAGACAGATTAAGAGAGTTAAATAACTAAGGCAATTGAAGGGATTAAAATATTGAATGAACATGGTCCATCAGATTTTCCATCAAAATCTGATGTACCGTACATTAAATGAATTTGGTTCAAAAATTAAATATAGGCCACTTAATAATAATTAATTATATTAATTATAACATTCTCCCACTTGGCCTATAAAATATCATAATGAACACGAATTCAGAATTGGCCAATAAAACTTAAACCTTGTTCAGTTAGAAATACCAAACTTAACTAATATAATCAAAATAACTATTATTGTTATTTGATCCCTATTAATTATAGATGTGGCATTCTTTCCAACAAATGGTTAATTAAATTCATTCGATCCTCATAAGTATATTCGCTTATATTAATAACATTAACGCGCAACATAAAAATAAGCAAATATCATAAATTGAAAGTCAATACATAATAGAAGCTTCAATACATAACATAATTAAATACACTATTGTTCATTACAACATCATAAGTCACTAACCAAACCCATGCTAGCTACGTGCTCTCTGAAGAGAGTAGGTGGTAGTGCTTTTGTTAGAGAATCAGCTAACATAGCTCTTGTATTGATGTGTTGTATGACAATAATATTATCCTTGACTTTCTTTCTAACAACAAGATACTTGATGTCGATCCACTTAGTAGCACCGCTGGACTTGTTGTTTTTCGAAAAGAAAACAGCAGCCTCGTTATCACAAAATAACGTGATTGGTCTTGCAATACTCTCAATCACTTGAAGTTCAGGTATGAAATTCTTCAACCAAACTGCGTGACCAATTATATAGGCCACTTAATAATAATTAATTATATTAATTATAACAAAGGATCCCCAAACATCAAGCCTACTATACCAGTATCAGACCTGGTGCCGTAGTACACAATAATCGAAAGAACCAAAACTACCTTTCCTTCGATCATCTATTCTATCTCCTATATATATAATAACAAACTGTAATTTGACAATGAAATCTTAAATGTAACAAGGCCTATTTTCTTTTCTAGGAAACAAAACATAATATATGTTTGATTTTTAGTGCTTATCGGCAGGGTAAAGTAGCGGAATTAAAATGATGGCTTTTGTCATTCTGGTTAAAATGATCAAGATCTGACGGTCAATTTTTATTGTTGTGGCAGCATGCGGGGTAACACTTGCGACGGCAGGGTATGGTGTGTATGGCATGGATTATGAGGGTCATGGAAGATCCATGGGAGCGAGATGCTATATCAGGAAATTTGATCATATTGTGGCTGATTGTGACCAATTTTTCAAATCCATTTGTGGTAATTTCTATACTATATTGAACTCTTTTTCTTCTTCTTCTTCTTTTTTTTTTTTTTCTATAATTTCTTTTTTGAAGATTGATCTTCCAGTGACTAAAATTTGCCTAATATTGAACCTAGCTAAACATATATCAAACCCGTTGCTCCCACCCTCCACACCACAGCCTGAATTTTTTTTTTTTTTTTTTCAAGCAATAGAAACCTAGCTAAACATAAATCAAACCGACCTGGCACACAGCGGTTCCTTATTTTAGCTGACTGCAAACCATTTCCCACCTTGGAACAGCACAAATATTCTATTACTTATTGCTATACATGAAATTTGCCCTTACCTTTTGTAAATTCAGCAGACTAAATATGAATTGTTAACTTGAATGTGAGATAGACAAAGAGGAGAACAGAAGAAAGAGCCGGTTTCTGTACGGAGAGTCGATGGGGGGTGCAGTGACCCTGCTTCTTCACAGAAGAGACCCTACTTTTTGGGATGGTGCTGTTCTTGTGGCTCCCATGTGTAAGGTACATATCCGGAGTGTGGCTAAATGCTTTAATTATATCATATAAAAAGCAACAGTACAAAACTCCCATCTGAATTCTAGCAATTTGAAAAAACAGTGGAGTATTAATTTAAGTTTTCTTTTGACGACAGTATTAATTTAACTTGTCATCATTCCTAACATTTTTTATTGTACATTAAAGCAATCCATTTTGCAACCTAGCTAACATCCAAATCATGATCGGCTTGATTGAGTTAATTCACGTCTAGAGGTAAATGAAATTGAACTTTTAAGAAAGAGAGGGCTAAATTCGTCAATACTGCTTGTAATTATGTTTTCATCGATTACACTCAATGGACTAAAAGAATGTCAAAGAGGTTTGGTGGAAGTTAAGGGCTTGCACAAATAACGGTGATCTCCTTTTGTTGCTATTTAATTGGTTTTGTTACATACTTGTACTTGCATAGTTGTAACTTGTAAGTAACTACTGCCTTCACTTTCAAAAATTTTCATTACTTACCTTTTTTTCTTTTTACCCTGCTGTCTTCTTAAATTTTGGAATAATAGATATCAGAGAAAGTGAAGCCACATCCGGTGGTGGTTACATTGTTGACACAAGTAGAAGAAATTATACCAAAGTGGAAGATTGTTCCAACAAAGGATGTAATTGACTCAGCCTTTAAAGACCCTATTAAGCGCGAAAAGGTCCTGTTTCTTTTTGTATTGTTTTGCTGTGCAATTTAGCCCTATAGTTGTGTGGTTAACTTTCTTTTCTGCTATTTTTTATGTGTTGTTTTTGTTAATTGTTATTACATGTGATGCAGAGAATTTATCTAATCTCAGTAAATTTATAAAGGTTTTCTTCCACCAGTAATCAAATGTTAAATTTCCATGAAAATGTTTCAAAATAAATTCTGTTTTTGAAAATTATCATAGAAGACCTTAAAAAAAATTATCATAGAAGAAGTTTTACTGGGAAAATTTAATGATGGATCGTTGACTATGTGCCTTGTACTGGTATCAGTTAAGCATAATTTATATCTTATCTTTCGGCAGATAAGAAGCAACAAATTGATATACCAGGATAAGCCAAGACTAAAGACAGCACTGGAATTGCTTCGGACAAGCTTGGACTTGGAGGATAGCTTATCGGAGGTATAGCAGTCTCTCTTTCCTTTAATTAAATACATGCAAGTCTATATCTATCTCATTGAACTCCAACTATGCAGATGCTTTTTTTTTTTTATTATTCGTTAACCTTTTTGGTTAATTTATTTAATTAATTATTTTTTTTTTTACTTTTGTTATTTGTTCAGCATCCTCCTCTGATTGAAATTTGACCCAATTTTTAGTTAAACCATCAGCAAACCAACAGAGGCATTAAGCATGTTCTTATAGTGGTAATTAATTGCAAGGACATTACAGAAAGACTTACAAACTCTGCATCTGGCAAAAATCTTTTTGTGTAGGTGAAGCTGCCATTCTTTGTATTACATGGGGAGGCTGATACTGTGACTGACCCAGAAGTAAGCCGTGCACTGTACGAGCGAGCAAGCAGCTCTGACAAGACCATGAAGCTATACCCGGGCATGTGGCACGGGCTAACAGCTGGTGAACCTGATGACAATGTCGAAGCTGTTTTCGCTGACATAATCACCTGGCTCAACCAAAGGAGCTTAAATTGGACCTCAGATAGGGCTCGTCATACTGTGGGCGAACCACCACATGAAAGCAAATTTGTTAGTCCAGAATTTGACAAGAAGCACCAGAGACGGTTTCTTTGTGGGTTGAAGGGTAGGACACAACATCACTCGGCTATGTGAGCTTGATTTGCTGCACATGTATGATAAAAATGGTAGGGACATTTTTATCAAAACACCTTCCATGAAAAATAATAACAGGTGGCATATAAATACAAGCATAATGTAACGAGTTCATATTAGAAAGGGTTCACCACTCAAAGATAAATTGACAACTGTTAGGGATAATTTGTAGAGAATATTTTTGTTAAAACTTGCTGTGTGAATTTGCAATTGAAATAAATGAATGATACGAAAATTTTCCTTGGTGGCAAGTGGCCAAAATTAACCTAGGCATTGGTAACGTTTATTGCAAGATTAAAGATTCGAGAGAGGGACAAACATATTGTTGTATTTAACCTGGGCATTGTTAACTTTTATTACAAAATTAAACTAGGCATTGGTAACATTTATTGAAGTCATGAACTTCTTGTATATGCGGTCTCGTAGAAAATGAATTTGGGCCAAAGTATAGGCCCATTTTATTCATGTTACATACTTTCAAAGCATAAATTACAATATTTAGAATTTTATTCATGTTACATACTTTCAAAGCATAATTCGGCCTCGGAGGGCTTCACTTTTGAAGTGAGGAGAATCATATTAGTGAAATTACAAGTTTACAACTGCAGTGAACAGTCCAAAAATCCACCCACAATTGGCTAAAATACGATATGAGATACTAGTGTAAACATACTCCAAAAAACTCTCATTAAAGTAACTTGTCCGTGAACAAAAATCACTGCAGCTGTGTCATTGTGTCTGACGCATCAAGACTTTGCTACTGTCCCCGTGGTTGTCGTCTCAGAGTGGTCTCCAAAAATGCGCTTGCGAAAGTCGGTCACCATTAAAGGAAGGCCTTGACGGAGTGAGATCTTGGGCTCCCAGCCGAGCAGCTCCTTGGCACGTGTAATATCGGGCTTTCTCTTGTGCGGGTCATCCTCTGTGTTAGGCCTGAACTCGATCTTCGCCTCAGAGTCAATTGTGTCTTGCACCACCTTGGCAAGTTCTAGCATGGTGAACTCGCCAGGGTTGCCCAGGTTGAACGGGCCCACATGGTCTCCTTCCATTAGACGAATCAATCCCTCCACCTGTGCATAAGTTGTACAGAATAGTTGATTAGGGAATTAGAAAATGTTAAATAGCTAAGAGGTATACTTAAGAAATATAACAAATAACTAACCAGATCGGATACATATTGGAAGCTCCGGGTTTGTTTCCCATCTCCATAAACTGTCATCGGTTCCTTTCTTAGTGCCTGATTCAATAATTTAAACTAATTAAGTACTTATTACAAAAAATGAAGAAATTACCAAAGGAACACACAAATGCCAAGCTAGAGACGAATAAGCACAGAAATAGAGCCCCACAAGAGAATTTACCTGAGCAACGAAGTTGCTGACGACACGACCATCATCAATACACATGCGGGGCCCATAGGTGTTGAAGATCCTTGCTATTCTCACCTGATAAGATGCATTGCGAGGTGCGTGCAATGCATGTCATGGTTACAAATTAAGAAAACAATTGCATATTTGTAAGGCATTTTTTTGTAAATGAGGAAGACTAGAAAGGTACCTCAAGATTTGCCCCACGATGATAGTCCATGGTCAGTGTCTCCGCTGTACGCTTTCCCTCATCATAGCAGCTCCTGACACCTGCAATGCCACATCAATTCAATTTCTGAATCTGATTTCAATTCTGGAAATTAAAGTGAGAGGATTAAGAGAATGTAAGAATCCATATATTAGCGTACCGATGGGGTTGACATTGCCCCAGTAGGTCTCGACCTGGGGGTGCTGGAGGGGATCACCGTACACCTCAGAGGTACTTGTCAGCAGAAACCGGGCCCCGACTCTTTTCGCCAGACCCAGCATGTTCAAGGTTCCCACCACATTTGTCTTGTGTCATATCTGTTAAGGGTCTTTAAATTTCCCCAACAAAACAGGTGGTTTGTACCATGAACTCTGTGACACTTCAACTGTACAACATTTTTTTTCCAGTTTATGCTGGGTGTTTCTATTTAGTAATTAGTAGTTTAGTTTAGTACATCAATGAAAGAATCATAGAACGTTTTTTCTTATTTTCTCTTTTTGTTGGGCACATGTTCGGTTTTGCCAATCAATATGCAACAAAAGGAGAATAGAAGCAGACAGCGCAACCACTTGGGAAGTGCTTTATGGCAGGGATAGAATTAACAGACTAAACAGCTATGCCAGCAGCTTTCTTTTTTCTGTATATAGAATATACAAAAAGCTGCTGTCCAATTTTCATGACGGAATCCTAAAAGATTAATTGATTATCAATACAAAGGCTTAGTTTATATATGCTAACAGCCTAACAGAATCAACAAATAAAGTGATGAACAGAACAGCGCGTTACTAGAACTTTTCTGCATGTGAGGAAGCCCTTTATTCCAAATCCCTGGCGGAAGGAAGGAAAAAAAAAAAAAAAAAAAAAAAAAAGGTGATTTAGACTAATTAGGTAGGAATAAACTTGGGTTTTTATTGTCTCAATCAATGCTTAAGTTTGACTCACAGTTGTGTCTTCGTTTAACTAATGGATAAAATATAATGCAAATGTTTAACTTAGAGAGAGAAAATCATTGTGCAATAAAGATATTTTTTGTGTGTATCAACGATCATAATTAGCCTTAAAGTTAAAAGAAAGTGATTCTCAAGCTACTTCAGTAACAAATAAAGTGGCGTCTATAGTTTATTCATTGACTCTCAAATTCTAAATGCAAAAAGATATCTCCAGTCTCAATAAAACTGGAGGGTAATTAATTAGAGAAATAACTTACAAACATTAACACTTTTACTAGTTTACTTCTATCCTGGTAAGACAATGTCAACATAAACCTAGTACATTTTACAAACTGCATTGACATTTATTACAATACCTGTACAATTGCAAAACACAATAAAATTGAGGGTCCGAAAGTAAATGATTTGTATTAATTAGAAAAGAATCAGCCGGCCCACTAATAATCAACACCCCACAGGAAGTTATATCACTAGGAGATTTAAATAACGGAAAGGGCCCAATATAAAAGTGCGAAATATTTTTAAAAAGAAAATACCAAAAGCTAATAAGCTGTTAATAAAGCTAGTCTAATCTAAGGTTAACTTAAATTCCGAAAAATATTATATTATAAAAATGAGTTTTTTCTGGATTCTGGACTCCCGCTAAAAGAAGACTCCACAATCATTTAACAAAAATAAAAGAAAACGAAAGCACAAAAACGGAATCTTCCCAATATTTAAATTACCTACTGTCTTAATGCAGTATGTCAAGCATATCGAAGCATGCAGTACACAAAAAAGTAACAGAGAATAACAAAATCGAATATTACCAGTTTACCACAGAATTAATTAGGAATTGATATAGAAAAGGTAGTATAACAGTTAAGATGAGAAAAAGGATATGATAGTCTTAACAGGGTTGTACTTGTAATGCACCGGCGAGGCGGGGCATGCGAGATGGTAGATCTGATCGACCTCGAGCAGGATGGGCTCGACCACGTCATGCCTGATCAACTCGAAGTTGGGGTTTCCCAAATGGTGCAGCAAGTTATCTTTCCTGCCGGTGAAGAAATTGTCGACCACGATCACATGGTCCCCCCTCTCCATCAGCCGGTCAACCAGGTGAGATCCCACGAATCCGGCCCCACCGGTCACCACGATCCTCCGTCCCTTATTCTTCAATCCTAATGGCATCTTACCGCCGACAAACCCACTACCCGGGTAGTGCATGTATGATCCGGATTTAGATCCGGATCCAAAATGCTGGTGTGACAAAGCGCCTGTGCCGACGACTGCCAGGTGGGACCCGTACGAGGAGTGTGGGGTCCCGGAGGGGCGGAGGAGGAAGAAGAGAGAAGTGAGGAGTATGCCAACGAGGCCAAAAGTGAGACGCTGCTCGGAGATGACGTAGCGACCAGAGCGGGTCAGCCAAGTCAGCTTCTTTGCGGGTCTTGGTGAATGTCTTAATGGGTTGGATTGCGACTCGTGGCCGCCTCGATAGATCAGCTCCGAGGTGCCCATTTCGGTATTTGGAATGAGAAGAGGGGTGTTTCTGAGAATTTTTTGAAGGTTTTTTTGGAAGAGTGATAAAGAAGGTGCCTGGCCTAGCTAGGAAGTCAGGCGCGAGAAAGAAGAGTGTTTGACTGTTTGCTGATGGACTACTTATTTGAAGTCGGAAAAAGAAAGAAAGGGTGGGAGGTATGCTGATCCCTCGGAACATCATAGATAGACTTTGTGTAATGTTACAATAGGCACCTCCTTGACCATTTAAATTTCAATATAGCATATATGCATTAATGCATACCCTTGGATGAGTTTTTATGTAAAGCGTCTGCAACAAATGCATCCGTTCAATTCTCAACTTTATCAGCACACGACAATATTACTTAGCTATGTGAAACTGTTAGATGATATAGTAAAATTTCACATAATAAAAGAATTGGTTCAATTTTACATTGTTTGAAAATTAAAAATATTATTTAATAAAATGTCAGATATAATAGGTACTATGGATAAAATGTACAAAACAGTGAAGAAAAAAAAATATCAAATACCCTCATAGGGGTTGGGTTACTTAGTAGAATTAACTACTTAATTAGTAACGCAAATGTTCAGAAAAATCATTTATTTTGTACCTGTATGGTAACTACTATCATTGCATCTTTTAGTAGACAATTGATGCATGTAACAATTTAAGCACAAAATTTATAATAAATGTATAAACAAAACAACTAAACATCTTATACGCTCCAACATAGAATTCATTAGAAGTATCCATTACAGTTTTCAACAAATTAAGGTTTCAGTTTTTGAAGCAAAATAAAATATTTTTTAACTACTCAAATGATGCTCCAGCTTTATCCATATGACTATATGTCATACTGAACCCCAACCCCCCTTCCAAAAAAAAAAAAATTCTTTTTTGGTAGATTTAGTTATCAGATGGATTTGGATGATAAACAAAAGTGATTGAGAAGATATTTAAAGCCGTCCGATGAGTCAAAAGGTGAAGCTAGCCACCCACGTGGACCTCGATTCAAATTACAATATGATAAAAATATTGCCACCCGAATTAAAGTCTAAGAACGTGAGTGCAAATGTGCAATGATCATGATCAGTGTCAAAAAAATCTTGCTCCCGTTGACTGGGCACGCTTCAAGCAATTACCTAATTACCAATCTACAAAATGTACCCGGCCACCGTAGATGGCGATTGGAGATGCGCTTTTTATGATTCTACACTTTTACCGTTTTACTTTTACGGGGTTTCTTGGAACATTGGAATAGGTTATGTTTGGATCCCGAAAGAAATATACAGTGAGGACATTACTTTCGAGTTTCGAAATTAGTAAGAATGATAACGTATAAATTAAGGTGATATATAATTTTGAAGTTTTGAATTATGCGGAAAGAGTTTATGTTCATCGAAGCAATACGAATATATATTATGTTTGACTTGTTTATGTAAAAATACAGATAATAGAAAATCAGAGAGAGCTAATCTTTCTTCCTCATATATATAAAGTGTTATGTATAAATTTAGGATAATACAAAACTAATACTATCTCCATAGCGACAAATATTATTTTGGATCACATATATCTAAATGAGAAACTAATACTATCTTGTTTATGTGAGACTTTTCTCATGCATCTAATACATATATACATAATTCTCTTTGAACGCAAGCATTCGGAGCATCATTATTATTATTTTTTTTTGTTCAAAGTATCATATAAATAAAAACCGAACTATGAACGCATTATATTCTGGGTTCAGAAATCAAATTATGCCGATTCATTTAGTCAATTAATCTTGTTTGTGTGTTCAAATCGGCTCTTGTATTTCATAGTTATAAACTTATATATATTTTTTTTAAAAATTGAACGTATGACGTCTATCAAAATTACTAAAAACATAAGAATATTTTACTTTATATTTGTGAGCATTTCTTATATATTTTTATAATATGCACAATCCACAAGCTAAATATTTTAAGAACACTTTCTTATTTAACAGTTATTTAATTTTTTTCGTATATAGTATTTTTCGGATGCATGCACGTGAGAAAATATTCTAAATATTGCCAGGTAATAAAACTATACAAACTAATATATTCAGAAATTAATGTGTAAGAAAATGGAAACTGAATTGGAGAACTGAACATATTAATAAGTTATTCTCAATCATGATAATGTTTATTCCAAAATCCATAGGTGTCGTTTGTGATGATTAGGAATAGGGTAGGAATAGCATAAATTTAGGAAAAAATGCTATTCACAGGAATTGAAGAAATTGGCTATTTCGGAAATTAGAAATGTTGTTTGGATGGTGAGTTTAGGAATAACGTTGGGAAGTGTGAAAAAGTAGAGAGAAAAGTGTTGTTGGGAAGAGTGTTATTGAAAATTATGTTAGGAATAGAATTGGCTATTCCAAAACCGTTTGGATGAAAAATTTAAGAATGAAATTGGCTATTCCTAAAAATTGACATATTCCACTCATCCCAGATGAGCCCATAAAGTATTGAATGAACACAAAGACCAAAATATGAAACAATTGGGACTGTTCTAAATATGATAAATATGAGAAACTCGGACTTCAATCAATCCGGGCTGGCGGGCTCCGTTAAAATGCCACGTGGCCCATGTGAGAGTATCCGGTCAGATGACTTGATTCCCTGAAACTGCTCTTGTCCTGCCATGTGGCCAAGAAGATTCTTCGACCTCGCCGCAATTTTTTTTTTCTCGACTCCATTTCTTTATAAACTGGATCCGTTCAAATACTAAGAAATGGAGCACGGCTGAGAGTATCAAGTATGCAAGAGGCGCCTCCTTGAGAAAAATTGTTTTAATTTATTTTTAGGTTTCTGGTGCCGGGTATTTTTTTAATTGTTGCACTTTTAATCAGTTAGCTTTTCTGAGTTTTTTCGTTTTCTTTAGTTTGTAATTTAGGTTCTAGTGGTTGTCACCTCATTAATTAGGTGAGTTTTGCAAAAGGCACCAGGAACTATGGTTTTCTAAGGTCGAACTAGTACTTGTAACATTATGTTTGTTTACGAGAAATATTAGTGTCGATATATTGGATGAATGAGGTTCATCCAATACGATCGTCTCACATTTCAAATTTTTAATGAATGATCCGAATAGTTCGATATGTTCTTTATATTGTAAATTTAAAAGAAATCAATTTTTACATTTTTTTGAAAAATTTTACTTTTTTTATTTTAGAAAATCGTTGTTATTGAACAATCCATAATCTTTGTATCATGAATTTTCTAAATTACCAAAAAAGAATAGTAAACTATTTAAAAAAAAATGTAAAAGTTAGTTTCGTATAAGTTTTCAACAGGGGAGAACATATTGAACAATTCGAATCGGACAGTTAAAATTTGAAATGTGAAAACGATCGTATTTGACGGATCTATCCGTCCAGTATATTGGACACGATCATGTCTATTGTTTTATTGAATGAAGCTATAGGCAATGAAGCTATGCCTATAGGAATTTCATAAAAATAAATTTTAAAAAAAAAAAGAAGAGCTATCAAGTATCAACACGTCGCAGGTAGACCAGGGAGAGAGCCAAAATTTAAAAATAATGGAGGCAAAGAGTAGTATGTTGAAATTTTTAAAATTTAAGGAGGGTAAATTGTATAACTCTTAACTCAATAATATGTAATTTTTGCACTTTTAGGAATTTATTTTGGAAATAAGGGAGGCAATTGCCCGCATTTGGATACACTAAAATCCACCCCTGAGGTAGACTGAGGTCTATAAATTAATATATTTTTTCATATCATCTATTATATAAACAATTCCAAAGAGGTATCAACACGTTGCAGGTAGACTAAAAGAAATAATGAAAAATAATACCGAGTACAGATCGAAAAATTAATCAATATCAAGAGCATATAAAATTGATTTTGTATTCATTGTTAAAAATGAAAATAGCTATGCTTTTCTCAACACTGTGCTTATTAGAAAATATTTGTGTTCTGATTGGTGTTGACATACTCGGTTATACTGTTAGATAATATGGATATTTTAAGATGTTCTTTTATCTGTTGCAACCCCTAACAAAACTTAAGTACGCAGTCGTGTGAAGTTGGTCTAGGCCACGACTTGCGTTTGCGTATGATATTTTGACTTTTTGGGGGAAACGAAACGACCCATTGATATGGCATAGCTGTTCGAATCAACAAGGCCGAAAGCCCTCATTTAGAATAGGAAGTTCACAAGCCACAGAACGACAGGCCTAATAAAATAGCCCAAAATAAAAAAAAATGAAATAAACTAACACTACATAGGCCTGCGTGGAAAACGAAGACGAAAATCACTTCTTGCGTTCATCGTTTCGTGTAATGACGAAAATTTTTTAATTTTTGCGTCTTGCGTTTCGTCCTTTAAACGCAACTGGAATTTATTGCGTTGATCGTTGCGTTATATTTACACGATCAAAACGGTTAAACCGTTTAAACTTGTTAACTGTTTGAACATGTATACTGCACTGGTACAAGCAAGCTACTGTCTTATGTCCTCAATTTTAATTTCAAGCTACTCGGCACCGGTACAAGCAAGCTACTGGTACAAGTAACCAATTTCCAAAATCAGATGTTCAACAACATGCCCTCAATTTTAATTTCAATTAAGCTACTGTCTTATGTCAAATAAATTAATTGAAATGAATAGCTACGGAGATTTTCAAAAAAATCGGTGGCAAATTCATGAAAAACATCCACTGGTAACGTAGATTAAAAAAAAAATTATCAGACCTTTGTAAAATTAACCCCAGCATCAACAAAAATTAAAAAAAATTCAAATTAATCAAAATTGAGATTTCTCAAAGAGATGCAGCAATGCTCAAAGCCTAGCCTCAATGTACAAAAGAACATTGTTTTCTTCTTTATATTAATAAATTAACATTATTACATTACTGACAAGAGAACAAATCTCTAATTCCAATTTCTCTACTGCTCAAAACATTATACACTAATAAATACAAAGATCGACAAAAGTTTCTAAAAAAAAAATAAATAAATATAAAGATCACATCTTCTTCCCTTACCTCAATCGATCTACTCCAAAACGACAGTGGAACCAACCCCCTTGAGCTTAGTGGCGATGGCCTCGGCCTCTTCCTTGGTAAGCCCCTTCTTCACCACAACTGGTGTCTTCTCCACCAGCTCCTTCGCCTCTTTCAAACCTAGATCTGTGAACCCTCTCACATCCTTTATCACCTTGGTTTTCGCAGCAACATCGAACTTGTGGAGTCTCACATCAAAGACGAGCTCTGTAGAGGAGAGGAGAGACGCAACAGAGAAGAAAGGGGCTCAATTAATTTTTGTTAATGATGGGGTTAAGGGTGAAAGAGGCAATGGAGAAGGAAGGGGCTCAGTTTGAGAGAGAGTGGGCAGTTTAGAGGAGGTAGGAGCGGTGGGTCGCCATGGCTGAGCTCGAGGTAGAAGGTGAGAGGTTGAGTGCGAGAAGCTTGCGAGGGTAGAGAGAGACAGAAGCTTGCGAGAGAGATGAGGTATAAGCGGTGCAAAAACCTAATTTTAATCTCTCCATCGTTTCCTCCGCCTCTTCTTCTCTGTAATCAGAATAATAGTACTCTCGTAGAATTGTATAACGAAACAGACGAAATAAACGATAACGAAACAGTTCTGTTTCGTTAACCGTTTCGTTTTTAGACGAAATTGAGTTTCCATTTGCATTAACCGTTCCGTTTCTAAAACGAAACCGAAATCCTTAACCGTTTCGTTCCGTTTCGGACGAAACGAAACGAAAAAACAATCGAAACGGTTACCGTTTTCACCCCTAAACACTACCACAAAAAAGACTTTTTGTAACAAGCCATGTATGACGCTTTTCATAAAACACGTTACAGAGCAGTTGGCGCGAAAAAATCTCATTTAATCTGTAACGTTTTATAATATTGAGCGTTATAGAATGTTCCGTTAAAAAAAAAAACCTGTTAGGCTCTCTGTGACGCCTTTTATGGAAGAAACGTCACAGATCTGTGATGCCTTTTACGTAAAAGACGTCACAGAAACTTAGTCATCTTTTGTGACGTTTATTCCATAAAATACGTTACAGATTCTTAAGATATTTTTTCATTGAAAAGATTCCATCTGCAATTATTTTTTACTATTTAATTTTCTGTAACGTTTTTTACATAAAAGACGTCACAGATCTATGACGTTTTTTTTTAAAAAGCGTCACAGATCTGTGATGTTTTTTCCATAAAAAACGTTACAGATCTGTGACGTCTTTTTTATAGAACCCGTTACAGCTTCGGGTCGAAGTTTAGGGCTCCATCCCTTCTTATATATTAATTTGTTTTTATCTTCCGATCGACCAAGCCCCTAGATCTCTCCTACCTTCACACTTCATTTCATTTTTTTTCTTCCTGTTCGCAACTCCCTCGATCTCTCCGCCGCCTCCAACTCTGACGCCAGCCCGCCTCCAAACTCAGCCTCCTCAGTCTCTTCACGGGCTCCACAGATCTAATCAGCACTACTTCCTCTTTGCCTCGCCTCGATCGCCGCCTCTCTTGTGCCACTGCGTGCTCCGCCCCTCTTCTGGCAAACTCAGCCTCCTCAACGGACAAGACAGAAGACATGTATTCGTAATTTCAGAGTTCATCAAACAAATCACCACGTCGATGCTTAATTCCTTCTTTAGCAAAGGCGCTGACAGATTCAAAGGCACCAAATGGTAAATTTTCTATCTTTTTGTTCTATTTTCTGAATTTTTGTGGATTTTAATAGCTTTTGTTGAATAATTTACCTTTTCCAATACACTGATTTCTAAACGGTTTTGTCGAATCGAGATCTTGATTTAATTTGATTGATTATTTTGCTAATTTTGTTTTCCTCCAGCAAAACCATGCTTAAGTTGACAATTTCCAGGATAAAATTGTTGTGAAATAGAAGAGAAATTCAACTAAAATAGATGCGCAAAGACATAATCAAACTTGTGGAGAATGGGTAGGAGGAAGCCACAGCTCGGATTCGGGTAAAAACTTTTTTGAATCCGTTAAGTGATTTGTTAATAGAGTGTTTGTCAAAGAGATTTGAAACTGTATTGATTAATTTATAATTTGACTTTAGATGGAGCATATATCTGTTAGTTGGTTGATGCATTAGTAAAGCTCTTCTAGTCTATCATTTGACTTTAGGATACCAATAATTTGCAATTTCTTATGAAGCTCAAAAAGTTTGCTATTTATTCAAAGGAAACAAGCTTAGTCTCAAGTCTCAACAGATATACTAAAAGAGTTATAAAATCTATTTTAGATCCTTAATTTCACTACTCTGTCATTTGTTCTCCTTAATTTATTTTAGATCATGTAAACGTTAAGTGGTACAATTCAGCGACTTCTCTTTTTTTTATATAAATTTAATGTTAGAGCATAAGCCGTGGTTGAGGCCTTGTGAAGGAAGGTTAATGTTAGAGCCATGGCCTTGTGAATGAAAGTCGTGGCCGAAGTGCTTCGGCCAAGGAAACGAAAGCCGTGTCAAGAGATTGAAAGCCGTGGCCGCGGTGAAAGATTTATGATGAGTTTTTTTTTTTTTGTTTAGTTAGGAGATTAAAGATATTGTAATTTGATGATTTTTGTTAGCGGAATGATTTATGTTGTTATGGTATATGATTTTTATATAATTGTAACCTTTATAAGGAAACGTAAAATTTTGAATTTTTTTTATTTTTTATTTTTTGGATTTTGTGACGTTTTTTTCATGATAACCGTTATAGATGATACAAATTAAAAAAACGATATAAAAATTATATTATATATTCTATGACGTTTTTTTTAGAATAAACGTCACAGATTTGTGACGTTCTTTTCGTAAAAGACGTCACAGATCTGTGACGCTCTTTTAGTAAAAAACGTCACAGATCTATGACGGAGGGTACGGTAACGTGCCAATGAACGTTATAGAGGTCTTTTATTGAGCGTTACAAAAGGGGAAATCTTGCGTAGTGTAAGAAAATGTATATACAACTATTGCCCTGCGCCCCCCACCCCCTTTTTTTTTTGGGAGTAATTAAAAGGCTCACAAGTATTCTTATCCAATTGCTAAACAAAAGCAAAAGCTTTTTGGAACTCACTATAGTAATGTATATTGTAATGAGTGACTGACTTATCGGATTAAGTATCTTGACTTGTTTGTTTTATCTTCATGTGATTAAAGAGGCTGATCCTGCATTATATAAAATATAATATAATTTCTTATTTGATTACGGGCTTCCTGCCAAGAAACCAATATAATTTAATATAATAATATCTAATATTAGTTGCTAAGAATTCCACAATTGTTGTTTTTTTAGAAAACATAAAACATAAATATGATATTAGGCTGACTCGAGAAAATAATTTTATTCCAGTGCATGTTTCTCATCAGAAATAATTACATATACCAAGTGCATGAAGACAATTTTTCATTTCTCGTAAGAAATTACAATACCAAGTGCTTGCTTACAATTCAGAAAGAGAATGTAAAAGTAAAAGATAACATATTAATTTCTCAAACAGCAAAATATGATATCAGGGAAGAATAGTATTAATTAATGGCTTGCTTATTAGCGACCAAAATGGGGCATTTGACACAATATGTAAAATATTTTTGCGCTTGATTTATTGCTGATCAATCGGTGTTCTTAGAAGAAGCCAACTTGTTAACAAAAGCCAACGCATTACTACACAAATGAGCAGCCTTCAGGACCCTGTGCTTCACACCTCCAACTTGGTCCCCCTTATAATACATCAGGCCATCAAAACATGTATTCGAATCGGTTAGAGCCGCGCTAACCCATGTTTCGATGTCATTCATTTGCAACTGAAACTTGGTCCTATCAAAATTCTTCAACTCATGTTCTGAGCTCTGCAATTGCACCGTGGCGTCGCGCATGCACTCAGTGCAGTCTGTGAATGCTGGCGAACCCTGATGTTTTTTCACAAGGTAAATCGATATGCGTCGGTATTCGGACATTGCCACAGATACTGCCAAGTGGGCCCACTCCCTCGGGCTTCCCATTGGAATGTTGTGTGAGAAAGGAGCGAGGCTGCGGGAGCAAAGATTACGGTGTGGCGTATCGTTGCATACCCTTTTGAGGTAAAACTGATAATTGGTATTGTTTCTAGCATGGAATGAAGGGAAGGAGACGAGGAGTAAGGAGGAGAATACAAGGAAAGAAATGATGGTTGCCATGGGGGTATATATCCCACTTATATGTTTTATTTTATATAATAAATACTTTTTCTTTTCTCAAGTTAACTCTTAGTTAGTTCGGAGAATCGTGTAGGAATATATACGGGGTAAGTAAGAATGCAATATGGGGGTAAGGGGGTTTACATTAATTAGATTCTTCTATATATATATATATAATCTGCGTTAGTTGATGCTGCGTATTATATGTATGCAACAGGTCAATATTTTTTACAAGTTCATACTTTATTTCGGATTCGCTGTATAATCTTAAACTGCCATGGATGCAACAAAAGAACCATTGTCCTTTTACAGGTATGAGGTATGAAATACGGTGATGTGTGTTTAGGCATGAAGGTGGTGATCTTAATAAAGCGAGAGAGGTGGTCCGAAATGAGAATATATTTGGAAGGCACGCTTCTTGTGAACTTGTGAGAGAACTGTGTGAATAAAATTCATGTCTTCTGTGGAGCGTACAAGATATGCGGCAAGTGTACCGAGTCAATAACCTAAGTAAAACGAAAAATAAGTAGACGTACTGTACAAAGAGCATTTGAAAACCTATGAAGAGAAAAAAAAAAAAATTCAAACGATTCCACTGCATGTAGAATAGATTTGCTGCTTATACAAAAAATTATCAATTATTAACAAACGCCTATTTCAAAGTGAGAAGACAAGAAATAAAATGAAAAATAGTTACACACGTAATTTAGCTATTTGAAAAAAAAATAACATAAGGTACAAGAAAATTAAGAACCTGATATCTCTATCTATAACCGGAGTAGTCGTAGTTTAAGGCTGGCTTATCAGCTTGCCTTGTTGTTTACGTAGTTTGAAAAGAGAGAATTGACTTGCCGTAAGATAGATATAAGGCGCCAACTATAAGAATTGAAAGATACATATAAGGTTGCGAGCAGTGATTGAGTAGTCGTTTACGTATATTTCATTCCAGTTGTTAATTCTTGCTTTAAACGCAAGGATCCAAGAGGTGTTAACACCCTAGATCTAGCATATAAATACGTATTTTTTTCCGTTCGATTGATTTGATCTATGATTAGATGTCAATCACAAGATGAAACAATACAATATATTGATTTTCCATCTAATAAGGAAACAAATTAAGCAACATATCTACTTGTATGGCTGGTAGATTGAAAAACATATCTTTATTGCCTATCATTATTTTGTTTCTTTATTTGCCTCCTATATAAGGACAACTTTTGCTAGTATATATTAATAATAGTCACCATATTGTTGTGTTTTATTGAAGATAGAATGCTATGGCATATGACATATTGAGAGCTAATTCCAAAGTATAGGACAAAGCTAAAAGTTGCAAAATTTTGTGTATTTGGAGCACACAAGAGTTAAAAGTTCCAATTCTTGGTTGACCAACAATTTGTTTTGGTCTCTCCTTATATTAGACGTCTGAATCCTCTAAGCATTCAAAATAACATTACCATCTACCACCAAAAAAAAAATTACATTATTATCTGTACAATCAGTACAAATATTTCGAGCACAATAGTAATAATAAAAGTAATAATAATAAAATTCTTCAGTCCTTGTACAATTTTTCTCCCCTTCAGAACCAAGGCATGTACAAATTAACATCTTCTATATATTTATGTTCGCTTTACACTCTTTAAAGAGGAATCCAAGCCTGTCAGTAATTTGAATCTCAGTTAACACACTACAATTTCATTTGAAAAAACTTTTGGGTAAATTTGTAGTAATATACTGGTTTTTCTTTCATTTAAATTCACATGGCAAATTATCCTTAAAAAAAATAATGCTTTTGCTCTTGTTGTTATGTAAGCACACATTTGATTTGACAAAGTCAAACAAAGTGTGGTGGTGGGAGAAAAAAGAAATATATAAATATGAATCTAATTGTAAGATGTGATATGTAATTAGAGTTCAAACCTGTATTAAGCCAGTATCTGTGGCACAAAAAATGGTGTCATTAGTCGCTAAGAGACATGTTATCTTGCTCCCTGCCACTAATCTCCCAACCTTCTGCGGTTTCTCTCTCAACCATATCTTTAACCAACCAGAAAAATACAAATATAGAGATAATTGAATAATTGCAAAAGAAATAATTATAACTTGACAGGACTTGTGTTTTACACTCAGATTGTAAATTATGACTATTTACAATCTTTCTTCAAAAGTATGTTTGAGAGTGAAAATCTTTCTTTGGCTGGTTGGTAAGAGTTGTAACCAAGGACAATCTTGGTATTACGGGCTGCAAGGGTAATATTACTTGCTTGTCATATGATAAGCTTGGCAACCTTTGACCACCTTTTTTTCATCCTCAAATTTTTGTGGCATTTAGAGTACAAGTGATGTCATACGTTTGTAGGTTTTTAGGATTAGCTTACAACTAAGGCGTAACTTTTATTACTACTATTACTATTACTATTACTATTATTTTTTTTTTTTCATATTAGTACCACTACTTTCACACTTACTTTCTATCTTTGGTGGCTTGATGACTTTTGTTGGGTTTCTTTTCTAGCCTATCCCAACTTGTTTGGGACAAAAGGCTTAGTTGTTGTTGTTGTTGTAAATTTTTGTGGTTGTCAAATCAACTATTACTTATTGGTCTAGTTTATGGAATGAAGGATTGAAAAGTAAGGTGATTCCCTATAATGCCAGAGATAAAGCATGTCCCTACAACTGATGACAAAGGCATTTTTTTATGCTTGAAGATCAAAGGATTTGAAGTTTTTACTACGAGTATGGATCGCCATACTGACTTCAGTGTTATTTTTGTTCAAATCTGTGTATTTAGATTTTTGCATCAGGGTATTTGCTTGGGGTGTGTGTGTGTGTAATCTGTCTGCACGGATGATTAGGATATCCATCAATACAATGAGTGCAATATGTTAAAAGCTGAACTGGTGCACCATGTAGGTGATGCTAGTGCTTGTTGCTTGTTGACATATTCTGGTTGTATTTTTCACAGGGTGTATAGTTACTTTCTTTTATGAGAGTGGAAGATGAGAAAGATCCAATATATTATAATTTCACTAGAAAATTGGTCTTCACTTTATATCTTTGCAAAACAAAATGCTGACCTGAATTACACTTGGATTTTTGTTGCAATTTAAGTAGATAAAGTCTTCGACCACCGCCATTTCTTGTACTTCCCATCCCTTCGGCAGAGGTAATACAACGTGGGCCCCAAACCTCTTTCGCCAGTTCTGTATTTCTCAAACAACAAAAATAAGTAATTTCTCCTCTTCTATTTCTTTTTTTTTTTAAAAAAAAAAGAGAACTAAAAAGTGCAATTTATAGGCACCCCTTAAAAATATCAGAAATTCTCTTTCCTCCACAAAAAATAGAATTAGCACCACAGAAGATAGAAATGTCCTTATAATGTTATCAATACCTATTTAAATGTACCAACAAAGAAATTTTGTTATCATTGTTTTATTTTGTGGCCCATTTTATGTTTGACCAAACATATATGATATTTCATTCTATTTAGCAATTGGTAAAAAGGATATAAATGATTCCTTCAAAGCATACATAAGAGCACAAAAGGAATTTTTTATGATTACTATCATTATGGCTGTTGCTATTTGCTGTGTGTGTGTTTGTTGTTGTTTGGTTGGGGGGGGGGGGGGGGGGGGGGGTTGTTGACATAAAGAATATCGTACCTTAAAACTAGATCCTTGGACAGAACTACCAGCACAATACATCCAATCTTTATAAACCACAATTGAATTTACAGGCTGTTTTCGTAATTTCCAGCTTTTGTCTGGAGCACGGATCTCGATGCTATTGTTTGTTGTTACATCCAACTCCTGACAAAAATAATTCAATTTAAACCAAACAGATGGACAACTTATAAACCACTTCCAATTTGTCAGTTTTTAAGTTCTGCATCCAGTACTTTGGATCAATCAAGTCCTTCGATTCTTCGATTTGTTTATAGAATTCTATTTTTCATTTAAAAAAAAATAAAAAAAAGGTCACTGTACATTTTTTTTTAGTAAAACGCATCTGGAGTGCATGTTGTACCACAATTTATGCAACCAGTTAAAATAGAACTTTCACAATGAAAGGGCTTCACTGGAAAAGTGATACCAAGTAAACTGACAGATTAAATTAATCTAGATACAGTGAGAACCAAAACATAGAATTTCAGAGATACTTTATAAAAGATTATCTACAAAATTCAAATTTAGTGGGTTTATGAAACCCATATGACCCTGAAAACTAGTGCAAGGAGATTGTAACCTGGATACTGAAGTCAGCACAACCTGTGTATAGTTTGCCTTGAGAAGCAGCTACTGATTTTATGTGCTTTTTTTTGCAAATTGTTTGGCTACTTCGTGATGCATATAACATCTGTACAACAGTCAATAACATCAAGAAGTAGGCATATTACAAGAAAGGACAAATGCAGGAAATAGAGGAACATACGAAACATTGTATATGTAGAGAGAATTTACTCTTTAAGGGTTAAATTTCAACATACATTTTTCTTAAATTCAGAGGAGCTTCTTTAACCTAAACTAAGTATTCAAAGGTTAAAAATATTTCTCCCATTTTAATCCCAGCTCCAGTCGTAGGTTCCTATTTTTGTCCCCACTAAATGCTTTGAGCAATTTGTTGGGAAAAAAATATTACTGTTTCTTTTTTAATAGTGACTGTCACCTTATCAAAGCTGGAAATGGAGTTGCGATAATGAGACAAAGAAATACAGACAAGCTCCCAAAAAAATAATGAAAATAAAAAAGAAAAATACAAGGAACTAGAAATTATACACAGGTTAATACTGTGTACAGTCAACCTATCTGGAATAACAAAAGAACAAAAAGAAAAAACTTATTACCTTCAGACTTCTGCTTGCCATTATTACAAAAATGCAATCTCCAAAAGTTTCCAATTTTTGAATGGGCTCCTTCATTCGCATCACGTCTACACATTCTATTTTCCTTTGTACCATTCTCCATACCTATAAACAATCAATGTGAATACAATATTTTCCCGTGTACCATTCTCAAATTTGAAGTTGGAAGCTTCCATAAATGAGGGAACAATTCTGTAAGTAATTATTTCAAGACCAGCTTTTACAATGCATTGTATACTTGTATTCTCCACGTCAGCTCTTAATGCTTTAAGTGGCAATATCCAATAAAGATTGATCAACATTAAAAAAATAAATAAATTATGAATGAAAATTTTCTTACTTCAAGGACTAAAATAGGGACTCTGTGAGATTTAAAAGGACTACCAATGCAATTACTACGAAGTATGAACTGAACTATTAAATGTATCATAGTCATTAGAATGTACCCGAATTGACTTGTCAACGGATCCACTGAGAAGGTTGTCACCTGGTGTAAATACACTGAAGCAAATTACGGTTTTTTTGTGCTCTCTGACCTCTTGTACCAGCATTGCTCTTTGACCCCTTATTTCCCATGCCTAATACAAAAACATATCAAAATTAGCAACAGTTCAGCATAAAAAACATATACAATTTGACTGAAAATATACAGCCATGTAACTAATTGAGGTACATTACTTCTGAAATTATACCCTGCTAGCTAAATCAAGCACTAAACAACTGCAGGATAGCAATTAGCCTCCCACAAATTCAATTTTACGTGGACTAACCTCAATTTTGCATTTTTTCCTTAAGATTTTAAATAGCCTCATTTACCAAACATGGCCAAAAAGAAGGAAAATAGAAAACAAAAGCGCTCCATGTATGTTTTGGTCTGGAACCAACATAGAATAAATGCAAAGCAGTATTGGAATTTAAACCTACCATTTAAAATAATATCCACACTGACCTTAATGGTACCGTCAGCAAAACCAGCATACAGCTGACCTTTGAAAAAGGTAATTGCAGTGGCAGCCCCATTGTCACCTCGACCTATTTCTAGTATTTGTGTATGTACACAGGAAACACGCTGCACTTGACAGGATTAATATTACTCATTAGGTACTTTCAGAAATCAGAAATGAAAATATTTGGATTTGTTATGTGCCCTGCAACCTGACTGGGAAAAAAAAATCACACATATGCCTACAGGATGAGAAATATTTTGGAAAATATCAAACTTATTCCTCCAATCTTGCTCCATTTCTTGTGTCGATAGAAATTAGAAACAATAAGGAATGAGTTACAGTACAAAACAAGATTATGACAATTTCAATAGATATGAAGGCTGTAAACTGCACATGGCATACTCTCGTTACAAAATTTGAGATTTCATTTTACAAGATTTCACATACAGATAACTTTCACCACAGTAACATTCTAACAAATAACAACACGAGGAAGAAGGGGCCATCTAGATATCTTGTAAACAAATGTGGAACCAAAGGCAACATGTAATAAATAGCACTAGCAAGTTTTTGTAGATGTTGAAAAGTAAATATTATTCATCTAATGGAAAATATGATATTTGAAAATGAACTGACCGGCTTAGTTGGAAATAAATAATCAGTGACCCGAAGCAATTCTTCAGCCATCCATGTCACAGCAGAGAGCCGCCGAAGTGATTCTCTCAACCCCTCCGAAAAGCTCATCAGCTTTTGTTTTCCTGTATATTTGAAATTTTAGCCATATGATTGATGCTTCACTTAATCTTTTTAATCGTATTAGTAAATTACCTAAAGATAATTAGCAGATTGATAAAGCACGAGTAATACTATATATAATAAATCAGAATGTGACTTATATACTAACCCTAACTCATGAATTTAGGACAGAATCAACATACTGCATGAAATTATGAGCCACACTAATAATTGATTCCCCTCCCTCTTCCATTCCTTTAGGAAATATACACACTTTTCATGTTTCTCAGTGAATTAGTGAGAGAGCATATTTTTTAGATCGAGATTATTGATCCCATATGCCTATTGACTTTTGCACTTTGATTGTTCTAATAGAACATATTTGCATATTTCATACCTTTACCAGAGGTGTAATTATACACACAAAAACAAGCAAGGATTCTCTCATCGAGCTCTGACCCAGGATGTAGAAAACCTGCCACATCAGCTAGGAGGACCTCACATGCCATCTCCCTGAGGCTGGTGGCAGGGCCTGTAGAGGCCGAGAAACTACTACCAAGCCATGCCGCACATACAAGACAGTCACGAGAGACACTCTTTGTCTTACTTTGTAATCCCCTTGATAAGGCATTGAAAAGGGGCCTACCAAATTTTATTATAGCTCGAGCAGTATTCAAACTCCATTCACTTGCTTCAGGCTCCTAAAAGTACAGAAGACTAAAACTTTTTAATGGCAATAAATATGAAAAGGGTTATTGACTTATTGGATATAGGTATGCACATTTCAAGGATGACTATAAGGGCCAAATTGTACTGCCCATTTTGAAACTGATATTTACCAATTGGTGCCACCAGCACCAGTTTGGTCTGTGCCAATTCTTCTCCTTGTAACTTCCTTTAAAGAAATAATTAGGACACAACATACATTCTGGATATCAAACACAGGAGACAGTAGGCTGTGACTTTTAACAAAATAGAAGATACAAAGATAAGTGATGAATTGCCAGGTGTCTGCCAGTACATACATAAGAAAATACTGTTGAATGGCTCTGGTCAACATATTCAGAAGGCCAATCTAATCTCATTATTGTTTGCCTGGCTGATTAAAAATGTAAATAAAAAGATTATTGTTTGCATGGCTCTGGTCAACATATTCAAAAGGCCAATCTAATCTCATTATTGTTTGCCTGGCTGATTAAAAACATAAATAAAAAGATTAGTCTTTGATTGTTACCTGTAAGCAAGGGTCAAGCCAGTCAACATTTCGTATCATGTTCCTATGGGCAGTAGACACCAAGCCAGCCTTTTTGAGCAACAATGCAGCAGTACACGATTCACCTCCCCAGGAGTGTGTCCCTGAGAGGTTTGATATAATATGAGCCGCCAGTGCTTGTGTGCCACAGTTCTCCTCTGATGATGCTGCGTCAAGAAGAACAGCCATTGCCTCTTCTCTAAACATGGTTTTCTTACTCGGATTTCCCTATAAAAATAAACTTATTAAATCCATAGAAAAATAAGCACGCACTTGTTTACTATTTTTTACAGAACTACTTTATACTCTTCAGCATACATAACCTTATTTACATCTGCAAGTGATAATTTTGTAGGATATAGGGTTTTCTGTAGCACGCAGTTTCATGTGCTGACTGTTAAAATTGCTGGAATTATAGATCTGCTGCTAGCTCCTTCCTGTAAGCTCAAAAGGACAACTTTTGATCATGTAGATTGGTCCGATAGTAGGTTTGAGTGGAAAGGCATCTAATAGTAGTTACAGGTAGTGACTTTCCAAGATAAAGTCAATCACAGTATGATCTACTGGAATATTCCAAGAAGTAACTCATTTCTATCGGTCACGCCTGCTGCGTTAATAATTCACTCTCTGAAGGAACAGATGCACAGATTGGACAAGTACTTTTTGCGAACACAAAAGAATGAACTGTCACTTTCAGCATCAATCCCTACAAAGAGATGTCTAGCTCACAATTTTCAGCTATTTTATGAAATTGTTTTGTATTACCCTATTTGATCCTAGAAAAAGAAAACAACAATATCTTCTGCGAAAGTAACTTATTTTACAATATGGTAGACTCAGATCTTATCCTTTCCTAAGTGAATATGATTAGAGGTTTCAACATTGGAATGCTTAAGGACCAATTCGATAAAGAACTCTAAAAATTCAGAGATACCAAAGAGACCTAACTTTCCCTTCAAGGATCATTTTTGTAATTTACACAATCAATATTTGAACATTGAAGAAATTTCATGTCTTTACCAGTAAATCAAGTTGCAGGAGAAGATTTGCAGCCATAAGTCGGTGCTCAAGCTTCGATTCATGGAGACAAGACTGTAAGGTTTGCAAGAGATGTAGACCCCCTTTTTGTTGTAATTGTTGCAATAAATTGTTTGACGAGGACCTAAATGAATTAAGAAAGAGGAATGCATCTTGCTTGTTACTTCATATCAATTTCAGTATCTTGTTCTTGCATTACTCGTTTAATTTTCTCAAAAAGAGGGTTATGCTATATGAAAAGGCAATTTGGGCATATGGGGAGAAATAATTCATCAGGTCATACGGTTCTCCTTTAAATAGTTATGCATTTAGTTTGAGGTTTTAAAAACAAATTTTTCAGTAAGGGCAGTTTGGGACTTTTTGAAGAAAATAGTCTGGGTTTTGAAAGGATACACCTGAGCTTTTTACAACAAAAGAAAAAATTAAAAGAGTCGATACAAACCAATTACCGTGGCACTTGAAGTATCTCTTGAAAATACTCGAGTGCTGCAGACTTTGCGCACCTCTCTTTCCTGCAAAGCAGCTCCAAGAAAGGTTCCACAGGTGTTACTTGGTATAGGAACTTCTTACAATTTGCATTAAGCCGCATGCATCTAACCAAAATTGCAGACAAACCCACGCCTTCCTCCAAATTAGTTTCGTTAGTTATTGCAACATTCACGAGCTGTGCCAATATTTTTGGTGATGAAACCCTTGCTAGATGCATGTTGTTTGTGACATAATCAAATGATGTCACGAGAATCTCAATCAAGGCTATAGAAGCTGATGTTGGTGTGATTGGAATTGTTGTTGTATGTAACTTCCACTTTCCACCACTTGAGTGGCATGCAATTTCCACTAGGGTTGGTAAAAGGTCCAGGTTTTTTATTTCTGATGGAGAGGGCTCTAGTAAATAAATGAGAATAACTGCCTCCTGTATGTTTTGCTTTAGTGCACTAGCCAAATAATGCAAATAGAATTTTTTTTGCTTGATATCTTGTAATATACTCTTATCTTCTAATATCATGAGAAGTAGTATGTGTACCAACACCCGAATGGTTTTATTATCCTTCTGAGAGCACGAGATTCCATATAATAACTGGTCAAGGATATCTCGTTTAAAAGAGACACAATTCAGTTCTTTTTGGGTACTGATAAACTCCCAGACGGTTACAATTTCAGGTCCTGCATTTGATGAGCACAGGTTCAAAATTGCCTTTTCAAAGTTTTCAGCAATTTCTGTTTGTGTGTAAATCGAGTTACAATCACCAAAATCCCTTTCACTGCCTGAGAAGCTCATGATCCTTCGAGCAAAACTACCATGTAGAATTTTGGAGGAGAAGTTGCTGAAGCATCTTAACTTGCAGGCATCACGGGCACTGGCATGAGGTGAGCCATAAGTCAAATCACGGAAATCTAAAATGGAGTTGTCAAGATTGTGATTTGAGTTGTGGGATGTACAAGAGGGTGCATACAAGCTTGTGTTATTGCTATACTCTTCTTTTGTGTCGGTTGAATTTGAATTTGAATATGAATTTCTAGCAGACTCTGGTGCAAAAATCATTGCATCTTCTGTAGATGAGCGTAAAGCAATGCACTTTCTGTAATTAAAAAATAACTTATTAGAATATACTATATGCAATGGAAGCTAAAACTCAATATAGGAAACTTAGGAAACTTAGGGTTTAAATAATATATGTCACCAGAATTTGGTAATGCAATACTTTTATAAAAAAAAAAAAAAAAAATTAGAGTTCGTACAACAATCTCTGGTGAAACATTTGCAGATATTACAACCAAATTTCGCAGATAAAAACAACAGCAGGCATCTGATCGCTAATAACACTAACATGATTACTTTATTTACTATTAGTTTCAATATTTCTGTTGCCGCTTCTGCTATTAGTTGAAAATATAATAATAAAAAGATAAACTAAAGTCTTTAAGAGCCTTGTCTGAAATAGAGGGGGGGTGAGGAGGTTGAGGAAAGAGATTCCAGGCTGATAAGATAACAGAAATAAGTATGAGTACCTATCAGAAACTTTAGATGCCAACAGAACTTTGTCAACAGGTGTAACATTTGCCAGGCTGCCTTTATCCTGCATAATTACTCAAGTTGATGACAAAAATCGAGAAAAGACTGTATCAAAACCATTATTTCTGCATTTATACATTTCTTAAAGTTGTATATATTAAAGTAATAATGGTCGATTGATAGAATTCTAAAGTACAGCTCTACTAGCATGTACTTGTTGAAATAATTGTACCAACTTTGGGCTCAAATTAGTTTTAAATATTTAGATCCCATGGAAATAGAATAAATGGAAACTTAACTTGTCTATTTCAGTAATATGACATGCCTGCCTGATTTTCCTTACAAAATTATAATACTATCAGAACACATTTAATATCTAGCATTTGATGATTTGAAAAAAAATTCAGAAGAAAAGTTCAAGATTTACAGAATACAAGATTTCACCTCAGAATCACTTGCATCTGACAAACCATCATGGGAAATGGGAGAGTCGGATTGGGAATCCTCTAGCATTTCTTGGAGGCGTTTCATGTCAAATGTTTCTTTCATCACGTTGTTAACTGTGCCAATTTGACCATCGCATCTCACATGATTGGTTATTAAGCTTTTATTGGCCTGAAAAGGAATTTTGAAATTTTGAGACCAATCTTGATCACCCTCAAATAATAATTAAGGTTTAATTCAGGAAACATTTCTTCAAGGAAAAATTCTTTCTAGTTAGGTGATAGTATCACAAACTTTATAAAAGTTGAATGATGTCAATGGAAAAGAGAAGTTTGCAGATAGAACTAACATCAAGGTTGTTTACGCAAATTGGCATGAAGGAGCTTGGGATGGCGGTCAAAGTGTAACTGGTACACCTGTGGAAACAAAATTTCAAAGACAAAATAATAATTAATTTCTGAGTACCTCTGTCATGACAACAATTAACATCTGACCTTTCTGTTGTATCATTCCCAAATGACATCAACGTTTTAAGTTAGCTTCTTAAAGTGACTTCAGAGATAAAAGATAAAAACAAAAAAAAAAAATGTAATTAGACTGGTGGCAGTTGAGAAATAAACTCGGAATATGCAAAAATGATTTTCATTTTCTTGTTATCTTTATTTCAGCCTATGAATAGTTAAATACATATTTCATACAAGTAGTAACTAGTAAGTATAAAGGAACAAAAGAGATGTTACAACATAAAGCCTGTACATTTGTCTGTACTGGACAACTTGCATGTACATTTTTGGACATATTTGAAAAAGACTCTACAAACAACAAATAATCATGGGAAGAGTAGACCTTTTCAGTAAATTAAGAAGAAGCTCTATCTCAATTCTTAAATAGAGTTAATATAAAAAAATACTGTTAGTAAAAGAAACTGTTTGCCTGTATGACAAAAGATAACATTTCGACCTGTCACATGCAAAAGCTAACATTATTTAGCTAAACCATGCATGTGACCTGCCCATGGACCCTTTGCTCATACACCACAATTCTGTCATTTTCAGAGCACGTGCTAAGCCTAACATGAATCGAGAATGTTGTAACGCAAATAATGCAAGCTTGAAAGGTCACTTGTGCAAAATCTTTTTCCATAATATATTGCTTAACCTTAACCGTCATGCTTTCATAGTTACCTCGTTTATGAAGACGAGAGCTCATGAGCAACCAAAATCAGAAGAAATAATAATAATAATAATAATAATAATAATAATAAAGGAAGAAAGAAAATAAGAAAAGTATTACTATTTTACTTGTGTGACTTTGAAAATTCATGTCCTCTAAAACTATCTTAGTAACATTTCCGTGTGAATTTTCTGGAGGATAAAATACAAAAAAGAAAAAAAATAGGAAAAACGCTCCTTAATTTATGAATGTGAGATCCCGGAAATTGCAAGAAGAGAAGTTTGGAAGAGTAATATATAAAAAGAAAAGTACTCACTGATGATTACTAGTTGCAGCGTCGTGGCAATTTCTATTGAGAGGTGGGGCATCGCCGTAAGAAACAACTTGATAGTACATTAACCAGCTCTTGTAGCTCCTAGCCTGACATTTGGCAGCGTCATCAATCTCTTCTCCTACCTTTCTCCCTGCACCGTGTGCACAGGCAGTGAAGACGCATTCCCATAAGCTGGGTGCAAGCTCAGTTCGTACCAGTTGAGGATGAACGGACACTGATTGCAGGAAATGAATGGTCATCTGCCATTGGTCTCCTTGTAGCTTTTTCACCAATGCAAGATAAAAATAGGCGAGCGATACCATGAGGCGGTTGTCGATGCCGGCACTGGTACCTTCTTCCTCTTGCAATGCGGGTACCTGCAGCAATTTCTCAGCATGAGCGAGCCGGGAACACTTTTCCTCAAAGGAAGTGCAGTGGGTTGCGGCCTCAGTTGATTTGATTCCATAGTAGAGATTGGATAGGACGGACTGATCAGAGAAATTAGAGGATTGAGAGGTGGAGTTGGAGAGAATTGCGAGGGATTTGTGGTGGAGAGAAGTGGGTGCGATAGGGTGGGAGAGGAGGTGGGTGAGGTGGTGGTTTACATGGGAAATGAGAGTGTGGATGGAGCTGGAGGAGGGAAGGAGCGCCATTGGATAAGAAGTGTGGAAGAGTGGGTAGTGAGAGTGTAGAAGAGATCGAGGATATAAAAGAGAGAGAGGGAATGGAACATTCGCTCGTGAGAGAGAGAGTGGAGAAAACAAAACATATTTGGCTCGTGGTAGAAGCCAAGAGAGGCAAAATAACAAACAGGTGGCGTGCACTGTGACCGTTGCTCTTTCCCGCCACAGAGAGAGAGCAACATGGCAATAATAGGATTGGGATCATGCTCATGCGTCTCTCTCTCTCTCTCCTCTCTTCTAACAACTGCGATCGGGACCGCACACTCTGGACGGGACCTCTCCAGTTGTCTCACGGAAAAGTGAAAAGCGCTCCCATGCCCATCTCATCTGGGAATGCTTTTCTCTGTGCCTCGTCCCAGACGTTTGATTAACATCTAATGAACAGGAATCAGGCTAGCTCTTTCTGTTGCCCAAATAAATAAATAAATAAAACAAATTAAGCAAGAATGTAGAAATCAGCTCAACCTGAATTCGCTTATCCAGTGTATAATAATCTGAGATTAGCATTATAGGTCGAAAAGCAAGTTAATTATAATTCCATTTTGTTCCGACAAACGTAAGAACACCATGATGATTAATACGACCATCACTATCATCATCATCACCAAAATGCATGAATAAAGAGCTTCATGACGGAAGCCCCAATAATAATCATGCTGGTGATCTCACGTAGTTAGCAACTATTGAAAAACTAATAAAATATTTTGGCAATTATGGCAATATTTTAATTCAAATTTAAGTAATCGAAATTTTTTTTAAAAAAAAATCCACTACGGTTATCGTTGGACTATAGAAATTAACTTATTTTAAAAGTTTACTTTTTCCCTTCAGAGATACTTTTTTATTTTTTTATTATTTTTTTTTGGGGGTGATTAGAAAATTAACTTTGTTAGTAAAATTAGCCTCGCGGGAGTGTATTTAATTCTAATATTATTCCATATATAACAAATATGGCAAATTTCTGCCATGAGAATCAATTTGTAAATCCGGCTTTAATTACGACCATTGATGAATACTAATGAATTAATTTTTCTTGGAAATGAACGTTCAGATTAAAACCCAATTCACGAATTGTTCTCGTGGCAGAATTTTCCTAACAATATTTGAACTAAAGAAATAATAATTTTGTATTTCAAAATTTAAAAGGTATCAGGGACCATGTATAAATACTTAGAGATTGTATTATGCAAATTCTATGATTCAGGACTGTTGTCCCTAAAGGGGAGGCTTAATTAAGATTTAGCGGAAGCAATTAAGGTTTTGGACCGGTTTTGGTATGAACTACCTATCACAAGTCAATTGGTACCCAAAACAATCAAGCACACACAAGCAATTCACAAATGCAATAAAATAAAGAGAAAGAGAGAGAGAAATTGAACACAATGTGTGATTACGGAGTTCCGACCCGCTAGAGGAAAGCTAGCCTCAGTCGTACGTCTCCGGGAGTTTAGCAACCACCAAACTGGTGCCCTCCGTTCAATTCCAATAAGAACGGGACTACAACTTCGAACCGAATCGCCTCGTCACAAGGACCTCGAGGTGGATTGGCCTAACTCGATTGGCACAACGGCCTACACAAGGTGGTGGCACTACGGCATAGCTCAAGCAGCTCAACGGCCTCGCTATTCAAGGGAGAGGAGCACTCAAGTGGTTACAATATCTCTCAAAGTGATCTAGCTATGAAAAGCTCAAGTGAGAGAATGTCCCTGTGCTCAAAGGCTCTATTATCTCTGAAGAGAGAGAACAAGGGGTGGATATAAATAAAGCTCGGCTGGGGTTGTTTACCAGTTAAATCAGCCCCAAGCGTTATACAATGCTACAGAGATAGCCGTTAAATAAGAAAAATTTGACAAAGACGTTGAGCTGAGTCAGTAACGTTACATAACGCTACAAAGCGTTATGAAGCGTTTGAATCCAACGGTCAAATTCCGACAAACCCGTTAGATTCTGTCAGTAGCGTTACACAACGCTACAGAACGTTATGCAACGTTGGAAGAAGGAAATTCTCAACGTTCAAAAATTTTGTCAGATGCATTGTACAATGCTAGGGAGCGTTATACAACGTCACAAGGTAAAGCGTTATGTAACGTTATGAAACGTTAAGCAACGCTACTGTAACGTTAAATAAATCTGAAGAAAACGTAATAGGCCGTTCCCGAAAATCACTCGAAAACTCCAGAGCAGTCAGAGCTCTAACGTTGTACAACGGAAAGGAACCGTCATACAACGTTAGAATTTTGTACCGTTTTACAACGCTAGGGCAATGTTGTACAACGCAAAGTCAACAGTACGTTCAAATGCATTGGCTTTGCTCTGTAGCGTTACACAACGGAATGGAGCATTGTGTAACGTTTGAGTGAGGATTTAGCAGTTAAGAACAAACAAGAGAAACGAACTGTAACGTCATACAACACTACCTAGCGTTATATAACACTTGTACCATAAAACATGAATTTTGCTAGTTTCTTGAGTTTTTCTGCTATCTAGACCATTTCAAGGATAATTAAGGACTAAAGTATACCTTCATCCTAGTCTAAGCTAGCCTATAAGCTCCCTAATGACTTGATTTTGATCTTGCAATAATCTTTCATCCAAGTCTTCATATATTGCATTTTCTTCCTATAAATTTCTATAAAGCTCAAAGAAGATTATTAAATGCCAAATGATATTGTTTTGTAATCGACAAACCGAGAGTAGTTTAGTACAACAATCTCCCCCTTTTGACGATTTGTAAAACAATATCATAAGTAAAGTGATTAAATTTTGGCACTTCACAAGCTTGATATATAAATTTGATATATAACTTGAGAAATATTTTGGCCAACCGAGTACTATAAAAAAATGAAGTATTACTTCTCAAACTAATGACTGGATGCCCAACTGATTTTCAAATTGTATCAAAATTTTTTGATATAGTTAATGAGGAGGGTTCTAGTGCCCACATTTTGAATGCCCTAAATGTTCAAAAATTTATTTTTTGGTAACTTTTTCGAAATATAAAATTCAAACTTCGAATTCAAACCGTAGATCTTATTTGATATAACGAGCGATGCATTTTCATATAAGTTTTAAAAATTTTGAAGTTTATTTGATACTCGATCAAGATATTGAATATTGAACGAATCTAGTTAAATTTGATAGATTAATTCTAATCTGTTCATATTTTAGCATCTTGATCCAGTATCAAATAAATTTCAAAATTTATAAAACTTATATGAAAATTCATCGCTCGTTATATTAAATAAGATCAATGGTTTAGATTCGAAGTTTGAATTTTATATTTTAAAAAAAGTAACTAAAAAATGAGTTTTGGGACATTTTGAGGCATTCAAAATGTGGGCACTAGAACCCTGCTCATAGTTTATATAAACTCTCAATGATATCTGCAGTTTTTATTTTTTTTTTATTTTTTTTTTTATTTATTTTTTTTTTTTTGGAACTAGTAGATCGGATGTATTAGAAGTCAGATAAGAATGGTGTGATATATAACTTGGTCTTTCAAAATACGGTAAAACACATGTATGCTATGATTGCATGCAATTAAATCATAAATTTAAATTTATCTGAATCACATCTCAATGACTTTTACGTGAAAGGAAAACAGTTGACCAAAAAGTTTTAGACAATATATCTTTGAATTATTTTTATTTAACAAGAGAAATCAAGTTATTATTACAGTATTCGATATTTCGACACAAATTAAATTATATATTTAGTTAGTATTTTTGAAATTTTAGAAAACCGAAATAAAGTTTTTTTTTTTCTAAAATTCACCATATATACTTAATTAGGGATAGACAAATAAAATTGTAAGAAACGAACAAGGTGTGTCTTTATGACATGGGGATAAACCGATCGAGAGTCTAATTAAGAGTAAAAAAGAAGAGATAAAGTCCAAAGCACAGGCCTTTTTTTTTTAAAAAAAAAAATGTTTTCTGTTGTGAATTATATATATCTGAGAAATGCGAGTTAAGTTGAGTGTGTTGACCACCCCAGACTGCCATGCTGCTGTCGCTCACATCACGTCATGCGCAGGCAGGCAGGCACATTTGACGCCTGACCTGACATTCTGACATCACCCAAGCAGCCAAGCTGAAACTGCATGGCAAGGCATTATGGCATACATGCTTCTTATTTTATTTTATTTTGACATAAAGCAGAGCCAGAGCAGAGCAGCGTTACTGCCTTACTAGTTACTGGTAGGTAGGTAACCTCAGGAAGATCAAGCACTGAGCACCCCGTGATTAACAAGTGACAGTATAATAATATACATATCATATGGCACTACTATAAAAAGATGTTGCAACAGACTATGTTTGGGAATATGATTGACCGTATCGATCGAGTTAAAATATATGTTTGGAATTTTTTTTTCCAATAGAATAGAACACAATTACAAAAATGCTCCAGCTTGTAGTGTGTACGACTCGTTTGTTCGTTTTCTTATTAGAAGGATAAGCCGTCAACTATGTATCATTCATTAATAATTCACCCTCCTCCAATGCTTAACTTACTGTCTTCTACATTTTTCTTCTTTTGTTTCGGTCCCCATTCTGTTTCACTTCAATTGCTCCTGCCAGTCTTCCACTCAAAATATGGCGGTAAAAAAAATAAATTATTTACAAACGCATGTCCAATACAAATGTGGCGGTAAATTTGACGTGCATAAAAGCCCAAAGAACAACATTGATCGTCAAGTTATGATGTGATTTTTTTTTTTTTTTTTTTTTTTTTTTTTTTTTTTTGTTGTGGGGGGGGGGGGGGGGGGGGGGGGGGGGGGGGCGGCGGTTTAAGATTCTATCTTATAAGTAATCGGTTAAATAATAAAAAAAAAAACAGAGCTGACAAAATCCTCACTTTATGAGGAACCTTCACTTTTAAAAAACAAAATTTTCATCATAGATTCATAGACGCATCGAATTCCTTGATCAACCAAAATTTGATACCCGCTTTTAGCAGAAAATAGGTCATCACCCATCAGTGGTCTATTTCCAAGCTACGGCACTTGTCAGTTGTCACCTCACAAAGACATTAACATGAAAATGAATGAAACATAAAATCTAGGGTACGAGTCAGTATGCATTAATTGTTAAAATCACACTTGGTTTAAATAGACAATCCATCTAAATTATAGAAGACATTTAATTTTTTTTTCTTTTTAATGACTATAAAGTTGGTTAATTGTCATAATTATTATATAAAAAGTTGTTATAAAAATGTTATTTTAATATAAATTAGTTTCTAGTTGAGCTAAAAATTTAGTTGGGTTATACGCCTTGTCAGTTGTCACTAGACCGTGTAGTTCCATCATGGTAAAAAAATATTTCAGCATTTACAACCTACATTCCGCATCCGATCCGATTGCCCCAAGAGACCCGCTATTGCACTTTACCAAATCTGTTGTACCTTTCTAATTTCCATTGTGCGACTTGTGTGATGTACTCCTGTTGTCCTGTCCTCCTCACTCCTGTGTGTGTCTCTCTCTCTCCAAATAATTCGTCTGAAATGTATTTTGTGGTTTCTAGGAAAGTAGATTCTCTGTAGCAGGGAATAATACATATGGTATGAAACGTTTCACAGACAAAAGGGCTTTAGAATTAATTATTTTCTTAAGAGTATAACAGAACATAGAAGTCAATCTTCAAATTAATAATTAATGCTAAAACTGAATTATTTATACAGCAATTGAAAAATTTTAAAAATCTCAACAGGAGTACATCACAAAAGAATACAAAAAATGATATAAAAAAATGAAATCTAAAAGAATACAAAGAAGAAAAATAAATATTGATCACAAAAGTTGACAACCCGCTGCACTGTGATAGACCATTATAGGCACAAGGGATCAGAGACGTGCAAGGTTCTTATAACCTCTCTTCCCTGTGTGAAAAGTAAGGCTAACAACCTGGATATTTGGCAATATTACTTAGCAGCATTAGAGAAAATTCTCACCATTTGCATTATGAATTTCTGTCTCGATCATAGCAAACAAAATAATAGTAATTAATAATGGCAAAACAGAATGGAAAAAATTAAATAAAATATAACAAAGTATTGTTCTTTTCCCACCAACCTGTCTTTGCCCATGCCAATATGCAATAGACATGGAAACATAGCATGGTTTGGAGCATTAGTCGGGATCTTTAGCGGCACAAGTGTCAATACATGAACTCGTGACTGCCCTTTGGTCAACTGGAAAACAGTTGGTATTTATTTACAATGAGATAAATGATGATTAATGATTTTGACCGCGCGTATTTTTTAAATCAAGTAAAAAAAATCTCAAAACTAGAAAACCATTTATTTATATATAGAGGAAGGGTAATGTGCCATCGATGGCATGGAGGGTTCCGTGCCATTGAGTCATTTTTCAATATCCAAAATTCAAACGCTCAATCTGAACCGTTCAAGTTATTCATCATATTGAAATATCTTTGGAGACCAAATTTTATATTTCTTTTTAAATTTTTTTGCTATTTATTATGATATTTTTAAAAACATTATAATTGGAGTATTTCAAGCCCTCCAATTTGAAAATATCATAATAAATAGCAAACAAATTCGAAAAAAATGTAAAATTTGGTCTCCAAGGGTATTTCAATATGTTGATCAACAAACGGTTCAAATTGACTGTTTGAATTTTGGATCTTGAAGAACGACTCAATAAAAAATCGGTTACATGTGCCATCGATGGTGCGTTAGCTTTCTCTATATATAGTATATTAAGCTTTTATAAATTAGATGTGTATTAAGTTTTATCAATTTTACGATCAATTGATTATTCGTCGAAAGACATTAAATATGAAGTATCGTAAGTTTAAGTCATTTGATGAAAGTTTAAATTTACATCAAATACTATTATTTTTTATTTGAATGATATACACATGGTATACCATGGTTAAAATTGTTAATTTAATTGATTATCAATAATTTTTCACCAAATTTATCCGTTGCAAGCGTTATATTAGATATGTTCAATAAAAAAATTGGTTATGTAAGGGTTACATCCATGGCTGGCTGACCTAGAAAGTTAGAAAGCAATACATGCCAAACAACCGCACAGTAATTAACCTACTGTGCAATAATTGAGCATCATGCCAATATACAGTACTAATCACATGACGGCATTCTGCATAATAAAGTATCATCCCATATCCCATGTCTGAGTGGCCACAAACAAACGCGCAGAGAGGAACATTCCAACGGACAATATACATTTTTTTTTTTATTAAGCACGAGAGGAACAGAAATAAGCTAATTAAAAACAAAAAAAAAATAGTAGCGCCAAAAATGCAAAAAGGTGGCACTATGTAGTTTTCACGTGATGACGTGTGATCCACAATTGTTACAAGGCTAACCATCACGAATAAAACAACTCAATTTATCAAATTCGTAAAAGAGAGGGTTCCGCTGTCACACTTTTTTTACTGTCACGAATGCCAAATTTTTCAGCCGTCAGATTACAAATAGATCGATGGTTGCGATGGTTGCGATTGAATTTTAATAGAGCAGCTTTTTTTATTTTCTAATGGCTCCGTCTCCTCCTTCGTAACCTCTTTGCTAAAAACAATGGTTTCACGGTTCGGATAAGAAATGTGTTGTATTGAATTGAATTGAACCCTTTCCTTTTGCTATTACTTTGAAGTTAATTCTGGTTGTGTTACAATTTATTAGTTAATTGTGACAACACATTTACATTTATCATTTTTTAAGCCAATAAAGCTATACTTGTGATCCCATTAATTTAGAATTGAACCCACAACATAAGTATTACATGCCATAAGATTTGAAGAAAATTAGCAAAGAATTTGTTCACAATTACTTCTAAGAGCGCACAAAAACATAAAGTTAGAATTGAGGAAGCAACATCAGTGTGACTTTGCTTTGTTTTATTTTCTCCGAGCTTGCAACATGAAAATGCACCACTCGTTAAATTGAATAAGATTTAACAATTTAGATTTGACGTTTACATTTCAAATTTCCATTCAGCTCTGTAAAGAGGGTCATTTAAATTCCACCACCATTTATGTAACAAAGCTTTATTCATACTAGAGGGGCTAATCGAGCTTCGCTCGATATTTAACTTACAAATAAATAACTTAATTTATGTAATTTAATTATATCTAGTTCTGAAATAAATAAATTATGTCGATATTCACTGGATACATGAATTTTCAGTAACTTAGTTTGTTATAATTCAATTATGCTTATTAGATAAAGAAGGTTATTTTTTAGTTATGTAAAAAATTATAAATACTTCAATTCAAAACTTGGAGTTACTGTTCACCAAGAGGGTCTATCCCGGCCGTCTGATTTTCACTCTCCATGTGATGGATTTCATCTCTGCCCTTCCCTTCCACTGGAGACCTATGCCCTTCCCATCCACTGAAGATCTCTGCACCTGCTCCGCTCTCCCCACTTTGCTCACTCCCTATTGGTTCTCGATCCTTTCTTCTCAATAAATCTTTCACTTTCCCAAACATAAAAAGCACACGGATTGCGGATTGGGAGGGAGATAAGGTGAGCAGCGGCGAAAGCCATTGCTGATGATTTTCTTCCGATTAGCTCCGCACCGCAATGGCCTCTGCTTGGACACATCTAAAATCGCTATCGCCCCTCATCCCAGCACCTTCGTCTCTCATCGCTCCTCTTCTGAGGCGACGAAAGGTGAGATGACATAAAATCGTCGTCGCCGCTCTATACCGCCTGGTGTCGACAATGTCCGACCTCGCCTCAGCTCTTCGTCGTCCGATTTCTGGGGCCTCCAACCTCCGCTCTGCCAAATTTTGTTTATTTTCAGGATTTGGTACGGAAGGAGGAAGGGAGAAAAAGATAGATACGAGAGATGGAAAGAGGCACTTGGAGCACAGTTAACCCTCTATTTTTTTGTTTTTCTCATTTTTCTGGCTTTTGCTTGAATATGTCTTCACAAATTTTCTTTTATGCCATGGGAATCTGTAGGCAGAGAAAAAAGAGCAATGGGAGGATGAAGAACTCTCTAGGTTTGTTTTATCACTGAGTTTCTCTTTGTTTTTATAGTGATTTTTTTTTTGGCATTTTTTTGTTATAATATTAACTATTGAAATATTATTATTTTGGTGTGGTGGTTTCTTCCTTGCTGCACTGATTCATCCTCTCACAAGTTATGGACATTTTTTTTTTTTTTGTGGTTCATTCAGCTGAGGGCGAGGCAAACAAACACGATATACGAAAGAAGAAGGGAGAACAAGATATACCAAAGGTGATGCTAAAGTTTCTAAAATAGTTTGTACCATACTTATGCAATATTAGTACAAGAAATGAAAAAGAAATGAGCTGCGAGAAAATCATATAAATATCTAATAGAAAATTACCCTGGATTTTTGTTTTGGTCCAGTTCACGAAAGATACATTCTGGGAAGGGAATAAAAATGTGGCATTCGTTGTGACTTATGGATCATCTTTCAATATCAGGAGAGATCTCGACGCTCAGATTTTTGCTAGGTAAACAAAGCTTTTTGTTTTTTGGATGAGTTCCATGTTTACCTCATAAACTTTCAGAATTGTCAGTCAATACTCTATTTTTTTTTAAGAGAACATAATTAATCTCCACCTCATCTATTTAGGTATTTTACACTTCTATTTTTGCTGTGAACACTTCTATTTTTTTACTGTTCTTTTCCTCTCTTTATAAGGGTCAATTGATGCAAAGGAGCTGAACATTGCCATGAGGTACTATTATAGCACGCTTTTTGTAGACAATCTTTTCTTCCTCCTTACAAGCATTAACAAAAGTAAGTTTTAACTTTGATTCCTTTGAAATTGAAATGCATGAGATGTAATATATTGAACAAATTGTTAAAATTATATTCATTTTTAATAATTTCTTCTGGATTTGTTTGCTAATTTTTTTATTTCATCAGTGGGAGGAGGGTTACTTAAATTTTGCTACAATAAGCTTTTGCCTAATTGTTGCACAACGAGCAGACAATGAAAAGCTCCAAGAAGTATATCATCTTACCTAATTCTTTTTGTTTGAATAATTCCAGCAAAAAAAAGAAAAATCAAATGACGGAAGAAGTGGATAATGATAGAAGCGGCAAGATCAATTTTTGGTGAATTCATGTATATGGAAGAAGTGTAAATTGTTGCCCATTTTCAGGAAGCATGCCCTTTTGTTTCCTAAGAACACTATTTTATATTGTTCGATTTGGCTAATGCTTTCAAGGTGGTGTGGGAAATCTTTGCATCACCTATCATTCAATCTTATTAATAATTTTCTTTTTAACTTGCATACTTCTGGGAAACAAAAAATAAATGAAATGGAGGAGTGCTGTTACTGTTCGTTTTTGTTCATCCTAGCAATTTATTCAAGTGAAAATAAAAACATTTTCTACAAGAAACATGGGTTATTTGAGTAGATGTGCAGAGAATGATCATAGAATAAAATAGATGCCTATCTTGGAGCTTTTCGTGGACTATATTAGTTTACTTTTAAGCTCATTTGAATTCCAAATTATACATTTTTATCGTTATGTACACCTCCATGAGTATATATTGTGTTTAAGCTCATTTAAATTAACTGAATTAATTTAGAAATCTCACTTATTTTTCTGTTGATTGACTGAAGGATCTATCCATTGAAAGGATATGAAAAAAATAAAGAACAACTACCAAATAACTAAATAAACAAGAAACACACCTAAATCAATAATACAATCATCTTAAGAGTGATCATACATCGCGCGAAGCGCGATGCAATAGCTAGTTTATATATAGTTCTGATAGGGTCAGATTGGTATCGGCCCATCCCACAACCCAAAACAAGCACGAAGAAGGCCCCAATTTCCGAAAGCCCCTAGCTCTGGCCCAATTAGCAAGTGGCGGGAATAAGTTTCCCGCCAAATGGTTAGTGATCGTTGACTGGACTCCAGCCTGACAAAGGAACCGAACTGTCAAAGACCGTTATAACCGAATGGTGACGTGAGAGGTAAAAGATTCCCCTCATGATCCTGACGAGGATGGGAAGCTTGAATGAACATAGGGAGAACCTAAGTTTGCCTTGTCAAGCTCCAAGGAAATCTAACGATCTAGAAGCGATCTGGTGGCGGACTAATGGCGATCTAAGTGGTAGAAGCCCGTCCCAAGGCCGCAAGAAGTCATATTAGATCCTGGGTGAGGATGACGTCATGTGTTTACTATAAATAGATACCCTCATCCTACGAGTGGGGTTCTAATCTTCCTTTATCTTAAAATAGAATAGATGAAGAGGGAATGTAATATCAAGTTATGAGCAATGAAATAGCCTTTTGTGTTGATTATTAGTTTCTATTCCCCTTTTGTATCTTAATTAATTGTTGATCTATCCTAAAGCTAGATTTTGGGTTATGAAGTTCTTTTCAACTCAGGTGATCTGATATGACATAAGCTCCTTGGTAAAATAACAACAAAATTATTGTGCCCCTATCTCTATCAGAAAGTTTTAATCTAATATTTTTATTAAGAAAAAATAAAACCTTTATTTACATTTAATGGGCTTTTAATAATTAATTGTTGTGCATTTATTCCTCTCTCAGTTTCATGCTATGCATTCAAATACAATTAGCCAGAATATCTTCTATTGCTGATTCTCTTGGGAGTTATGGAAATTATCTTTCTCATTGAATTTGAATATACATTAATTACATATTTGTCTGGCATACAAATAGGTAACGACCAAATGAAAATTACCTAGTACAATTAATGTCATGTCTAGCATTTCAATTATATTTTAAATACAATGGTCAGACAATTTGCGAAAAAAATTATCATATGTAACTATCTATACAAATATGTTGCGCTATTAAATTCTCAAAGCTATACCCATCAAAATTATAAAATTTACAATCAAAATTGCGCCATTAAATTATGAGAAAGACACATATACGAAAAAAAAAATTCACACCTATAATGTTAAATTCTTTAAAATTATTTAAATAACTGACATATACAGGACAATCAATAATTTGATAATACGTATGTATGGATGTATAAATCTAGTACAAAAATATTTGTAAAAATAAAAAAAAATCAAAGTTGCATAATAAAGTTATATTCAATTATAAAGTTGCATTAAATTAAAACCTACTAATCTAGTTATCTTGATCAAACGGTGAGATCCTGCATAATAGCTGGGCAGCTTATTCTCATATTATTACTAAACCAATCTGATGTCTGAAGCTGTGTGGTGAATCGTACAATCATACAGTCTTGAAAATTAAAATAGGAAGGTAATACAAAAATCAGAAACAAAACAATACGCTGTCAAATTATTGTCTGTCGGTGAATCGGGTTAGGTTTATAAGCAATAATACTTGACACACAAATAATTACAAAGTATCACATAACAGAAAGCAGAAAAATACTATTTCCAATGTTTGAAGTGTCGGCCTACATTTAACTAAACAATCCTGACACCCACACATCTTTATTTATATTTTAGATTATCCAAATCCAAAACACCTATTCCATAAAATTTTTTTGGAGGCAAATTTGTGACCAATTCATTAAAGCATACTTTTTTTTCTGTGTCCTGAATTGTCTAGCCATAAGAATCTACATCTAATTTTATCAATATCCTTTCTAATCTTAACATGTATTTTGTACATGGAAAGAGAGTAAAGGGAACAACAGTCATTACTTTATTCAACATAACAATCCTACTCCCTAAAGATAACAAGTTACCTTTCCAAGATTGTAGCTTTTTCTGAATTTTATCCAAGATAAATTCCCAATCAGCACACTGTAGTTTCTTATAGTGTATGGGTAAGCCTAAATAAGATATGGGAAGTTTTTCTAATCTACAACCAAATTTATCAGCTAAAGCTCAACTAAGTTCCTGAGGAAGATTAATTGGAATCATTTCAATTTTGGACAAATTCATTTTGATCCCTGAGATAGCTTCAAAAGCCATCATAGTCCAGTAGACTTTCTCAATATTATAATCATTAGCTTCTAGGAATAATGGATATTAACAATTGACAAACCATTTCTAACAGGGGTCCAAGTTGAGGAAATGATATCTCATTAATAGGATAATTAGGCTTGTCAAACGTGGGCACGGAACACGAAACATACTATTTATGTTTTGTCAAATGAAACAATTTTTTTATTTGCCATTGATTTCAGTCAATTTCTGTATTATGTTTCGGTAATGTTTACAAAGTTCAGTTCCATTTCCATTATATTTTTAGAAACGAAACTGATTTCTCTTTCATTTAACGTTCAACGTTCCGTTTGGACGGAATGGAATGGAACAGAACAAGGGATGAAACGTGGATATTGACAGGCCTAAGGAGCAGGGATAATGAATGTAGATATAAAGATAGATATACCAATATACCAATAACAAATGATTGTCTGGGCTTTAGTATTAGTAGGGCTTAAGGGGGTTTGTGATTTTTTTTAGTTAACTTTGCTAGACAGCCTAGACTGCTCTGTGTGGGCCTCGCCGTCCCCTCTTCCTTTCTTCTCACATCGCGCGGACACTAGCACAGGAGAGGCTGAGTCTGAGTCTGAGTCTGAGTCTTGCCACGCCCGACGCGACGCGAGTCTGAGTCTCGCCACGTCGGCGTCTCTCTCTGTCTCTCGCAAGGTAGTAAGGTACTCAACACAACATCCATCCATGAAGTGCAAAGTTGCTTAATAACTAGTTCCTTGTATTTATGTTCTTGTTAATTGCTATTTGTTGTAATAAAAATTAAAATTGCACATGGAAAACAGTTCCTAACAATAATTCCTTTTAATTTAATTTTTATATTGCATTCGTTCTAACAGTTATTATATATTGTTACATATTACCGGTTACAAATTATAATTTTGTTTATTTAATTCTTAAAATGTTAAATAAAATTTAATTTTATTATGAAATTTCAAGATAAATTAATTAAATTTTGTTCATTGAATTGATTTATCGAAATACCATACCTTATTTTAACGTAAACAATCTTTCGTATATGACCAGTGAAATGTGGGAGTGTGGGACCGCTTCTTTCTTTTCCCTCCCCTGACCTCCAGGCTCTAGCTCCCAGGGATTTTTTTCGCCGGCGCCCCTCTCTCTTCCGAGTTCCGACACGGCGACACGTGGCCTCTCATTCTCCTTCTGTTCCGAGTTCTGAGGTCTGGAAAACTAGCTGCTTCTCTTCTCTCCCGACGCATAACTCCAACAGTCCAACTGTTCTTCTAATCTCATCTGGTTTGTGCTCTTTCCGATTGATTTTATTTACAGAAAATTGATCTGACAAGTTGTCGACTTGGTCTTGTTTGAGAAGTGAAATTAATAAGCCTTTTGGTTAAACCTTGTTTGCAAACTCCATCCAACATTAGTACTTACTAATATTCAACACAACATCTTAATTCATTTTATTATTCTTATTGCTTATTGGCGGCGTATGCAAAGGCACAAATTAGACTCTTAATCATTATATTTTGTTCATCAAAAATTTATATTTAAAGGTTTATTTTATAATTATAATTAGGTTACAAAATGTTTTGTGTTGTGCCCATGCTTTTTTAGATCCCAGATGGCTTTATCACAGTTGGACGATGGAATTGTGCGCAGCATGTCTGTCGCAGCTGTCTTTGATGATTTTGTCAGTTCTCTATTTTTTTCTTTTTTCTTCCTTTACTTTGTGAATGGGTATCGGAGATGTGGAGCAAGAGAAAGGGTAAAGAACTGGAGATGTGAAATGAGTTCATTTTTACATACGCTAATTGAGAAGAGAAAAATAATTTCTAAGATTTTTCATGTCTTATGTTATTTTGATTTGTCCATACTAATTAGGGAGGAAAGATAAGCTCTTTGGATTTTCATAGAACAGAAGATCTGCTTGTTACTGCTAGTGGAGATGATTCTATACGCCTCTACAATACCACAAGTGCCACGTCAGATTTTGTTTTAATCTTGCATTTTTTTTTTCCTCTTATTGGCATGATCATAAATGAAAGCTTTTAGAATTTATCCTCACAAGTGCATTTACAACTATTCAATTAGCTTTGCTTAAACTTGTATGTCTAATTTCACCTTCAGCTGTGTGATCACACCTCAATTAAACTCCACTGTTTAACCCCATTATTTAATCTGAAGCCAAGTATTAAGACTGATATGTAATGGTATAATTATGACACTAATTATTGCCTCAATATCCACTATTTAAATTCCACTGGTTAACCCCATTATATAGCGCAACTCAATCTCAATTCACCCAAGTCAAACAAATTTCACAGCTAGTCAAGTGTCCCAAATCCCATTTAGTTCCATTTTGTGGCTGGGTTTTTTTTAAATGCATTTATTGTTCAGGCTTTCAAAGATGACATATCACAAGAAACATGGTGCAGATAAGGTTTGTTTCACCCACCACCCAAGCTCTGTTTTGTGCTCTTCAAGGAACAAGTTGGAGTCTGACGAGTCATTGTGGTACCTCTCCATGTATGACAATCGGTGTCTACGCTACTTTAAGGGCCACAAAGAGAGGTTAGATGTCCTTCTTGGAATAGCTATACCAGTTAGCTCCTACTGATAGCAGCATGTATGGCTCACTTCATTATTATAATTTAGACATCCACATTACGGTGACTGGTACAGTACCAGAACTATGATGTTAACATGGTACTACCTCATGAGTAACAATGTTTTGAAGACAATGTTCTTTTGTTATTTTTTGGGACCTTTATGTTTGTTTACACCTGAATTAACATCCAGTGATCTAGGTCTCAGGTTTACTCATTTAAAATAGTTTGAAAGTTTTTTTTCTGCTTGAATGCTTGTACAGCCATACCACACTGTCATATGCTTGGTGCCTGTTATCATGTCTCATTTATTGGTTGTCGAAGGCATCAACACAATACCTGAACCAATGATTACCAAACTGACTCTTTCTGCAATCTGTCATACTGATTTTATTATGTTTTGTTGTTTTCTTGTTTAAGAATTGTATAGAACTGTGCTATAATTGGTCATGTATAGGTGCTGTCCAGAATATATGTACAGAACCATTGTTCGTCACACTTAAATCAGCGAAGGCTGTTATTTCTGGAAGATAAAGTTTTAAATCTGCGCAACTTGCAATTTGAATTTTGAAATTTAATTGACAGGATAATATCCCTGTGCATGTCGCCTGTAAATGATAGTTTCATGTCAGGATCCCTTGACCATACAGTTCGAATCTGGGATCTTCGAGTGAATGCTTGCCAGGTTAGGATTTCCTTTTACTAATGATCAAATAATTCTATTTATACATTGAATGATTGGAATGGAAGTTCCAAACAGACAATAAATAGGAAATGCAGTTGTTATGTTGGATTAACAGTTTGTTTGGTTATGGATAAAGTTAAAGGAAGGCTTGTGAAAGGAAAAATAAAAGATATGGCAGAAAGAATATATGTGTGTACATACTTATGTATGTATGTACTCACAAATGTCACCTTCGTATATAGACAACCTCTGTGTGTGTGTGTGTGTGTGTGTTTCTGTGTATGTACATGCATATATATGCACAATTAAATATACATATGTAATGTACATGCAAATATATGTTGGTGCTTTAGCAAAGCACCTATCCTCTTTTGATTTGGCTCCAAATCTTGGTTTTTGATATTCAAACGCCAATCTGGCTGTTCAAAGTGATGCACAGATCAGTATCTTGTGGGAAACCATGTTTTATATCTGTAAAATTTGTTGCTATCCTTTTTGGGATAGGACAAAAAACATGCTTTTAAGTTTTCCTGACAATCCAATAACAATTTCTCCTATCCAAAATAATTGCAAAAAGAAAAAGAGAAAAAAATATGAAACTTGGATCCCTAGAAGATTTGAATCAGTAGAATATTTAATGCCTTCCATCGGTCACCCAAATCTCAAAATAATGAGATTTAGGGCAGAAGCAGAAGGCGATTATGTTTTGAAGTGATCTCTCTCTCTTTACCCATGCTTCAGCATATCAAAATTTTATATGATATAAATTATTACTATCATGATCTGATTATTGTTGTAATTGATTATATTGAAGGGAATATTGCACTTAAGAGGCAGACCAGCAGTTGCATATGATCAACAAGGTCTTGTTTTTGCTGTTGCCATGGAAGGAGGCGCTATTAAGCTCTTTGATTCTCGCTCTTATGATAAGGTTGGGCTTTGGTTTATTTTTCTAAATCAGAGTATTATTCTAAAGTTTTAACGTTTTTATCACGATCTATTGATATTGTTGTACTAGTTAACAAATGTGCATCCAAAGTTTGCACCTGATGCCTCCTCCTAACCCCTTCCAAACGTGACACAGGGGCCATTTGACACATTTCTGGTTGGTGGTGATACAGCTGAAGTGTGCGACATAAAATTTAGCAACGATGGGAAGTCCATGCTTCTCACTACCACCAACAACCATATCTATGTCCTTGACGCTTACGCAGGCGATAAGGTCATTTTGTTTATTTATTTATATTAAGATTTCAAATTGGTTATCTAATACCTGACTTCAATTGGTTATCTGGCATCAGGTCTTGTTACCAGTATCTGGTATCTATTACGATGAATGTCTAGGATTCACTTAACCAAACTGTCTCTTGCTTGAAACGAATTTTGTAGTTCCTTGTGCTTAATCTTATTTCTGTTCCTTTAATTTTGTAGAAATGTGGATTTAATCTAGAACCTTCCCCACATCTGACAACAGAAGCAGCTTTTACTCCAGATGGACAGTATGTCTTATCAGGTCTGGTCACATTATAATATTCTTTATTTCACCAATGACAATTGCCTGATAAATATGCTCAAATTCCTCTCTTGCACTTATGGCCTTGTAAATGAAAGAGGCTCAAGGGAGTAATTTGAACAAATTGAGATTTTTTTTTTTTTTTTATCAATTTATCGTTCATTGCAGGGTCTGGAGATGGAACACTGCATGCTTGGAATATCAATATGAGAAATGAGGTAACTTCCAATTTGTTTTCTCAGTATAATTTGATAACGGTGCATGGTACATTTATCTAAATTTTTATTGCTATATTTTGTATTATGTTTGTGTAGGTGGCGTGCTGGAACAGTTATATAGGACCAGTGACATGTCTTAAGTGGGCCCCACGTAGGGCTTTGTTTGCAGCAGCATCAGACGTTCTTACGTTTTGGATACCAAATATTTAGCCCTAGTCAAAACTGTGAAAGCTCTAAAGGCTAACATTGGATGTATAATGTTCTATCTGACTAGGATATTGCTTAATCATCAATAATAACTTTTGACATATATTCTCTCACGTGTTTAGAGTTTAGTGTTGCTGTGCAACGACTGTATGTGCTAATACCCTACACTTAGCTTATACACATCCTTTGTTTGAGCCCTTGTGTTTATAAAAAGGGAAAGAAGTGATGATTTTGGGCTACCTGTCAACACATTTTTTATGAAACTGGTGTGACAACATGAACTGCCTCGACTCATCCAGATCCCAGTACCTGGCTAGACATATGCAACATTCCTGCTCAAAAATCAAACCTCTTTTTCAAGTTATTCCACAGGTTCTGATGACGTAGCATCAGTATTGGATGACATTCTACTTTAAAATCCTAACAATGATGACTAATTTTAATTCTTCTATAATAATGTCATGAGTTCCCATATACTGAAAATACGTTGAGTCATCCTGGACTCTTTTTCGTGCAGTTTAATTGGTGGAAAACTATATTGTTCTAGCCATGAAATAATAACACCAATATATGCATAATACTCTATGCCGAGAGTCTAATAAATAGATTGATCATATTAAATGAATTCATTTGGTTATAATAATAAATACACAAATGGATATACCCACTTGTCTTACGTGCAGGAGTACATCCGCTATGACATACCCCGTAATAGCAGCATACATCAATATTTAAGAAAAATTTAAATTTCAAATGGATGGAAAACAAAATGATGTGACATACTTAACATGTCTAAAAACTTTAAGGCACTGCTCCAGATTTGTGTGTGTAATGGAATGGGAAGGAATGGAAATGAAATGGAGAGCTACAATTTCACCCTCAAATCTGGGGTTAAAAAGTTTGCCATTATAACTATATAAATTTGCTGGGTCGTGCGATGCACGTGAGGGGCGTTTTTACTGTGGTTAGTACAGTAACGCATCCTGATCGTTCATTCATTCAAACCAATCCCAGCCGCACGATCTTCTTCTTCAGTCTCTCCCCTCTCTCGAGACCTTCCGTACCCTCACGATGTCTCTCCTCTTCTTCAAAGAGAGCTTTTTCTCCTCCTCCGCCACCGATCTCTTCCTCCGCCACTCGATCTCCTCCTGCGCAGCCGCTCCGATCTCCTCCTTCCGTGCCCTCACGAGTAGAAGCAGCAATGTTTCTTCTCCGTCTCCAGGTTCAAAAAAAGGTCCTACTGGTTTTTAATTGATTTTTAGTTTGTAATTGTTTTTTATGACCGAGTTTTCTTCATCTGAACTAACAGGCTTCAAGCACCTGAGGTTATAATTTGGTGTCTCTACTGGTAAGTAGAAAGATTGGTAGGTTTTTCTTTTTTCTTATTTGCAATTTGTCAAAATTGTCTCTACATTACAACAACTTTGATCAATATTTTGGATTATCTCATTCCTCTTTTTTTATTTTTATGGTATGTATTGCTGGTTTACGAATATCAGAGGCAGAGACCTTTTAGGGAAGGCAATAGGCAAGAACGGCTAGATGAAGGCAATTTCTGAGGCAGGCCAACTAACCTCTTGACACCCACATTGAGACAGCAGGCAAGAATGATTTTCCTTACTTTCTTCTCAACTTCTTTTTTTTTTATTATTATTTATTTTATACTGGATGCTTCTTTTTTTTTGAATTGAAGGTCGATTTCCTTAAAAAATTGAGCTATTAGAGTAGGAGCTATATGATGCTATGTATTCTTAATTACTATTAATGATTGTTCGTATTTTAAGTACTATTGTTACTTATAACTGATCAACGGTTATCATAGGTTGTCATAGTTTTATTTTGGATCGTATGGTATGACTCATAGTAGTTACATATTAATAATCCCCATGAAGTCCATTATATATTGTTTGCAAAATCTGGTACGATCTTCAATGGTTCACTTGCGATATATTGATTTCTCATACTACACCATCCACCTATACAAATAAAAAAAAGTGGGTTTTCTTTCTTTTGTTTTTGCTTGATATGATTTGAAAATTTAGTTTCAATGTCACTGTGTTATTTTCTTTTCGTCGCCAGATTTCGGATGCCTCCGGCCTCTGCCCCGTCGCTTCTATGGACGAGTAGAACGCGCGTTCCTTGATGACGTTCTTCATCAAGGAGAGGTCCTATTTGGCCAAGGAATCTGCTTCGACAGTAGATTTGAGCAAGCCAGTGTCATTGAGTTTCAGCATGGAGGAAGAAGACTACAGAGATGGCTATAAGGGTGTTGTCGTTTAGTATGTGCCCCTGTCCCTATGATTTTACTCTTCCTCTTACCTCAGTGCCTAATCGACAGTTTGATTTTTCGAAATATCAAGTGCTTCTGCTATTGCCTTGCATAGAACTTCTTATTTGCTTTAAGCTGATCGGGTTGTTTTCTACCTCCTTTGCAGATTGTATACTTGATTTATAAATTTGGGGGTTGGTGTCAGTTGGTTCCTTCGACTCATGCTTCCTCAGTTCCGTTCTTTCTCATTTGGGTAAGTCATGCCTTTTTTTTTGGTATTTGTGATGATATGTTTGCTCATTTTTTTTTTGTTTTTCACCTCTGCTCATGTTTGTTTGTTTTTTTTTCATGCAATTGATTTGCTATCATTTGTATCTTTTTTTCCTTCAGTTTTTGGCTATCCATTTTGGTTGCCTTGGTCTCTTGCACTTTTTGGTTATATCTTCTTCCTGGTTGCTGTTGCTCTGTTGAGGTTAGTTTCCATTTATTTTGTAATTAAATTTTTCTCTAGATTTAAGGAATGCAGAATTAGCAACACATTGTGTTTAACTTGCTGGTTGCTGGTACATCCATCTTACTACTTCATAATTATACACTTACCTTAGATTTAAGAAATATTGCTTATCTGATAATTGCACACCCACTTACAGTCAAGCACAATATTAGCATGATTAGATAACTTTTAGTATCGCAGGAAAGGTTTATCTGTCGAAAAAATGCATGATGAGCTTAATCGATTACAAAACTGACAATTTTATTGCAACTTCATATAGTGATTCTCTTCCTACGAATGTACATGAGTCACTAGCCTCAATATCTTTTTAAAAATATTGCCAACAACTATATTTATCTAGAATTGATTTATATATATGTCTGTGTAACAATTATTTTAAAATAATAGCCGCTTCAACTTCTGCTATCTTGAAAATTGTTGAATCTTCATAATGATATTGTTTTGGGCACGATACATATATCACTGTTTAGCATTGCAAATTATGAATTTGTTTTCCATATTTTGAACTAATTTTGCTTTTGTTTTCATAAAAAAACTATAGAAGTTTTTATGCAGATAAATGCCAATATAGCAGCCAATCAGATAGGAAATTCAGGTCAAATGATTTCCTGTCACTCTGCTATGTATATAAAAGCCAATCAGATAGCAAATTTAGGTCAAATGATTGATTTCCACTTTGGCCACTGGAGTTATGAATACGGGTACATGATTAAAGCCAACAAAAAAATAGCCAGTAGTGTTGCTTCGAATTAGAAAGTTTTGCAAAAGCATTTACATTTTTCTTTTTGACCAGTACATTTCTTTTTTGTTACTTAGTACATGAGTTCATTTATATTACTATCTTAAAAAATGATCATTATAAGAACACGCTTTTTTTACTTTATCTAATTATCGATTAGGCCCTCAATTTTAGAATCAGTTTTCTTGCCTCTCACGACAGGCATGGTACTAGGATCGATTTGGTATGCTCCATGATAGGAAGAAAACATGTCCTGGTGGCATTTTTTCATGTACACAATATTAATTTTTCATTATTCTTTCCTTCTTAGGTCAGTTTTGAAACACCCTTACAAAATTAGAAGTGACTTCATATTTATAAACAACGTTATAGATACAAATGATAAAGAGATTTATTATTTTATAAGAGAGTGGTTTACTGCCGGTATGATTTTCATAGAAGAATATAACATAAACTCATTTTTCTATTGTCACAGTAAAAGATTCAGATCGGTTAACAAAGATTCAGTTCGGTTAATTTCAAGGTATCATGCTCTTCCAGAGATAACAAAGATTGTTAAGCCTCACTGAAGAGTAGATTGTTAGAATTGCAAGTTTACTGTTTACCCCTGATGTACTGTGAGGTCCTAATTACTTTAACAGGTTTGGTCCTGTCTCTCTCTCTCTTTTTTTTTTTTTTCTTTTTCCAAATCAGAACATATTATTGTTTCAATGATGCTCTCGCCAAATTTTCCTCAATTTTTTTCTATTGTGCCTCTGTGCAAGCTTTCATGTTCTTCCTATATATGCATGTATGGATATTCACCTATGTTATGAACCAGTACGCATCATTAAGTATTGCTAGGGAAAAAAAAATCAGTGAAAACTAAAGAGATTATTAAAATATCATTTCAGTTTGGTGTCCATATATGAAGCATTCTGTTATCAATTTGGAGGGATGTCTTTCTTTTGCTGGATGCATTAAAGTAATCCAGAAAATAATAATGCGGTTTAAAGAAAATGTCAGGTCTAATATTCTTTGTTTTTTGTTTGTTCTTCTAGCAACTCCAATCTTTCTAAGTTTTTAACTTGACCTAGATCGATCTCTCTTCAGCCTATCTCCACCTCGAGCTGTTTTTCTCTTCTTTGTGTGAAGGAATTAGCTTTAGTATCTGATTTTGGAGACTAAATTTACAAGAAATCAGATTTAACTGTTACGGTGTATTTTGCTTCTAATTGTTCTTCTATCTGTTTTGCAGAAGCCGCTTCAGAAGAAATTTAAGGGTTGCTTTGGCATGCTTGGATACTCTTGCCGATGAAGAATGACAGATATTCTTGCACAATGGCACAGATAGTTTTGCATCTCACCTGAATATTATTCGTCATGCCTCTTCACTTTATAAGTGGTGTCAGATAAAGTTAGATATGCTTCCTTTAGGTAATATAATGTAATTTATTAAATTATGAACCAGTTGTAACCTAATTTTCCAAATGCTTGGAATTTATCTGATGCTGGCACAATAAACAAGGTTTTCTAATCTCCGCTTAATGTTACTGTTAGTTATAGTATTCTACTTTTTCGCTAAGAGGAAATAATTAAACAGATTATGAAAAAATTAGTTTGCTTTCTGTTACTAACAAAATACTTTCAGGTCTTAGTTATAGATTTAGGTTGTCAATTATTTTCTTGCTCACTTTTTTCCCAGTCTTCATTTGTTGCTATATTGCTCAATTGCTTGGTTGTTGAGGTTCTACATTTCAAGTGTTGGTACCAGCTATATTGGTACAAAATTGTCCTTTGTGGTATCCTTCCTGAATTATAAGAATGAATTGAATAGGTAATTGCATAGACAGTTTATGAGTCCAATGCTTGAGCTACTATTGGAGTAAAAAAAAATTATATTACTATATCAATACTAAAAGGACAAAAAAAAATTCAAACTTTTGGATTAACAATTGCACTAATTATTTTATGAGTCCAATGCAATTTGATATTACTATATCAAATTGTTCAAGCCATCATGTATTATTTTGAGATAATTACAGAAAGGGCAGATATCTATTTTTGTTTTTATATGTTGCACTTCATTACACATTACACTTACTATAAAAGGACTACAGATATGTATACTTGAAAAAATAAAATATTGTAAGATATGAATTAAAGTGGTGCCCTCACGTTTGTTTGGTAGATGAACTCCCTGATTCAACAACACTGTGCCATTTGCGTTTGATGGGTGTCTCGCAAGTACTAATGTGAGGAGATATTGCTATTAAGTTAGCAATAGTTTATTATATTCTTTGAGGAAAATTTTATAGTAATTTAATTATTTATTGGTATATCTTATGTGATTCTAATTTTTTGCTTCGGGTCTGATTGTGGATGATTTATTTTGCAACGAAAAGGAGAATGCATGTGGTAAACTACTGAATCAAATTTAATTTTCTTTGTGTTAAGTTATTTGTTGTGTTTTTTATTCAATATTTTATTTTTTTTTTAGAAGCAGAAAAAGGAAAGGAAAAATACAGATAAAACAAGAAGTAAAACTGATCCAAGAAGGCAGAGCCTGAGACTCATGTTAACAGTATCGCAGATAAAGATTTGCTTCCTTCCCAATCCAGTTGCAGATTGTGTTCAGGTCCCTATTGCTTCTCCTGAAGATCCTGTTATTCCTCTCCATCCACACAGACCAAAAGAAAGTTGTGAGAAATACTTGGACTTTTTTGTCAATCCCAAACTGTTGAAAGGTTAAGTCCACCGACTGTTGAACTGAATGTGAAGCGATGAGATCAGGCATTGTTTGAGAAGAGCTCAAATTTGACCAAATAGCTTTTGAGAACGGACAATAGAAGAACAGGTGCAGGCTGTCCTCCAGAAGGTTTTGTTGGCACAAAACACAATTCGGCTGTAGATGCAGTAGATTCCTTCTAGACAGTTGTTGCTGTGTGAGTAGCCTGTTGTTGCATAGGAGGTACAAGAAGAATCTCAATGACGGGGGAACCTTGAACTTCCAAAGAGAGGACATACTGAATTTTGTTTTTGCAGCAGTGCAGAAAGCCTTGTAGAAGGAAGAAACTGTGAATTTTCCATCAGAGGTCCAGTACCAGAGCAGCTTGTCACCATCCTCAGATAGAGGAATGCTTTGAAGATCAGCGAGGAGCAAGTGGTGATGCTGGTTCCAAGGTCTCGGTAATAGTACTGATCGTAAAGAAATGCCCACCCTGTAACTGAGTTTTGGTCTGACAGGTTTTTGTAAATCTTTCAAAAAAGGCACTAAAGGCATTCCAGCCCAATTATCATACCAAAAAGAGGTCTGTCTACCTGAGTTAATCAGCATGCGAGTGGAAAGTTGGAACATATATTTGATTGAAAAAATATCTTTCCAGAAGAATGAACCCTTGATATTCCAAAGAATAGGGGAAGCTGTGCCTCTAAGAGGAGAATATTTTATTGAATGTATGTGTAGAAATATTGAATATTAATTAGTGTTTTTATATTTTTAGTTTGATATTTCTATTTCTATTAGCATCAATCAAGAAGAAAATGGTTCGAGTAACGCGCGAAATTCGCACTATGGTTATCAATCTTGACTATAAGGTTTTCCATTTCATTTTTATGGTAATAATGATCCCTAATATTGCATGTTTATTTTCAAAAAATTCCATAACCGCACTCATTAAGAAATCATTTAATAACATATTTGGATAAGAATGAATCGTGCAATGCACGAGATTAGAACTATTTGATATTATACATATATTATCTGTTGCATCGTGCCCGGCACACAGTGACCATGATTTTCTGTGGCGCGTGATTTTTGTGGCAAAATAGTATTTAGGATTTTTTGTGGCAGTTTTCATATAATATTTGAATAGTATTTCCAATTTTTTATGTCATTTTTTTTTATATAATGTAAAATAAATCGCGCAATTATTTAATAATATATTCGTATAGGAATGAATCGCGCAACGCGCGAGATTCAACTCTAGTTTTTATATAGGAACTGTCTCCTCTTTCTCCCTCATTTCCATCCATTTCCATTGAAAAATTGAAATTCTGGAGCAGGTGAAAATGCTTGGGCAGGTGCGGTCAGTTCACCCTCCCATTCCTTCTCCTTCTTTCACCTCTTGTGGAGCACAGCATAACTCTTTAAGAGATAAAAAAAAAAAAAAAAATTAAACCATTTTTTTTGTTTATGGTCGGCAGTCAGCACTATCTGAAGATGGCGCGGGTGCTATAGTATGCAGCTTACTCAAAAAATATAATTTTATACTTATTATTAGCGAATGTTAACGACACGGGGTGGTGGCGCAGTTGGCTAGCGCGTAGGTCTCATAGCTTGTTGAGTTATCCTGAGGTCGAGAGTTCGAGCCTCTCTCACCCCATTTTTTTATAAACGAGGAAATGATGATGACATTGGGGTCACAACCGTCTGCAAGACTGCAACCTAATCAGATGGCACCTGCACTCACTGAGTTCCCTTTTTTTTTTTTTTTGTTTTTGGTATGCTTTGTCTTTTTTTTATGTTTTTATAGCAGGAAAGGAAAAGAAAACTGCACATGTTAATAATAATTAATACATTGCACGTACACTATTAGCAAGTACCACTTTCAAATCTTTGTGATTCGAAAAATTAAAGAATTGATACGATTTTATTTTTTACTAAATCTTTTAGTAATTATAAACAGAATAAAACTAACTTATTGCAGTAAGTGATTAAATCACCCTGCGAAATTTAAGGGAAGCACCGTATCAATACAAGGTGGGAAAAGAAACGGAAAGATGCACCGAATCTAGAATAATATTAATACTAATGCACCAGAGCCTTTAAAAAATTCTCATCAAGGGTCAAGTAAATTGTTCAAGCTTTGAGCGCCTCCATAATCTTTGTGTCAGGAAGTTTTCAAGGATGGTGAACAGGGTAACATTGCTGGTCTTGCTACTCACACTGCTCTGCATTCAATCACAAGGCACTCGGCACAATCTCGAGGTAAACAGAGCTCCTCACTCTTTAATAGATCAAATGGTACTGCCGCTGCCAATGGAGGTTTCTGCTTTTCTTTAAAATAGGTTGTATCATAATTGCTTTTTCTCTTTTTCTTTTTTATTCCTGTCAGCTTGAGACAGCAACAAGTGCTTCTGGAGACGATCTGACGGCATCTCAAGATGCGCCCGGATCTGCCAATGTTGCTTCATCTCTTAGTGCCATTTTTCAACCCCAACTTGGAGATTTTTTGTCTTCCTATGTAAGCCAATTATTTCTTAGTTTTAGGACTGTGCCTTGCATAAGTAATTTTTTTTGCATTGCATGCTTTTAAAACTCTTTGAGTACTGATTGCATGAACTAATTCACTTGTGTTTCCCCTTCCACCACCTGCATGCATCTGTATAGTTTGCTGTATACCAGGCAGCGAATGGAGCATACTTTGGGGGTGGAGGGAGATTTGATATTTATGGCCATCCAAATGTAACAGGGCATGATACCATCACAACAGCAGTCTGGATTGTGGGGGAACGTGATGATCGCACGCTAGATGCAATCCAAGCAGGCTGGCATGTATGTCAATTCAACATTTGTTTTCCTCCTTTTTGTGTGTGTGTGTGTGTGTGTGACGGGGTCTGTTATTTGTGAGTTGCTTCTTACCCTATCCTTATTCCAATTACATGTGTTTCATATGTTCAGTACATTGTAAGTGGCCTAAATAATTCCTGTAAAGATTTATTTATTTATTTATTGAACTAATCATTTCCTTGAGATATTAATTTGGTCTTACATTATCTAGGTTAATCCAGCTCTATATGGTGACTCAAAGACGAGATTCTTTACCGCATGGAGGGTATAAATTTATGTTGATTTATTTCATTCAACACAAAATATAACAAATTTCCGCATCCACAATTTTGCTTATCAAAATTTGATGGTCATTTTTTTCAAGTGTGTTGTCCATTGCAATGCTAACTCAGCGTTCCGTAAAAAAACTACAGGCTGCTGATTTGGGCTGTTCCAATACTGCGTGTGAAGGTTTTGTCAAGAGTGATACTGCACCCATCTCTCCAGGAGATGCTCTTCCCATTTCAACGCCTGATGAAATTCATGAGCTGATAATGTGGATTGAGAAGGTACCTTTTACATACCTGAAATTAAATACTACATGCATTGGAGGGCATGATCTATATTCTGGTATACAAGGTATATAACTATATACTATATAGAGCTAATGCTTGAACTTCACCCCAAAAAAAAAAAAAAAAAAAAAAAATTCCTGAGCTAAACATTAATTGATTGCAAGACAAAAATCTCAATTATAGAGATATATATGTCTGATGTATGTAAGAGTGTTGAGGGAAACCCTGTAATATATACAAATATACATAATCAAGGCAGCTCCAAGTCAGTCATAGCAAAATATTTACAGATAAAAAATGTCAAAATTGGCCAACAGAGAAATAATCTATAATTAACACTAGGGACGATACAAAACTAAAACTTGTTTGTGGAGTTTTGAGCAAAAGAAGAAAGTAATATAATATTAAAAATGTCAGGATGAGACGGGAGACTGGTGGTTATACGCATCAACAGAGAGCACTGCCAGTGGTAAAGTTGGGCACTGGCCGAAGTCTCTCTTCTCTAAATTAGCACAAAATGCAACTGTGGTCAGCTATGGAGGCTTTGTACAAGTCAAGAAGGGGTCGGTGAGCCCACCTATGGGCAGCGGGCACTTCCCAAATGATACTGCGGCATTCTTTTCGAATGTTGAGTATGTGGACGAATTCGGTCGTAAAATTGCTGGGAACCTGGCAGCGGTTGTCACCGACAAGAATTGTTACGATGTAGGCAACATGGGTGATGCCACTTTTTTCTATGGTGGACCTGGTGGCTGTGTGCCTGTGTGAGCTAATTAATTAACACATTAGAGGGGCACGTCGCCATTTTATATGATGATCAATAATAGTAAGTTTTAGATGATTTTAATTCCGCAAATATTGGACCCTAGCAGGCTTATGTTATTTGTATGCTTGCAATTGCTGTGCTATCATTTCTTACAAGTTACAAGCTCAATTTTGCTCGTGGTTTAGAAATTAGCTAGTTTGATTTTCCTTATAATTTTCGTTTTCTTGGTAGGATCACTGCGTCGATCTACCTGCCTAGCATTATGTTTAATCGAAATACACTTGAAATATGACAGTTGATATTATAACTATATAAATGTGTGGAGGTGTGCCGCAGGCGTGGGTTTAACCACAGTAACTCGCGTGATCTTATGTGGCCACTCGGCTGGATTTTTTGTGGTGCATGATTTTTTGTGGCAATTTCTGTATAATATTTCAATAGTATTCTCAATTTTTATGACATTTTTTATATAGTGTTCTGAATTTCATAAAAAAAATTATATGCACAATATTCGCTCTATAGTTATATACGTGGGAACCATGAATTCAAATTCCAGAAAGAATGATTAGTATGTTTTATTTTATTGTCTCCGTCTCCAGTATAGTCAACATTAATTTGTAATGTATAAATATAAATGTTACTTAATTTTACTATTTAATGAAGCATGCCGCAAAGGAATTTAGACATTAATTTGTAATGTATAAATATAAATGTTACTTAATTTTACTATGTAATGAAGCATGCCGCAAAGGAATTTAGCCAATTTTCTTTCACCAAAAATAGGCCCGTCACTTAAAATTAGTACATATAAAAATTATGTCCAAATGTCAGGTCATATTTAAAGGATAAAAGTCTCAGATGCACATGAGATATTAAAAATGCATTCAGACCACTTTTGGCTTGAATGCCGCAATAACTTTTGTTCTTGAAGTAGTGGATAAATATTGGATAATTATTGAGACTGGAAGGATGTATCAAAGCAGTTTTTGTTTATGCAAAAAAAAAAAAAAAAAAAAAAAAAAAAAAAAAAAAAAAAAAACTTATTTAAAATTAGTACAAGCGAAAACAATATTTCAAGGCAGGGCAACGATCGGCCCCATAAATTTTGTTAAGAAGGGATTACGGTAACTTTAGATCTTTTAGTTAGTAATTAGGAAGTGAGGTTAAAATGATTAATTTTGATTTTCAACAAAGTTGTAATTAATACTACATTGGGATCATCCTATTTGAATGAGAAAAAAAAAAATTTTAATTGATATTGCAGTGAACCTTTGAGAAGCTTCATAGAAAGTCTACACTATTTGTAGATAATATCATATCCATCAACTTTGAATGGTTTAATAAAATATTATTTAAAAAAAAAAAATTAGAAAACTTTGAATGGGAGGAGGAATGGATACGTGTTGGTGAAAGAAAAGAAAGGAGCAGCGTGCAGCAAGTAGCAACCGTTCTTTTCGGCCATTGACTGTTAAGCCCTCGTAATAAATTCTCTCAGCGAATTTTTTAATTTGTGCCACATGTTTTGACATGTACCTATCGAGGGTGGCATGCGGGGCCCACCCTGTCAGAGAACCGACCTTCGTGGATCGCGTTCTTGGGTCTCGATGCTCCATAATGTTGGCTACACTCGGTTCACCTTAATATTGTGAACTCCTACTGCATGGGGAAATGCATTCGTTTATCCAATTCTTTTTTATGCTTTTTATATCCTCACTTTTAACATGAACAGAGAAAATTTCTCAAATTTTTTTACTCCGAGCTGGAATAGATAGGAAATGGCTACGATGTTAACATAAAAACTATTAAAACAATCATATTTTTTAAGATCTAATAATTATGTGTCAAGCAATTTTATTTTTATCTATAATTAATTTATGTAAATACTACTAAAAGAATTAACACCACCAAATAAAAAAGAATCTCTTATACAATTTCTCAATTTTATTTTATTTTAATTAGAAGGCCCACTATAAATAGAAAATATAGTAATAACAAATACTACATAATTAAGAAGAGTTATCCTATCAATTTACCACGTTACTCTGGAATGATGAATTGTTATATCAATTTACCATTTAAATTCATTTTGAAGCCTCTACTATTTTAACATCTACATTCAAAAAATAAAGGATTATCTGCAAAGTGCATATTTTGAAACACTGGCTAAATTATTAATAACTTGTGTTAAGTCTCGGTGGGTGTACTTGGTTGCACAAGTATAAATAAGAATATGAAAAAGGAGAGGGAAAAGCGATAAATAATTTTTGGTAATGAATTGAGTATTAAAATGAAGAGAATTAAATAACAATGAATGTGTTATATCTTAGTCTCTTTTATGCCACATCTATAGAGAAAAAAAGAAATAAGAACTGTACCCTATTTTGTTTGTGTTTGGATAAATTCACTATCGTATATAAGCAATTTTATACCTTATATAATGTCCAACCAAACAGCCCGACAGGTATATATGCGCATTAGCGAAATAAATAAAAATATTGAAGCATCTATAAAGACTAAAAGTTAAATAACTGAAAAGGATATAAATAATTCCGATCGTGTCTCTTACAATAGAAAATATTTACCTAAGCTCACATCGATATCGATGCATGTCATGTAAGTTTTTTTTTTAAAAATTTCAATTCAAGTGATCCATTAGTACCAAAAGTGCTAATAATTAATACTTAAATTAAGAAATCCAAATATTAATTCCACCAAAAGTTGTTGAAATGGTTCAAATTTATAAGATGCTTTTAATGTTATTTTTTATCATCTTTGAAATTTTCACACCAACCGCTGAGTTTTTCCCTTACAAATGAATTGGACGTAGTTCTAATTTTTTTTTTTTTTTATAATTTATAGCATATTTCATTGCGATACATTATTGATTGAAGTATGAACAAAATAAATTGCAATTGTGAGTTAATCATTATTATGGTGTTGATTTAGATAATTGGTATAATCATGGTGGCATGTAAGTACATGACAATTGCTAATTAGTTCCAAATTGGCAAATAAAATATGTGACTATAAATTCTATAATAATAATAAAGTAGGACCTAGAGAAATATAAGGTATTATTGAATGCATGTGTGAATTAGAAAGTGATGAACCACCAGTTAGCATTAGCTTAGCTGTAGTGTAGACTGGGTCTAAAGAGGTATATCCGAATGAATCATTCTCTCCATTTAGGCATTTCTTCTTCTCTCAGTTTCTCTCTCCAGGAAAAGAAAAGAAAACAGAAAATCTGCTCTTTCTTCTCAAATCTCACTTGTCACAAATCCAAAGAGAATAAAACAAAAAAAAATGGTCTCTTCTCTCCTCCCCTTGCTAGCAGTAGCCCTAACCCTAGTGCTTCCCTCCTCCGCCGCCGTCGCTGTGTCGTCCCCCTCCGACTCGAACCTGACCGCCTACCAAGCGCTCCAGACCTTCGATTTCCCCGTGGGGATCCTGCCCGTGGGCGCGCTGGGCTACGAGCTCGACCGGTCCACGGGCGCCTTCAAGGCCTTCCTCAACGGCTCCTGCGAGTTCAACATCCAGAGCTACTACCAGCTCCGCTACAAGTCCACCATCGCCGGCAAGATCACCAAGGACCGCCTCTCCAACCTCTCCGGCGTAAGTGTCAAAATTCTCTTCCTCTGGCTCAACATCGTCGAGGTCTCTAGGGACGGCGACCAGCTCTACTTCTCCGTCGGGATCGCCTCCGCTAGTTTCGGCATCGACAACTTTTACGAGTCCCCGCAATGCGGCTGCGGCTTCGATTGCAATTCTCTTAGGATCAACCAAAAGGTCGCCGGTGCCACTGCCAAATTGAGACTGCCCTTCTGAGCTTTTCTCTTTTTCTTCCTTTTATTTATTTGTATGCATTTTGTATAATTAGGACAAATGTATCGTTTGCACTATTTATTCTTTGTTTCCTCAAATCTATAGATGGGTTGCTTCAGAATAAAAATCATCTTATGCTGTATTTGTCTGTGCCTTTCGATGAACTTTCTTGGTTGGAATGGAATTTTTATTAGGTGCCCTTAATTACTCAATGCCCAAAAACAATGTTCTGGTATCAAGTTGTTGTCTTTTTTAAATGCATGCAATCCTTACTTACAAATTGCCAATCATATTAGGTATGCAAGCAAAAAGTTCTACTTGCAAAATTAAAAATCCACAAAACTAATCTTGGGACCCAATTATAATTGTGCTATCTATACTTGTATTAGGATTCCATCCCAATGTTTATTATGTATGTATGGAGCTAGGGCCCCATTTATTATATTGCTAAAATGCTGGCGCTATCTGCTACATTTCTCTTTTGCTAGTTTTTATAAATCTGCTTTATCCAAGTTGAATGCACGTTTGCTTTCTCTACTTCTGTTGTAGCATTGTATCTTGCAGGACAAGGATGTCTTTTTTTTTCAAAGGTAATTAATGAAAAAAAATCTTAATTACAGACCTCTTATTTTTAATGATTACTCAAGTTCTGTTTCGTCACCAGAAGAGATCGAAACAAAATTTCGAGAGTTAATTATCAAATAAAGAAAGATTTTAGAGGACAGGCAGTTCTTTCATAATGGAACTAGAAAAGAAATTATCGGTTTACATAATTTTAAGTTTGTCAAAATACTGTTCTCCCCTAGAAAATAGTGTCTTCTAAACTGTCAGAATGCCCCATTTCACTCTTGAACTGCTTGCAAAGAAAATTTGCAAAAGGATTCTTGTTGTTGAGTGTTGACGCATTTCGTTTTTCTTGTTCTACTTCTGATATCTAGTAAATTTTGGGCTCCTCGACAAATGTGCTAAATTAACTAGTGTGGTTGCTATGTTCTGGCAATCTGACAGCCAACTATATGTTTTGTACGTTAGTACAGCTAGGAAAATATATAATTAATTAATCTAGGTGGAGCCTCATCGATTATTAGGTTTATATGTACTTATGTATATTAATAAAGTGACCGTTCAAGCGACAAAATTACATAACATTACACCTAGGTATGCTTTGTCAGAATATTGTTTTTATTTTAAAATTTAACAGCAATAGGGTAAAGGGATAAAACTTGTTTGCCAAATTTGCAATAAAAGGAGATGAGTAGTGTTATGTAGAGGCGACAATGGAGGAGAATCGCGTTGAAAGGTATTTTCGTATTTTTCATATCTGATCCGTTTGATCTGAAACGCATAATAGTAGAATTGAATTGGATGGACATAGATTAGCAAGGGGGTGTGAAAAGTATGGAATTGGAGTTTTTGAAAAGTAGCAAACACTCCATAGATTGTTTTCTTTTGCTAATTGGAGCGTTTTTGAAAAGTATGATTCTCATTTTAATTGAACGGAATTGATAAAAGACCTGCTTTGCAAGGGCAAGGCCATGAACAAAAAAAAAAAAAAAAACACAATAGAAAATAATTCCCGATTTATTTTCAGAGAAATCAGTCGTTCTATAGCTATATTACGCTGAGATCAGATCAGGTCCATCTCTCTATTTTGGGCCGGACTGTCCTGCTCCAGTCCACGCCTTGTAATGGATTTTTTTTAAGGCCCAGAAACGTGATGTTTGCTGACAGCAGAAAGTAAGTAAAAAGTTATGTTCATATCATCATATGGATCGGTTAACAAGATCAAGCGACAAAATTACATAACATTACACCTAGGAATTCTTGTCAGAATATTGTTTCTATTTTAAAATATAACAGCAATAGGGTAAAGGGGTAAAAATTGTTTCCCAAATTTGCAATAAAAAGGAAGAGATGAGTAGTAGTTACGTAGAGAGGCGACAACGGAGGAGAATCGCGTTGAAAGGTATTTTCGTATTTATTCTGATCCGTTTGATCTGAAACTCATAATAGTATAGAATTGAATTGGATGGACATAGATTACCAAGGGGGGTGTGGAAACGAGTTTTTGAAAAGTAGCAAACACTCCAATTAGCAAAACGGATCGAGGGTGTTTCAGTCCAATTAGCAAACACTCCATAGATTGTGTTTCTTTTGCTAATTGGAGCGTTTCTGAAAATTATGATTCTCATTTTAATTGAACGGAATTGATAAAAAAAAATTAATAACCTGCTTTGCAAGGGCAAGACCATGAATAAAAACAAATAGAAAATATTCCCGATTTATTTTCAGAGAAATCAGTCGTTCTTCAGTTATATTACGCTGAGATCAGGTCAGGTCCAACCATTTATTTTGGGCCGGACAGTCCTGCTCCAGTCCACGCCTTGTTATCATTTTTTTTATAAGGCCCAGAAAGGTGATGTTTGCTGACAGCAGAAAGTTAGTAAAATTGTAAAAAGTTATGTTCATAACTTCATATGGATCGGTTAACAAGATCAGCTCGTGAGATAATTAGAAAACTATATACAAAAAAACAAATTCATTGTAAACCTAAGAACGAAACGTGATCCCCAAGAAGGGAAAAAAAAAAGAATAATTCAACACTCTCTTTTATGTACAGCGAAGTAGTTTTACAAGTTATTCTATTCTATGAGTTCCAAATTACTTGTGTTCTGTCACCAACAAAACAACGTGTCAAATATATATATAACTAGAGAGTGTCATCGAGCTCAATACATAAATCTTTTTATTATTATATTAATTTTTATTTTGTTCTTAATTATAAGTTATATAAAACGAAGATAATTAAATTTAGTATGATAGAATCATATTAACGAAAAAAAAGCATGAGAACGAGGTAGTGCTACCGGAGGAGGAATAGAAGAGAATGGTGGAGAGATGAAGATATGATGAAAATGAAAATAGGAAGGGTAAAAAAAATCAGAAACAAAACAATGCGTTGCCAAATTATTATTTGTTGGTGAATCAGGTCAATTTTATGAACAATAATACACGACACACAAATAGTTATAGAGTATCACGTTACAGAAATTGAAAAAAATATTATTTCACAATACTTGAAATGTCAGACTATATTTTTTAACTAAATGATCCCGACATCCACGCATCTTTATTTATATTTTTTATTTTTGATATACCTGCCGTGATAAATTTCCATATTAGTGAGAAATTTAAAACCCTTGACGATGTGCACCAGGAACATTCAACATTTTCTGCTGAAGTCGGCGCTAAATTGACCTCCATTTTCTCTATATAAAAATAGAGACCCAGTATTTGCACCGTGCGGGTCTCAGACCCCTTTCCCTCTCCTAATTCCTAAACCCTACGGCCAAGAAATTGTAAATTAGCAAAGATTTTGGTGGATTTTGTCGTTTATCCAGCAAATTTAATGTCCACGATTCTACATGTGCTTTTGCCTTTTACCCTTCTCGCCGCCGCCTGTTTATTCAATCATTCTCCTAATCAGTCTCGTACCTGTAAGATTATATTTTATTTTCTTTGCTTCTTTCTTGTATTATATGATGTTACAGAGGGGGGGAAAAAAATTCTTCTAAGTTTGTTGATTTAGGACCTCAAACTTCACCCTAGTAAAGGGATGTATGTAACATTCAATAACCTCAAATTCTATTCACAAACAATTATATCATGATCCACCTACTACCAAGATTGTCTTTTTGAAGTCAAGAACAATATAAATAGCGGGAACTTTTACCTTGGTAGTTATTTGATCAAACTGTATATCCTTGTATGGGCGCCGGTACGGTGTTGAAGAAAAATGGACCTACCATTATGTTTTTGTTTCAACAAACTTTTCACTGCTTATTATATGCTCTCGTTTCTTTATGTTTACTACTAATTAATTTGATTCACACTTTAGGCTTTGCATCTCAATGCATACCAGCGGAAATTGAAATAAATATTTCCATTTTCAGCTATTATGATTTGCAATCAGTAAAGTTAATATTATGCGGAAATTGAAATAAATATTTCCATTTTCAGCTATTATGATTTGCAATCAGTAAAGTTAATATTACTTAAGTTATTTACATTTCAGTCATAAATATTTACCAGCCATTCTCCAAGAAATGGGCAAATTCAATCCAGCAAAACAAAAGGTTTGTATTTTTAAGCCAAGGTGTAAGGTTTCGAATAACATGCGTGCATTTTCAAAAGACTTCTCACTTATAACTTATTGGACGTTATACGGCAATAAACGCCAACCAAATAACCAATTAAGAAAAGTAAAAAACAGGTGGATCGGATTGTAAGTAGCAGTGAGTAGTTTTAGAAGTTTTCTAATTTTTTTGCGATGTCATTTAGGGTATGAATCAATCATAACACGCTTGCTGTATCCTCAAAACAGTGTCCTTAATATATTTAAATTTAAAAAACTTTTTTTTTCTTTGAGTTTGCTTCTATTAGTAGATTATGTAGAGTCTATTTTGGCTCTGCTTGTTTCAAAAGAAAAAAGAAAATTTAAACATAACAAACAATTAAGTATTTACACTTCATATTAGATGAAAACTCCTATACAAAATGCAATAATTTTTTTCAAAACATTACAAACGACTAAAATTTACACTTCATATTGAAGGAGATCAACTTTATAAAACTTCTTTATATTTCAAAAGTATTAATGCTAATTGATGTCGCAACGAATATTAGTTCAGAGCATTGATTTTCTCCATATGTTCTCTATAAAATATATAAATTGGTTGTTCCAAAATTAATTATAGTAGAAAGATAATTAGGTAATTCAATAATTATACATATATCTTTTTTATAAATGAGTTATTCTTTATAAACTTTCAAGATAATTATCTAACTGTACATGTATCCCCCCTTTTGGTTCATTGTAAAATTTGCACCGAATTGAACCAAAAGCAAAGACATGAAACCATGAAACAGGCGGACATGAATTAAGCATTTAAGGATCATTTAAGGATACTAACATGCTGTATAAATTAGAAATATTGCTATCTGTATGTCCAATTTGAAATAACAAATTAATTTACTAATTTATTTCACCTTTCCACGCTGGTTCAAGGAGTACTGTCTAAAATTGCCAAAAATCTGGATTTAAATTGAAACACTACCACCAAAATATACAAGGATTCATGTTGTAATTAAATTACTCCAAAACAAAAGGTATTGTCTTACATAGACGATGCTAGTTGGAGATTTTGTACAACGTGAATACCATAAGCAATCCCATTAAAGGTCAATGCTAGATTCGAGAGAAGGCAGGATAATTTTTTTTTTTTTTTTTTTTTTGAATGTACGAGCCGAACTTGTCCTTCCATTTTGTCAAATTCTTTATATTTTATCTATCAATATGAATTTTTGCTTTTTCTTCTTCTAATTTTTTTTTACTTTTAATAGAATATTTTTGTCCTTTCTGTAGTCTTTTAAAAGAACTTTTTGCCATAAAAATTCTACAAAAGCAACTTATAAAATCAAAGTGAATTTAACTTTTTCAAAAATTAATAATAATTAATAACAGAAGACTAACTAAAAACAGAAGAAGACCTATTATTCCTTTTATAGACAGGCTCTTCAGGCAATATTAGAGACCAGTCTTCTCAGTTATGAAAGAGATATCAGACAAAACATGCCTTTAGGAACACTCGTATCCGAGATTATCTTTTTTTTTTTTTAAGTTAATCTAGAAAAATGGTATCGATTGCATGTACATGTCTACCGTTTTGACTAGATCCTTTCCATTCATTGCATATCGGGAAATGTCCTCTCATGCAAGAACCAGAAAAAAAAAAGAAAATATAAATAATTAGATTAGTTTGTAAAGTACTCGTAGCCCATAGACATACATACATACATCATTCTTCCTAATAAACAAAAGCGCAGCTTATTGCAATGAAATGTAATATTTCGAACAGCCGAAAATTCAGCGTTCCTTTGCAAATGAAAACTATTAGAAATTATTAAATGATTTAGCATTTCATATGATTTACAAGGATCACCCGTTGTGAACATCTAGCTGGGCCTTGTACCTAGCCCAAGCCTAGTCCTTCCGATATGATTTACAGAGCTGGACAGTTTGTTATAGGAATTTTAAAAAGGTCAGGGCCGAGAGAGTCCATGTTTAGGAAGAGTCATGCCACAATATCAGAGAAAGAGGAACTTAGAAAGGCTGGACTTCAAAGTGTTAAAATTTTTTACCACGACAATGTAAAGTTAAGTTAAAAAAATATATTTCACCTCTTCTATGATAAATTATTTCATACATTCTTAATTTTCAATTATTTTGTTTCATTATTACATTAACAATAAATAATTTTTTAACCCTAACTATATCGTTATAATATAGCTAATCCTAAAAAACCTAGTTTAAAGGAGAAAAATTGAATTTAGTTGAAAATAAATTTGTACAATTTATGCTCAAATAATTTATACTTTTCTTTTTTATCAATAAATAAAATTTTATTATTTTACATATAGCTTATTTTTTTCAAGAAAAAATATCGTGTCCGTCAGATCTTCAAGCCTTTTAAGTAGGCCTGTCAAACATCTGAAACAGAGACGGAACAACATGTTTCGTTTTTGTTTCGTTTCAGCAACGTAAGTTTCATTTTTGTTCCATTTCGATAAACAAAAGAGTTTTCAGTTCCGGTAAACGAAACATTTTTCTGTTTCGTTTTCTGTTCCGTTCTCATTTCCCACTGATTTTAGTCCAATTTTCGTGTTCTATTTCGTTTTCGTTCCATTTTCAGAAACAGAATTGATTTCTCCTTTTGTTTTTAGTTCTGTTTGGACAGAACGGAAGGTAAGTGTTAAAACGGATGATTATTGACTACTAGAGTCATTCTAAGCCTGCCCTTCCTAAAGCATGCCCTTCAAACCCACGCATCTCGAAATCCGAAAGACCTTGGAGTAGACTCATTTTTCAAACTAGAGTCATTCTAAGCCTGCCCTTCGTAAAGCCATTCAAAACCCTGCCAGATCTAGCCCTTGTTTAGGCCTGGTCTTCCGAAAATCCGATCATGTTCACTAATTATATTATTAATTAAAACTCGTGATCCGCTTTTCAAAAACGGCCACAAATAGACTTTTTATTCTTTTTATAATTTTTTTATTTTTTATAATTTGTTTAAAATAAATTAATAATAGTCGTACCAATTAAAAATAGTTGTACTAATCATTAATAATAGCAAGATTTTTTTTGCAAAAAAATTAATGTCAAGTTAAAAATTTTTGTATATAAATTACTAATTTTGAACTTAAAAATATAGCGACTTTTTATGGAAGAAATTACTAATTTTGAAATTAAAAATTTTTGTATATAAACTTTAATAAGTTTTTTCATTAATATTAGCACGATTTTTTTTGTTAGAAAATTTATGCCAAATTTATATAGCGACTTTCGTACCAATTAAAAATAGTCGTACTAATCATTAATATTAGCAAGATATTTTTGGGCAAAAAATTTATGTTTATGTCAAATTTATATAGCGACTTTTTATGGAAGAAATTACTAATTTTGAACTTAAAAATTTTTGTCTATAAATTTTAACAAGTTTTTTCATTAATATTAGCACGATTTTTTTTGGCAGAAAATTTATGCCAAGTTTATATAGCGACTTTTTATGGAATAAATTACTAATTTTGAACTTACAAATTTTTGTCTATAAATTTTAACAAGTCTTTTACAACAGCTTTTTAATATTTTACATTAGAAATTTTTATAGCGACTGCCACATCTAGTCACTACTCACTATTAATCGGGCGCAGATCCTCTGGACGTTTTTTTAAAACGTCCAGTGGTAGTTTTTGATCGGAGCCGTCCAATTTAATCTCGACGGTTTATTTTTTTTGGGCCAATATTTTTTTCGGGAGTGGTAGAATTCATGGGACTTCTTTTAGCCGTTGAGATTAAATCAGACGGTCCAAATCCAAAAACATCCACTGGATGGCCATCCAGAGGATCTCGTTCCACTACTAATCTGCTTGGAGAAGCACCAATGCTGGCTAAGAAAATAGTTAGATAGAGCCTTATAAAATCCTAGAAGCCGAGTTGGGGCTTTTTCGGCGTGTTCGAGAAATCCGAAACATACTACCTGTCTACCTCCTCATTCCTCAATTAAATGGAAGGCCTAACTACGTTTAGCCAGGGCAAGCATTTGGGCCTAATTTGCCTCTTCGGATAAATTGAATTCAGAAATGTACATGCGGACTGCGGACATGCCAAAGTTCATCAGAGCTACATTTTATCATTTTCTCAGATATACTTCCACTAAAGGGAAATTAGCTTATATAGAATAGACCTATCAAAGCCTTAGAAATTGAAAAATTCTCCATTATTTTCCAATCACAAAAATTCTGATGGGCCGGTATAAGTCCACTTTCCTCTATATTGAAAATTTCTCCATAACCAGTGAGGTACCCCCGAAAGTTAGGACTGATCCAATAATATTGGATTACCTTTTTTTTTTTTTTTGATACACTAGATAGGGGCTATCTAGTTGGTACAAAGTAAAAGAAAAACTACAAGAAAGAACTACACCAAAAAGGTAAACATCTAAACAGTTGACTGCAAACTAACTACTAACTACTAAAATTAGCAATGCTTCATAAAGAAAATAGCCTCTCCCACTATCCATTCCTGTATTGCATTGAGGCTGCGTGATTCTGTTCTAAACACCCTATTATTGCGCTCTAGCCAAATCCCCCAACAAGTAGTCGCTATGAGGGTAGAAAGAAAGGTATTCTGCTTCGTTAATCTGAATAAAGTCTCCAAATTCTGAGTACAACTGACATCCTTAAGTGGTAAAGGTACCCCTGTATCATTTCTGAGTTTTCTCCATAACATCACAGTTACCGGGCATGAGAAGAATAGATGCGCAACAGTTTCTAAAATCTGCTGCTCACAGAGTACACAACGTTCTTCAAAAATTATGTGCCTTTTCTGTAGCTGGTCTTTAGTGAGTATTCTGCCATGAGCCAGTAAAATCAGGAAACACTTGATGGAAGGTGTTACTTTCAGTTTCCAAATAGAAACCAGAGGGAAAGTTGCTTTGCCAGCCATAATCAAAACACGATATACTGATTCTGCAGAAAAATCTCCATTTGTGGTCCATCTCCATCTTAAACAATCCTTCCCCTGATCAAAGTGGAGTTGGTTTGCAACATTTGCTATCTCAGAATGGTGCAAAGTTAAAGGCGCTGGCAGCAATTGTTGTAAAATTGGCAAAGCATCAGAAAGAGAAATGAATCTCTTTGGAGGGATGTCAGTCTGTATACCATGATAACAAAGCCTTTGACCTGTCCAGTTGTCATACCAGAACAGTGTTTGTTTACCCGTATGCACCTCAGTCACAGTAGAAAGCTGGAAATAAAAACGCAATGCCATTAAATCCCTCCAAAAGAAGGAACCTTCCTTCTTCCAACCGATCGGTGGTATGTTAGAATCCCTTTTTCCATAGAGTAAACGAGTTATTTTGGTCCATTGAGAATCCTGATCATGATAAGTTTTCCACCACAATATTGGATTACCTTTGTTATTAGTTTTTTCCGACAACAAGAGCATTCGTATAAACTTTGGAATCATGACAACTATCCTTCTAAATCTTGATGATTGTCATCCAATCTATAGCATGTTACTAAAAAACTAAAAAAAAAAAAAATTCATCTGACGCTGTTAATGTTAATTTATGTTGACCATAAATGGGAAAATTATTCTTGACACTTATTATATGTATTTGATTTTTTTTTTTTTTTTGTTAATTTGATTTTTCAATCTATTTGTATTTTAGAATCAGCTCTTGGTCTAGTGGTAGAGAGCAACACACTTTCAATGAAAGTCGCGGGTTCGAAACTCCACACTGGGGTCCTTTATGTCATTTAATTTCAAAATAAGTTGGAGAGTCTTGACTCCCATTTTATCTTCAAAAAAATAGAGATCTAGAATCTTCAAAAAAAATAGAGAACTAGATCTAGTGGCAAATAGCAACGAACCTTCTATAGAGGTCGCGGGTTCAAAATATGGTCGGGTTCATTTGTAACATTTAATTTCGAAATAAGTTGGAAGGCTTGACTCCATCTAATTTTATTTAAAAAAAAAAAATACAGACACACACATGCATACACAATACAAGGGATTGACCCCTAATTTTTCTTTAAAAAATCAAGAATATTATATATTCCTTATATTTTATTTATATTTCACACAACTATTGTGAACTTCCTTCTTTATATATTCATTGTAAATCCATAAGAGGTAAAAATACAAATTAAGTTCAGTGCAGGTTGCATTCCACCTTGATTAAAGTTCGACTTATTATGTGAATTCAAAGAACAATTCAATCTTGAGAGTAAAATATATAAAAGAATACACAATTATATACACGATTGCTTGTGTGTATGTGTATTGTGGGCATTATCGACTAAATTTCTTTCCCTCATCAAACTCGGTGGGATGAATCTATTTCTCTATCGTCGTAACTGGGCTGTATTAGAGGCTGTTGATTTTCTTCAATTGTCTCGTTCGAGTTTGTAGACGCTTTACTGTTCATGTAGATCATGTAAATTACCAGCTGAATTAATCCTAAAAAGAAGCCCATTCCATTTGGAATCTACAATTTAAAAATTATCTGTTAATATACAAGGAAAAGAAGAAATGACGAAAAAGGTATTTCAAGCAAGTTAAATTATTGTCATATATTTATAATTTCATTCTGGGGCAAGCTAGATTAATATTGAACTTGTTCGATAATATTAGCAACCATTAATTGTTTTATTTGCTTCTTAATCAAAAAATAAAACGCATGTGGTTTGCTTCATTCAGACAAGCCAATAGAATGAAGTTGTTGGCATTAAATTAATAAATATATAATTGGTCGTACATTGAATAGATTATTTAATGTGCACAAGTTCACTTTTAACAGAAAACCTGGGACAGTGGTAAATGAATCTTTGGGTCTCCAAGCATTGTACAGTTGTTGGGTGAAGAAGGCATCTGATGAAATAGTTCAATTTTGACAAAAGGGGTCACAATTATCAAATTAATACCAATAACAATAAGTGTGTCAATACTACAATTTATGCACATTCTCTAAATATATATTTCAATTATAACATATAGTGGGCCACAATTTAAATTAGTATGCAATGTGTCAATAATTACAATCATATTGTCTATATTTACCCATATCAGCACAAACTTCGTCAATCTTTAATTAGCTTGTTTCATGATAGAGGAAATCAATTTAAAGGTGTTAGAATGGTACTTACACCAAGAAAAACATCTTTAGCAAGAATAGCATATGCAGTCCAGACGCCACCATTCAAGAAGAGAAATAAAGAGAGGAAGAAGGGCATGAACTCCACGCTCTTTGTGTTTATCACTGTTTTCTGCAGATTCATTCAAATTTTAAAATGATAGACAAAGTATCTGTTGCTTACAATTAAATGCATAATTACTGTAATATAATTGAAACTGATAACTAATGATGCTGTCACTTCAAAGTCTACTCCAACCGTGCATATATGTTGGCTGATATTGACAATAATACATGACTGGTTGGGAATAGAACATTATGCCAAATAATTTACAAATGGATGCATGATTGCCGCTTTTTTCAATATAACATCATTAATTATAATGATATTTTGTCTTATATTTTGAACAACTGATTAAGATAAATGTAATTCAATCATATTTAAATTTATTTATTAAGTAATTGTGTATGGATTTACTCTATAAAACATATATAAGAGAAGATTATGCCAAGCTATATTAGAAGTATAGGAGTAGTACGTGCGCAAGCAAGAAAATGATATACATACACGTACGCAATTGAGATATAACACTAATATATATCAATTTAATAATTTGTAGTTGAATTTTAAATTTTCATTATTTAATCTCTCTGTTAAATATGTCTATATATCCTGAGCTTATACCAACATTTAAGTTAGATTGCGTACAAGCAATCATGCTCGACAAGATTAATTTTCAACATCATAAATGCAGTTAAAGTCAAGTGCATATAAATATTGTCACATGGCCTTCTAATGTTCTATATTTTTTTATGATGGTTGCTTTTTCATATATATTATTTGACAAATAGATACGCACACCCTAGCTAATTAAATGGAGCACTGTTAAAATTAGTAATATCATTTTGGAGATTTGGCAGGTGCAGTTGAAGTACTCCTAATTAAAATACACATACACATATACAAAGGAAAATAATTGAAATTATATAAGTCTTTCAAAAAATATAGAAAGAAATAGAAGGATTATTTATCTGTTATTTCTAGAGTTATTATCAAAGATGGACATTAAATGATAAATCATCTGATTATTCTTTTTTTAGAGGTATATTGACAGTGGCTGTCCATGGAAAATCATCTGATTATTCTTATTCACGTTAAGTTTGAAACTTTGACCCTTAAGGCGGTCAGTTTAATTAGTCTTGCCGTCAATTATATATACTACTAAATCATGTGCGTGTAGTTTAAAATTTAACTTAATTTATTAATTAAAAAGTTTAAGATAGACCAGCAAGTAGTTATTTATGGAGTTCAATGTTTTTTTTTTCCCTTATTTTTTTTGTGCGTGCGTGAAAGCATTTCTCGATTAATAGAAAAAAAAAAAGTTGAATTTTCTTTTATGAAACGAAAATTTCTAAAAAAACATGGATCTTTTTTTTTTTCTGAAGAGATAGGTAACGTGTCAGGGTTTAATATCCAGCTTAACTATATTTTCCTGTTTTCCTCCAAAGAAAAGCAAGAGTTATCATTAGTTAATTTATCACGGGAACCGCTGTAAAAGCAAATTAATTAATGATACAAGTTGTATTATGGAAACTCGGCAGCATAATTGCGCCTTGACCAAGTAAACCATGTGTAGCTTTCCGAGTTGGTTTGCTAATGTGTATGGGTCACTCTTGCGTAAGTTCATTAATTTTTCAGAAAATCCTGGATGATGCTTTGTTTTAGCATTTATTTTCTTGCCTTACCATAAGCCCATTAAGAAATTTTATCACGTGGGAGGAAAACAAGTGGTAATTGCACTTTAATTTGAAGAACCACGTCTGTACAAATGTGTGTATGACTGTATGCACAAGGCACCGGCCGCCATGAATTGTGGTGCATAATTGTCTTTCATTAACTACGTTTTAATTTGGATTTTGAAATTTGGAGCATACTATAATAGACTGCCATACATACACTGTTATAAAAGTTAGAACTCAAAACCGACTTGCTGAGTATACACGTAAAAGAAAAAACCATCAATTATTACTGCCCATGTGTATATAAATAATAATCGAAAGCTAGCTAAGATATAAAAGGTTATATGAATTTTTTTTTTAAAAAAAAAAAACAGAGAGAATGAAACATACCACGGCAGCAAGAGGAGAGCCATACATGAGTATATTTAGGAATGCACCAATTGTTCCAATTACACCTATCCTCGCGCTTTCATCATGTATGCCAAACCAAGTCACCAAGAACACTGCCCCAAATGCTCCCACATCTAATCCTCCCACCAAAAGAGCTGCCTTCATCTGATTTAATTAAATAACCATAACAAATAAATTCAGATAATTAAAATCTAATAACGAAAAATACAGACAATGTCGAGTGTTCTGATATACAATGATGCACCAATTAAGAAGAATAGAGAATAGATATAAATATTATATTAATCGTTCTCCACAATAGGGACATTAAATTAATTTAAAAAACCCAAAAATACATAGCTGGATATTTAAAATATTTTCAATGAGAAACTCCAAAATGCTTTCACACTGTGTTTAATTTAATAACGACATAAACTAGAGGAAATATGAAAACTGCTAGTACTTCGGAAAAAAATTCATATTTCTATATATGAACTTGTTTTGTTCCAAAAAAATGGGAAAGGACAAAAATAATTACAGGCATGTAACAAATAATGGGATGGTGTTTATAGAAATAATGTTATAAGAACTCTGTAAACAGTGTTTTTCTTTCATTAATAAAGTGGTGGGGGTCAAAAATCCCTAATTATTTCAAAAGAAAAGGAAAAAAATAGATTGAAATAATGTTAAGAAATGGAAAACGCTCTATATATTAGTTACCCTTTGAGAAGGGTTCGCATAAAGAAGAAAGAGAAAGACATAGATAGCCTCTAGCACAACCCCGACACCATTGACCGTTGCAACGAGAAAAGCATCAGGTTTTGTAAGACCATAGTAGACCCAAAATGATGAGTTCAAAAGGGTCACGACGTATGGTGTTGGCTCGAAATCTCCTGTTGATCGGCTCTGAATAATTCTCCAAAATGTTGAACTGCCGCAAAATTTAAAAAAAGAAAAAATTCTTGTTACAATTATGAAGACATTTATTGGCATATTATGAGGTTTTGGATTAAAAAAAAGGATGCATGCTTAATTATGATGAACAACACAGATGATACGTATAGATTTAGCAGAGAATATATAAGTAACTTACATGGGCGAGGCAAACATAAGAACCGAGATGACATTTCCTGCGTCGAAGATAGAGAAAAAAGGTTACTTGAATAATTGTTAATTAGCTACTATGTATTAGTTGTTGTGTTCTTCTCTTGTATACGGTGTGTGTGAGAGAGCGAGAGAGAGAGACAGGCAGAGAGCTAACCTACGACCCCAATGGAGAAAAGAACAAGATCCATGAGAAAAACTGCTAGTCGGGAACAGCTTTAGAATTGGAAAGGTCGCTGATGCAAATGAGCCAAGCAATGCTTTGGTCAATTTATTACCTTTAACGCCTAACCATATTTTATTTTATGACTTATATATGACTGATAATTAAATAAACCGTTTCGTCATAGTTTATCTATTTTGCCCCCGCTGGTACTTACCTCTTTTAAAGATATCCTTCCCACTTTATTTATCTAATAACTTGAAAGAAATTAAGTATTATATTATATTATATATATATATATATATATATATATATATATATATATATATATATATATATATATATATATATATATATATATATATATATATCTTTAATCTTGGGAACCTTCATTTTAAATACACGCAGTGTTCTATGACTGTAAAAATATAATCCATACTTTTTAGTCAGAACAAACATTTATCAGCTCGAATGTGTAATTCTTTAAATTGTAATGAGTATTATATGATGTAGTTCAAATTAAACAACTACCAATAAATACAAAATAAATTTAATTTACAATATAAGGATTTAAAGTCTACTGTAATAATATCCAATTAATAATTAATTTTCTTATAATTACTTGTAAATTTGCTCTTACAATACCTCTTCATCCATTCTTATTTTTTTAGGGCTAGATGACAATTACCACACCGACAGGTTTTCTATTAATAATAAACAATCCCTTCCATTCAAAGGCAAATCTTTCTTGTATAGACCTTATAATATCACTTTTTTTATATAGAATTAGAAATATTAAATATTATTTAATCTATGCAATTAATGCTGGCACATGCATGATTGGCACAATTCTTGATTATCCAAATATACAACTCATTCACAACATCTTTCTCAAATTAAAGTTCTGATTTATTATTTTTTTTGTTGAATTGTGTTTTTTAATTTATTATTCTACAGGTACATGTTTGGATTTGTAAGAATAAGGAACTAATCCATATTAAAATTTTTATTTTGGATTAGCTAGTGACCCAAACTAATCCGAAATATATGGACTGATTGACTCCTCCATATAAATTTTGAAACAGAGACAATCTACCTTCAACAACGTACGCTTCTCAATATATCATTGAGGCGATATTTTATATTCTCAATATAAGACTCTCAATTATGTTAAAATAACCTTCTTCCTACAATTGTTTCTAACAATTTAAATGCATTTCTTCCTAATAATTGTTTCTAAAAATTCAAACGCATCCTACAAGAAAATATTATTACATATCATGTCGTAGCCTTAATGATCACACTCATTAATTAGGCCTTACCGTGTTATTATTGCTAGCCAGCGAACCAATAGCATCCATCTCGAGAAAGAATAATCAAACTATAGTAGATTACTACTTTTGTGGTAGTTGGGAGCTGGGAATCAACATGTGAAGAGAGCTAACGGTCACAAGACACCCTTGCTTTCGGAAAAGAGAGAGACATTTGCTTTCCAAATGGAGATATCAATTTTTCGAAGTAGACATTTTCAACATATATATATATATATATATATATATATATATATATATATATATATATATATATATATAGAGAGAGAGAGAGAGAGAGAGAGAGAGAGAGAGAGAGAGAATATCTATTGTGAACCATGGTTCATTTAGGGCTCCGTGAACCATGATCGTTTGATCGGTGATTTTACAAATTGACAAATCTAAATTAACCTATCCAATCTATATATTGAAATCTCATAGAAAACCAATTTTTATAAATTTTGAAATTTTTTTACTATTTTTTTCGAATTTTTTAAAACTTGCCATTTTTGGACGGTAATTCACTAATTACCGTCCAAAAATGGCAAGCTTTAAAAAATTCAAATAAAATAGTAAAAAAAAATTAAAAATTGTAAATTTTGTTTGCTATAAGATTTCAATATATAGGTTGGATTGGTTAATTTAGATTTGTCAATTTGCAAAATCACCGATCAAACGGTCATGGTTCACGAAAGGCTCTATGAACCAAGGTTCACAATAGATATTCTATATATATATATATAGTGAATGGATAAAATACACTGATGTGTACGGATCGTCCCCGTACACATGAGTTGTTTTTCAAGATCCAAAATTTAAACGGCCAATCCGAACCGTTCAAGTTGTTCTCCATATTGAAAAATCCTCGGAGACCAAATTTTACATTTTTCGAATTTCTTTACTGTATATTATGATGTTTTCAAATTAGAGAGCCTGAAATACTCCAATTTTAGTATTTTTTGAAAATATCATAATATATAGTAAAAAAATTCGAAAAAATGTAAAATTTGGTCTCCGAGGGTTTTTCAATATGAAGAACAACTTAAACGGTTCGGATTGGCCGTTTGAATTTTGGATCTCGAAAAACGACTCATGTGTACGGGGACGATCGATACACATTAGTGTTCTATATTCATTCTATATATATATTATATAACTTACGGTGTATACCAATGTACGGAAGCTTCGGTACATATTGATCCAAACTTTTTTATCTGCTTCAAAATGAACGATATAAATCGTCCAATACGTTCTCCCTATTGTAATATCCTTGCAGACCAAATTTTATATTTTTTTCAATAAAAATGACCGTTTTTAAAAAACTGAAAAAAAATACTAAAAAATTTTGAAAAATGTAAAATTTGGTCGGCAAGGAGATTTCAATAGGGAGATCGTATTGGACGGTTCGGATCGGTCATTTTGAAATAGATCAACGAGTTTTGATCAATATGCACCAAAGCTCTCATACATTAGTATGCACCATAGCTTTTCTCTCTATATATATAATTTGTAGGTGAAAATTTTGAAATTTTATGTTTTGGAAGTCATATATATTAAAAACATAATTAATTTAGGAAAACGTATGTAAAGATTAGATTCATATTTTAGTCCGTTAAGGCATCTGTAATATAATTTTGTATTTAGTAAAGCAATATGCATTAAAGTTGGTGGTAGGGTTGAAAGCGGATCGGATAAACTCCAAACCGATCCGCATCCGTATCTGAAAAATAGCGAATTCAGATTTTAATATCCGGATCCGAACGGATCCAGATGTGGATCCGGATCTTTTTAAGTGGATACGGATGCGAATATGAGAACGAATATTGGTGCAAATACGGATCCGGATTCGGATAATATCCGGATCCGAATATATTTTCAAAGCGGATATCCGAATATATTTATCGGTTCAGCTAGCCAGTACCATAATCTTATTACTTCTTTTTGTGCTCAAGTCCAAACCCATCAACGCATCAACCCATTAATGCATTAACTTGGTAAACTTGGCATAGACCCATACTATTTCTATTAATTGCTTAACTTGGTTGTTGGCTGTTATCATGTTCGTAGGCAATAAACTTTTGTATAAGACTTGCTACTTGAGGTAAGTTATTTGTATGAAGATAAATGATTAGTCATTAGCTTTTTATAGGATACAGGATCAAGGAGGCTTGATGATTAAGTGCAAGTAAATTAAAAAAGATAGTATATCAGATTAGAATATTTTGACTAATTATTTCTATGATAGACAAAATTATTTCACTTAAATGAATTTTTAATTAAAGTTTATAGATAAAATGCTTAAATTTAATTAATTTGTTGGGATTAAAAATTTTAAGTGACTTCTTTAAAAAAAAAAGATTGAGCGGAAACTTCTAGTCTGTTTTAATATCCGAAATATATCCGTATTCGTATTCGTATTCGACAATATCCGATTCGTATTCGAATCCGTTTAACATCCGGACCGTATTCATATCCGAACATATCCGTATTCGTATTCGTATCCGAAAAAAAATGCGGATGCGGATATGATTTGACCACCATCCGATCTGTATCCGGTCCGTTTTCATCCCTAGTTGGTGGACATTCTTTACGTACACTTATGTTGGCAATCCTGATAATCATTTAAAAATTAAATTTTAAGTTTAACATTCGACATTTGAACCATAATCTGTATTACATATATCTGCAAATAAAAAAAAATTGATGAAACTTAATGCAAATTTACTATTCATTAGAAGACTTGAATTTTGCAATAACCTACATTTACATGCTTTTGATAAAATACTAAATGATATATAAATTGCATAAACCTTTATTGACAACTAATAACATCGACAATATGATCATAAATTTTTTTTCTATATTTTAATTTTATTAAATTAAATTTTTTAATTATCAAAATTAAGGAATTTACTATTGTCAATAATAGATTTCCACCCGTATAAAATTTCTCTTTTTAGTGGAAGTAGATAAAATCATCTCCTACCATATTATTACTGGAATTGCAAGACTCGAACTATTTTAATTAACCAAATATTTGCTGTAATTAAAAGTTTTGAAATGTCAGAGTGAATGATTGATTTTTATAAATATAATAATATTAGCAATACAGATGAGGTAGATCTTCTAGCATAATTAAGTAACGAAAACGATATATGTTAGTAAGCATGATTACTATTGTTATTTGTTAATTCTCCACGTGAGAATATTTTATACTCATGAGTTTAGGAGGAATAATTATATAATAGTCCGTATGAGCTTGTTACAATAAAAAGGGGTTAAAAAACAATAACCGAGACGACTGAATCAAATTTGAGAAAGAAGTTGGCTCGTCGCATGCAATAACACTCTTCGGGCTTTAAGCCAATCCTTATCCTTGTAAGTCATAAATGCATCCACGACTGATTTTATACTTTTTTTCCTCTGCAACACACAGCTGTCTAATATTAATTTTCTGCGTTTTAATTGTTCATATTCCCATAAAAAAGAGAGCTCGTGAAACGAGTGTTCAAGTATATACGTACGTATACCGTTGAAATGATCTTTAAACTATGAAAGGGAAACGAAATAAAATTATTAAATAATTATATTTGGGATTGATATCTATTATGATTGTTCTGCCACTAGTCTTCGTTTGACTGTTCAATTTCGGAAATAACAAGCATCCTTCAAGATGATTAGAAGACACGTACCGAGTACCGACCCTCATATCTAATACTAAAATACTTATATATGCCAAGTCCAAATAATAATAAAAAAAAAAAAGAAACAGGACTTAAAAATCGTTGACAACAATTCATATTCGCGTAACACGCCAATACGTGTAAGTTTTTTTGTTTTTCCAAAGTCGACTATTTTTTAGTGGGACCACGGATAGAATCTCACAAGTTAGGAACGCATCGAATCATATAAATAAAAAGACAAAGACATATAAAAATTATAATACTTCTAAATTCTAATGACATGGGAATTTAAAATTTATTTTTCATATTTAGCAATATCATTATTAATAATAACTATTTTTAATATTTCCATGTTGTTTTACGCTTGGAATTTTTTAGTACGGCCCAGACCCAATTTTCCAACTAGGCCGTTGAAACATTTTGGCCCATTATTGAGCCTATTTCAGATTCAGGGTAGCTTTCTGTAGCCGAAAAAAATATAACTAACCTTAATTAATTAAGAAATTTTAAAATAATTCGTTTTTAATCAAAAATTTAAAAATGACTGCGCAGTTTCGGAATCTGAAATTTCGAAACTAATTCTGCTTAGTTTCAGTTTCGGAATTCCAGATTCCGAAACTAACACTTCCGACATTTTTTGAGAGAAAATATATTTTAAAATTTTTTTAATTAGTATCGGAATTTAGAATTCCGAAACTAGTTATATTAAAATTTTGTTTTATTCATTTATGATGTCTTAGATCGGATTTTGAGAATCCGATCTTAAGACTTTGAATTTTGTTTTATTCATAAAAATTTTGGTCGGATTTCGGTGTGGACTTTTCTGACAATGATTGTCATATTTTGTGGGTACGTGGCATGTAAATAGTTCATAAAGATTCATTAATTGTCATGTTTTGTGGGTACAGGGCACATCCATGAATTATTGAGGATTCTCTGTGGATGTCTACTATAAAGATTTTTGGTTGGAATTATCTGAAGAGTAACTTAAAATCCCAAATTACCGATTCATTGATAATAACAGTAAAGCAATGAAATCCATAAAATACAATTGAAGAAAATAACTTGGTGAGACAATTTGATTTCTGTTGCAAAAATTAAAGTTTTTACTTTAATCGAAATATCATTGCACTATCGTTATAATGACATATCTAAATTGTAGGGAAGTTATATACAAATATTTAGTGAAATTGTCTTTGTAACATTACTATACTTATCAGTCGTGTCTATAATCCATAAGATGGACATTGAAATACTCTAGATCTTTTCTAAATATTTCTTTAAAAGTGCTGATTAGAACGACACTTTTTTTAACAGGGGATTCATTTCATTAGAAAATTCTTGATCAAAATAAATGGATTTGATGTCGGTTGGTCGGAATTTCCATGTTATTAGGCCCAACGAAATTCCATAAAATCAATTCCAATGAAATGAAATAAAATGAAATCCTGCATATAACTTATTTTGATCAGTGCCTAATTATTGCTCCGTGTATGGTAATTATTTTAAAATTGAGAAGTAAAATGTCTTTCTTAAACAACAAGTAACAATATACTGAGAAATAATAATTATTAAATAGTTAACTCAGCTAAGCATATTACTGTAATAACAAATTTTAACTCTAATGTCTCTTTGATCATAAAAAAAAAAATCTAGATAGACTTTGATCGTGAATAGTTCAGCATTTTGTGATATATCATGATAAATATTTATTAAACTTTACACTATATATACATGTCGCAATATAAATGAAAAAAACAATATATGTACTGAAAATGCTAATGCAATTTATAATTTTCCAATCATATAATATTTTAGCAAACTATTTTTTATAGAGCTATGAACATTAAAGACTGTTTTCTACTGAAGTTAGAGATAGAAAAATATTTCACTACACATATTAAAGTCTCAATGGTCGAGTATACGTTGCCATGCTTCAAATTTGCATGATTTGTAGAAAGAACAAGCACACAATGACAAATAACAACCAAAGGCACATAAGAATCAACTCTGGGTTGCCGTGCAGTTGTTAAAACAAAAGAATTTGAATAAAACAAAGTTCTGAATAAAACAAAATTCAAAGTCTTAAGATCGGATTCTCAAAATCCGATCTAAGACATCATAAATGAATAAAATAAAATTTTAATATAACTAGTTTCGAAATTCTAAATTCCGATACTAATTAAAAAAAATTTTAAAAATATATTTTCTCCCAAAAAATGTCGACAGGTTTAGTTTCGGAATCTCAAATTCCGAAACTGCACAGTCATTTTTAAATTTTGGATTAAAAACGGATTATTTTAAAATTTCTTAATTAATTAAAGTTATTTATAATTTTTTCGGCTTTCTGTAGTTCTGTTTGTGCATTTTCCCCTGTTTAGGCCTAGTAACAGAAAGCAAGTGAAAAAAAGGAAAAATTGAATATAATCCCGATACGTCTAGCTTAGTAGAGAGATCAACAATAGATAGAGATTGAGATTGAGAGAGTAAATATAGATCTTTATTGATTGATATTGATATTGGATTACATGGAGAATGTGTGTTTGCGGGTAAATGAAAGTCCAACCTCCTATACAATGCTCTACCCCTTCTATATATAGACTCTAGGCCTAAGATTCTTTTGCTGACGTCATCCGATAGTGGTTAAGCAACTTGTGCCACTTGATTATTCTGAGATCATCTCGGATATCTTCGTTGAAGCCAGGTGGCTAATTTGTCTTCCTCAACTTTCTCGCCTCTTCTTACCGCCTTCCCTTGGACATCTCGCATCGGCATCTATGAACGATTCTTCAGCCAAACGGTTACCTTGTAACTGTCTGGTCCCTCTGAAGATTCTCTAATGTTTTCTATTTCCCGCTCATTCTTTCCTTCTCGCCTATTCTTTTATCGACGGGTCTTTATGGGCCTACCGCTATCTAAATCGTGGGCTACTCCGACTTGGGCCTATCGGGCTAGGCCCTATCACCCCCTCAAATCTTATTCAATTGAATATAACTCCCTCAAATCTTCATTATTGGATATAACCCCTCTAATCAAGACAATTAGGGATATAAACCTTTTTATTAATTTTAATAATATTTAAAATTTAAAAGTTAACAGTTTAATTTTCATTACCAAAATATCCCTGCCTTGTGCCTCTTTCTCGAGGTTGTCAAGTTGATATTGGGATTTATTTACTCATAGTCTCATACTAAAATGAAAACTTAGCAGATACGGTAGAGGCGTAGAGCAGCTTAAGAGTAATGAATTGGTGAACGAAAATGTATCCAAATCGTGCAATCAAAATTAAGCTTTGTTCCCAGCAAAGTAGAATTACTAATCAGCATCTGTGTATCGGTCCATGGAATCGACAAAGTTCCTGATCGAAAAGAGAGCACAATTGCTCCTTCTCTGACGCGACTCCTGAGATGAAAAAGAGATGGCGACATCACTCTTCTTCCTCGAATCATGGAGACCTTCGATCTCCGCTTACAACGCCGGTAGTATGGTTGAGTAGATCAGCTCCTTCTTTTTCGTATGAGTACTGATTTGGGTATGGATCTTGTAACATAGTAGAAAATACCAGACTTGATTAAATTAACTGAGTTAATTTTAAAAAATAAAATTAAGAAAATTAATCTATAAAAATAGTAATATTCTAAAGAAATAAATCCAAATTAACATGGAAATCGATTCGGATTCGAAATTCTTGACCTTGTGTAGTATCCAAAATTTATTTACATAATTCTATCAAATCAAAATTTGATTTAATACAATAATTAAGTTTGAATTTAATTATAATTTAATGAAGGAAATAAATTTAAATCAAAAGTAACATGAAAATCGACTTGAATTCGAAATCTTTGATTTTATGTAGTATCTATAATTAATACAAAATATTCTAGCAAAATCAAAGCTGAGTTAATTCTGAAATTTAATATTAAATTGATTAAATCTTAATGAAATTTGTTATAAAACAATTTAATTCGAGTTACAGCACTATTGGCCGCATAGTTTTTACCATAGAAGATCCTGAAGGATAAATTTTTAATAAAACCAAATTTTCCTCTCTCTCTCCGCCGGCACCATCCCTTCCTTCGTTTCTTTTCTTTCTTTTTCTTCGATCCGTTCGATCGTCTCTTCTCTTCTCCGACGAAGTAAAGAGCGATTTTTGACGGGAGATGAGATGAGGCAAACCAATAGGCGATGGCCACCTTGAGTCGGTTCTCTCTCTCATCCTTCTCCTTGACCTAATCTGAGAGTGACACGATGAGAAGCGTTGAATCGTTGGATTTTGGATAAGGACTAGTCTCGATCGTTCTTTCTTTGCCCTTATTATCTCTTCCCTTTTTCGTTGCCTATAAATAACGGCAGTGAGTTAAAATTTTGGCTTTGCTGCTGGCTTGAAAAAAAAAACGAGAGAAGAGAGAGTGAGAGCAGAAGGAAACTAGAGGGAAGAAATTAAAGAGGAGATTAAGGTATAACACTTCTCTCTCCTTTTAATTTCGGTTAGCAAGTAAGATTTTGGAAATTTTGGTTTAATGTCTAGATTAGAGTTTTAAGCTTGAACTTTCAGTTTTGGTTAATGAACTCGTTATGGATGCTGTTAACAATTTGAAATAGTTAAATGGAAGAGTTTAAGATAGTTTATAGATGTTGGAATTTGATGAAAACCGAGGTAATTAGAGTGTTGGTGTGTCGTGGAGGTATTATGCAAAAATTTAGAGATTTTGAGAAGTTTTCTCACGGTTGGGCATAGAGAGGTGCTTTGTGAGACTGTGTGATGAATTTTGAGGCTTGGTACCAGCCTCTGGTACATTGTTTGTCTATCTGGTACCGTTCTGGTACGGTTTTGGTGAAGGCAGTGGGGTGCAGGGACTGTTACGCGAAAAAAAAGGGATTGAGGACTTGTTTGCAAAGAAAAAAGGACTTATGTGTAATAAAAAGGGCCTATTTATAAATAGAAAGGACTTAAGTGTGAAATAATTTGATTTAAGGTCCTTTTGGAAAAAAACAGTTGAGTTGTCGGGTCGGATCTGACTCTTTGCTTATTGGATCTTGTCGGAATCTGGTGCGGACCCGTTAAGTCGGACCCAGGTCAACTGGATCAGGTTGACCTGGTCGAGTTTGATAGTGGTTATGGGCTTGGGCCTGGCCGGAAAGAAAGGAAAAAAAGTGTGTGTTTGGCGCAATGTGAGTTGTTTGTTGGGTTTGCTTCACTAGCCCAACGTGAAAAAAAAATGAAAATGAAGAGGCCCAGCGCAGAAAATGAGTAAAATCCATTTGGATTTGGACTTAATGTTGAATAATTAACAAAACTTAATTAAAGATTAAGTTAATTAGTGTGGGCTTGAGAATAAAATAAATAATTAAGGGAAAGGCCACTTAAATGTCGGGTATTCCTTTAATTAACCGGTTTTCGAGAAATGATGAGAGTAGTCCGAGTGAGTCGAGAACAGATACGACGACAAAATCACCGACTTTCTGATCCCAACAATAAAATCAGATAACTTTCAGATTTTTGAATTTGTTTTATGATTTTCTGATTTTGATTTTCGGATTTTGAATTTATATTTATTTGATAATTTAAATCCTTATGAAATAAAAATAAGTTAAAATATTAAATAAGTTGTTTAAATTAAATATAAATAAAAGAATTAAATTGTACATGATAAAGAAAATATTTAAAGTAATATTATAAACCTAAATTAATTAAATAATTAATTAACAATAATTTAAGAGATAAACAAAATAATTTAGAAATAAAATAAACAAATTAAGTTAAAAAATTTAAAAAAATAAAAAAATAATAATAATAATAAATAAAATAATAAAAGAGAAATAATATAATAACAAATAATAAGAATTAAAATTACTGAAAACACAAGCAATTACTATAATAAATAATGAAGTACTGGTCAGTCTGGTAGCGTAAGCCGGACCACATTTAAGGATATCGAGTTAAGTTAATTTAAGAAATCGTTTAGTCGAATCTTTACTGTTCTTGACTACTATACAGGAGACCTGGCGAAGACGGAACCCGATCCAACAACAAGTGCGGATAAGTGGATTTTTATAGAGATCCGGTCCTGGTAACTTTAAATTATGCATGGCATGTTGCTGAACCCTTTGAATGCATTACACATTGATCATGCTAGTTTATAGGAACAGATATTACAACTCAAAAACTCATGTTGAAATGATCTCCTCCTTTGTTAAAATGGTTATAACAGCCAGGCAAGTTTGCATATTCATTTGTTATGGATGAGCTGAGTTGTACCAGCTCAATTTAATCTTGCCTGATAATTTTGAATTATGACTGTGCATGAATGATACTGTGTGGTAACTGAGAATGATATGATAATGATTCACATCACGACTGTGTGAAGGGCAGTGTGATGTTCTGAAATGATATTCAAAGCCACTCTCCGGAGTCGGTCGGCCACTGGCTTCGGCCAGTTCGGTAGCGCTATTAGAATATGGAATTCCCTACTGTGCCATAGGAAAGGGATGCGTCCCTACTGTGCCCATGTAGCAAGGGAAAAGTCTCTTACTGTGCCCAGCCGGTTGGGAATGGAGACTTGAGTGTGTTTTTGGTGTCATACTGTTTGAAACGATATGATGTGACTGGTATGCTTGAATGATATGCTTATATTCCCTTTTGCCACCTGGTCTAGGGATACGTCCTTTTTGCTGGCCAGGTAAGGGAAAAGTTTCTTGAAATCTTGAGTAATTGGTATGCATGTTCATGAATAAATGAATGTAATGAAATCGATCTTGGTTCGTAGCTTATTATTAAACTGATTAGATATTTTATATCGTATTGCATTAGTGATTTGACTAAGTTGGTTATTTGATTGATTAACAAGTTATTTATTCATGTTGATCATCACGGGTGTTACTTTCAGGCTAAGATTTCGACTAAAAATCCAAGTCTGGAACTAAAACCCGCACTGAGAATTTTATTCTCACCCCGTATTTGTTTTGCATGTTCCCCGGCGGATGGGGGTTCCAGAGGACGTACTGCTTGTACATGAAGGCTGCATTTAGAGGGTTGTGACGGAAATGGAGACCACCTATACATAGCCAGCTAGTGATTTTATTTTGTTATTGTGTAACAGGATATACTGTTAGATTAGATATGTCTTGACATGTAGATTTTGCGATCGACTATATGTCGATATACTTTGTTTTGTATTTATTTTGTTTATACCCTTAGCTTGATAATATTTGACTATATTATCAGAAAAAAGGAAAAAAAAAGTTACTGTCAATTTTAGATTAAATTTCAGTTTAAGCCTTACGAAAGTACAATTATCTGTACTTTCGTGGCGGGAGCTGTCACGTTTGGCTGCGGGATATGACAGATCTCTGGTTTCTTCCTCTCTTTCTTTCAGTTGGTAATTGTGATGATTTTGAGAAGAAAAGGTTTCGGCAATCTTTACCAGTATCTGCGAAGAGAGAAACAAAGTATAATAGAGGAATGATTTTCGTAGAATGATTTCCAATCCTTTTTCCTATACAAGTATGTACTGCATATAGATACCCTAGGTACATCTCGCTAATACTCTGATGGCTAGATACAGAGGTACAACAGCTAATTGAGGTGGTTGTCTGAATTCGTTGTATAACATCATGCTTTTAATTTTTGTTTTCGTTGGATCTATTAAAGAGACTTTCTTATTTCTGATTTTAATTTAATTTTGTCATTTTTCAAGCTGATAGTTGAAGAGGTCAAAGAAGACCTAATGCGTTTAGAGCTCAAAAAAGAGATATCGGAGTCCACTTCAAAAATTACTTTATAATGCAAAGAATCAATAATTAAGAGGTAGCCTTTTGAAATGATCACTGTCTATAGTCTTCCGCACTTATGGTTTGAAGGGTTATCGGGGTAACAGAGTCTACAATCAAGACATAGAAACATTCGGTGGAGTATGTCTGTGAGCGAGCGATTGGACCCGTGGGGTGGCTTCCCGCCTTTGACTGGGTCTTCGTCAGAAAATCAAGAATTTGTCTTGATTCAACTCTTGAGAGAAGCGTGGCGAGCGGTGACTAAGTCAACTGAGAGTCACGTGGTGACGACTGGTCAACCAGGAGAGAGAGCACACGTCTCCGACAAACAATTACTGTCCATTAATGGCGGTTCTAACAGAGATTTACCCCTTAATGGCAGTAGTTACCGCAGTGGTCCCCAACCCGTAACAAGCGGAGCTGGCGAGAGTTGTCTTTCTCCAGATTTCTTCATACGCCTGGTTCAGGCCATTCAATCGCCAACTCACAAAGAAATTCTTTGTCGAGACCCATTGTCAGAGAAGGATCTTGAGGTTTCGTCGAAGAAACCAGTCCAGACGAAGAATCAAGAAACTCACGAGCGAGGCGTGCACAAGAAAATCAAGAGGATACATCAATGCTCATCCTGCAATTCTCAAAACTCTGATTTGTTCTCGGTGGGGAGATAAAGGGCATTTCGCGAGAGATTGCTCTAGCTCACTGGTGTGCTTCGATTGTGGCAAAGTAGGTCATAAATCGTGGTAGTGTGGGAAGAGAACTGAGACACAAGTTGATTCTCTGCAACTGTAGAGTGCAGATCTGACGCCATAGTGAGCAACTCCATTCTCTGCTTTGAGAATACTGCTGATTCTCAAGTGATTGAGGAAAGCTTCAAGAAGTGTGTGGTCATGGAGATCGATCAGGAGAATGACCAGCCGAGGGTGGAGGCTGGGTTGAGAAAACTTGCTCCTAGCTTCCCATGGCGAGTGCTTGACATAGCAGATTATCGCCTCTTGGTCGAAGGTCCGGGGTGGTGGAAGGATAAGGTCGTTCGTGCTGGCTTTGCAAAAGTGTTTGATGCGAATCTGAGAGTCTATCCATGGGATCCGTCGATGGAGAATGGTTTCAGGCTTAAGAGTGTCTGGATTCGAGTGGTTGGATTTCCTCGCAAGCATTGGAACAGAGCAGCTTTTGCTAAGCTAGTTCATGAGTTCGGTGTGCTATTGGAGGTGGATCCTGACACTCTACTGATGAGATCGTTGAGAGAGGCGAAGTTAAGAGTGGGGATCTGTCAATTTGACCAAGTTCCATAGAAGTTAAGAGTGGGGATCTGTTAATTTGACCAAGTTCCTTACTTCAAAAATGTGGTGTTTAGGAATGATCGTAATGAGTACTGTTAGAATCGGGTCCAGTTCCTGCTGGATCGCCCTGAGAAGCAGCAAGGAGGTTACAAGAAACGCAAGATCTGGATCCGCAAGGATAAGGGATCGGATGAGGCAGAACCTTCCAATCGGCGATTCAGATCTGATGCAGCTTCAGGCAGTGATAAAAAAGATGATGAGGAGGAAGATGATCTGCTGGAGGAGGAAGCTGATGAGGAGATAGAAGCAGAACCATTAGAGAGAGAGAATGCTGATGGTAGTGCAGATGTGTATAATCTAGGTGTTACAGCTACCTCGGTAGTTAAGCAAATGGAAGAACGCCATGATATGAACTCCACAGATTCTATTCAAGCCAAGTCGCTTGAAACTGCTGAAAAGATTGTTCAAGGCATTGATGCCAGTGTGATACACCCTAGGGATCAGGAAAAAGGTTCAATTAGTTAATAAATTTGAACTGCTATCTGATCTTGAACCTGTAATTCAAGAAATTGCTGCTGAGGACAGCTTGAGTGTCCACTCTGGTGATACTACAGCAGCTGAGAAAGATACACTAGAACAATCAATGAGTGCAGTTGCTAAGAACAACAACAATCCAAGTGTTCTGAAGAATACCAGTACAAGCAAAGATAATACTGGTCTTGGTGGGGAGAGACAGATGGTGATCTACCAAAAGCCAGCAATAACTCGTCAGAGTCTCAGACAAAAGCTGAAAGAACCTGAAAAATCAGTGCAAGAGAAGGCAGTGGTTTTGAAGAGCCAACAACAGTCTCTTAAAGCGACTACTGGAGTGAAAGGTATACACGATATATATCCTTTAATGAGTTATCTGATGAACAAGTTGTGGAATTGTTTTCTTGTTTTGATATACATTTAGCTAATTCTAAAGAGGAAGCTCTTGAGACAGTTTCTTTTCTTAGATCCCTTTCCAAAAAACAATTTGGTTCTGTTGTAAATGAGATGCAATCTAAGATTACTCATGGTACCAGATTTCTGAAGAAGGATCAAAATAAAAGGCTCATGTTAGATAATATTTTGGCTAGGGTTAGAAGTAGTCATTTATGATTAAGTTTCTTAACTAGAATGTTAGGGGTTTGAGAAAAAGGGTTAAAAGAAGATATCTCAAGGATTTAATAGATAATAATCATGTAGATTTTGTTTGCTTACAGGAAACAAAAAAAATGAGCTTTTCCACTAGATTTGTTAGATCGTTTCTCCATATTAAATTTGGTTATAAAATTTTACCAGCTGGGGGAGTATTGGTGGGTTTTAATGAAGAAAATTTCATTCTTTTGTATAGTTATATTGCCAATTTTAGTGTTTCTTTATTAGTTAAAGATAGAAGGGATAGCTTTATTTTTGGGATTACTGTCGTGTATGCTCCCACTTCTTTTGTGTTGAAGAAAGCTTTTGTGAATGAATTGATTGAGCTAAGGTCTCTGTGGACTGGGCCTTGGCTTATGTGTGGAGATTTTAACATGATTAGATATAGGTATGAAAAAAATAAAGATAATTTCAATATTGCTGGGGCCAACTTATTCAATTCCATGATAGATGAGTTGGAGTTGATGGAGTTTCCTTTGGTGGGCCAGAAATATATCTGGTCCAATCAACGTTTCATTCCTATCATGGCTTTACTTGATAGATATTTCTGTTCTATAGATTGGATATCTCATTATACTGATACTTTAGTAAAGGCTTTCACTCGATATAAATCAGATCATGTCCCTCTCTTGTTATATTCAAATAATACTGAGAGGGTGCAGCCTATCTTTAGATATGATTAAAGATGGGCCGAGGAAAAAGATTTTAATGAGTTACTGCCAAAGTGGTGGCATTCCTTGAAAATGGGCAGTGATAAAGCCCATTCCTGGTCAAAAAAGATTAAATATACTAGGAAAAAAATGAGAGGTTGGGCCAAGAATTTTTATGGAAGGATACATAAATTGAAAGCCCAAAAACTTGATATTCTCAACTCCCTCCAAAAAATTGAGGAAGAATGAGACTTAAATGTTGATGAATATTTTGATTCTTTTGAAACTAAAGATTCTTTGGATGAGATTTATCATGGTGAACAACTTTATTGGCAACTTAGAGCTAAGTCTGATCGGTTGTTAAAGGGTGACAATAATACTAAATATTTTCATCAAGTTGCTACTATGAGAAAAAAAAAAAAGATCTTATTTTAGGAATGAATGTGGATGGAGTTTTCACTAATGATCTAGGGATTATTGAACAACATATAACTGACTATTATAAAAATTTGTTTGGTATTGAAGGAGAGATTTATGCAACATTGAATGCATCTTTCTGGGATGAAGATTCTAAGGTGAAGATGACTGATGGGCTCTCTTTGATCCAACCATTCTCTGAAAAAGAAATTTTTGAGGCACTTATGTTTGCCTCCAAATTTCGCCACTTGAAAAATGATGGAATTTCTGAAGGAACCTGCAAATAAAAAATATGTTAATCATGACCCATCAAAAATCCACAAATAAGACGATAAAACCCACAAATACACAAAATGGTTAATTAATTGATTAAATTATGTGACATATGCCAATGCCCACATAATTAATGTATTAATTAATTAATTAACCAATTACAACAAGAATTGCATGATGGTCATACCTTATGCATTTTTCCTGAGAATCCATGCCAAACACCATAACTAAATCCTTATACCATGACAATACCAGTCAAATTGCTTAGAATTAAGCGATATGAAATTCTGGTATATGGACAGGGGCAACGACAAGTACAGACGGCTCTATACCAGAAACAACCCGACAAATACGTACATCCAATTTGGACTCACTACCAAATTAATTTACATATTGGATGATCAAATGAGAATCAAAACTAAACCCTATATTGATCATTCAAAAGACAGCCCACGCCATATCAATTACAATCGGGCCCTTGTCGATTTAAATATGGCCCAAATCAATTTGGCCCAACCAAATCCCGAGTCCAGAGGTGCTCAGCGTCAGATCCAGATGCGTCCCGCGGAACCTAAACCCCTCACGCACGAGTCTGGACACGCCAAGCTGACTCAGTCGAGTCAGCATTGGACTCGACACGCGTCAGCATCCCATTCGTTCTCCCCTGCGGGCCCCCAGTTACCGTTAACAGAAAGAAAGAAAGGGAAAAGAATAAAAAGAAAGCTTACTCGAAGAGGAAGTCTCGCGCGCCTGATGGAGAAAGAAGCCCCGCCGACGATTCCCACCACCTTGTCCCCAACTAAGTGCACCTTTGGATGGGCGATGCTTCCCTGATCACGACGACACCAAATTCGACGAGGAAAAGAACCTGTAAAAGATTAATTCAATAAGGGTTCCAGATGAACAGTGGAAATAGAAGTACAAAATTACTCGAAATTGATGTAAAATTGGCAAAGCACATAACCTCAGAAGCTTCTTACAAGCATTCAGAAGGACTGCGGAGAGCTATTAAACATCAATTTTGTTGAGAAGGAGGAGAATCATCACCAGCCATGGTGACGAACTCGAGGCAGATGTGGGATTCGAGATAAGGGAGAAGAAAACGCACCCTATCTTCAATTCTTGCTTTCTGTGATTAAACTGGTATGAGTACATGCTCAAGAGATGTGGAAAGGCTGTATAAAGCCAAAGTTCTCGCAGTAGCATGAGTACTGGAGACATCCAGTGGATAAAAAGTACTGCTGTCGCTGAAATGGAGATGAAATTCTCCCTTCTGCCACCCCTGACATCTGCAAAGTTCATCCTATACCTGAGAAGAACTCGTAGGTTGAGCAGACGCATGACCAAAGGGGAGTTCCTAGCCGTTAGATGGGCGTGATGGGTCAAAAAAGCAAAGGACAGTGATGGACACACTGTACCACCTTGTACTATCTCCAGGGATAAAGTTAAGCATGGATGTGGTACCATGGAGGGTGTACCAAAATTCATATACACTCAATTAGCCAGATCCTTCAATCTTAAATCTAACGGCTGAACTTCATGTAACCTTGGCAAGCGTTTTTTGTTTTAAAACCAAACAAGAAAGGGTACTGTGACCAGCCCAAATGATTTTTTTCTAGTGCTGCCTAAAGGATTAGTATTCCCTTGGATGACATGCAAAATGGCATAATACCCCTTTTCATTACTTGGTGATAAAATGGGGTGCATCATCATATGGCTATGTGGTTCCAGGAGGGTAAAAAGGGAAAAAATAATGATAAAATTCCCAGCCTACATCCTATACACCATTAAGCTCAACCCAGTAAAGGAAGAAATAGCTAGTAAGCAACATAATTGTCCCAAAATGGACTCAATTATGCTTGGTAAACATAGTGACCTTGTCATTCCTGATTATAGGGGGGTCCCATATGTGCAGCCTCATATCTGTGCTGTCACATACAAGGTCACACAGTAGTTGTCACCAAAATCATGGCTCTGAATCAATGGAGGGGATTGCAAGCAGCATTATGCGCCTGTGATGCCTATGTGGCTAGGTGCTCAGAGAGAAGGTTTGGCATCATGCTATATCCCCATTTCCAGTATGCAAGGGCCCAGATGAGGCCATCTGTCACGAGTGAGACAAAAGAACAAACTTGGAGAGCACTCCCACATCCTAACCGCTGATGAAAGCCAAGAGAATAGAGATGTTGCCACGTGGCCAAGGAAGAGAGACACAAACCCTAGCATCGCCTCTATAAAAGAAGATCTTCTCCACAGAAAAAGGGGGCCAATTTTTGTTTTAAGTCGAATTGCTGCTGTTTTTTTTTGTAAAACTTTTTAAGGTATTGTGTATTGGCCTCAGTTCTATGAAATAAATTTTTCCTTTATAACCAATCTTGTTTATTCCCTTTAGAGATGATTTTTGTTACTTGTCGTTTGCTCAATAATCAAGTTTAACTAATAGTCTGATCATGAAAAACAGTTTCCTTTTGATTCCTTCTTTTATGTTTTATTGAACTTCCTTCTTAACCTTTGCTTTTCTTCTGGAAGGCTATGATGATGCTCATGGTATGTGTGAAATTAGATCCACTACTATGAGTTTCAGTCAAGAATCCAGGGGAGAAATAAAGAATATGAATCTACAAATTCATGTCTTTAATTATGCATCTATAATCTTTTTTACTGTTGCTTTGCTTGTCTCTTGAGAAGCCATGAGAGTGTTCACAGCATGTGTGAAATTAGATCCACTGTTGTGAGTACTAATCAGGGCTAGGAAGAGAACTAAGAAAATATATAAATAAAATTTCTCTTGTGATCTCATTCTTTTTCATTTTAAATTTAGCCCATCTGTGTGAGTTGGTAATTGCTGATTTCAGGGGGTCATGTGAAATAAGATCCATACTTCCTGAATATCATGTTAGTTGCTGACACAAAAATACACCTATGTAACTCATATATGCATATCTAAAAAAAATCTATTTCTAGAAAATAAAAGATATATGTGTTTACATACAAATATTCTCTAAAAAAATATATACACTCAATACAGTAAAATTTTGAGACCTCGGATTTTAAGTCTATGTATCAGTTACTGATGCTTTTGTGGAGTGTGTGAAATAAGATCCACCTTCATGAAGCGTGTTTGTTTCTGGTATAAAGGAAAAGGGGCGTTTTCTTAATAAAAAAAAAGAGAGAAGGGCTTATCTGAATAAAAAAATTCTGATAGTAATCATATATCTTCTAGTAGTGTCTGTATTTCCTCTAAAAACATAAAATATGTTCACGTATAAGGTAAATTTAGTACGCTTTATATTTTCCTTACTAAATATAAATTCATGTTACACCATTTATTCTAGTTAAAATTCACTACTTTCAATGTTTAAAATTGCTTGTTATTGCCTTGGTCAGCTTTGTCTTTTCATGAAACCAAACGATCACTAATTTAGTCTAAGTTCCCTAGCTGTAAATGAGTTTTAACATTATGGGTTAAGTCTCAATGGAATATACATGATATGCTGTAAATAAAGAAATATAGATAAATAAAAGGGGTGATATCAACTTATAAAAGTACATATTAAAGAATAAGTATACAGAATGATGTAAGCTTCCATAAGTCCAGCATACGCTTATACCCGACTCCATCCAAGTCCTGATAAAGGCTCAGTTTACTTAAATAAAATTCGAAGTCATAGTCAAATAAAAATGAATCATTAGGTTACATACAGGCGATGTGTGACTCTAGAAAGGGATTATGTTTAATTAATGAAATTAATTTAATGAGATTTCTTTGGTAAAACATGTAGAATAGTCGGCACCAAACCTGTACCAGTGCAAATAAGAAGTACAGTAATGCATCATCGAATTGATAATACAAATAACGTTAATGTGGCCTAAGTTATACATAAAATAGGTCAATTTGATAAGAAATGTCACCAACTGTTAACCCACAACCATCAATCTGGTTCCTGCACTTTGTTATCGCCAGTTCTAAGCTATCCAGAAACCAGACTCCACCAAAGATGATTTTACACATCAAATTGATGAGTCCAACACACTCTATGCATCCTCATAGTGCTCAGGCAGTCATTCGTGGTAAGAGAATCATCGTCGACGGCCTCATACCGTTACCCCAATTCACTGTCAGACCATAACCTATTAAGCGGAGATGAAATACCCCAAATTGGACAGTATGGCTCGAAATGAGTAATAGAGAGATGCTCACGACGATGCCACGATCCCCACGACCTAATCAAAACCCCTTTTGGTCACTGACACTCGTCGTCGGAAAGTTACTGGAGTCGTCCAGTCGAAATAGGGAATTCTCAATCAGAAAGGAGGGAGGAGGACTGAAACAAATAAAAGTTTTGCGAGAGCTTGGTGCATGAGCGGAAGCGTGAACCAAGCGACCAAACTCACTTCAGTTGCGACGAGTCATTTGATTCTCTGTGGTGTCATTCGTGTAATAGGCCCCTGACAATGAAACACAGAACAGCAAAGGGAGTAGCAAATCAGAATTTTCTGAAAATACAGAAACTTCAAAAATACATTAAAAATAGTTGGAAAGTCCAGAAAATTCCCATAAAATATAAAGATGTCCAGAAAAACATGAGGAACATTTTTCTATGAGACACTGAAATCAAATTCTCAATCAAAAGAGAATTAAAATTAAAACCATGAAAAAGTGATTAATATTAATGGTGCAAAAATACTCAGAGATTGGACCACATTAAAATTTAATAAAAGTGCAAGGGTATAAACCCCTTTGACAGCAAGTAATTCAAAATTTTTGGACAGCAGGTACTTCAAAATTTTTTGGACAATAGGTACTTCAAAATGACAAATCCGTTTGGACAGCAGGTACAATTAAACAGTAACCACCGTTAAGGACAAGTTTCGTGGAAAGTCAAGAAATAAAACCCAAACTCAAATCCAATCTAAATCCAAACTCATATTAAATCCAACTCCAGAAAAATCCAAACTCAAATTAAACTCGAAATCCAGTCCAAATCCAAAACCTAAACTCATATCCAAAATCCAAACTCAAATCCAATCTAAAATCCAAACTCATATCAAATCCAACTCCAGACTCAAATTAAACTCGAAATCCAGTCTAAATCCAAACTCAAATCAAATCCAAAACCCCAAAATCTAAACTCAAGTCAAATCCAAAACCCAAATCCAAGCCTGAAATCCAAACCCAAATTAATTCCAGATCCAGAAAATCCAAACCCAAGACCCGGACCTAAATCCAAAAGCAATACAAACCCAGAAACAAAAATCCTATAATATATAAAACTTCCAAAATCCAGGGACCAAACTTTAAAGACGTCTGAAAATCAGAATTTGGTAAATTCTAGAACATATAAAGACCAAAGTTTAAAATGTCCAAAGTGACCAGAATTTCTAAACACGCCTTAATACCGGAGTTTAATACGTTCTATAACCTAACTCTCGCACGTCACAGGGCCAGAAATTCGACACGTCAATAGTTGACCAGAATCGACACATGTTCAAGGACCGGAACCTCTATATGCCTTAATGCCTGAGTTTCCAGAAACGTCTGATAACCTCGATTCTAACATGTCAACAAACAGACCTAAGTTTTAAAATGTTGATAAATTAAAGTTTTAAAATAGTTAAAGCTTTAATATGATCTGAACACCGAAACTTTACACGTCTATGTCAGTCCTCTTTAAGCTTACAATGCGTATAGTTTGAAGAGAACAAACCAAAATCGTCAAGTATAAAAAATTGGGTTGAATGTAGATTAATAGATAATCACCCTAAATCAAACTCCAGAAGTTTCGAAACTCTAAACTTAAACTAAGTTTCTCTGCATCATGTTTTGCATCATGTTAATCCTCTCATGGTTGCATCATTCGCTCTATTTGTGTCACCGTTTGTTTGCGTTCTTTAATGTTAAGCGTCAAGTGTCTTTTGGTAAAAATGCTACAATGCTAACTGGTATGCCTAATCCATTGACTATCCCGATCTAGAGGTGCTCTTGACTTGGTTCAGAGGTAATTAACAGTAGGGGCTTGCGCCTACTGGACAAAAAGGACCTGCAGTAAACAATCAAACTCTCGAGAGGTTCGAAACCACGTCAGTACTCACATCCCTTTTCAGGTGGGTGCCGATGTCTGAGTTTTGAAATGATCGAGGGGTATCTCGTCCGCAATATCTTTTTCCCCCTTGGGAGCATCCGGTCATTTCCCCCTTCCGAGGATCAGGGTCCAAAAAGGTGCGAGACAACTTACCTCCTCAGCTGGTGAGAAAACACCAGGTCCCGATGGTATATCATTTGCTTTCTATCAAAAATTCTGGCCTTTGGTTAAGGATGACATATTAAATTTGTTCGATGATTTCTATGATCATAAGCTAGATATTTCAAAATTGAATAGAGCTATGGTCAAGTTAGTACCCAAAAAAATAAATGTTGAAGATATTAAGCATTTTCGACCAATTTCGCTGATTAATTGTAGTTATAAGTTGATTACTAAAGTTCTCACTAATAGAATTGAACCTGTGGTTAATGCAATGATTGATCCATCTCAAGCAGCATTTATGAAAAATAGGTATATTTTAGATAATGTGGTATGTGCTTCAGAGATTATTCATGACATTCATACTAAAAAACATGAAGGTCTGATTTTGAAAATTGACCTAGAGAAGGCCTATGACTAGGGATGAAAACGGATCGGATATTATCCGTGAATATCCGGATCCGAATTCGAAAAATGGCGGATTCGGATGTCAATATCCGGATCCGAACGGATGCGGATGCGGTTACGGATGTTTTTAAACGGATACGGATGCGGATATGAGAATGTATATTGATGCGGATACGGATACGAATACGGATAATTATCCGGATCCGGATAATTTTAAAAAACGGATATCCGCTTAGCAATTAGTCGCTTGTTTTCTGTGACCTAGATGGAGCGTAAGTAACTCAGACATGGCCGAATGGGATGGGAAAGATAAACCTGACCTGTGGACCATATGTATTAATTGTAAGGATTAGATAATGGGCTGCAGTGGGCCTTTGTCTTTTCTTTTGTTTTTATTTGTCCTTTTCTAATTTGTTCCCTATCAGCAACTCTAGGCTCGTAAATACATCAATGTACTAAAACTTTTTAACATTACATGTTAATATTTAATATAAAATAAGATAATGATTCAATTATAATATTTCTAGAAATTTATTATATATTGTCTACTATAGTATATATAAGTAATGTAGTATAATATATATATCTCGTAAGTAATAATAATAATAATTTATACTAATTATAAATAATGTTTAATACTGATTATGATAATAATAATTTGTACATATTATATAGTACTAATGTGTAACCATTTGTGATATATTGATATGCGACAAACTTTTATTAACATAAAATACTCACGGATTAATAGAAAAAATTATCAAGCATAATGTGATTCGTATCCGACAAAATATATCCGTATTCGGTTTCGTATCCGACAATATCCGAACCGTATTCGTATTCGCTTAATATCCGAACCGTATCCGTATCCGAAAGCATCTGTATTCGTATCCATATCCGAAAAAAAATATGGATGCGGATATGAGAAGACCAACATCCGCTCCGTATCCGATCCGTTTTCATCCCTACCTATGACAGAGTTAATTGGGACTTCATGTTTTCTATGTTGGATTATCGAGGTTTCCCTCCCAAATGGGTCAGTGGATTAAATCTTTACTCATTGGAGGATTCACTTGTATCAACCTTAATGGTAAATTGTCCTCTTATTTTGAAGTAAAGAGGGGATTAAAACAAGGTGATCTCCTTTCACCTATCTTGTTTAATTTGGTTGCAAATACACTGAATCATATGATTAAGAAATTAAAGTGTGCAGGATATATGTCAGGTTTGGGTCCATATATTGAAGGGAACGGACAAATCACAAACCTCCACTACGCGGATGACACCATCATCTTCTGCAAGGCTAATCCAACTATAGTCCAAACTGTGAAGTGGACCTTTATAGCTTTTGAAGCTCTCACAGGTATGAAAGTAAACTATAATAAATGTGAGGCCTTTGCCATTAATATTGATCACGATAGAGCATTGAATTTGGCACAGATATTTGGGTGCAATATAGGAGATTGGCCCTTGATTTACTTGGGTATTCCTGTACATTGGAGAAAATCATCACTTTCTGATTGGGATCCTATTCTTGAAAGATGTCAGAAAAGGTTGCAAAGTTGGGCAAGCAATTTGTTATCTTATGGAGGAAAATTGATTTTAATCAACAGTGTATTGTCTTCCCTTCCTACTTATATGATGTCATTTCATCATATGCCTTACAAAGTTAGAAAGAAAATGGATCAGATCAGATCCAACTTCCTTTGGAATTCTGGGAACACTAAAAAGATTCATTTGTATAATTGGGAAGGGGTTTGTAGACCTAAAGAAAGAGGAGGTTTGGGTATTACCAATCTTTCTCATTTTAATAAAGCACTTATGAGTAAGTGGATGTGGAGATATAGGGATTCCAACTCTACTGGTTGGTGGAAAACTATACTACAGGCTAAGTACAATCATAGTAAAAACCAGCAAAAATGGTCTCCTTTTTGGAAGAGCTGTATGAATTGTGATCCAATAATTCATATTTTCAGGGGGGTTAAAGTAGGAAATGGCCAAGATACTTCCTTTTGGCATGACAAGTGGTTTGGCACCTCATCTTTAAAAATTGTGTTTCCCCAACTATATGATATTTGTGATAATAAAAATATTTTTGTTGCTAAAGCAGTAGACCATAATTTCAGAAATGTGAAGTTTAGAAGACATCTCTCCTTTGTTCAACATAGGTATTTCATGTATCTCATCCAAGATATTTCTCACAGCCTCACTTTACCTTTAATTGATACCAAAGATGAAGTGATCTGGCTAGGAAATAGTAAGGGGCAGTTTAGGACAAAGGATGTCTATTTACTAGTTGAGGATAGAGGTATTGTCAGTAATTTTTATGATCAAATTTGGCAGCTCAAACTTCCTTTGAAAATCAAAATTTTTCTTTGGCTTCTCTGTAGAAAGCGTTTATTGACTGGAACTAATCTCAGAAGTAAAGGTTGGGATGGCCCTGTGAATTGTGTATATTTTTCTGACGAGGAAGATATTGATCATCTATTTTTTGCTTGTTCTCATATTCAAGCTGTGTGGAAGTGGTTTCTGTTGAAACTGAATATACAAGAAGCCCCTCTCTCTTTAGATGACTTCTTTGTTATCACTAATTTCATCTCTGATCAGGTGCAAATGGCCTTTAAACTATCTAGTGCGGCAATCCTTTGGACATGTTGGTTATCTAGAAATGACAGATGCTTCAATGATCACCAAATTATATCTCTGAGAACTTTTTGTGCTAAGATTAAATCACTTGTATCTTATTGGTCAGGATCCTGGCCAGTAGCACTTAAAGGACAGGTGCTCAATTTGCTGGAGGAGACCCAGACAAACCACCTGGCAGAAGATGGACAAGTGAATTACATGCTGTGGAGGGCTATAGACAATACTGATGTAGTTGGAGATACTGATCAGACTCTACCAGGAGGGGCGATGCAGCTATGGTGCTTTGATGCAGGTCAGAGGGAGGCGCCATTAGAAGACATAGAAGGAGTGGTGCCTCCATGTGGTAGGAGCATCATAATGGAAAGTGGCTAAACGCTTGGAGGACAAAATTGATAATTTTTTATTCTGTTATTTGTTGTTCTCTATTTCAGATGTTTGAAGGGATTTAACATGTTTGTTACTAGTAGTCGTTAGGGATATTTCTGGGAGGTTAATGAATATTTCAGGGTGCAGTTGAGAGATAGTCGACTGCACTCCTCAGTTGATTTTCTTTCTTTCATTTTTAGTCTGCTTTTTGTTGTTGTTTGCAAGAATGTTTTTTCTGATTAAAAAGGAAAAGTGGTAGAGCGCTCCTCTACTTATTTCCAAAACAACAAAAAAAAAAGTAGCCTTTTTTTTCATTTTTACGTAATTGTTTGTGTTATTTTAAACTTTAAGGTGATGTTATATATGCATTGTATTCTATATTGAAATCTGCTGTGGATAATTTTAGGCTGGCATATGTGATTGGTATTACTGCCAATTGTTCGAAGCACTGATTTAACAAGTTTATCTATTATTTTAAATCTGCATCCGCTCATTATTACTATTTTGGATATTGAAAAGGAAAACATATTAGCATTGAGCTTGGCTACATGTAAACTTTTGTATAATTGAGGTGATTCATTCCAGTGTATGGATGCAATTTGCTTTTACAATATGTTTTTCGAAGATTTAATTTTTTTAATAATAAAAAACAACACAATTAGCTTGCTGTTTCCAGAAAATGTTAATTTGTTGCCATTTTGGTTGGTTCATGTTACATTACAGATTATTATTTTTTGTTATCTTCTCCACTACCTCTGCATTGATATTCTTTTTACTAAATTGATGACAGATTTTGCGGTGGTGCTAAGTGATATGTTAAATCCAATTCAGGTGCTTCTTATAGAATGTAAGTTCATTGACATTTCAACACGCTTGCTTAGTTTGGGCTTGCATTATGATCATTTGTAATTAATTCTGGTGATGTACATTATGTGTGATGTTTTAACATATATTAGCAAAGTACTGTACCATATTTCATGCCATTAAAACAAATTAGTTGATATATAGGATATCCATTTCTCATGTTATAAAAATATGCACTAATTTCGCACGATGAGTGACCATCAAGTGAGATAATAATATATTTTTTCTTGACTGAATTATTACTATATCTGAGGGCTGATATGACTAATGTGCCTAATACTAAAATTGTTACAGAATCCGTTCTATAATTTTACACGATATTTTTGTTTATAGGATGGTAAATAGAATCATCAGATTTGAGGAGATTGTTATTTAGAACAGAAGTATGAGATTACAAATATGTTTCATTATAGCTTACTGTCAATTACACTAATATGTTCAAAAAAGTACTTTGTTGAATCGATAGATGTGTTCATTTAACTATTCTCCTTTATTACCCAATTAATGTTCTGTCCTAAGCAATTTTATTGTTCTCCTTACAAAATTATAAAACCATTGCTGCCCTTACAAATATATGAAATATTATATGCAGCTGAAAAGACGATTGATCTCTCAATCATGTACTGAGTTGCTCACATAAGATGGTACACATTTTCCTTCGTGTGCGCCTGTTTAAGTTTCATCATTGGGTATCTAACATTAAGCTGAGCACAAATAATAAGTTAAAATTAGATTGTTTAAAGAACACTAGGATTATCATGTATATTTTCAGTGTCACTTTGTTCTATTATCATTTTCTTGCTTTTTTCTTTTTACAATGGATCTAAAAGATTATATATTAATTTATTGTACACCACACCTGTAGTACTGGTAAAAGGAGGGCAAGGAGGGTTTTGGATCTATTTATATTTCTTTAGGCGTGACATGATAGGATTCTGAAACATATCCATTTCCTATTAATATTTTTTGGGTTTATATGTAAACTTTGCATCCTCAATGTCAACTGCTTGGCAAAAGTGTTAAATTCCAGCTTTTGCTTTCAAATTAAGCTTTAACTGTGTTGTTTATTTTGCTTATAATTGTTTTTTTTTTTATCTACTTTGCAGAGGTAGCGTCGGCAGAATTTAGAGATTTTCACCGTGTGTCGTGTAGTTTACCTATGTTCATTTGCAGTGCGAGGAAAAATGACGAAGAAAATATTTTACAGTGTCTTTTATTCATCAGTATTAGTATAGCTATAAATAAAAACAAATCTTTCAGATGCATTTGGAAGCCTACGCTGGGCTTCTTGCAATGATAAATTAATTTGGTTGCGTTCTTTATTAATTTGATCATTAATCTCAAATGTAAGTCCCTAACTTTCTCTTTGTAATATTGTTAATAATATCTTAGTACTTTGTTTATCATTTTCAAATGTTAGTTAATTAGTAGTATTACAATTTTTGCTCTTTGTCTCAACTCCAGTCTTGTGTCATTTTTCTGCGATTCATCTTCTGCAGTTTTTTCTGTATTTTCTGAATAATTATAGTCACATGTATACTTTTATGGCTCGATTGTAGTAATGATATGCTATTTGCAATCAACACGAGAAAAAAAGGAATCGCGCGTTTAGCACTATTTTCAATCAACTAATCTTTATATAGATAGAAGTTACAAATAAAGATCTACTTGAATACTTTATTTTGTGATTTTTTTTTTCATTCTTTATGACTAATCTTTGTATATTGACATTTAATTAAAGTGGTAATTGAAGCATATTGCTATTACTCATTTTTTTTTGTCATCTGTTTTTATTTCTTCAACTCGATAACCATCATTTGAAATCCTTGAGTAGAAAAATGAAGAAATAATATATGGTAGCAATAGCATATATCATGATAGAAGAACATATGGTGTGTCGTGGATGATGGTCATTTTAATGTAAACAATTACAATCAAATTTTTACAAATATAAAATTACTCACTATCATTTCATTTTAACAATGTTCATGATATCTTCACTTATTAGGAAACCGTTTCATAACACTTTCGGATTGGGATGAATCGCGCAATGCGCGAGATTAGAACTAGTTGTACTTGTATTTGGAACCTTGTTTCTTACTTTCTTGAGCCGGCTGGTATATCCATATTAACCTTGAGAATTGCTCCATTCACAAATTGATGAACTGAGAATTAGCCTATTCACAAATTGCAAATAATGACCTCAATAGTCAACTCTAACCTTAACTGACGACCAAAGAGGGAGAGGGAGGAAGACAGAAAGAGGAAAGTTATTTTGGTCATAACAATAAAACAGTTAACTTTTTAATTTGAATTATATTAAAACTAATAAAAGGGGTTTATATCTATAATCCTCATGATTAGAGGGGGTCATATCCAATATTAAGGGGGGGTGGGGGAACCGCATCCTCTGCCCATCTCTAGAGATGGGTAGAGTGCCCATCTCTGAACGTCAGCCGTCTGATTTAATCTCAACGGCTAAAGGAGCCCCGTGCATTCCACCACTCCCGAAAAAAATTATTGGCCCGAAAAAAATGAACCGTCCAGATTAGATCAGATCGACGGTCGTGATGAGATGGGCACTCTACCCATCTCTAAGAGATGGGTAGAGGATGCGGATCCGGGTGGGGGGAGGGGGGAATCTGACTTAGTAGTTAGTAATATGTCTCTGAACTTCCTACAGTTTTTTTATTTTACACGCTATCACCTGTTTTGTTAAACTACCATTGTGATTTTCAGAAACCTCGGTATTTAGTGTCATGCTTTGAATCTGTATTTTCCATAATTCACGCTAAAGCTTAAAACTGATGTTAAAAAGTAATTAATTTTGGGCGTAGATCTCACAATAATCTTCTTTAATTTAATTTTTTTTTACTTTTTCTTTAACTTTGTAATTAGGTGTATTTGTTAAAAAAGGCAGACAACTTTTGGAAAATATCGTTAATGTCTTCCCTTGTCCAAAGCTATTTTTGTTTGGTAGATGAGATAAGATCAAAACGTGGAATTGAGGGTTGGCAGATAAGTGTTTGGATTTTGCGTAGAAATGCCATGTCAGCCTTCGTTTCCGTATGCAATTGTGATTTTGTGAGTCTCGCCCCCATTAATTTGGACTTTAATCACCAAACAATGAATCTATTTGTGGATGTTTTTTTCTTTTTTAATTGAAAGCGCTCAAATAATCTTGTCTTGAATATAGCTAGCATAAATAAAATTGCAGCCGCAACCGCAAGTTTCTATTTTTTTGTGTTGTAGTCTTTGGTCACCATACGGCAGACAATAAAATAAGCAACCAGAGATAGAAGTAAAATAATAGAAGGATTATTATTATATTCTGGAGCAGTGTATGGCGACCCATACCAACTCCAGAAAAGCATCAACTTTTTTTTTTGTTTTTATTTTATATCCTGTGGCATTTCCTGTACATTAGACTTTGTAGCGAGTTGCTAAGACAGTGTGAGTCCCACTAGCAGCAATTATGCACTCCTAGCCATATAGCAACTGCCAGGCCGGACTAGTGCTCGTACAAGGAAACACTGCTCGTACTTGCTAGTTGCTACTTAGCTTGGCTGCTTGCTTAATAATAGCAGTGCCAGTCTGCCAGAAACCAAAGCCTCCTTTCTTAGCTTCTTAATTTCTCTCTCTCTCAGAAATCAGAACAGAATTGAGAAATTGAGAAATAATATGGCGTGGAGACGCCTGGCTGGATTGAACCTTTGTCGGCTGTCTCCGTCCGCTTCTCTCCGCTCTCTCCTCTCCACTACTACTTCCCCGGCCCAATTTGGCCCTCACATCTCTCTCTCTCGCCTCTCTTCTCTCTCTCGCCTTTCTCATCGGAGGTGCTTCTCCACCAATCTGGGCCAAGCCCAAGCCGCGCTCACCGAAACTGGAGGGCAACTGGTCGAGGTGCCCCTGGCGCAAACTGGAGAGGGCATTGCTGAGTGCGAGCTCCTCAAGTGGTTCGTCCAAGAGGTCAATTTCCTATCCCACTCTATCTTCTCATCATGATCATATGCATTTCTCTATATACCATTACCAACCTTATTCATTGACAGGGGGATCATGTCGAAGAGTTTCAACGCCTATGTGAAGTGCAAAGTGACAAGGCTACCATTGATATCACAAGCCGCTTCAAAGGCAAAATCCATCAAATCAATTTCACCCCTGGTCATATTGTCAAGGTATTATTATTTTCTTTTATTCTCTTTTTCTTTCTCTGTTGCTGAAAATTATTACCGCTGTTCAAAACTTGCTTCTTGTTACATTGTTGGTCATACATTAGTTAATGTCAAAAGTGCTCACACTTGGTCCAGCATCATGCTTTTTATGCGTTATGCAATGTAGATTACTAATAGTGTGTTAGTGCTTACTACCCTGTCAGATCATATATTACAAGTTCAATATAAATCTAAAATGAAACAAAACTGCTGTTTGTACAAATCAGCTTCTACTGGTATAAACTTTCTAATCCTCGGTTGCCGCTAATAATATATATATTCCAATTAATTTCGTAGGTTGGGGAGACCTTACTAAAGATACTAACTGAACACTCCGAAAGCGATTCCTCCGAGAGGACATCTCCATTTGATGCCGAGACAAGTAGCGCAGATGGTCAAAATCAAAGTCAAGTATCATCATTCAGTGGAGGAGCTCTCTCAACACCAGCTGTCAGGCACCTAGCTAAGCAACACAACCTCGATATAAATCAGATTCCTGGGACTGGGAAGGATGGGAGAGTCTTGAAGGAGGACGTACTGAATTATGCAATCAATCAGGGGATTATATGCAAGGATTCACCTTCTACTGACAAGGTGGAGTTGTTCAATGAGATAGGCGAGCTTAGAGGCAATTTTGTCAGTACCAGTGCATATGAGGATAAGACTATTCCTCTCAGGTATGCGATCGGCGTCAAAATTTTGCTTCAACATCCATGAACCAATATCATACCAACTTTGGCATGGTTTAAGTTTCTTTGGACTGAAATTAATTAGGCAAAAGTAGCTTTCGAATTTCATCATGGATATTTGTTGGTTACAATTTGGGTATTTGAGTTTTGTTCATAATTTTATTTTCTGTTATAATTTTTTTTTAACAAAAATTACCCCTATGTTAATCTTTTTTTTTTTAATCTCGCATAACATATATGAAAGAAAACAACACAAAACTACCATATAGTAATAAATAAAGGATGAAAAATAAGATGATAACACTGGAACTATACATATATGAATTCTTTCAATTTTTTTGTTCAGGGGATTCCACCGAGCAATGGTAAAATCAATGACTCTGGCAGCGCAGGTCCCGCACTTTCATTATCTTGAGGAGATAAATTTTAGTGCACTTGTGGAGCTTAAGGAAGCATTTAAAAATGAAAATAAAGATCAAAGCATAAAGCATACATTTCTTCCTTTCCTAATAAAGTCCCTATCTATGGCCTTGACGAAATTCCCTGTTATGAATAGCTCTTTAAGTGAGGAGACCAGTGAAGTAATACTCAAAGGTATGTTGGAATTGTGTGCTTGTGTGTGTTTTTGTGTGTATGTGGGGTCAGGCCAGATACTAATATAGTAATATGACACGAATCAGGATTATCCTTGTGCTAAATAAAGAACAACAGCTGTATCAAGGTCCTTTATCTGGAGTGTACCATCAAATTTCACCTACAAAAATTCAACTGGTCATTACACCTTGCTGATACGAGTCTGAAACTGTGATTGCAGAATATACTGAATATCTGTGTTTTGTTGAGTAGGTTGCCATAACATTGGAGTAGCGATGGCTACTGAGTATGGACTAGTGGTGCCTAATATTAAGATGGTTCAATCTCTCTCTATTTTGGAGGTAATTTATCTTTATTTACCATTTGTTTTTCATTTGTTTTCCGTACTTCCTATTCATTGGATTTGTCCATTTGAAAAGCAGATGTTTCTTAAAATTTGTAAATAGCACCTTGCATATATTGTATTATTGCCTGATATGCTAAAGTCAATTCTTACAAAATCGGTACATTACTCTCATTATTGGCTTTAAGTTAACTGCTGATCAGTCCATACCAAGCTTTTAAATTTCACCGAAATAACACCGTTATGACCGAAATGACAAATTTTTGGAGCAAAATGCATCAACGTTACAACACAAGTACGAAATAACAGTTGCGTTATATTTCCGAAAAATCGACGATATAACTTAAAATTGTTGCATTTAGCGGCGTAAAAACAGACGGGTCATGTAACTTAAAAAAAAAAAAACTTTTTGCTAATTACAAATCCATACAAAACACTAATTCATTTAGTTTTTAATACTTTGATTTTGTCTATTTTTCCTTTTGACTTGTTATTTTTTATATTTTAAATTTTCAAGTAACTTATAAGATAGTTAGTTGTATAATTGTCTTTTCATACACCGTTTTTTCTCCGTTATATCACCGATATAACACCAAATCGCTATATCAACTCTGTACCGTCATACCGCAAAAACCGCATTTTAAAACCTTGGTCCATACTATCTCTAGGGAAGGGAATTTTATAGGCTAAAAATTGGCAACAAAAAGTTTTATTGTTCTCACTTCTGCAAGTACGCCAGTCTAAAATTTGTGTGTGGTTGGTTAATAATTTAGAGAATACACAGAATTTGTTAAATTATTTACATAGTTCGAAAGTAAGTGTATTTATCATAACTTTCTATTATTGCTCCCTTTTTTTTTCTTATTTTAGATTACTAAAGAACTTTCAAGACTTCATGAATTAGCAACACATAATAAATTAAACACTGATGATGTAACTGGAGGCACTATTACTTTAAGCAATATCGGTGCAATTGGCGGTAAGTTTGGTTCACCACTACTCAACTTACCGGAGGTGGCCATCATTGCCCTTGGAAGGATCCAGAGACTGCCTCGGTTCGATGAAGATGGGAATATCTATCCCGCTTCTGTGATAAATGTATGCCTAATACAGTCCCACCTGTACTAATATATTTTTCCTGTACAGCTGTACTTTATGGTACCACAACTTAGCCTCAATTAAACCTTGAATAAGCAAATGAAGTAGGAAAAAAAAACAAGCCAACAATAAAAAATGATAAACTAAAATATAAAAAGAATAAGAAGACTGGACAGTATTGAGATCAATTAGCACTGAACCTTCAAAAAGTGATCAATCAGCACTGACAAAATCTGTGGCCATTTCCTAAATTGACCTTGGAATAATTCAATAAATGGAATCTTTTAATGAGTCGTGAGTTTTATATATTACAAACCAAATAATAGTTCTGTAACTGTTATTAAGTAATATAAAGGAAAAAAAAAAAAAAGATTAATAAAAGAAAAGCAACAAGCCAACAACAATAACAACAAATTTGTTTGCATGTTGTCAGGTTACAATAGGAGCTGATCACAGAGTGGTAGATGGAGCCACAGTTGCCAGATTCTGCAATGAGTGGAAGAACCTCATCGAAAAGCCCCAGTTGCTCTTGCTCCACATGAGGTGACCAGTCCCTGATCGGCCGGATGGTTAAAACAACATTGGTTCATCATGGTAAATGACAACAGGTCAACAGCTAATGGGTTTCCAAAATGGCTATTGGTTGTATAGCAGCATCATTGCCTAATAAATTTGTGTATTTGAGGTTAATAAAATATGTGCTTCTCAATTTTTTTGAGTCGATTATGGAGCAGGCTTTGCTCTGTCGGTTTTCAGGAACTCATCAGGTCCTGCCGGTGGGCGGTGGCATTCTCAAACATAAGTTACAGAAATTTAGCAGTAGATACAAAACAAAAATGGGACTCGCAGTTATCAGATTAAGAAACAAAATAGGCCAGCCAACATGAAGAAACATTTTGAAATACGAAATGACAAGAACAAAAAAGAAATTATCAATTTGATGCAAGTATTTTGGGTGTTCCTAAGTACGGTAATACTCACGAATTAATTAATGCTACGGTTTGTCGAAAACTCGAAATCAATATGACTGGTTACTGGTACAATCCTAGAACGGCACAGTATTAAAAGGTACAACATTCAAAGTTTCACACATGAACCCACAGACAAGCCACAAAGATCCAGTTGCCTCATTTATGGCTACACTCATACATGAGCATTTAATAACGTAACATTGGCCTGATGCATGAAGCATGATACAGTAACGGCCATTCCATGCATGATTCCTAGATGTTACTAATAAACTGGTAGATGTGCTCAGCGATCTCCATTGCCTTCTCTTGGTTGATGAAATGCCCCGCTCCTTCAATAACTACGATATCTTGCAACAGTGGCACATCCTTTTTGAACCCGCCATGGTGAATGTACTCTTTTGCCCCTGGGAAGTGATACGTTAGGTCCTGGTCTCCTACAATAAACTTGGCTGGAACTTGTATCTGTGCACTGGTCCATCCTGCTGTCAGCTCCCAGTTCCTACATTTTCATACATATTTACAATATAATAGTCAATAATACAAGAGAAAATTTTACAAGCGCATCTCAATTTTTGCAAGTCGAACCTTGCCTGATGTTATTATGTTCAAATATTATTTTTTGGATGATTGCTATGCATTTTTTTTTTCCCTTTTTGCAATATTTCTCTTGATGAGGTTTATTTTGAAGTAAGAGCTACCGGGGAAACCAAATGAATGGGAGGCATAAATTTCACATATAAGTATTGCTCTATGGATGTAGAGGGTATAAGATCACATGCATCCTAATAAACTTTCATGTCAAAGGACAAAGGGGGCAGATTAAATAGAGAAGTCTGGTGCATTGTGCAGGCCGGTTTCATTCGACCATAAATAAATAGAATGTAGTTATTGATTTTAATTTTACATAAAGAACCAAATTTTTCCCTCGTCAACTGCACTCAAACAGTCCTCACGATCTCCAACCGAAACCAATTTACTCTAGCTGGCGAGGTTCTGACACCATTGCCTCTCATTCGTTTGACCAACATAAGGTTCTTTAGTTCACATGAGAACTCACTTCATTACTATTACATTAAAGGGTCAAATAACATTGGAAACAGATCACAACAGGATGTTCAAATAAAATAATTGCACAGCAGTGACTTTAATGGTAGCAGAGTGTACCTCTCTGTTCTCTGTTTCTCTCTGTATATGAGTAGGTTGAGACATAAATATTAAGCCGCAACATAAATTATATATACATAAAAAAAGATTAAAGAAACTTCAAGGATTCACATTTGATAAAACAACAAGCTTAAACAAATCAGCAACATAGAAAGAGTAGATAGATGCATACAAGTCCAAAGCACGGTAGTAGTTGACTCCACCAGTGAAGCCGGTAGACCTAAATTTGTTGGCGAAGAACTCAACGTCTTCTTCTGAAAGCCAAGAAGGAAGCACAATTTCCTTTTCAGGTGGTGTTGAGAATCCCTTGTCCTTCGGTACAATCACCGGTTTCGGGTCATGGTATGTTAAAAATTTCTTCATCAACAGTTTCAAGTCTATCTGTGCAAATTCACCTTCGGCCCTTTCCTTTTCCTATTAGACATTAATTTTACAACATTACGAATTTTACCTTTCAAATGTTGTACTTGTTTTTAACATTACTGTCGTACTTCTTTTACGTTTTATATTTTTTTTCTACTAAGTTTAACTTAAATTTGTGCATTCCTAACAGGCTGCACCCGCTGAACTGTGGGTTTTGGATTTTTGTAGCATAGTTCATACAGCTTTGTCCGACCAAACTCTTACAGTGGAATAGAATAGGCTACATACATGCATTGCCAAAATTTGGCAAGAAAATTAAATGAAGAGAGACAGCAACAACAGAGACGGGAGTTTTCCTAACCAAGTATGAAACGAACACACATGACACTGGTCATATTACTCGTTTGACATGATCTATGCAGTGTGGCTGTGTGGGCATGAAACAGGAATTGTATATGAGAGAAGTATCAAACCTGGAAGGCACAGACATAGTAGTCATCGCCATAAACCAGCCTGAGAGTGTCAAGAGGCTTTCTGAGAGGGTTTCTTGGCATGAAGGCGACGCTAAGGGCCACCACACCACGCACCAAATCCGGCCTGAACATGCACAGGTTCCATGCCGCTATCGCTCCCCAGTCATGCCCCACCACAAACACCTTCATACCGCTTTAAATTAGCATTAACATTACTCCAAAAACTAATTTTTTTTAAATCCAAAGAAGAAATCAAAAAAATTAAAACAACCAATAGTGGGTATCTGATAAAACAATTAAGTTTTATTGAGATTAAATAGAAAAGAATGAAATCGAGAAGTCATAATTTTAACTAATAAAAATTTAATAAACCTAATTTATTGTGCTAACCTTCTCTTCACCAAGAAATTGAATGAGTGCAACAATGTCCCCCACAACATGCAACATAGTGTAACGATCATGTGACGGTGGTGCATCGGAGTCGCCAAATCCTCGTAAATCTGGTGCCACAGCATGGTAGCCACGGGAAGAGAGGTAGGAAATCTGGTGCCGCCACGAGTACCACAGCTCGGGAAAGCCGTGCAAGAGAAGCACAGCCGGTCCCGTTCCTTTCTCTGCAATGTGTAGCCTTATGCCGTTCACCGCTACTGTACGGTGTGTGATCCCACCATCCCCTAGCTCCCCCATCTTTGTGTGTGTGTGTGCGTCTGTGTCGTGAGCTTCAGCTACCTAAAGGGTTAGGGCATGGTTATAGTACTATATATAGTGTAACTGTATATGTCTGGGACAACTTACCCAATTACGAATCTAAAAGCTTTTGTGGTTCAGATATGTCTTGATGGAAAGATATCCGTGCTTCAATAAGCATTAAGCAGGATGCCGCATTGCATGTAGATCCTATGAGATGAATTAAACCGCATCACCGCATGTGTAGTCACATCACACACATTCCTATATTCATGTGTTGGGGTAGTTGGCCAGAAAACGGGTAAGTTAATTGCCGATGAAGATGTTATATAAAATATATAGGTTTTAATTATCGTTTTGTGTCCAGAGAAATTAATGAGGTGCATAGAACCATATGTTAGGAAATGCTCAAATTTAATTTTTGGATCAATTACAACTAATTAATCTCCATTAAACATCAAGCAAGACAAGGATCTAGTGCTAAAGCATTCACACATCATGAGAAAAAGAGATTGTAGGAAGAATTGTACCTCTCATGAAATTGTATTCATGAGGCTCGAATCCATGGCATGGGAGTCGATGGGGTGCGTGCTCCACCACCTCCACCATCTATGGCCGCCTCTAGCCCACCAAGGACCCACCACCAAGCTCAAAGAGAATGCTAGTTCTCTTGAACCTCTTGCTAATCACCTTGCTTCTCTTAATTAACTATTTAATGGAGAGGAAGAGAGGTGGGATGCTCAACACATGAGCTTGGAAGGGAGAAGAGAAGGGGGCGGCTAGGGAGGCGCAAGGAGAGAGAAAGAGGATGGCTAGGGTTTCCTCTTGGAGACCCCCTTTATATAGCCAACAACTCTCATCCATCTTTCATACTATTTACAAGTATGCCATCCACCCTAAGAGGCCACCTAATGGGCTCTCTTGGGCCATCTTAATAAAAGGCCTTTATTCATTAATTCACCAATTAATGAATCTCCTTTAATTGTCTCTTCATTCTTCCTTAAATCGGGCCTTTAATTAACCAATTAAATAGAAGCCCAATTAGCTCAAACTAATTAAAGTAAGTTGAACATAATTAATTATTAACTCATTAATAATTAATCTATGATTAGCTAATGCATTGAATTGTTTCCATATGATCCTTTTAATTTAATTAATTATAACGGTTCATAACGGTATATAATTAATTAACTAACTTATCATATTTCACAATACACATTATTGTGAATAAACAATAAATGCACCAAGTGGTTAGAATCCTATTTGTGCGACCCTATTTGAGGATTTATACTATGTTGGCCATGGAAATAAATCGTTATTTATTTCCAATAATCATAAGCGGTATCTAGCAACACGTTATGATTCCCAATTCGTATAAATAATGTACCGTTACAATATCTCAATCCTGCATAAGAAATAAAAGTATTTCTTTGTTTGATTCTTATGTCACACGATATCTTTGTATAATCCAAGATAGGAATGTGTCATTCTTGCAGATTATACATTTCTTGATCTAGAGTTGATCGTCTAGTTTGCATGCATACGATCCAACTCCATCAAGGGGCCCAAACAGATATCATCACTCACTAGGTATACTAATGAGGGACATACGGTTTTTCTTGATGAACAACTTTTCCCCGCACAATTCAAGAGAACATAAATAAAGTCCTTATAGCAGCCTTTATCAGGAATCAACGTTAGACGATATTTATTGAACCTATCCTCATGTGGAAAAGGTGAACATCTCAAACTTAGAATCAAACTCATATGAAATAAACAATGACACATAACACAATCCAAATGTTTATTTCATTGGGTCAAGTCCTGTACTATGTTCCAATAACATACACATATGCAATTAAGTCGGTAACTCCTTACCTATGATTTGTAGAACTTAATCATCACTTAACTTGCATACTAATCTTTTATGATAATTAATGTTCCTTGTTAATTATCAAGATTATGGACGATTTAGATTTATTATTGTCATTCTAATGAATGATCCACAGAGATCTACAATTCAGATCCTCAACCTGAATGATCTGTCAATAATAAACTCTAGGAACAAATGATCAAATATCATCATTAACATAAACTAAGAAAATAAGTCATGAAATATTGACTTCTAGGACATAACTCCAACAATCTCCCACTTGGCCTAGAGTCAATCAATAGTGTCTTCTAGCCAGTGAAGAATTTAGAACAATGTTATATATCCATATATATATATGTCTCGAACCTCAAAAAATGTTATACGCTTAAAGCAAGTTACTCATACGTCCATCACGTATGGATGCACAACTGCATCTCGTATACCGCTTAAGGTAGAGGTTAAGTTAGAGTGTTCGCTGTGTCCGCGAACCTATCCAATTTTGTTTGACCCTATGTACATATATACTCCTATATATGTGTTCTTGATCATCATCATGTGAGATCAAGTGACATCGTCATAGATCTTAGTTGGATCACTAATTTAATATTGGGTTCTTCAAGTTTAAGCTATGGTTCGAGATGCATAGAACCATATTAGCTTGACTGAGAACTTCACGATCCTTACTACATTCTTTTATTGCTTCACAAGTTGCTATATATTTTGTTTTGGTGACGGAAACGGTTGTAATATCCCATTTAGAACACCTTCTAAACTTACAACACCACATTTAAACAAAATACGTAGCTCAATTGTATTCATATCAATCTTTCGAAAACTAGCATCAATATATCAATTTATATGAGCTTTCTTTTATCTTATCAGATGGAAAAACATATCACTCTTTCTCTTAAGATACTCGAGGACATTCTTGATTATTGTCCAAATGTGTTTTTCTTTGTATCCATTTGACAACTGATTGTCATACTCCTTGGGTACAACACATAGGGGCATGTGCATAAGTATGGCGTACGTAATGAAACTCATAACAGAAGGATGCTCGAATTGTATCGTGCACTCTTCTCGAATTGAGTTGCAACACACCGAGTAGAACTCAAGTGTATGCCATACAACATGGTTAGACATCCTTTCTAGGAGTCAATCTTTTCGTGTAACTATAACACCTTGTCATTATATGCACATTTTTCTCAAACCTAACATCCATCATAATCTATCTCCATAGATTTTGTTTCCTTGGATTTAGGTGACTTACCCAAGTTCTCAATTGAGAAAACATTCTCCAATGAGATCTTGACAATATTCCTTTCTTTAATTTTATTCCCAATTAATGTCTTGTATCTTGTACAATACATGTAACATAATAATGCTCCCACTGAATATCTTATCTATATAAGATACTTTTGACGAAGTGCAACTCCTTGATTTCCTTGTCAAAATGTTTATTCCAATTTCCACAATACTTGCTTCAATCCATGAATTGATCATTGAAGCATATATATGTTTCTAGCAATACAACAAATCATCGGTTTGTGTCAAATACACAACAACTTCCTTCATTCAATCGAAGAAGGCGGTTTTGATGTATCTTTTCATATATCTATATATACGAAATATAACTATTGCTAGAATGATCTTTATTGACTTATACACAGCTACAAGCGAGAAGCCGTGCTTTGTACATGGTCAACTCGTTATCGACTTACACATAGCATCAATCATGAAATTGCGCTTTGTACATAGTCGACTTGCTATCCATATCTATCTTTCCTTTTAAAGATCTATATGTTCTAGATGGATTGCTCCTTCATGAACATCAATCAAGGTCTATACCTTGTTGTTATATATATGGATTGCACTTAAAGATCATATAGATTCAAAACATACTTGTGGAATCGGGTCTTTCCATCGCTTCTTTATTTATCAACGGATCCTCATATGTCAAGTACGAGGATGTTGTGATACCTATATACTTTTCAGTTTAGGCAATTTACTCTTGTTGATCTTTGTAGGATTGGTGCTTGAGGTCCATAAACTACTCCTACAACATCTTGTAGAATAAGTTCTTGATCCTAATGTATTGCACAAGTTTCTCTAACATCATCCGGTAATGAGATGTTTGAGTACTCTTTAGAAGCGAGCGTGCTTATAAACTTCTTCCTTTCACAACCGCTTGTGAGTCAAGTTCCGCTCAACTCCCACTAAGCACCATGTATGGAGTGACAAGTTCCCTATAAAGGTACTTCTTGTAGTGACGCATAAACTCCTTTAATGCTCACTTTACTCCCACTACTTCTTCTTGAGAATATCATTCTTTAAGATTACGTTATGATGAGCAACAACTACCTTGTTCTTATCATGTTCATAGAAGTAGTACCTTTTGGCTAATTCAAGATATCCTACAAAATAATAAGCGTCTTATTTGGGTCCAAGCTTATCAATCAATCGAACCTTGAAATAAGCTTCTCAACACCAAATCTTGAGAAACAATATACCTAGAGATCGAATCTCGTAAGATATCTTTCTCAATAGACTTCAATGGAATTTTTATTTAGTGTAAACAATATTGTCCTCAAACACAATCCCTTACATGAGTCAAACAAGTCAATTTGATTTATTACCGATCGAACTATATCAAACAATGTTCGATATCTTCATCCTTGGATACATTTTTCCAAATGTTCCTCATGGAGCGAGTAATGAAACGTCTTTCATACTCTTTAGGCAATATATCAAACTACATGACTTAACTATTTACCATGATCCATCTTAAGACTTTTGCTTTTATTGAATAGTTTTTCAACTTTACTCTTGAGATCCTTTTGATCTTGTCAAAAGATTCATACTTATATCATATCAAATAGATACGTTAATATCTACAATGATCGTTGGTCAAGTGGTAAAGTGTCAACAACCTTTCAATTGCACAAGTCCTATAAGTCTATATACATCAATATGTATAAGTCTTAATAAGGTTACTTGTCCTTTAAACCTTCGTAGGTCAAAGGCGCTTTTGTCTTTTAACAAACACGATTCGCATGAATTTCAATTGATTTGCAATCGAATTGATTTACGAGCTCCACGTTACGTAGACTCTCATAATGCGATTCTTTGCAATCAAATTGATTTACGAGCTCCACGTTACGTAGACTCTCATAATGCGATTCTTGTTTATATTCGACTAAGCAACTATTTTACATAAAAGTCAAATACTTTATGCGAAGTCTTACATATTTGTCATTCAAAATTTGTTAATCTATTTCAAGCAAATTCAATTAAGATGCATGAAATCTTATACACAAATTTATAACAATAAGAGAACAACATTTCTCTATTACAAAACATGATCATCCATCATCAAATATGAAACGGATATAAGGTTTTATGAGATGTTTGGAATAAGGTATACAACCTCAAATTCCTAAACAAACTCTTTATTTAGTAAAGATAACTCTACGTATTCAATGGTAGTGGCTTAGACGTACAAGCCATTTCCAAAACGGAGTTTACTTTACTTATCTCGAACTTTCTCTTATTCATCATTGTCTACACATTTCGTTAAATGCGAACACATGAACTAGCACCTAATTACTAGTGTGAATTAGAGATAGTGAGATAATTTGAACGACAAATATCTTAAGGTTTAGAACATCATGATATTTCGGACAACTTTTCAAATGCCTCCCATAAATGGCAAATGAAACATCTCATGTGACACACGGTCACTAGTGAGGGTCTCAAAGATTCAACTCATATCTTGGTGAAGTATTCCTTTAATACTTAACCAATTACTTTCAGCACTAACGAGTGTGCGAACAATATATCCTTTATCCATAGAAAGAGATTGTATGACAATATCAATCCTTGATATTGGAGATCTCAATATCTCTAGTTGTCAATTAGCTACTCAAATCTTTCGGTTCGCAAGCTAATGAAACATTTATCTTCTTATAAGAAGAGTCTCTTGGTTAACTCACATTCCATTACTCGATCATAAATGATTGAGTCTATCTTTACTTTCTCTAAGAACGTCTTCTTGAGTAAATGGATGAGAGTGTAGAAGTCTTAGTATAGTCCTTATGAATTCTCCAATTCAAAGGTCTAGAACTTCTAAAAGGATATAAGCATTCGCTTTATTGAATAATTTTCGTCGAAACTAATCAATCATTGCGAAGCTATTGTTCGGGAAGTCGAGAAACGTTTTTGGGATTAAACTTGCTCAAGTTTCTCATTTCCAAGAACATGTCTTAGAAATCGATATTTCTTCCCCAAGTGAATACCTTAGAAACGAGTTTGTCGTTTTCCAAAGATTGATCGCAACGAAATTAACATATTTAATATCTATAACAATTTCAATTTAAGGTCATTTAGTTTATGCAATGTTTTGTTTATGGAATAATAAACAAAAACTCCCACTACATTTAATTAATGTCCCTAAATGTAATGGATTCCAAGATCCTCATTTTCGTCAAGTAGAGCCTGCTATGGCACGACACCCTACTTAACTAGACAAGGTAGGTTCTCCAACCAATCATATCAACCATATGATTCTTGGTTTGTGAATATCTAAGTATATTTACAAACTTCGTCCCGATGTCCAAGAAAACTTGTTGGGTCCATCGATAAGCAACCTCTCTCTATTTGCTCCTAACAAATCTTTTCATTTGTACCCCGACTATCAAGGTTGACAACCATGACGTCCGCTATGGCGGACCGCGCCATGATTGGCAATTGACGTGAGGGGGATAGAGAGAAGGAGGACGATTTGACTTAATCGTATTTGGGACAAAACAATTATGTGACTCTTGTTTGGTGGTCATGTAAGCATACACCCATACCTACCTATGACAATTCAAGGCATTCTCAAACAATCACATAATCATACACATCTCAAACATAGTCGTGGGTTTGTATGGCTCCCGCTTGCATTAATCTTCGTCGCATCTCCATGTAACGAGACTAATCTAATCAAGCCCTCCCACTAATTACTAAGATCCTATCTAATAATTACGGGAAATAAATACATGTGATAAAATTCCTAAAACCCCGCCTAGGCCTTAGGGGCATGCAAGCCTCACAAGTTACATCAAAAATTAACCAATTAATTATCAAGGCACCTTAGGCCACTTTACAAGCAATCACATGCATTCACAATATTTTACAACACACAAGGCATTGACATCTTGAGCCATATCAAACCCACATCCTCCTACAAAACAAAGTTAGCACATATACAATATACATGATTCACTTGTTCTTAATTAATTTCATTAATTAGAATCTTTGTGCATACTTGTTGCTCAAGTTTTTCGAATGCAAAGAAGGCTTAACCTTAACAACTAATTGTTTAAGCCCTTTTAAATTAAATCCAACCATTAAAACAGAAAGGAGGGTATTTAAGGAGTCTTCTAATTAACCTTTCAATAAATTGATTAATTAGAAACTATTTTAACTAATTAAAATACGAAATTCGGGGCCAGGAAAAATTCAAAATAATTCGGTCTCCAAAAAATCCGAAATAAATCCAGAGAACTCCTTACAAAGATTGTGATTACCTGTAAAAATCTCAAGGAGAGATCAGTTACCATCAGGGAGAACCAAAAAAGACAAATCCTCAGATTGTGCGCGAAGCACCGTTAGAGAAAATTCTGTTATTGGTCTCAACCTTTTGGTCTGTATGATCATTCCCTTGATATTTTTCCAGCAAACAATTTTCATAGAAAAATACTACATACAATAGGCTATCATTCCATGAAAAGAAAATCCACAAGTTATATTCAAGATCAACGAGATAACAAGCATTTAAGCAAGGTATCCTGTTCTGGAACAGACCGTCGACCAAAAAGGTTTCACTCGGTTGAGGTATCAAATCTCAATGAAAATCTATGAAATTAATTTTCACAGATTCCAGACTTAAAGGAGAACATTTCTATTTTAACACTTTTCCATAAAAGTTTCTCAATAAGTACAGTTTTTCAAAACAATCGGTTTGTTTGAAAAAACAGATCTGACAACTTCATCACTTTTCATCCTTGAACGCCCACATAAGATCCGAATTATGCAACAAAATTTACATATCCCGAAAGAGCATCAAGTTTAGATTAATCCTATCTAAAAGTTACAGGTACTTTGTATACAAACTTATTTGTTACCAACCACAACAACAGAACTGTGCAGCAGAATAACGGGTCTGCGCACCGTTACCGTTTAAATCACTAAAAATCCATTTTAAATCGAATTTCAATGATTCCAGTGGGAAAACAACCACAACTCAAGGATCTACAACCTCCAATAAGAAGGAAAAAATTTCAGAGAGTTTTACACCACAAAAAACAAGCAACAAGACAGAAAACAGCCTTTCCAGGGACAGCAAGCATGCACATCACTAATTAACTTAATTAATTACGAATTTCTCACTTAATTAAGTGTGAAAAACCTTAAGCACGACCATAGCTCTGATACCACTGTTAGGAAATGCTCAAATTTAATTTTTGGATCAATTACAACTAATTATTCTCCATTAAACATCAAGCAAGACAAGGATCTAGTGCTAAAGCATTCACACATCATGAGAAAAAGAGATTGTAGGAAGAATTGTACCTCTCATGAAATTGTATTCATGAGGCTCGAATCCATGGCATGGGAGTCGATGGGGTGCGTGCTCCACCACCTCCACCATCTATGGCCGCCTCTAGCCCACCAAGGACCCACCACCAAGCTCAAAGAGAATGCTAGTTCTCTTGAACCTCTTGCTAATCACCTTGCTTCTCTTAATTAACTATTTAATGGAGAGGAAGAGAGGTGGGATGCTCAACACATGAGCTTGGAAGGGAGAAGAGAAGGGGGCGGCTAGGGAGGCGCAAGGAGAGAGAAAGAGGATGGCTAGGGTTTCCTCTTGGAGACCCCCTTTATATAGCCAACAACTCTCATCCATCTTTCATACTATTTACAAGTATGCCATCCACCCTAAGAGGCCACCTAATGGGCTCTCTTGGGCCATCTTAATAAAAGGCCTTTATTCATTAATTCACCAATTAATGAATCTCCTTTAATTGTCTCTTCATTCTTCCTTAAATCGGGCCTTTAATTAACCAATTAAATAGAAGCCCAATTAGCTCAAACTAATTAAAGTAAGTTGAACATAATTAATTATTAACTCATTAATAATTAATCTATGATTAGCTAATGCATTGAATTGTTTCCATATGATCCTTTTAATTTAATTAATTATAACGGTTCATAACGGTATATAATTAATTAACTAACTTATCATATTTCACAATACACATTATTGTGAATAAACAATAAATGCACCAAGTGGTTAGAATCCTATTTGTGCGACCCTATTTGAGGATTTATACTATGTTGGCCATGGAAATAAATCGTTATTTATTTCCAATAATCATAAGCGGTATCTAGCAACACGTTATGATTCCCAATTCGTATAAATAATGTACCGTTACAATATCTCAATCCTGCATAAGAAATAAAAGTATTTCTTTGTTTGATTCTTATGTCACACGATATCTTTGTATAATCCAAGATAGGAATGTGTCATTCTTGCAGATTATACATTTCTTGATCTAGAGTTGATCGTCTAGTTTGCATGCATACGATCCAACTCCATCAAGGGGCCCAAACAGATATCATCACTCACTAGGTATACTAATGAGGGACATACGGTTTTTCTTGATGAACAACTTTTCCCCGCACAATTCAAGAGAACATAAATAAAGTCCTTATAGCAGCCTTTATCAGGAATCAACGTTAGACGATATTTATTGAACCTATCCTCATGTGGAAAAGGTGAACATCTCAAACTTAGAATCAAACTCATATGAAATAAACAATGACACATAACACAATCCAAATGTTTATTTCATTGGGTCAAGTCCTGTACTATGTTCCAATAACATACACATATGCAATTAAGTCGGTAACTCCTTACCTATGATTTGTAGAACTTAATCATCACTTAACTTGCATACTAATCTTTTATGATAATTAATGTTCCTTGTTAATTATCAAGATTATGGACGATTTAGATTTATTATTGTCATTCTAATGAATGATCCACAGAGATCTACAATTCAGATCCTCAACCTGAATGATCTGTCAATAATAAACTCTAGGAACAAATGATCAAATATCATCATTAACATAAACTAAGAAAATAAGTCATGAAATATTGACTTCTAGGACATAACTCCAACACCATAATGAATTAGTTCATCAGACGTACCCATAGGCATAGCCATAGGTGAATCCGGATCCTCTGGACTTCGTAAAAAAGAAGTCCAGTGGACTTGGTAAGGTCTGAACCGTCCGATCTAAACGGACGGATAGATGTGAACAGACCAGAGTCCCCCTTTTTCTCGACTTCTCCTCTCTCTCTCATTTGAACTTTGAACACAGCTCCGATCAAACCTCTCTCTCTGAGTTTTTCTCACTCACTTCCACGGCAGGACGAGAAGTCGAGAACTGAGGCGCAAAATTCGTTAGAAATTAAATTCAATACTAGAGATTGGGGTTGAGCACCAGTCCGAGTTTGTCCCTTTATATAGATACTAGGAACTGTCATTATCTCCCCAACTTCTCCTTTTGAAACTATCCCCAATTTCCCTTTCTATCTAATGTTCTTGAGACAAGCTCTTGATGAATTGATCAGCCATGGATGAGTGAGTTTACTGAAATGATGAATTCAGCCATGGATGAGATAAACCTCTTGAGACAAGCTTGGAGAGAGAGAGGAGAAAAGGGGGCATATATGAATTTGCTAGTACTGATTTTTCTAGCGATTTTTGCGCCTCAATTCTTGTCCTGCCATGGAAGTGAGTGAGAAAAGCTGAGAGAGAGAGAGATTTGATCGGAGCAGCTGTGTTCAAACGAGAGAGAGGAGAAGAAGGGGACGGACGCGATTTTCTTTTTTTGGTGAGGGCGGGACCGGCGGGTAATGCATCCAAAGTTAGTGCAACTAACCTACTAACTTCAACTCACCAAATAAATTGAGGTTAGCTAAGATTAGGGCTAATTTTGTGCTAACTCGCTAATTCATCCAAGATGTGAGTTAGTGATTTCAACGCTTCAGGGTTAGCGTTAATCTTATATTATTATTAATAATTAATAATTAATAAAAATAATGATTAATATTTAACAATAAATAAATAAATAATATAAATAATTAATAATTAATAATTTAATAGTAATTAATATTAATTAGTAACTAATAATTAATAATAGTTAACAATTAATAAGAAATAATAATTTAAAAATAATTATTAATAATTCAAAATAATTCATATAAATAATTTTAATAATAATTAATTATTATTTGTTGTAGTAATTGTAATAATGATGAAAATTAATAATAGTTATTATAATAATAATAATTAATACTGGTTTATTTTTAATTAATAATAAATACTAATAATAATAGGTAATAATAATTATAACACTAATAGGTACTAATCTTGAAGTACTGACCTCAACATACCACACCAAACAATATTCACTGACCTTAGGCTAACACTAACCCCACCATTCTACCCATCTAACCTCAAAGGGTGTGTTTGGTAAAACCCACGAACAAAGGACAAGGGACAGCCGTGTCCTTGTTCGCTGTTCGTAGTTCGTCCAAAAAGATGGAATTGGGAACTAGGGGCTTGTTCCATGTTCGTAACTTTAGAGAGTTTGTTTAGTTCACGCGAACTAATGTTGTTCGCGAACAACCAGTTCGCATACCCTCCCAAACATGCCCAAAAAGTTCTTCCACTGGACCTACTAACCTTTAAACAATCATCAATATTGAAATTTAATTTTGTGGGTACGACATCTATTGTATATTGTTTTGCTTATAGTAAGAATGATGAAATTTATGTATTTTCTATCGTTTTTTGATAAAATGTAAATAATTTTACAATTGTAAATTTACCCATTATTGCTGCATTATAAAAAAAATAAAATTGTAACCTCATATATTTGTTATCAAATTAAACATACTAAGTCTGGAAAATATTGGTATACTTATTTAATATAATTTTATATTTTTATTAGCACATAATCGGCTGCTCTTTAGTTGTGTTTTCCTTATTAATTAATTTAGGAGAGATGCAGTGAATAGAAGAGCTTACAAGTTACAATATAGCAAGTACGAACGAGGTGTTATCTGGGAATTGATTTGGACACCCCTCAGAAGTGATACTACACCACCAAAAAATTTCAGTGACCAATATACCCTTTGTCTTAATTGAACGTTCTATATTTCTCCAAACACTTCCAACTTTTTTTTTTTTTTTGAAAACTTGGGCAGAACAGTGCCAACTTGTTTCAATGGTCTTCCACCTTTCACCTCATTTTTTTCGCGTCTCTACAACAATACCAATTCCTCATTTCACTCTCTTCGTCTTGCATTTCCTGATCACCTTCCATCACCTTCGTATCAAAAATGTATTTTATCTAGGCATCATGTATATATTATGTATGTACTAATAATGTCCAAGTATCAATGGGAAACAACAAATCATTATTCTCAGTATTCTTAATTAGCCCTATGTTTCTCAGTTTCTCTCTCTCGCTTTAGTCTTTATTAATATATATACTGGTAAAAGATTGCAGACTTAGATTGCTAATTAATAATGCAACTCCTTTTTGTTACGATAGTACCATTGATATAAGGGTAACAAGCCTAATCTTTATTCGTTGGATTTATTAGTATGCCTGTGATTGCCACTCAATATATAACAAAAAGAAATCTGATTATAACAGTAAGTACATAATGCATGTCAATTACGTGTTTCACTAAATATCAAATAAAGAAGACATTAATAAATTTTTATAAATTATTTATTCAATAAAAAGTAAATCAACAAATTTATAATTTATTTTTCTACATAAACGAAAAGACAAGCCAATAAAAATATAATTAAAATCAAAATATATAATAAATAAGTAATATATCTAAAGTTCTAAACAAACATCCTTACCAAACTCTTTTTGTAAACAGCTATTTGCTTCTTTTGTTTTTTTCTTCAACAGTATTTCAATGCCGGCTAGGACTAGTTTTTACGGAGAGGAAATCGAGATGAGATAGAAGTCAATTAAAATATAAGTTTCGAGTGTTTGGAGAAGAAAATCTGAAGTATATTGGTCATTGAAATTTTTTTGGTTGTGTTGTATCACTTTTGAGTGGTGCCCAAATCAATTCCCGTTGTATCTATGTAGACACACACATTCGCACATTGTTATCATATGACTTGTAAAAGGCCTTTTATCGAACTTTCTAGAAAGCATATGAGTTATGTCTTTCCAATATTGGGCTCAATCAAAGCCCAAAACTAGGTACTCCAAAGTCTAAAGGCTACCTCTTTTAGCAATACATTAGCATTCTTTTCTTATAACATCTCATAAGAATTCGGCCCAAATTTCCTCAGAATTATTTTTAAGCCTTCTTTTTCTTTGACTTCTCATCAAAATTCCCTCAGAATTATTTTTAATGCTATATGGTCCCTCCATTATTACAGAAATGGAGACGATTCGGACAATTAGTAAAATTAATTGTACTGTGATTCCGTGGGCTGAAAAACAAGCAGCCCACAGAGAAGGTTGGTACTTTCTCGTAGTAGTACGCATTCCCATCTTTTCTTCTCATTGCTTTCCTTCATTTTTTATTTGGATTTTGTAGAATCCCATTTGGATATTCCTTACCACCAAAATATGTTTATCAAGTAGTAATTAATTTGACAAATAATATAAACAATCGTGCATAAGTTACAAATGCAGTTGCTTGAAAAGTTTATTTAAAAGAAGTTACAAAATCCATGCTGATATTTGTTCTTAACTTCCATTTTCTTTTCACTTTTATGATCAAAACTGACAAAAAGAAAGGAAAAACCAGCCCGTTAATTCCACTAAAAAAAGGAACAAATGAACTCCTTTTCTGATTTTGCGAAAAGGAGCCAAAAAGTTACATTAATGGATTAAAAAAATCTTTATTAATTCCTACGAGGTATTATTAGTTACAACTTACAAATTACAATTTCTCGACAAAAAATATTATATTACCAGAATGAAAATAGATTTGATTATTGTGAATTTCAGAACTGAAAAGGCTCAGCCTACATTGGTTACAGATTTCTCAATTTCTCAACAATTGAAGTAACAAGGGGAAAAAATTCAAAAGGAAAAAACTACAATCTACCAAATTAGACTTTGAAAGGTCACATTTTTACAAGAACCAAATAAGTACCGCCAATTCCAGAGAATCAATTAAGGAACTAAACTAATAAGTAATAATATCTCAGAGCTCAAAAGCCGGGTAATCTTCGAAATTCCAGAGCATCTGCTGAGTGGGCCCTGCAACAGGTCCCTCATTCTCGACCGGTGCATCCGCCACCACCTCATCCACCGTTTCGGGCTCAGCGCACCGGCCCCCTTCCATGTATGGCAAGCCGTAAAAGTCCACATAGAAGTCCATGTACTTCTCATAAGCTATCAGTTCTTCTGACAGCTCCTTCACCTCAGGACAAGAATCGACTGTTTCAATCTCGACTTTTGGCACGGTGATTGCGGGATCAGAATGTTGAACCGGGAAGCTGTTCAAATTCAGATTAAGTTGGCTTGATTTCACTTCCCCGGGCTTCTCGGCTGGGGAAACTGGTGGAATTGGGATTTCCTCTTCATTGGGAAAATTGACCTTGGCTTTCTTGCCACGGATGCGACGAGCCTCGCGATCATATGCACGAGCGGCCTCCTCAGCGGAGCCGAAGGTGCCGAGCCAGACGCGAACACCTTTTACCGGGTCGCGGATCTCAGCGGCCCATTTGCCCCATGGCCTCTGACGGATGCCCCTATAAAGGTTCTTCCTTTCCCGTTTCTTGGACACTGATTTGATTCGAAACAGAAAGAAAAGATCATTTCAGTACTTAAAACACATAATTATTCTATAGTTATACACTAGACTAAGTGACTAACAGCTGACTTGTACTTGAGAGAGTCGGAGCGAACCTTTCTCACGAGGGAAGGTGAGAGAGTCGGAGTCGGAATCGAGGTGGTGCGAATTGGAGAATGTGTTGGCAGGGACCGCGTCGTCGGGCCACAGATCAGCGGCGGAGAAGCGGCACATAGTCCGGCCGGGGTTCCTCTGAGGTATGAAATCGGAGATGATAGCGCCTCCACACATGGCAATAATGGTAATGGTAATGGTAGCTTTGACTGATTTTGAGAAAGAGAATGAATGAGTTGATAGGTTTGGAATTGAAGGAGGGAGGAGAGAGGGTTTGTGGTGATTAAATAGGAGCGGTTTAGGCGCGTGGTATTTTGCGTTGGTTCAAGTACAGTAATATAATATATCTGGGAACAAGATAAGGATTAAGGAAGGAGTCATGCAGATGCAGGCACAACCATATGACCGCGTACAGTACAGATTGGCTGCTCTGTGTTCCGCGCCTCTTTTATATACCACAATAATAAAGTAAATTTTAGCTTCAAAATTTTTAGTATGGTTTATACTTACAAAATTTACTACACGACTCTAATCATTCCATGGGATTATGAATTTTATAATAACATAATAAATACAAGGGTATAATTCAAAATAATACATTCGTTCTCTGTTTTGTATTGAAAGATAATATAATATGTACTAGACAATTTTTATTTCTCTTTCTTTCTTTTTTTCACTTCCATTATATTCAATATTTTCTGTTTCTATATCGTGCTATTTTAGCACTCTTTCGAATACAAAACTAATTTTTTTATAACAGCCGTAATATATAATAGTTAGTACCACTATTCAGTATTAGCTAGTATACTAAGACTCATCAGAACAGGAAAAAATTATTAAATAAGGCAAAACAAAATTGCTCATATTCATCTTCTCGTTAAAATTCCTAACACTATGCCTTCTTTCTTTATTTGATAAATGTACCTTATAATTTGGGAATTGCTTTCCATCATCTCTATGATTCTCATCATCCCCGTCATCCATGGAATCCTCATTAATTATTCAGCGCCCTCGTTAATAGAAAACCAGGGGATAATAAGAATGATAGAATTCAGGGGATGAAATCCAACATTATTAACTTGTTTTCTATTTTTGTCTATCATCTCACATTCTCTGCACACGTTGTTCTATTTTCTAACTGTTCTAGTTAATATTTACAAATGTTCAAGTTAATATATATAACTGTTATAGTTATATATATTAAATGCTGTAGTTAATATATATAAATGTCGAAGTTAATATTGTAATTGTTCTAGTTATATACATTAACTGTTATAGTTAATATATATAACTGTTGACGTTAATATGTATAAATGTTGAAGTTAATATATAACTATTGAAATTAATTTATAATTGTTGAAGTTAGTACGTAAATGTTGAAGTTAATATATAACTGTTGAAGTTAATATGTAACTGTTGAAGGGAGCGAAACAGAAGGACGGGAAATAAGAGCGTTGGATTTCCAAAAAAGGAAACAGAGGGACAGAGGGAGTAAATAGCGCTGGGATGATGAGATTCACACGCTTTTTGGTACTATTATTCTCAGGAATGATGAGGATGATGAATCTTAGGGATAATCTTTATCAGCCCTGTTATAACTTTATTTTTATCAACATTAAACTATACCAAAAACCTTTGTAAAAATTTTTTTTAAACTAGCAAACCTTCTCTATAAAATAAAATAAAAAATATTCATACTTCAACAAAAATTAAAATTGGACATCTCAATACAAAAGAATTTAAGAAAAAACAAATTATTATTTTATAAATGTGCTCTACTTTCATAATGAAAAAACAAATTATTATTTTAAAAAAATTTTCCATATGTATTGTATTATCTTTCCAAACACAGTGCATAATCAATCCAGAGATAATTTTTTTTTCTATTTTGATGAATGCACAACCAATCTATTGATATTATTTTTTATTTGAAGTGAAGAGTTAATAAACATGCATCTGTCAATGACATTCGGGCATGATCAATTATTAAGAATGAATAGGATAAACTATTGTTTACCATTGATCTAATTGTTTTAGCCCTTGATAGATATTTTATAAGTAGTAAGGATAATCTCACCTGCAGTCATTTGACACGAAAATTAAATCTAACAACTTTGTAATTATTCAATATTAGCAAAAACTCAAGAGAAATTATAACTCAAACTGACATTTCTTAGTGGCTTCCTTTCTTTGTAACTCAAGGTAAATTGGAAGGTGCAAGCCAGTTCTTTGAGACTCTGCTCCACTGCCAATTTGAAAGATTAAAGTAGGTTAAATAAGGTATGGAAGGAGAGATAACTAAAGAGAGTTAAAATGTTATTCTACTTGCCCCACAATTATAGATGAGGAAGGATCAAATAAACGTAGTTCGTTTTGTTTCCATGTTGATTTATTTTATTTTATTTTATTTTTTAGCAAAAGCCCCCAAGCAGGGATCCGATTCTAGTGTCGCGCGACACCGCGCTACACGCACCCTCAACCGTTCAATTTTTTATCGGGCGGTTCATTTTTTTCGGGCCTATTAGATTCACGGGACTTCCATATCCATCAGATTCAGATCAGACGGCCCCATGTCGTGCGCTACACGGTGTGTCGCACGACACAGGATTCGATTCCCCCAAGCAGGGGAATTTCATGTGGATTTATTTACTTCCGAAATTCGGTGTACTCAAATTTTGAGACTTTGAGATAAAAATTTCCCTATGTTATTTTTTTCTTTCCTCTCAACAAATTTTCTGGAGCGAGTGAAGATAACGGCCCCATGATCTCTCCCCTCCCGACCTAATTACCAATTTTTATTTTCGGAGCATCACCGATATTAAACAATCACTGATATTATTTTTACTTCCTAGAGAGCTTGAAGCAAAAGGAATTTCTAACTGTGACAAAACGATAATATCAAAACGTGAGAAATATAATTATCCTATTATTATAAAAGAACGGGAATTTGGATAGCTAGCGCACCAAACAATGATAAATTCACAATAAATTTATGCAGCAATTTCAACAGAATATGATGAGGAAGGAATTTTCTCCTTTTTTTCGTTTGAGAAAACACGCACCATTATATAGATAGATAAAATGTTAGTTTTTTTTTTTAAGAAAATTGAAAGATAAAATAAAATGTTGTTAAAAAAAAGATAGATAAAATAAAATGTTCATCTTTTTTTATCATTGTATATACAAAATATTCGGCGCAGACATCGTGTGACAAAACTATTTAAGTTGACCGTCATGCTACGTGCAACTGGTTTGTGGGTCCGTTGTTACCGAGTCAGGGTTACAGGTTTACAGTCTCATTCAACAGCATAAGTTTTTTTTTTTAAAAAAAAAAATTCACATCAGAAAAGTTCCATTAAAATGCTCCGGCAAGGCCTGCGGGCTTTAAGATTCCCAAAAAGAATAAATAAAATACTCCGCCGGAAGGATCCTGAAAGATGACAGCTCGACCGTCAAATTCCAATTTCCAACCAACCCAGTTGAGTTTTTTTTTAGTTCATTTGTTTCGATCCAACCAACACTTGAGTTGAGTTAGTAGAAGAATTCTTTTCTTGGGGAAAAAGTCTATAAATACAATGCAAAATATATATGTATAGAAAAGGCTGAATGGTGGAGAAGTTGAAAATGGAGAGTCTCTCAAGTGTCAGTCAAGTCAAATTAAGAATCAGTTGGCGGTCGCCGCTGTTTCACTAATCTAGTACTACATAGTATTAGGAATCAACATGTACTAAACAACAACAGAAAAAGACAAAAACATATATATATGATTGTACAAACTAAGGTCCAAACAACCTTTCTCTGCTGACGTCCCCACCAACCAAAGTCTTCTTCTAGCAGACTCTCTTTATTGCCGGAACGTTCTTCTTCTTAATACAAAAAAAAAAAAAAATGAAAAACTTCCCATAAACTTACTTTACAATTTTAATTAATTATAAACCAACTAAAATTTGAGGGGCCATTAACAAACTTCGATCCGTTAGTTATTTCAAACTGTAGTGAGAAAAAAAGTGTAAAAATATTATAACACAGTGTAGTTATTTCTTGGGGTCCTTATTAATTAGACCAAATAACAGTAGAAAGCTATGATAAAGGAGGGAACATCGTTCTAGATAAAATTCGATGCAACGAACTGAAGATTAAACGGCTCAAGTTTTAGAAACAAGTGGAAACGCATATTCTACTGAGCAAAAATGTATTTGTATGAAATTCAATGAACTGGGCTTGACAGATTTATGGCCCAGAAGTGTTTTCTGTTCAAACCACCACGAGGAGTCCAGTTACAATATAGTGCATGCCGGATGCCGCATGCGCACTCGATAAACTTCATATGGGCTCTGTTCTGCTCTGCTCTACATTTTTTTCCTTTTTTTTTCTCTTTTTTTTTGAGATGTTCTCTGCTCTACTTTTCAAACTCCAGTAAATATTATTAAGAAACTTGAAAAGATGCAGCACAAGGCGGCAGTACACAGATAACTGCACCGGGCTGAGGACTATGACGTTGATACTTCACAATTCCCATATAATATACTTCAATTGGGCCCTAATATATATGATGAGTTCTCTACTGATTGGGCTTAGATATAATATAACTTGCGCATCAGTACAGTGATGAGTGATATGAAAAGTTGGCCCATGGTTATTATTATTTGATCCCAATCTCAAGCGATAATCGTACCCTTATTAGTTATTATTCTCACTGAAAATGGGCAGTTGCCGTGCTATGAAAATTAAAAAAATTTCTCAAGTAAATTATAAAAAAAATCTGTTGTAAAAAACTTATCAAAATTTATAAAAAAACATAAGTTCAAATTAGTAATTTCTTCCATAGAAAATCGCTATATAAACTTGACACAATTTTTCTGCCAAAAAATATTGATAATATTAATGATTGGTACGCACTATTTTAATTTATTTTAAATAATTTTTTTAAATAAAAAAATTACAAAAATGAAAAGATAGAAAGTCGTTATATAAACTTGACATAAATTTTCTGCCCAAAATTTTTTTGCTAGTATTAATGATTAAAAAAAATCTTACTAATATTAATGATTGCTAATAAAAAATTACAAAAATTAAAATATAGAAAGTCGCTATATAAACTTGACATAAATTTTCAGTCCAAAAATATCTTGCTAATATTAATGATTGATACGACTATTTTTATGATTGGTTGACTATTTATAATTTATTTTAAACAAACTATAAAAAAATTAAAAAAAATTTCTGGTCGCTTCAAAAACGGTCCACGCATCTTAATTAATACTATATATAGATGACCCCGCTAAACTATCAGATATCATAAAGACAATTTCAAGTACTATTAGAGAACGATCGATGTCCCCGAGAGGCAAGAGACGAATATAAATGATGTAATTAGAGTTTGAATAGGATGAATCAATCAATCAATCATAGAATCGAGAAACAATGCATGGTCCAATTCCAATACATGCATCTCAGCATCTGTTTTCTTTCTTTCTTCATTTTTGAAGGGGTCCAATACTCCAATACTCCAATCCTCAATGTATTATGCATGCATCTTAATGATGAATTCTGATCCTGTGTCGCGCGACACAGCGTGTAGCGCAGCACCGGACCGTTCGATTTTGATCGGGCGGTTCAGTTTTTTTCGGGCCTATCGATCTGTTACATTCACGGGGTCCCTTTATCCATCTGATCAAAATCGAACGGTCCTGTGCCGCGCTACATGCTGTGTCGCGCGACACAGGATTCGGTTTCCTTAATGATCATAATTAATAACATTCTGGTACTGTCCTACATGTACTTTGACCGGTCAAACCTGATTAATAACTACCCTAACGAACTACACGGGATCTTCTGTGGCCACGTCCCAACACCCACCGAACCCCTGCTTCGTTGCAACATAGGATTCTCCCTTTCTCAGTAATCTCATCTGTGTTGTACGTACTAGTTAGTGCTCTCTCTCTCTCTCTCTCTTCTTTATTGTCCTTTATACCTTTTTGTAAAGAGCAACAACGCCCGATGCAGACTTCGCTGCTCGCAGCAGTTTGGAAGTTGGAACTGCTTCTGCACGCCTTTCAAACATCGGATTTTCTATGGACAATTTTTCTATATAGAACATGTGGCGAGTCACTTCTAACCAGACCCGCCCATGCACCACAAGTCCAGAATATATAGCTTGCTTGTTTTGATTTTAATTTTTTGTTAAGAAAAAATTGTCTGGGAAACCCGACAAATGTAGGATGTGCGCGGGGGTAATATTTGTATATTAAAATGGTAGTAATCAATAATCATGAAACCTACTAGAGAGAAAAGTGGATATGCACTGGGTACCGCGAGAGTAGGTGCTTAGGGGGCGCACTCGGGTGTCATCTGTCATTTCTTACTTTTATTTTGACCATTGCATCTGCTATGATGTCCAGATTACGAGGTTCCGGATTTATGATCGACTTTTTCGTAAAATAATTAATTATATTAGTTCCACATTTTTAATTTAACATAACTTGATTAACACGCTAAAACATCACTGTCTTAAAATATTATTGATCCATTGTCATGACTGATTATCGGATTAAGACATCGTAAAAGATAACATCATTGATATCATGGATAAAACATATATCGCCAAACTCTAATTTTTAATATTTTTTTCCTTAAATGTTTTCAAGGTTCAAACATGTACTCCCTCAATAAATTGATTTTGTTGCGAACATAATTATCATTATGCCTGCATTTTCTTCCAAAATATATCTTCGCCACACGAACTGAATCTCGGAAAATTAATAGGTTTGAAATTTATGATTAACTTAGTGTTAATGAAAAATATAATTGCAAATACTGTTCCATAATAGTTGAATTGGTAAAAGAAAACAATATATCACGATATCAATGCACTGGCACTGCTGAATATTTTACCCAAATATAACACTTTTATTCCAACCTCATTTTCTATGGAAAAGACCAATAAAGGTGTCCCCATGTATACAAAAAATAACTAATCAGATATGAAGATTTAATTATTGGAATTTGCAAGTTATTACTTTTGTTCCCCCCCCCCCCCCCCCCCCCCCCCAGAAATGGCTTGTTTTTGCATTGGGTAGCAGTCTGGATATAAGACGAGGGAAGCGAACCAGCATCTTCGCGCAAAACTGTGAGGTGCCGTGTGACCGTTACAAAATTAATTAATGCCTCTGCTTCGCTGTGGTCCTAAACGCCAATAAAGTTTCCTATGGCATCAAAGACAGGACGTCTCCAATTTTAGTGACCCATAAATATGTACACTACTCTTAAAAATAGGTCAGTCATAAATAATCTCCTTTATAAAAAAATTACAGCACTATTTACGATCATTTGGATCACGTGAGAATAAAACTAATATTACTTGAATCGTACTAAAATTTTTTTATTCCTAGATGGTTGAAATTTTTTTTTTTTAGATTAATCTTCTTGGGGTCGTTTGGATGAGTGGAGAATAGACTAGGAATATCAATTCCGAAACTAAATTTAAGGAAAAAATGAGATTTCAGGAAACGTGGGAAGAGTGCTATTCCGGGAATAGGAATGTTGTTTGGATGGTGAATTAGGAATAGAGTTGGGAAGAGTGTTATTGAGATGAAAATAGAGAAAAAAGTGTTATTGGAATTGGTAATTGCGTTTGGGTGAAAAATTTACGTCAGGAATTGCCTATTCCTAGTGTATCCAAACGACAGCCTTGTTTTTAAGTGATCCCCCGTCCCGAATATATTTTTAATCTGAATGCATTTGGATCATTGTTTTTTAGATTAAAATTATATTCCAGCTTATTTTTCAATCTAAATTAAAAAGTGATCCAAATGCACCTAGATTAAACATTTATTATGGATCGAAAAACACTCATAAATAACACTTTTAATCCAAAAAGACTCGTTCTCAACCATCTAAGAATAGTTTTTTTTATTCCGAATAACTAATTCTAAGTTTATCATCATTCCCGCGCATACAAACTAGAAATATTTTACTTATAATAAATAATTATGTAGTTAAAAGATTTATGAAACCTCTGACAATCTGACTTTATATTTATGTTTATGGTGTTCATTTCCATTCTCTTTTTCTGTTGTCGTTTTTGGGAATAAAATGTTAAGTTTCACGACCAACTATTTTTTAAATAAATAACAGGAAGAATTTTGTTAAAAAATTAGCTATCTTTCCTTTGTATCTGTATGAATGTATTTATTTTTTTTTTCTTACTGTTTAATTAGAAGATATGAAGGAACATTTATCGAGATTTCGTCCACAGAAAGTAAGTTTTCTCTTGCGTGAATCTTGTCTAAAATGTTCAAATAAGTGTAAATCCTGTGTCGTTAATGAACAAGCGTTGAACCGAAATTCTCGAGCCAGTGCAATTAGAATAGGTTCTCCTTTCTTCTATTTTTTTTCTATGATTTTTACTTTGAAGATGTCTTCAGTAACTCAGGAATGGAGAGCTATGTTTTGAGATTACCCAAATATTAACGAAAAACTGCCGATATATCTGCCTTTGCAAGTTATGCATTATCCAAACAGGGAAAAAAGCAAAGAAATGGGACCCAAGCCCAAAAGAGTTGTTTATATTTACGGAAAGATGCAACGAGCAGGGTGTTTTGTTTACTGTACAGACATCAATGCATTACCTGTGAAAGGGCGAATGGGTATTTGGCAACCAATAGCGATTGAACAAGTAATTTAGTACCTTCCCAGTTCTCATGTGACTACTTCTGACAAAAGGCGTTACTAGGATTGAAATTTGTACAACCACCCTTTTAAACCTTTGTATTCTTTTTCAATGCCTTCTTTTTCCCGCCATTGCATGGCAAAACTTCTAATAAAAAGTTAAAAACCAAAAAGCCATTCCTCCAAAAATAAATACTGCCCTGTTGTTCTTATTTAGCTAGGACAATAATGTTGTATTTTTGCACAAAATTTATTAAGACCCCAATAATTCGTGGGAAAATGTTATAAAGAACTCTGATTTTTGTCAAAACCAGCTTCAAACTTGTCAAGATGATGTTTTTTTAGATATCTGTATAAAATATATCAAAATTTCTATGAGTTTTTTAAAAATGTACATCAATAATTTTTTTTATTTTTTTTAATGGAGCAAAATAAATGCTATTCTACGTATTAATTGTTTTGACACCGTATATCCTCTAATTCCCTCCAATTAAATCAAGACTGCTCCAACAGAGCCTCCAGGAAATTGGGCCTCTATAAATAGAAGCCTCTCTTTTCCCTCCACTTCTCAAGGGAGCCACAGAGAGAAACAGAGCTTGTTCACTTCACACTTGGCACCAAGTAATGGCCGCCTCCAGTGCCTCCTCCTCCCTCTTCTCTCTTTTCCTGCTCTCTCTGCTTCTCACCATGGACATGGCCATGGCATTCCCAGGCCACAAAGCGCACGCCACACGCAGCGCACACCCCAACCATGGCCCAGCCTCTCACAACTACAGAGATGCTCTCTCTAAATCCATCCTCTTCTTTGAGGGCCAAAGGTCTGGCAAGCTCCCCTCCAGTCAAAGGATGAAATGGAGAGGAGACTCCGGCCTCTCCGACGGCTCAGCCATGAATGTATACTCTCTCTCTCTCTCTCTCACACACACACACACACACACGTTGGTTTGGCTAGAACTTAAGTAGTTTAAATAAAGTTTTAGAACAAGAGTGTTTAAAAAAAAAATGTACTCTGTTTAATTGGCTTTCTATATATAGTCTCGTTTCCCCACAATGTACTCTGTTTATTAAAAAAAAAAAAAACCGTACCAGTACAACAAGAGTTACCAGACAGTTTCTGCCGTTGAGAAATACCATTTACAACTCGGAAACTATTCTCAGTTAAGTGCTTTTGTATTATTATTTTTTTTTACTACCCTACTTTTCCACTTTAACAGAGACAATGTAGGAACATATAATGTACTAACTAAAAAAGATGATTATAATTTCTTTATCCTGATAAGAAGTAGAAATTCTGGTTAAATTTTATTCTCTGTTTCTATTGCTGCAATTGATAGATTATGGTTATGTAGGTGGATTTAGTGGGAGGGTACTATGATGCTGGGGACAATGTGAAATTTGGGTTTCCCATGGCATTCACCACAACCATGCTGTCTTGGAGTGTCATAGAATTTGGTGGGTTGATGAAAGCAGAGTTGGAGAATGCCAAGGAGGCCATCAGATGGGGCACTGATTATCTCCTCAAAGCCACGTCTCATCCTGATACCATTTATGTTCAGGTCTGCTTCTTTTCTTTCTTTTTCTTATATATAATCTTGTAAAATAACAATGCGCCCCAAAAGAATGATCATCAATTTGTGTAATTGTGTCATCAATGTAAGTATATAACTACAATTTCCTTTTCAAAATATATAACAATTTCTCTTTTTTTCTTTTCCGAATGTGGGTTTCTCAAATCAAATGTACATAATATTGTTATGCTTATTTACACAGTGCAAATGCTTTACCTTTCTGGGAATTGAGGTGTTCTGGAATATTATTCTGTGTTGTTGTCTGGACTGGGTACCCTTTTAATCATATTGCATTACTCCAAACTGCCAAACAGTGGTACTCTGTTTAGTTGAATAAGGAAAAATTGTTAAGGATTATGAATGTTGTTACAAACATGCTTATACTACATTATTTATGTCAAACATGTCCTTTCTATTTTATCATATGCTTCTTTGGCTACCTCTTTATGTTTAGATGAAACCACATTCTCAGATTCTGCCATTTGTTATACTGGTTAAAAAGGCAGTAACTTAAGTACAATCAAAGTATACTTAAGAGTCTTATACCAGTACAATTAAAGTAACTAAAATGTGGAAATGTAGCACAATTAAGTGATTAACTAGATACATAACCAACATCATAGTGAAATATAATTCTGTTGTAAATTTTCAATTTACAGGTAGGGGATCCAAACAAGGACCATGCCTGTTGGGAGAGGCCAGAGGATATGGACACACCAAGGAATGTACTGAAGATAAACGCAGAAAATCCAGGCACGGAGGTGGCAGCTGAAACGGCAGCAGCCCTTGCGGCGGCTTCAGTTGTGTTTAGAACTTGTGACCCTGCCTACTCCAAGCGCCTCCTTGATTCGGCCATTAGGGTACCACCATTTAGTTCTCTTAACAGAACTTAACTGCAGCTTTTCTTTATTCATAAAGAATTTATGGACCTATTCATGTTTGAAATCATGTACTTGAAAATGCAATCTTTTAATTGGAAAACATGATAATCTAAAATGTTACTTACCAATTTCTAGGAATTTATTTTTGTCAGAAAGAAGCTATTCAATGCATTATGCTTCTTACTAAGTTATCATGGTCTGCATACATAATAAAACAGGTGTTCCAGTTTGCTGACAAACACAGAGGATCATACAGTAATGGGCTCAGAAACTTTGTGTGCCCTTTCTACTGCTCTTACTCTGGCTACCAGGTCCCACCTTTCTTCCCCCATTCTCCCATTGGTCCTCTTATTAGAATCTCACCATCTTGTTCTCTTCTGATTTGTTGCTGATCCTTATTTATTTTTGGGTACTTTTCCAGGATGAATTGCTATGGGCCGCAGCATGGCTACACAGAGCGACCAAAAACCCTAGCTACCTCAGCTACATCACGGTCAATGGTCAAACCCTCGGGGCTGATGAGTCAGACAACACTTTTAGCTGGGACAACAAGCATGTTGGTGCCAGAGTGCTCCTCTCCAAGGTCTCTCTCTGCTTCTGGGCCCTCCACCTTCCTTTTACTTTTACTTTCTTTTTTGTTATTTTATTTTCATTATCCGTTCCTTGCTGTTTGGACCTTTTTTCATTGGCTCAGTGCTTGTGGTCAGTGTAGGATGATTCTGTTTTATTTTTTGTTCTACATGTGCTTGCTTTATCTTTTGCTTTACACCAACTTGTGTGTTACTAAAGGCTGCTAACAAAGCATTTTATTAGCACAGAGTTCGGATACTTGAACAACAAAAATCTGTTACATGTTAACTTGATTAGTTAAGTATAATCCAATCAAAGACTTTAAGGCTGTGATTAATCATCCAAGTTTGCTTAGATGTATAAATTTTGTTTGTGTAGGCATTTTTGGTGCAAAATGTGGGGCCTCTGCATGAGTACAAGGGCCATGCTGACAATTTTATGTGCTCGTTGATACCCGGGACCCCTTCTTCTCAGACCCAATACACACCAGGTCTAAATTAATCATTAGTTTTAACTCCAGAGATTTAGAACTTATAATTGAATTACAGATTGAATTCTAAATTCCTATTATTGTTCTTCTTAGGAGGGCTGTTGTTTAAGATGAGCGATAGCAACATGCAGTATGTAACCTCGACATCATTTCTCCTGCTGACCTATGCCAAGTACCTGACTTTCTCCAAGCAGGTTGTGACATGTGGCGGTGTCACCGTCACACCTCAGAAGCTTCGTGCTGTTGCCAAGCGACAGGTACCCTATAGCTGCACTCAGACATGACATTGCATGTATATTTGAGTTACAATAGGCAAACAATATTAAGAGGAGGTTGATTAACTTGTCATATATTTGAATTACATGAATGCTCTGGAACTACCTGCGCTTGAAAAATAAATTGTAAACATCATCTGTCTGTATATGTAGTGGTAATTTGTTGAAAAAGTTGTGCAGGAGCCAGACAACTATTTTGCAACTCAATTAGAATTCCGAAGAGTATTTGACTGTTAAGATTAGATTTTACTACTTGCTAACGGAAATCAGTAGAATCTTTCTAGTTAAAAGCACAGACAAATATTTCCCAACTCACTAATTTATAAATGCAATTTCTTCTATGTTTAGGTGGACTATTTGCTAGGAGACAACCCAATGGGCTTGTCATACATGGTTGGATACGGGTCGAAATTTCCAGAGCGAATCCACCACCGTGGCTCATCTCTGCCTTCAGTGTCATCCCACCCAGCGAAGATCAGCTGCTCGTCTGGGTTCTCTGCACTTTATTCGGGAGGACCGAACCCTAACATGTTAGTTGGGGCTGTAATTGGCGGACCTGATGCACAGGACAAGTTTAACGACCAAAGAAACGACTATGAGCACTCTGAGCCTGCCACATACATCAATGCACCACTTGTTGGCGCACTGGCCTATTTGGCGCACTCGTACGGCCAAATTTGAATACCTGGTTACCTTAAATTAACTTGCTGGTACCTAGTGTTTTAGGGTTAATATCTTGAGAGTTGTGTTGAAGGACCCCGGTGCTGCAAGGAGGGCACATGTGGGTGTTACTTAGCAACTCTTGTGAGATTGTCATGATTTGTATGTTTAGTGTGTATGTGTGTGTGCGCCTGTGTGGTGTGATGTCAGGTGTGTATGGAGATCGGGGCGTTCTGACCCTTTGTGTTGGTTTCAATGTTATGAAGCTGTATTTTGTCTTCTCTAATTAACTAGTATTATTATCCAAATTAACCCTGAATCTTTACTTATTTCAATGCATCTCTGCCACAATATTGCTTAAAATGTATTATTTTATTTGAAATTCGGAGAGAGCAGTGTCAGTACGCATTGTGGGGGTCTGGGGGAGCGGAGTCGGATCCTCTGGACGTTTTTTTAAAAACGTCCAATGGATGTTTCGATCGGAGCCGTTGAAATTAAATCAGACGGTTTATTTTTTTCGGGTGTGGTGGAATGCACGGGGCTCTCTTTAGCCGTTGAGATTAAATCAGACGGTCCAGATCTCGAGCCGTCCACCAAACGTCCACGGAAAAAGCGTCCAGAGGATCTGATTCCCTGGGGAGCGCCTAAAGACGCAGATTATTTTTTTTACTGCAACCCTCAGTATTGATTAAAGGGCTAATTTCATGTCTAATTAGACAAAATCTTCACAAAGTGACTAAAATTGAACAATATTGAAAGTTTCGTATCAAAATCGGACAAATTAAAGTTCACTGATTAAAAATAAATTATAGTTAAAATTTAGTGACCTCCAAAAAAATTTATCCAAAATAAATAATTTATTAATATTTTTGTTATGAAAACTTTTAAAAATAACGTAAATATTTTTTGTTATGAAAATTTGAAACAATATTAATATTTCTTAGGATGATTCTATGGTGAACAAAAACTAAAACCGGCTTGAACATTTATCATGCATTTTTGTTAATAATCTAAAAATTGAAACGAACGATTTGGATTTGAACTCCATTAAAAAAATTCAGTTCACTACAGAATTTGACTACTGTTTATTACAAGAGGAGCGTTTCGCTGCCAACCAAATTTGTTGCCCCCAGTTGTCACAAATCACCATCCGTTGGATTTAGTCTTGATCAAGGGTTCCGATTGCATCTCCTAGTTACACCTTTGTTCTTCTTTCTTCTTCGTCTCACCAGAAAATCTAAAACAACTCTCTAGCGCTCTTTCTTTTCTCACCATGCGATCTCCTCTGTTGCGCCTGCTTCTCGCTCAAAGATGGCTCACGCTTCACCTCTCTCTTGCAATTGTGTCCTCGAACTGTTGCGACTTCTTCGATTGTCTCTCCGCTACCCTGACACGACCTGTCGCACCTCTTTAACCCTAGATGGGTCCTAGTGCTCTCCACTCAGCGCGCTCTCTCTCGCACCCATCTACCCTTTTTTTCTGCTTCAAGAGCAATTTTGCTGGATCTAGCAAAAAAATTTGAATTTGGAGTCTCCTCCTTTTCCGTTCATGAGGTACTGTACCTTTTTTTTTTCTCTCATTAAAATCCAATTAGCTAATGCTAGTTGATCGAGGCTTAAACCTTAAACAAATACCTTGGTTCTACCTGATTTAAATCAATCGTAGTAAAGCTAAGGGTCGAACTACGGGGACGAGATTATAATCTAATCTATTCCTTAATTTCACTTAAGACTTTAAGAAAATAATTGTTTTAAAACTAAAGTAGAGATTTCGAAATTCAAATTCTAAAGAATTATAAAATTAAATAAAAGAGTTTTAAAATCTAAAGTCAAAAGTTAAATGATTTGAATAAAACTTAATAAAAAGGTTTAGGGGTTTTAGTTGCAGACTTCTTTAAGTAGTTGATTCCAATATATTAATTAATTTCTTAATCAATATATTTGAATCACGGTTAAACAAAAGATTTGAAAGGTTTTTAACTTGACAAGTGCAGATTTAAATAAAAATCCAAAATCAATGAATACAAACTTTCGTTTCAATTTCAAATCAAAAGGATAAATCTTTAAAATCAATTAGAAAATCCAAGTTAATCAACTTTCGTTTTTGGCTTAAGGATTCTAAAATCTATCTTTCATACAAAGGATATCTCGCAACTCTCGTTGCGAGAAGGGTTCACCTTTCGGTTACTTGGTTCCGATTTCATCTCTCGACTACTTTCAATCCTCAACTAGTCAAATAAAATCATGCAAGGGTATAGATTATCGTTACCAACTAGATAAGGCCTTAATCTACTTGGTTTAATCAATTCTACCTAAGCAATCACGAATTCAACATAGAAAATAATCAAACCAAAAGATAGAAATCACAAGCAATATAAAAAAATGATCAAAAGATTCGAATAACAACTACTTAAATGGTTCACAACTATTTGCCCCTAAAAACTAAATACTTAACCTAACATCGTATCAAAACAGAATAATAAAAGAGGTTTAACAAACAACATAGAGTATTAAGATAGATTACAACAGAAATCAATGCTTAATCTCCTACAATTCTCTGTCGAAACCTTCAGTCGGACCGTCTGGATGCTCAGTCGGACCGTCTGACAGTATCCTGGCTCTGATCTCGCTCAATTCTCTCTAACTTGTGACAGGGGTTAGGGATGCCCTACCCCTGTTTATATACTCAGGATAAACCGCCATATGGTCGTGCTAAACGTGAAAAATCAGCTTCTAGAAGGATTATTAAAGGAAAGGTCGAAATTAGCTCTGTCTGGCATGAAACAGTCGGTCAGTCGGTCCGTCTGGACTCTATTTTCTGCCTCTTCCAAAAAGTCTGATTCTATTTCCATCTTGTCCCGATTTGGTGCAGATTTCGTCCAGAATTGTCTTATTATTGCAGAACCTGAAAACAATAGGGGCAAAACAGAAGTACCATGGCTTCTAACCTAAAAACATAACAATCCTATCAATATTTTGATCAAATAATAACATTTTAAGTCCTAATTAGGGTTAGAATGTAACATTATAAACCGTCTATCAAAATCCCCCAAGCTTAAACCTTGCTTGTCCCAAGCAAAAATCAAAACTCAAAAGATAGAATTAGAGCTTAAATATGTTATTCAAAGTTCAAATATTCTAAATTTCATGAAAGAATCAACAAGTACCATCATTACAACTTGAACAATTTGGTCAACTTTATCAAATTTGAAATGAAAGTTTGGTTTCAAAGTTCTTTTCTCATTTTGACGAATTTTTTCAATAAGCTCAACTTTACTTATATCTCAAAATGGTTAATTCTCAAGTTTGATAAGATAGTCAAAACTAGCTAAACATTTTTAATTGATTAAACAATGGAACTTGCAACACCAAATCAAGTAATATGTCAACTAACTAAACTCCTAATTAGACCCTTGGTTACTTAACTGTTTATTTAAATTTTCGAAAACGCATTGGAGTTTAGTCTAAATTGAGGCGGAAGAAAGGGTACAAATCCTCAACCAACTTCTCCAAAGTTTTTGGGTTGAATTATTTTTCTTTTTATTTACAACTTGCTTTTTGTTTTCCACGGGGCGGTGGTAGGTTTCGCGACAAAGGTCAGCCAGGAGTAATGTGGTAGGATTTTGTTAAAGTTTGGGGTGTAAAAACCTAGGCAAAAATAAGGTACAACACCTAGGCCCACCTTGCACTCTTCACTAGTCCTTTTTCAAAGGTGACACTTTTTTAATCCACATTGTCCTATAGCTTTCCGCAGTGGTCACCATCAAAACGCCGCTTTTTAGTTCCCCTTTTGTTTTTATTTTTTTTTTATTTTATTTGTTTTATTTGTGTGTATTTACATCTTCGACTTTTAACAATTTTGAAAACAATAAACAGTTATTCGGCTCTAGGTCTAATTTCTCATTTTTAGTTGACATACTCATGATTTGGTTTTGTAAAAATCCAAGTTTAATCAATAAAATCCTTGAACTAATTTTTAAAATTCACCAAACTTGAAATCCAACCAGAACAAGATATAAGAAAAATCAAAGCTTATCAAAAATTTTAATAAATTCAAAATTTTAAGTGTCAAGTTCGAAATACCAATTTGTTCAAGTTATAACTCCAGTTTAAGTGTTAAATTCATCTCAAGAAACATTTAAATGCAAAAACTATATGAATTATCAATGCATATTCCTAAATGATGCAACAGAGGTCAACCACCAGTCTAGACGATCCGTCTGGATGGTCCAGACGGTCCGTTTGAACTGCGTTTAGCCTCTGGAAGTTCCAGTGCATGATGCAAATTCCTAGATACATATTTACAATCACAATTTCACAAATTTTTTAAATTTTCCAGTTTTCTCATATCACCCCCCCAAGCTTAATTCAATGTATTGTCCCTAATACATTTAATTACACTAAGAAAGTAAATAAGAGAGAAAATGGAAAACTCACAAAATAGCTTAATTGTAAGGTGGCGGCGGTGGTTGATGGCCGTATTGCGGGTAGAACCAGCCATACATCTGCGCCGTTTGATTCCTTGTCTCCTCCTCATCATCATGGTATTGCTTGAGAAGGTTGATGTCTTGTCGTGCGGCCCTTTGCTCTTCCTCCACCTTCTCGATCCTCTCATCTATCTTCTTCCCTAACTCAAGAGACTCGGTAGATAGCCTCTCATAAAGCGCCTTGAAGTCAAATGACTCTCGATCGGATGAGGCTCGTGGTGCGGAAGAGGATGCTCCTCCAACATGTGAAGGTGGTCGAATCGGCGGTGATGGTGGCCTTGCTCCTTCCTCCATCCCATAATACTCACCACTATACCCATAAAGTAGGGCTGAACTCAACTTCTTCGGGATGATCTCTTGTGTGATAGGTAGGTAATAGAGTTGGTGGCCCTCAAGTCTCCATACCCACCTCCCATCACTCATCTTCTTAATGAAATCCGCATTCTTAAAGAAATTCAAGTCCATGGTGTTGTATCCCTTGGTTTCCTCCATGCCACTCACGTTCAACCTCTTTTTCTTTGCCATGACGGTGATGAATTGGCCAATTTGAATTTGACCCTTGCCCTTTCGGCGATTTGCTGCAATACTAGCCCAATAGTTGATCATCCAAGCCGCAATGTTGGCACGTGGAAGAGATGGATGCATGATGCGGCCAAGTAACCCCAATTCCTCCATTCTCACTTGTATGGCCGACTCTCCTCGTGCAAAAACAGTTTGAGCCAATGCCCTTTGAATCACTCGAAGAACGGGATGGTGGATATACTTGGCTCGTGGTGAGTCTTTGTTGGCAGGTGGCTCGGTGTCAGAGATCTCTTTGTAGATGTTGATAGGGTAATCAACTTCTTCTTGACCACCCGGCAAAAATCCAAACCAAGTGGCAATATCTACCTCGGTGATGGTAAGAGGTGTCTCCATAAGTTGGCACTCGAATGCCAAAAATCATCAACTCGAGTCAAGGCAAAAGTGGAGAGGAATTCGGCGGTGAGACGAGTGTAGGCTTTCTCCTTGAGGTCCCAAAATCTCGGCTCAATGCCAATGGAAGAGGTGAAGGCAAAGAAGTGGTCATGAATTCCCATGGTCTCAAGTGCAGCTCGATCCACTGTTTTGGTATTCTCATACTTCTTATTCTTGAAATAGTCCATTGCCTTGCCGTGGTCGACACTGCGGAAGAAGATAGGGCCAACGGGCTCAGGACCGGCTGCCATAACAGGCTCATCATCTGATTGCTCACCCTCAGAGCTGGCAAAGACCTGATCCGCAGCAGCCTCAAGGTCCGGGTCGCTGCTACGGGCCTCATAAGATGGGTCGGAGGCATGAGCGGAGGAAGTCGAGGAAGAGGAGGTAACTGGAGGAGTCTTGCGCTTTTTGGTGAGGGCATGGAAAGGGTTTTTCATACGAGGCATGGTGTTTTGTGGTTAGGGTTAGGTTTCAGTCGTCTGTCAGGTAGGTTCCAGACGGACCGTCTGGGAGTTTCAGACGGGTCGTCTGAAGGGTCGGCTGAAGAGGAAAAGCTAGGGTTTCGGTTGTCGGAAAGGTGGAAGAAGGCAGGAAGGGTTTAGGAAAGTATTAGATTTGAAATAGGAAAAGGAAATGAAACAAACCTCGATTTACCGGCGAAAAATGGTGGTGAGGCGTGAAGAAGCCGATTTTTTCGAAACCGAGGTCAATGTCGAGTAGAAGAGGCCGAGGAGCGTTGATCCGAGGTGGTTGATCGCCGGAGGAGCGCTTGTGTGCTTGTAGCCGGCGAGAGGAGTTGTAGGCGACGGGTAGGAAGATGAGGGGTTGGGGTCGGATGCGTTTGGGCTGCGTGGGAGAGAGAGAGAGAGGCTATTGGGTTTAATTAGGATAGTGGATTCTAATTAAGGCTGGTGTGTTAAATTTAGAAACCGAGGGAGTCGGCTGCGCTTCCGCTTCCCTATTTTCAGACGACCCGTCTGGAGGGTCCAGACGGTCCGTCTGGAGATGGGTTGGCAGAAAAACAGAAATTCGAGTTGGGCTTGGTTTTGGGTTTGGGCTGCCTGTGTGAAAACTTCTCTTTGCGCAGGCTGATCTCAGTCCGTCCGTCTGGTCCTCCAGTCGGTCCGTCTGGAACCTCCTGAAACTCCCCCAAGCTTGTTTCCTTGTGTCTTTTCAGCCGGTTGCGACATGTAAAAACCTGGAGATTCGTTCAGAGACAAGTGAATCAGATAATTTTTTTTTTTTTTTTTATATGCTGAAATTAAAATTTTTAAAGTAAACCCTTGGGTTGCCTCCCAAGCAGCGCTCGTTTAAGGTCTCGAGCTCGACCCCTGTGACTACGTTGTTGCGGGTGCGGGGTCGTTGAAGAAGCAAACGCCCGCATCCTCTTCCCTAGTCATTCCTGTCAAGTAGTTCTTCAACCTTTGACCATTCACCTTGAACAGGCCAGATTTCTCGCTCCAAATGTCCACCGCACCGTAGGGATAGACCTTCTTCACTTCAAATGGCCCTGACCACCTTGAACGGAGTTTTCCTGGAAACAACTTCAACCTTGAGTTAAATAACAACACTAAATCACCCACTTTAAATTCCCTCCTTTGAATATGTCTATCATGCCATTTCTTAGTTATTTCCTTGTAGATCCTCGCATTCTCATAAGACTCGTTGCGAATTTCTTCAAGTTCATGTAAGTCCAAGATTCTCTTTTCTCCTGCGGCTTTGAAATCCCAATTAATTTGTCGCACTGCCCAATAAGCCTTGTGCTCAATCTCCACAGGTAAATGACATGGTTTTCCATATATCAACTTGAAAGGGCTCATTCCAATGGGTGTTTTGTATGCTGTCCTATATGCCCAAAGTGCATCATCCAACTTCAAATACCAATCTCTCCTAGTTTATCCCACGGTCTTTTGCAAAATGTTCTTGATCTCCCTATTTGAAATTTCAACTTGACCACTTGTTTGTGGATGATAGGGTGTTGCAACTTTATGGGTCACTCCATATTTTGTCAAAAGTTTTTCAAATTGTTTATTTATGAAATGCTTACCTCCATCACTAATGACAACTTTTGGAATCCCAAATCGTGGAAAAATAACTTTGGTAAAGAGTTTGCGTACCGTTGCTGAATCTGCATGCTTACTTGGTATTGCTTCAACCCATTTGGAGACATAATCTACCGCAACCAAGATGTACTCGTGTCCGTATGATGGTGGAAAAGGTCCCATGAAGTCTATGCCCCAAACATCGAATATCTCAATCTCAAGGATTGGATTTTGTGGCATTTGTTGTCTCCTTGAAATTCCTCCCATCCTTTGGCATTGGTCGCACTTGAAGACAAAGTCTCTTGTGTCCTTGAAGATTGTTGGCCAATAGAAACCTGCTTGTAAAACCTTTGCTGCGGTTTTGGAAGTAGATGCATGACCTCCATAGGCGGATGAATGGCAATGCTTGATTATTGGCTCAACTTCGTCATAAGGGATGCACCTTCGAAACATACCATCTACCCCCTTTTTCCAGAGAAAAGGATCCTCCCAGCAATAGTATTTGATGTCACTGAGAAACTTTTTCTTTTGCTGGGACGAAATTCCATATGGCAGAACCCCACTGGACAGATAATTAGCAAAATCCGCATACCAGGGTAACCCGACGGTCCGTCTGGAAGGGTCCAGACGGTCCGTCTGGTTGGTCTGATAGACCTGGTGCATCAGTTGATCGTCAGGAAAAGAGTCGTTGATGGGCAGAGATTCGAGTTCTGATGCCTTGAGCCTTGAGAGATGGTCTGCCACAAGGTTTTCTGTCCCTTTTTTGTCGCGAATCTCTAGGTCGAACTCTTGTAGGAGGAGAACCCATCGAATGAGTCGAGGTTTTGCATCCTTTTTGCCTAGCAAGTACTTGAGGGCAGAATGGTCCGTGTAGACGATGACTTTAGACCCGACAAGATAGGATCTAAACTTGTCGAGAGCATACACCACCGCTAGCAATTCCTTCTCCGTCGTGGTGTAGTTGATTTGAGCCTCGTCTAGTACCTTGCTTGCATAGTATATCGCGTATGGCTTCTTCTCCTTTCGCTGCCCAAGGACTGCCCCTATTGCAAAATCGCTTGCATCACACATCAACTCGAAGGGTTGACTCCAATCAGGTGGTTGAAGGATGGGTGCGGTGATGAGCGCTTCTTTCAACCTGCAAAATGCATTAACACAATTTTCATCAAAATTAAAATCAACATCTTTCATTGTCAAATTAGTTAATGGTTTTGCAATCTTTGAGAAATCCTTAATGAAACGCCTATAAAATCCCGCATGGCCTAGGAAGCTTCGAATGTCCTTCACACATCTAGGTTGCTCCATCTTCTCAATCACTTCCACCTTCGCCTTGTCCACCGCGATTCCTTTCGAGGAGATCACGTGTCCTAGCACAACTCCTTCTTGCACCATGAAGTGACACTTCTCCCAGTTGAGGACTAAGTTCACTTCTTCACATCTCTTCAACACCTTTGTGAGGTTAGCTAAACAATGGTCGAATGAAGTTCCATAAACCGAGAAATCATCCATGAAGACTTCCATGTCTTTCTCAATTAAGTCCGAGAAGATGGCCATCATAGCTCGTTGAAAAGTGGCTGGAGCATTGCATAATCCAAAGGGCATCCTTCGATAAGCATAGGTTCCATAAGGGCACGTGAATGTGGTCTTCTCTTGATCGCTAGGATGGATTGGTATTTGGAAAAATCCCGAATACCCATCCAAATAGCAGAAGTAGGAGTGATTCGCAAGTCGTTCCAAGAGTTGGTCAACGAAAGGAAGAGGGAAGTGGTCTTTCCTAGTGGCAGAGTTGAGTTTCCTATAATCTATGCACATGCGCCATCCAGTGACGATCCTAGTTTGAATCAACTCGTCGTTCTTCTCATTCTTCACCACCGTGGTTCCCCCTTTCTTTGGGACAACATGTACAGGGCTTACCCATTTTGAGTCAGAAATTGGGTAAATAATCCCTGCACTCAAGAGCTTAAGAATCTCCTTCCTTACAACCTCCTTGAGATTTGGATTTAATCGCCTTTGATGCTCCACCGAAGGTTTGTGATCGTCTTCAAGCAAAATCCGATGTGTGCAGATCGATGGACTCAATCCCTTCAAGTCGTCAATGGTGTATCCAATTGCTCTTTTATGCTTCCTCAACACCTTCAAAAGCTCGCTAGTTTGGTCTTTGTTGAGTTGGGCACTAACGATAACAGGGTAGGAGTTGTCTGGTCCTAAAAACTCGTAACGAAGTGACTCTGGAAGGGGCTTCAGCTCCACTTGCGCAGGGTTGACCTGACTGTCCAGTCGGTCCGTCTGGGGTGTACCCGACGGTCCGTCTGAAGTGTTGACTGAGGCTATCAGAAGAGGGTTATCTCCAGGGTTAGGAGTTAGGTCAAGTAGACGTTGTTCTAATTCTAAATTACCAAAATAACCAGACCTAGTGTCGTTTTCTAACGAGTTGGCATCCAGACGGTCCGTCTGGAGTGTTCCAGTCGGTCCGTCTGGAAACAACTCTCCTAACTTTTGAACCATCTGTTGGAACAAATCTGACAGCTCCTCCTCCATGGTCGAATCTGGGAGGTATTGGTAGGCCTCAAACAGCTTGGAATTGAAGATTCCTTCTACTACTTCATCGTAATCCGTCTCAATCGCTTCTACCATGTAGCACGAGTTGAGGTTTGAAGGCATCTTCACGGTATTGGCGATTTGGAACTCCACCGTTTCTTCTCCAATGGCAAGAGTCATTTGGCCATCTCTACAGTTGATGAGGACTCCTGCGGTTGCCAAGAAGGGTCTTCCAAGTATGATGGGCACTTCGGGATCTTCTTCCATGTCAACTACCACGAAATCGACGGGGACTACTACTTCACCAACTTGGAGAGGTACGTCCTCAACTATTCCTAATGGTAGACGAGTAGATCGATCGGCCATTTGAAGGGTCATGCGAGTCGGCTCCAAGTAAAAATCGTCTCCAAGCTTGTTGAAAATTGTCTCGGGCATGAGGCTCACGCTTGCACCTATGTCCAACAATGCTTGTCTGATGGTTGCGTTTCCTATCTTGCATGGAATCGTGAATCGCCCCGGGTCTCGCATCTTCCTTGGTAACCTGTTCATAATCAATTCATCAGATTCTACTGTTAGTGCTACCGTTCCGCAGTCCTCTAGCTTCCTTTTATTGGTCAACATGTCCTTAAGGAATTTGGCATATGCGGGCATCTTCGATATGACATCGGTGAAAGGCAAGGTCACTTGGAGTTGCTTGAGAATCTCTATAAACTTGCTATACTCCTTTGCTTCCTTAGCCTTCACAAGCCTCTGTGGAAAGGGCACATCAGGTTGATTCTCGACTACAGGGGCTTTGTTCTTGGAGCTTGATGCCGGCGCTTGAACAGGCTGCTGTACTTCTGGCTGGTCTGCGGCTCCAACGGTCCGTCTGGAAGGGTCCAGACGGTCCGTCTGAACTTCGTCTGATGCCTGCTGAGGGGCTGGCATGTCAGGGTCTGGTTGGTTGCCCATCGAATTTCGTTGGAGGAGTTGGCTCAATGACTCCCGAATTTGCTTCATCTCATCATACACCGAATGGTTCCAATGGGACTGATCTGCCATGAACTTGTCAACCGTCGCTCGATGTTGTCGATAATAGGCCCCCGGCTGGTTGTCATGGCTAGAACTATTGAATCCTCCTTTGTTGACCGGATTAGGCATAACTGGATTGGCTGCACCATTCGGATTGGCATATGAGAACCCTGGGTTGTTCCTCTTGTCCCTATACCCATACCCTTGTTGAGGATTGGTGGGGGAACAAATACTGGTGGGTTGCCCACGGCGTTGACATCGACAATTGGCTCATCGCGGATTAGCATGTAGCATGATTGGGCTGAATGACCATCCTCGAGACAGATTTGGCACTTAAGTTGTTGCACTTGATTCACTTGCTGTGGCTCAGTCTTGGCTTGCATGTTCTTGAGCATCGTGGTGAGTGCATCAAGTTGTGCCTGTAGGTGCGTGTTATCATCGACTTTGAGCACACCTCCCTTCCCTTTCTGGCGCACCGACCAATTGGTTTGGGATCGTGCCATGTTCTCGATTAAGGCCTTTGCATGCAAGACTCCAAGATTCAAAAAGGATCCACCTGCAGTTGAATCAACATTACTTCGAGTTAGATCATTCAAACCATCATAAAAACTACAAATCAAACGAGAATCGGGCAGGTCATGATGTGGACACATTCGTTGCATATCCTTAAACCTTTCCCATGCTTCAAACAAGTTTTCGTCTTGGTCTTGCTTAAAGGTCAACAAATCTCTAACAATACTAGTGGTCTTGACCCTAGGGTAAAACCTATCTAGGAAAGCTACAGCTAGGTCATCCCAAGTGGTAAATGGTTTATCACCAAAACTATCCAACCAAGATTCTGCTCTATCCCTAAGAGAGAAAGGGAAAAGATTTAGCCGGATTATGTCAGTTGAAACATCTTCAAGGTCCAAGGTTGCGCAACAGCGAAGGAACTTTTGTAAATGATGATTGGCATCTTCATGTGGACTTCCTCCGAAGGTGTGTTGCTGCACGAGGGTGATGAGAGATGGATTTAGGAAGAAATCCCTAGTCCGTGCTGCCTTTGGCGGGTCCACCCCTCGTCGGACATTGGCTGCGGTTGGTGCGCCTATCTCACGAAGTGGGCGGTGGAGATCTTGATCCTTTAAGGCCTTGAGAGCATCGTCCAAGGCTTGCTTGAATGCCTCAGGATCGATATCTCCTTTCTCTTCCTCATCTCCCCTGCCATTGCCTGCGCCATTGAGGTCGTTATTCATGGTGTCGGTGTCGGAAACATCAGTTTCGTATGTTATCTGGATGGATGGTGTCTCAGGTGAGTTCCAAACGGTCCGTCTGGAAGTCGTATGGTGTCTGGTTTGCTCCAAACTGGTTTCTGACCCCCCTGTTGTAGGTTAAGGGAGTCTGTTGCTGTGGAGTTGCAGACGATTGTCCTTCTTGTTCCTCAATTTGCTTTTTCGGGAAACGAACAGTTCGGGAAGCAAATGAAGCAGAAGGTTGAGGGCTCTTCGCACAATTTCCCTTGCTCCTAGTAAAGTGGTTGTGATTGGCTGGAGTTCGAGAATTGTCTTTCTTCCGTCCTCTAGCCAGCTCGCTCAATCTACAATAAAGGACAAGAGAAAATTGTGAAAAGAGAATAAAGTCTTAATTGAGTTAAGAAAAGAAGTAAAACTATGTTCACCGTCCCCGGCAACGGCGCCAATTTGATCGAGGCTTAAACCTTAAACAAATACCTTGGTTCTACCTGATTTAAATCAATCGTAGTAAAGCTAAGGGTCGAACTACGGGGACGGGATTATAATCTAATCTATTCCTTAATTTCACTTAAGACTTTAAGAAAATAATTGTTTTAAAACTAAAGTAGAGATTTCGAAATTCAAATTCTAAAGAATTATAAAATTAAATAAAAGAGTTTTAAAATCTAAAGTCAAAAGTTAAATGATTTGAATAAAACTTAATAAAAAGGTTTAGGGGTTTTAGTTGCAGACTTCTTTAAGTAGTTGATTCCAATATATTAATTAATTTCTTAATCAATATATTTGAATCACGGTTAAACAAAAGATTTGAAAGGTTTTTAACTTGACAAGTGCAGATTTAAATAAAAATCCAAAATCAATGAATACAAACTTTCGTTTCAATTTCAAATCAAAAGGATAAATCTTTAAAATCAATTAGAAAATCCAAGTTAATCAACTTTCGTTTTTGGCTTAAGGATTCTAAAATCTATCTTTCATACAAAGGATATCTCGCAACTCTCGTTGCGAGAAGGGTTCACCTTTCGGTTACTTGGTTCCGATTTCATCTCTCGACTACTTTCAATCCTCAACTAGTCAAATAAAATCATGCAAGGGTATAGATTATCATTACCAACTAGATAAGGCCTTAATCTACTTGGTTTAATCAATTCTACCTAAGCAATCACGAATTCAACATAGAAAATAATCAAACCAAAAGATAGAAATCACAAGCAATATAAAAAAACGATCAAAAGATTCGAATAACAACTACTTAAATGGTTCACAACTATTTGCCCCTAAAAACTAAATACTTAACCTAACATCGTATCAAAATAGAATAATAAAAGAGGTTTAACAAACAACATAGAGTATTAAGACAGATTACAACAGAAATCAATGCTTAATCTCCTACAATTCTCTGTCGAAACCTTCAGTCGGACCGTCTGGATGCTCAGTCGGACCGTCTGACAGTATCCTGGCTCTGATCTCGCTCAATTCTCTCTAACTTGTGACAGGGGTTAGGGATGCCCTACCCCTGTTTATATACTCAGGATAAACCGCCATATGGTCGTGCTAAACGTGGAAAATCAGCTTCTAGAAGGATTATTAAAGGAAAGGTCGAAATTAGCTCTGTCTGGCATGAAACAGTCGGTCAGTCGGTCCGTCTGGAACTTCAGTCGGTCCGTCTGGACTCTATTTTCTGCCTCTTCCAAAAAGTCTGATTCTATTTCCATCTTGTCCCGATTTGGTGCAGATTTCGTCCAGAATTGTCTTATTATTGCAGAACCTGAAAACAATAGGGGCAAAACAGAAGTACCATGGCTTCTAACCTAAAAACATAACAATCCTATCAATATTTTGATCAAATAATAACATTTTAAGTCCTAATTAGGGTTAGAATGTAACATTATAAACCGTCTATCACTAGTTGAGAAATAATAGTTGCCTCTGAAAAATACCTCTATTGGTCATGCTTGTAAAGAGCAATTTAATTTTTCGTTTGAATCACTTTAGTTAGGTTATATTTGTAATTCGTGCCAGTATTATGTAGTCTGGCAAGGCTAAGGGGTCACCCTGATAGACGATGTATATCATCACGAGGTGTGTGTTTTTTGTTTTCTAGTTTTAATAGTATGATATAAAACTTTGCAGTTGAGCTTTCTTTCGTTTTAATAAAAATGAAACATTCCATTTCAAAAAAAAAAAATGAAATATTATTGATAGCATGTTGGCTGCTCCTTTTTTTTACTTAATTGGGTTAAATTTTGACAATGAAGCATTGAATACTGCCATGCGTTATCAATTTGAAGTTGATTTTTTATTTCTTTATATAAATCAATTTGATTCTCTACAACACTGCAATTTCTAATCAGTTTAATGCACTTCTTTTTTTTTTTAGAAACCGATATATATGGTGCTCCTAGTGTTCAATATATATATATATTTTTATCTTTCTTGGAACTAAAATTGTACCATTCTTTAATGTCAGGAACCATTATATATAGTGCTTGGAGAATGAAGAGTTCTTAAATTCCATGGAATTAAATGAAGATATTGCTATGGAGGTGGAGCCTGAAAGCAATAGAATTGAAGCCAATAACAATTAACACAGAGCATATTGATGAAAAAATATTGATGGTTTCAAATTTTTTGAAGGCATAGTATTCATATGTCAGTGTCAGTGTCATTTTTTTTTTTGAGTTTAAGGATATCTTGTATCAACATATCTTAGGAACACATCATAAGAGAGATGTTGAAGAAATTCCAGCTCATTTCATTTTGTCTGGTTGGACAAAGGAAGTAATTTATAACATGAAAATTTCACTTCCAAGTAAAGGTGAATGGGTTGCCATTGATTTTGAGAATATGATATTCTACTGAATGGTAAATCATTTGTCAGCCTATTTAGAAAGTGTTCTAATTGTTAGGAGCTTGGTCACGATGTTAGAACATGTAAGCAGCACGATAAAAATTTGTCAAAGCCATCTGTTTCATTGTATAAACTGCAGAAGTAGAAATGAAATGGAAAAAAAAATTACATTCTCACATCTATCTCTCTATACTTTTATTTCCTAGTTAAGGTTCATACACACATGCTAACTCTCAACCCTTTCATCATCCTTCTGCCATCTGGAAGCCCCTCCTCAACCCTTTCATCATAGTTGTCTTGACTCCATTGTAGTCGTTAGTCTCATTTCCGTGCACTATAAGTTGTCAACAAATAAGTAAATAAATCAATTAAGAAGAAAAAAAATACATAAATAGTTTTTGAGTTGCACTCAATATAAAGTGGGCAATCTATCTCATTATTAAGAAGAAAATTGTGGTACTGACATTAGACTTTATCCTTAACATTAGTGGCTTAGAAAGTGCATCATTTTTGCACAAGAATCGTGATGTATCTCAGATGAGGGTGAATTAATTCAAACATAAAAAAGTGCATCATATGTTGAGGTTTCCAGTGGAAACTAAAGAAATTATGTAAAGAAATCTCATTACTGTGATACTGGTAAGTTTGAACCAGTAAAGAAGTTAGGAAGACGTGAGAAAGTGATTTTTATTAGAATGATCTATATTTTACACTCATTGATATGTATATGTGAGCTACACTGATGTACATCAAGGATTAAAAACCCATCTATAAACAAAGTTCTAAAACTAAGCTGAGCACCGTCCATTGTATCTTAACTATTATGTTCTTGAGGATCCTCATTAGAAGGAAGTTGTCCATTGTCTAGTGTAACCTGACTTGACTGGAGTAAGCCAATACACTCCTTAACAAATTCAAACAAAAATTCAATTGCTCTTTATAAGCATGACCAATAGAGATAATTTTTCTAGAGGCAACTATTATTTCTGAACTAACACTAGCTAATTGGATTTAAATGAGAGAAATAAAAAGGTACTGTACCTCATGAACGTACGGAAAAGAGGAGACTCCAAATTCGAAAATATTTTGCTAAATCCATAAAAAATGTGCTCGAAGCAGAATAAAAGGTAGATGAGTGTGAGAGAGAGAGCCGAGTGGAGAGCACTAGGATCCGTCTAGGGTTAGAGAGGTGCGGCAGGTCACCGTCAGGGCAGCGAAGAGACAATCAACGACAGTCGGAACAATTCGAGGACATAATTGCAAGAGAGAGGTGAAGCGTGAGCTATCTTCGAGCGAGAGGCAAGCGCAAGAGAGAGGAGATTGATTGCGTGGTGAGAAAAGAGAGAGCATTAGAGAGTTTGTTTTAGATTTCCTGATGAGACGAAGAAGAAAGAAGAACAAAAGTTGTAAACAGGAGATGCAATCGGAACCGTTGATCAAGACTAAATCTAACGGATGGTGATTTGTGACAACTGGGGCAACAAATTTGGTTGGCAGCGGAACGCTCCTCTTATTACAAAATCGAAACAGCATATTTGATTTTATGAATGAATGTTTGCAGTTTAAAGAATTGCAACTTTTTTTAAAATAAGATTCTAAGAAAGTAGATCTAAAAGCATGCATTCATAACTTTTTTTTTTCTTTACTTTTTAGTTTTTACTCAAACATTCAGAATACGGTGCCAACTGAGGCTACACAAAAAATGCATTCAGTACTAAATACTAATAAATCTTTTTTAAAAAAAACTAATAAATTGTTAGATACGTATAAAATGAAAACCATAAAAGATGACCTTTGAAGACTGAAGTCACACAAGGAGACCGCTAATTTAGACCAGGCACGCGGTATGATTTCTCTAAATAATAATGATTATATAGAATATAGAATGGGCCAAAATTATGGCATTGATATATACATGACAGAAGTGCTTTCCACAAACTAACGGAATCTGAATCTGAATCGGGGTAAATAATAGGATGCACAAATAATCAATTAACTGAATAGGAATCTGGCAAATAATAATAATATCAATATAAAATGTGGTCCCGGCATGTGGTACCAAATATATATTACCTTACCGGTCAGCTTTTCCAGGCACTCGCATGCAGCGCTGACACCATCCTACTGTGTTTTGTAGCATCTAATGTAACATGTGAGGTTTTGAGTGGAGCCTAAAAAGGAAAAAAAAAAATTATTGATGGCCGCTGAAAGGATATTACAATCGACAATGCAATTATTCCACAACAGCAAAAAGTTAAATATTTTTGGAAAACAATATTTGTTTATGATAAGATGGAATGGAACATCTAACTTTACATATTTACTACTAGACTAAGTATTAGTTTCAGAGAACTATATTAAATTATAAATATATTATACGCAACATATTATGTTAAGTTTGGTTCAACATGTTTGAGAATTTATAAATTATTAATCGAACGATTTGATTTTTCAATAAGCCATATATGCTGTTCTGTTCGGTAAACAGAATGCATCAAGTCAAAATATAGCAGGACTCGCCGTGAAATAGCATTTCGTAGTTGAAAAGCTAAGGTCCTGATCGGAACTGGAAACAAGCGAGAAAAGAAAAGAAAAGAGAAGGAAAAAAAATTCTCGTCAGATTTCTTATTGTCGGATAGGAATTTACGGTATCAAAATTTTCTCACCAATTCTCACCGGAAGGAAATTCCCGCTCCTCCGTCGTCGGTTTGAATCGACGCATTTGGAAAAAGTGATTTTTGTTTTTGTTTCTCGCGTTAAATTTTTCGATTCCGATCAGAGACTAAGTTTTTTCCCTTCATTTTTGAAGATAAGATGGGTCAAATAACTTATTTTGAAAATAAATGTTACAAAGGACTCCAGTCGAATTTCGAACTCGTTGAAGAGCAAGTTATCAGAATTGTGTCATACAACAAAGAGCAGAGATAAATCTAGGAATTACTTGGGTAAATATTATCCATTGTTTTTCAATAACTGAGTCATAATTTTATTTCCATAAATCAAGGTTATATGCAAACATGGATGATCTTTTTCTGCTGACGTGGACAGTTACTTTCCTAAAGCCGACGTATGTTTTGTTAACACGAGCATTAGTACTCCTCATGAATGCATAGATTCAAGAGTTCATCACCTCTACATTTAGTTTATACCCACCTCCTATACCATTGATCGATTTGATCTGTGGCCGGATGTCAATTAGTAGACGAAATGACATGAAGTTTTGGTTTATATTTATATTGAAAAGAACCTTGATTAGAATAATAATAATTTTTATATTTTGGTAAGAGATTATTATTTTTATATTTTGGAAAGAGAGGACAATTAGAAAAATTTTATCATCTATCATTTTGAAATATACTTGTTATAAAGAAAATAAGAAATATATGTATTTATTAAATTTTTTTCATGTGATATATTGACTTTTAATTTTTGTTGCAGTGTTAATATTTTGGAACATAACATGATATGTAGTTACAAAATGAATTTAAAATATTATTTTTTAAAATAATTAATATTAATAATTAAATTTGTGTTGATGTACCGTGTTAATTCGTGTTCGTATCAAGCTCGTGTCGTATGAATCGTGCCAAACTTTTTTAATGTCTTGATAAGACATTATTATGACATGACATGATAACATGTTAGTGTCATGTCAATTTTGTACTCATGTCATGTCGTGTCGTGTCACGTCAATACGCGCACATTTCTTGTCAATATTATCATGTCACATTTGTCATATTGTTTTAAAATTGATAACAATTGATGTGTAGCTAATAGTACCCTAAAATAACCTAAAATATACCGCAAGCGTACGGTAATTTGTTGGTATAGTCGGGTGTCGATTTTCACAAGGACGGTTCAATTGAGTATTACGTTACCTTTTCACAAAATCTAGGTCGGTATAATTGAATTGGTTTTGGATTTAGAACATTAACAAAATAAGGCAGCAAGTAAATAAACTAAAACAAGAGTAAACTAGTGACAATTTTGGTGGTTTTCTAGTAAATTATGGTAATAAAATGTCCTAGGATTTCTGTTATCACCTTAGTTAGGCTTCGGGCCATCAACGTG